>JAYKKI010000028.1:16102500-17430000 GCA_039881145.1 Druceiella hillmani | reverse complement strand
GTCATTTCAAAAATTATACGAGGGGCTCGATAGTTTTCTTTATACCTTTTCTCTAAATATATATTTACATAATATATATTTACAAAATATACATTTACATAATAATATATAATAAAATAAGTAGAAATTTCATCGAAATAATGTGGATTTACGTGAAATTAACATTAGTGTAATATGATAGCAGTTATATATATATATATATATATATATATATATATATATATATATATATATATATATATATATATATACGAGTTATTAATGTGGTGCAATAGGTAGACAGTTGTATAATTTTTGGACTGCAAAATATTTTAAAATATATGGTTAATAAAAAAAAAAATTTTAATTCTTTCTAATTGGAAAAAATTATTAATTAAAATGAAATCCACGTTTCGCGAGATTACCTAAGTCTGAAATATAGAGATATTTTTTCAATTTCTTTTTAAAACCAGTGTCTAACTGTCAACTTGTCTGTCGTACAATTTTACTATTATATAAAACCAACATGTAATTAAAAAATAGTGATCTTAAGTATTTAGTATGTAATATTATATTTAATAATATATACTTACAACTAATGTATACGTGCTTATAATGTTATAAAAGTAGAAGTAAAAGTTGCTTGGATGGTTTTTTGTCTCATTTCCAGCCACTTCAGAAATTTCTATGAAAATGCACACAAATAGCCTGTTCCCGTCAATTATACCCAGCGAACTATCAGATGCCATATAACATATTATTTATTAATACTACATGGATAAAAATTTATTGCTCTTTTTTTGTTAACCATACAAAAATACGTAATCATCGATGTTGGAAGATTTTCCACGGAATCATTTCATTTCTTCCACGGAATAACTAAATATTTCAATAAACTAAAATTTTAGTTTTCTAAACAGGAAGTTACTAGACAAATTACACTTCATCAAAATACTATGTAATTAAAACACTGAAAAGTTTAATATTATATTCTTGTAATTAAGAATTCTACAGATTAAATAAAATTCATTACGCATAATAAAAAAAATCCTTGTTTCCTTTAATTTCATTCAAACTTTTTTATTCGTGATCTACGATGATCTCAAGATAAAATTTAAGAATCAATTAAGTATTTTATATATGCATTACCGGGAATAGGTATAAATGTCAGTATTACCTTCTAGGAATATTGTAGACGAAAGTTCATTTCAAATAAGCTAATGATTTTTCATTACGTAACTGAACGTAAACGCCGTGCTACATAAACACCGATTATTTAGACGTTGTTAATGGTTAGCGATGTGCTCATGAGGGCATTTAAGTGGCGTGGTTTATATTTATTTTTTTCTCTGTGCATTTTATGCTGTTATTGATAGGTATTCGGAATGTACTGGCTACACTCGTAGAATCAGAACGACAACTATGCAGATTGCAGTAATATGTTGGAAAAGGTTTCGGGTACACACTTGTGAGAATGCAGTTTAAATTGTCTCAAATAAGTTAAAGATAGTGAATAGGTGATGCTAAAATTCAACATACTGACAAACTCAAGAAATAGAGACGGAAATTAATACACAAAAGGAAAAGTTAAATTGAATTTAAAAGAGTAATCATATCGGAATGTCAGTCATTAAACCTTACACCGCATTAAAAAATGAAATCGCATTAAAAACATTACTGTGAAATAGCGAAATAAAAATAACTTAAAGACTTTCGACAGTAAAAATTAGAAGACTGAGTAAGAGAACCTCTAGATTTATTCAATATCTAGACGCAACCTGCAAATGGTACTTTTTACAGTGACGTTTTTTATGATTTACATATTTCTACCATGCTATCAGTCATAGTTTTGGAAATAAGTAAAATTTCAATGGGAGACCAAAGATGGAGTTTTTACAAAAGTTTATAGAGCTTCAAAAATTACTGGTTTTACGTAAATTTTAGGTAACAGTTTCTTATTATTTTTAAAAGTAATACCGGTGAGGGTTTCGTATATTTTAATTCCCTCGATATGGATTAAATAGAAGAGAATAAATTTCTTTATACTCATTTTCTACACAACTATCTCTGATAATGTTTTGAACAGAGATGCCCCCTATACTACAGTAAATTAAATTATTCTACATTTAAATTCTTTACAACACTAGTAAAATTTAACTGCGGAATATTAATAAGTCACGAGTGAGAGATTTATCTGCAGCTAACTTTTAAAATCCCTAGGGAGCTCGCAGCTTCGGGTAATGTCAAAATTAACTTCGGTCTGTATTTTCATCGGATTAACTCGAAATTTTGATATGAAAAAAGTTAGGAATGTTTTACATGTAATGTCTATTATTTATTGTATTAATTATTAAGATATAACTGCACATCGTTATGTGCGGTTGAAAACAGGTGAGAACATTTTTGCATTTAGAATCAATTCATCATAGCATGTCCAAATATGTTTTAATTTGTCAGGGATATCCATTCCTAATATATTTCGTGAAGACCAGATTAAAGTTGATTTATTCTTTGATAATAGTCTCTATTTATAAGGAGTCCCAGCCGAGAAACTCTTGGTTGATCTAAATTGCTATTAGAAATACAAGGCAAATCTCATAATTGTTTATATTTCATGACATAATAATTCGCACTCACATAGGTGAGCATGTTGTCATTTGTTCAAAAAATATAATCGTATAGATTATTATAAATACCAGTATTGTGTTTGGTTTTGTTTACACACATGTGTGACATAGCATTCAGGCTTGTATTTGATGTTAAGATAAAATTAGAAAGGTCTAAAACTTAAATCTTCAACATTCAATGTAAATATATTTTTATAACTCGTTTCAATTTCTTACCCATAAATTTCTACTATTAATTTCCCCCCTAAATATTTAAAATATTAGTATTACATTATAACGTGCAAAAAATAATTGCACTTAAATTAAATACAACTTCCCTATAAATTTAACTACGTATCCCGTTTTAGGGTAATCGCAAGTAGATTCCGTTTTTGTATTAAATTATCTTTTCCTAGATATAATTTAATATAATAATATAGATAGAATAGATAATTTAATACAAATTTAGATTTTAAATTATTGCATATTTTTCAATTAATCGATTAAAGAAATTATCTTCTGCCACTTAGTTTTTTTGACATAAAGGTTATTCTTAATTTCATAATTTATATGTTAGAGAAGCAAGTGACAAGATTCCTGTTTAAAAACAGTTGTAAAAATGGTCTCAATTAAAATTATTTTCTTGTTTTTTCCTATTTAATGTAATTATTACACTTTTTGTTCTGATAAATACATATAAATAAACAAAATACCAACATTTTCTTTTTCTTAAATTCAATTTGCCACAGAGTTGTCTATTCAAAAACCTTATTTATTTCATGATACATTTCATTATTATGGTGCTGTATAAAATATCAAATCTCAACGTGAAACATTAAGTATTTATTTTAGTAGATCTGACGTTAAAATAGAATTTAATTAAAGTTCGCTTTAAAGTACAGTCATACTTTATTTAATGATCTTTCAGGTGTTGTAAAATTCAAAAATACTGGTTATCTGGCCCGTCCGAATGATTCGCAAGTCACCGAATTTTAGTTAAAAATTGTCATAGATAACGCTAAAATACCTTTTTGAAATGATGTCAAGAGAATCAAAAAAATAATAATAAAAAAAAAAATTGTATTTATTTATTTTTCGTGAATAGAAAAACATAGTCTTTACAACAATGTTTGAATCATTAATTTTGATGAAGAATTAAGGGAAATATGGCATTGCCACAAAAAACACCACTGAGAGGTAATATATATATTATTGACTAATATTGCCACTATTTTATTATGTAATACCGTTCGTATTTATTTAATAATATTAAATTTCATTAAATAAAAAATAATATCAAAATATAGAAAATTATTTACAGTGTATCAAATCGTCATTTTTTATTGTAAAATCTATTGTTTGTAAAATTTATAATCTTTAAGAGTGTAGCGTAATTAGCTGAAGCTTTTAAGCATCGAAAGCCCAGAAATATTTCGTAGCAAGATTGAATATAATCACTGTAGACTCTTTAGGTACAATATTTAAAAAAACTTCGAGATTACATTACCTTTAACCACCATCCGTTACGTATTATAGATACTTGACCATAGTCAAATTTCTATTAAGGTCCATATTATTCTAGTGATATAAAACAATTATTACTCCCAGAGGTTGCAAAGGTCACCATATACCTATAATTACATAATGATAAATATAGATATTTTAACTTAACGTATTTGTATGTAAACCAACTCAACGGTTAATAAGAAGATTCATTTTAAAATTTCTTTCATTCTATTTACGACAATGAGATAAACAAAATACATTTATCGAAAAGGAAAAGAAGATATAGGTGGATGACATTTAAATACGAGAGTATAAAAATAAATGCACGCCAGGAAAATATTCTTATAATTCTACTGATAATATGTACTAATAAATCACTTAAAAGTAATAGTGAAAGCTCAACTCGCTGCTTACAAGGCAACAAAAGGTAATGAAAAGTGATATTCTTGCTTGTGCATGATAAATTATGAGATGATGCGTGAAATAAAAATTAAGAAAGGAATTTTTAACTAGGATATATCTAAATTAGATTTTCGTTTCTCAGAGAAACTTAACTAAAATGAGGTGTAATATTAAATTCGGTATAAAAATGACAAAAATATGATTTGACATCAATATAATATTATAAAAGTATTTTAATACACGTTATCAGAAAATTATCTGTAATATCTCACAATAACATAAATTGGATTTATGGTGATTTTTCCTGTGCTTCTTCTTACATATCACCTTATTCATTAAACAAAAAAATATTCTTTGTTTAAGCTCTATGCATTAATGTCTTCAGTTGATTTAAGTTATTTACTCCTGTTCATACTGAACATGAATAAAACTCCTGGTTATACTGAACAGCAGGTGTCCGGTTTCTCGATTTTGCAGACAATTGAATTGGAATGAAAAATGGACTTAACCGAGGCATAATTTATGAATAATGAAAAAAATCGGTGAAAAAATATTATAATTTACTTCGTGAAGAGTCATTTTACGTTAATACTTACTAAGTATTTTATGTATACGGAGCATAATGTCTTTTATGAGTGTTTATTAATTAAAGTTTTAGGTATCTATATTTCAATGTCGATACTGTTCAAAGAAGATTCTGGGTATGTACGTAAAATTTTCTCTGTTTCAAATAATATTTTAACAAGTTTGCCCACTTATTCAAAAAATGATTAAATGCTAAACGATATCCCACAGACCACTAATTTCATGAATGGATTTAAATTCAATATGACTACTAAATAATAAAGAATATAAAAAAAAACCTTAAAGTTATGTTTGGTTCAACCACCACCCGTCTCATCTTATTAATACTTCACCATGGTCTATTTGTTGTTAAAGTTCTTATTATTATAGAGACATAGAACGAATTATTTCTTAATTATAAATATAGTGAATAAATGTAAATCAATGAAAAATTTCACACGAAGTCAAACTTTGAAATTGATTCCATTTCAATTAAGAGAATGTGATAAGCAAATTACATTTACTAAAAAGAAAAAGGAGATACACGTGGACGATAATTATACTCAGAGTTTAGTAATGAATAAACGCCATGAGAATAGGTTTAAAATTCTAGCAGTAAAATGCGTTAATAAATCACATAAAAGTAAGAGCAAACATCCAATTCGCTGCTTAGGATGCAACCAAAATGAAACAAAAAATGGAATTTAAGTTTTTAGATAATAAATTATGAGTTTATGGGTGAACAAAAAAATTAAGAACGGCATTTTTAACTATGATATACCTAAACTGTGTTTTCGTTTCTGAGAGTATGATATAATATTGATTTCTATATAAATGTCACAAAAAATACTGTGCATTGTTAACAAAATATTTTACAAGTATACTAATACATGTAATCGCAAAGTAACCATTGATATATTGTAATTACATAAATTAGATTTACGATTATTGATATCTTGCTTCTTCTTAGCTATCACCTTAATTTTACAAAATTGAGTGTTCTACACTTTATTGTTGTCAGCCAACTTCAGTTGTTTCTTCTATTCAATATAATAAAGAGCAAATTATCTAGTATATGACTTTTTAAAGAGTAGATTTATTTATTTTTACTTGAAATGGCATTCAATCTATACTTTTTCTATCCTTATACATTGCATGACAGGTAAATTATATACTTATACATTGCATTGTACAATCTATACTTATACATTGCATGACAGGTAAATTTTCAAAAATCGTAAACAAATAAATAAAAATCACGATAATGGCCATGTATCAGCTTTATTAAACAGTTAATTTTATGCAATTTGGCTTTAAATCTGATTTCAGGCATATACCCATATAGACTTATGCCGCGATTGGATAATAAAAGTTTAGTTTGTTTTATGTATTAACTACAAGAAAAACAATTATGAATAATTTATGTTTCTGGGTAATTAACAATTTTGTGTTGGAAGTACTAATTTTCTATCTATCTACCTAAGCCAAGTTCCATCAAAGCAAATTAAAAAATATTTTCCTTCAAGTTTTCTTTAATGTTCTCCATCGTTATTAACTTTCATTGTTTTAGCGTATGATATGTTTAGTGCCTATGCATTTTTAATGTACAACACATTTTCAAATCATTTCGCTCTCAATTTTTTTCACTATTTTTGTTTTTCCATCTGACATTTCCAAACTGTGGTAATTTTTAATTCTGCAAACAGTTTCTTGATTTTTTTATTAAATTTGTATTTCTGCACTGATTTTCTATCACGATATTAGTAAAAAAAACTTGATTGAAGTTTCTCCGAAAAACATACTACATATTATAAAACTCTTCATAAGTTTTGCAACGCATAGAATGTCCTAGCAAAACACGACTCTCGCATTTATGTATTTTATTCAAAGTCTTCGTCATATTTCAGAATATTTGCAAGTTCAGTACTTGCTGCTGGGTCCCTTGGCGCCATACCTTGATAATATGTACATAAGTTGCTCCCCTGGATATTATGGATAATAACGTGCAATATTATGACGATGTTACTTTACTACTTGGCTGAATGCCTATTTACGTGAGAACTTTTGCAGACTTGTTTACCTAACCTCTTGTTTATTGCATATATTATAGTAGATCTTAATTAATACCAAAAATTTAATTAGTTAATATGTAGTTTTCCTAAAATTTAATATGAAAATGTTTTTCACTAAAAATACTTCAATTAAAATATACATACATATTACCTACGTATGATTTATTAAAACATTTGAGGCTCTCAATACAAGTAAATGCCATATTTAGATAAACGAAGTTATCAATCAAAGAAACCGTAAATCGTTAGCAATTAAATTGTCTCACAATTATTATGATAATATTTAACGTGGTGGTAATATGGCTATTGAAAAGTATATTTATAAACTTAGTGAGATGAATTAAGATTTAAAAACACAAGACAAAGATTTGACAGGGAAATGAATTTAAAAATTGTTATTCAATTGTATTTCAAAGTAATTGTACGCCAGTCTAATGAATAGCAAACACAATAAAAATATACAAACCAGCGCATGAAGTGTGTTAGGCAGGCGTTTAATTAAAGTTGTTTACCCCACTTTACAGGTTAATTTGGTGATTATAAAAGTACAAGTGTGAACAAAATAACTTTGAGATGAGAAAATGAAAAATATTCGACATCATGGCAGAAAATAAAGAACCATACGTCTGACAACATGAGGTATTAAATATATATTTTAAATAATTCAAACAACTGAAACTTAAAAAAAATCTGATTTAAGAGAGGTTAAAAATGTTAAGAATTATGCTCTTCAATTGTATTCAATATATTACTGTATACCAATTTTATAGAATTAAAAATGATGCCGAAAAAAGCAGTACAAAGAGCAATTTAATATCCATTCCATTTAATAAAGTAGAATGGATATTTTGTAAATAAATTCATATAGTAAACAGGTAAATAATGCATCTTTTTTGAATTTTTGTTTTGGTGATTTCATTATAAACAATAAACCTGAAAACCTTTTTGGTAGACAAAATGGATTTTCTGAATTTTATTCCAAAAAATTGTTTCATGAAATCAACGTTTTGAAATTACGACGTCCTAAAATTCATTGCAATACGTCATTAGTTTACGAGTAGAATTTCAAAAATATTGATTTGCCAAAAAATACTTTAATGTAGTGTTTTAGAGAATTTCATTATCTTTAAAAAAATATTTTATATTTCATTATATTTCCTCATGTCTCTCGCCATTTTCTGATAATGTTGTAGTGACAATACCATTAACAATACTCAAAAAGCACTGTCCACTATTCACTTATTTTTGACTTATTATGACTATTATCGGATGCCCTAATTAAAAAATAATTAGCATATCTATGAAAATAACGTGTAGTCTCTATTTCTTTGAAAAAAAATCAAAAACTAAAGATGCAAACCTATAAATTTTTTTCTTTAAAAAATGTACAAATGTTAAACTGGATAAGCAAAAACTCATGTTAAAAAGAAATATTTTTAAAATATTAATATCTTAACCCTAGGTGATTTCAAGAAACATCGATCTATTCAATATAACTTATGATAATATCTTCAAATTTGAAAAGTTTTAATACTAAATCATTGCAAAAGCGAGCAATCATATTCTTAGCCAAATTTTGTTATCTGCCAATTACGTCACGATTATCGCAGAACATTTATTGCGTTAGATCGTCTAATCGTAATAGTCGGAATATAATATGCAAATACACATTATCTGAAAGATAAATCAATTAATTTTTGATCTACCTATGCGCAAAATACTTAAAATAAGAATTCAACTTTTTATGACGATTAAGGTGATAGATAAGAATAAGCAAAGGATCAATAATCATAAATCTAATTTATGTAATAGTAACATATTAAAAGTAATTTCACGGTGACGTGTATCAAAATATTTGTGAAATATGTTATTAATTGATAATATTGGTATAATATTTTTGACATATTTATATTGAAATGAATATTGTATCATACTCTCTCAGAAAAGAAAACGCAATTCGGATATATCCTAGTTATAAATGCTTTTCTTAATTTTCGTTTTACCCATCATCTCATAATTTATTATTCACCAACAAGAACTTCAATTTTCATATATTTTGGTGGCCTCCTGAGCAGCGAGTTGGGTGTTTGCTTCTAATTTTAAGTGATTTATTAATGCATTTTCCCGTTAGAATTTTAAATCTACTTTCCTGGCGTTTATATATTATTTATTACTAAACCCTGAGTATAAATGTTGTCTACCTATATCTTCTTTCCCTTTTCAATAAATTAAATTTGGGTATCTTTTCCTCAATATTTAAGTCAAAGAAATTTCAAAACGAAACTTCTTTTTAACCTTTTCATTCGTTTAAATACATGTATATTAGTTTAAGATGTCCATATTAGCAGCGAGTTGGGTGTTTACCCAACTCGCTGCTCAAGAGGCCACCAAAATGTATAAAAATTGAAGGTCTTGTTGGTAAATAATAAATTATATGATTGGTAAAACGAAAATTAAGAAAGGCATTTATAACTAGGATATATATGAATAGCGTTTTCTTTTCTGAGAGAGTGTGATACAATATTAATTTCTAAATAAATACGACAAAAATATTATATAATATTAATAATATATTTCACAAATATTTTAATATACGTCATCGTGATATTACTTTTAATATATTACTATTACATAAATTAGATTTATAATTATTAATCCTTTGCTTGTTCTTATCTATCACCTTAATCGTCATAAAAATTGAATTCTTATTTTATTATTTTCCGCATTATTTTCTTCAGTTCTTTCCTTCTGTTCAGTACAGTAAGGCGTAAAATATTTAGTATTTATTTGTAATATTTTTCCATCTTTGAATACTTTATTATTCACAAATTATCCATTCGTTGCGTTAATTTTTTATTCCAATTCATTTGTTTCCGAAATTGAGAATCCAGACAGCTGCTTCGTATCAGGCTGAATTGTTTAGGTAAATATACTAATACTATATACATATAAATATACATATATGTGTTCGTGCGTGCATGCGTACGTGCGTGCGTGGAGCTTAAAATATATTTAATGTAAATAATTGAATAGAGTACCAATGATAAATATGAAATTTAAGAGTCCAATTATTTTAGGGCACGCTAGATGTAAATTATTATATCCTAGAAACAATTATATCCTTTTAATGAATCGTGACAAACTATCTCAATAAAGCGACATTGTACGGGCGACAAATCTGACATTTTTGCTTTCATTTGAACTTACTGCCCTAAAGCCATTTCTCAGCTATCTTTGAAGTAAGTGCGGTATCACATATATTACGTTACAAAATATCATTGTTCTTTAGTAATTAGCCTTATATAATAAAACCTACAATAAAATATAAATATATGCTTTTGATATCTCTTATTTCTTACACATATGAAATGTGCAGTTTAAATAGTTATGAAGTTTTACACTTAATGATCTGCAAATAAAACAAAGTAGCTAATAACTTATTATAAAACTAGCTTTGCCAGGTTTAGAAAATATTTTTATATATTTTAATATAAATGCACGTAATGCCACCTATTATAAAAATTATAAAAGCAAACTTTTTTCGTAAGTATAATTTATATTGAAACGTGGAACTCTCATATCTTATTTTTAATTTGTCGATTATGATAATACATAGCGTATATGTTGCCTCAGAACCAACAGAATCCACCAGTAAAAACCTCATCCAAATTAGTTTAGCTACTATTACATGGTAAATAAACAGGCTTATACTCACGATATTTTTGTGTTCTCTTACATTTGCTACGTTACTTTAAATATTTTTTTTAAATATCCTCGATATACAAACAGGCCAATTCAACAGTTTAATTATCCTATCTAATGTAATACTAAAGTATGTTTGTGTATCCTTTTTTCTCGTCACAACGATGCAAGGGGTTGGTGTGATTTTTTATACAAAGATAGCGGAGGGGCAGGGGTTGTTATATAGGATAATTCTGTTCACGACGAAAGTCTTGCTGGGACCTGAAAAGTACACAAAGTGAAAAAGGAAGCAATGTCACAACACATATGTTTCACTCACAATATAAAGGTGCATCAAAATCACTGCCTATAATAATATAAATACAATAGTACGTTTTTCGTCTTTTTTTCATGTTAGGGCTAAATAACTTTTATACGTGATTCTTTGCTTTAAGGTAGTTGGCTCACCAGAAAATGAGATAAGCTACTTTTTGTATTGGGAAACGTCACTCTAACAGCCATTATAATTCTAAATTATATTAGAAATTCTAAAGTGTGTTTATTTGTCCTTTTTCACGTCGCAATGGGGCTACGGATCGACGAGATTTCTTGCACAGAAATAGTTGGCAAGCCAGGAAATGTTATATGTTACTTTTCATTACGGAAAATTTTATAACTTCGGGAAAATTCTTATACAACACAAAAATTACACAATGTGAATAACGAATCAACGTCGCTACAGAGTCATGGATAGATGTGATTTTTGAAATACTATATGGGCAGTATAAGGTAGGACTAGAATTCCCCTTTTAATCCCAAATTTGGGAAGACATATTTAGATAAAATATTTTAAAGTCACGAAAAAGGCTTAGCATTAATTGAAAAAACTTTAGACATGATTTAATAACGGTGTTAGGAAACTCGTACTTTTTATGTGCCCTTATGTATCATTTACATTAAGACATGTGATGCAGTTAGTTGTCTAAAAACTATTAATGTAACGATTATATGTGAACAAAGACCGTATTGATTATTACTACCACACACACATCATATTTAATAGTCATACATACATACATGCAACGTAATAGTAATTATTTCTCATTTTTTTACTATCAAAATGCAACCGTACCTTGTAAAAAAAGAAAATTAGTAGAATGACGCAAAGTTCAAATTGTCAACTTTTAATATACATAAATATTTATTATTTATTATGACGAGTTACCCAAAAATGTTTACTAATAGTATATCCGTCTATAAGAAAAAAAAATAATAAAAATTAAAATATTCCAGAAATAAATGTACTTGAAAAAATACCAGCTTTACATTTTTCCTACAATTTAGTTATTATGATTATTATAATAACCATTATTGTCACTTTCAGATTATCCGCTTAATTGGCCCCAGTTAATCGATAAATTATTTGAATCTCTCGTTTAAAATGTTGCATATTTTTAATTTATTTATTAAATATATTGTGTTCTGCCATACAATTTTGTTGATAAATTTTATGCTTTATTTAATTCGTTCATATAGAACAAAAAAATATGAAAATAAGAGAAAATGCGAATATTATTCCCACCCAGGAACAGAGTTTACCACAATATACGTTTCATTACATAAATGGGCAGTTATGCAAGTCTAGTAAATGAATTTCTCAAATTAATATATCTAGAGGTGAATAAATGAAATGTTGACAAGCAGACATATATTGAATATATTTGGCGTTAATTTTCTAGAAATGCATTATTCACAATTAAATGAAACTACGTGATGTAGTATTATTTCTATTTTCTATAATTTATTTACCACGACCTAGGGTCTTAGACCTAGGGTCTTAGACCTAGGGTCTTAGATCTTTGAATCTTTGCTAATATCCCACCTGAACATGTTGTAATACAACGAAACCTAGGTCGTGGTAAAGAAATTAAAGAAAGTAGAAATAATACTATATCACGTAGTTTCATTTAATTGTGAAGCAGACATATCTCAGAATTCGTTTCATTTCGATTATGAGAACGAGATACGGAAATTACATTTAAAGAAAAAAAAACAACGTTTACGTGAATCGCGCGTACAATCATAATTTAGTCATAAAAGCTAGGTGAATAGATTTAAAATTGTAATATAATTCGCCGTAAAACTCATTAATCATCACTTGAAACAAGAGCACACGCCCGACTTGCGGCTAAGAGGCAACCAAAGTGAAATGAAAAATGGAATTCTCATCAGTGAGTAATAAATTATAAGATAATGGGAGAGATGACAATTTAGAAAGACGTTTTTTTTTAATTTGGTTAGACCTAAGTTGCGTTTTTCTTACTTAAAAAATATTACATGAAGATAATTTTGCGCGAAAATTTCAGAAGTTTTAATGTCCATAATCACAAAATATAATTAACAAACGACAATTACATAAATTAGATTTATGGTCATTCACCTTCTTGCTTTTTCTTACATATCAACATAATTATTGAAGAAATTAAGTTCTTGCTTTAATACGTCACTGGTTAGCGTCGTCAAACGATTTCAGTTTTTTGTGCCTCTTCATATTTTGAAGCGCCAAAATATATCTTAAGTAGTAAGTAACCTTTTGAAGTACGGTTAATTTTTTTTAATTATAATAGAATTAAAACAGTTCTATGGTAACAGGTAAATTCTCTTTTGATAATGATTAAAAAAATACCCGTTTTCTGTAATGTTCAGAACATTTATGTAATATTCGTCAAAAGGAAGTGATTTTATTATTTAAAAATCAAGTATGGAAATCAGGAGCGCATTGCTGTTTATCTTAGAACACACACAGGCATACGTGTGTCTTTATATATATATATATATATATATACCTACGTATGTATGCATATATGTGCTTGCGCGCTTTGTGTTTGTGTGTATTGGAAGCAAGCAACAGATACTCATTAGATTGAGTAATACATTATTTCGAATTGTACTTTTCAAGACGGTTACTTTTATGTGGTCAACAATAATTAGTGAATGATGAACATTCCTTTTTTTTATAGTTTATTAAAGAGAATCATGACAAACGGATTATTCAGATAGAAACTTGGATACGTACAAACTCAACATCATATCTGTATACATAAAACATCACTGCTAATAGTAAAGTATCTATATATTTTAAACCACTTAACAAATTTTAATTAAATATCAAGCATTCTGTAACCTTAAAGATACACAAATAAATACAAAAAAGATTGAGAATGAAACAATCTCATTCGGTAATAAATTGGGGCTATTTTTTATAGTAAACAATAAACTATTTTAAGCAATCCCCTTATGGTTGGAAATTTTGCCATCTATTATGTAATTTGCTGAGATGAAAGCTAGTTAATATTCATTGGAATATTAAATAATGCATTTTCCAACAAACTCGCGAGTTCTAGTACTGTGTTTAGTTACATAAAAGCCTATTTTCCAACCCAATCTAAAATAGATCCAGAGTGGATATTGCATTAATATGAATTAAATTTTATAGTATATTTATTTTTCTCACATGGTTACGTTACTGAAAAAATGTTTTGCGTCTTAAACTAGTATTTGTATTTATTTATATAAAAATAGTTGGCGATAAAAATAGGAAAAGGCATTATCGTGAAACTAATGTCAATATGATTTTGGTACGTAGATTGTACGGCATTGAAAAACGACGAAAGATGTGTAAGATGGCTTAAATAGATAAAAAAACGCAAAATATTTGTTTTCTTTAGGCCAATATTTTATATACATTGCTTTAAATTCGTTTTCATTAAAATATATATTAACAGTTTTTCATAAATATTTCCTTTAAAACTTTATTTTATATAACAGATAAACTCTCAGTTACAATACGAACAAAAACTTTTAAAGAATTTTCTCTTCACCACCAAGCTCTAAAAATTGGCCACAACAGTCAATATGCAATTATCTTTGACACGCTGTTAACATTTGTGAACCCATTCCACTAATTTTAAATAAATTAAGACAGTCATGAAGAACAGTGTGTATGGTAATTACAAATCTATGTAACTATGGTAAGTAACTAAAAAGTCACCTGTGATAACAATTTTTTCTCCCATTGAAGCTTCTTCTAATACAATTTCTTTTTATGCTTCCTTTCAAAGTGAAATCAATTGGTCGGCATGAACGAGAGCCATCCATGATACTTTTTCTGACTCATTTAAATTCGCTAGTCCAATTTAACACTACGATTGATAGTGATAAATTGGACTCCAAAAAGTGTTCAAAAAATAAAAAAAACCAACTACAAAATGGTAGAGTAAAATGATACTGAAATGTTAATTTTTGGATTTTTTTAATACATTAATAACAGCCTGATGTTCAATTTTGATCAACATTGCCAATTTATTTATTACGTTCATTTGTAACTGAAAACTAAGTGCGTCAAAAAGTTTTTTTCCATAGTCGTACCCTCAAAAAGTCATTAACTATTTGAACTATAAAATTATCCTTGTTATCAGTTAATCACATTATCGAGAACTTATCAAATGCCCCTTGTATACTTCGTTAAGTTAGTTCCATACAAATGAGTTATTGTAAAACGTTCATTTGAACAAAAAGGTTTTTTCAAAAAATTTTCCAGACATTCTTGAACATTATATAATTCTATCATTCATGAAAACGATCATTCTCATATATCATTGGTATTTGTAGTCGTCTATTTCACAAAATAATCCTATGACAAGATCAAATGTCCGGTAATAACACAATGAAGAAAATTTTTTATTATTTTAGTACAATCTTCCATGTATTATTTCTATACAAACGTAGAATGGATTTTATCTAATTGAATACAATTGCTAATCTAATTGAAAGCAATATAATTGACTTTGTAACATATTCAGAAATCTAATTGGATACAATAAGACAAGAAAATAGACGGGATTAAGCAGATTAAACTACATATTCAGAAATTTGTAACGGAAATAAGAGAATAAGTTCTCGGTAATGTGATTAATTAATACAAGAAACTAGGCGGGATTAAGCAGATTAAACTGCATATTTAGAAATTTTGTAACTGAAATGTAAAACGTAAAGTTTTCAGCGTAATTTAAAGGAAAATGCAATTTTAATTAATATTCGCAATCTATTCATTAACACGATTTTATATTTGTGATCTACTTTTTAGCTTGTTTAACACCATGCCACAAATTCTAAAAAAAATATTTTATTTTTAAATTTTTTGGCTGATATGGTGACCAAGAATTTGGGTTTAAAAAACCTCTTTATATATGTATAATCTATTCCTTACCTATTTGGGTATTACTTTCGAAATTTGAAAGGAGAAATATTTTTGAAATCTTCTAGGGAGGGTTTTTATTTTAAAATAGAACTTGAATCGAAAAATAATAAAAGCATTGTCTCCGCAAATTCTTTTTAAATTTTGTTGAATTTTGCAAAAGCTATGCTGTTACGAAATACGCATTAAAAACACACGAAATACAGCATATTTATATTCTAAAATACTCGAATGTAAGACTTCACTTAATTCAGTACGAATATGGATTCAAAAATTAACGTTATGTCTGTATAGATTCCAAGATAGAGAATGAATTTATCCCTATTTGTTTTATTGAATTAGTAGCTGCACCTACTGCTCCTACCAAACATCGCCGGCTACACATTATAAAGTGTGGAAGATGATTTCAAATAGTTAAATAAGATAATGCCAAATAATAGCCAGCACGCTGTAAACAATGGCTGTGGCCCGCTCATCACAACTCTTTAGTTCGAGCGGTGGAACCATCACTATACATAACACCTTTGGTGGCTAAATGGGAAACATGCAGCCTTGAAACCATCACCCAGCGTGGCATGCGGAGATCTTCTTCCATGCAACCTAATACATTCGGCAACGAACTCTAAAGCGCGCCATCCGTGGCCACAAAATGGCCCATTTTGTTTAGCCTACCGGTGCGAGATGCGGGACTTTCGGGATATGCGTTGTCTCACTCGGTGATCTGCCATTTCTGTCGCGATGCGCTGTCTCAAGTTCTGTATATTGCCGTTTTTAGTTTAGACCTTACTTTCTGCATATAAAAGGTCGTGTTGAAATCACCAAAGTTCATCCAGTAATCGCTATCTGAGTTTTTGTTATATTACATCCCATTCTACACCTGACAAACACTTGCATAATACTTTTATAATTACTTGCTTTTATAATTACTTTTTTAATAATTGCTTGCTTCAAACCTAAAGAAAAAGATCGGAAATAATTTTAAAAACGATTAAATAAAGAAACTTTAACATACTAGTTCATCTCGCAGTGAACAGAATGCAGGTTTGATTTAATCATTAATATTAGAGCGGTTCCTAGCCATAGAGACTGGCCGTGAGTCATTCAAGTCCTTATCACAAATTCACGCGCTTTATCCACTCTCGTTAACCAAGTTATCTCTACGACTTTTAAAATAAATTTGGAATTCAGACTTTTAAGATTCCTTAATGAATTAACTTTCGTAATTTCGTCACGTCAATTTATACTTTGTGCCTCCTGTTTCGCAGTAGGCGCGTATTCATGTACAAATCTTGAATAATTTGATAGCTTGATATGATAGCCTATTTAGTTAATTGCGAAATAGGAAGTAAAACCTTTTAAAAAATTATAAAAAAAAAATCCGGGGAAACAGACCTGACCTTAAGATATATAGACGTTGCCTAAATTAATTTAGAAGAAACTGTTAACTGACTTCGGCGTCTTCCCCTTTCTTTTCATCAAGCAAATACTACATTTCTTTGTAATTAACTAATCCAATAATTTGAATAAAAATAACTTCTGATTCTAACAAAATGATTCAATGCGCCAGTTTCCCGCAAATAAATAACTCTACCTCGTTTAATTTAATTACGAAACATAAATGCCGCTATCCGTTTCAATAGTTGCGAACATGAAAATAAAGTCAAGCTTGATTGGAAGTTTCAATATTTAATTTACCAATAGAACTACAAAATACAGCGACTTTTGTTTTGTAGGGTATGCTTAAAATACAATCTACAAACAGATTTATATAGAGAGCAGACATAAATTAATTGACATTTCTGGCCAACAGACGTTTCAGATTTACGTTTACGGTAATTGATAATTATTTAGACATACGCTCAAATTATGTGTTGATGCGCCTATGATATTCACTGATCATATGTAAATTGTTATCGTATAGCAAAGGCGTTTTTATTGTTTGTAATTTTATTGAGATTATATTGATGCAAAAACTCAAAATAATAAATGACTAAGCGTTGATTAGGGGTAGTAATTAGGGTTAGAGCCAGGATACACTAAACATGAGACATGCCGTTAGAAACGTTAGACTCGGGTAATGTTATTCTCCACCACAACATATGGATTTAGCGCGTCGGTAACACGTCGCTTATGAGCATACTATGATTGTGTACTATTCCAGTTAATACTCCAGTGTACTGACTTTACATGATTTTAGTCCCCATTTGTGTTTCAGGGCGTGTTACAATATTGACAAATAAAATACTCGTATAAATTTCCGATTTTTTTCTTATTTAAAACATTACCTTTCGGTCAGAAATTTAAGTGGAACATTTTTTTGATACACTAACACTATTTATTGGCGTATGAATTAAAAGAAGAAAAGTAAATATCCAGTGGCCTTCGCCTTTTCTGTAAAAAATATTTGTTGTGAGTTAAATATTTATGGTAAGTTTATTCCGTCTACTTTACTCTGCTTAGTTTAAATACAGTGTTGTTTACGTCATCCAAACTTTCCTTATTCAATTCCATTCTTTTGAGCTCCTTTTCATGACAACAATGCCAAATTTCTCGAGTAATACATAGATTTCACATCGAGCGATAATACTTGATATATGTATAAAGCTATGACGGAAACGGCATAAAATCACATTTGACATTCAGCATATACACTCATGAATACCTACGTATTGATTAAAAAAACAATATTTTACAATATTGTAGCATGTTGTGTTGAATGACGTTTTCAGAATAAATTTGTCAATAATGTAAAGAGTAAAATATACTTTTTAAGTAATAGCTTAAACGACGAAACTGATTTGTGGAATACTACAAATGATCAATAATATTTCAAAATAATACGTTTATTTTCTGATATATACGCAGGTATTGAATAATTAAATTTTTGGCATATAATTCTCATAATACTATGAGCTTTTTTTTCTTAGAATTTTTTTTATTATTCGCGGGGAAGTAATTTACATAAAATTAAATAAATTATCTCTGTATAAATTTTATATATGTTATTATATGAGGTCACATTTAATTTATGCATTTAACAGTTTCACATTCAAAATTTGTTTCCAGAATATTTATGAATATTTATTTATTAAACTTAATTTTTCAAAGTGTAATTATTTGAAGTTCTTTTATGTTTCAAACTGATAAAAATTTATTTTTATGATATAGAATCCATTAAAATCTTTATAGACCATGCCTTCGCTAGAATTTAAAATAAATAATTACATAACTTTTTTAAATAAATAATTACATAATTTATATTAATGGCCCAAGTCAGACATGAAGACTTATTTAAAAATATTTAAACTTATTTAAAACATCTACAAAATTATTTTTGACATCCGCTTTTGTTGTATTTAGCCGACTCGTAAGTATTCTGTCACCGTATATTAAAAACCTCGCTCTTGTCGAAGCTTAATCGATGTATGTTTTTTAATGTTCAGCAGAACTTTTTTATACATTTGTTTTCTTTATTTACATTAAGTAATAATTTATTGTGATGATATTTACGTTATTTTGAATAAAAATTTATTTCTTTACATAAAAGCACTTTTAAATTATTAGTGAATGAAGTAAAGTTTAACATTAAGTTAGATCCATTGTACTTTAACATAAGTTGTGATATTCTTTGTAATTTTTGACACAACACATTTCTTGGGGAATAAATGTTAGTGCCTGTTATTATCTTCTTTATTATTAAAATGAAATTAGATTGAAATTGATTGTTTAACATAAGATTCCTCGTAAAGCTCATTATTATTCCTTAAGACTCTTAGCTGGATCCGTTCAGAAACATTTCCATTTGAACGTATGATTAGACAGAGACACGAGGAGAAGATATTGTTCCGCGAGGATTTTTTTAAGCGATTGATTCAATGTTTTATAAGGAATATGGAAAAAGTGGAGTTATTGTCGGATGGATGGAGCAACATTCAGTCAAGATTATTCTGTCTGTAGTAAAGATTGTATCATTAAAATATAATTATAAAGCTCAGATAATTTAAATCGCATCTAAAATTTTAAATCCATCTAAGTTCAACGTATTCAAGAAATAAGTGTACACAAAGAAGTACATTGTTTTTATTAGTATCTGCTATGACATACGAATATACGTAGCTTTATATAGTTTAATCCGCTAAATATACTTCACAATGATTTGTCATTTTTAATTACTGAAGATGCCCTTTTCGCTATAGTCACTGCTGTAATTTAGTTGTTTTAAATATTCGTGAGTTTTCTGAGGTTTTCAAAACTTTCCCAAGAACGTGATCTCGAGTCATTGAAATTAACTATTTCATGATTCTAGGTCTTGATTACAAGATGGGTGAATTTAGTAGCCAGAGAGATGTGCAGAATCATTTTTCGTCCAATATTTACGTTAGAACGGGTCTGTCAGTTCTAGATATTTTAGTTTACATAGAATAGTTTGCTTTTGAAGTTATTTTTAATTTTAATGTATATTTTAAATAGGACAACCGTAATATTAATACCATCTCATAGCAAAATACTGTATAATATTATCATATGTTTTTTTTTGTTTCAACTCTATCACTTACTATTGGAGACATGGACATAAGAAAATGTAAAATTAAGGACTACAATTTAGTTCCAAACTCAACAAAAATACTCAGCATTACTTATCTATAAAACTTATATTAAGTGAAGACTTCAATTTATTTCTGTAAAAATGAAGCAAAAATTTACCCGTAAATTTCTTAATTGCCTTTGACTTTTTATTTCGTGATTAATTTGTTAAACGACAATAATTTGAACTTATTCACCGCTTACGTAAATTTTGATTTGTCCATAAAAAGCTGTGTCACTTAAGGCGCAAGGTTTATTGATAACTTAAGGTTTTAGTTGCCTACCTCATTGTTTCGAATTGATATGTCTGTTTCGAAACTATGGGTATTTTTGAACGATTTCCCAGAATAATGTTGGCTCATATGTAAATAGAATATATTTTCTTAACCCGTTGTCATTTAGGTTGAGTCAGAGCAACTCGGGACATTTTGAATTTCGATTACTAAAAGTTATTAAACTGAAATTGTCAGTGGTTGACATTAACTCTTTCTTCAAACTCAGAGGATTCGAGTGAGTATGAAATTGACATCACCTGAATAAGTTTTAATTTTTACTGGGTTTTCATATATAAACATGAGGAGTTTAATTAATTACGTCGTCAGATATAAAACTGATTTTTTTCACTTATGCTTTTTGAAAACATTTACTTCCATTTTTTGTGTTATATTTCATATTTCGATAAATACTAAAAGGCAAGTCTTTTTTTTTAGATATATTGCTATTATACTGAATAATTTCCGTATCTATAATTTATATTAAGCTTACTATTTTTTTAACTATAGGTTTCCAGTAAACACTGAATAAACTCCTAATGATGCTATTTTTCATAAATTTGGCTTCAACAGTTCCGGGGATGGGAATTTTTTGATTATTTTTATTAAGATTTTTTGTTAAATATATTTGTAGAAAATTTCAGCATTTTTTCTCTCTGGAAGCAAAGTCCGTTAATATTTCTTTATAAGCCCAGGAAACAATCCAATCTATTTTTTTTCCAAAACAACTACCACCTTTTATAAACATCCTTCGCTATTAAAGCAGTAAAACGTTGGAATTGGCTGAATTCGGTTATCAGGAACTCGCCCTATATGTTCAAAAATTCTCAGAAAACATATGATGCATGAAATAAAAAAAAACTCAAGTAAACGGAGCGACTATTAAATTTATCCACATAAATATTTTTGAATGTTATTAATTGAGATATATGCGAGACAATATTATTATAGCTATGCCAAATGTCAAATTTCCATGACAAATTATTTTCTACAAAAACGGTTGTAACAAATAAATGAAAAGAGGGACTGATATATGAGTGATGTTATGAAGGGTTCCGTATTTTTTATTTTGAAGTACGGAACCGTAAAATAAATGAAAAATTTAATTCAAAAGTTTATAATCGCCAAGATCATTTAATATCCTGGGGAATCCTTTTTTATTCCAAAAATTTAATAAAGGTTATTTAATTATCGAGGTGATTTATCCACAATGTCTCTTTATACTACCATTCGTACAATAGAAGAAGGTAATAAAATTAAAATTGAGTTAATGTATTAGAAAAATACATTACATACCAACAATCGAATGTTTATGGTGAACTTTTAACATTTAAATATATAACTAGCACTGATAAATACGTATATAATTTGTTATTATACGTCGAGTCAATGCAGCTACGTATTCATTGTAAACTCTATGTAAGCATATAAAAATATTATCACAATTGTAATATTAATTAGACACATTAATTTAAACGAAAGAATATAGAAATTTTCCCATATGGTTTTGAAAATAAATAGCACTTAAATCGCAAGGAGGGAATAGTAAGTAATTCTTACAAGGATAAAAAATAGCCTATTTTTATTTTAAGCTGTAACACGAGTTTAAGTGAATATCATAGTAGTGCTGTAGAAATAAATTATTAACAAAAGCTAACGAAACTACTTTTTTTAAATTTTAGTAATTATATTTACATTGATAGTTTATTTATTAAAATTGAAACGAAAGAGTAGATAATAATAACAAAAAGGACGACGCATAAAATTGTAATGTTTTTCTTGTATTTACTCGGCCACACATGAACACCGAGTACTAGGGTATTATTTGGGTTCCTTTTTTATTATTTTCTCTCAACCAGTTCATAAACTGCAGCTCGTAAAAAAATATTTATTCCAAATAATAATAATAAAGCAATGGAAACACATCAAAAATTAGGTTTTAACTTTCAACAGATGAAAGAAAGTGTAAATTATTTATATTTACTATCTCTTTTTGTCGACTATTGAATTTCTCAAAATTTAAAAGATGAACTACACACTTGATTTTATGAACTAGTAGCAGAACATATGACGTATTATTAAAAGAGATAATTTATTTTCTTAATAGTCCATTTATGTACGTTCAAAACAAATACAAAAAAGTTTATGTAGTAGATTCTTTGACTATATATACGAAAGAACAAAAAAAGGTTGCGTTATATACACCATTTTAAAGGGTGTAAAATATTTAAGTTTCTCTGGGCACCGATGAAATTTCTGAATGTTGAAAGTTCATTAGAGTCTTGTTAAAATATATTAATTCTTATATATTAATACTTATTTTTAAAAAATAATACGTTCACTATCAGCCAAAAGTATTAGAAATAAATCTCCCCATATCTGGACACAGTAGTGCTGTTCCTGAAATTAACGAATACGCAAGAGAAACCTGATACAGTAAAAAAGAATTGGAGTTGGAAATTGGGACTGACTGCAAAGCAAGAGACATCTTTAAAACTTGACCAAAATTTGACTATACATCTACTCTTGCAGGCTTTCGTTCACAATGTGGAAAAAAATTCTTATAACGTATTTGATAAAACAAGAAAAAAATTTGTAAAAAAATTATTTTCGGTCAAACTTTGATCAGAATATTTTAAAGTTATAGAAGTAGCCTCATCCGATGTCGTTGCTACGGTACTTGTTGGAGGTCGAACAGCTTACACTATGTTCAAACTTTTAACAATCGCCATTCGTGATAGCTTTGGAATATGTAATATATCCAAATAGAATAGCACAAAATATGATTGCACTAGTGTTTATGATAGTGTTGAATGAGAGCATAATGAATCAAAAACTTCAGTGGAAATACTCAATCATACACTAAAGATCTCATGGATAACTTTATTTTTTAGGTCACATGACAGTCCTTTTCGCCGATATTTCAGACACATTTTATTAGTGATCCCACAAGGAACACACGCAAATGAGATAAACTAATGATATCTCAAAATTCTTATGTATGGCTTTATGTTCAAAAATGATCTCTTACCATAAATATGCATTCCCAAATATTCGGAGATTGTGTTTGGTAATTAATTATTTTAGTTGGGAAACGGTATTATTGAAACAACTGAAACCCAAATTTTATTGGATAATTCCGATGTATTACTGACCTTTAAGATACTTAAGGTCTTATTACAACCATCAAATTTGATTCGAACACACAATCTGGACAAACCAACAACATCCAAAAAGTTGGACCACTGATTATAGAGTTGCGTAATTTAAAACTACCAAATTATGCAGTGGGTTTCATGTGCAAATTATATAATTGCATAATTATCTAATACATTCCATTGTGATAAATGGTTTTGGTACGGGAGAAAATATTATGATGCTCCGAATGCTATTAATTTCTATGGACCTGCCGTTTTAGCTTAGGTAACTCTGGTTTCCGGGTCGGCTTTCTTTTGTCATGTTCATAAATAAGGCACAAGTCCAAATTTGAAAGATATCTCTCCAACAAATTGACGTGTTTTGGCCTTTACTAATAAATCTAGAAATATTATCAATAAGGGTTAAACTAATATTAATGATAGTGAATAATTCAAAAATTAAATATATTTTCCAATTATACGTCACTTAAATAATGTTACATTATGAAACATTATAATAATGTTACATAATGCTTATGCCACTTTTAATAAAAAAACAACAGACCGTAAATAACATACTAATACTACTTATTTAAAACCGTAAGAAACTGACATTGCAACTTCCATGCGATTGGGGTCACAGGCATAAGCTAGTTTATATTTGTTTATTAAATTCTATAAATAATAAAGACGGTACGAAAATGTTCATCTTATTACAATGAACTAATGAATACGAATTTTGAAATGAACGATAATAACTTATTTTCTCACAATAAATGAACACCATCTTTGTAGAATAAGTAGAATCCTATACAGTCAAAACTTCACTTGCATTTTCAGCTATCAGACGAAAACTAAAGTATATTAAAAAAAGACGTGGTTTAAAAACATTTATTAAGTGGGAATAAAATTTTTGTTTATAATTTTTTTAAGTAACATAGACATTGCTAGGTAAATATTGCAGAATGGATTCAAAAATACTTTTGTGTTCTAACAAATCGTGTCTCGGGTAAAAGTATTATTTTGAAAATGAACTCTTCTGAATTTCGCCATGTCTTTATGATTCAAGATGAAGGTGTCTGTTATTTGCAGTAAATTCCCACTATATCCATTTTTGATAGTGATTCCAGATAGTGATCCCTGTTATTCGCAATAAGTCACCACTATATTAATTTGTTTTTGACTAATTTTAGGGGGCTAAATTAGAGTTCAATAATATTTTTCAAATGCCAGATGGTGACCTTTGCCACTTCCACTAAATTGCCACTATATTTCTTTTTCAAATAATTTTAGAGTGCTGAATTTAAATTCCATAATATTTTAAATTTCAAAATGGCAGTATCTGACAAAGGTAATAAAATGTCACTATAACAGTTTTCAACTAATTTTAGGGTGCTAAAATTGAATTGCACAATATTTTTGAAATCCAAGATTGAGTCACCAGATCGAGTGCATTTTGAATCCAAGTGGATATCTCTATAATTTTTATCTAAAATTAAAAATTATAGTAATATAATGATTTTCCACTAATTTTAAGGCTATGACTTCGAACGCCCTATATTTTTTTAAGAGACAAATATTCTTTATTTGCTATAAATAGCCACTGTTTTAGGATCCTTAATGATAATTTCAGAATGTTGTTTATATTTGAGGTGACGCTATCTGTAAAATATTTTTAAATTCATTATCTCTGAGAAACGTGTATGTAAACTTACATATTTATTTCGTAGTTTTATCATAATTGTGATCACCCACTTATAACAACCCGTAAAAAAATTAAATTAAAAGAATTTTTTTGCATTTTTATTCCAAATCGTGTTTACATATTTAATCATTGTGCTAGGTAGCAAGTGTATACTGTAGAATATTTTATTCTATATTAATGCCTCCTTTATAATTCATATACTTTATAATGGAGAGTAAATAAACCGCAACTATATTCCCGTATTTTCTTTCTATATTCTGTGACGTCAAGAATTTTGGTGGCTTTTCATCCGCATTCCTCGTCAAAGAATATCTCATCAATTAACCACGAGATTTCACCAGCGCAACAATAAGTTAACAGACCCAGCAATCTTAGCATCGAAATAATTCAATATTTAGAAACCAAGTAAGCTGTAAATATTTTTATAATCAATGAACTGCAATTTTTTTAATGACCAACATCAAAAACGAAGTAAAATATATTCAAATAATTCACTAATGTTTTTTGAGAAATTAACGTCTCGCAATAACTCCACTACGACGCGGGGTTTTGCCGTAAAAATCCACCTTCAGTATGACGAATTGTGGAACTGTGTCGAATAAAGTAAAACAATTGATTCGGAAAATGATTTGAAGGTGAGAACTAAAATTATTTTATCAGTAACACATCGCTTTATGTTCACTGTGAAGAACTCACACAGCAAAAGAAGTATGGAACAATGTAGCACGTGTTTTCGATATTATCGGGTTATCACGCCATGTCGGTTTGTCCAGTGATATGTGTACGACAACTCTTTTGCAGTATCAAAGTGTAGAAGACAGCAGTAATAGAATAATGACCACAGTATATAAACGTTGGAATATCAAGTTTACAGTGGACAACGGGTGACTTGGAACAATGCTACCCTCTGGTCTACCGGAATCATACATGCCAATCATCATAGCGGTCTTTGGACCTTGAGGACTCGGGTATGAAAATAAGTGCAAATTCAATTCTTTCGAAACATTCCTCAGAAAGGAATCCGGTGCTTTATCTGTAACGAATTTGAATCGAGTGCAGGTCCTGGCAAACACAAAAAAGAGCGCGAATAGCCACCGCAAGTTAGCAGTAGGGAAGCAATCACCTATCGAGACAACTGAAATGGCAAACGACAAATATTTGCTGAAAAATAGTGTAGAGCATTGTTATAAAAAAAATTCACATATGTAATTATGTAATACAATTTTTGTGTTATAAATATTCTGTGTTATGACAAAAATGTTAGTATAAAATAATGGAATTTCTGTGCCATAATAATAATTCCGTGTTTTGTGATAATAATTCAATATTGTAAGAAAAAATTAATTAACAGCTATAAACAAATTACTAAAAGTAAAAACGATCGCAAGGTTTAATCGACCATATGTACCTGCAGATAACAAACAATGTTTATATTTACATATCCGCCGTCGAAAGGCAAGGTTTACTTAATAATCATCACAATACTGTCATATATATGCATCAGCCTACTACTGGTATTTGTCATGTATATACATCCGACGTTGATGGGCAAGATTTAATTAACAATACGTACCGATAGACAATACAAATATTTACATATTAGACATTGATGAGCAAGCTTTAGTTAGAAACATGTACCAGCAGACTATACGCCAATGTCATATAAACGTATCCGATATATATAGGGCAAATTAAAATAACTGCATATTCAATATACAGATTAGAGGAACACAAATGTGCTGAAATTAGGGTACTCAGATATTTGTGTACACTAATCGCATGGAGTGAGACACCTGACATTCATTGATGACTGCTCAAAAAAAAATGTTTTTGTTTAAGTAAAGGAAAGGAAATACTAGAGAGATTCAAAGAATTCAAAAACCATGTGGAAAATCACATAAATGTCTTCGCACAGACAAGGGGTTCAGAAAGTCAGTCGGCTCGAGAAGCCAATCGGCTCGAAAACTCAGTCAGCTCGGGAAGTTAGTAATCTCAGAAAGTTTCAGTTATTCAGTCGACACTGGGAGTTTGTCGGTTGGGGAAGTCAGTCGGCTTGAGAATTCAGTCCATTTGGTTATTCTGTGGTCAGTGAAAGTCAGTCGGTTCAGTTATTTATTCGACTCCTTTATTAAGACGGCTCGGTTATTCAATCGGCTCAGTTATTCAGTCGGCTGGGTCATTTAGTCAGCTCGGGAAGTCAGTCGGCTTAATTATTCAATCAGCACAGCAATGTGATATAAGTGAATTTAAGCAAAATGCTGTGTTTTAACTGCCGATAATAAAAGTGATAGAAGTATCGAATAAATTTGCATTAAGTTTGTACAAATTCGTTATCACTGAAGTTTTATTTAACAAGTAAATAAAATTACGTGATTTTATTTATATCCACTTTATTCCATTTTATTTATATCCATTTTATTCATATCCACGTTATTTATTTATATCCACATTATTTAAATTTTTAACCACGGCCTAGGTTTCGTTATATGACGTTTTTAAGTGGGCAATAAGACAAAATCTCTTCAAATTCCCACCTGAATATATTGTCATATAACGAAATCTAAGTCGAGGTTAAGAATTTAAATGAAGAAGATATAATAGTACATCACGTAGTTTCATTTACTTGTTAAATAAAAATTAAGTAACAAAATTTTCATAAAAATGGTGAGCATTACAAAAAATGTAAGCATATACATTTTAAATATAAATTTGAAACGGGATAACTTCATGAAAACATTATAGAGTTGAATTATGTATGCATAGACTTTCAATGTGCGGATATGCTTGTAAATGCTTTACCTGGAACAAAATTTACTTCAACGAAAGAAGGTATAGGCATGTAAAAATAATCGTTAATTATGACACATATGTTTATGTTTGAGCGGTCACGTTAAATGTAGTAATTGTTAAAGTAATTCTAATTGTCTGTGATCTGAAGTATACATTGCATAACTCTTTATCTATACTTTAATATAAATAAATATTTAAAGCAGTCTCAATATGTATTTAAACTTCTCAATTTTACTGTAGAAATCGAAATAAGAAACGATTCGAGGAAACGATGTATTTATATACGTATATTTACTCTATTTATGTGGATATCAAATAAGAAATACTTTAAAACTCTGTTTTAGTGTAAATCGATATTAGACGTATAAACTGTTAACCCATGTAAAATCAGAAAGCCGACCACGGCTATAAGAAATATATTTTTACAAATATATATATTTTATAAAATCGTACTCTTTTAAAATTTAACTAAGTAAACGTTGTATTATTTCCATAGCGGATACTAGATTGTTTGCTTAATAGATTTTTTAAAATTAATACTATTATTCTTAAATTTTGATAATAAAATCAATAAGAAATATTCATAGACTAATGTTAAGTGACAAGTTTTCTGCTTTCAAACAAGTAACACTCAATGATCTGACAGTCTGTACAACAATGTCCTTTTATTATTCATAAAGTATTCTTTAAGTACGGCGCCACTCATTCAGTTTATGTTTTTATACTTTTCATATACAACATACATATATAAAGAAGGTAATCTATACAATTAATTAACGTTAGAAATGTGCATGTGACAAGAGTGTTTTTGTGTAATAAGCTTACGTAAATAGTAAGGTATTAAGGTGTTTAAAGTCATAGCTGAGCTATGTCATACAGTATATTTAATAATTGGTAACTCTGTTTCTTTTTCATAGTCATCACACTCTTAGCAGGATGGTCATTGTCATCGTGTCAAGTGTATTACAGATTAATACGCCACTGGATATGTCGCCATTCCTCTCTATCAGCTGTCCTCCGCGTGAATTCGTTCAGGAAAAAAATCCCGGCTGCCTTGATACCATCTATCCATCTCATCAGTGCTCGCACTCATGGTCTGGTACTATCATTATCAATACTATCATTGTTTCACTGCGACACGTGTCCAAAAAAATTTAATATGTGAGTTTGTACAATATTAAACACACGCAGACTGATACCCGCTTCTTGGATTATGGATGAATCGGTACGTAACTCTGTTCACGATATTCCAAGCATTCGTCTCAAACATCATATTTTAGGGCGTTTATCTTTTTTCTCTCGCTTTCATGCCTCCATATTTCTACGGCTCAGAAGAAAACGGTGAAAACAGATGATCAAGCGAGCCAGGTTTTTGTGTTTTTATTACCCTTCACGTGTTACTAGCAATAAGACGAAGATTTATTTTGGACATTGCTAACAGTAGCTCGCCTGAAGTCACAGAACTAGAAAAATGCAAGGTAGTTCGATCTCTTAAATTGAAAACGATCAACAGATATGCTTATAAACAATCAATATGCAGATATTTGTGAGGATCGTATCCATTCTTATTAAAATAGAAAATTTGGATGAATGTTTTCTATAACAATGATATAAGTTATTTATTATGTAACAAATGACTGATTTTGTGTTTATATACCTACTTCTGCTTAAATAACTTTTAGTTTTTTAAAGTTTTAGTTTAGAATAATAAAGGTACTTTGGGAATATTTCATATTTGTTATCAGGTTTTTATTATGCATTACTCCAGGTACAAACTTATTTTATATTTACTCTTAGGTGTATCATAAAAAATTCCAACAAACAACACGATTCAATATAGAATACGTTATGAAGATATTACTTGCTTGATATTTATATGAATAAACCATAAATCTTACTAATATATTACAGATATAAACGTTACACTCACGTCGAACTCGTTTCGACTCACAGAATCATTTAAACCCAAAGTGAGACAATTACGAATCTCTGTGGAGACGTTTCCTTCAAACAAACTTCTTTTTAATGGTGAAAAGTAATAAACTAATATGGAAAGAATTGATAACCTCTATAATTCGAGTGACGTTTTATTAAATTGATATCAGGTTATTTATGTAAGGATAATATCAAAATTTATGAAATTTACTCAAAGCAAGATTTCGATATTGATTTTAATCCACGTGATAAAAAATTAATTGTTAGTAATTTAATATCTATTTGGTACATACGAAATAGATTCTAATTTGGCAATTTTCAGAGTAAGTCAAAAAACTTTCACTCTTCGTTCGCTTGTTTGTTAAAAATATTATTTTCGAAATGAAAAAAATTGTCAAGTACCTAATTTACTGAAAGTTTGTTTTTTTATTCTTTTATTTTAGCATTTTATCGGTGGCAAAAAACACAAGATCAATTTCAATATCAATTAAAAAATTACATGGGTTTGCAACAATGCTTAAAGAGGTTGAACTATATTACTTAAAAAAATGCTATTGTGCCTAAAAAGGAATTATTTTGTCGCAAAGCAAATAGCACATTTATTTTTGACAAGCTACTATTATTGAGACATTTCAATTAAATATTTTGTTGCCATCACTCATTAGTTAAAAGAAGTTTTAAAATGTTCTGTGATATAGTTATTACTACATATAGTAGTAATGTATTGTACATTAAAAGTTCTGCATTTATATCTATATTACATAAGACTGCTTATTATTTGCGTCAGTGTGTAATTTCATATTTTATTTTTATTTCATAGTTTGTTTTTAATTTTATTTTCTTCTTTTCATTGATACAAAAAAGTCAGAAAAAAATACTAAAGTGTATATTATTAATAGTTTATAGAAACGGAGCGTGGCAAAAATTTAGTTAAACATAAATCAATATATAATACCTCCTTGACAATTGAACGTCCCCCTGGTTCGATCGAGACATCAGTTCTTTTGGAAAGGTCTCTTGGGACAAGATCAACGATACCAACCGAATCTGGTCGATATATTGTAACGAGCGGCCTACCTCCATCCGGTCTACAAATATTTATCTGCTAATGTGAGTTTGGGATAATTACGTCTCTATTGTTACTAATAACTAAAAAAGTAATAACTTTTCCGGGAGAAGCAGTATTTCACTACTCCATGTTTCCTTAAAATACAATAATTGAAATACGTGTGGGTAGTGATAAAGAAGCATCTGTAGGCTTGCCAAGTGGTGTGTTTGACAAAATATAAACGTACTATCTGCGAAGAAAGTTATAAGTTATCCATTTTATATAGATTATTGGCAATGTAGAAATAAAATTGGTTTAGAGCGAGTTGGACATAAGCTGTTTTTTTTGTAATTAGAAACATTTATTCATATTACATTTTTATTTAAAAAGTGGCGCTTACTATATATAAAATATTTAAAAAATATTTCGTTTCATATTTATTCATTATTTATGAATTTGGAATTTATTAGGTATATCGTACATTTAGGCACTGAAAAGAGCAAAATAACAGGATGATAAAAAAATAATGATAATAAATTAATGACAAAAAAATTATCATACCCATCCTTTATTCATAACCAGGGGTAATCATAATGCAATAGAACAGTGATACTGCAAAAATGATTCTGCACATGATTTAGATACAATGAAATAATTGTTTTTCAATTGTATTTTTGTTTAAATATTGTGATAAAACGATTAGATAAAACTTAATTCAGAAATTTTAAATCAAAATAAATAATAGTACAGCTATTTTATATAATGTACTGAATTCGAAAATTTATATTGTTATTTCTGCCGTTTGGTTCAAGGATTATTGGAACATAGTTTGGAAATTTCATCCTGAGTAAATCAACTTAAATTTGAACTGTGCGCCAAATAAAATTATTAGCAGAAAAAAGGGTGTAGTTTTCTGTCCTTTTATTTCGTTATATTTAATCAAAATTAAACTTTGTTGCTGAATGTTATGTGTTGTTTATTTATCAAAAGCTAATATTTTGTACATTTGACATTTCTACTCTTTTTTTTCTTATCAGAAAATATATGTCAATTTGACCTATTATTGATGAATAATCTATGCAATTCAAGTGTTTCTTTTCGTTTTTTTAATGATGTGTGTGGTAGGAACAAAGCTGCTGTATTGGTCACTGTGCTACACGAATTTGGATACTTAGTTGGATATTAAATTATTGATTAGAATAAGGGTATCAAACTTGATGGCTTAATATTGCAAAGTCCTTTTGATGTATTTCAGAGATTTAATGTTGCAATATTTTGAGATACTGGGTTAATCAAACAGTTTAAGACAATCGTTCATAAAAATAAAAAACTAAAATTAAATGACTGTTATATCACGCCAAAACAATGCGTTGCAATTATTGTTACATTTTAGTTTTATACGTTACTTAAGGTTGTTTCATATATTTCTTTCTTCCCGTAACGAAACGATCCGAAACCGAAAGTTAAAACTTTGGTGGTTATAATCAAGGACTTGAGGTGAAAAAAACCTGTTACGGACAAGCAGAAATTTGACTACGTCGGTTAGTTTGACTTTATCAGTTATCATATTTATGGACTTATAATGTGAATACAGTCGAAAAGTAAGTTCTTTGTTGTTTTAATTTGACTTTCAACGTACTCTGTTTTTCCTAATAAGAACTTATTGGAATGAGGCTATGACTAATATTTAGTCGCGTTATATTTATACAAAATTAAAAAATTACTTTTAAGTTTGAGGTTAAAATTAAATAAACAGACACTTTTCACCATTTTTCACTTTCCTCCAAATAAAAAAGTAACTTGTGAAGTCTGAAAATAAAACCATTACAGTATATATATATTATTTTTAATAAAATTATTTTTTGAATTAAAAATAAAATAATTTAAAATCGAGGATCTAATAACATTCAGTTATTTTTATATAATAAAGAAAGATCTGATTTGGTAAAAAATTAAATATTCAAAATTATTATCTCAAAATTCCCAGGCCAAAACTTACTTTACAGACTATTTGCTCTTAATTTCATATTCACCGCACGTTCTCGTAAGAAACAGATGCGACCTACTCGTATTGCCCCACTCACGCTAATCCCGCTACTTTACCTTACTGGATTAGAAGCAATACCGAAACCGTTAACGCCTTTAAGTGTAGACGTTAAGTCGGAATTACCAAGACGGTGTTATCGAAGTTTAAGATTAGGTCACATTAAGAATATATTTATAATTTATTGTAAAGCATAACGCCACTTAACATTGCCATTTAGGAGTACTCTAAAGTTTATAACTTTCATACGTATTTAGTATGAAGAGTTTCTTTTCCTAAAATAATATATTGTACGTTTTCATTAAATACTGTGTTAAATTTCCTTTCGCTTAGCTGTTCAAATAATGTTTGCTATATAGTTAAGGATAAAAGTAAAGGAAATAAATATCGACAGAACCACAACTTCTTCATCATTAGTCTGTATGTGTGCACACATGCATGTGGGCGTAACGGGCGTGTGTTTATAATTTTCATTTTGTGAAGAATATATTAAAGAAAATATTTTTCTTGTCTTAAATCAATTTGAATAAACTCATATCACGTTAATTTCAAATAAAGATTCTAGCTTTGATACCATTTGTTTTGGGTGGTAGTAACCACTAACTTCAGTATTGGAAATTGATGTAAAAAACTTTATCATTTAAAGGTAACCACCATTAACAGATATAATTATAATTCAAAATGAAATCTATCTCATAATTAGAATCAAAATAATATCAAAATAAAACTTGATAGCCTTTTAGATCTCAATTATTTTATGGTCGATGCAAGTTAATATAGTATTACAAGTTCCTGTATTAACATTTCTGGTGGTATGTCACAATTCTTTATAACCAATCTTAATTAAGATTCAGATAAGGCTGCGTCTTAAAATATCATATAATATATTTTGTTGACAAATTGAGACCTAAAATTTTATTTTTGTGAAATAGCTTATATAAACTATTAGATGAATAATGATATGAATTTTATAACAATAAATACGCGAGTGCTACATACTTTTACATTCGCAAGTCAGTGTATTTGCGTATATTTGTACCTTTCGTATATATTTTGACAATTTCGTGCAATAACTTTTAGGGTTGTTTCAATACGGAAAAACGATACTCGTAAGTTTGTCATATCCGTCCGTCTGTCGTGCCTTCACAGCTTTTATAGTTTTAAGTCGAATTACATAAAAATTTGCACGTAGTGTTAGGCAGGTATTTCCATTAATATATGCAAAACAAGCAACTTATCGATGAGGTATCATTGAAGTGGTCATTCAAAATGAAATTTTCGTTTCGTTTACGTTTTATTTATCTTTAAATCCCGTTTAACCTTCAAAGCGATTTGCTGGAAGTATTCCCCCCAATTATGAAATTACGGTTTGAAAAAATTCGATGACGTTCTGGGGACGGTCATTTTATTGGAATTATTGATTAATATCATTTCGTTTACCCCGTATCTATCATTTTAAAAGGCATAGGCAAACACGCAACCATACTTAATGTTTGTTTCGATACGTTCTAAGCCGGTTTTTTTTATCAAGCTTAAGATATTTATAATATTCGTAGTGATCTACGTAGCATGTGACATGTTAACCTTTCTTTTACTTTTTCCATATGTCTTGTTTATCACAAAACTCTATGACAAAATTTCCACTCCTTTTAATACACCGAAAGATTATTTCTGTTTTAAAAACACTTGGAGGTATGTGATATCCCAGTTTCGATAATTATTTTAGTTATTTCGTCCTTAACTTGATTTAGTTAAATAAAAACTGGTTAAACATAAATCGACCTGGCATGATAAGTTTTCTTACCACAAATAATGTTTACACATAACATTAAAATCTTCAAAAAAAGATACACAGGTGTACTTAGTTACAATCTGTTTTCAGCAACAGGTAAAAGTTCTTAAAATAATGTGTTAAAACTAAAAGCTCTTAATTAAACTTATATCGCACATTTACATGTATGCAATTTGGAAAGCTGCTATAAAGTTGTCTATTAAAGTTCTGTTATTAAATTTCTGTCCTGTAGCACATAAAATCATAATAATGATGTAAACCAAATACTATTGAAATAAGTGGTCAAATCGTTTTGTATTATTGTTTAAAAAGTTGATGTCAATATCTGCCACATAAATAGTTTCGACTTTGATTTTACCTATTAATTAATGCTATTATCAAGATATTTAAATGTGTACATTTTAATTTATGATTCAATTTATTTTAATAACCTAATATTTGCGAGCACCTTTACCATGTAGGCAAATAATTACGAACCTCCACAACAATATTTATTTTAAATTTTTTCCACAAATTAAATAATTTTTTAAGGTGATGTTAATGTAACTTTCATTTATTTTAGAATTCATTAAAATATTTTTCTTTTCTTGAATTATTTTTGTGGACCTTCGATGATCTTATGACACATAAAAATGTTTAAATCGTTTAATCGAAAAAAAATCATTATATGTTTTCACTTTTTAAGCTTTCATTTAGATTGACGGTCTTGAAAATTAAATGTATTCATCAGCTAAAGTGTAAATAAAGGCTGATGAAGCTCAAATACGTAACACGTTTCCATTAAAAATTGAAATATGTTTGCTTTACATAGGACGACAAGAAAATAAATAAAATACATCAGCCACAATACTTTAAAATTGTAGTGTCCTAAGTTGAATTTTCTTTAATCCAAAGCCAAAGAAGAAATCGTCAAAGGTATTTTGTAAATAAAATGATTTATTAAATGTGTGCCAACGTTCTACCCGTTTTTGTCAACTGACCATTACTATTAAAATTATTTTTCATTTATTTTACAATAAAGCCATTCTTTTTTTTTACCTCCTTCGCCTTTACATTAAACAATTACTATTAAAATATATTTAACATGGTATATTCTCTTAAATTATTTGCCATCCATTTGTCCAGATTTACAAAGCACGTGCATCCAAATTTTTCTCAGAAAAAATATCAGATCTGTTTATTAAAACCTTTTGTGATAATCTTTCACTCGTCACTATGGTATCATTTAATAACGCTTGGTCGATACCCTATTCAAAAAACAATTACAGACGTCCAGAGTATCATTTCCTTCTCTGAATTGTCGAAATCGATATATCCTTTATATATTCTGTTCTCGACATGAACCTCAAAAATGTATGGATAATATTTGGTTGAACTGTGGACTTTATTGAATTCATGAAATAAATAGCGTCGGATATAACCTTTACTGAATTATTTTTGGCTTTATGGTGATTTGTTTAGGAATAAACCACGATTTTTTATGAATTAGCTGTTTATAGTACGTCACGCAAAAATAATTGTACAGTATTATACCATTAATTTATATTGCGACTTATATTTTTTGATATTTTATTTTTTGTAAACTGTAATTCAAATTTCGAATAATAGATAAAACTTTCGCAAACACATAATATTGGCTTGGCCAATAAGTTAAGTAACTGTATTGCGCCATAATTATCTATTATTTGCTACCATCTTATAGGCAATGATAATATGAGAGTAATTTTTATCTTTAGTATAAAAATCTAGCCAAAATTGACAAAGTCTTTCTGGATGTTTCCTTACTATTGAATTATTTCAGTCCATGAAGAATTGCACAGAAGTTTGAAAAATGTATAATCAGATGGGACAATGACACCAACCAACAGAATCCAGCCTGGCTCCGTAATGTTTGATTAGTATTATTTGCGATATTTGATTATCTATTATCATGGAGAAAATAAATATTAATCTACTTATTGCATAGTCTATTAGCTAGTTAATTTAATTGTTGTTCATATGTCTCTAAATTTAGAGTGGATCCATTCGAAAGTAACTCATAATGAATAACGCCATTGATATTTAATTTTCTACCACATTTAACCTGTACTTGCAATATAGAAAAAGAATTATAAAATATTTTATTTTTCACATTTACCGATGTGATAATGATCTTTTATTTTTTCCTACCGATAAGACAGTAAAAGGAAAGTCTCTGAAAGTATATTTGACTAACAAATTTTCCACCATTTCATAAGCAGGAATTTTTTTAGTCATTTACGGCCATATGCTCTCTCACACTTATTGAGTGATAATGCTGACATTCTTTCAATTTTATTTTCAACTAGGTGATCTTTTGCTTTTTCCATCGGGGATAAAATTAATACATAGCACATATTTCTCCACTTTTAGGTGACATGAATACAATAGAAAAACTATTATAATTAATATACTATTAAAATTCTATTATTTTTCTATAAAATTAACACTTCGTACTTACCTTCTTTTACGTCGATTCACACTCTTATTAAAGTAATACTTTAAAGTTATTTCCCAAGCATGGCTGATTTCGTTACGCCTTTTTTTCAATTTTATAATTTAAGTTTTCTCTTCATATATAATTTTAATACTTTATACTTCCCAATAATTAATAATTTACCTGCTTGCCACGTTGCACATACGATTATGTTAACTATTATTAATGGAAAGTTTCTTGTAATTTATTTTAATTTGTTTTAAAAACATGTTAATTTGAAATAACCATGTTGCTGAAAAAAATGAGAAATATTCAATTATACTTATGAATATTAATTCTGTCTACCATTGTATCGTAAATTTGAAACTATTGGGCAAAAGTAATAATTAATTCAATTATGAGTACCCGGTGGTTTAATTTTTTGTTAGATTTTCTTAGATAGACAAATATATGGTTATATTTTAAAAGATTATTAAATTCTTTGAGTACTTGTGAAATCCTTTCCAATAATTAGAAACTACTAACTATATAATTAGAAAATACTAAATAGTCTTTCAACACTTTCTAAAGTTTTATCAAAATACATTATTTAAGTTAAGTATGTGTTACATAAACGTTAATGTTTATTCATAAATTTTAATAAAATTATTAGATTAAAATAAAATAAAATAAATTTGCAAAAATATATCGCATTCAAAACCTTATTCAGGATATCATATTTTTTTAATTTACACATATAATACGTAACGTACTTTCAATACTGTTTACTTTGAAAACATTCTAACGCTTTCTCGTATATTACAAAGCTAGGAAACTCCGAAAATACCAATATGCATTTACACATTACATTATTTCAAAATAGCAACATCACAAAGAAAAATATATTTTTCTACGTCAGCATAAATTGAAATCAACATTTGCTGAAATCACAATAAGTTACGCGGTCTCGTTCGGGATCAAGTCGTGTTTGCTTTGCGTTAAGGCAGAAATAAAACAGACAAATTAAATCAGCCATAATACGAAAAAAGGTCAGTGTGCCACGTCCAATTTTCAATTTAACACAAAGTCAAGAATAAATCTTTGTTAAGTGGATTGATACATGTTTTCACTGAGTATGTTAATCACGTTCACATTTATTTATCTATTTACAAAATATCATAAACTAAATAATTTATGCTTTGCATTTACATATAAAAAAGGAATACTATTACGAATACTTAGTAGGAATCAATTTTATGTATTGACTTTATGATGCGTGATGTAATCATACCAATACGAATGCATGGCTTTGAGTATTGGTCAGATGAAATAACAAAATTTTTTGATATTTGCATTTTTAAAGCCACATGTGATATTAGTCCGAGCTCTTTAGAGCTAAGTAAATACGAAATTAAAACCACCTGTTCTTCATGACAACAGAAGCCTTTCGAATAAATCTTAGACTTAAATGAAATAATCCATGAAAGTTACGTAAAAATTACATCGGCATTTAATAATAGTATATAGATATTTAATATGATATTTGATACATAAATCTAATTAGGAGACCATATTTTTGTATTTTCCACTTTAATGTTTCTGCGAATACGAATTGGAAACAAGTAATTTTGAAATAAGTGAACTGAATAATTTTAGCACTATATATTTGTATCCACTAATTATAATTAATTTACTGACTTTATCTATTAACCTGAAAGCTTTCGAAGCTTATTTTTCGAATTGATAACCACATTTTTTCCTATTGACCTATTAGTAACCGATAAAGTTTCAATTCAAGTAAATTATTGCAACGATATGTTCGTAAGTTTTGCATAGTACAGATCAACACTTAACCACACCCCCGACACTCCATACTAGCCTATCCGTATCCGTATGTGTGTGTGCGGCTATGTAGGGCTATCTAATAAATATACTAATGTAGGGCTATCAGCAGCATGCAGGTAAAAATATTTACTACCACTATATATCGGTTTCGATCGTTAAGGACAATCGCGTCGATCAAGCGAGTTGACGCTATACGTCAGCAACATACGTGTTTCTCTTTCTAACCAACAGCGTCGATCTAATGACTGTCTCGATAGCACACTGGCGCAATAGCTTTGACTGACGTGTGCGACGTTATTATTATATAATTGTAAAAATGTAATTGTGAGAATAAATATTTTACACTATACATTTAATTGGGTGAAAGTTATTTAATAATAATAATATTAAGATAGCATTTGAAAAAATGTACTTAACGTGGACCTTAAAACCAAATAAAACCTTAAATAAAAATAAATTTTCTTTATTTATAAATGCGATGCACTGAAATATTGTCTTCGTTATACTTTTGACTTTATTAGATTTGCTTCATGTGAAAGATCTCTTAATAAACAATATAACATGCCTACAAGAATACGTTTTCCAGACACGTCGCGTTCAAACAAAACAATGACTTTTAAGAACAGTTTGAAATTTAAAACTGCTCAATGACATGTTAATTGACACAAAACTATAAGTACTAACTAAGTAAGTTGGTGATACAAAATAAAATTACTTACAACAAAGAAAAAAAATGGAGACAAAACAGTGTGATATCAGTGATTTTATTGCTTTTTAAGCACTTGTACACAGTGCAATAACGGATTGTTACATTGAATTACTGTAAGTAGTTACTTAAAAACTTAAAAATGGATTATAATTAAAAATTTAATTACTATAAATAGTTAATTATTATAGTTACACTGAATTACACAAGTTAAACTCAACCAAACATCGCACGATTGAACAAATCATGAGCGCACGCAGCAAGCGGCAACCTAGGAACGCGTACACATGTCCGTACTCATTATCTGCGGGTGACGTTAAATTGGCGGGGGGAGGAGAGTGTCGCTTCTTTACGTAGTAATAGTTAATAATTGACTTAACATCAGAAATAGCAGAATTGAGTTCAGGCATATTTACGTAATCCCGTACTGGGAACTTATGACGTCGACTATGAAAGAAGCCTGGTAAATTAGATCGTGTCGAATATAAAAATTCGAAAATTATCTGTCCACATATATATAAAGCTATATAATAACCGGATATCCTCCCTGATTGTACGCAGCTAAAAAAGGAACTAGAAATGTTCTTTTTTTGCAACTTTTTATATAATAATGTTACATTTATAAAGGGGGGTCTTAAGGGTTTATTTCTTTAGTCTGCTTTAATTGAGTACTGAACCGTACGCCAACAATATTTTTGAACTAGCTATAATGTTTAAGTTTAATAACCCAAAAATATTTTGATAGTTTTTATTTGGCAAAGAAAAATAAGTGATGAAAGAATATTAATAATAATTATTAATATAGGTGCACTGTGTTCCTCACAAATAAATCCGACACACTCCGACTCTTCCACTTAAATTGATATTACTAATTACATACATGTTTTAAAAAAGTTATCGCATATCCTATCTTTACCTGATCTATATGCTGGTAAAAGTTCAATAAGATAGCCCATTTATTGCCAAACTAAACCGAGTTAAAAATGTGTACAAAACTTTTCTCTTCGTAAAATGTCTAATTAAAATTTTTAACACTAGTGAAATAAGCATTGATCCTATTCTATATTTGGTCAAATTGTGATTAAAAAGATACTTCCTAATATTGGCTCATATCTTTTAACATTTTTTAGATAATATTTTAACGGAAAAATGGCTCCAGCCAACATATATTGATATGATGTTAAACCGCAATAATCATTTCAATTTCGCCGAGTTTTCACACGAACTTTCCCACGCTGCCGCTTTATACGTCGAGAAAAATAAATGTAATATTTCTCACCGGTGGACACTTTCTTTACCTTTTCGAAATATTAAATCATTGAGGTGACAGCACAATTTTCAACGGTGTTATCTTTTTTGTTTACATTTCATTTCTATTTTCGAGGACGCCTTGTAAAAAGGCGCTATTCTCAACTCACGGTTGCTTAATATACCAGATATATGATGTAGAGACTATATATCGTGAAAATATGGCCGAAAATTCTACCAAAACTTCGAAAAATATGAAAACAAAACCTTTATATATGACTCCTTTATCCATTTGTATGTATAATATTACTCGTAATTTGTGAATTGTTCTTTGTAAGTTTATTTTTCAGAGGTGGATTTCACTAATCTGAAAACAAATTTTAAAATTTGAAAGAAACTACGGTTAGAATTAAAAAAAACAAGATTTGTTTTCACTCGATTAAAATAAAACGATAAAATGAACAAGTTATAGGAAAATTGCCAAACAATTTGATAATTATAGTTTTATATCTCTAAAGTTTCGAATATTGCTTACTATAAAAATAAATAATTACCAACATCTTATTTATAATGTGTTTGTTTTAAATAAATATAATTTATTAGAAAATTAAAGTTTTCTTCTATATGAAACTAGGGCTAAAAGACTGTTTCCGCTGGGTACAAGCAATTTACACTTGTTTAAATTTAAATATTAGTCATTATTTGACAGACCCAATTAGGGAATAATTAACTATTACATTCGTTCAATGTGTAGGTTGTACCATGGTTGTTAACGTAGTCAGAGAATAAAATCATCATATTCCTGTAAATAACATTTGTGAATTATATAATTTTACCATTTTCCATCCGAACTAAACCGCGGGTTAAAACTAGTTAAACATATAGTTGACATTTATGTTTTTATTGAAACATGGGTTAATCCATATTTTATGTCGTGTAATGTATAAGTTAATTTAAAATTCATGGTCTAATTTTTTTTTATTCATATCAAGTAGTTTCATAAAATATATTCAATAATATTTCGAGTGCATGTGGTAACATTATTATCTCTTTTTCTAAACTAGCGAAAACTATTTGCGAAATTTGATATATTGTTTTCATTAAACTGATCAATTGTCAGTAACAAATGTAACGAGACAAATATCTTGGTAATTTTAAAAAGAAGTTTTAAACACAAAATGCAACTTCTGTGACGACCTCGACCTTGACTGAAACGACCTCGATCTCGACCTCGAAGAACAATCCATTTTTTAAGCAAAGCTAAGAATATTTATTTGCTTATCTTGGCTTGTATCGCGACAGTAAATGTATCAACGATTTATAATAAATGATTTATAATTCATTTTTCCAGCAATAATAAGTTAAGAACATTTATTACGAAGCCGGCTGTGTCGGCATCGGAAAAGTTCTGGTCTAAGGGGAGGACTCAAAGTTTGGAAAGGGGAAGGAAGTTGCGGTTAATAAAGGAGGAAGGAAGAATAAACAAAAGCAGTATGCAATTGGAATTTGAAATTTGGTTACCACCCGCTCGGGCAATAATCGCATTTTCAATTTTGTTACTATCGGACTGGGTAATAACAATTTCAGAAAGCATTTTAATCGTAATACGAAAAAGTTTTGTTACAATATTAGTCTAGTGTATAGCCATTGTATGATAGAGTTAATCGCTGCAATGTCTTACTATTATATTTATAAAAGAAACGTGCAGTTTTGCTTTCACATGTGTCGCATTGCGTATTATCTGTTAATTCTTACAGTTCTTTTAGTGGATAGATATTAAAGATCATCTTTGAATATTTCGAGTTTGTTGCGCACGTGTAACTGCAATAGAACTTTTAAGAGCTGATACATTCTGAATATTACTAACTGAAAATAAATTATATGATCACATTTTTGTAAATGTAAATAAAAAGACATAAATGTTTAAGTCTACTTACTATTAGATTGCGTTTACGCCAACAATCCGGGTGGATTTTAGGTTCTTTAAACCTGCTCCTACTTAATGATTTTTACTACCGATAAATTTGGTAGAATAAATAGTTTACTATTTCTGTCGAACGGTTTTTAAATAAAAAGTGTTTGGAGTATTTAATAATCATGACATTATGAGTTATGTGATGCGAGTAATTCATAGTATGTATAATGAAGAAATTTTAAGTGTATAAGTTTTTATAACTTTAGTACTGTGCAGCAAACCATGGGAAATACCACGTTAAAATCAATTTTAGTGTGAAGATTTGACACGTTTTGCATTTACCTTTGTCCACAATTAAAAGAAACTACGTGATGTAATATTATTTCTACTTTCTTTAAGTTATTTACCACGACCTAGGTTTCGTTGTATACAACATCTTCAGGTGGGCTGTCAGCAAAACAAAGCATTTATAACTCTCTCAACGCGCGATCTTTGCTAATAGCCCACCTGAAAATGTTGTAATACAACGAAACCTAGGTAAACAACTTAAACCGTGGTAAAAAACTTAAAGAAAGTAGAAATAATACTACTACACGTAGTTTCATTTAATTGTGTATTATGAATTTCTACAAAATTATCGCCAAATATATTCAATATTTACGTTTGTATAAAATATTTAAAATACTTAAAAAACTAACCATTCTATTCAATAACAAATATGTAATCTAAATTAATACAATCAATATAAAATGTGAATGTGTGAGTTATCTAGAGAATGAGTAAAAAGGCGAGTGCTTGTCTTGCAGTCAGGTATAGAATAGGATGTAAAACAATAGAATTCGCGATAGCAAAACATTGAATGAATGTCGGATCGTGACATGCTATTTTATACACTCGTTAAATAAAGACGGCCACACGTGAATCTTGAGATGGCGCGCCGCGAGAGAGACGGACGGTACACGGTGGAAGCCGCGCTCTGCACAGCTGGTTGAACAAGAAGGCCCCATCGCTGGCATGCTTTCCTCATCGCCGTCGACCGTCAAAGCATTTCTACCTGTCTCAATGCGCGCGCTGGGCGATGGCTCCACCACTTGAACCGAATAGTGCTGCGCGGAGCTGCAGCCATACTTTACAGCGTACTGACTTTGTCCTCTATTTATATTATTCGGGATATATCTTATAGTTTTTTATTTGAAATTGTCTTTTGCGATTTAATAATATATGCCTGTCGCCGCTTAGTAGGTGAGGCGAGTGCAGCTACGCTTCTAAACTACTAAAGCGTTTTGAAAAACAATTTCATTCTTTTAAAAGGATGGCATCCTTCGAAAAGGGAATAGACTATTTCTACATCAGTTGTATTATAATTTAAACAGAAGTAGTAAAAGACATCCATAATGTTATAAAGTGTCGTCACGAGTAAAATATCGTGGAGATGGAAAGTAACATAACAGACGTAGAATAACAGACCGACCTCAGCATTACAGAGTGCTATTAGCACGGTTGCGTCATTCACCGCTGTGTCGCGTGTCGGTTCTTCGAAAAAACTCATGGTTCTCGCTTACTGATGACGTATTTCTTAGCAATTGTAAGCCATTTTGTGTTTTTCTATAAACTTATTCAAGTCTGGCATCAGTTTTGATTGTGCTATTTTTGTCAGTATTGTCAATTCTTAATTAATTGGTGTTTTTTTATATTATAATTAGGTCTATTTCCTATGAATGGAAATCCTTAAGAAATAATTACCTAACAAAGTAATATATGTCTTTCACTAGTAACTCGTTAGAATGAGTGATTAGTAAAAATGTACACTATTTTGTTATGTAATTACCGCTTGGAGAACTGCTTAGAATCACACTCAGTTGAAATAAATGTTGTTGATAAAAACGAATAAATTGCACTCAAAACCGCAGTGGTAATAATATTTAGATTAAAAAAATATTACCCACTCTCTCCAACGGTAAATTGAGATAAGGTCGGGTGTAGAATCGTGCGACATTAGAAAATTACTTTACCCCTTCATGGCGTTAGGAAATTATTATACTAAATTTCAAGCAAAATTTTACCCCAAATAATTTTATGGCGCAAATGTGTATGCAATTAGCGATTAAGTCGAAAATGTTGGCCCTAGCATGTCCACAAGAACAAACTTTATTATTGTTTCGTAGCACAAAAAATAAATTGCATAGGGAAAATACCAGGAATTCAAGCCTCTCACAACTTACAGTAAATGCTTCTAAATATTAAGAAGCTTATTTTAGATGTGTAATAAGTTAGTTATTTTTTTGTTAAATGTTAAATATATACTAAACTGAACAAATATTAAAGAAATATTTGTTAGATATCTTGAAATAATTACTTGTATACACTTGAAAAATACATTATAAGGAAAATTCGGAAACACCCAAAAAGCGACACAAATATTGCTTGCTATGACAAATCACTTAAGGAAATGGTTCATATTCACTTTGTTATGTACTCGTGTGAAATTAATAAAGCGTGCTGAAAATGAAAATCATATTTTTAAATTTAAATTATTTTTATGAGAAATAACGTGATTTGAAATAATTTTCTCTTTTAATACCTTTACTTACATATCTAGCCGCTATACGTCTGTTTTTCTAATATTTTCTTGATTTTTTGCTTCATTTGAATATCGATTTTATCCAATTAGATTAGCATAAATTAATAAGAAAATTGTCGTTCAATTGGCGAGCACTCATAAGTATCAAACACTCATCTATCTGTCTATCATTGAGTGCTTACTTTAGGAACGCTATTTTTAGTCTTAAAATATTTAGTTTTGTTAATCAAAGGTATAGCTTAAAAATAGGAAAGTTCTTAAAATAGGTAAAATGTGAAAAAATTGTGGTTTGTAAATCTAGTTATTCATAATATTATTAAGCTAATAAATTAAAGCTAACTTAAAACAAACTATTTTTTCTTCGTTTTCTTCACAAAACTTTAAAGAAAAGTGACCTTGCCAAAAGGCCCGGAAAATCTGGTCTTGCAAAAAGACTTTCAGATATAAATAATACCTCATTTATTTCATGTAATGACCATCAATAGGCATATAACATCAATTTCATTTTTGTTAATTTTATCATTTTTTTCTACATCACGTCAGACGCGGAACCGCTCATGATTCGAGAAGAGAAAGTTACTTATAACAGTAGCGTCAAATTGGAATTTCAAATTTAATCACCGCCCGTATTGCTTGTTGACGAAGATGCTGAAGTGAGATTAAGAAGTCTTCAATTTGACCTTAATTTTAAGTTATGTAATTATTTTCGAACCAAACATCATGTTAAAAAGCAACCTTTATAGAAGAGCAGTATTAAGTGTGTTTTTTTATGAATTCTGCGTGTGTTCAGTTGAGAGAAATTAATATTTAGTGTGACCTTTTGAACTCTAGTTTTAAATTTTTTAAAAATGTAGTCTTTTTTAATATGTTTTGCACATTATATACTTCATGTGTTAAATACCTTTTATTATTTTTATTTTTTTATGGTATTGTTGCCTTGGTATATCAAAGACTCTTCACAATAGAAAATAAGATGACTAAAACCTATGAAACTTTATGAACTAATTTTAAAAATAACTTTTACAGAAGTGCAATATTAAGTAGGTTTTTTTTAAATTCTGCGTTAATTCTGTTGAAAGAAATCAAAATTTAATGTGAACTTTTTTATTTATAGATTTAAACTTTTGTTAAAATGTTTTACATGTTATATATTTCACGTGTTAAATGTACAGATATTGTTAACTTGGTATTTAAAGCCGGCTTTTATGGGTTCCACAACATAATGTTGAAATAGTACATCTCGTTCACGAAATATTGCATATATCCGCAGTATAACGATGGAATAGCCCATCGTTCACGAGTTACAATATTTCACCGTTAACACAAGGTTAAATTATTCTGCAATGCAAGTACACCGAGCGTCACGGGGTATCATCGAAGCGACACGGCGAACAGTTTATTCGATTATGAACATTAATCGATACTAATATTATTTCGCATAAAGAAAAATTTATTTTACTATTTCTTCTTTAAATATTTAGTACTTCTTTAAATATTTTTCATGAACCTCCATGTAATGCCTCCATGAAATGCATGGTAATAAAACGTTTAAATATGAAAAAAACGTCATAAGTAAAATTATTGATGTAAAATAAATTATTTCTGCCAATAAAATTATTATAAATTATTGTTATCTTGAAAATAATCAAAAGAAATCCAAAAAAAACTACTCACCGTTTCGGTCATAAACGTCAAAAGATTCACATATTTATGTCTGTGTCTATAGTTGGACATCACAACAAATTATAATTAATTTCTTGAATTGCTGATTTTTTTTCTGAAATATTATTACAAACGTTCTTGACGTGCATTTATGAAAAATTATTAGACAATTTTAAATATTTTCCTTGAATTTCATATATTTCTTTAAATCAAGTTTTGTAACTTAACTCTCATCACATTCCTTCCACGTATTTTAAAATTTTGCTTAATGCAAAATTTTAAATTGAAATTTTCAAATTTTACTTGTTTTCGAATATAGTAACATATTTAAAAGCGATTATTGACATTTAATTTACGGAAAGAATAATATAAACAAGTGAACTATTTTAAAAAATTCGTTGTAAAATAATTTCACATTGAATCAAATAGTTCTTTAATGCACGAAAGTAATCTGTTCTTTCTTGGTGACTACTAACAGAAAGGTGACGGAATTAATTTATAACTAACCTCTATGTCATTGATTTTATTTAAGTTAAGTACAGTCAGCTGCTGAGAAAAGTAAAAAAATTAAAATGTTAAATTTTTTACGACACTTCTATTCTCTAACTATAAATGATATCTACATGCGCAAAATTTATATGAAATTATAACCGAAAACCAGAACTAAATTAAATTTTATATGAAATCATAAATCAAAATTGATATGAAATTATAACCGAAAACCAGATTAAGTAAAATAGAACTTCTAGAACGACAGGCCATTCTAGTAGATTTAAAATAGTATACACACACACACACACACACACACATATATATATATATATATATATATATATATATACATACATGTATATATATATATATATATATATAAATATATAATTCCACGAATACGCCAATTCCAACTTACTTCGTTAAAAGTTTCTTCAGATAAACGTTTGCGACAAACATACTCACAGATAGAGAAGTTTTTCTATAAGTGTTATATTCTATAATATACATAAAAAACTATGACTGCTTAAAGATTTTCTAATCTTATTTAATGTTAGAAATGAAAAACTGATTTTGTTTGTTTTATTTGTATGCCCCAATTAGAGGTCTTCACAGCCCGTAGCAAAAATGGACATAAGATATTTTATATCCGAATAATCAATTATTTTTTGGAGCCATCAACGTTTTCTCCACCAGGAAGAAATTTTTAATAACACATCACAAACCGCACGCTTGTCAGGCTATTGCTGCAAGGTAGAGTTTCTTTTTTTCCCGCCCTCTCTTCGATTCTGTGCATCTTAAACTACTTAGCTGTTTTAAATTCTAAGATCCAACGTTTCCACAAAACATTATCTTAAAATTGCATAAACTGAAAAAAAACGTTTAAAGAACACGTCGGCATGAAAATAAGTTTAAAATTAAACAGATCTAAATAAAAAAAAGGAAACGTAAATTAAAATAATAACCCTACCTCTCAAATCATTTACCGTGACATATTATTCACTAGCCATGACATATATAGCTATGACATATTATTCATTATTCACTATAAAATATTATTCACTAGCCGGCATATTCGGCCGGTTATAAAATCACTGGTATCCGGCTGAATACAACACAGAGTGAAACAGGAAGCTACAATCTATTTGAAGAAAACAAGCCATATTTGATTTAAATTAAATACATAGTTGTTTTAAAAAAATAATTTAACATCATTAATATTATTACACTTAATATTTATTTGATATTACAATCAAAATATAAGAATTGAAGGCAAAGTACAAAAATACTAGTGTTTCTCTCGATTACAAGGAAGGAAGCTATTTCTTTCCTACTTTACACATGCAAATTTTGAAAAAAAGAAACTACTGCTTCCAGTAGGGTGCAAATATTTTTCTGTAACCTATACTAAATATTTTGAAAATATGTACTATTTACTGCTCATTAAGAAAATGGATTTGCTTTCTTTTTGTTTTCATGTGGGTGTATGAAAAGAGTATGTGTTGCATTCGTTCACATCGATATCCTTCGTATATCATCTGCTCGTGTTAGAGTTTGTGTTTATTTCAAGTACTATCTCTTTACACCATTGCCATGAAAACTTGTTAATTCTCTGGATTCATCCATCATCTTCCGCTTGATCCAATGTGAGAACAATTTAAAAATAAAGCGTTTTTTTATAGTGTAAATATTTAAAAAAATTAATATTGAAATAATACAAATAATAAAATTTTATTTTATTCCGCGTGACAACAGACGAAGGTCTTTCTGAGCATAGCCTCCTAATTACTAAGTATAAAGACTAAGTCATGTTTGCTTTATATAACCGAAATAAGTCAGTCGTAATAAGGAGCAAATTAAACATATCTGGTAATAATTTGTAAGTTTAAATTATATTTATTCATCAAAACACTTGAGTATCAAAAAATACTACAATTACAACCGTCGTCTTTGCTTGTATGTGACAAATTCAGTTTTCAGCCTTTATTTCCAGAATAATACTTTTAATACTTTTTCGATGGTCATAATAAGTCTTTTCTTGGACTAATATAAATAGCCTGTAATTAGTTCCATTTCAATCCAATTATGTTTAATTTAAGCTTTCAGGCAAAATATTCAACTTTTCGGTGGTGTATTCTATATACAACACTAAAAAGTTTAAATTTTGAAGTCGAATTTTCGAGCTCCGATACTGGATGAGCACTATAAAATAAAAAATATTTATATTCAATGGGATATTTTCTTCAGATGTGCCTTTTAATCTGTCAAAGATATACATACGTTGTCTATCGTTGATACATATGTACGTAGTTACAACTTATCCACTAAAATTTTGGATGGAAAACATTTTTCCTTTCCATACTTTTATTGACTTCTTCTAGATACTACCGAAATACTTTCATTTTGATGACAATACAAATCATCACTTTATCTAACAATATCCACAAAATTTGTTTTTTTAGTCATATTTCCAAATGTGAAGTTAATGTAAAATACTTATAATTTATTTATAAAATATTTCCGATCATATCCGGACGTTTAAAGAAAATAACAAGATTCAAGTACGTATCAATATACATTTCTACTTGTAACATAATATATGAAAATTTTTACGCGAGTTGTCATAAATCTCATTCGTTATGACTAGTACCTAATTATGAGCAAACAAAATGAGTTCGTGAAAATTAGGTAAACGAAATGTTTTTATGTTTCATTTACAAAAGAGTGTATGTCTTCAAATTCATTATACAAGTCGGTTGGTAAAATTTTAAATTTTCGGCCGCATGAGTTATATGTGTGCTTATGGCTAGAAAATTATAGCCTTCTTTCTATGAAGAAATTAATTAATTTAAAAATATTTAATTTAATAACATGATATTAAATTAAATATTTTTTTGTATATTAACCTTTATTAAAAGTTGCGTTACTTCATTTATTTATCAAACATATTTTGACTACATTTCCAACAATAAGCAATGATTCGAAGTATAACTAGATAATACATATAATGACATATCTATAATTCAGGTTGATGTATCATTGCAGCAATTAAAAGATTAAAAAGGTTATCTGTTTTTTCCTGTTTACTTGTTTCTATTTATAAAAATCACAGACAGAAAAATCTTTAAATATTTTCATCAAAACTTTCAAGTCTCGCTTAACTCGAATTATGGCATTACGTAGAATAAATTAATAGAAAGAGAATTTCTGAAAAGCTGCAAAAGTTTAAAAAATTTCATTTTGGAACAGTGTATACGGATACTTTAAAAATAGAATTACTCATTTTATTTGTAACTTCAAGAAATCGGGTAAAAGATATGATACATACATAGATTATGATACAACCAACCTGCCACCATCTTTGTTGACCATTAACAGGATTTTCTCAATATTATAAACCCACATTCGTTATACAGCTGATGAGTGAAATTCGTATCATTCCCTCGTGAGGCATATGGTGATAATAAAAGTATGTACAATTCATAATAATCCAAAATAAGTTTTAGACCAACAATCTGTTAGGTAAATTATTACGATGTGGATTGTATTGGCACATCAAATGGAATCGGTGAAAGAAACAAAACACGTAGAGGTGGAATTGCAATATAGATCATCGCCATATTTTGAAAGGAATTTGAAATGGAATTAAGTATCAAGTTCTGAAAAAAGTGACTTAAATTATATAAGAAGTGCGTTTCTTTTCCTTTCAATTTCACCATGAATTTCACATGCCTATTTAAAAATTGTGTGCCTATATTTTTCAGTTTTGTAACCTGTTATTCTATAAAATTAAAACTGTTTATCACGAGGGCGGATGTAAAACGATACATATGGAGTTACGAAAATGACACGCTAGCTAGGAAGATGACGCGCTACTTCATAGTAAAGCGTAAGTGAATGATTTGCTGAACCAAAATATTGAATTTTTTTTGCATTATATTACCAGATCTATCTCAAAATGCTATTATATTGAAAGTTATAATTCGACTGTAATACGTATATATATATATATATATATATATATATATGTATATATATATGTGTGTGTGTGTGAGTGTCTCATCCCTGCATGAACTGCTGAGCATCCATTTATAATACATTTATATTACATTTCTAATTAAGAAAAGGCAACTTAAAACTTGCTAAAGTTAGTGTTTCTTTGATGTTACAGGCTGGAGTAGTTTGTTTTGATTAATAGATAATTTATAGTTTTTCGGATTATAGATATGCACATGATCCAAATGAATAAGAAAACAAAGTGAACTTTACTTGAATTCTCTCCTAGAAATTGTGGGAAATATTTATGGAAACTACACACACGAAATTTCAAAATTTAGTAAATTACACCGGTATTCATAAGTTATATTTTGTAAAGGAAAGTAACACCATTAACACATGTTCGTATCTAACAATAAAGACATAGTTAACACATGTTCATACTTTGCGATAACGAATAATTTGAAACTGCGTAAAATCGATTTGGCCAAGTTTTCCACGAAACCTTTTCGCTTCGATGCTTATATTCGGAAAAACAATTTCTTCTCGCTTTTCTCTGCGATAAATTACTGAAGTGTAAATCACAATTTGTACTGCGTGTAATGTTACATTTTATTTCCATGGTGAAAGTTTAAATGAAATTTGTTTGAATATTATTCTCTGCAATACTTCTCGTGTATGTATATATATATATATATATATATATATATATATATATATATATATATATATATATATACATAAATAAATATGTATATATATATATATATATATATATTTAAATATATATATATCGTCAGATAAATCGACTTTAATTACATGTATATTGTAGATTCTCGACTACATACTTTTCAATATTTTTTATTCTTTGAAAAAGGACATGAAAATGTTAGGTACAAAAAATCAAAACATTAGCCATTTGTATAAGTGATTAGTAAATTCCTTGGTGGAAACTAAAATATTCTGTTTCTCAATTATTTATCTATATTTATGGCTTGATATTGAAATGATACCAAATTTTATATGGAGTCTGGATAATAAACCACAGTTTGTTTACATTCTACTTTTCCTTTTCTGCCATCGATTGTATATCTTTAAATTTCATTTTAATAAAAAGTATAAATTAATTTAATGTATAAAATAGCCCGATCAGCCTGTGCTGGTATCAGAACTTCCACCATTTAAATATATGAAACGACGAATGCAGAATTTCAGTATTTGAGATGACGATCCATGCTCCGCAATTTCTGTGAAATTTTATTTCTCCTATTAAAACTTAGAGAGATCAAAGATTTTATGAACGTGATCGCGCTTTTTATTTGAGTTAAATCACGTTAGTTTTGAACAACTGACTGTTATAAACTACAACTTAGGTTCATTTTCTAATAATCTGTGATACCAAATGAATTTACGTAGAGCCACGTTCATAATTAATTCATTTTATTTCCTAGAAGTAAACTGATTAAACGTCAATATTAAGATGGTAATTTATTCTAACCTTTTAAAATGGAGACTGAGGATGTAATAAGTATATGAATAAAACACCACAATATAATTATTTCCAACTTGAATGTTACTCATTTATCACAACTGTACCAGGACGAAGATATCGATAATAATTTTTTTATTTAATCGATAATATAATTAGACTTAAACGAGTGTTATTAACGAATAACCATTATTGAAAATTTTCCTTTTAATTTAACTAATTTCTTCTTTTTTCCTTACAAAATAAAAACTCTACAGCTTTTGGTTTAGTCTCTTTCTGGTGCTTCTTCTAATGTAATATTTTAACTCAAATTGAACATAAACATTTTTTGACTTAAATAAACGATCAACTAAAATTTTTAAATAATTGCGTAAATGGTTTGATTTTTGAATCGAAAAGTCTGGAAAATTAAATAGTCCCATATTTGGTAATAAGTTTTCCGCTATTTGTCTAAAATTAAATAGTATATATTAATTAGGGAATAGAGTTGGACTATTTCATAAAGAGTATATGGCTTGTTCTTATAAAAAGGTCTTAGTATTATTTAATATGATTGATATAGAGATAAAGGACAGCTTTTAAATGTTTAGATTGTTATAATGGTAATGCCCATAGTTATATTGACCTGACTATGTATTTGTCATAAATTATTTAATACATTTTCATAAATTCAAAAATGTTCTCGGTATAATAGTCACTTTCCTTTTAAAATATTATTTTTATACAGTTATTCAAATTAAGTCGTAATGTTTATTATAGTTATTTTCAAAAACAAACAGCCAACTTAGGTCTATATAAAATATTAAAGTTGGAATTTGGATCATGGTTACCTTAGGTTTAAGCCTAAATTAAGTCTTTTATAAATCCTTAAAATTAATTTTTTAATGCACATCATTTATTGTAGAACGACTGTAGCAATATTAATTTTTCCGTTATATTTTGAAAGATGATGTTAAAATAGTATTTTGAGTGGCGTCATAAGAGAAAATTTAATTAATACAATTTTAATTTAATGATTTTTGGTTCCTGTTATTTTGCAAGGTTTCTAGTTTTCTTTTATCGTAACATTGGTGTACATTAGTTATTTTTTTTAAACCACATAGCAGTGTACTTTGTAAGTGAGTGTTCATTGAAAAAATATAACTGGTTTGGAATGGAACATGAATTGATAATTAAATAAAATAATATAAATGATCTTATATCTTTGATCTTATATAAATGATCTTTTGTTTTTAGTAAAGGAAGATTTCGTCGAAATGGTTATAGACTATATATCTGTAGATAAAGAATTTTTTATCCTATTACAAATAATTTGCATCATGTAATATCTATAATAAAAAAAACTTTGATCTGTAGAAATAATTCAAATCGAACGTTCAATGTTGATAATACAGTGAAATTTTGACAACAAAATAGCCTTTATTTTTAAGTTTTGTCTTATTTCGCTTTAAATTATTAAGCAATATATTAATTGCTATATTTTTGCCGTAAAATTTACAAGAACCAAAGTTTAGTTCGTTTATAGTTTGGCACAAAAATGTTTTTCCGATTGGTGGGAACCTTTCCACCTCGTATAGCTTATAGTTTCTAGACAAGCTTAAAGTCTATTTTATTTAAAATGTATGTATAACAAGTATTAATGATTTAAGTAAAAGTCGAAAGTGAGTCGACAGCAGTTTTGGGTTTAACTTTTATACAATTATTTTATAGCTATCTAAATTAACATAAAGATTTTAATTTAAAACTAAAATATTTCGTTTTCCTTTCAAGTAGGTATACGAATTTTTTGACGAGAATTAACAACCTGTAATAATTTTTCTCCTTTTTTGTTCAAATCTTTGTTTTTGTCAGTTTTTCACTTTTTACGTATTTACTTTCACACGTGTCACACTTTTATTTATTTCTGTAACTCTAGTAGTATTAATTTTAAATTACACACAGGATAATATAAAACGTCTACATGCCAAGAAGATAATGCGAAGGTTAGTACTGTATTCGCCTCTTTTAAATTTGTTAATCTAAATATGGTTGGAGGCAATATAAAAATATGCATTTCTAATTAATTTAAAACTAAATAGAATACCAATATATTTCTATTTAATTTAAAACTAAATAGAAATGTACCAATGAATAGTTTAATTAAACCGACCCAATATTTCTAATAAGGTACACCTCTTTTGTCTGTATAGTGATTGATATGAGATAAGCTTCAAATGTATACCCACTACGTCAGACCCTCAACGTTACATTTCTTCTTTTGACGTTTTAATGCGTTGAGAGCGATATAGTCTAATGTATAGCAAAATTTATATACTTAAGTTATATTATTTACGGTAATAGTTGTCGAAATAGCGTAGAATAGTAAACATATTATATTCAATCAAATTTAGAAGAAAATTCAAGCTATAATTTTCCTGTTATCCAACATGATGACAAATCTACTATTATTTCTGTTAGTTTTCATATTTTTCTTAATAATATATATATATATATATATATATATATATATATATATATGTATGTATGTATGTATATATATATACATGTATAATTAAAAATGAAACTAACAAAAACATATTCTATTTCAAGACAGTAATGATGTTGATATAACATAATATTTTTAGTGTTCCGCAGTAAAACAAGGAATCCACATTATTTCGTCGAATCCATTCATCAGTCTCTGTATTACAATTTAAAAGATTCTTAAATTTAGAAGCTTTTATGTTTATAAGTAGAGTCTTTAACTTTGAATTTTAGTTAATATTTATCAAACTATTTAAAAAAAATAAGGCATCTCTACATCTAGAGGCGATTATATTCCCATCAAGAGGATGCTGTAAGTCAGGTGCGTTAAAATAGAATTAAAGTTTTCTTTACAGAAACGGTTATCTTCTAAGCCCCGTTTACCAATTATTAAGCTTCAATATAACGTCCAATGTGGGATCCACTAAACTCTAGTAGAATTAAAAAAATCTAAAAATAATCGATTTTGTTATTTTTAATATAAACACAAATACAAATAGTATTACCGATTCCGTTAGAAAATCTACGGTAACGATATATTTTCTTTTAAAGTCACTGCTAAGACTGCCCGCTCCCCTTTTTCTAAATCTCCTTTCAAGAAATCTTAAAAAAATGACACGGAAATGTAGCTCTTAATAAGTTGGTAGTGTAAATTTACATTTCAATTATTTTAAAAGCTTATCATGCAATTACTAAATTTTGTCAAAATGAAGAGTTGTTACATATGGGCACGATTTTAAAACTGTATGTTTATATAATATTAAATATCGATTAATCTAGGGCTACAGAACCCTTTCATAGGCGGGCCCTACACATAATTGCTTATTTCTTTGTGTCTTATGAAATGGTTTAGTACCTGGATTTGTCAAAAATACATAACGGATTTACATTTATACGTAATTAGTAAAATACCTAGGCAGTAATAACTACATATTTATTAAACAAATAGCTTATATTTGCCAAATATTCTCCTACTCATCATTAAGGAGGATAAAAATCAACATTATTAATTGAAAACTATGCAGTTCCTTTTGCACCTACATTCGTTTTAACAATAAGGCGGATAGTCGTGTAATAGATAAATATTAGATAAATAATACAATTAATAGTATTAGATTAAATTAAATAACATCCAGTTTTTTCATAATTCCGATATTACTTTGAAATAACCATTGAATACATATAATTTTATATTGTAGAAATTCATTATTCACAATTAAATGGAACTTTGTATTACAACATCTTCAGGTGGGCTATTAGCAAAAATTCCAGCAGATTAACAATCTTTGCTAATAGCCCACCAGATGTTTTAATACAATGAAACCTAGGTCGTGGTAAAGAACTTAAAGAAAGTAATACTACATCACGTAGTTTCATTTAATTTTGAAATACACCATGATAGGAGAGTGCTTGTTTGTGTTGGTGTAGACCCATATATTTGTACGTATTTTCACATTGTTGAAATAGTTTTTCCATCATTTTCTAATTTTCTAATATTTAGTAAATAAATAGATAGTTTTGGGCATCAGTTACTTATAATATTTCGATTATTACACTTTGCGCTAAATTTTCGTCTGTAGTTTCCAAGATTGCCATTATTACAAATGAAACAAATAATCAGATTTTAATTTATTTTCTTATTTATATCCAACATAATATACGTTCAACAGTTTACAACTTCATGTAACGCATTTATATATGAAGTTCAACAATTTGATGGGTAGTTCAACAAAAATAATTAAACAAAATAAAATAACTATTTTTTTACGGAAAAATATCAATAACTGTTTAAAGTACATAAATTTATCTTCATAAAATTTATGTAACTGTTAGAAACTTTTATTTTTATATTTGTTGAACCTTAGAAGATTGTTGGAAAATCATTTGTAAATTCTCTTGCTTTAAAAATATTATGCGGGGAAAAGTATACTCTACATAGTAAATTCCCATTTTAGAAAAACGACACTAACGATATACCCGTTTCAGGTTATGAAATACAGGAGCCATAGCACTCATCACATCTTTTAATAACCTTTCCGATTTTGTCAAACCTCATGATGATTTTCAACGCTAGGCTTCTTCGCAAATAAATGCAATACATCCCATTGCAATCACTTCTCATGCCCTTTCCGAATATCGAATTTTTATCGTATAAGGTACAATATGTATCAACTTTGCCGGATATGTTTACATTTCCTCTTTATTTTCCTTGATCTCTTTTAAGCGGGCAACTCTTTCAATACGAGTTCCTCATAAATTAGATAGTTTCAAAGTTAACATATATTATAATGCAAGGTATATTTATTGTATGTCGAGTACTTAAGTAATTTATCTGGATATTTTCACAAAGACTGAGTGAAAATTATATAATAATCGGAATTCAAGTAATTTTCTTATTACGTGTTGTATATGAAAACCAGTTTCCGTATGTTCCATTTTATATTTATTTTATTGCCAAACTTCTATATCGATCCACTGGTTTTCATATATTTGTTGTATATAAAAACTAAAGTAATTGTTACTGTTGGCGTAAATTTCATTATAGAAAGTAGCAACTAGTTATGTTTGAGGTTTCGAAGTAATATTGTAACTTACGCGCTTAGTAGGATGTTCTCAATTCGATTGTATTGCATACAATTTTTATTTTTCTTGACAGAAATTGTTGCTAATTACTGTTATTTATAATCTATACCTGGAATAAAACGAATTAATATCTATGCATCAAGTATTTTAAAATTATCTTTGTGGGACTTAAAAGAAACTACTGATAAGAAATCTGTCATTTTTTTATTCTTTGTCTGCCTGTTCTCTGCCTATTTCTTTTTGTGTATTTTTTTATTCCCTTAACTTGAAGCTTGATTTTTTGAAGTTCTAACGGGCCGTAAACTTAAATATTTTTTATTAACTTCTACTTGATGCACGTTCCTGAGAAGAAGAATCTTCACAGGCGGACAAACAGACAGACGGAAAACGAAGTGATCCTATAAAGTTTTCTTTTCTCTTTTCAAGGAATGGAACGTTAAAAAAACAAGATAATAGCTCAAAAATATATTTACATTTCATATTTTGTTAATCGACAGTCTACACATATCCCAACACTTACTATAGTAATTTAGATCGTGTCTGAATAAGCGCATATAATGTGTCAAAATTTTAATCAATGTGTCAAAACTTATTCGAATGGATAATTATCACATCCGGTATGCCATGAAAAATTAATTTTCTCCAATTCATATTTCATTATTTATTGATTGGACCATAAGAGTTATCTACATTGATTATTTTACTTCGTCTTATTTAGCTACAAATACATGCCAATACCGATAAACTACCGATAAATTCATCGCTCGTAAAATTGATTAGTTAGTGGATCAAATGAAATTTTGAGGTATAACGTATATCAGTTTTGTATTTAGTAGCTTTGTTTTGTATTTTCAGAGACTTATCCCCAAAATTGAGCTACCAAATTTTTCTCCCCTAAATGAGACAATCTAGCTATTAAAGATATCTAGCCCAAGTTCAAATTAAATTTTGAATTATGTGTATCGTCGTATCTTTAAAACATTATCAAAAATCATAAAAATGTCCTATAATCGTAAAATAGATTTAGGCTATGTTGAAGATAAATTAAAACATTAGGATGCCAGCAAATATCGCATCCTTAGATTGTTTGGTTTTCGAAAATATGCTCGTATTTTAGCACAGAGGTTACTCTTTTAATGGACTGAGGTTTGTAATCAACACCACCTGATCGCATTCATAACTTTTTTTCAATATTTTGATTAGATCTTAAAACATAATAGTACTGATTAAACAAATTATTACTATGTATGAAAAGTCATTTGTTGACAAATCTGCAAGAGTTTCGAATCAACTAAATTTTGATAGTAGATGCCCCTGTTCCGTAAAAGTTTTCAAAAATTTTCTAAATTGTTCTATCTCCCATGATCCCTAATTTCTAAGGCACGTTGCTTCCACGCTATTTCATTTTGAATTAATCGTGAATATTTAAAATAGTTTCTTTTTAACTTATTTAAGAATAGAAGGGAGTTCTCAACTAAATTGTATTGTTTTGTGTGTTACCTCAAATCTCCGGCACTTATCAACCAATTTGGATAATTCTTTTTTCTTTTTGGCTCATCAAAGTACGTGTGTTCCTTACTGAGAGATTATAAAGTGTATCTTCAACGTCTGTTGGCCAGATTCTGACGAATTTTTTTGTGAAATATTTAATTTTGGGTTCTAACTATTAACGGGGAGGGGGGAGGGATAATACCTGCCTAAACCGTAAAATTGTATCTGTTGTTTTCGAGTTAACCTTGTGGGTCTCAAGCAGACACATTCAGTTTTTACAAATTTATGTTAGTAAGGAAACTATTTTGTACCGCAAAAGTTTTAACTAAGTACTCATATTTTCATTATTTTGTACTTTTGAGTGCATTCGTCATTCGATGGTTATTGGAAGTCGGTTCAATTGTATTATCAAAAGATTTTCCATTAATTTTTTTTTGGATTTTATGACTCATAAAGTGGATTTACTTAATTTTCTTTGCATGTTATGAAATATTTTATTACATTCTACTTAATAACTTTTTTTCTTTCAAAAATTTCTGTGTATGTCCATTATTAGAAAAGGCAGTCCCTTTGAGAATCATTTCGTCATAATATTTGCTACAATCGATCCCAAATTTATCTGTTCAGATTTAGGATAAATAATTAAAATATTTCTCCCTTAAGATGCTTTACCATTGCTCTTTGAAAATTTCTAATTTGTATTGTAAAGATCACTTGTAATATATGTTTTGTCTTTTGTGATTACATTTCTTCTTTGCAGTCATGAGGCTACTTTAAAGTTGTTTTCGTTTCAAGTTTATCTTAGATACGATAGCTTTAAAGCTAAGGAAAATTATAATATAAAGCATATTTGTTATTCAACTAAAGGTGAGATTCATGAGATATTTGAATTTTTAATCTAAATTTCTGACAGACAATGAATATTATGTATTTTAGTTATAACGTATTTTTCTTTAAATTCTAAGTGCAGAAACAAATTTCGTTTCGAATTAAATACAGTCTATTTTAATATAATTTATAAATAAGTAACTGATAATTTATGTTTAAGTAACTGATAATTATTTATTATGGTATATTTTACTTGGCTACGGTATGAATTAATTTAATCTTCGATTTATATTATCTTTAAATGCTAATGGCATGGATATATTTTTTAACAGAAAACGAGTGAAAGAAGGGTGAGTAGTTCTAGTATGAAATAAAACATATTCTTTTTCTGCGTTTAATACAAGTCCAGTAAAAGTATTTTTTTTCCTATTCATATTTCTTTTTCTTCCATGTTTGTTTAAACCATGTAATTTTTATTTCGTGTCTTATCTCTCTCTAGTATAAAATTATTGGAACGATACTTAGTAAAAACCACTTTTTTTTCACTAAATAAGATTTTTGATTATTTATTTAACATTTAGAACAATTTTTTTTTGTGTTCTTCAACGGTTCACTTTATAAATAAACAATCTGTCCACTTACATCATTATCTTATTTCTCGCTGTCCTATTTTGCACGGAGCTTTTCATTATCATTTCACCATCCGTCCATCCGTCGGTTACAGCCGTGGCTCTCAGGTACTGTTTAATGCAGAAAGTTAAAATTTGGCATGTTAATAAAATATTATTAACACGCATATATTTCAATAGCCAAAATTCGAAAATATTTGTTTGCAAAATTGTAGAGGGTGCGCATTAAGTGCCCGAACTTTTTATTATCATATTTAGTGCGAGATATCTTTTAAAAGAGTTGGTTACAAAAGTTTTCAAAATGTTTTTTTCATATATTTTGGTATTATATCGTATAAGATATTCTAAAAATAAGTTACCCCTCCACTAACCTTTTTTTTCCGACATAACTCAACCTATAATTATGAAAAACGCATGGGTTTTTAGAAGCCCCTGAAAAGGCTGCCAGAAAGTTATGACGATGCTTCAAATTGCTATAATTTTTTAAACGTATGGTAGGCCATATATTTATGCTTTTCTATGTTCACCGCCGATTTTCTCGGAAACCGTGCGAATTAGGAACTTGAAATTGACATAGTAATACATATTATTAGCAAACATATTTTCATTAGATAACTATTTAATAATATTTATTAATCAATAAAAGAGGGAGTGAACAAAGTCTCAATTTTTGTTTACATTCTGTATACACTGTGAGATATAAAGGCTTTTTATGAGAGATATGAAAATATTTTTTTGTAATTTTAAACGGTATGTTTAAATATATATTCCAAAAAATATGCAAAAATATAATATTCCCTTCATTATCTTTGAAGCTACTGGTTCAAAAATCATGAAAAAACAGCACTATTAAAATCAGACTCGGAAATTTCAATAGAAATGCTATGCATTTTTAAACGTTTATAAATATCTAAATATATATGGAACCTTCACATAGCGAGTTCTACTCGTATTTTGCATGTTTTGTTTCGAGAAAATTGAATATTCTTAGCTAAAAATTGTTAAGAAAATGACGTCTGTTAGATGCAAATTTTTCTTTACGCTTACATTTTTTTAGTTCTTGCTCCCTATATTATTTCGGGTAACAGACAAAACATAATAAAAGGAAAAAAACCAACTATAAATTTAAAGAAGCGATATAATATTATAGGGTACGTATATCAATTTTTTCATTTATTCTCCTAGAAAAATTAGGAATAGTAAAGTCATATCTCCGAAATCTAACAGAGACGAGAAAGATGCCCATCTTTTGAAAATGATCTTTCTATTCTCTTCGATTGCTAAGCAGTCCTCAAAATAAGAGTTTTAGGAACGTTACGTTTACCTTAAGTAATTTTTTTGGATGAATTTGTCAATAAGATGCCTATCTTTTCAGTGCAAAAATAACTCCAAATGAAACAAGAACATGACGACTTCTCATTATCGGAATTTCCATTATGCGATATCACGTTAACCTTGTGTCTTACTCCTACCGACACTTCAAGTAATGAATAAATGCCACAAACTCCCCAATAAGACACAATATGTCACGCGCCGATGTGAATAAATAGACGTCCGAGAAACGTAAAGAGATTTCCAGCCAACCTTCTTTCGATAAGCTCCTAAGCTAAGCCAATAACTTTCATCGTCGCAAATAGACACCCGGAATATATCAACCTTAGAACGTGTGGGCTTTTTGCAAATCCCTATGTTATTGCATAAAGCTCAGAGATGGACCATCGAAGGGCGCATATCTGCCTTGAGCCGTTAATAAACATAATAATGCGAGCCCCCAATGAATTTGTTACTGATGGAACAGGTAAGCTGGATATTGAAATCATTCATTTAATGCTTTCAATTTTATGAATTTCTGTTTGATACAGTTGAGAAAATTAATCTACGAAATAAGCTTATGTATTTAATCATTAGTATAAATAAAAAAACAGAAATATTGTTGTAACTCAAATTACACCCATACGAACCATTAATTTTTAATCTAGTGAACAATGCATATTTTTACCATTTTGCCTCTTTCCACCGCCCATGAAGTAATTTTATTCTCATTTTCGATTCAAATTTAGAGTAATTTAATTGTACTAAAGACACATAGAAAATGTATACACTCTTTGATATTGATAGCGGAATACATTAGATATTTCCATAAAAAGACTCCTTTAGAATAATTTGTAATATACAATAATAAACTCTTTACATGTACATGTCATATACTATCATGTCATGTACTATCAGACCAGAGAAATAAACCTTCAATAATTTTCTGGAATTGACCTATTGCGCGTAAAATTACTGGGAAATTCTTTAAGTAAAAAGTGCATTGTCCGGTAGTTCGAATTAGAACTTGGTAGTGTACCACCATTGCAGGTTTAACTCATTGGTCAACGTGGCGTGGAAACAATACTTTGTCAGATCACAGAAATACTTTTTAATACGACACTGTCATGCATTCTAATAAAACTGTGAATATTCTGCATTATATTCGTAGAATACCTGGAATATATCGTTTAGGATACATTGCAAAGAATGTATAATTATTGAAACGTAATAAGTCATTAAACCCTTTTTAATTCAAAGCGAACTTTGGATTATATTAGTTATCTACAACCATTAACCAAACCGGACAAGAAAATATCAGAACCAAATACAAAAAAATATACTCGTTTTTATTTATTTATGTTACATATTCTCACTAATTTTCCTACTTTAAGTCTAAAATTTATACCGTTGAATTCACCTGCTTACTTACGTTAAAATTAATTTTCTTAAAAATTCCTTTAGTGTGTAACCTTTCAAACTTTTATCTTTTAAGTTTACAATAAGTTTTCCATCTGATTTTACCAGCTATGTACTCCGAAGTTATCGCTCTGCGCGACCCCTTGAAACATTTCTAAAGTGACCGAAGTGTTGTTTAGCTGTCAATATAATCGTTGTGTGATATAGATCGCTGGCGTCTCTTTCTGAAATTCAACAGATCGTAACGTAAGTAATTGATGAGGATGCGTGCGTGCTTCTGCCAAATACACGGAAAGAAGTCAGTTGTTCGTTGCGGATATTGTCAAGTTTACTCTATGATTGCTTTGTTCAATAAGCAATGTGAGGCGTGTTCGGAATGGAAAGTTGATCATTTGAAATATTATTTATTATATGGTGAATATGTGTAGAAACATCAAGACGCAGTTTTTTGACGATAATTTTGTATTCAGTTTAAAAAACTATTGAATGCTTGAATAGCTTAGAATATGTTTGGACTAGAAAACAGTTTTAGAGCGATTTTAAATAAATGGTGACAATTTTGCCCGCGCAGGAAATTATCAACTACGAAGAATAGAGGTCTTCCCAATAATGTATGCCACAAATTATTTCCTTTTGACAGTAGGAAGATGAATTTTATACGCCAAATATTTATTCTAAGCTGCGAACAATGTAAACGTAGCAGGAACTCAGGACTAAATAAGTAGATATAGAAAAATGGTAACGACACAGTCTCGTAGACAGATACGTTCAATTTTCGACTTATAATTGAGAAATACAGGAATAATTACCTTCATAGGTAATCTTGGTACAAAATTTAAAGGTCGTGTAAATTAAGTTTTTTATATAATTGCTGAGATTTTTTCTTTGTAAAATGTCCCAAATATTATTGAATAAATTTTGGTGACATTTTCAAAGTCTCTATCGTGTTCATCTCATAGCAAATTGAAAAGGTTAAAACCTAAGATATACTAAACGGTTAAATCATATTTTTAAAAACTTTCTTTGTTCTAAATTAATTAAATTATTTTACCTTATAATATTTAATTAATTATCTTATACTTTTCTTAATCAAATTTCTCCAATGTGACAATAGCTGATTATATTTGGTATTAACATTTTTGTTAGTTTTTTCTTCAGTATTTTATCAATGTATTTTAACAAAGTATTCTATTGCTTCGCTTTAAAAAATATACTTAAATTATCACAGAACCTCTTCCTTGCTTTATTCTTAATGTTTATTTGACATGGTTTATACGACGAACATTCGACCTTCTGCTAATATACAAGCAAACCGTTTTCTTTTGAATACAAAACTTTGATCTGTCGCCCTGTAACATTTTTTCTTTTGCCCAGCTCTTTTTCTATTCCCTTGTCGTAAAAGAGATTTTTATATTACTATTCATTCAACTAAACTACTTCATTCAATCGTCTTTTTTACAGATAAAATTTTTACAGGAGTTTGCTGAGATTCATTTATTTTCATCTTGATATTTAAAGTGGTGAGTATCTGATTATGTGTGGGCGAAGAAAAAAAATACGTAATACTAATCAGCATTACGTTTTTTTTTTCTATTCCAGCTGTTATTTTCTGGAGACATCCATTTCATATTTCTTTTCTTGCAGTCAAGAGTTCGACTGAAGATTTCTGATTCTCTTACAATTTATTCGTCTCATTTATTATTTTTTTATAGACTAATTGTATAATACAATTTTGTGTTAATGTGACTTTTTAATAGTTAAAGTTATAAATTAATTCTGCTCAAAATTAATTTTAAATATTAAAACTATGAATAAGTTTTAAACCTATACATAAATTTTAATAGAAAAATGAAGTAAAAGGACAAAAACAGCAAAGTGTAAGGTTACGAAGTGCCATTGACACTAGGCAAGTTGTGCAAAACTCAAATTTTATAAGTAAAGTACGACGGACAAAGTATATTTAACAAAACATTAATAAGTAAAAATAAATGGGCGAAAGCGGAAATTATCCTAGAAATAGTCCCCAAATAAAAACCATGAAATAATTAAAAATAAATATCTATGAATTAATCAAAGAGCGAGGTTGTGTTCGAATCGATTTAACGTTTCTTTTCCAGCTTGACATCGATATAGGGCGACACTCATTTGCAAAGTACAGTGTCACCTCTCCTGGTAAACGTTATTTTTATCAGTGAACTTTATTGTTATCTCCAATGTCACACGGAAATATTTGGCCAAAAACAGAGGTTAAACGATTTGGAAGAAATATAACAGAAACAGTGAACAATAAAATAAACAAAAGAATTTACAAAATTGTACAAGAATACAAAGAGTTTAACAAAATGGAGGAGCAAGGAAAACATATTGAACAAATGGAAAGACAAACAAGAATCATGAAAATTCGGCATGGAAGAAAAATAAAAGATATAGGAGGTATTGAAAAAGAAATGGTAGACGTGATCAAATAACTTTACAGGTAACACTAAATCAATCACGAATAGAATCTCCCAAAATAATTTGAGAGAAAAATGCAAAACACAAGACCGATAAGATCGAATTCTAAATTGTCTAAGCAAGAAAATACAAATTTACAAGAAAGGAAATCATTGAATGGAATTACTCACATAAAATACAGAAGATTACTCACATAAAATATTAACTGAGCGGAAAATATTGAATGATGAAGCACAAAAATTAAGTTAACAAAATAATAAGGAAGAAGGAAGAATGACATACTTAACTACAGCATAATTGCCATGAAGAAGGACACAGTGGAACAGAATAACGAAGAGCTCTATCTCTTCTCTGAAAGACGTAAGAACAAAGCCTTCAAATAAAAAGGGCAAACGCGAAATTAAGAGTTATTGCATACAAAAACAGAAGCAACAAGGAAGTTCATAAAGGTTAAAGGGAAAAGAATAACGAAGACGAAAAACCCTCCCAATCAGAAGAATGATGAAAAAAAGCAGTCACGACAGTAAAACTGCACATATAAATCATAACCAAACAGCTCCCAATGCAGGTTGTCGTTGTGGGAATCTTACACTAAAACCGTCCATTAGAAGGAAACTGTGTAATTGGGATATTAAGAGAAAGGTTATTTATAGCTAACAACGGGAAAACAAAATGCACTTGAGTATTTTCTTCCCAATGTTGAATGAGATATTTTAGTAATTTTTCAAGTTAAAGAAGACGGAGACAAAAATGTTGATGACAATTTATATATATATATATATATATAAGAGAGAGAGACCTCGTTTCAATGGAATTATTATGTGGTTGATTCCATTTCAGTTTCAAATAGAAAAGCATAGTAAGATTTAGCCATAGAGGATACGAATCTAACATAAATTCAAATAAAATGTCAATGTCGTCCACGGCCACTGGAGCGAGCGGATGCTGAACTGGTGGTCTACTTAGTGTTCAAATTTATCAAACATATGTAATTGTGAATCAGGGCATTATTAAATATGTTATCATGTCCATAATTCATATACAGTTACTTTGAATTCCCATGTATATAGTATAATAGCGAACTGAAGTAAATGGAAATTCGTTCATCATAATACTCATGAAATGATCGATGTTTGAATGTCCTTTTCTTTTTTAAATTATGAACAAAATTGCTTATGAATATATATATATATATATATACATATATATATATATATATATATATACACTCATACATACATATATACACATATTTCCTACAATTAATTCTAACAGCAATTAAGAAACGTGAATTTCAATATTATTGTACGATAAATCTCCACATTTGTAAGTCGCAAAGTGGTCTATGGAAATATATGACTTATGATTTTTTTGTGTAGTGCTCTGAATTATAATTAATTCCTTTTTCCATTTTCAAGGAATAAAAAAATAGTACAACAGTTTCATATCGCTCCGAGATCTAAAATTCAAATAAACTATATAGAATTATTCCATACATTCCATACAAGTTGAAATGACTATACCATATATATATATATATATATATATATATATATATATATATATATGTATATATATGTATATATATATATATATATATATATATATATATATATATATTTATATATATATATATATGTGGCACAATAAGTAAACTTAATATTTTATTAGTACCTAATAGCTTTATCATAATTAAATTGAACGTAGCATTTTAAGGCAGGCAGTCACTTTTGAGAAATAATACAAACGTCATCAATACTAGAATTTATTATAACTAAAAGCAATTTTGTTTCATGAAAATATATTATGCCAACATGAGAGTAGAGCTTGGTCCTACTTACCTTGAATATTTTTGGGTTGGTTTAATTTTTTTGTACACTTTTTTCTTTAGAATATCTTGTGATCGGGTATCAACGTTTATACTTTCGCAACATATACCCGCGAAACAGAAATAAAGATATAACAATAATAAAAAAATAATTGAACTCACTTCCAAAAAAAGCAGACTGTTCAACTGAAACTTTTATAGAAGATAATGTCAAGCACGCAATTTTTTTATTTAATTTTCTAATTTTCTTTACTAAAATTAACAAAACGGTATACCTATATAATCAGTGCTGTGTCCGTTCGTCCGTTTGTGCATCCGTTTTAATTAGAGACTATTTAACGCAAGGTTCGAAGTAAACCTAGATATATGAAATCGTGGTCTAATTAAAAATATGAAGTAAAAATATTTAAATTTTGACTATAAGTTTCATCAAGGGCCAACATGAGAAATTAAAATTAAAAATTAAGGTCACTGTGAGGCACATTAAATGAAAGTTCGTTAAAGGGAAAGTCAAATATATGTATCTTTTCGTTTTTGCTAATTCCTTTAATATATTACGTAAAGAAGTGCAAACCCCCTACCCTATCTCCCAAAGTATTGCTCAAAATAATAAAAAAGAGTTAGGTGTATTGGAGATTATATACAAATTGAATGAAATTCCTAAATTTTACATTAGCTGTAGCATATTTTTTTCGACCAAAAATAAACTTTGGAAAAAACTTTCTTTTATATCCATTGACAAACATTTCATACAAATTTTTCTCGTAGAAGATATATAAATAACTGCAATTCAAGCTTCTATACAACGTTAATTTTTCAATATCAATCTTGCAATATAATTAGCTCGAGTTATTCACAATCCCGCATGGGGACGTATAACCCAAAAGCGGTATTGTCAGTGACGCTAAAGGGTCTTCGGTTAAAAGTACATTCTGCATATTCGCGTAAATCATGTATGAATCACATTACGTTCTCGACCGAGCGAGACCGCGTGCCCGAGGTAACAATTCCCATTTATCTTCCGCCGCATTAAACTATGTCCGATCCACAACACTTGTGATGTTATCGTGTCATATCCTAAATTAGGTCTCATCTTAAAAGCAGCGTCCGCTTTCCATTTATATAATATGTGGAAACTGGACTGTTAATATTTAAATCAAAATGATTAAACAGTAATTGAGATAGCTTTATTTTTTTCAAAGTATTTCGAAGTTTCTCTACATTGAAACTCTTTGAAACTGGATTAACTGTAAATATTGAATTTACAGTTAATGTACAAGGCTTCCACGTAGCCGCTTTAATAAACTCGGCTTAAATTGGAAATTTCACTTGAGAGACCTCTCCAAATATATAACTTTCGCCGGCTTGCCATTTCTCGTCTAAATTTGGCGTTCCTTTTTATTCCAATTGAATTTGGATTCAATATTAATATAAAATTTGTACATACATTCAGTATTCGAAATACTGAATGCTCGGTTGACAGCGAAGGTGAAGTGAATTACAAATGAAAATGTAATGTAACCCAGAGTTAAATGAATACCATAAAACTATGGGTTATATTCCTTGTAATATTTATAATAAACATTGATTTTATCAACAATGGTCCATTAGAGATACGTGTCTTTCATAATATATATATATATATATATATATATATATATATATATATATATAAAGGAAAATTTTATAGAAATGGAAACGTTATTCATACATACAAAAAGGGTAAATTTATATTACGTATTTAAATCTAAAATTTGAAAAGAAATCAAACATGGACTGTGTTTAATGATAATTTTGAATATGTATAATATGAAAGTAAAAAAAATTATTTTAAATAAAATTGTCAAATATTGAATAAATTAATTAACACATAATTTTTTTATAACACTATTAACTAATTTTATTAACATTTATGTTAATAAAATTAGTTTATTTCTAATTTTATTAGTTAATTTTATTTCTTATTTTATCAGTAAATTCTAGTAATAATAACAGTTATGTCTTCACATTACAACACCTGAAGTTGTAGTCATACAACGAAACCTAGGTCGTCGTTAAGAATTGAAATGAAGAAAATATAATAGTATATCACGTAGTTTCATTTACTCGTTAATAAAAATTAAGTAACATCGTCAAAGAAAAAAGGAACACTTTACGTTGAGTATTTCTAAAAGCAAAGTTTTCAGGAACAAAAACTGAGCTTCGCTTTTCTACCAAACTCCAAAGTTGATAAATAATCTATACACTGATCTTTGAAAAAATTTAAAGCAACAAGATAACGAACGTAATAAAGAGCAAATTTAAAACACACAAAAGAGAAAAAGTGCTTTTGCGTCGTTACAATTACGTCACAATTAAATGAAACTACGTGATGTAGTATTATTTCTACTTTGTTTAAGTTCTTTACCACGACCTAAGTTTCGTCGTATTACAACATCTTCAGGTGGGCTGTTAGCAAAGATTGTCTTTGTAATACAACGAAACCTAAGTCGTGGTAAAGAACTCAAAGAAAGTAGAGATAATACTTCATCACGTAGTTTCATTTAATTGTGAATAATGAATTTTTACAAAATTAACGCCAAATATATTTAATATTATAATTACGTCATTAGGAATGCGACGTCAATCTTTTCCAACAAGGAAAACCATTTAATGTGTTAAATATACTCAATTGTAATTATGTTGAAGTCAAATTTGTTCCGTGAATCTATACTACTAATAACGTATTTTTGGGCATTTCCTCGAATCGCTGACATATTTATTATATTTAAGCACTTAAATGTACGCTGGGTGAAAACCAACATGTTTTCTATAACTTATTCCTTTTGTTATACCAGGGACGAAACAATAACATCTTACGTAATATAACCCGTATATTAAAAACGTTTAGTGTTCTGTCATTTTCCACAGTAACTTTCTAAATTATATGTGTTCTGTATATATTAATTATATTAGTGTTCTGTCATTTTCCACAGTAACTTTCTAAATTCCATGGCTCCGCACGCATGGTCCGCCCGCACTAATACTACAAAAAATGTGCTTGTAAATTTGTTACTTAATCACATCAGGACAGATTTTCGTGAAACTTGATATGGATTTAATATGGCAAATAATATAATACTTATGGAATAAAACTAAGTTTTTTTGTTCATTAATGAAAAATCGGCGCGTAAGTACGTCAGTAGATGGCGCGACGTGTATATCAATATTTTAACACTATGTGTAGTAATTGTGATAGTCTCCTTGAGTTAAAGGCATATCCCGCCATTTTAATAGAAAATCGGCACAGGTGAAATAACGGGTAAAAGCTATCAATCCTACCTGTACAAATTTAAGTACATCCATATATAACTAAAACATCAAACGAAACGTTCATTCGTTCTTTCTAGTTAGTCTCTAATGATGGTCGTTTATTTCTATATTATTTTAATGAGCTATGCATTTAATTAGTTAAGTTATTTAAAAGGAAAAACAGTTTTATAGGCATACGGAAGAGATAAAATATAAATGAACCATGATTTTACAAGAGTTACCATTATGATTATCTGATTTCTATCAATGTTATATCAATTTTGGTACAATTTTAATAACTTTGTGACGAAATCCATTGTTCTTCTGTCCAGTATAGTATCCTCAACAAGTAAACAGTTTGATATAAGCAAAAATATATTTTATTGATAAAAGAAAATTAAATTTACCTTTATTAAACAGTTGGCTTCTATTTGTGCGAATATACTGCTCTTATATTTATTTATCTGTTTATGTAAATCCTTAGTTTTTTAAACCTTAGTTTTTAATTTATTTTTTCTTACTTCTTTACTCTTTCTATTGTTTAATTTCTCTTTTTAATGTTTAGTGATGAATTAATATCATTGAGCTATAAGCAAGCGCCAATTTCATAAGTATAATAAAATAATTTCATAAGATGCCGCTTATATTTGATTATTTATTTTGATTTCGACTTAGAAAAAATGGATTTGTAAATTCTATTACTTGTAACCACAACGTTGTCGCAGTGTTTGTTCGAACAATATAACATTCATGAACATAGCACATAGAGAATCTATTATGTAAGGAATTTAATCTATTTCTATTTAAATTGTTTTCATATTATCATTCACTTAAATAAATCTAAAAATCAATTATAGGAGTGAATCACATATTGCAAATAGAAGCGTTCGACGTGTGGTGGCATCAATAACATTATGAACAAAATATATAAATATATATGTATGTACACACATATATATATATATATATATATATATATGTATATATATATATGTATATATATATATGTATATGTATATATATATATATATATATATATATATATATATATATATTAAATTATTTACTTTAAACTACTAAATACAGCATTTATTTCCTAAAAATTCAACAGAGATATACTGTCACGAAAAATTGTTCGATTAGGAAATCATATATAATGCTTATTTTCATATTTCATTTACAGATCATGTATAAATATAAATATCTGTATTTATAAACTTGTGAATTTACATATTATCTAACTTAGAGTCCATGTAAAAAATTTTGTAATGATAGTGAAAAACCATAAAATATTTGAACTGATTTTATAAAATTATCAAAACCTTTTTCAGAATAATATAGAATAACACAAAACTAATTTTCTTTGCGGCCTGAAATATTTGTCAAAACACAGTTCTATATATATATATATAGAACTGTGTTTAATATATCAGTTTATAAACAAATGCTGCTTGTGAATAAAGATTTTCTCGATCAAAGATTGACCAATTGATATTAGGTAATCTGGACGATGGAATGGAATGGAATAACATTTAGCAATAATTTCAAGAAAACAAATTAAAAAGTGCATGAAAAAGCACAAAAACTTAATCTTTTTTACTCAAAAAAGTCTTCTTTATTCACTTTTTATCGCTTTAAAATTTATTGCCACTTTTTAGACCGAGGTTGGTTTTCAAAGTCCATTTCTTAAAAAAATCTTCACTTCGTCATCTTTGATTTGGAGAGCGTCATAAGCTTCACACTGTTGAAATTATCATATATAAAATAAATATATTTCTATCAATATATAATATAACATACCTCCCGAACTTAAATAACCTCATTTAATTCAGTAAAAGTGAAAGTTTCGTCGGAACCGAAACACAAACAGTCACGCGGCCACATCAGTGGTAGGCGGCAGTTCGCACTGCTGTTTGTGCTCGTTCGTCCCAACCGCAAGTCTAATATTACACGATGAGAAGTGATGCTAGATTGGCTCGTCCGAATTTTTAAATATGGATTTATCTAGTATCCCAGGATATTTGCTATGAATGACATGTATTATTATATAATAGGCAAAAATCAATTTAATGAATGGATCATTCCATTGTTGGATTTTTTAATGGAAATAGTAGTAATCATTTGCAGTATCCAGTCTCGGGTCGAGAATATAATAATTCCATTGCGGAATACATGTTAAAGTAAATAATATTTCTCACATACTTTTCCATAGTTTCGACTGTTTTATTCTACTTCAAATAATGTTCCTTAATCACATTGAAGATACGCCTAAACTTTAAGTGCGTTTAGTTTCGTCATACACATTTGTATATAGGCAGGTTTAAAGGAAATAAAAATTCATATAAGACACTTGAAAAAGTTTAGTCACTAGGTTTTTAATACTGTAATTGACAAAATTAACCATACGCAAAATTCCATACATACATATTGAATATGGTCAACAAATAAAGTAAGGTTCTTTTAAAGTGGTATGAAAACTAATGAAATTGCAAAATGGTAAATAAAAATAATAAACTGTATTGTTATAACTGGTCAGAGTTACAGTTATTGAAGACATAGAATAATGATTTAAATACAGACATAGAATAAACATTAAATAACATAAATTAAGACACTAGAGATCAAATAAACCTAATAAAAACGTGGACAAAGTAGAAAAGCATGCAAGCAAAATTAAAGTTAAATAATCCTAATAAAACAGAATTTTTATTTGAGAATATAACACGTAAGATATTGACTATATATTTAAGAATTGAATATATTTGGCGTTAATTTTGAAGAAATTCATTATTTACAATTAAATGAAACTACATGATGTAGTATTATGTCTACTTTTTTTAAGTTCTTTACCACGACCTAAGTTTTATTGTATTACAACATCTTTAGGTGGGCTATTAGCCCTTTCTTCTTATCTTTCTGATAGCCCACCTGAAGATGTTGTAATATAACGAAACCTAGGTCGTGGTAAAGAACTTAAAGAAAGTAGAAATGGTACTACATCACGTAGTTTCAGTTAATTGTGTACATATTTAAATTCAAAGTTGGACTGGAAATACATAACATTTTACATAAGTTATTTCCCGTATGGGTGGGTATTCTATAAAATATCGCTGCCGTAGTGTGTTGCATTATCACAAGCATACGGCCTTAACGGTGAAGGACACCGTGAGGATCCAGTTTCGAAACCCAGCAGCTCATCGAGCAGAACTGGACTGATGTTGTGGTTGGCTGTAAGAAATTGCTTTCGTAGCAGTAAGTACGCCGTATGCATCCACTATATACATTAGAGTATAAGTTAAAATTATAAATAAATATAGAAGCCAAGAGGCACACCACCATCCATTCCTCGCGCACCCGTATTAGTGCATAAATAAAATATTTTACTTAATTACCGTTACGCATTTCATCTCGAAGTATAACAAAGAATTGTTTTTATATCATACATAAGTGCTGAGGAAATCAATTATTTACTTATTTTTATAACAAAACGAAACATTTTGACAAAACGAATATATGTATTACGTATTCATAACTATTTGCAACCTAATATTTAGTCAATATTAAACAGTAGCGATATTAACATAACCCTCGCATAATGATTGCATCGGGTTACTATCGATTTTGACTCGTAATGGAATGGGTTTGGTGAAGACTGTGCTAATGTATCTTATTAGTGTGTAGTTAGTACTAATGTCTAAGTTTTCAGTGTTTGCCTTGTCACTGGATTATGATAGGGCAAAACTTGTGACGTTTATTACGCCGAGAAGCACTTTTGAATGTCGAATTTAATCCGTTTAAGGGGTAGTAATGATTGATGTGGGGAACGGAAATAATTATACAATCGTTGAAGAATTAAGATTATTTAATCGTAATAATAGTTAAACTTAAAACTATAATTATAAAATAGTAATTAGTGCGCAATTAATTATATTGCTATTATTATAGGCTCACTTTAAACCTACAACTTACATAAAGATGTCTTAAACTGAAAATTCAATAATTCAGAATCATTTTTAGTTACGGTTTATGCAATTACAAAATTAATGTTATTTATTTCAGTTCGTTCAACTTTTCTCAGCTAATGTTAATTTGGAAATTTCCATGCTGGGAAATAATAGGGAGAGTTCATTTATTTAGGTATACGCAGAGAAAGCACGATATTTTTTTTGACATATCATTTATCTTAATATTATTCCCTAAAATTTCTTATTCTACTTATTATGAAAAAAAATATCACGTTTAAATATGCATAGAAACAATTAAATATGAATTTGCCGATTACAATAATCCTCTCAAATTTGACAGATTTATTAAAATCTTCATTTTTGTAACCATGTAAACTAACTTTTGCATAAAAACTTTTTCAGCTGCCGTTCAATTAATATCAGGTCACATGAACAATTTCGGAACTAATCCTATACATGTCATTTATAAATAAAATATTAATATAACCAAAAATTTGTAAATAAGTATACAGACAAATATTCCTTGAAATAATATCTGTATCAATCAGATTTTGTCCTTTATCATCTCTAAACATTTAATCACCTGAAATATCTTTAAAGCCTAAAGAAATATTTGATTCATTACGTTCACTGAGATAAATGGAGAAACTTTACCAGTAAAGCTAAGACAAAATCGCTCAACACGTCTTTAAGCGAGATCACTGCGCAATTGTGAGTGAAGGTAATGTCCGTTTACCTATATCAACTCCACATTGTCAGTTCTAATAAACGCGACCATGGATTTGTGGTATTATCAAATTCCGAAGCTATTTGTTTCACTTCCTTTGCTCGTTTGCGTTTTTAAATTAAAACAAACTAATAAACTTTTGAAATGAAATTTTACATACGCACTTTTCGTGCGTACTTCATTACATTTAATTTATTTGAATATTTGAGCTCTAGAAGAAACGGGAAAGTTTTTTACTTCATTTGAATAATGTAGGTTTTATTATATTAACTATAATATTAATAATTCATAGCTATTACTAAGTGTAAAAATAATAATGAACTATTGACAAAAATAGGATAAAGCGGGCAATTACCAGAACGAAAATAGTTTAATAAACATAATTACCAGGCAAATGTATTATTTTATTATATTTATCTCAGAAAGGAACCTAGTGAAATCATTTTCTGCAAGCTCAATCTCAAAATCTTAAAAAGTGTATGTATTCCAAATTATTCAATCAAATTTTTGGGATTTCTACCTCAAAAAAAGCTAAGGTGATTACACAAATTTCCTACAGCCTTTTTTTGCAGAAAATATTTAAAGTAAAAAATTTATATAAGGAAGTTTCCTGATCCGAACGAACCTGAAAATATTTGGCAAACTACTCGTATTTTGGAGAAAGCAAGTTCGGTATAAAAAAGTTTTTGCAGAATGCTGAAACTGTACACAGAAACAGGTCCCCCCTTATATTTCACAATAATAAAAATATAATCATTTGATACATCTAAACGTTAGTGAAAACAATTTTTATACATCTAAAGTTAGTGAAACCCTCGTAATGCGAGTTTTTCCACTATTATTTTTTCATATTTTCAAAATTTAAAAATATGTGATCATAGTCATAAACTTACGTGCTCCAACTTTTACTAAGATTGCAGTGCATATTACAAGTCTTAAATATTGCTCCTGTAATGACGAATTTGCGTTGAGTTAGGACATAATGTTCACAGTACCATGTGATATGCATTTAAATAAATATAATATAATATTGCAGTAAATTTTATATACCAGAAATTTATAAATTTGTTTATAAAGTAATACTAATAAATACCTGAAACGAATTTGTTTGCATAGCATCATGACAGGTCAGTTTATTAAGGTTATGTTTACAAAACTGTTTTATAGTTTGTTGTTATTAAAAACATAATGTAATTACTTTAACATGTTTACTTATTTGCTTCTCCATACCTTCACGTGAAGCCTTTTTATGATGTTACACTTACAGTAGTTAGAAGGTCATACTATACGTGACGTGAGCCTAAATTTCAATGTACATGATGAAATGTTAACCGCTATCTTCTATAGTCTTCTACAGTATTTTTGACAAGAAATATACCAGATGTATTGTCGCAATCATGATTATACTCTTTTAATATCATATAGTTACAATATAAACACTTACTTTTTGTAATACGAAAACTAGGTAGTCATAAATGACTGCATAGTTTGCCGTTATGACCAGAGCGATATTCAAATGCTGTGTTTAGTTATTGATTTTTACACACCTGCCTACGACCACTATCGAAAACTTTTAGTTAATATCATATCAATGAAATGTTGAATAACTCTAAAATCTTTCATTTTATTTCAATGATTTTTGTTTCTAGGGAGAAAAGTAGTTACAACAACGTCACAGCATATGTACCATATTTATGTAATTATGAGTATGAAAAATAATGAAAATAAGAAAAAGAAAATCTTCATATTTTTGTAAATAAACAAAGTTTGGAAAGGTTTTTTGAAGTTTAATTTTTGTATCTTCCATAAAAAAGGATACACAATAATTAAATGTCAACATAAAAAATTCATTGGTAATAAAAACAATTTATTTTATCGTTTAATTTTAAACCAAAATGCAGCCACAAACAATTTCCTAAAAATCATAGCGAAAAAAATTGCTATACGCTACATACACCTGTGTTCCATTCGATTCGTCATTTAATTTTTTTTACATTGAATACGAGTATATATATGCTTATCTTATTTTAAGCTGATTGAATGGTGCTAGTTGCCATATCACTCCATAAGCAACATGCGTGCTTGAAAAGTTAATTCAAAAGCATTAAAATTAAGGAAAGCTACTTATTTTAGACACCATATTGGTGTCTAAAATACCAAATTTTGGTAACAACAATTTTAAAAATATTTACAATAAAAATACACAAGATTCAAGGTATATATTAAAAATATCAAATACCGAGGTGATATAGATTTTTATTTATCTACATCATTCGCACTTACTGCATTAATTATTTTATCCGTAAGATGATTGTGAGAAAGGGTTAGATTACATAAACGCATTTAGATTTATAAAGGCTTATCAACAACATCAAACATTTACACGTTTTTCAATTAAATAAACGGTAACGCGCTTAAATAAATGGGAACTAAAATTTAATGTCTATAAGTTTGCCTCAGCATATGGCTTTTTTGGTAACGACATGGAACTTTTTTTATTATATGAATTAAAAATTTTCATTTTATCCGTTTTGCGGACAAAATTTATTTTCGTTGTAATTTTGTTCATTTGGCACCAATATTCAATTCGGCTCATGGCGCAATTCCCAATATTTCTTCAAAGAATGGAGAAGTAAGACATAACAACGAGTTCCATTATTTTAGCCACGTTTAGTCCTTCATGTTAACTTCAAATATAAGAAAAATATTTGATCCACTGGATATTCTTTAATCATTGTTTTACAAATCTTTCACTAAAATAATTAGTTTGTAAACCTTTTACACAAATCAGTTTGTACGATATGCTTCGCGTAAATCAAACGCATAAGCTTAGAGGCAGAGATCTTAAATCCTTCTTAATTTTCAGTCTGACGGTTTTCTTTTAGTCCATTTTCATGGTTTCCTCTTATATTTTCAAACTGTTGAACAGCTTCATGTAAACGTAGTTGGACGTAGCGGGAGTACGACAAACTTTTGACTATTTCTGTTTTTGGCAATGAATTACAGCCACCTATAGACAGCCACCAGTTGTGTACTTCTCGTTAGAAGCATACTGTTCTGGTACTCGATTGAATAATACACCGCCCATAAAAGTTGATGGTTATAATAAATAAGGCGCATTAAGAAAATTACATCAACAATGAAGCATTCCTATTGGTTGATGTGATTTATTTGCTTATTGGATTTATTGTTTATTGGAAATAAAAATCGAAGTGAAAAGGAGGATGAATTTAGGAAGAATAAGTTTCTAATATAACCGTGACTTTATGAAAAATAAGAACGAAAGTGTGATTTAAAACGGGATGTTAGGGATGAGGGCATTACCTTTTACCGGACATATTTTATATTCCCTAAGTATAAATCATCCAGAATGAATTTAGTACATTCACAGTAAACTTTCAGTATTTTTCGTATAAAGTAAAAGAATAATAACAATTATTGGCGATTAGATGTGATTATTGGAAAGATTTGCTTTCCGAAGTTTTCAAAGCACCGATCCCATGTACTTCAGAATAGATTATTTTAAATGAATTGAAATTAACTTTCCAAAAACGTAACCTTTGACTGTATATAAAGGGCTTGTGTTTTATCTACATGTATCCACTTAAAGAATAATCCTCAAACTACTTCGGATATGTTTAATTAAAAAGGAAAAATCTCCAATTTTTTCTAAACTGTCTTTCTTAAACCGTTTATCTGATATCTGCCTTTGACATACCGACGGAATACTGAAATTGAATCTTGCATGTTATCATTAACGAAATAAATAATCACAAATTACCAAAATTATTTTATCCTCAATTATACTTGGACATTGGCCGTCTACGATTTTGCAGACGATCAGGCAACCACGCCATCTAGCTTTGAAATTTACGTAGTAATAAATAATTCCTAGTCGATAGTGGGGTCTTAAGAATTCCATGCTATACTTTTATTACATATTATAATATCGATATTCAGTTCAAACCACGATAAGTATTGGAGCAATTAACGATTTGACGTATATATTTGAAAAGATGTAAATAATAGTCTTAATTGATATTAAAATTGTTATCTATATTATATATATATATATATATATATGTATGTGTATGCGTATGCGTATGCGTATGCGTATGTATATGTATATGTATATGTATATGTATATGTATATGTATATGTATATGTATATGTATATGTATATGTATATGTATATGTATATGTATATGTATATGTATATGTATATGTATATGTATATGTATATGTATATGTATATGTATATGTATATGTATATGTATATGTATATGTATATGTATATGTATATATAAGTATGTATATATATATATACACACATATATATATATATAATATATATATATATATATATGTATATAGCAATAATAGACCCTTATCACGTCTGGTCTGTCTGTCACCGGAAACTATTTGACGTAAATACGTAAAATTTGGTGTTGTATTTAGAGTTAGATCGTCATATTAACCTGCACTCCTCATTGTTTTCGAAATAACTGAACCAAAAATACTGAAGACCAGATGAGTAGAAATTGACTAGATTGGAAAAATATATATAGCGATGGTTCAAATTTTCACATTTTATAAGATATTGACCATATTTTCACACCTGTGAAATATACACTAGACAAATTATTCATGTGGTGAAAACTTAAATTTTGCTATTTGGAAATACTTTAATGAACAATTTTGGCACTAAATACATAAAAAAAATGCTAAGTAAACTTCACACGTACTTGGAGCTTTATTTTAAAAAACTGCACTACTAATTACATGTCCTGCGAAAAGAAAAACTCACGTAATTTGAACTATTATTTATTTTCTTCTTGTTATATTAATTCAAAATTTATTTTCTGTTTGGTATGCAGTTCAATTCATTTTGTTTGGTTATCCCAAAGTTTAGATATACAAAAGAATTTAAGCATCCACCAAACATTGTTATTCATTATGAATGAATTAAATAGAGCATTATATGATCTTCATCCATTGTTGATGAAAGTTTATTAATTTGAAACCATTTTCATTAAGCGTACGTTCGTCATCTAAGGGAATATCTCGAAAGCACTTTTCTGGAGAAATTTCACCTTGACTTCCTGGTCTGTAAATAAAACCAAAAAATTATAAATTAATTTAATACTGAGAGCTGCACGCAAGGAAAGCTGGTATTACATAAAATCTATATGAAATTTTTTTAACCGAAATTGCTTTTCTTCTAATTTTGCATGTAAAAGGAAAGTAAAAATAAAAATAATAAACACGTGTTTTTTTTCATTTGATTTTATTAAAATTGTAAGAAAAATATTGTAAGCGTACCAACCTTTTGCCCCGAAAAAAGAATTAATTGACCCATTTAATTTGTAAAGCGGCAAAAGTTAGAAAGGTACATTCAAACTTAGAACGATTCCAAACTGTAAACAAACACCTTCAATTTGGTATCGAAACAAAACGTTTCAATTATGAAATTTTGAACATATAAACTTTCACACTGTGATCATACTTTAGTGTGGCTAAAGCATGATCACATTGTAAAAGTTAAATAAATGCATTATAAAATTCTTGTCTTGTCTTCTTGTGTTTAAGTCGTCCTTGACTTGACTCACTAGTTTGGTCTTTACAATTATCAAACATATTGAAATTAGTTTCAATCATTCTACAGCAACTTAACGGTAGATTGGTAATCATTAATCCGAGTTTTTCCCAGACAAAATGAACAATCCTGTCTTGATGGGTTTTAGCAAAACCCACGATACGAGAGATACACTAATGTCTTAGGGATAGATCTCGAGAAGGAATGGTTAATCTATCAGTTTTATTAAAATATGCCATAATTGGAGAGGTTTTTTAGTCTGAACCAACCTGATAATAACAGTCTTGCCAAAAACAAGTGCAATTTAGTCGTGATCATTCAAAAATTTAGTCTGTAACCTGCTTGAATTCGTGGCTGCTCTTGTCACACCCTTGGCACAGAAATAAGCCCATATATTACTTGCTCAGAGAAATGCACTAGATTCCTTGAGTATCCAGGTAACGGTCTAACCTTTGCCACAGAAATAAGCCTATACAGTACTTGACGAAAGTAATGTGGCATATTCCGCGGCTATGTGAATAAATTTATAATCCAACCCTTACCACAAAAATAAGCCCTACACTAATCGACCAAATAATTTACCATATTCATTTACTACTTGGGTCAATTCATGGTCCAACTCTTGCATAATGAATAAGCCTATACTCTACTAGACTAAAGTAATGTATCAGCCGGTCATCATCTGGAACTTGCTTGAACTTTTGCTGTTATCAATCGATGATCCGTTCAGCAATCCTTCGCCTAACAGTGGAGTCAGTCGAATCGAGAGCAGTTTGTTCAATAACTGCTCAACTGCACAACGATACGAGCTTTATTTAAGCGCGTTGAGCAGTTATTGAACAAACTGTCACGGCTATCGTCTTGAGCAATTGCCAGCTAGTTCCATTAAGTCATCAGCAATGACATTAGTCTTAATATAAAATAATTAACTCAAAGAAATTATGTAAACTCACCTCGAAAATCGAAAGTGACCCACTTTCGAGGACTATCTATTGATAGACACTCGATGTTTTCAACAAGATTTTGACTCAAATAGTCGATATGTTGAATTTGCATTTTTACCCAGCAAATACAATAGAATTTGCTGGGTCGATGCATAAATCTGGAAAATTATAATAAGCACGTCAAAATTATAATATTATCATCGAGCATCTCTCAAGTTTTGAGTGGGTGCCTCTATCGCAATGCTCTTATTTAGCCCAATTACAGCAACCCTCAGTGGCTTCCGTACGTTCGTACAATCCATAAATTACCATATACATTCCCACGTGAGCATGCACTACAGTCTTTTCAAGGCCCGATCTACGCTAGCTATAATCACCCACCGCGATCCCTAGAATTATTTAAAATATCTCGACAGATACCGATTTACCAGGTTATGGCTACAAAATAGTTACTAGTACGGTCCACATCCCCAACATCCAGCTCAGAGAGGGTACAATACTAATCACAAAATAATTTGACATTTAAATCAACATCCTTTACTACTTGACTTTCAGTCAAATCTATTACCTCAAATACTTTAAACCTATATTTAAGATCCAATTTCGTTTGATTACATTCTTCGTTTTGTATATCGTCTAGTTTGTATATTGTCAAATATTAAGTTAGACCAAAGTAACACAAAATCAAAACGAACGAAAAACAAACGCAAAATCGAGCGAAAGTCCTCCTTGAGCACAAAAACGGCGTACTTGACACATCGCCACTCGATATTGCTAAGCGCCAAGTCAATTTTAATTTTTGCGTATGAAGGTAAAACGACGCAGTAGTGACACTCGGATGTTTGACAGTTTTAATTGGTTTTCATCGATAAAAAAAATAAATATTTACCATCACATGAGTATTCAAAGGCAATAAATGCAAGTAATCAATATTTAAGCCGAGTTAAACTCATCTATGCAATTCTAGTGGACCACTAACCGAAAATAATCAGATTTAATTTGACCCATTGGATATCAAATTAATGAGATAAAATAGTAAGGTTGGCATAATGACAAAATAAGTGACTTGAATATGAAGTAAAAACGTAATAATTTTATTGTTAATATACAGGCTATATGGAGCATTTTCGAACATAAAGTTAAAATTCTTCTTGAAACTACTTTACAAACATTCGTTACCCAGTCGTTAAACCATATATAATCATCACTTTAGTTACTTAAAGTTTTAGTAGTACGATCTACTTCCTAAAACCATCTTCAATATTATGCAAATTAGTGTAAAAAATGAAGAAATAATCATAAAGTAAGAAATGAAGAAATAATTATTGGATCTCATCACATCGACAGGAAAAACTGCATTATAACGTAATGGCGGACTATTACCTCGAGATAAAAAAATGTGGTCTGGTTGATATTTCAAACCGAGACTTTGACGTAAGATCTTGCGTCCAATTATAATGTCATTGCTTAAACTACGGTTTGGCACAGTATGAAACAGGATATCTAAACAATATCTGTTACCATTAGCCTTCGAACAGGCTGCGCTGTAAACACTATCTTGGTTAACCAATGCCAGTCACAATTGTAAAATGTAATGAAATCTATGCTAGCTAATTTGTTTGCAATAATTTATCTTATAAGTTAGCACCTGCCTTCGGAATCAAAATAAAATGGGTATTATTCAACATTGATCATAATATGACCATGTGGATAAGTCACACTGCACGAGTTAACGTGATGTTGTATTTTCACTGCAGCACTCGAGCCCGACGCCGCCACCACGCCACCGAAGATAGTCGCCGGCGCAGCCGCACCGAGTCACGTAGCCATCCCCACGAGTGCATCTGCCTGCGAAGTAACCCGCATTCCGCAACGAAAAGAAACGACTTCGGGGCCGCCGGGGACTCACCAAGGCCCGCCTCGCGTCCCTCCAATGAATGTCCACCGTTCCGCGGCCCATTCTCATATAATGGTAGCATTAACTTTTGAGGCCGCGTACGTGTACCGCACACGTAAATGCGAACGATTTCTGCAACGTCGACCAGCCCATGGATCATCACCCTCCTGCTGATGCTCCAATCCAGTTTTATGTTATCTGGGTCTAGACTTTCTCTTTGAAAATCACGTAGTCTTAGGTTCCTTTGGAAGCTAACCTCCATTTTCAATAACTGTGTTACCAACGTGGCCACTATCAAATCCAGCCATATATAAAATGACTGCAGCCACTAATCACTAATAGAATAAAGGTATTCATTACCTCTCGCGAGGCGCTCTCGAGAGTCTGATAGGGCGCATGCATATCCCATGTTTGAACTATAGTAAATTAAATCTCAGGAAACACTGTTGGCAAGAAGTAGCTAAAACATATTGCAATTGTTTTATATTCTATGTGAACAATTGATAGTACGACCTGTAGAAAGTTTAGTGGCGCCATATTACATTGCAAGCTATAACTACATTTTGCAAAGCAAAACTAAATGACGTGTAATATTACAGCTATTAAATATTGGGCTATCTTCAAGTAATTACTTAATACGACTTCAAATTTTTTCATAATTTAGTTTTAGGTAGCATATTTTCAGAGATATACTGACAAATATGCAATAACAACAAATTCCCGCCTTCTTGCTTCCAAAACTATTCAACCTAAAATTGTCAAATATTAGGTTTTCAGAAGACCATGATTACACTTAACATTTTTTTTAAATATGCATGTTGAGGAAAGTTAATATTTGTATATCGTTTAATAGAAGTATCGATAGTATCTAAATGTATAGGGAATATTTGTAGTAAGAGTTCTACTTGTGTTTGATAGACTTTAGGAAAATCATCTTTCCCGAACTAATATACAAATGGTGTTATCAGTTACCCACAGAAGGCGACAACGATGACAAAATTTGATGGATTTTTCTTTTTTTTTTACAGAGTACATAAGAAACCAATTTGTTAAATAAAATTACTCGTTCCACCTCGATTTAATTTTTCTTGCTGAAATTTACCACCAAAAAATATATTCTTTCTTTCAAGACAAAGAAGTAAACATTTTTCACCTCTGAGATTCTCCCTCAAGGTTTTGCAAAGTACCGTAACTTTGGCAATTGGGAACATAATATGATGTCGATTGAAAGGTAAAAAAATCATAGTATTTCATTGTTTACAATAAGTATAAAATTTTAAGCGTGTACAGTTAGTGATTGATATTTTATTTGAGAGTAGTTTAGTATGACAGACGTATGTTATTTTATTTTTTATTTTTGTTTTCACTTCCATTGTGTGGTCATAAGCATGCACCAGTGTTTTTTTTAAACCAAATTTTACCTATACTGAAAAAGACATCATATTTAAATACGCCTGAAAATATTTAAATATAATTATCAATTAGAGCATGATTATAAGTAAATTCAATAAATTTAAGTACTAATTTTGGTTATAAAAAAACGAGTGTGGCTGACGACGTCTATAGTGAATGAAAATTAGTTTATCTTGTTGAATTCTCTTTGTATTATTTTGTTTTATAAGCGAGTGTAAAAATATATAAATGGTTAAAGAGAATTTTCTTCTGACTCTTCGAAGTTCAGTTTTGGGTCTGCTTGGGACAAATTGTATTGAATGATTTCGGTTTGGTTCACTTTGGGTTGGGTTGGGTTGAAATTGCCTTTAATTGTGTTGGTTTCGGTTAAGTTTAGTTAGGTTATGTTTTAAAAGGTCGGGTTTTATTAAAGTGAATTGAGATTGGTTTGATTGGGGTTGGGTTGGATTGGGTTTACTTTGAGTTTGGTTGGGACAAGTTGTGTTGGACTGGGTTCGGTTAAGATGAGTTGGGTTAGTTTTGCTTTGGGCCGTATTTGGTTAGGTTGGATTAGTTTGAACTGGATTCGGTCAAGTTGGGTTTGCTTTAGGTAGGGTTGGATTTGTTTAGATTAAATTGGGTTTACTTTGGATCGGTAATGTTGGGTTGGATTTGCTTTGGTTGGATGTGGTAGGGTTATATATAATTTGTGTTACTGAGAGTTCTGTTGGTCTGGGTTGCATTGAGTTGAGTTTGGTAAGCATTGAGTAGTATCGGATTGGGTTGGGTTTATTTGCGTTGGATTGTTAATTGAAATTACAATTAAATCACTTTTACGTAAATGAAGTCAATATACAGACAGTCACGCAAATTCTACATTTTCATTATATGTATAGATAAATAGGTTTTGACTTTGGTTTTAATACAAAGCAATTTGGGATACCCTCCTAGGGCATTATTTTTTGTTAAGATTGTAGACTACACAATGATTAAAATAGTGCATATATTTCTTATAGTTTCTGAGAAACAGCCGATAATTGACGCAAATTCTTTGAATTTGTTAGCCTGGCCTACGAAGTGATATTTTGTCTCGTCAAAACCTATGAAGCACAAATAGAACTCGTACTTTGGGGATTTTTTACAGCATTAAGTACTTATAAACGTTTAAGTATTTCTGTTATTTCCGTATATGTATATATATATATATATATATATATATATATATATATATATATATATATGCTGTCCGAGAATAAATGTCAAACAAAAGACACTACTCGTTGACTATAAAAGATTAAATTGTCGTTAAAATAAAATGTAAATCACACCCTTTTTCTAATTGAGTGCGAAAAAAAAATTACACATAACTCTTTTTAATACATCGAGTACTTGCCCGGATAGTCCGGTACTTACCGCCGCTACGCACACACATAAGCTCAACCTAGCCGTACGCAATAACTACATACAGAATTTATTGAATAGCTGAGAATCAACGTAATAATAGCGTCATTTCGATCACTTGGAAGGATATTATAATTTCATTATTACGTACCTAAATATTTTATTTAATTTATTTGTTAAAAGACAAGAAATGTGATTATTAAAAACATAATAAATTACATTATTAATGTACTGACTCATGTTGTAGTTATGCGGATATCAGTTATCACATGACTTAAATATTTTGTAGAATGTAAAATATTGCACAGAAAAAATATTTCAATTGAATTTTATTCACTTAACTTTCATTGAAAAAATATTTCACTTAATGTCTGATTAGATATGTGTATTCAAAATATTAACAATCTTATTGTAAATACAATCACATTTTCCTAATTATCGCGTTAATCTCGTTATGGATCATTTGAGTATTTCTCTTAAACATATTAAAATTTAGCGAATCCTTTCCCGTAAAATTTTTTCATAGGTCGATCGATAAATACAATAAACTTAAAATCCTAACTATGCAATGAGTAAACATTCTTATCTGCAATTAACTTCTCGCCTATAAAAGGTAAACAATAACACCGATTAATCATTTCAAATTCTTTTAAAAACTGTAACAGACAAAGGTATTTAAATTTCTATATTTTAGTTCTGTAGTTTATTTTACAAGTTAAAAGGTTTTTGTACTTCATGTATGAGGACCAGGATAACACAAGGTGAATACATGTCAAATCTGCAACTCGGCAAAGCATTATGGTCTCTGTCTTTCAATTTATCTAACTTCATTCTGTTACGTTTCTCAACTTCGAAAGCAAAAAGTTTACTGTTTTAACAGGCTTAACTACGCGATACACAATAAAACAAAATATGCATTCGTTTGTACGCATGTGTTATCTACAGTTACCGATATTACTAACTGAGAGACGCTCACCTTGAAAAAATCTTACAGTCATGATCATAGCGTTAACATTTTCTATTCGATAACTCCGCATTGACCATATTTATACTTAACTGGATTGGCCAACGCAATTTCTCTTATGATATACCAAGTAATCAGAAATGATTCCTTGTCTTTAAATTTGACATTTTTTAAAGCAGAAGTTACAGAGCTGTGTTACATTTTTTTTATCAAAACACTTTGTAATTTCTTCACATTTTGAATAGTATGTAGAGATATCTTAGATATAGAAAAGATAATTCTTTTATAAGTTTTGTCATTACCTTTACGGAATATAACCTTGAATGTTACGCAAAACAATTGTAAGAAGCATACTACACAATATTTAGTTTGGAAAATTATGTAAGTATCTCGTTGATTTAAAAAAAATATGTAAAGTTGTAATTTTGAAAGTATAATTTTATATTTGTTTTATTTTGTGTTTACTTAAAGAAAATTTATTTTCTAATGAAAATCGTAATTATACATCGGTTTTTGGATCATACGATAAATTAAATGTGTATTGAATTATTTTAATTTTATTTTGGCCACAATACAGTGGCGACCTAAAAATTTTATAAATTATAATTTTTTTCTCTTAAATATGTGTTTAGTATTATTTTCTAATGTTCTATTTCTGAATTACTAACTACAATCACATATTTTTTATAAGGAATTGATATAAATAAAAATAGACATAATGAATATTCAATAATTAGCGTAACAATAACAGATGAATGTATTGGAAAAAAATTGTACAGTGAAAGCCATTTTACTATTTACTATTTTTATGTCGCGAGCCAAGAAAAAAGCCAAAAAGTTAATTAAAAAGCTTTGCGACCGCTTAACTACACTACAAAATTAAAATATGTTAATTCATTTAACGTTAACCGTTTTAAAGAAATTAAGGACTTTCCTTGGCCACCTCCTGTCACCATAATCTGAACAGCTCAATATCATCACATATATACATGTATTAGAATTAGCATTGATACGTATATCAGCAGTGCAAATGTGTGCAAAATTTCAACGGAATCTGTTTAGGAGAAAGTGGATGAAGATTTGATTACAACATTTAGCTGCTGGTTAAATAGCTGCGAGAGTGAATGTTATCGTTTAAAATTAAGTTTTCAAAAGTAGTGTTGGGGAAATATCCAACAACAAAGCAGATTCAATATTTCACACATTTTGAAATTAAGATTTAACAGCTACACAAATTTTATCACTTCTAAAAATTTTAATACAAATTAGAAATGAACCGCATTTTTTATTTTTTTCATCAAACCCTCGCTTTTATGGTTCCGTATCAGAAAACCTAAAATAGAGCTTTATTCATCCCGTGTAATGTTTGTCCATTCGTCAGAGCAATGCAGATGATAATGTAATTAAATGGTCGACGTAGAAAAAGACCATATTATTTTTAACATTCAATTTGCTTGAAAATAGTGGAGCGGGAGGACCAATAAATTGATCATATTTTATAAGTTTTTTGTGTGTGACGTAATGATGAAACACCACATAGACCAATGTTAGTCTAAATACATGCTATTCATTTCTTCTGTGAAATATGTCACGACTTCTACACAAGAAATAGAGGAGATGGGTCTAAACTGAGACATTACCTATGTTATTTGTAGTCTATTCTGTCTTTTTATTCCATTCAGATATGATATAGAATTATATATAATAATAATTTGTGCAAATTAAAGATTGGATGAAATATAGTAAACTGTACTAAATTGCGAGAGTTACCAGAATCAAGCGGTTTACGCTTTATTTTTACTCCCTTCTACTTTTTCGACTGATTATATGATGTTACAAATAAGTAAGTTGATAACAGCAATTAATTTGAATCAATCATTCATTTTACAGGAAATATCCCTCCATTATTCACCACCACCCTTCCGTCAAGCTGACGACTGCGTTTCGTTTATTTGATAGTGGAGAGTTAAACGGAACGTAAGAGGCCTTGGAGTGGATAGCATTCCCGATATCATAGCGATTTCTACAGGTTGTTTCTAAGTTTTCTTTGTTAACACAACTATACAAATCTATAAAAGTGACAGTGAATTTATATCAAAAATATTGTCGTATACTAAAAGTGATTTTCAGTCTCAATTTTGTGTTTTTTAACAATCACATTTCCATCCTATTGACATCAATGTAACGTTTTAGTTTCTGTGGAACATGAACTAAAACGTTACATTGATTACATGTGATTCTTTTAAGATATTTACTTAAATTAAATTATTATTTTCGATGGCGAGCATTGATACTTCTGCGATTATTTATAAATCGCTAGTACTCTAAGTAAAAAAAAGAAAAACGTGTTCTTTTTCCGTGTATTCTAAGTTGCAGTTTATATTTTATGAAAACATGTATATATGAGTTAACCAATTTTGGACATAAGTTTTCTTCGCAAAAAAATAACCTGGCCCTTTAAACCATATTATGCCTTTATACACATTAATTAATTTTATATTTCTTTTTCAAGATGAACACTTATATTATGGATATGAAAGTATTATCACAAAATCAAAAAGGTAAATTTCATAATAAATAGTAAGGGAGAAAGGCATAAAAAATGCCTTAAGATAATAAAAAGAGCAGTTGATTGGAGTAATGCCTAATTTGTTTTTCAAAGAAAACAAAATTTCAAGTGAGATTCCTTCCTAAGTAAATATTTTCGAGTAGCGTTACGAAGTCCTGTAACAAACGTAATGCGATTATTGAATAAAATTCAAAATTACAGTCAAGAGTTATTTATAAATTTCTAAATAGTATTTGCGCAAGTTATAATGTGTGGCATTCTTATAGTGCCACCAAAGTTTTTAAGATTCTTTGTTTTGAACATGAAATTGATAAATATTACGGAGCGCTACGTACTGTAAATAAACTTCTTTTAATATCATATCATAACACTTTAAAAACGGAAAATACCTTATTTTTCAATTGTCCTTTCAGGAAGAAGTGCATTGTTTCACAATACGTCTGCCCTTGCTTGGAGGACAAAGCAAGTGGATTGTGAGAGGCATTCGAGCAGACATTTTAACGTAGACGTACAGTGTTACTATTTGAATAGCGTTTCGTATCCTTTTAATCATAAGCAACTTTTAATTATTTATGTCAGGTTACTTCAATCTACCGATTTAATTTTTTTTAGTCTTGTATTTTCGAATAATTATTGCCTCCATATAGAAAAAGAAGTTCAATGGAACCGTTAATTTTTATGTATTTTATATTCGTTATCAGTGGTCAGTAGTTATTTTCGTTTCAATTTAAATCTCATCGCTATATATTAAATTCCTTGCGTTCCTTTTTACTGGAAGATATAGTGTCACATACGATATAGATGTACGCTTCATTATTTATTTTTATTATTTCCTTGTTTATTATAATTTGTACTCAATCGTTTTGCAGTCAATATATTTTCTGCAAATTTACAGTTCCCTTTTAAGACAAAGTCATAAACGCCTTCTATTTTTTGCGCTCTTATTTTAGGAATTTTGTGTTTTCTGTTTTTAATATTTTATTAATAATATTAAAAGTTATGTTTATAAATGATACAATATTATAATCTTTAATTTTTTTATGGCACTTTAATTTTTCATTTCATGAAAGAAATTTCATTAATAAATTCTTTAGAAGCTATCCACTCTCAAATATATATCATTAAATTTAGAGTTTGTCATAAAGAATTTAAATAAATATATATGTTCGTATTCTACATCTAATATTTGAGTCCTTAGTCTACTTTTGCTTATACATATTGCAGTTTTGCAAACACGCTTTATCCTATGCTTGCCTTGACGCCCTCGTGTGTAGAATAATATTTGCTTCGCATCGCGGTGAACTTATATCAGCTATCTATGTGGTTCAATATAAGCACGATATGAAGTGTGTATAACATTTGCTCTCTACATGGTTCAGTGTAGGCATGCTGTAAAGTGTATATATCAAGTAAACCCAATAAGTAATTATAATATTAGAATGTAGTGAAAAGTGTTACATTATACTATTTTTATGTCACGGGCTGAAGACGACGGACTTAAGTTGTGATTTTTAAGTAAACGAATTTTAGAAGATAGTTAGCCTTCCCTATTTCTTGTGTTGTGACAATGAAAAATAAACTAGAATTAATAAGATAGCAAAATACGAATGATTGGCAGAATAAAAAAAATTAAATACGAGTAGAATTCTCAACACTAAACTTCTATAAACAGCTAGGTACATACAATAATTTCTATATTTAAGAAAACATAGCAGTTATGTTTAACTTACGTTATTTTATTATAGCAATTTTTTAGACTAACTTACTAAATGTCATTATGGTAATTGTTTTTCAGATAATAATCACACAGATTAAAAGATTAAAGTGGGGGGAGGGGGAGAATACTATAATATTTTATAGACTGGTGTCTGCTGATGAAAAACATGATTTTGCTAAAAAATATGTACAACATCATTAAAAATAAGAGGAAAAGAAATACAGGAAGAAAGTAATGTAATCGTCTTTTACTGCTTTTGAGAGATATGTAAATTAAAATTTATTACAATATTTCCTTAAAATATTTTCAATGAAGAATTCTAATACAGACAAGAAATCAGTTGCAGCCTCATGTAAAGTTCGGTTGATCGGTAAAATAAAAAAAAATTAAATACGAGTAGAATTCTCAATACTAAAATTCCATAAACATCTAGTTACCTACAATAATTTCGACATTTAAGGGTACATGGGGCAATTTTTTAACTGATTAAATGTCATTTATTTTTGAGATAATATTCACATAGATTAAGAGGTTAGAAAGGGCGGAGAATACAGCAATAAATCTTGTAGACTGGTGTCTGCTGATAAAGAATATTATTTTGATAAAAAATATGTACAATATTGTCAAATTTAAAAGAAAGAGGAAAATAAATATAGGAATAAAATAATGAAATCAAATTTTACTGCTTTTAAGAGATGTGCAAAAGAAAATTTATTGCAATATTTCATTAAATTATTTAATATAAAAAAAATCCTATAATAGATTACGAACCAATTGGAATCGTGTGTCAAATGCTTTACATATTTTATACAGAGGATAAAGCTTCTCTGCATATACTTCCCCAACAAATATATGTCAAATTCATTTTGATTACCAAATGAAATCATTTCAATACATATAAACAAGGACGCGCATTGAGTTACAAATCAATCAAATACCTTGCCAACGTTTTTAATAACGTTTTAATATCTATCAGACCGCATTTATGAAGTAGCGAATATAGCACTGGCAGAAAAATCAATGCCAGATGTTACTTAATAAATTGAACCAATTCCTGGTGTTGATGTTATGCAGATTACCGAGTAAAAATAGCTCATTAAGAAAGGACCAAAATATTCCCACACACTAATAATGTGATATCATATCACGCTCCAGAATGGAAATAAAATGAAAAAAATATTTTTTACGTCTCCTTTTTGCGGAATAAACAGGACTCGTTGTTTTAGCGGACAGAGAGAAACTGGGGATAAAAGTTATGTGGATTTTGTACTCGATTGAATAAGCAGTAAGTTCGAGGTTATGATTTACGTGAAATTCGTATCTTTATTAATATTGTATTTAGTAGGGTAGTTATAATGATTTAAAGAGAGCCTTTAACGAGTGTTCAAGACAAAATATATACAGTAGCTAACTATTTATATTTATGTACGCCATTTTTTTATTCCAGTGTCTTTGCTGATCATAATATACCCTAGCTACATCACGCTTCGTAGACATTTTAATAAAATATGGCCTACATAAGTTAAATATTGTTATGTTTTTATTCTGGATATTTAAAAAGATGAATATATGCGCCAAATATATGAGCATAAAAAATATAAATATTATGCAATATTATGAACATAAAAGAATCAAGCGTTAGGCTGCATAGACAAGTAAGAATATTTGGATTATTATTTAAGTTGCCACGGAATTTTCCCGAATGTTTAAATATTTTTTTTTTTTTTGCTACATTAAAAAAGACAATATAACAATAAAACACTGTAAAACTTTGTTTATTTAACCATAATATTGTGAAGATCGTTATTGACATATCAAACGAGTATTGCAACGGAATAAAGCTCGCAACTGACGAAGGTGAAATTTAGCGTTCCTAGTAGAGTCTAAAAAAATTTTCTTATGAAATAACTGAATTATTACAAATATTTCAAATATCAGAAGAAGAATGCTTAAAAAATGTTTAACTGTGAAAACTCGTCGTTGTATGTCGTCACCGGGGTGTGTTGGATTGGTTTCAAGGCATATAGCTTTTGACGGGGGAGGTGGTGCATCGCAGGGATCGGGTTCGATTCTGGTTCCTGGCCGCTCGTCGAGCGAAGCTTGACTGGTATTCTGATTGGCTGTTAGAAATTGCTCTCCTAGAAATACGTCCACCATATGTATAAATTGTATAGAGTAAATAAATAAATAAAGTTAAGAAAATAAATAAAACCGTTCAAAATGCACTCGGTGTGGTTACTACAAAAGCTTCTCTTGAGAATTAATAGTGCGATAATTATTCGAAATAAAAACAACGGTGTATAAATATGACAAAATTTTCTTTAAAAAAGTTCCTTAGAAATTAGTACATCTCATAAATAAGTAATACTTTTCAATATGTTAATTACTTTTCAAAAGTTAAAATTGCTGTATTAATTGTTTCTAAATAACCCCAATATTTTTATTAGAATATACATCATAATAATATATCTTTCCCTTCTTATATAACAAGAGCTCATGAAACAATTGTATTTTTCTGTAACGGCTTTTGTTTTATCTGAGGCATATCATGTACATGTTTGCAATCAAATTTATCTAAAATCACCTAATTTTCCAATAAAATTAAAAATGCCTCTCTTATACACTTTGTTCCACTTAACATTCCTTTACGTTACGCGTTTATTAACAATGAAGTTTAAGTTACATATCAACTCAACATTAAAACTATAATACCGGCCTTTGAGTAAACAGAATTTAATTAGAGACCCTATACATTAATAAAAGAAAGGTTCTTTTAAAATTAAAGGGAGAGCTTTCTCATCCCAGCTATTACTGATGAAACTTTATTATCCTTGTTAAATCTATTTTCGATGGTATAAGCTAATTTTTTTTATACAGCAGAAAAAATGTGCAGACATTAAAAATTTTCAGTTATATGTGTCTATGTTATTAAGTCAACCGCATAAGTATAACACTTAAAAACGTTTTTTATCGGTTTTATTTTATTTAATTAATTTGTTTATTTAAAGATAACAATTCGTCAAAGTGAAAATTGTGACAACAACACGTGCTATTAGAACAGTTGGAATTTTAAATTCATATTTTCAGATTATCACTTCATTTGAATTAACAGTGACGTTAAAAATCTGTGACGTATACTGGTCCCAACTAGGATTACAATACGAATATTTAAAAATTGTGGACTTCAAAAAAAATCAGTGTTTACCATTAGACCCACTTTAATATTAATCTCTCGTGTTTGGTAATCCACCATGACTATGACAGCCCGAGTGAAAATTATAGATATAAATGTAAAGTCTAAAAATCTCATAGATTAAAGTCAGCATTCACCTAGTTACATATATTAAAAATGTATATATAAGTATATTGAATAACAAATAAAATATTTTCAAATACGTAATAATCCGCATTGTGCTGCCATCATAATTGTAAACACAGCCTTTATAAACCGCTTGCCCGTAATCGACCCAAGCAACAGATAAAAGTACTTGAGTCATGGACTTTCAAAGTCGTTCCAAATATTTATTAGTCTTACCTTCTAGCGAAATATAACCTTAAGTATAGAAATATATTTCTACTTAAGCTACGGTGAATAACGTGTCTCGTTAAACTTTTAAATAAAACTCGGATCAAAAGCTCTTCCGATTATTTAAGTTAAGAAATGAATATTTTGTGTACAGATATCTTTTTAAGTAACGAAGTCCGAAATTTTTTGTTTATAACTGAATTTTTTTAACAATATAGACTTAGATTCATTATAGTGTAAGGTTTTCCTAACCGTTACGAACCATTTTTTCTTTTAGTTTAGAATCTAAAAGTAATAATCATAAAATAATTTCCTTGCGATGTTCCAAAATATCATATTATCAAATGATTTTTGTTAAAAATATCATTATCTATATTTATTTATAGCATTAAACAGTCTCTTCAAACGGTGAGTGAAATAGTATACGAGTATCTAGATATTTCAAAACTTTTATTTCTGTATTTTTATAATATCCCACGTTGTATTATTTTGAAAAAAAAACCATGAGAACAAATCGTATATTTATGAGGCCTGAAGTCAAGAAAATAGCTTATTTATTTTTATTTTTTTACGCTGGTTACATTTTCTTTACGCGTAAATGTACTGTCCGTTTTAAAAATATTTTGTAGACAATTTTCTTGTGAATCCAGGCTTCGGTATACTTGGTAATGATCTAAATATAATTTTACCATTTTCTCTAATAAATTTTAATTTTAAATCCCTAATTTGGAACTATCTCTCCATGTGCGGTTCAAGCTAATCAAGTTTTTATTATTTTACAGGTATTCTGCATTTTTTATTGTATATCTATTTACGGGGCAAACGTAAATTTTTGGCCATTTTTAAGTTAATCCTAAAATCAGTATACTAGTCCTTAATCGACAAGGATATTTTAAATATGTCCTGACTGTTAATTGCTGAAGATAATAAATATCGTGAAGTTGTAAGACAATTTATAACTGACCATAATTTGAAACCTTAACTAAAACTTAACTTGAACTAGAAAAATACAACGCAATATTTGTTTTAAACATTTTCTTCGGTGTATTCCGTCTTATACAACAAATGTAGTACTAGTTTAGTATTCTGTGCTCTAACTTGACAATAGAAAAATTTCTGTAATAAACAAATTGTTTACTCGTATTCGTTTCCCATTCTGAAACTATTTTCTATAAACCATACAACAAGTGTGTTGAATTTAGACACACTTAAAATTAAAACAAAAAGTTTATATTTATAGATTTTTTTCATAATTACTGACGAATTACTTCCTTATACTTAGTATCTTCAGCAATTAAATGTCAAGGTATATTTAAAATATCCTTATCAATCAAGAACTAAATAAATATTTGAGGAGTTACTTAAAAATTGTCATATGGTTTGCATTTGTAAACTAAGGACTATATAAGGCCTTTGTATGATTTACCTTTTTAAAATAGAATACCTACAAAAAATAAAAATTTGATAATTTTATATTTAAATATGAAAATATAGTTTTAAGATCAAAGATTTAAAATTTAAATCGATTAGAGAAAGTAATAAAATTAAACTTCAATCATTACAAAATGATCTATATTTTGTAATTCATTTGGATTCACAAGCAAATTATTCACTAAATATTCTTATAAGAGATTTTACATTTACACGTAAAGAAAATGTAACCAAGCTAAGGAAAATAAAAGAAAATATACAGCTACCTTGTTGAGACCATCGTGCCTCAAAAATATAAAATTAACTTGCTAGTTTTTTTTCAAAATAATAAATATGAGACTAATTATATGAGATATTATTAAAATGTTGTAAAATATATTAATATTATTATGCTACTTCATTCTCACTTTTTGAAGAAATTGCTTAATACCACAAATAAATACAAGTAATCATATTCTTTACGAACAATTTTGAAAATATACGAATAACATTTGGAATACAGGACTACTTTAGAAATATTGCCTCTTAGATTTTAAACATAAAACACATAATTTGTAGTTAAATACCTTATTACTAAAAAAATACAAATAAATTCAATTAGAAAACTTGTGTTCCTCACAAGTTTCCGGCTCCATTACTTACTTAGATATATCCCCACAAAATATTCATTCCTGTAATTGAAGTAATGGAAGGAGCTTTTCATCCAGACGAAAAGACCGTAGTTTATATACTACTATAACTACATTAGCATGAAAAGACCATAATATATAATAATCTATAATCACAATTTTTCTTCGAACTCAGATGTGTATGTCTGCATATGTGGAATTGTGGATATGTATGTCGGCCCTTAAGATCATGTCTCTCGAGAAGGTAAAACCTATAAATATTTGGAACACTTTAAAAGTCCCTGACTCAAATACTTTGATGTTTGGCTTGGATTGATTACGGGTAAGCAGTTTATAAAGGCTATTTTTACAACTGTCGTGAGACTCTAGGAGCCGGGTCGGCGAAATTGGCTTATGTAGAAAATTGCATATTGTACCCCGACAGCGGCACAATGCGGACTATTATGTATTTAAAAAAAACTTTCTGTGTCATTTATATATTTATACATAAATTTATAAAATATACATATTCATTACACACTGGGTGATCTCTGATTTTAATACCTAAGACCTTAAACTCTGGATTTCTATCTATTATTTTTCACTCGGGCTGTCATAGTAATATCGAAATACAGTTAGGTTTAATAGGAAATATTGCAATTTTTAGTATTATTATTTATATCCCTTTAACCAATAAAAAACATCTTTAAATATTGAACTTATTTTTTTTGGGTGACTTGAGTACAGTCATATAAACAATATATTGCGAATGGTGGCAAGTTTTTTTCCATCGTGCAAAGAAAAGTATAGTTTGTACCATCGAAAATACACTTAACAAGGAAGATAGAATTTCGCCAATAATTGCTGGGATGGGAAAGTTCATCCTCTGGTTTTAAAAGGGCCTTTTCTTTGTTGCTTTGTAGCGTCTCTAATGATAGCCAATCTACTTAAATGGCGGTCTTATCTTGTAACTTAATATACGTTATTAATAAACATGTAACCTAAAGGAATGATGAGTAGTAGAAAAAAGGTCTCTTCATATATTTTAGGATAAAGGCATTTGTGGTTTAGAAATGGTTAATGAATCAATATTAACTATTTAAAATTAAAAAAAATTAAAAATTATATATTTAAGAATTGTAAATTAATTTATAAGCAAGTTGTTTTTTTTTGAGTTGTGGATAATTTTGACACGTTTGCAGCCTTGTTTATATATGGCATAATTATGGCATTATTCGCTCTCAAAAGAAACTCTTGGTTAATCACACCCTTTGGGTTAAACGCAGTTTTCGTAATTTTCAAAATGTGTGAAGCATGTTTGGAATATTTTTTAGAATTCAGTTATTTCATAAACGTATTTTTTTTCTAGGTTTTACCGTATGCCTTTTGCAAGCTACGTCTCTCACTTGCCAGCTTCATTCAGTTGCATACTTGTTTGATATGTCAATAACGATCAATTTTATAGTTAAGCAAACAAAGTTTTGCAGTATTCTATTGTTATTTTTTTTCATATGGTAAAACAAGAAAATATATTTAAATACTAGTGAAAATTTCGTCACAATCTAATTGTCCAAAATATACATGTGTTTATGCTGCATAAAAAAACGGCACACGAAAAATTTGGCGTAAAACATGAATAAACGATATAGTAGATACTATAGACAGAGAATAGGTGGAGGTCGACATCCTGAAAAAATATCTAGATATTTCTTCTACGGGTTCATAATTATGCCCACTGCAATGCAAACGATTTAAATGTAAGCAAATCGTTTTCCCTCTAACTTATTTTTCCCACCAAAACCTGTTGTTATTTTAAAACTTCGAACGATTATGTAAACTTTTCATTGCTAAACAACTTTTGTTTATACACTCTTTAAAGGCCCTTTTCAAATAATAAAGGTACCGGTAAATTTTGACAAAAAGATGCGTATTACATGTAAATCATAACTTCGAAGCTAATGCGTTTATTAAATCAAATGCAAAAGCAAAGCAACTTTAATCAAAACGCCGATTTATTCCACAAAAAGAGCGAAAAAAAGTTTTGCCCTTACTTTTATTCCCATTGGGGCACGCACATTATTACTTAATGGAAATATTTTGATGATCCTTGGTCAGTGATAAATACTTAATTGGTGATTCCGCATAATATCAGATGCCTGGATTTGGTTTAATTTGTTAAGCAATATATGGTGTTGATTTTCTATCAGAAATATGCCTAGAAATACACGAAATATGCCTTATTATGAATGTGGTCTGATAGTTATTTAAAACCCTGACAAGATATTTGAATGATTTGTAATTCAATGCGCATCGTTGGTTATATGTTTTGAAACAATTTCATTTGATAGTCAAATGACCTTATTAAATATTTTTCGTAAACCTATGTTGCTTGTAATTTTTATTAAGATTTTAAAAGAAATATATTTATAGAGGTTTATAAGCCCTGTATAAAGTATATAAAGCATTTTATATGAGGCTGCAACTGGTTTCTTGCCCATATTAGAATTTTTTATTGAAAATATTTTAGTGAAATTTTTAAATTATTAAAAAAGAAATTGTTATATATTCAATTAATTTTAAATTACATATCCCTCATAAGTAATAAAACATGAATACATTATTTTCTTCCTGTATTTCTTTAACGATATTTACATATTTTTTATCAAAATTATGTTTTTCATTAACAGACACCATTCTATAAAATATATTGTAGTATTCTCTCCCTCTCTCTAATCTCTTAATTTATGTGATTATTATCTGGAAAATAATTAACATTATAGTATTTAGTGAGGTAGTCTAAAAAATTGCTACAATAAAATAAAGTAAGTGAAAAATAACTGCTATCCTTGAATATAGAAATTACTGTATGTTATGGAACTTTAGTATTGAGAATTCCACTCGCATTTAATTTGTTTTTCTACCAATCAGCCGAATTTGGATATCTTATTAATTCTAGTTTATTTTTTATTGCCACAATGCAAGAAATGGGGAAAGGCAACTATTTTCTAAAATCCGTTTACTTAAATATTACAATAAAAAAACTCCGTCGTCACCAGCCCGTGACATATAAAAAGAGTATAATGTAACAATTTTCATTACCTTCTCACTTCACAGAGTGCCTATATTAAACCACGTATGTAACTAATATAGGATAAGAGACATCTTGTTCACCTCAGGTAAACCGCGATGCTAATCAAATATTTTTCGTCATACTTAAACGCCAAAGAAAGCACAGGATAATGCGTGTCTACGAAACTATAATATGTTTAAGAAAAGTAGATTGGGGACTTAATTATTAAATGTAGAATATATATATGTAGAACATATATATATGCATATATGTATATATATATATATATATATATATATATATATATATATGTGTGTGTGTGTGTGTATGTATATATATATATATATATATATATATATATATATATATATATATATATATATATATAATTCTACCTTATCCTTGATAACCTACCTTATCCCTCCATAATGTCTTAGAAAAACCAAAATTCTCAAAAATAAAATTTAAACAATTGAACACAGTGTTTATGAGTTTAATCCGCCATAAACACTTTATTTTGTTTGAAAAAAACAGTGCATTCCCAGAAAATAAATTGACTGCAAAAAATTTAGATTTAGATACGTGTATAAATAGCTTTGAACCCTTTTGTAAACATTTTGCGCGAACGGAGGGGTGTGAGCATAATATTCTAGAGGTATACTCAACATAATATAATATTCAGGAGGTATACTCTTTGACAAAAGAAACTTAATAACGTTCACACTTAAAAATTTAATGAATTGCTGTTAAAACATAACTTGTGTTTAAAAAGATACGTAAAGCTACGCAAATAATAATAAACTGTAACCAAGCAGAGACGTCGTCTACGGTAAAGTATCCGCTTGAATGCCTCTCACGATCCGCTTCCTTTATCCTCTAAACAAATAAAAATTCGAATTGGAATATCTTATATATTCTGGCTTCAAAAACCGATGTACTAGGTGTTTAAGTTAATAATTCTCCATTTTAAGCGAAATTAGAAGAATTTATTTACCACGTTTAACTCTTGATATGTAATCTTAATTAATTTCAGGTGCATAAAGAAATTTAAACACATTACTTACACGATTTGGAATATCATTTGGAAGTTTAATAAATAACTCTTGACTATAATCTTGCACCTTATTCATTATTCGCACTACGTCCTTCGCAGAATTTCCTAGAGCTGGACAAAACTATTTACTCAGTAAGGAATCTCACTTCAAGTTTTATTTTTATAGAGAAACAAATTAAGCATTAATGCGATAAAATGATGTTACCATTGTCTCAACGCATCTTTTTTGATACATTTTTCTCTCTCGTTTCATGTTCATTATGAAATTATTGTGTAATTAATGTGCTTGGTTATTTTGTTGGCTCGTTCATTAAAATTATTTTACACACACACACACACACACACACACACACATATATATATATATATATATATACACATATATATATACATATGTACATATATGTATGTATATATATATATATATATATATATATATGTGTGTGTGTGTGTGTGTGTGTGTATTTTACATAACATATAAACCACAACATAAAATCTACTAAAACAACACATTTTTCTCGTTTTACTTAAACTTCTAGCAATTAAAAACTAAAAGAAAAATATCAATGCTCGCCATAACAAAAATAACAACTTTTTCTAAGTATTGCAGCTGAGCATCATCTTTTCATTTATTTAACTTTATTTTTCCATAATGAAAGAAGATAAACTACGATACCATTCATATTAGACTACACTTTTTACATATGTTCATCACTTGAAATTATTCATTTTTTTTATGTTTCGTGATGTTTTACGATTTTTATATTTTTCGGCGTAACGAAACCACGTGATTATTATTCGAATAATACTTTTCTCATCATTTCAGTGAAAAATAAACTGTATATATTCTCGTTTTCAATCCAGTTAATGGAATCCTTTTATAATCCTTTTTAAATCCTTTATAAAGATATTACATAATTTCATCCTCTATAACTTTAAAAGAATTAAAACTCTCTATAACTTTAAAAGTATTTTTTATGCCGTAGTCTAAAACTTTTTTAAACAAATGAAAGTACTTTGAGTTTATTTTCTCACAATGCATATGATGATTGGCAAACACAAATGCCATCTGCTGATTCCTAGTTAAAGCCTATGTGATTTGACATCATTGTAGTCTTTAATGAAGAACACATAGCATTGTAATAGTGATTGAATATAAGCTTTAAAAAATTATTTTAAGTATTGAATATATTTGGCGTTAATTTTGTAGAAATTCATTATTCACAATTAAATGAAACTACGTGATGTAGTATTATTTCTACTATCTTTAATTTCTTTACCCTGCTTTAGATAGGATGAGTTTATCTTTATTAATTTTAATTTGTAAATTACGTTGTGTCAAAATTTTGTCATTAATATGTGTCTTGGTTTTAGAGTATTCTTTACATATTATATTAGCAGCTTTGTGTTTAGTAAGTGCGTCCTGGTTACTGAATGCAATGGTAGTATCTACTACTAGTGATTCTATGTTTTTTCTTGATGGTGCGGTAGGAATATTATATTTAAATCCTTTATTTAAAAGTTCTAGTTCTTTATTATTAAATGTTGATTGTGAAAGGTTTACTATTCTGGGATAAAACGTTTGTTTGGGTGTGACTTTTGGTTTCTGGGTTTTGACTTTCAGTTTTTTAATTTTGTTTAATAGTTTTTGTCATATCATTATAACTTTTAATTTAATTATTATTATAAAAAAGGTCCTAATATTTATTGGCATTACCCTGGAAAAAAGGAATCATAAATGAATTTCGTTTTAAACTGTTTCATATATGATAATTAATTATGGTTAATTTAATTATTGTGCAAATGTTAGTAATTTATTCTATTTTTTAGTCTAGTAATATAAATTTCATAATAAATTTTTTTTTTCTTTTTTTCTATTTGTTCAGTTTAATTAGGTAAAGTGTTACAGCAATTTTAAATACATATAATAGCATCTTACAAATATTTCTGAAATTACAGTGAAAAATGAGAAATATGGAAAATACTAGCATGAAGGAAGGATAGAATATTTTAGAATACGAGATCTGTCAGTTTCGGGCATTATCCATTTATCGTGTGACATTCACTTGTTAACTGTAGAAATTCGGAAACCGATGATAGATTACATCATTTAAAATTGCTCGCATATCATACAAAGTGAAAGTCAAATTACCTAAATACTTCTTCATGTTTTGTCCACTTACATGTTGATTTGCTTGATCACCTCACACTCATGTTGATTTGTGCGTATTATTTGCAGCTTGGGTTTCGTTTTTGAAGTATGTAATTATACAAAGTTTTATGTGTGTATTTATACAAAGTTTTATCCCAATTTTTACCAAGATTAAATTAAGGTAAGTGATATCGCATTAATACACCGCTCTTTTAATGTCTCCAACAAACCAGCTTTAAGTGTTGCTAAAATAATAAAAAAATCCTTCAAGATCGCTCACTTTTCCATTTATCTATCCAGGTATCACAGTCATTTCTTTAAGAATCTATCACTATGTCAAAACTTGATGAAAAGAAGGCTTAGGCATTTCACGTGTTTAGTGAAAAATAATATTAATAATTGTAGCAAAATAATCTAATAGAAATACGATATACCCTAAATATCATGTACTGTAAATATTTGATCACTTTCCGATTTAATGGATTTACACGAAATTAGTGATGTTGTTTACTCTTAAATTCTTTCTGTTTTATTTCTGTGTTTTAATATATTAAAATGTAACTGAAACAATACTTGGAATGGCGTAGTAATGATCTACGATGAATTTAAATAGAAAATCTTTTATTACGTCCATGGTTCCAAATTGCTTTAATCCACATAATTAAAAACATTAGATGTATGAAATGTGGGCACAGTGTGCAGTGGTATTATGGGGTTTATTTACTTTATTAATTATATCGAAATAACAATAATACAAATTTATTGACGAAAAATTGTTCAAATATTATCCTTTTCTGATTGGTAGAAATGTTATTTCCTTTCGAAATTTAAAAAAATTCAGTACACCTTCGTTCCTTTTTACTGACGAAATGATAATTCCCAATTATCAGTTTGCACGATAATGTTTCTTTTTTAAAAATATCGTCATCAATGCTTTAGAAATTGACCGGTAGCTGGCATTAGCACTGCATACGAAATACTACAATTTACATTTCAACATTTAATCTAACCATAGAAAGGGATTTTCACCTCAAAAAAGGAAAAAATTATAGAGATTTTGCTGACGAAAAGACAAAACACACAACAAAACGTCGAATTAAGACAAAGAAAACAAAAAACCAAACACAACAAAACATCGAATGAAAACAAAGAAAAAAAGAAACAAAACCAAAACATCGAATAAAGAACACAAGAATAGAAAGAGAATGAAAGAGAGAGAGGGAGAGAAGGGGGGGGGGAAATATCGGTAAATGTGAAAACATTTTCCTTTGTAATTTTATAATAGGTAAAGAAATATGAAAACAGAAGTAGCGTAAGGTTATATACATGCACGCACATATTTTATATTTTCCCGTTTACTTAGAAATTGTTTCCCTCTTTGAAAGATGTTTGAACTAATTGTGGTGTTATCACAAGGGAAAACTGATTATCTATATTTTTATAAGCCAAATACCACTGACTGAATTACTTATGGAAAAATCTCCAAAACTATAAAGACTACAAACTTGTAATTTTGCACGTATTTAATTCTTGAATTTTAGGTGCAATGGGGTGGAAATTTTTATTGGAATTTGGAAACAATTAACGCTAGAAATATGACAATTTTTCAGATACAAACAAAACACTGTTTAAGTGCCGTTGGAAAATCGCTCACCGATAATATTATGTATAACAGGAAGTCTACTGAAATATAGGGATGACTTCTTTTTACACGGACAAAGCCTGGTCGGCACCTTATTACAAAATTTTATTTAATATGTTGTTGGCTATTCGAAGTCCATCATCTTTGCTAATTAGTGTCCAAAAATTCGAATTTAGAGATGCAATTACCGAGTATATATATATATATATATATATATATATATATATATATATATATATATATATACATATATATATACATATATATATATATATATATATATATATACATACATACATACGTACATACATACATGTCTGTAAACTATTTAATAGCCGTGAATACCAACTTTTCTCCATTACTATGTACCTATTGTGTTATATATTTTATTTGATTCGTTACTCTTAAAACTTTGTATGAAATTACGTAAAAACGGAGAGATATTTAATAATTTTCCTTAGTGTTTCTAGACGGAGCCTACTTTAAAAAAATTATTTTATTGTTTATACCCTAAAAATGAGTAAAAGAAAACCAGGAAAAGTAGTAGGCAATGTATAAGAAACAGTACGTAAGTTTCGTTTTATTCTGAGCATTCATTCTAATAAATTATGTGATTGATGAAAAAAAAGCTTAAATTTTATAGGGAAAACAAATTAAATCTTTAAGCTATTAATATATTTCAGAGCATAATAGGATTAAAGAAGTTTCATAATATATTAAACTTTTGCCCTTACTTAATTTTTACGTGGAAAAAAAATACAATACCTGATCTGATCCGGTACCCAACTCCCATTTAAACACTCATTGCAAGTTCACAGAAATAACTTGGCAGGGTGCCAGGTATTCCTGTGGAATTTCCTTTATATTTGAATTCACTTCCAGTATGGAAACGGAGAATTTTTGTTTATCTCACAGTGAATTTTTAAATCAATTATTAAAAAAAATGTTTTCATTACTATTTTGTCAGTAATAATTACATTTTAAAGTTTAATGTCTATAAACAGAAATTTCACAAAAAAGATACTTAAACAAGAGACTGGATTACCACTGAAATCAATATTTCCGTAATATAATATTCATAGCATTGATAACTCAAATCCCAAAAATGAGGTTCTCCCCGTCGCTTTATTTTGCTTTGATGGTGCCGCCCGGCGTCCAGTATGCCGTTCATCGTATGATATTTAAGTCTTGCAATAACAATGAAATAGTGCGTCTCAAGGACTGTACGAAATTCAAAACGAATAATAATTACAAATACAAAATTTACCTTTTTGAAAACTGTACGTTTGAAAGGTTTTAATTTACATTTACATACTAAACATTAGGTAATTTTGAAGTGCAAAATTTTTATATATTTGTTTTTTTTTCAATCACGTAACGTCTTCTATATCATTTGTTTGCCTTTATGAGGTTGTTTTTTATCAAAATTAAGAAAAGATCAGCTTACATTTACAGATTCTTATGACATTAAGCTAAATCAATTAAGAAAATGAACTGCTAAACATTTTTTTAGTACATTTTGCGCGTATCACAGTCGCTACTTTTTAAAGATTTTTGCGTATGTTCATCTGACTCACTGTTCCTCTTCAAAATCCAGCAATAGTCTGCAAGCATTTTAACATAATATCTTCCGTGTTAATGTTTTTCCATTGCCTTTATATGTTAACGGAATCTTTATCCTTGTATTTCACTGAAATCCCTAAGATTTTATGGTAAACATTTCAAATGAAATCTCAGGACATGGACTTTTAAGCTCATGTTGCATCCCAATTTTCTGAAAATCTCTAATATATTTTCCACTAATTAGACATAGTCTGAACTTTCCTCAATCCACAAACAATGTTTAACTACTTCTTTTAATGACAGCCACGCTTCCATTTCTTCAAAATATATTTTCAGTTCCGAAGTCTTTTTATTTCATGAGTTTGCTAATATCTGGGTCTACTAAAATCCTTTCTTTAAGTTTGGCCTCTAAAAGCCATGAAGATTTTCTGAAAGTGAAAACTCTAAGTTTAATATAAAGTAGAAGAAGCAGCACTTTTGTTAGCTCAACCAAATTTCTCATTAATTCACATTTATATTTTTCACTCCGGGTTTTAAGGATTTTCTTGACGGCCAATCTTTTTTTATCAAGAGCAAATTTTTGTTCCGGCCATCCCATTTACACAAAAAACAGGGAAATTTGGTGTAGCCTCCTTGTTTTTTAAATAACATAAATATAACTTTTAAATCACCCCATCGAGCTTTTCAAGAATTAGGGCTAATTTTCACAACCCTCTAACAGATATACGCAATGATTCACAGCAAATTAAAAAAATATATTTCCCTTGTGTAAAAGTACCGCTTTCAGGCTTCTTTTTGAAGAGTTACTGAAAAGTCTCCTACACACTAGCCTCATATTTGACATCAAACATAAGTCCGTTTATATCATTACAGTATAAAAAATGGCTGTCTTGGGAAAAAAATGGGACAAAAGCTTTTTCTTTATATCGTACCACGAAACATTTGTGCCCGTAGGCAATAATTTTTTTTCTTTGAGCCTAGGAGTTTTGCTGAAATTTTGGGGAGATATAAATTACGCACTAAGTTATTCAAGTCAGTTTGTGTAAATAACGACGTACAGGTACGGCAATAGAAGGATCTTAAAGTGTAGGCCTTATTGCAAACTAAACTATGGAATACTGAATTTCCTTTTTGTTTTTTTTTAATTGAATCCTTTTGTGCTAGAGCAGCAAAAGTAACAGTCGTCATAATGATTTCTTGGTTCCATTCAGATCATCGGAGTGCTGAATCTAACATTTCTTTCGTTCCCCTTAAACCACTGACAGCTGAAGTTGAAGCCATTTTGAAAAGTAAACTACTCTCTCACCGACAAACTACGTTTATTTTATCACGTCCTACTACTAAATGATATTTATAATAATAACGATTCACATTTTGCTGTATAATTTTGATAACTACCCTCCAGTAAAATATTTATTAAGATTTCTAAAAAGAACCTTACGTGGTAGATTTTTGTCCGTTAATTTGTACCTCAAAACCTATAAGAAATAGTTATTCGATTTTAGTCAATTTTACCCATGCATACCTGTCTTATAGTCATTTTATTTTTACTCGTAATCACATAGAACCCAACTTGCTATACAGCTTAAATGTGATATGACTGTTATCTTGATTGCAAACATCAAACATGGTAATTAGTCTACCCCACCTGTTGTACATGTATGGTGATTGAATCGAAATTACTTTACGTATAGAATTATATTGGGGATTATTCGTGTTGCGTCCAACGCTACAGATACGGAGCATGGAACTGTGACTAATACGATAATGATCAGAGCGGCATTATTAGTTCATCTGGCAAACTTTGTATATACTTACTGCTTTGTATACACTATTTTATGATGTAAATATTTCGAATTTTGCTTTCTGAACCTCATATCATCGGTACACAAAATTATCAGGAATTTTGGCTTGTTTACGTTATTTGGCTTTTACTTATAACTTGACGATTGATGTGTACAAACGTTTTTTCTGATATTTGTATGTAAGAAAATTTGGTTACTTCTTTCTATTTCCTATCGATTTCCTCATCGGTACTAGGTTTTCACTATTTGTTACTCAGAAGAGATATTGGGGTTATAAACATTATTTTCCGGCAATTAAAAGGAAAAATACTATACCCTGAGATATAAAATAAACTTTCAATTTTCGTACTCGACGATTTCATGAACTTAACCGTTTTGCCATACCATTTCACGCGGTATTCAACTTCTCAATCACCTGATAGCGGTCGCAACAGAGTATAATTTGTAAGTAAATTTGCCCACATAGGTCATTGTTATCTTTTGTAGTTCTTACATATTTTGTATTCTTGTTAGAACTAAAAGTTTAATCTTTGTTAAACCATTAGTTTTTTATCGTTACGAATAGGTTAACTGTAATAAATCAAAAATATGTGTGTCTAAATATAATATATAGTTCAACCAAATAGTTTTCTATACACCACTAAATTATTCTCCATATAATGGTATATCATGATATTCATGAAATAATTTCTTTCGAAGTTACAAGTCTATTAATATTGAGAAGTTTGTTCTTGAAATGTGGTACCGGTATTTGTTTCTAATGGCGTTGATTTCTCATTTAATTAAGTTAGGTAACTGTGCAAGATTATTTTATTTAAAACCTTGTTTTACGGACTTTTATATTACGTACAATACAAAATGATTTGCAGTAAATTTACATTTTTTGGAAAGCATTGTTTTTGAAATATCGAAAATGATGTAAAAAGTAGTTCATACTATTGTCAATTGATCCAAAAGAATCCTTGTTGGAATCACGATGAGATCACTTGGCATGGAATTTTTTTTAATTTTGAGTAAAGCAACAGATATTTGTGGAAGTGAAAATAACAGTAATATTTATGTTTCAACTTATTTGACCTCGCCTCAGACTTGTTATATTGTATAAAACTTCTAAACAAAGTTAAGATGTATATTTCATTTTGTTGATATCTGAAAATAAATGTTAGAACTTCACACTACATATTTTATATAATTGTCATTTTATATATTTGTCTACCTTTGATAAGTAAATAAGTCTTAATTAATGCTTGTTTAACACATTACGTAAGAATGACCTATATATATATATATATATATATATATATATATATATATATATATGTGTGTGTATATATATATATATATATATATATATATATATGTGTGTGTGTGTATATATATATATATAAATATATAGACAAGAAAAGTTAATTAATTATTATTTTCATTGAAGTCAGGTTCAACAGAAAAAACCGACTTCGAAGAAAATAATTATATTATGACCGTATAAAACTGTATAATGTTTAAAAATATTTAAAACTGTGTAACATTTATTCCATTAAATTAAAATAAGCATTTAGTCATTCAGTTCTTATTTTTTCGGAATCTTTTTTATTTGATACCTTTCATTTTTACATTGCAACGGTTCACAATTTTTTATACATTCCAATGAAATGGCGGTTTCTGTCCTATGTGTATATGTATTCTTGAAGTGTTACAAAGGAAACCACACCTCATTTACTAGAAGTTGTTTAGTGGTTTGAGTTTCACAGGAGAACTAACTACATAAATATATAAGTACAGGTTAAAAATAGTACTTTCGTTTTGGCTTCGCCGCAAGAAAAAGTAATAGGTACCCTATGATTAGTTTTTGAGACCCATTTAATTTTATAAAATGACATTTCAAAAGGATAATTACACTCAAAATCAGAAGTATGTAGAACTGCTCCAAAACAGAAATATGAATTAATTTTTTAATAAAATGTAACCCAAAACTTAATTTTAAACACTGTCAAATAAGCTAAACGTTACGACTTAGTAAGATAGTACAGGAGTACAATACATAAACTGACTTATATGATGCACGATTCAATGCATCTGGTGCATATACAAACATGCTGAAAAATCATTATTTTGCTCACAACCCTAGACATCTATCCCGTTATTCAAAATTAAAAACGCTTCTTACGAATAGTGGGTGACGCTGTAATGATTCCAATGTCAAACTTTTGAGACTTTTTTTTAGAGATATAAACTCTAAGTTGACAACCAAATAACATTCCCTTTAAAGCCAAAATTCGAAAAATTTCACTTTTGATTTCATAGCTTTCGGACAAAACGTAAAATAACCTCCTCTTCCATAATTTTGGTTTAAGTATAAACAAGTGCAACCTGAAGCGAGAAACAACCTGAATGAAAAGTACATGGACACGTTTTAAGTGTCTTATAATTACAGTGATTGAAATATCTACGGGAAAAACACGCTTTATTGAGATTATTTATGTTGAGTTTTTGTCCTATAGATTACTTGTAATAATGGACAATTACCTAAAGATAATATGGTACTAAAATATTTTTGAAGTACCACATCATCTCAAATTTTCGTAAATTCTTGGCGTAATATTTGAAAATGGAAAATGTAATTTTAACCAAAAACTGATGTCATGAATGCAGAAGATCTTTAAATAAACTAAATATCACAAATAGTCCCTCCAACTTTAACTTTCTTACCTACACGACTTATCTTTAACTTTTGTTTTATTTAGGAAACTTTTTCAATTTAATCGATTCTTCTTTAAAATAAAGTAATTAGAATTGACAGCTAGTAAAGGGTTAGTTTGCCACTTGTAACGTTTGACAGGTCATGATTAAAGTTTTTAAGGACTGAAAACATGTTTTATAATATTTCCAGAAAATTTACTAGCTTCTTGGCTTTCATAAGTAACGTGTTAGTGATTCAGTTAAAACTCAGTCCAAACTTAATTTATTATGAAAAATGTTTTTGATTAATTAACGAATTACCTATTAACTAAGTTGCCAATTTCTGTGTAATTGCTAACTCGTATAATTTTCTCACAACTTTCCCAAAGCTGATCATAATTTACTTAATTAATTATTTCAAGCATATAAAGACGTTACTAAATAATAATTACATTCTAAGATAACCCTTGATTCCACGAATTAGAACCCCTTGTTATAAAGGCAGAAACATATCTGGTAGCATTATGGTACGTTGAAATTTTATACTCCGGTTTAAGTTATATTACAGTTTCCTAAAGACATAAAATTAAATTTTAGGCTAGTTTTTAAAATATAAAGTTGTTTTTTAAATAGTTACTGAATGTTAAGTGACACAAATGACATTGGTAATATTATTACATATATATATATATATATATATATATATATATATATATATATATACATATATATATATATATATATATATATATATAATTATATATATATATATATATATATATATATATTTAGTTCATATTTCACCTAGGATTTTTATGAAGTGTATTGCATATTTATCAGTAATCAGAATCCGCTGGCCAAACAATAAAATAGGTCACTGACATATATTTTACGTAACATAAAATTTAAAAAAAAATACTCAGACAAATATCAGTAGACGTATAAAGCTAAGTTCCATAGTTGTTCCATAATAAACGGTAATTTTTTTAAAATTGATTTAATTAATTATATTTAAATTAAAGCTTTCATTCAAATGCTAATACCTAATTTTTTCTAACATTTTTAATTTATATAACCCATGATTGAAATTTAGAGATGAAGAACTATATCGCATATCATTGTAAAGCTTAGTATTTATTAAACCTGGTTTAAAAATTAAATATTTTAAATTGAGCCTCAATTACATTTTAAAAGACCTGCTCCATAACATTCCACTCGATGAGATGCCAAAAAAAAACGATTTCGCTCCACTAGGTATTTGGAGAAACGTATTATTTTTTTTTATATTCAGTTACACCTTACTGAAGATATATACATAATGCGTATAATAAAAGTAACATTGCATGCACATTGATGTAAAACTTGATAAACTGCGAATCTATGAAGAAATTCGACGGACGGGTATTACATAGTTCCATATTGATTTACCCTTACAAGAATTTCTTGTAAGGATAAATCAATATGGAACTATGTAATAGTCATATGGAACTGTGTAAAGTTTTTAGGCACGGTGGTAGTAAAAAAGAACTACAAATAAAAAAACATTTATACTTTTCAAATCACTGATTTTTTAAAAAAAAATTATCTTCATATTGTATTCCACCATCCAGTCAAGATTTGATAAACAATAGAAGCCTGTATTTTCATGCTAATACGGCACTTTGAAGTCTATTTAACGGGGGCTACACTTTTGAGTGTCTAATAAATTAATATGAAACAGTGATACAGTACCCAACGTTGCCTGGTATCCTATACAATTCTATCTTATCTATACGGGGTGGGATGGATATTGCCATCCCTTTAAGAATAAAGAAGATTTACCAGGGAGCAGAGAGAAAATATTGAAAACTTGAGCAAAATTTGTCGAAAATTGTGGAAACTTAAAACACATCGATTAAGTTTTGAATTTAAAGGCATTTATATATGATATTATAATTTTGTGTTAAACTTTTTTTGTCGTATCTGTACTGCAATCTGCCACCACAGTGGAATATTGAGCAGCCAGTTTATCGGTTGTTGCTTGGATAGGTCGCATTTAAAATTTATATTAAGGCGCTTTTTATGTAGCACATGTTAGAGAATTATAAACTTGAGTTAGCGTTTGATTCTGTCTTTATTTGACTTTCTATATCTATGGATTTCCTCTTTAAGTGTAGACATTGGCAGGTCTTGTGCAATTGTTCCTTTTCTTTCCTTGTATCATCTTATTTCAATATTCTTGGATAACCTCAATATTGGAATGGAAAGTTGTACCCCACAATTAATGCCGTAGTTCCGAACTATTTTAAGTGTAGCTTTATAGAGTAATAGTTTATTTCCCAACGAGAGTTCCTACTTATTCCCGATGAGCTAATGGAACTTTCTGAACTGAAAATCAAATGTCCCTTTAGTGACTATATTCTACTGCCAAGTTTGTCTTTTATCCAGGTATAGACCAAGCTAGTGCACATGGTCCGCTCGGGGTATTTCTATATTGCTTAATTTAACTGATGTATAAGTGTTTCGGCTTAATATGAAGTGTCTCGGCTAATATGTTCATGCCAGAATCCAAACTGGTGATAAGTTGTTTATATCTTATCACTGGCATCGTATGAGTCAATAGTTATGCCTAGTATACTTAAGAAATAGGCTGATTACCCTGTATGATTTAGGATCGTCTGGTTGTTTGTCAGGATTTTGGATCATTATTATTTCTGCTATTTTCGAATAAGTTGGGAAGAATTTTAATACAATTATGTTTTTAGAAACGAATGTGAGTAATTTGTTCGGCCAAGAAACGATTTGTAATAAAATTGTAAACTTTTTTTAGTGAATTTTTTTTAATGAACCTACTACTAAATTTTTTATGTATTCGGGTTCGTCTATTTTCATTTTAGTTTCTTCAATCAAGAACTTGCAGATTTCTTTTTTATACTCAGGTAGACATTTGTTTGGGTGGGCCTTGAACACTGATAGTAAGTGCGTAGCCAAAATTAGTCTAAACGTAAATTATTCTGTTTTTTTCACACTTTTATTAGTTTTTTTCATTAAGCCTTGCTACAACTTCATTTCAAAAGCCGTTGGTTTAAATTAAATATTTATAAACTTTTAATTAAAAATGTTTTTAAAAATATTGTAAAGAATAAAAAAAAATATTAAATGTAATCGAAGATCAAAAGGACTAATAATGAAATATTTTAATAATTGATGGAATATAGGGACAAATGTAATCATGAAACAAACGGAACCTTGATATTGATTCCCGAAGAAGATACATATTTTCTACTGTTTTTAGCATATAATTCAGGAATATATGTGAAATAATGAAAAAAATAGGAAAATGCGTGAGAAGAAAGGGAAAATGAAAAAAATATTTGTTCACAATTAAATGAATCTAAGTGATATAGTATTATATCTTTCTTTAAGTTATTTACAGTGACCCAGCTTTCGTTGTATCACAACATCTTCAAGTAGCAAAGATCTTGTGCTAATAGCCCACCTGAAGGTGTTGTAATACAACGAAACCTAGGTAGTGGTAAAAAATTTAAAGAAAGTAGACATATAACTAATAATAAAACTTAAAGAAACTACGCGATGTATACTACATCGCTTAGTTTCATTTAATTGTGAATAATGAGTTTCTACAAAATTGACGCCAAATATATTCAATATTTATGAAATGAGACTAATGTAAAAAAAGGTAAAGTTCCTATTTTATCAATATGTAACTATATTCTATGGAAACATTTTGAAGAAAATGTAGTAAAACAAATATTTTTAAACAAAAATCGACTTCCAATACTTCCTTCTGAGAAAGTACATACTAACGTTTTGTAAACTAGCAAAAGCCTAAGGTTAATTTTTAAAATTTCATACTTTGATCAGCAAAAATCATTATTGGTAAAGTACAATCTTGGGGCGCAAAGATGTGAAGTTTGATGCAAAGGAATTTACTAAAATTTACTAACTCATATAAATTTACTAACTCATGAAATAAATAAATTAGACGTTAGTAAGATTAATTTGTTTCCAAACTAGATTCAATCTTTACTTAAAACCGGATTAAACGCTATTTTTGTTCCCTAGTCACTATCTAAACACAGATTAATTAGCTGGATTAAGTGAAACTAATTTTAGGTGTTGATTCTGCGTTTCAATAGACAAGAGTTATGTTTAGATGTAGAACTTCTTATTAATAGGAACGAAATCTCCAACTAAGTGTAGATTTGACAGCTCAAAAAGATCACTACGTAACCAGAGGAATTTTTGGTTTAATACTAAATTAGTCATGACAAAACGTTAAATTATGTTATTCTGAGGTTTTTAAACTGATTTTCAGTAACTGTCATCACATCTTTTTATTTCCATACATATTTATTTATTATGTATTTGATATATACAACCACGAACAATATGATGCAATGGAGAGTCTATTACCAAAGCGATATACAAGGGATGCCGCGAACCCATATGAATTTTGATCCAAAGACGAGTTTAAACAACGATATATATTTTCTACAGATTGCGTGTTATCGTTTATACTTCCAAAAATTGATACAACTTTAACATCGTACTCGAATCAAGGATTACCAGTTAGTCGAGCCATTCAAATTTTAATGTGTTTACGTTTCTATGTATCAGCCTCATTCCAGGTTTGTATCTTTATATATTATTAAATGATATTAACTTGCGGAAAGTATGTTGCTCCTAAAAATTGAATTATATCTCGGCCGTGTTATCTATCTCAGACTGTTTGTGGAGATCTTCATCAAATATCGCAAGGTACTGTTTCCAATATTTTTACGAAGGTATCGGATACACTATCAATATTGATATCGAAAATAATATTGAAAACCAAATATTATTTCAAGAAATGGGTAAAATACAACAATCTAATGGAATTTCTGGTATGATTGGTGTATAGATTGCACTCTTATAAGTATTTTGTATACACATGAACATGTGCATAGTAAAGCTTTCGGAAATTGAAAATCATAATTTTCATTTAATGTTCAGGTGTGTATGATTGAAATGATGAACTAACCTTTTTATTAATTCGAAACACTCAAATATAATGATGCATTTAACATGCAATATTTTTTATTTTTTGTCATCAATAACTGGCCCGTGTGGACAATATATGAATATAATTGCAAGATATGGAAGTAACATGTATGATAGCCGCATATTGCAAATGTTACCACGCTGTATCAAAGTAAGTAAATCCTCAAACACGCAGTAAGCAGAATTATAATAATGCTCATATAAAAACAAGGAATATAGTCGAAAGAATGTTTGGCGTTTGGAAGAAGTGAATACTATGTCTGAGCCGTGGTATGGATAATAAACTGACTACTATAAGCAATATCATTGTTAGCTGTGCTGTTTTACATAACATGATTATTTTATGTAATAACCAACTTCCCGAGAAGAATAATGATGTAATGAAAAAATCAATGTTCCAATTCCCTTGGAACAGATTCGGGATTTGCGAGGCGACAGGCCTTGATTAATTACTATTTTGCAATTAGTTAAAGATTTTGCAAAATAATCTATAAGTTTCACACTAGTACATATATATCATAAGATACTTTTAAGTCCTGATAGACATTAACTATTACGAATATTATTTTGATCTGTTTAAAGAATATTTTTAATTTTTATACTTACTACATCTGTGTACTCACTCGGTTCATTGTTAAACTTGCTTCATTTGTTTTCAATTAAGATTTTTCAAGGTAAATATTTTTAGTAATATATTACCTGATTTGGTATTACTTTTCTCTTCAACAATTTTAAATAATTTTTAATAATATTTACAATTTTACAAATAAACTTTACTTATTAAATTTTTACTAAAGTACGTTACCTTTTTTATTTATATTAATTCTCTATAAACTCGAATGATATCACTCATAACTGATATTTATATGCATTGGAAAGAAGGTTTGAAAAGTGTATTGTGACATTTTTGCTTTATAATATTCTCATTTGTCTAAAATTAATAAACATGCAATTGATTTTCAAATGTACTTAGATATTACAGGTACTAGTGTCATTATATTTTATCCACAAGGAAGTAGCACCGATGAAAAGTCAAGGATAAATTGTGTTGGCGCTGTTTTAATTTAGAACGTTTTATTTTCCATATTTGGTAATTAATAAATCCTTATAAAACACGTATTTACGTATTTCGATAAATTGTGTTCTTAATTGGGAAACAAATTGTTGTTCTATTTATAAAATTGAATCTAACTAGCAACATGACTTACTTTACCTATAGGTAGAATATTAAAATGTGTGTTGAATCAGTTTTTACTAGATGGTACATTTTACCTATAGCTAGAATGTTAAAACATGCGTCAAATTAGTTTGGACTGGATGATATAAATACTTAAATTCAGAAAGTTTTCAATATATATTCATTCTTCATATTTGGTAATTTAAGTAACACTTGCAAAAATATATATATTTAAAAATATAAATATTCTGACAAATTTAATTCTAAATTTGGATTCAAGTAGAAATGATGACAGAACTTACATTAACTAAAAATTATGTTGTTGAAATGCAATGTGAGTAGCAACATGGTTTATATAAAGCCTATAACTAGAAAAAAAATTTAATTTAATATGGCCTAGATGATACAAACTATTCTTTCATAGAGTTTCAATTTGAAAATTTTATTTCATTGGAATAATAATCTAGTTCATTGAACATTAATTTTACTAATCACATACGTGTTTATAATATATATTTATAGACCGTTATTAGCAAAGCTTGACAACTTAATAAAATTACTACCATTTTTGCGTAAGATCAAAAATAAAAACATTACCTTTGTTTTGCTTCTATCTACCTTTCTACATATAAAATACAATGGCTACATGTATTATTATTGAAAATTTAATGTTCTATTTTGAAGTTTCTAAAATACAAAATAAAACACAATACGAGCAGAAAAATTTATAATAATAAAAGTAAGGAAAATAAAAATGTTACAAAATAGTATGTAAAAAACAATTAAAAAGTAAAACAATAAGAAAAGCAAATATTTAAAAATTAAAAATAGGAGAAAAATGTGGTAAGTAAAAAAAGAATATTCTAAAGCATGTTTTGTTTATTTTGCGCTTGCCAGTCCGTTAGTTCGGTACGAGCCTTTGCTTCTCGTGCTTGAACACAATAACAATTTTTTACGGATTTCGTGGAGTTCGTCTTCTCTACGTTGTCTCTACTCCATTCCTGCCTCGTAAAATTTATTTTCAATTCTTCCGTCTGAAGCAACTGACGTTGATTTAAAATGAGCCGGATATCTGAGTGTTGGCTACTGGTGCGCCTTCTAGGTATTGGTACGTTTGTGTCCACGTCCAACGTGGTTTCCCGTACCTAACCACTAGATTGACCAGCAGGAACATCTTCCGTTGCCTCGGACGATGGCGATAAATTTTCAGTGACAACTTCACTTCTACTCGTCGATTGTTGCTCAGAAAGACCTGTGGATAATTTATTCTAATTAATACAATGCCAATTGATGAGTTCTACAAATCTAAAAAACTTTGATTTTAACATTAATTGCAAATTTTTTGAAAAAAAAATTTAATACAGAAAAGTCCAATTGTAAGCTTCTTAAATAAATTTTACAATTTGTAATTTTAAAGGTTATTAAATGAAAACTACTTTCGTTTTTTTAATACCCCTTCTTTATTATAAAATATACATTCTGAAAACTTTCAGTGTCCTGTTACTATAAACAGTTTCCAAAAAAAAAACTGTAAATAGAAGATTAATTGTACACTTATTGAACTATGAGTTTTATACCTTGATTAAATTGGCGGGCAGAATCATTTGAAGGGATTTCTACAATTAGCCCTGGCGCTATTGAAGAAACAATAAGGTCAAATTTAACGTCAACAATCGCATCTCCTCCGCTCATAGCCATCCGCTGCCGCCATTCTCTTGCTAATTCTCCTCTATGCCTGTCTTTTATGTTAAGCCAAAGTCGGCACAACTGATTTCCAGTTGCCTAAAGAAACAAGTCAAGTTCAAGTTTCTTAGCACATTAAAAAAAAAATAACATTCGTGCAAATTAATTATGAATTCTGTTTTCATTATAAACATTACCAACTGACTGTATTCACCTATTCATTAATAATGCCGCTATTATATTGTTCTGCAACAGCGTCCCAAGCATTTCTTTTTCATTTTGATACTTGCTCCGTCAGTGCGTTTATTTTAATCACATCATTATCGAACCAATATTTGCCATAATAGGTTTTTTCTGTTTCTATATAGTTTTTTTTCTCGTGTTCATTTTATCATTTTCTAAAACGCTATACTTTTAGTTTTAATATATGGAGACAAAGTTAAAAAACGACCCAATCGCAGGATTCTATATGTTAATCAAGATGTACCTGAAGTTAACTAACGATCGATGTGCAATACGTATTGTGCAGCAGAAATATTGAATCAAAACTTAAATTTCGATTAGTTAATAATAGATTAATATGCGTATTTTGAACCGTCGGAGACATAATACGACAATTCATATTCATCTAGAGTTACGTAATCCCGATGTAATCTGGTTTTATGTTTTGTCTGTTGATACAAGCCTATCACATTTCGTGTCAAAATCTACGTATGACAAAAAAAATTATTATTATTCATATTGTAGATAAGGCATTTCATATATAACACACACCCATATATAACGTAGGTTAATTGGAAAGCTAATGATATTCTTCACATTTCTCTTAAAAATATCAAACGAAAACAATCCATAATATATTTAAATTTAGGCCTTTATTAAGGAGAATTAATTTATTTTCTAATAATAAATATTTGTCATTTACAATTTTTTCAATCATAAGTATATTTAAATATTTTACTAGTATGGACTGAACTTCCATGAAATAAAACTCCCTAAATTTACTAGTACAACTGAATTCTGTGAAATAGTACTCGTATCTCTCAATATTCCAAGCCGAACAAAGAGTTTGCGACGTGTATCGCTTTGGTATGATCGCGCGGCATCGGGTGTGCGGGTAATGTATGGTGCTTAACTGTGAATTAAGAATGAAATATTGTGTCTTGAGAATGGGAGGAGAAATGAAAATTATTCATTATGATCGTCTTAATATACTTTAACATAAAACTATTTGCTATACCAAAAATATATTACTAATTCGTTGTTTCATATCTCGATGAAAACGTTATTATTTTAAATAAGTATTTATTATTTATTGCGAATAGGATAAATAATTATAAATATTTATTTGAACAATATTATATACGAACCACAACCAGAGAATTAACTTACAGTAGTCCGGTTCGCCTATAAAATAGAAGCCAGAATAATGTAAATATACCCTAACATGTTACGACATGCTATATTTGCAAACAAAACTATGAAGATCCTATATAATAGATGAATAAAAGAAATTATATGCACACATAATATTTATAATAAAATAAATATGTTTTTACGGAAGCTTCTTTCCAGAATTCCACAACTGTGCTGTAAGCTCACCATACTTTAACTTTTTTAACGAGGGATTCATTACAATTGCTATATATGAAAGATAATCATGAGGATTAGATGTTTATATAATAAAAATAACAATGTTATTTTCGATACTTTTTACAACTAAATTTTTAATAAATCTGGATAGTAAAATTATATGTATTAAGGCGCGATAAAACACATGTGGATATCTGTGAGAAATTAAAAAAAAAGATATTTGTAACAATTAAAATAAAACTGTTAATGAAAATACATTTACTTTTTTTCTTCATGTCTCGCAATGTTTTCCATCATGAGATTTGGTCGAGTAGTTTAAGAAAGAAGAAATTGGTTAAAAATTTCGATTTTATTATTTTCCCAGAATGTATGCCCTCCGTACAATACAATTTCATACATTTCTATCGAAAGTCAAGGTTAAAAAAAAAAAATCGAAGGAGTATATGTAAAATGCATTTTCATCATTGAAACTCAGTAAAGTCCTTTATAAAATTAGAAATAAAGAAATAAATATATTTATATATATATATATATATATATATATATATATATATATATATATATACATATATTGATCGAGACTTTATATCTCTTAGTTCAGAACTATTCGTCAAATAATCCAAAAGGAATAAAGTCTTGACATAAACGTTCCCTTCCAATCTTTTAAGATCAGGAATCGTAAAAAAGATAAAATAAAAACGTAGTTCAATGAATTTACTGTCGCAACAAAAAAAATTAAGAAAGCTAATTTTAAGATATCAAACATGCAAACAATTAAAAATATACTAATATATTATTAAACAATATACAAAAAAGCGGATAGTGTAAAAATTATCGAAGATAAAAAGAGACGCCCACGAAATCCACCCACCTTAATAAATTTAAAAAAACCACTTATACACTTATAATTGGTTTAATACATAAAAATATAAAGAAGCGTTCACATCAAAAAACGTAATTTTCCCTAAATTCCAATATTTATTATTTCCCTAAATGTCAATACTAATTTGTTTATTTCTTTTACCTAACTCGATATACTGTAGTTAGTGACATGAGTACACCCAGAAAAGTCTACAAGATACTTTCCAATAAAAACATCCCACGGAACGATGCATGATGAATTCAAAACAATGGTTAATATTTTGCCATTGTTTTTAGTTCTTGAATTATTCTTCTCCGAAATTAATATTCATATTGTTAACCGCAAATATACACGATATTAATATACTGATATTTATTGAGTTGTTTTAATTTTCAACATATCGGATTTTATGCTATCTGTATGTCCAAGTAGCTTTTTATTTGACAGCTAAAAGAGACACACAAAACTATTGTTAGTCTCATTAAGGTTAATCCGATCAAATTTTGTCAGACCAAGCGTAAATTGGAGTTTCACAAAATATCGAACTTTATATATTTCAAAAATGTTTATATCGTTCCCATAAAAATCTGTAATATCAGAACAGGGTTTATAATACCCCGACAGTTAAACTTTTATTGCATATCATTTTCTGTATTTTTTTAATACTTCAAATATTGCAGAGCATATTTTGAAAATTTACGCTCAGTTGCCCAATAATTTCCATTTCTGCGTACTAGCATGTGTTTGCTAGTTCTTAAAATATTAAAAATAAATTACTGGATATAGGTTTTATTTTATTTGAAAGTACTCATTAAAATATTTTTTATGAATTTTTCCTAGATTTTTACATGTACTTGTTTTGGAATTGGGGGAGGGGGAGAATACGCATTGCAAACTATTGAATTACTTGGAAGTTTAATACTTCATAACAGGGTATGGAAATGAAAATAGTAAATGAAAGCTAAACTTCACGATGGGGAATACCAAAAATTGATTTTTTCATCCCCTTCTTTTTAATGTGAACTAACATAAGCAAAGAAAATATATTTTTGCTATATTTGAATTGAGATTTTTATCTGCAAAATTTCATCCAAGGAGGTCCAACACTAGAGAAATTATGAGGGTGTAATAAACGGACATACAAATACATGGATATGATGAAATGTGCCTGTACGAAATTTATGGGTGCATTGCCGTGGCATATATTAATATTTTAGAAAAAATGCATCTAACAGGGAAACCAATATTAAATAAAAAATTATGTATTTATGAACTTGCTTTTCACTAGCCTTAAAACTATTTTCGACACTGGAATTTAATTTTTTAGAAATAATGTCAGTTATTACCCTACTACAGCCTATCACTATGCGAAATTTCTACATCTAATACTTTCCAGGAAAAACGCCTATGATTGATGTACAAACAGACTGACATACGAACAGATGGCGAAGTGATTCCATAAGCGTTCCGTATTTCAATTTTCGAATGAAACACCAAAGCTCGGTACCAAAATTGAAACAGTGAACATTTCAATCACAAACAATAACTTAAAATCAAATACAATTTTACGAAAATGAAATTCCTCATACCATTGAGTAGGTATTTACTATTAACCTCATGATGATAATGAATATATATATATATATATATATATATATATATATATATATATATATATATATATATATATATATATATATGTATATATTATATATATATATATATATATATATATATATATATATATGTATATATTTATATATATATATATATATATATATATATACGCTTTCTTATTTTATAACATAGATTACAATTAAAGTAATAATCACAATTCACACTCATTTTAATGATAGCCTTTATTTCATACACACACATAAAAATAGATCGAAGTGTCGAATCTATTATTATGAATAACATATAATAATATCAGCACTAGACATTAATTAATTTAAATTAATGCCTCAAGTTTATATTCACACCCTCGATGCAGAACACAGGTAGATCACGAATCACTTCTCCCGCTCCTATAATTGCGCTCCCAATTTATAACGAGGTTCACAAATCCCCGGTAAAATATTATAACGGCACTACTACCCCGGTGAGCCTGTTATCGCCATTAGAAGAGATTAAACCCGCATGACTTCCTTCAATCATTCAGGGATGTAAGGAGCGAAACTCTGGCTGTGAATACAAATTCAACCTTCCTTGGGTTATCGGCCTTCAGAGAGCGCCTTTCCTTGTAGGCTTTAATTAAATTATTGAAATTGGACAAATTAAGTACGATGACAGGTGTTTGTCGCGACAAATTTAGCCAGACAGTTACGAAGGACCCGCGTCTACGAAATATTGAATGAAATAATATTACGCGAATAGTAGACCGCTGTTTTCGTATTTCATGCATACGACTTTAATTGGGACTTTCGGTACTATCGATTATTTTATAAAATTGTGGTTGTAGGTTGTATAGTTATGGCCTTGCTCTTTATTAGAGTAGTTTATTATTGTTGGCATGAAAATAAATAATATGTTGTGATTATATATAAAATTGATACTTTGTCAGCAACATAACGTTATTAATAAATAATTCGTCTGCTTGTGATATATAAGGTACAACACCAAAAATTAAATCGCTAAAAGAATGTTCACTATATTTTGTACAGTTTTAAGTAAGCCTGAATACAACACTTTTTGGCTGCAGTTTCCCAAAAATAGTTTTACAAGAAAAATTTAACATAAAAATCATATGAAAAATAAGGAAATGTTGGAAAACTAATGACATCATTAATCTTTGTGCCTGGCTGAAAGAACTGTTTGTAACTAAATGAAGACACGAATGATGGGAAATAATAATTGGAAAATTGATTTGAATAATTTTTTCTATAAATTTTATTTTCTTACGATTTTAACGTTTATTTTATTTATTTATCTACTTTAATGTATTTAACTGATACATATGGATGACTTATTGCTACGAGCGAAATCTCTTACAGCCAACCATAACACCAGTCCAGCCCCGCTCGATGAGCGGCCGGGAATCGAACCCGGGTCCCGCCGATGCGCTGCGCTGTTAAAGACCAACATTCGTACATTAAAAGATTTTATTATTATTTAAAAAAGAACACTTTTTAATTCTTTTTAAATAATTAAGATTTTGCTTTTTTATTTTTTTCTCTTACGAATTGACGTTTAGTATCCGCTTTTGGTAGTTCTTACGTTTAGTGTATCTCTACATATCTGTAAATTAACTACGTGTATCTGTGTCTGCATGCACAAGGGCATTTTTGTCCAATCGTTTATGTAAACATAAATTATGAGATATTTTACCTTGATGAACATTTACTATATTCAGTTAGATGGATAGGAAACATTTGTAAAATATTCGTTAAAGACTATTAAATGCTAATCATTTTTGCATAAATTCTCGGGTTATAAGATCTGTTTGTATTGAAAAAAATTGTTGCAGCCAAGATATATAATTAAGCAGATCAACTTATATATAGATAATAAACTGACATATTTAATCATGCATGGATTTTATACTTGTAACTTCAGACTTCAATTTTCACTGAATACAGACAGGACAGAAAAAACACTTTACTTTTGCAAGAATTGAAAAAGATTTTATTTATTTGGGATACATTTTCAACGTAATCTACTCTATTTTTATCTTAATTTAAAAAAAAAAACTTCCGAAAATATTTTTTTACTAATCGTTACAAGATTTCTTATATACACATTAAAACGCATAGTGAAATTAACATATTTATTTAAGACCACTATTAATGGAATACTAGGTTAATAATAATACTTTTTGAATATTGAATATATTTGGCGTTAATTTTGTAGAAATTCATGTCCCACCTGAAGATTCATATCCCACCTGAAGATGTTGTAATACAACGAAACCTAGGTCGTGGTTAAAGAAATTAAAGAAAGTAGAAATAATACTACATCACGTAGTCTCATTTAATTGTGAATAATAATTTTGTTCAGCATAGATTATTAAAAAAAATTAGCTTTTAATGAGTAAAAGTTCCAGTCAATGCGGACTAATGTAGACATTCTTATTTGTTTAACTATTTCATAAATATTTTACGGAGCCCAGAAACGCCCATCTGCATAATCCCGCAAATATCTCCATCAATGTCATACTGATACTAACTTAGAGATGTGAAATAAAATTGTGATGCTATGCTCCTGCTTTTAAATTAAGAATTTTCAAGGAAATATTGTGTTTTAGGAGGAAGTGATTCGTCCTATTTGTCGGCTAGATAGAATAGAATTCGAACTTATAGCTTTGTCGTGTTCATTTTGTGTATAAAGAAGATAAAAACACATACGGAAAGAAGTAAAATAAATGTAATGGAGCAATTCTAAGGTCGTATAATGGGAAGAAACTACATAAAAACTAACAGTTTTGGAAATTTGACAGCACTTGTACATATTACTGATGCAACCGTAGTGAATATGTTACTGCTGTACAAAACTTAACTCACAACGTAAATAGATGATACAATTGTTATATGGACTTTTTCTCTGTTATACATAAAATAAGTTCTTAGGAGAGCAATTTAAAATTACCATATATAAACATTAAAAAATAATAAATTGAAACATTATCTAAAATAGATAATGTTAGGATACTATAGGATATATACTTAGAGATACACTAAACGTAAGAACACTGATATTTCAATTGTTTTGAAGGTATTTAAATGTATAAATTACAAACTAAACTTCCTAGCGTGTTTTTTATTATAGCACTATACCAAAATAAAATTATGTCAAAAGAAAAGTCACGGAATTCTTCTAAGAGTACTCACATATCTTTTTATCTGTCTGTTACTACAGTTTTCCTCAGAAATTTTTGAATATAACAATTGGGAATTTGTATAATATAAAATGTATTAATTTTCATGAATCTCAACAGCTAACATTCAAAGATATTTATAAATGTGGTCTGAATTAGGGTTCCAAATAGTAGTATTAACTTTTTTCTAACAAGTCTTCTGCAATTTTATGTAATATAAGAATATACTTTCATTTCTATTAAAACACATGCCTAAGTCAAAATTGTGAAACCGTTAGCGCCGATAAAGATTTACTTAAAGTTTAAAATAAAAGTAATAAAGAAGCTTCTAAATATCAGCATTTTGAGAAATTTTTGGTTTCTAATATATGTGGACATTTTATTCGGCAATATATTTATACAGTGGAATTTTTATGTAATTATTGTTAATGGTTTAACCTAAATACTGTGTATACTTAAATGTCTTACGTTCTTATGTACTTATAGAACCGTCAAAGTTCGAATTCTGCTACCGTTGTATAAACTAGTCATTAATTTTTAGAATACTCATCATCTTTTCATAGTCATTTAGATATAGATCTGCTTCTATCTGCACCAACCACTCCATTCTATTTTTGACTACCTTTATACAGTTTGCGCCCACCAGTTTTTTTATGTATTATTCCCAAGATTTCTACTGCAAGAGAACTTAACGCCACGAGTTCGACTTTCAAAAAACATGACCAAATTCTGCCGCTTCAAGTTTCACCTTTCTCTTGGTTTTAGCTTCGTAAGTGATAACTGGTAGTACATACTGATTAAAGATGTGAATTCAGGTGTTTCTTAAAGTTTATTTTCAAGGTTCACAGAAGTTTTTAAAACGCTGCCCGTCCCACTCTCACACCTTTGTCCATTTCGTAGGTTTGTTTGTTTTTACTCATTCGCAGCTCTTGGCCCAGGTATACGTACTTATCTACGCGGTCGAATAATGTATCGTCGACAGTTATAGTATTGACTGACCTCATGACTTTTATTCTGTCCGGATTAATTTTGAGTTTTGCCGAGAATGAGGTTTCGCGCAGTTCCTAGGGCATAGCCTGTAGTTTATATGAGATTATCAAACAGCATTATATCGTCTACACGCTTTAAGTTATTCAAACGTGTACCTGTTATCAAATTATTGTTCCAATCTTATTTGCATATGCCTGCCTGACATTTCTACGTATGAATACAAGTTTGTAGTGGTGATAAAGATACTCTCGAAGTTGCGCGTTTCTAAATGTTGACAAACAGATGCCTGTATCTCTGATCTATACACGCATTTCGAAGAGATCTTTTCACCGCCCATATTCACACATTTGGCAATAATCTGGCACACTTGCGAAAGAAGACTTATCGACCTGTTGTTTTCCAAATCGCTTTTACTTCCTTTAGATGATGCAATTATCTTCTGATTCCTTAAGTCCAGAATTCGTTTCTCTCTCTTTCAGTATTTCAAGTAGGATTACAATTCCCCCCCCCTCTCCCATCATTCTATAGTTTAGGGAAGGCTATTTGATATTTGTAGTTTTGTAGTGATTTTGATTACCAGGCTCTTTACTAATAGACGTCTACGTATATACTTTATATATCTACATTTAATTTAAAACAAAATAATATTAGGAAAAAGTAGTGCAATAAAAGTATATCAGGGAATGACATAAATTATTTTAGAAATCCTAACTACAAGATGAGGATAGCCCACCTGTGGTGAATTGCATTTTGTTTAAGGAAGCCAAGATTTGTAAACGCCAAAACAAGATGCGGAATTTGCGGTTCGTTGCGATGTACTTCAGGCATTTCTTTCTAATTTTTTACGTTTTTAATTTGCACGTTGTATGGTATAAGAAACTATCATCGTTCACGCTAAATAACTTTTTGAGGCGCTCTTTACATTTTTACAGATTAATAAACAAAATCCTCCGCCCCTAATTCTAGTTTCCATTAATCCTCTTTTTAATAGCTTTCCAAGTACTGATTCTCAGCATTACTCAGATATATTACAAAAATCCTAATCTTTTTAGTATTAGTGTAAACTATCCGGTGATACTAATTCGATATTTTTAAATTATTTTTTTTCCACAATTTCTCAAAAATTTTAAACAATTTAGGAAATTGGTGCTAAATACAAAGATAAATTAATTATTTTTTTTGGTTATCACTACTTTTCCTCTTTTGATACGGCATTATGTTTTAATATGCATATAAGGGGAAATTTAAAGCTGATCTTGTCGCTTGAAAGCATTCAGGGTAACGAATCTCAGTGCCATTATCATTAGAATATCATTAATCATAGAGTCGGTAATACAGAAGTAATTTGGTATACATTTGAACACTTGACTGTAGTAACTGCTGCAAGCTATATAATAGTTACAATTGTAGAACTTTTCAATGAATCGACTATTGTTTGAAACATATATAGTTTTTTAATATCGAAGAATCAAAACGTAGAAAATTGTTTTTAAAACCGTCCTGTCCTTGAAATGATATCAAAATTGTCTCTGTGCAGCAGACCTTATGTGAAAATATATGTTTTTAAATATGTGTATTACAACATTGCGAAACAAAATAAATTAAGTTAGGTCCTAAAATAAGAAATTTCTCACATATTCTCTTCAAATTATTTGGTATTATATATATATATATATATATATATATTTATATATTTTACATTCTACGCAATCATCATGTCTATTTCTTCCTATATTTTAGCTATTCACGTAATCGTATGGAATATAGAAGAATAAATTCATGGTAACTGCACGCATTATTCATTGTTATAACAACTTCACTGAAGAATTCATACAAGCTACACGCGGCGTAAGAAGGTCAAATTTACTCGCACAAAACATTATAAGCACCATCAAGCCCTATCTCAAATTTCGGTATTCAAGTTCGCTTTTGTCATATTTCAAAAGAAAATATGTGGGTTTGTTTATAATAACTTGAGTTTTAAAAGAAACTATTGGAAAAAGAAATATTATATTTTAACGAGTCAAGATGAAAAGTCGAACTTATATTGTGGCGATTATTTTCTATAACAAAACAAAAGTCAAACTCACACTACGATAGTTATGTACATACTTGGATATAAATAAAACTATGAATATTTGAGGTACGTAATATTTGTATCAAACATTTGTTATTATTGCAGTTTAATATGCAAATATATTGTCTAGTATTACTTTCAGACACATAAGATAATGTGAGCTGTCATGGGTGCCTGGTAGACGTGAAATATATATATATTTTTTATGTTTTTACATCCAAATATTTTTATTTGAACGAACTAAAAAAAACAAAAATTCAAATAGTTGTTAATAATAAAATATTAATTTAATTATATTATTTAATTTTTATGAAACAGTTTATCACAGAAATATTACTTAAAAATGTATTGAAATAAGTCGGAAAGAGCCAACAAGACGCGAAGTGAAGAACTAGAAGAATTTGCTGCGCACCACCACTCCTTTGTATTTTACGGGTAAACTATTAGCTATTTTGCCCAAAAAATAATTTTTGTATTTTATTATAATGCTCCCATTTCATAATTCTATAGAAAAATAAATTTATTAATATGCACTTTGGTAGTAAATAATGAAAGGACAAATTTTGTGATAGAGAGGACAAATTTCGTCTAGACATGCTCATATTTTTGGAAAACATTTCCCAAAATTAGAATTATGATCTACGTACCGCGTAGCCTAACTACATTTTCTGATAAAAATATTGCACAAAGAGGTAATATATTTTTGTAACTTAATAAAAATTAATTGAATCAAACATTCCTTAGTAAATAAACAGTATGCGTGGACTATTAGTGCTAAGGTCACATCTATTAGGACTTGGTCCTGGTGAAAAAATTACGAAATCTATTTCAAAGCAAATAATTTTTAGCCCTACCTAAGTGAGAAAAATTACGGTGATGAACAGACTATTAACAGGATTTCAGAAAATGCAAGTATGACACAGACCATGTCTGGGTACTTCCATCAAGATTTGTTTCCTCATTCGATTCGAATATGAAGAATATGAAGTCGTTAGTTATGAAGCAGTGGAGAAGAACCATCAAGCTTTGGCTTGGAATAGTTGAAATGCTTAAATCTAATTCATTAATGCTGTAATTTATCATTCAATCAAAAGTTTCAAACTTACGTCGGTTATTGTCCGGAATTCACCTATACACTATTTGTAAATACAGTTTTATACATTAATTGATGTTAAGATTAAAAAAAGTATTATTATATTCCTTAATTTCGTCCACATTAGGAGCAACTTTAAATTTAATTCAACCTTTCCTAAATATAAGTTCATTGATATTGAATATATTTGGCGTTAATTTTGTAGAAATTCATTATTCACAATTAAATGAAACTACGTGATGTAGTATTATTTCTACTTTCTTTAATTCCTTTACCACGACCTAGGTTTCATTGCATTACAACATCTTCAGGTGGGATATTAGCAAATATAGATATCTAAAGATATCTTTGCTAATATACCACCTGAAGATGTTGCAATAAAACGAAACCTAGGTCGTGGTAAAAAAATTAAAGAAAGTAGAAATAATACTACATCACGTAGTTTCATTTAATTGTGAATAAGTTCTTTGAATAAGTTACTCCGTCGTCCCTATTTAATCCAAAGAGGGGATGAATATTTTCTAACGTAATTTAACGAAAACCAAACGAGCAAGACTTAAGTGTTTACAAGTTGTTTTCTATGAAGCAGAATAAGGGTAGAAAGATGCAATTTAAAATTTTAACTTATTGCAAAGTTTGGATATTAATCCAAGACGAGCACGTCTTAATGACACAGAACTTTCGCATTGGACAAATTTACATTTAGGTGATGTTTAGTCGTTAATGAATGCTAATATTTTTTGAAGTTAATTTAAAGAGAAAAATTATAGCCCATATTCAAAGACGATCGGAGTTCGACAAGTAACCAATTTATCTCAGTAAAATATTTGCAATCCGTTTTAACTAAAACTGATTAGTTATTTAAAATAGCTTCCAAGATTTATATTTTAAAAATCTAAAACTTGTTTTATATATTTTGGTAATACTACCTTAAAGTGATACAAAATTCTCCATTGAAATTATATTATTCACACAAAAATGAAATTAATGATACGAAAGAAATTCATAAAAACATTCCGATTTTTGAAGCGATTTTTAAATGAAACTACGTGATGTAGTATTATTTCAACTTTCTTTAAGTTTTTTACCACGACCTAGGTTTCGTTGTATTACAACATCTTCAGATGGGCTATTATTTTTGCTGTGGTAAAAAACTTAAAGAAAGTAGAAATAATACTTCATCACGTAGTTTCATTTAATTGTGATTAAGGAGAGATATAAATTTCTTTGAAACCAATTTCTGAATACTTTAAAAACGTAGGTAGCGTGGAAAATTATAGAAAGTTTGATAGAAAATTATTTTACGAAACGGAACGGGTAACGACAAAGAACATTCCGTATAATAACAAAGTCAAATGCAAAATTCACTATATGTGATTATTGAAAATCAAAATGTAAATATGGTGAAGAAATTACAATTTTATATTTTATTTAAAAATATCATTTTTATTATGCTCTGCTTCAGACATTTTATAGAACCCTATTTAAATTATATGATAAATATATTTTCGTCATAATATGTTAAATAATTAATATTTAGTTAGAAAAAAAATAGGTCTACAATCCAGCAGCATCTAATTCATGAATTTACAAGTAATAGGTTGCCATCGTAATTAAACAATCCATTCTGAAGAAGATTTGTATACGTTGTACACAAATATTTGTATCTTTCCCCGTGTAATCTACCAGGGGCGTATATGATATAATAATCTTTGACAAATGTGTTGATATTATAAGTTCCTTAAAAACTATGAGGTTTCAAGTAATCGCTATAATTTTCTGGTAAACTACAGAATGTGTGAGTAATGCTGCTTTTCCATAATTTCAACTTTTGGAGGCTGAATAGTATTTTGGAAATTTTGGGGGCTGAATGGTATTTTGTAATAAAACTCGACTTTTGAAATTGTACTCCATACGACACTTCAGACGAAAAAAAATTTGCAGAAATATTTTTTAATTTTCTATACTAATTTATTTATATATCAGTTGACAGAATATTTTAAAAAACTTTTTATGCAAAATTTAAAATTCTTGCGTCTAATGTTTTCGAAGAAAAAGTTTGTTGCACACAAATAAATGAACAGAAATATGATTCATTTTATAAAGGTTCGTTTTTTTTTGTTTTTTAGAAATGTGTAACGAGACTTAGATTTAAAAACCCTTTCGCCGTGAAAAAAATCCGATAATTTCGTTATCATTATCTATTCATAATCCAAAACTTACTGTGAAGGCGGAATGAATCTAGACGTTATGTGATCATCAAATCGTATAAACAAGTTGAAGATCTAAGCGACAAAATCCATAGAAAAGAAAGAATGGATCCCTTTAGGAATTGGTGCTGGCAGTGAATACGCATGATTTTCTGTAACGTTCGGCTCATTGACGTTTTAATCTAGATGAAACTTGAAAACGTAAAATATAAAGTAAGACAGGAAGATGAAATCGCTAAAAAATACTTTGTTTTTTTAAAGGACTCAATATACTCATAAAAATGATGAAAACATCCGGAACGAAACCAACAATTAATTGACTTAAGAGAAAATCACATTACTCAAATAATGTAACTCAGAGAATAAAAAAGACGGACTCAACACAAGTCTTTTCTAATGATGTATTTAATTTTTATTACCTGAAAACGCGACGACTTAAACTTTTTACGACTTAGACTTAGACTTTTTGTGAAAATTGACAAAATTTAGCTTATAAACGCAGCAGTAAAATGTTCTTTTCATGTACATAAATGGAGGAATAAGGCTCATAACTTTATGATAATGCATTTCATATATTAAATTTGCATTCTTGTAAAAGAACTTTTTTATTCTTATTATGTTCGGATTCAATTGCTCAATGTAAGTTTGACAGGGATGAGAAATATTTGCTATGTAAAAGTTCACCATTAATACGCAATTATTTTCACTATTGTCACCAGTAATATAAACTGAAACATAATCTTATAAAATAACACTTCGTATTTCCAATTATGGAAGCGAGGCAGAAACGTTTAAATTTGTGTTTCGTCAGATACAATTTTATTTATGCTAAGCGGAGAATAATTACTTGGATTTACATTGAAGGTATTTTCTTACGTAGCCATATAATAAAAATGACGTTTTATATTAAAATGTCCAGCATATTATGGTATATAATTTGAAATGACGACAAAAACATATTGGATTAACTCGTGGAAAAAAGAAGAACAAACTATGACGTTTGCAATGCGAGAGAAGTTATGATAGAATTGGAATGTGAAATCATAAGAAATTGATGAAATAAACGCATAAAACTATATGTCACCCGCGATATTTTGTTGACCGGAAGAAATAAATAGGTCAAAGTAAAACATAAGGGTCTTTTTACAAAAACAAATGAAACTTGCCCAAACCTACTATTTACGATTCCGCATCTGTAAGGTCAGAATAAAACCCTATTATCGTATCGATATCATCTGTCCTTCCGTCCGTCCACCTTGGTGTCTCTCTATTATAGGCTTCTAACTTCTAAACGACTTAGGGACTTAAAATTTACATACCATATGTAGTTTTTAGACCCAAACCCAGTAATTAAATTTGAAATGACTTTAAATAATTTTTCGTAGGAGTCTAATAGAGAGCTACATAAAATGGGGCTGAAAAAAAATTGTGATTGAAATGTGGGACACGGTTCAAAAAGTTCTTGAAATAAAGCACAGAGATTTTGTGAGATACGAAATATAACCCAAAATAATACCATTATTATTATCTCTTTTACCACTATTTTAGCTATTTCTTATAATTTCTCAGTCAGTTTTTAAATGGCCATAACTTAGTTAATATATTTTGATTTTAAAACAGCACTGAATTAATTTTTTTACGTTACAGACGTTAAACACCCATAAATAGAATTCAAAAAGCAATTAATTTTGATCCAATATTCGAAATTAACGAAAAATTTCATTTTCACCAAATTTTTCGTCACTAACTAAATCTATTCCAAAAATATTCAATCTATCTATTCATTAGTTAACATCAATGAGCCCTATAATGTTACAGCTTTTAATCTATATGTATCGCAATACCGATATATGTAAATACACACGCACAAACAGACAAACACATATATGTATATATACATGTGTATATATACATTATACAAGAAACTTTACGATAGATAAAGATATCCCCACGTTAGTCTTTCTAAGACAGATTAATTCGACAAGTTAGCCACTGAATCATGAATTGAACGCTCCATTAACGAATTCACGGCTCAACCTCATTGCTCACGTGTAAGTTATCTATCGCCTTCGCTTGTGTTCGCGTTCATTCACTATAATGTAAGTTAAAAGGGAGGGTGATATATTACTTTTATTGATTTAACCTTATAATTAATGAGAACCCGCCTCTCTTACTTTGTTTTAGTTGGGATTGAGTTATTCATTTGTCTTATAAATCGTGCAAGACCTTCGAGTGGGAACGTAGTTGCGTGCCAATATTTGAAATGTTTTCTTGAGACAGAACTTCGCATGAGATAAGGGGGGAGTTATCGATGTGCTTTGTGTGCTAAGTTTATCACTCACAAGTTTAGATATTTTCTCTAAAGAGTAATAACAAATTTTTATTTGTTAATTCAGCTACTTTCATTTTATGTTTTCAGAAAAAAAATGCGCACAATGTTATATTAGCAACTGATAAATGTACCATCTCGATACATCGATGCCAAACAGAATATTCCCATTTCTCCCCCAAAACGTGAAGTTTTTTTTTCTTTTGCAGAATGAGAGCACCTACCTCTTGTCAAATAAAGTGAACTTAAATTGGTATACGTTTTGATAAAATTTTTTTAATTTTTCTAATTTCAATGTTATGTAATCTCCGCTCGCTCCGGGCGCTCTGGACAAGAATTATCGAGATATAAAAATATACTTCTTTCCATCTTTTAAACCAATACTAAGCTATATTATAGGTGCCTACGTATTTACCCATGATTATGAATATGATGATACGTTTAAATAAGTGTTTTTTTAATTTTTCTAATTTTAATGTATTTGGGCGTTCTGGATAAGAATTATCGAGATATAAAAATATATTTCTTTCAATCTTTTAAACCAATACTTAGCTATATCATAGCTACCTACGTATTTACCCTTGATCGTAAATATACTACCTGTTGCTTCATTCATTTTTCAAATCTCCTTGAAATGGAATTACTGAAGATAGTACAATCTAAGTTCTTGTCGGGAAATAATCTTACTTTGTTTATTGTTTATTCATCGAAACTCAGGCGCTAATAGAACAGATAACGTTGCGTACTTTATATAACATATAACTAGTGTATATGACATTTCAGAAGTTATTGGAGATTACATAACAATTCAAAAGTCTCTGTACAGGATAGCATTATAGATAAAGGAAGAAAAGAAGATTTGCAGAGTGAAGTCTAAATATATGTACATCCAACTTTGAGAATGAAAACGTAAAGTAAGCCTGGTTACGGGAATACTTCAACACGTTAAACAGAATGTGAAAAATGTGCAGATTGCGCCAACAATGAATTTCTAATTTATTAGACTGCGGCTTGTAATAAAAAATGTGGTCAATTTTCCTGAGTTTAAAAATATAGCGAATGCTATAGCTACATTTTTAAATCTTACTGATTTCTTTAAGCGCTTCTTGGTTAGATCCGAACAGCATACGTCTCATAAAAGCAGAAGTCGAAAGATTGATTGACATCTGAAAATGTTGGTTTTTGTTGGAATAAAAGTTTGAAAACACTTTACAGAATTCAATTCAGCAAAAGTTTGCAACAAACTTCATTTAATTTAAGCCGCTAAATGAAGTTTTGCCTGACAAGTATGCCTTATTTACTTTACTTATTGTCAAAATATGTCACAAATTATTTCTTGTCTACATTCAAATCGCAGGCTAGAACAGCTATAAGATTCATTCAAATGAAATTAATCGGTAATTTAATTTAATATGAATGTACGAAAATAGACTTTATACAATTCAATGAAAAACAAAATCACGCATTCTGTTGTTAATAACCATTCTCGAATTGATAACAAAATTACCAAGTTAAAGCAACACTGTCTATCACAGCTCAGTCTACACAACCACGATAATAACCTGATGTGGTAGGTACAAGGGACTGCAAAAAGTACGATAAAAATGCAATAAATAGACAGGCCTGCATAAGGCCGAATGTAAGCTGGTATGAAGATAGGAAAAAATAGAGGTTTAAATAGAACTGCAAATATTTTAATAACTTTTTAATTGTTTTCATTAATTAAGTATTATCACATGTTCATAATTTTAAAACGGGTTCAGTAAACTCATAATACCAAGTATTTATATTTGATTTTATGTATTTATATAGTTTGAGGCAATTTAAAACCTACATAACTACTTTGAAAGCTTTTCCACTGAGATGCAGCTGTGTTCAAACTTAGGATACATTACACCCAATTTTGCGTAAATTTGAAATCATTGTTTCAAATTTAGGAGCTGTTTTGGGAGGGGTGATAAAGTATCTCAAAAGCAATATTGTTGTGTACTTTTTTTCATTTCTCTAAATTAAAATAATCCTCATGTTATGCGATACCCTCCCTCCAACCATACAACCCGATTGCCCTTTTTTACTTACTAACTGGTAGTTGCCATATATCGCACTTTCTTTTGCTATTTACTTTGTCATATTTGTTTTATTAATTTCCCGTGACTTTATTTCCCTATATACTAATAAAACCTTAAAATCTTCCTCCTATTAAAAGTGCCGTCGTTTACTCTGCATAGGATCCATTGCATCGTTCAACATATTTATTACTTTTTCATATTTTACTTTTACATTAAAACAAATTTGAAATTTTTTGGCGTGAATATAGGACAAAACCAAAAATATAATACTTAATCAAAATAATAACATCAGTATATATGTAAGGAGGAATAACAATGGGAAGTGTAAAAAAGATGGTCATTGGTCAAAAAACAATTGTTTCCTCTTATTTTTTAAATTATAAGAAAAAAAATTTCCATAACATCTCTTGATTTGAACCTTCCTGAAGAAAAATTTATAATTTCCTTTGGGTTAAAGTTTTAAACTTAATTTTCCTTTTATTTTCAACACTTAATAGACCCTAATTACATTTCACTAGAATAGAAATAGAAACATGATGGAAAAAAAACTTAAGAAAACGCTGAATACTTATAAAACGGAATATTCACATCCAAATAAGGAGTTCGACGCTTCGCGTCATATCCCTTTGATGTGCCCGTCGGTGCTTGGTTTGCGCTATGCTTAAACTTTTCTTTGAAACATTGTGACTAAAATAGTTCATCTCGAAAACAAGACAAAAAAATACATTTTTATTAACTACGGTTGCCCCATTTTGTATCCTGAAATTCATAGAAGGCGGTCTTCTCTACGAATTTAATTTATCCGTTTTGCAAGATAAATTCTAACTTATTCTAAAGGAAAAATCACATATAATAGGAATTAGTAAGGGAAAATGTTCATATCAATATAAACTTGAGACTTACGCAACTAACTAAGCTCTTGCTCTTAGACACACAGTCAGTTTTCTTGAGGTTTAAAACAGCAAATATATGGATTTAAGCTGTTTTTATTTATTTTATGGATACCTTTTATATCGATGCTTAAATAATGGTATGTTTCGTCCCTTATGTAATTTTGGTTACATGGCGATACCTGAACTTACTCTTAATAATTTATAATACTCACATAGACTTTCATGTAATATGGTATAAACATTATTTATTGTTTTACGAGTAGTTAACGCATAGTCTCCTTTTTTCCCAAGAAATAGAAAAAACATTGCAAAGTGGAACTCAGTGTTTCTTATTCATTAATAAATACTTGGTATCTATATCAATTTACCAACAGACGGCACAATAAGTGCGTTATATTGATTACTGATATATCTTGCGATAAAACGGTAAAATGTTTCAATATATCGCGCTAATATTACGAATGTGAAGATTTGAATATTCGTTACTGAAACACGCACCAGTTGTTGTACAAATTTTCAATAGATATAAGCATAGTTCATTATTAGAATTAACGTGTAGGCTATAGGGCATATTTTAGTCAATAATACATATTTAATACGATGTTGTGTTGTTGAGGCACAATCTGCCACATATTAAAAATACTACTCTTACTTCTTGAAGAAACGTGGCAAAACTTATAATATAATAATTTATAAAGAATTAGGATCAAATTTAAAATAAATCTCGAAGTCTTAATCAAAAGTACACGCGTGTGAAACTGCGTGCTAAAGATAGCTATTACTATTTTTTTCTGTCTGGTACAGCATGAGAACAACTAATACCACTTTCTTCAAAAAAAAATAAGATACAAAAGAGTAAATACTTTATCTGACTCAGTCTGATAAGATAAAGGATTATTTTTTCCAAACAAAGAAATAAAGCCAACTTTTCCTCTAAATCACGTTATTATAAATTTGCCTTACTTTATAATCATTCTACAGCTATTTTATCTAGTGGAGGGTGCAAATACTACACACACGATAAACGAACATCATAACCCACCATCTGGTTTCGATCTCGTTGTTGTTATTAGATAACGCTGTGTACGTTCAGAATTAGATTGTGTAGATCTTGAACCTTGATGGTTGAAAGTCTGTCTATCCTATCGTGATACTTGACGCAAAGAACTAGAAACGACAAATAACAAACGGTTTTTTTATAACATATTTTAATTCACAAAGGCCGTATGGAACTTACGGTAATATAGATTGATGGTTAAAAGTCCCGGAAGTTTATTGTGCGGTATCGAGATATGCACGTCATGTTGTAAGTGAAGCCTATTTATTGATCGTCGGTTTGAGAAACGTTTCTTGATACTAAATATGAACGACATATTTATCCTTTAATACTAGTTATAATGTGAATAAAAATGTTAATATTGACAATGATTTATTTTTAATTACAATGTAATACTTGCAATCCACTCTCAAGCTTTTGAATAGGTTATTTTGGTTATCATTTTTCCCTGTATAACAATTGTTTCGTTTTACTGTCACTATTTGATTTCAACTCAAAGTACATATATGCATACATTACATGAAGATGAAAAAATATAACGATATTTTAAAATACGGGAAAAAACCTTAGTAGCTCATCGGTAATATTTTTAATGTTTATTTTAGATTAAAATTAACACTAATTTAGAAAAAAATACTTTTATTGTTTAAAATAATTTTTTGACCAAGTATTTAGAGAATGTTCGTAGAATTGAATTAGTCAGTTAAAAATTAAGTATTCGAACTTTGCCTAATCTAATAATCTTTAAGCATTATGGAATTCGCTTAGATGCACCTTAAAGAAATTTAATTGGAAAATTTTATAGATAAAGCAGAGTACAGTCTCGATATTTCAAAACATGTTCTGAATGAATTGCGATGGAAATAAAACGACGAAATAATATAGAAACCCGATTATATTGCCACATAGAATAATTATTTATGAATTGATTATGTACCATAGTAGCACCCTCAATCAAAACCTATCATTCAGTGCTGATTGCAAATTGGCTAATAATGTAAATAAAAGTGCAAGTACCTTGATTGATTGCACTCCAAACTAACTAAAAATTCCGTTAATATGTTTGCGTTTAGTCGTTCTTATCTGTTGATACAATTTTTTATTAGAAAAGACGTGGGGGAACTAACAAAAGAAAGAAAAAATGGTTAACAATGTCTTTGTTGTTTAATATAGATAATGTCTTGTGAAAACAGGCGAAAATGTGAAATGTTAATATATTTTGGTTATAAATTACATTGCTTATCCACATAAGCAATTTTAGAGTTTTTTTATAATTTCAGTGAAGTGTAACCAAGATTCCACATAATTAGAAATGTTTTTAATGAAATAATTAAAAATATTGGCTACAATTTTTATTAAAAAATTTATATATTACACTAAATTTAATTATGCACCATGATTATCTACTACTTGTCGCCATTTAGTTGCCAGTGACAGTATGTTTTTCTTGTAAAATTCCGGTGATTTTGATTCGTGAAACTTTGCGAGGTCGTTTTGGAGAACTTCTTTAACGTCGATTTTTTTACGTAAACTACTCTAATTTATCATGAGTACGTTTTGCAACCTGTGGTCTAGCATTATTATGCAGAAAATAAATTCGATCACGTTAACTACTCAATTTGTTAGCTAATCGGTCTAATTGTTCACAGTAAATATCTGCATTAATTGTTGATATCCCTGGAAGTAACTAAATAATACCCTCGACATGGTACCAGCAGCTGAGTATAACCTTTTTAGCATTTATTTCAAGTTTGCGTGTATGCGTTTGCGTGTATTTTTAACGTATATAACCCACTTTTCATCACAAGTTACTAACTAATTCAGCCAGTCGAAGTTACGTTTCAATGTTAATAACTATTGACAAGTATCAACTCTGCACTGAAAGTGATATGATGACAACTAATTAGGTATCCATTCACTGTATTTTGAAACTTTTCCCAGTTCGCGCAAATGTGTTTCCATGGTGCCACGACTATAATGTAGGTCATCTGAATTGACAAGTCGTCACTCAATTGCGTCACGAACACGTCCATTAACGAGTCGCCACTCGAGGATCCTACTTAATTAGGCGTCGTAATCTTTGAATGTAAAATTCGACAGGACATCCGATACGGGGTTTGTCCTCAAGATTGTAGTCCTCAATCCTGAACTTTATGAACCAAATCTTTGCCGTCGCATAATCTACCTGTTTTAAATTGTTAACGTATTCATCATTATTTTTCCATCAATATTAAATTTCTTCTTTTTTTCGAATGTGCCTCAATTTTTAATGTTTATTGCAATGGCATAAATTTATTTCATACGTTTCATCTACCTCAATATCTAACTTATAGTATTATTTAATAATAACGTCATAAGATGCCCGTGTTCTTACTGATGCTGCTACATTTTTCTGCAACCTAGTCCATTTAAAAAACACATCATATATTCTTTGCTCAATATGAATTGTGGATAAACTAAAAAGCCAATAAATTTTATCTTAGATTTTAATTATTAACTAACATTTTATATAAAACAACCATTGCATCGTAGACTTACATTATACAAAATGAGAAACATTTAGTAAATCTATTTCTGGCAATAACATAAAGTTGTATACTAGAGATAAACTTTAAGTCCTAATTTTTTGTCAGCACCTATTTTTGTCCTTTAAAGTCTCACCAAACTTTTATTTCCATTTTGCGCATGCTTTTGGTTTCAAAGTTCTTCCGGTTCCTTAGATTTATGCGGTGGCCCTTAGAGTTCGTATTATTGTATAATTGCACTTGTTAACCTCTTTGTTTAGCATACCTTTAAATTTACACTTAATTTAGATTGTGATTTAGATGTAGCGAGAATAATAGACAAGCATATCTGAGTTGGAATAGATTGTAATTTTTTTATTTAAACATGTTTGTTTTTGTATTAACATTAAAAGGAACGAATGGTTAAAGACGTGAAATTCGATATGTTTTTTTAAGTGAAGTTACTTAACTCTGGAGCTGTCAATTATCTATAGTTTATTTTGTTCACATACCACAGACAAATAGTTTATAACATATTTCCGTCATAAGTTTCTGTATATATTTATAGTCCATTCAAATTGAAGATGGAATGTTTGTAAACAATCGAATTTGACAGTTAAAATATGGTTGGCACAAATATAATATTCGATCAGCTGACAACTATTTATAAAATTCATTGCATTATTCCCGGAGTATTATTGAAGTATATACATAATCAAAATATTAACTTCAAAAAGTTTCATTATGAAAAATGTTATAAATACAAGTATTATACCATTATTTTACGGATTTACGGATACGGATTCTAAAATTTTACACGGAAAAATTGGCAACCCTCTATTTTTTTGCGAAATAGTCAGGCGTTTCAAACATTTTGTGAAAATAATCAAAATCTCGACGCTAAAAAAATCTAGACCATATATGCTATTCATTAATTTTATAAGGCGTTAGAGTGAGATAGCTACAATGTGTCAGTTTACGCTGCTATATTTCTAGATTTGATTACCTTATATGCAGATATAGTTATGGTATATTGGGCGTATAGATAATTAAATAAACATTGTGACAAGTTATTTTCTTTTCAAATAAATGTTGATACTAAAATATTTTTCAATGTAGTCTACAAATTATATATGCAATTTAGGATAATGTTTTTTTAAAAGCTTTAATGTTAAAATCCATTAGAAATTTGCCGCTCATTTAAGGATAAGATGGCCATATAATTTCTGATTCATTTTTCCTCTCCCTTTGCCTTTTCCGTTACTTTTTGCTTTTTTCTCGTGCAAGTTTTTACCGGCTAATTCTATCATTTATTCTTCCTCAGAACTTGAATGTAATTTAATTTTTTGCTTTTCAATATTAAGATTTTTCTTCATAATATTTTTATTTTTACTTTGTCTTTTTTTTCTCTAATGTAATCTTGGGATGCGAGTACCTTTGCTACTTGCTAGCACATGTTTCCGAATGCTATTAAGCAGTTCTACAACTGGGTACATATCAGTCAGATACTCTGAAGGCGAGTCTTTTTGTGAGCATCCTCATTAGATCTTTATGTTAAAGGCCCGGTTGGTGGTAGTTCTATTTGAACTCGTTCAAACATAGGATCCTCAAGTATTATTGAAATCTCTTCAATATCTTTTCATCATTCAGTCATTTTTAAGATTATCAGATATGTAAGCATAATCTGGAAATATTAATCCGGAATCTAAATTTAGCACCATTTATGAATTTGTTATTCAATTTGAAGTTATGTTATCTATAGGTTATTATATTCAACGAAAAACAGTAAAAACATAATAAATTTTAAAAATATTAACATTGCAACATCAAATATCAACGTACTAAAAAAAATCTCAGGTAAATAGAACCTTTGAAGTTTAAAAACACTTTTTAATTTTTTTTTTCAATAAAAAAATGTATATAGCAACGTACACGTTCGAAAAGCAATCGCTCACCAATCTTAGCTCACGACATATAGAGCAGCAGTAAAATTTATTGGTTGGTCGTTTCATCGAACAGGCCATATAATATTGAATTACCCTACGCTAATACCCGGAAACTCAGCCTTGATTGTATTTATATATATTATAATGCATTCGCAGTGATTCCTTGTGATGCATTTTAATAGTTGTACAAAAAGAAAACGCATTATGAGCGGTATAGTAAGCAGAAAATAATATAATAATTGAAATATTATTCTGAAAAGAAAACATGTATCTACGTTTGTGTTTCATACAAGTAGTTTCAAAAATAATATATTTATGTTAATGGCTGCGGAAAATGTAAGGTTAACCTCATCTCAAATCTTCGACAAATAATTAAATATTTATTTCATACTGACATACCTATATTCATTTTTATACTACTCGAATAATCTGAAAAACATTTGAATATATATTAGAAAGAGAAGAAATGTAATACCCATTTTTATGGTCAATACACCTTGAGACTTAGTTAATAATATTATTTTGACACCGTACTTTCGTTCGACTTTCAAAAAATCATCAGTTTATCAGATAAAAATGCCGATTCGTGCTTATGAATTTTGCCGGACAATAAACTTTATATCTACATCTGGTAAAACTAACTTATTACTCTTTGGTTTGAGGACAACCAATGCGGTTTCGTATAATTATCTATCTGTCCGTCTGTTGCACAAACACAAAACCTAACAATTGTATTGAAGTGGCCATATATAAATTTACGTAGGACAAAAAAATCTTAATTAAACCGAGCGCACAGCTAGTATAATTATTTGCAACATTCATTATTTGTATGTTTACAAGGGACACACTTCTTGTCCAAAGGCATATAGATTCAGGAGATCAATTATATTTTTTTGTTTACTGTATGCCCACGTATGGCAACTTATTTATACAACGTATATTCAATGCTTGCTTGCAACACTTATCAACGTAATGGCGGGAGATGTCCGTACTCTCGTTTTCCAATATTCCTCTCGAAATTTTTGGTATTTCAAAAAAATATTTTGTATTATATTAAGTTTAATATATTATTATGTATTTAATAATGTTAAATTCGTTGTGTTAAATGTGTGATATTTTTAAGTACGAGTGTAATTAAAATGGTGAATGTTCTTCTAAGGACCGTACCTATACAGCTGTCATATCACTGTAAGATAAAGAGAATCAAAATGATCTGGACACAGAAGAAATTATATGTGGCGAAAAAACACTACTTGTAAATTAAACTATGTCAAAAGATTTATTTCAAAATTTTTTTCAAAAGATTTCTGTCAAAAGATTTTGTAGCAATGTCATTTAATTGAGCCCCGCGGCATGGCTGAACGAACATTGTTATCGTTGATATACGATGTAATTACTGTTGATATACGATGTAATAGATAGATTTATGATGAATAAATTCTGCTAATATGTTGTATAATAGATATTATATGTTCTGTAATACTATTTCTCAGTGATATCGGCAAAAGGCCGACCTCGCCGGCACTAGCATTAGGCACAACCATCTTTGGATATCGGTGTGAAGCCCAGATGCATTGTGATATAATTGTATACGTACGCAGTGTATTTTGTCTATGAAATGTTATTGTATTTCGTAGATTTTTATACATTAGTTCGTTTTAAAAAAATATTTTAATGATTACTCAAAAATTAAGTATTTGCGGTTACTTTGTAATAATGTTCTGTATAACTTAACATTTAATTAAACAACTATTTTTATCGAAATTTTTGGTATTATTTTATTATATGTCTTTTTTATGTAATACTTTTAACAATTAAATGAAACTACGTGATGTAGTATTATTTCTATTTTCTTTAATTTCTTTACCCCGACCTAGGTTTCGTTGTATTACAACATCTTCAGGTGGGTTATTAGCAAAGATGCTAATATCCCACCTGAAGATGTTGTAATACAACGAAACCTAGATCGTGGTAAAGAAATTAAAGAAAGTAGAAATAATACTACGTCACGTAGTTTCATTTAATTGTGAATAATGAATTTCTACAAAATTAACGCCAAATATATTCAATAATACTTTTAAATTGTTCGAAACACATCACCTTACTTATCTGAATTTCTCATAAATATAAAATATAATCTATATAATATAAGCTACGTGCACATCACATTACATTACATGTAAGCTACGTGCACAGCAATCTATGTACACAGTGTAAATATGCAGACTAATTAAAAAAAATAGCAAATAAATCCACAGTAAATTACTAACACCAATGTAAGAAAAAGGTTTGCAATACCTGAACTGTCAAAAGTTATTGTTTACAAACATTCCATCTTCAATTTGAATGGACTATAGGAATAAATAAACATCCAAATATATGTAGTATTTCTATTACACTATTTACAAATATTAATTTTGGCATCTTCATGATTTATGTTTTCAGTAGTTTCGAAAATAAGGAAAAGGATGTTTAATTTTTGCATATCTTCTCAACTATGCGACTTGAAATTTTTAAAAAAGGTATTTTTCTTTTTCTGAAAACAAGTTCTTCTAAATGACATTCCATATGACATGTAAAATTTAAAAAAAATACTTTACGTACTCTCTCCTTAAATCTTATATGAATACGTTTAAGAAGTTAGCTTGTGCAAAATATGAGCGTTAATGACATATATTACCACATAAAATAAAAAATGTTCACGTCATATTGTTTCTGAAAAAATTGACTGTAAATATAGAAAAACATAAATATAGTTTTCATAGGTGTAAAAACATGGCGAATAATTCAATAAATTATGATATCTATAAAAATCGCTGTAGTATGCTATAACTTTTGCGTAAGTTTCTGAAAACCTATATATCAAACATAATTTTAAATCGAATAGTATCGTAGATAGGAGAAACAATTTTTTCACTTATATAGTAGTAAAAGTTTAAACATATATATATATATATATATATATATATATATATATATATATATACCTAAAATTAGGGAAACATATTTTTAGTCTCTTATAACTAGCTTTTTAAAGAATAAAATTCCGATTTTCAATAGTAAAATTTGTAAAAAAATCATCCACTAGAACCATTTAATGAGATTATTCTTTTGATTATGATAATTCTTTTTTTTTTATATGCACTCACGTGAACCTATTTACATTTTCAGTGATGCATTTTTATTCAATTTTGAACAAAATATATCAATTTCATTATTGATTGATAAGAACATTGTTTTGTTGTTTAATTTTTTTCCCGAGAACCAAATTAAAATTTTCTAGGTTTATTCATTGTAAAATTATTGAATCTTTAAAATTATGCACTACATACATAATTTATATTATTGATGGATGGTCATCCATCCATAATATAAAGCAGTTTTAAATACTTACTCATTGACAAGAAAACGAAATTCTCACTTACAGTTCGTGTTTATGTTATATAATTATGCATTGAGTACTTAATTTTTTTTTTTTGATCTACGGCTCTCTTAAATGTTTTGTTTTAATGTACAAGGTTACAATTCATAAATTTAGCGGTAAATTTTTTATGAAATTTTTCAATAGATGAATCAATTTCCATATCGTTATTTCATTTTTATCATGAAAACAGAATTTATTAAAAATAATCCACTAGAAAAATCAACTAAATTATAAATGGAATTATCCGGAATATATAATTATATGGAATTACAAAAATAAATTTTAGCATACCTAATTTGCCCCCCCCCCTCCAACAAATTTCTCAACGAATGTTTTTTAGATTTAGCTTTTGAGCTATATACGCGTTGATATATTTTATAACTACGCCAAATTTCAAGTTTTGACGTAACGCAATTTCTCAAAAATTTACTGCTACAGATAAATGGAGAGACATATGAAAGATCTCATAAGGATTTCATTTTTCCCTTTGAGGAATCCTAAAAAAATTATTTTAATCATTTTCTAATAACAGTATCCAGTCACTAATATAGTAAATATCTCGAAATAATAAAAGTAACGTCACAAGCATAATAAATAAAGAAAAGGAAGGAATTCTCATAAAGTAAGATAAGGTCAATCCTTCTGATATTATAATAAAACGTACAAATTGAACTGCATGTGTACTTCACAAGAAATTGTATCCCTACAGAGGAATGTCTTCAACGAATGTTTTACACCAATTTTGAAAATGTCATTTTCCTGTATTTTTCCCACACAACAACTCGGGATTATGTCTTTTGATTAAGTATTTTCATATTTAGCACTAGACGCTGATAGCTATTAAAATTATTCAACTGGAGTCTAGATCGCAACACGTATTTCAAAAAAGCTCTTTCGCTACACGCCACAGCGATAAATAATTGTATCTACATTTCAGGGCTACGGTCCACGACTACGACTATGATCCGTTACTAATCGCTTAATTAGTAATAGATTACTAAACTTAAGAAATATCAAAGGTAATTTTATTACGTACTTACAATTTTTGTCAAATACGTTAAGTTATGACAGCGTTAGCTCCTTAATCATGTATACTAGTAACATTACTGTTTGATAATTGAATATTCCTGAATGGATACTTACACTACGGAACTGTGAGAAATTATTTGTGTTCACTATCCATTTTATTATTAAGTTGAAAGTGTATGACGTTATAACCTGTAGGAAAATAATGAATTTTAAACTATGAAGAACATGCTTTGAGAAAATAGGGTAAAAATGAAGGAAAATAAGCATACCATAAATTGCGTATATATCTGGGTTTAGATGGAACGTAAACGTTGATGTTTCGAGTTTATACTTCTTATTAATAGGTATAAGCTCAAAACGCGAACGTTTTCAGCTTATAATAATAACTCTAAATTTATAGAAACAATGCTAACGTAAAATGATTATGAAATCCCATTTTTTATTAGTATCGATGTAATGCATAATCATTAGTATCGATTTAATGCATTATCATTTACATAGAAGTAAGTTTAACCAACCCCATTGCATTGACGGAAACAAATCTTCCAAAAACCACATCAATCTTTATCAAAAAAGATCTCCCGAACTTAAGTAAAATATAAGGTATTACCTAATTTCATTATTCCAAACTTAAACATTCACCGATAACGTCTCCAGCTGTCCATTTACTGGTCCTCATTACATATTCTTACCGGGTCCCGGGTCCCGACCTACTTCTGATGCTACGAATACAATTCAATTCAACCGTATATACAAACTAAAAGCATGTTTGTATTGTATCTACATATGGATAGACGAAGCTTAGCGAATTGTATAAATGGTGCCGCACATAGATGTTACTTGATAAATGTTCCATTTATATTAATGGATTACTTAACAAACCAATTACGGAAGGGTTCGGTGTAACGGACCAAATATTATGGGCTGTATTTTATACACTCGCTTATAGTATTATGTCTGCCTTTATATTTATCTATGCTATACATTTGAGAAAGGATATGAAAGATTAGGTTAAAATTAATACCGACAATTCTTATATGACGTAACTTACTATCTAGCATAATCCCACATTTTCTGGTATGAAAATCATTTGAATAGAAGTATTAAAAAGCTTGAATATTATATCTCAAAAATATAGAAGAGTATGTTGAGCCTTAAAATGTTGCTTTCAAAAGAGAGCAAGATTATAAAATTTTTAAACTATATTTTTATACCCTTCTTAGCCTTGCTAGCCTATGGTATTATGTAATTAATTAATAAAAATTAAGCGAACATAAATTTATACATGAATAATATTCTTTGTATTTTTTTACACATGTATCTAGAGCGCTATTTATGGTATTTGATAAAATAAATTTTAAAGTTAGAATTATATACTTTGGACGATACTCCATTTTACAGTTATTTATGTTAATATTTGTTAACATATCACGAAAAATCTTTGACATATACATAGAGATAATGATAAAAATAAGTTTTTAAGAATAACCATTAGTACTAAAAAGTATGATTAATTGGCTTGTAGTCGTTGTAATTGTGTTTGACTTTGTAATTATCTTTAATAATAAATTATATATAATTATAGTCAAAATATAGAAATTTCATCAAAATCGTTAGTGTTTTGAAATAAATTTTTAGAATTATATTATTAGTACGTATATATAACATTGAAGTAACGACTTCCTTAACATAGTCATTCATAGGATTACAATCATTGCGATAATATACATAATGACGATATTTTCCAAAATTTTAACAGTTTTGCACGCATGCAGCCAGAAGCTTTTAATTTTTGAGCCTTGCTCCTTATTATGTTGTATACATTTAATGGAACTGTAGAATTGTCCTGTCAGCAAACTAATGTATTGTGAAAATTAATGAAAACAAAAATATAGTTTTCGAACGTTTTTCTGTTTCTGTTTTTGTTTGTACACACATTACGTAAAAACTGTTAACCCTATTTGGATAGATTTACTTGAAGAGTATAGATGTTAAAAATAAATAACATTTAGTTTTTAATTCATCGCAATTGGTTCAGTGAATTAGATTAGACACTCGAATTTATTGTTTTTTTTTTAAATTTCATTTATATTAATGAAACAATAAAAACGAATAAATGCCTGACAACTGGAAGCGTAGTAGTTATGAAAATGATAGTATAGTATAAACATACCTATGTATACTGACAGACTGTGCTACTCGTGTTTTAAATCATGCAATGAATTTATGGTTGTTTGTTTGTGAGCCGGTATATTTATTCGGGCCTGACGTCAAACTAGCTAAAGTAATTTCGATGAAGCTCTCACTGGTGAATGCTATTCAATCAGGGGTGAGATATGAACCACATCTTATTGCAACCAACCAACTTAAAAGAAGGTATAGCAAATTCTACGTGTTAATACAAGACCTACTTACTTAAAAAACTTTTCTCTCATAATTTTTTTAATGAACTAAATGTGGGTAACTATTAATAATCCTACCATTAATTTAATAATATTTCCTAAAGTTCCACATAAACAAAATCATAGACATAGCTAATAAAATAATAATTGTCAAGTTCAGAGCAACTAAAAAAAAATATCGTATAATATTTGTAAACAGTGGACGCCTATTGATCTTCCATCTAAGTTTCACACAGATGCTTGGAATTTGCCAGCGATATACCACTGTATGCTTTAGAAAAAATATTTGCCTATTTTAGAGCGATAGTCATTTAAGTATTTTTAAAAATTGACTTCACGAAGTCCTGCAAACACATAGTAATTTGTTTTAAAACTCGTATGTCGTACACCTGTAAAACTAGTTGTAATTTTTTAAATATATCAAACTTTATGGACGCATGAAAATAAATGATGGTGATTTTTCAGAAATGGACTTTAATATGTTACAAAAAATAATATTCATTATTATATTTTGAGCTACGACTACTGAGATAATTTTGATAAATTACGTTTAGTGTACATTATTTCAGAATAATGAAACTTTCTTGGTATGTCATGGAATAGATTTGTCTGTTTAAAGATGGTAGTAAAATCTGGAGCTGATATAGAAAACAGATGAAAATAGTATTTTATTTGTTTTTAAACGCTTGAAAATGATACGTTTTTTTATCTAACTTTCATTCGCAAAACTATATTTTATGTAAAATTTAAAACATTTCTAGTCGTAAACCGAGATGACCCATACACTAAAAAGAATATCCCTATACGAATATTTCTGAACCTTATCGGGTTCAAAGATCTTATAGATTGTTTCATCGCTCTTATAGATTGTTTTATTTGACGCTTTTAATATAAATAACTATAATTCTTTGAGAAACTTCATAGGTAAAATCTTTACTGTTAACGTTGGCTTTAAAAGATCCATAACGATACGTATTCAAATGTTCATTATTGCTTACCTTAATTCAATTACCTTAGTTCAGGGAAAGCTTGAAGGACGTACAGAGTATTTTTAACATAAGATTTAATAAAATCATATCAAAATAAAAAATTTAAAATATGCCACGCTAGGAAGAAATTTCTTAATTTTAAGGGGAAATTTAAGTTTGATGTGTTCCTTCTCCCTTTACAAAGTTTCGTAAACGTAGATCAAAATATCTATTTCTAATTAAAATTATTGAAAGCCCTTTATTTAAAAATTTTCCATGTTTCAAGCATAACGAAGAAATAATTTAACTCAAAGCAATACATATTTGGAGAAATGCTAAAGTTGAAGATATATGCCATAATTCAAAATATGCTAAAGTTTGAATGAATAAATTATAAAGCAGTAAATAGGTTACGTGAAAAAATATCATACGTCATACTTGAAAGATACTTCAAATTTTAGTTACACATAACATAATTGAGTGTAAATAAAATATTTTCTATTTTCTCACATGTTTTGAGTACCTGATATTGCAATCATTGAAGTTAAGTTCGATCCCTATAAGACTTTGTTTTCATTTCTTAATCGGTTTGGATATCTTTAGTCAATAAGTTCACAAAGAAAAAAAAATTAAATGTGCCGATTAAAAAAGAAACGACCTTAAAGATATATTATATAACTCTTCATGTTTCCCGAAATCGCTGACCGAAAATAATCAATCTGATTCCATATGAAAATTATAATCAAATATTAGCCTCTAAATATATTAAAATGTTTTCAAAGCTATGCTTAAAAGTAAGAGAGATTTAGAAAATGGCACATACCTTTATTCCTTTGAAGCTAAATATTTTGATAAAGGGGTATCTAAATGAAGATGATAAAACAACATAATAAATGTAAATAATAAAATGAATAGAACAAAAAATATAATTTTTGAATTTTTTGTCTGTTTATCAATGTGTTTGAAAAGGTATCATGTAAAAATTAGTGACTAAATTATTTTTGAAAAATACATGGGTTAACTTAAACTGTCAATTTTCACTTCATCGAAGTCCGTGTACTCAGTTAGAAGGTATGCAAATCAGATATTTTCAAAAATTAATTTACATTGCATTTATACAACATAGAAGTGCTTAGGTATTTAATGTAAAATAATTACATAAATGTATGGTGTATTTATCATATCAACGGCTGGCGCTACGTGTAATTCACATCGCACAATGAAATTTTTCACTCGAACTAACTTAGCATATTAGGCAAAGTCAGAAGTGATGTGAGGAGTGGTGCGGTAGATGTAATGAATACAATAATCTAACAAAAAAAATGTACTGGAGAGTATAATCGCCTTTCGGATCAAACTACGTACATTCTCTCTTTAAGGGAAATATTCTCTCACTCCATTTATTTTAATGTTAATTCATAGCCATATAAAAGTACAAATAAAGCCAGAAGAACTAGATTTCTAGATTTACACAAAGTTAAACACATTAGGAAATACTTTCGCCACTCAATGAAATGTTTTGCTATGTTTGCTAACCAGTATTCTTATATATCATAAAGTGGGTACGAAAATTTATAATTCCGTTATTTAGACTAAACTAACAAGTGGTTCTTCGTGAATGAAAGTTAAAAAAGAAACTATGTTATACGTTTCTGAACCTTCAGAGGAATTACACCTTAGGGATGCCTACATAGGTGCACTAATATCCAATGGATAGGAAAAATATTACATTTAGTAATATATAAACATGAATATGATAATGAATGAAAAATATTTATTAAGAAATAAATATAACAGCAAAAAATTATAAATTAGCAAACTGGTTATAAATTAGCTTTGTGCAAAATTTAATTTAGGTGAGTGTATCAGTTGATACAAGAATATAAATTCGTTCGTTGAATTTTCAAACATAAGTATCAATACGATATGCGGTAGATGACAGCTAAGTATTTTTTTTTCTTAACAAACCGAGATTAATTGTCATCTGTAAACATGATTTTGTTTTCAATATGAAGTACGGAAATAATGAAATTGCAGTGATTTTAGGTACAAAACAAAAGAAATGAGAAATCCTCTCTCTTTTTAGGAAGTCGATGAGATTTATAAGGTATGTATGGTCAGAGTATTATAAATAGATATTCTAGAATTGTTATTATTTAATATTTTGTATTTTTTATTTAATACATAGTACAAAGTTCTTACAATATATTTTAAGTAACTCTCACGAAAATAGGAAACAAATTTATTCCGGACCAAATTATCAATTCGATTGTGATCCCTCTCTTTAAAGGTGCTTTGCGATAGCCATCATTACTTCTAATTGATTCATCTAAAATCGATAAGAAAAACATTGTTGGTTTGATAATTTCTCTTGGTTTCTTAAAACCAAATCTACACATACTTTTTGAATTAAATATTATTAAATATCCGTAAAAAATTGGCAGTGGCTTGACTACCTTAAAATTGAAAGAGTTTTAATTCATTTTCACAAAATAAAAGGCGTCAGCTACGCTATTGCTGAATAATTGACTAGCCAGCTTAACTTCCATTTTTTTATTTTGAACATCAATGTGTATTCGACCAAGTTTGTTGACTAAATGAAACTTTGCTGTTTCTTGAATGCTATTCAATTTCTTTAATTATTTCCAGTTAATAATAATTCGGGGAATGACTGGTTGGGAAAAAATAATTTTTTTATTTTTCTGTACATATCTAAGTTCAATTTTTCTTTTGAATCGCCTATTTTGTGCGTGAATTTTTGTTTAATTGAAGCCTCTGTCTTTTAATTATTCTCTCCTTATGATTTGTCATTGCATGTAATTTTCGCTTACGTAGTGATAACGAACCTTGTGCGATTTTAGTGTCATGTTTCTCTGAGGTGATAAGTGACGTAAAATCACTTCAAGCTTAAAATAAAAAAAACATTATTTTGCATATATCTATTACTATTGACACTTTATAGAAGTGATTTGAAAAATACATACTCTAAAAGAAAGCAGCGATTTTACTAATTTAAAGCAAACAATTTAATACTACATCTTTTAATAGTTGGGATAATGCACAATAAATGCTAACCTAATCGTTAAAATTTTTGTGAGGGATAAATAGTTTTTACACGAATTCCTAAAAATATCCTCAAACAAAATATGTTTTATTTCATTTCACAAATTGTGCTTAACTTCGCAGGAAATCAATTTTATCGACTTGTAGCTTCAACCAATTTTTCTTTAACATCACTTTCTTTTGGAAATCTAAAAATAAATATCTTATGAAATAAAATAAAAAATATCCTTTAAGTCGAATAAACACAATTAAATAATTACTAATATAAAATAAGAAAAGTTACTAGGAATTTAAATAATTTATAACACAGCGCATACATTTCTAAATTGGTAAAAATTATTACATTTTAACATTACATAGTGATAATCTCTAAGAAATATACACAATTTTTACATCAATATACATTAATCTAGTTGCAAAAATATGGACAGTCGCATCTAAGATGATGTGGTGCAGCTCTACAATGCACCGTTGTTGAATATCGGCGGCATCAAAATAAATGTCAGATTAATTTTTACACATCGAAATAAATTTGAAAGTTACATCTGTGATAAAATATACCTCTTTTTGTAAGATTTTGTGCACGGCTTTCATTTTTACACTATGCAATTTCATAGTAAGGCATATTTTTATTTTTTTGTGCAGAAATAACAGAGCACTTTCTGGCGTCTCAGCTAACACAAACTAATATAAGACGTGATGCACTTACTTCGAAATAAGCGGAGCGCTCGTCACGCCCACATGCCATTTCTATTTACTCTCTGTTCTATGAATATAATCAATTACAGGATCTATTTTCATATAGCATAGGAAAAAAAATGTTTTCTCTTTTCTCCTCCTACACTCTCCATGTAAGGCGCAGTGATATTTTGCATTTGAGTTATCGAAAATCCACTAATAAATTGACACTTTTGTTTTGCTATACAAATTTCCAAAGACGCCAGGTAAAATTTAGAATCGGGTATGGCTTGAGATGTGAGGAGGCTAGAGATGGTGCCCAGAGACACTCGTTGCCGCTATTTTGCTGGGAAAATAATTCATTACATAAAAGTAGCATATTCCGTTCCAAATAGGTACACAACTATCATTCTAGAAATCCCCGTACGTAATGTATACAGTTTATGTTAGTATATTGTGCAAAGGAATTTTTTAATAAAATGATGACTACCTAAACAATTTTAAAAGTTAATCGTAAGGAGGTACCTAATATTTATAAGTTTTTCCTCACAAATTTCGATAACTTTTTATTTATTTAAACTTACACGTTAAATGAAATGACTCTGATGTTAGAAATGAATATGTGTATATATGTTCATAAGAAAATCGTAACAAAGTCATATCAACATGGAAATTATTTTAAAAAGTATTTTCTTGTAATGCTGGCAGTACACTTCATCGCTTTCTTGGATTCGTTTATTTTGACGTGCTTAATCTGTAACTAGTATTGAATTGCATTATTTTCAAAAATAAATTAATGTAAATAAAAAATAATAAAACTTAAAAAAGTAATCTGCAAGGATTAGTATCAACCCGAAATAAAAAAATAATTTAATTTATGGAAAGAAATATTGAATATATTTTTACTCTTAAATGAAACTACGTGATGTAGTATTATTTCTACTCTCTTTAATTTCTTTACCACGACCTAGGTTTCATTGTTTAACAACATCTTCAGGTGGGTTAATAGCAAAGATTTGCTAATAGTTCACCTGAAGATGTTGTAATACAATAAAACCTAGGTCGTGTTAAAGAAATCAAAGAAAGTAGAAATAATACTACATTACTTAGTTTCATTTAAGTGGAAAGAAATATGTCTAAATCAATGAAATGTTTGAAAATTATTATGGCTGTTAATATAAATTATTGATACAAAAATAGGAACTTTAACATTGAAATCAAGAAATATTTATTTATTTATTGTGAATTATTTAATATGTGGATTAAGTTAAGTTTAGTTATTAAAATGATACCCTATTAATAATAAGACCACAAACACAAAATCAAATAAGATTTAACTTACTATTTTGAAGAATATAAAAATTTCATTTAGAGTAATTAAAACATGTTGCATATTTAATGTTTCACATAAAAAATAAAATACTTCAAATACCATATGGTTTAATACCGACCTATTTGGTATTATACCGTATTTTTTAACTATATTTGACAAAGAAGATATTTTTTGCATCAAGAAAGTAAATCATTATCAATAAAGAGGTTTCATGCAAAAATACTATTGAAAATAGTGTAAATGGGTATTATCACTTAAATATGTATATTATAATAAAATATCAGAAGTATAACACCAATCTCGTATCTCTAGTCGAGACCTCTTTACGAATAATATGTCGAAATATTTATGAGGATAGTTAGCCATGAGTGGACCCACGTACACCCTCGGTTCCGCTCGATTTTTTGTCAGTGGCGGAGATTATAGTTGCTGTTTCTATTATACCAACATTTCGTATATGTGCATACTGACTTCAAGAACATGTAAACCATGAAAAAAAATCATGAAATCTTCGAAGCGCTGAATATCCTGTGTGAAAACAATACATCGAAACGGAAAATTTTCAGCCCCTAAAACACATGCTGTTGTTGAAGTACTTTGTGCTGTTTTAACGTAAAGCATGTCCTTTATTTTCCTTTACGATTTTAATAAAAAAAAAACATGAATTTCCCTGTACAAATAAAAGTATTCCGGGCGTTGTCTTTCTTCTCCACGTCCTTTGATTCGTAATAAAAAAACCGACTCGAAACAATTTTACAAACGATTCAATAAAGATTAGAGATACATGAAAACGGCTCTATATTCAATAAAACTTGAAATTTTATCATCAGACCCTATAATTTGTAGATGTGAGAAATAAACTTTATAATAATTTCACTTTTCAGATCAAATTCGAAACAATTTAGCCCAAATATAAAATTTCTAGTTTTGATAGTAACTAAGATCCAAGGGTTCTTATCTTGCTCTTAAACTCGAGGCTCTTAACTATAGTATGCTTTAAATCTATAAGTAATTATGTTGGTAATTTTCGTGAACTCGAATTTCCGGGTGTAAGATTCGTTTCGATAAAACACAACATCTAAGCTAAAACTCGATGCCTCTAACTATAAAATGGCAAAGATTTAGATATTATTTTCCAGACTCTTAAATTTTTAACCTAAATTCAAATCGTCTAGCTCTGTTATTGGTTTAGATCCAGGTGTTATATTCTTGGTTATTATCAAATCCTCTAATTTGTTGGTGTATCAACCGGCCATTAAATTAAGATTACGTCGCTCAAATTTGAATTTTCTACCTATAATAATGGCTAATATCTAATTAATAGTAATATCTGATAAATCCTGATTATCATCAAAACCTCGAACTTGAACGTATAAGAACTCTCCAATAAAGTGTAATATGTATTTAAGAGGTTAAACTCCAATCTTTTAACTATAATTTTTGCTTAGATTCAGTTGTTACCATCCCACGTCGTATCAGAATATATCGAATTTGTAGGTATGAAATTTGCCTACGAAAATCAAACATTTGAGCTCGAACTCAAAGTTTCCAGCAACCAGAGCTAAGATCCAAGTAATATTACTCTAATCATTATAAGACGCTCAAGTTTGTATCGAATGGTTAGTTATTTCATTTAAAAATTATTATAATATATAATGGCCCACAACAAATGTATACGACATAAGGCATACATCATTTCAGCGTCGTTCCATATAAGTTTGGGCTAGCAACCTAGATGAATTTATTTTCGTACCTGTCTTTTTGCTGCCTCGTTTAAATTTCGAACGCTATTTAAATTTTATCCAGAATAAGCTTGATGACTGACTCGGTGTCATTCCGCTTAATAGATTAAATGACATATGGTCCCAGCATGACGAAGTACCTGCACACTTCTCAGTTACTGTACGTGAAGCTGTCTAAGCAGAATGTGCCAGTCAATGTATTGGTCGATATCAACTACACACATGACCTGCTAAATCTCCGGGTTTAACGCAAATATACTTTTTTCCTTGAGGCTACATAAAAGGCATTGTCTTCGAAACTGAATGTGAATATAAATAGGAAATGATTAATTGGATAACAAGAATGTTCGATATGCTAAAGGCGGAACGTAGAATGATTTTGTCGAAGATTCATAAATCGATGACTGGGCAAGCACTGAAATGTTCCTTATTGCAAGACCAAAACAATTCTAACGCGAAAAATAACAGGTACAGTGATTCTGATTTCATTTGAACAATAATGTATTTAACATTCATTTCTTTTAATACTTTTGTACTTTGCAATATCTTTATAGTAGTCAATTAATTTGTATATTTATTGCTCAACTAACTTTTCCATAAATTATTACACCAAATAATAATATGGATAATAATGTGTCTAACGCCTTCAGCGCGGTGGCCGGGTGAATATTGTCTGCGCGTATTTTTTCCCTTCAAGTGCATGTCATAAATGAAAAACTTATTAAATATCGACATTTTTGAAATGATTAAAAATGTTTACGTACCTCCTCAAATTTTTCAATCAAGTTAGGTTAGGTTAGGTTAGATTAGGTCCATCGGATAATAAGGTCTAACAATGGGTGTATTTATCGATATCCATCGATAACCTGACCTGATAGGTCTCCAGATTTGACGCCAGTATACATTATTCTGTGGGGCTACATAAGGATATTGTCTTCGAAACTGAATGTAATATAAAGAGGAAATAAGTAATCGAATAATGAGGACATTCGATGCACAAAAATCAGATCGTATAACGATTTGGTCAATCTGAACAATAATGTAAGTATTTAACATTTATTTCGTTTAATGCTTGTGTACTTTGTATATTCTTTATAGTAGTTAATATTTGTATATTTATTTCACAATTAACTTTTCCATGAATTATGACGCCAGATAATAATAAGGATAATAACGTGTCTATGCACTTCAGCACGGTGGCACGGTGAAATATCTGCGTACATTTTTTTACCTTTAAGTGCATGTTATAAATGAAATACGTTTAATAAATACTGACATTTTCGACAGGATTAAGAATTTTTATGTGCTTTCTCAAATTTTTCACTCAACTTAAGTTTTACTTTGATACAGAGCATCGTCTGCATCAATAATAGACACATTTTTTGTTACAGCTTGAATATGCATATATATATATATATATATATATATATACACACACATATATATATATATATATATATATATATGTATATATATACAAGGTGTCCAGTGGCGGATTTCAAAGTTTGAACAAACATAGTTTCTGAACGCAACACATAAGAGGGGCGCGAGGGGTCGTTAGAAGCGCAAGCGGTGCGAATGTTTTAGTAGCCATGGAACAGTGGAGTGGAGAGCACCGCGCTTTTGAGGCGTACTTTTCAAGTGGATTTTCGCTGTATGTAGCACGCCCTCGATTTAATAATCGTTACAGTATTCGTCGATTACGTGATGGATCATCGATCAACCTCATTTAGTCATGGGTAGCAAGGTTCAGAGCTACGGGATCAACATTAAATAGACCCAGGCCTGGCCTGGGCTACACCAGCCTGGCCTGGGCTGACCTACACACTTGGTAGCCACGGATGAAAATATCGAACGTGTTATGGTTTCTGTCGTTGAAAATCCCCGTTTATCAATGCGTACACGTTCATCGATATTAGGAATTCCAAAATCAACTTTACAGGTAATAATATAAAAAAAGCTCAAGTTCCATCTATATAAAATTCAAATTATTCAAGATTTACACGATTCTAACTTTGAATTAAGAAAAACTTACGCAGAGGTGATGTTGTTGAGATTTCGTACTGCTACCCGGATGGGCAACCTATTCTTTAGTGACGAAGCTCACTTTCACATTGGAGGATATGTGAATAAGCAGAACTTTCGTTACTGGGATGCCCACAACCCAAGATAAATGCATCAAGAGCCTTTACATAAGCCTAAAGTAACAGTCTGGTGTGCCATGTCTGCATCTGCAATCATAGGACCTTATTTCTTTGAAAATCAACGTGGCCAAACTGTAACTGAATTCGGAGAGATATGCCCAGATGTTAAATGACTTTTTCAGAGTAGAACTACAGAATAGTCCATCCTTCAACCAAAACACATGGTTCCAGCAGGACGGGGCCACATGAGTGCAGTGCGGCAGTTATTTCCAGAAAAAAAACATATCCCGAAACGGTACCGTACCGTGGCCACCTAGGTCACCCGATTTAAACCCATGTGACTTTTTCTTATGGGGATACTTAAAATCCGTTGTTTACAAAAAACAAATCCGAGCACTGTGACACAACTTAAAGAAAATATTCGAGCCGAAGTCAGTAGGATACCCCAGTCGCTCTGCAAACGCGTTTTTGAAAACATGCGTGCTAGACTCGAAGAGTGTGTCAGACTCGAGGGCCGCCATTTGGAAAAAGTGATTTTTAAAAAAAAATGAAATCCGCATTTGTTGTTATAAAGTTAAAATAAACCTACTTTGTATTAGAGGTGTAGTTATTTTTACAATTTTTCAAACATTGAAATCTGCTACTGGACATCCTGTATATATATATATATATATATATATATATATATATATATATATATATATATATATACATATATAAATATATATATATATATATATATATGTATGTGTATATATATATATATATATATACATATATATATATACACGTATACAATGAAATATATTAATACAATGAAAAAATAAAATTGAAGGATAAATTCCAGAAAATGCATCTGAAAATGAATGCATTTGAGGTATATTTGATTTTGTTTTGGGGTTAGCTGTATCTATGTATTTTTGTTTTATTGCATACCTTTACTATGTTCTCATGTATGCAAAATAATCGCACTACGACAGAATCTTCAGCCAACATCACACAGCTGACAGTGTTGAGGGAACATTTACCGCCCATAAGGAGTCGTGGTGGCGCTAGTATGTGGACGTAGAAATATGAAAAAGCGTTTTCTTAATATATCGGTAGTTACATTAAAAATAATTATTTTGTAAGATGGGTATTATTTCGACAAAGAATTGTGCCTTTATGTTTCAAATATTCGCATTATATATTTTTTTTTAATTTCCATTTTTTTTTATTTTTTCCAGGCACAAACGATAATTATAATGTAAATTTTCAAATTAAAAATGCTTAATGCAAGTCATTAAAAACCCACCAATAGGAGTATCAAATTAAAATTTTCAATTTTCTATTAACATTCCGTAACAAATCCAGAGAAAAAATGTTCATTCCACTCATGCACTCGTACGAGTAGACCATTTTTATTATTAAAAATGTTTAATATTAAAAAACCAAATCTTCCGCTTTGAGGAAGAACGGCAATATTCACGTCACTAGAGATTAAGAAAGGACATGCCGCTAAAGACTGAATAATTGAATATCAGTCCGCTTTGGTAAAGACTCTAATCTAATGTTGGAGGAGTAAACGCAAATCATAAAATATAAAAAAAAAATTATAGCACATTTCTTACCACATTTCACTTACTTTGCTTGATTAGCCTTGCTTATTTTAATAAAATTATGTCCCTTATTTATGCACTCGGCCTTTTCCCATTTTATCTACGTCCTTTGCTTACTTTCTTTGCTCATTTCAATTACCTAACTAACCTGAATTAACTTTTTTGGATTAAAATTAAAAAGCAGGAAGTGAAAAAAATATTAAGATTAAAAACAAGAGCGTAAAATATTGGGTCGGATAGAAAGTTCTGAGATACTAAAATAATTTTTATTGCCATTTTATATTGTCATTTATTTTCAACTTTATTCTAATACATATTCATACTTTCCCCCAATGATCAGGCAAAAGGAAATACTTTGCTTGTAGAAATCACATGGTTCTTCACAGACAAATTTTGAATTAAATTTTTTAGAACTAGCTCGCTGTCAAACTTTTGTCCTTCAAATGATTAAATAATGAACGTAACAAGTATTATTCTGTAGGCTAAATATCCGGGAGTATTGTAAGTGAGCGATTACAGTTGAAGACTAATTTTATGATTTTGCTAAATGTGTTGAAAGATATATATGGTCGATCGTCGTTATGAAGAAGATTAATTTTTTACACAAAGTATTGTAGCAATGATACCTAACTTTGCACAATAATTTGCATTATTCATTGCAGATCCAAGTGGTAGAATATCCCAATGGATAAGCACTTCGTACTTCCACCAGCAGGATATCATTGCCTTCATTTTAAAACGATTAGGTTTAGATGTTGAAACTCCGATTTTGCTGGCCCACTGACGCTTATGAAAATGATTGATGGAGAATAAAGATTTCTCGTAGCCAGTCACTAAAGGTTTAAGCCATTCTTCATTGGCGTGTGATGTCAAATGAGCCACACAGATATCAACACGATATTTATTCGTGTTTTATGCAACTCGTGCTCGGTCCACGATCAAATTCTCCAAGTATTACCCATCGCGTAAAGGTACGATAAGATCGTATTTTTTGAGCACTGAAGTTACCTTACTAAACACCGCCGCCTGCCGCAGATCTTCTTCGACAAGAGCCCAAACAGCATTGATGTCCTATGATGGCAGTCGTCTAGAGCATGGGGCATTTTTGAACTCTGGGTTTCTCTTACAAACGCGATCGATCTGTCGAGAATCCGTTGCGTAAGAGACAACGTATTGATATAATTCTCGTTGCAAGCACTCGTAATGAATTAAAATTCCCCAATTTCACTCGTGAAGAAGAAGCACTCGTGGTGATACATAGGAAACACTTACTTTTTTAGGACACGTTTGCAGCGTCAGCAATTATAATATACTGATGAATGTGAATTTATCACATACTTATTCGGCTTATATAGACGAGTGATAGAACATTTCCAAGCTTTGGAGAAACTTGTAATATAACCATAAAATAGCGTCTCAGTACTCTCTGTCTGACTCAATACATAAGAAATATAAAAGTTGCCCATCGAAGTTACCATTCAACCCAACCCAATATATAAGAAACATACAAGTTGCCTATCCAAGTAAATAGGTAATTGACACCTACATTTATTACATGTACACACATAGATTATACGAAGAAACTTCTAAAAAAGAGCCGGGTAAGTCAATGAATGTTTAAACTTCTTAAAAAGCAACGTTTTTCAGGGCCGGGTTTCATTGTCAGGTTCAGTTGGATGGACTTTTGATTGCTGGATGTCATCTGCAAATCGTTAGTTAAAAAAATAAACTTCAAACACTGATATATTTACTTGGTTATTTATTCAATATTTCTCTTTGTAATCTATATGTAATGACTTTTTTTCAGTTTTGCGTATTTTTTGTCTTTTGGCAATTGATTGTTAATTTCTTAATAGTTTGAAATAAGTGGATGCTAATTATAATTTTAAAAAGTTGTATATATCTAAATTCGGACTTTGTAATTAGTTTTTAAAACAAATTTGATATCTAGAAAACTCAAAACTTAATAATTTAGCATAAATAGTATAAGTGACGAATTTCAAAAAAGATTTAAATAACTATTTTTAGGCAGAATTTGGATTAAACAATGCACTTCAAAAATTGATCTATTATTAAATATATAGTCACAAGTTCTATGTGCCTAAATATTGCAATCCGGTAAGGAGATATTTACAGATTTATGACGATCATATACGAAAGGATAATAAGTGTATTTTTCTGTCACATGCTCCCTGGTATCTTTTAAAAAGGTGCTTAGTTTCACCCCAAATATTGTCATTTTCCGCTGCTCAATTAAGAGCAACGCGTAAAATTCACACAATTTGCACTGTTTTAAGAGAACAAATGTGTGAATTTTATGTAATGCTCGTTACCAAACATTTAGTTGATTTGATTTCATAATGAAATTATCTATTCTCTAAATTATTGCACAGAATTGGTTTCATTCTATGTTTTGACCACAACTTAGCTCGTAGCATTAGCGTTTATTTCATAGTTAACTCAATGGTCAGAAGTAGTCCATATTATAATTAGTAATCCTTAGTTTTAACTTTATAACGTAATTTTAATATAATGGTAATTAAAATATAATTGACTTTCCTTCATAAATTATAAGTAATACAATAACAAAAATCCCATTTAAATAGACTTGGTTACCTTTTTGATATGAGCGTAAAATTATTTCTAGACATCTCCTAGGATCATAATTAAGTATAGTTCAATTTAATTCTGGAATATTAAAACCGTATTATAACACACCGTAAAAATCCGTTTATTTTTTAAATAGTACGAGAAGAAGAAAACATACGGATATACATTAACAGTACCCTAAACTTATTTTGTTTAAAAATCACTTTTACTATATTCATTAACAGTATCCTGAACTTATTTTTTTTTAAATCACTTTTACGAACAATTTTTACAACAGAAAGTAATAGGGTTTGAAATAAATAGTTAATAACTTAATACATTACAACAAAAATATCAAAAGTACACTTTTCGTACAATGACTTACATTGATATTAAACTTCTGGGCATAATATCATTTAATAAGTTACACTGATAATTGAAACATGAGTCTGATTCCAAGGCAAGAATATAAAAATATCAATGGATTATCGTTTTCGTAATGGGCGAAGAATAAAACTGGCCATGTACAAGTCGGAATACGCACGAAATAGGGTTCTGCAGTTATCTATATCTTCTAAAATTTTGTTGTGAAAGTTAACAGAAAAAAATAGTCTGGAAAGTTTTTTGGAATATTCAAAGTTCTAGAAATCTTTTTCACATATTTTCAGAACATCGAATTGATTTTTATTAGTCAACATTCCATAATAAACTCAAAAAAAATCGAGGAAAATTTTAAATGTAGAAATGAACGAGTTTTTAAAGACATGTGTTGTCTGAAAATATTGAAGAATGAAAACAGAAACTGAAATAATAAGGTAATTTATATGAATCCGACATGAACCATATCAATGAAAAATTTTAAAAGACAAATACATTACCACAATAAAGACAGTACCTATATAAACATGTTGAAAAAATGATAAAATTTTGACAGTTGGCGAAATCTCTTTACAATTTACTTTTTAAACTTTTATCAATTGTTTTCCTATTTAAGTACATTAACAATGGGTCACAAGACCATAACATATTGTATACACATTCTACCATTATACTTTTAGTAATGGAACCATAAACGTCACCATGTCCGTGTCATCCACACTTTACACGAAATTGGAGTAAAGATCTGTCATAAAATTTCTTACAAAGAAGAACAAAATGCCGACGGAAATATTTGAAGATATGTCAGCACCTTCATTTGCGACCGTAAAACATTGGAGCTGAAAGTTCAAACACAGCAGAGAATCGCTCGAAAGTGATCCCAGGTTGGAACGCCCAAACACCGCCGTTACCGAAGAAAACATTGAAAAAGTGAAAAAACTTGTTCTTGAAGTTCGGCGAATCAAGTTGTGGCAGATAGCTGAAGCCATGGGCATTAGCAAGGAATAAATCGGCCATGACACATGAAAAAGGTGTGCGCGCGATGGGTGTGAAAAATGCTGACGCCACTGCACAAGCAGCATCGAGTCATAACGATGATGCTGATCTGTAGCGATAATTCTGACAATGTTTTTTCTCGTCTTGTCGTTGTTGATGAAACATGAATTCAAACGTGGATGATTAGTACGATCCATTGGAAACATGGATGATTAGTACGATCCGGAGTCCAAAGATGAGTCAATGCAGTGGATAGAAAAGGGAAAAAAACCGCCACGGAAGTTCAAAGTGGAAAGATCGGCGTCCAAGCTCATGGCCACTGTTTTTTTTGGATTCTGGAGAAATTTTGTTCATCTACTAAGTTCATCTACTTCCTCAAAATACTACAATGAACGAAGACTATTACGCCGCATTATTGACAAAAGTGCGTCAAGTAGCTGTCGAGAAAAGGAGACGCAAACTGGCGCTCTCTTGCTCCTACAGTATGATATAGACAATAGATTTGCACTGTGTCTTAGATATACGAAACGTAACTGGCTATGAGAGAAAGAAAGAAAGAAAATGTGTGCTCGCACCTCTCTCTCTTGTCCCTACAGTAATATACGAAACATAACTCTGTCTTTTTCTGGCTTCACTAACTTATATCTCCCTCTCAACTTCCGTTCGCCTCGCCCGATCACACTTTTCGTAACCCTCTCGTCACGCATTCACCAGCTTACTCCCCAAGTCAAGCGTGCGTAAAGAAGTTTTACTTCAAAAATGAATGGTTGTTTTAATCGTCAGGTCTTCTGGCTGGTAATTTTTAATTAACTTTTTAGGTTGAGTAATATTTTAGGATAAAATATCGATGTGATATTTGAAGTATTAACAGGCCTATACCAGGACATTAACTTTGAAAATAATTAATTAAAAGTACTAATCGTGTCACAAATTTTTCCATAGGGGGAGCATTATCACAAGGTTCCAAAGCATAGCTTTATTCATTACGCTTCGTGTAACCAATTGCTTGCGCTTCGCGGACCCTAAACTAAAACGAGATAAATTTATAATAAAATTTAAAAAAGAACTTTTACCCTCAGTCTGGGCTACGAAGTATTTCAGATCATATATATTTTGAAGATAGTTTACCATAGTAACTGATAAATACGGTACAAAAAATATCCTACCAGATAATAAAATTTAGATAAATAATTTGTTCACACAAATATAGAGGATCCGATATTAAAGAACGACTAAACCATTAAATTTATGTGAAAATTACTTCAGTTTTCCATTCACCTGCTAAAGTAAAAATTGTGAAAACACTTCCTAATAAAAAACAAATTATTTCTCAAATTAGCAACAGCGATACACAAAAATTTAGTATTGAATTATTTAAACAGCAAATTAAATAATATATTAGAAATGATACATGGCTATCTGACGAAAAATATACTCCCTTATTAATTGAGAGAACTCTAGTATTGACATACTTTACAAATACATAATTACAATTTGAAATAATAAAAGTATATAACGATAGTAAAACCAACCACCGCGGGATAGATGAAACGAAACCATATATCCGAAGTAAATATTATTGATCCAATATGAACAAAAATATTACAGAATATGTAAATAATTGCAAAAGCTGACAAACTAGTAAAATAAAAGAAATCCTAATAAACAATTACTGTAAATAGTACAGATTCCTAAAATCTCATTCGAAGTAGTACATATTGATACATGTAGAATTTCTCGCCAAAAATTCGTGACTATAATTGACATTTCTCCAAATATGATTAGGTCCCTAGTAAACCCTATAGTAATTAACTTAGTAAATGTATTGACTATTTTCATGTCATATTACGAGCAACTTATAACGAGACAATGAAAACAATGATAAATAACCAGATTAATATTGAGAATAAAATGAACGAAACCATTAAAAATTTTAATTGAATTCACCTCATGCTATAAGATTTTATAAAAGTATATCGTATATAAAAGTATAGTATAGCTTGCACGGATTCGCTAAAATAAACACACAATAATTTGGAAATTAGTTACAATATAGAAAATTTTATTGCTTTCTCTCGACTCTTTGTTGCACGTCATTGTGTTGTCCCACCGGAAAATATACATTATATCCTATGTACACTCAAAATACTTTACATGTCTAATCAATTAATTATAGATACTCAAGTAGACCTTAAAGATGGGATCTTGTTACACCAACAACACAATTATTTTTTTAACGAAAACATCTCTAATGCACAAGAGGAAATATTCCTATTTCCCAGTATATCAACAAACCATATACAAGTTCTCATGCAACTACATGTGGGACGACGGTGAGAAATTGAAAATCCATATACTATTGTGATAAAATTAATTTGATTGAGAATCCACTGCATCCACAGACTGATACCTTTCAATAATCTTCCGCCATCGAGTCAACATACAGCCGAATCTGCTGTCCTATCTCAAAACAAGTGCATTATCTACTTATTTAGGTTTAATCGTTTTTCATATTTAAATATATTTCAATTGGGAAAGTAATAAAGTTAATCATTCTTTATTCAAAATACTCACTAGATGTAAAACCTCATATTGTTAATTAAAATAAAATATATTGTGAACTTCTCCGGCTTCACTGGTATCAATTAATACATTTTTAAAAGCACCCTATCGCAATGGTAAATATAATTTGCGTGAGGGTTTGCGATTTAATGTTTCAGTGCAAAAGTTCTGGACGTTTTTTTAATACCACACAACTACGAAAGTTTGCGAATCGAACTTGCGATCCATATTAAAATTCCTTTATTTGTGATTAAGATTCGCCGAAAACAGATGCCGTGTTTGTCGACTTTCGCGACAAAAGACTTGAAATTAAAACTTTTTGTAAAAAACATACAATACATTGAAACTATTAAATAACTCGACGATTAAAAATATTAAAATTGGAAAATATGACTTTAACTTCATGAAAACGTCTTATTTGCAAACGCGTTGTCAATTAAGAGCAAAGTGTTTTTCATCTCATTATGCGTGAAATAACTTTGTCCGGAAAGTTAAATTGGATCAAAAGTAATCTTGAAAAATAAAGAGACAGATGGCAGGAAAAATATCTCAGAGAGAAAATTTTATTTAAATTGATTTAGTCATTTGACAAAATTTCATTTTATGTTTTCCATTGACAGAACTAACACTTAGAATTTTATAATATTTTTTGGAGAACACAACGGAAAAAAGCCTGCCACTTAGAGAATCATTATTAGTTTGTTTAATCGAGATACTTAAGACTTGAATAACTTGAAAAATCATGATTTCAATACTTGAACAAGAAAAAGCTTTGAACGATATAATGTGCAATAAACTTTGTGTCGATGTTTTATGAGATTTTAGGTTCATAAATTATGAACCGTTTGTGTTTTAAAAATTAAAAAATAGTCTCGTAAGTACAATATTTTGTTTCTAAATTAAAAGCAAAATTTGAAGTGTCAAAGAAGTTGGTATGTCTATATTTAACATTTGGATCGAGACAGCAACGTACATGTAACTAATAATCCCGTAATGAGTCGAAGGCGTCACTTTCTCAATACAGTTACAGCATCACCTATAAATTTGTACTTAAATGTAAGTAAAAAATGTAAAGTTAGACTTAAAATTATCTTAATAAATACGTTAGCAATTAATTGTTGCAATATTTACTTGCCTGTGTAAAAACATAAAAAATGGAAAGTCTCGGTCGAGTTAAAGAACATTTAAAAATGAAAAAAGAACAATGCAAATTATTGACATAAGTTAGGATGGAATAGAAAAGAAAGGACAAGGGCAGGAACAAATAGGATTCGGGTGAGGTAGGTCTTTTTCACTCGATCCCTGAAAATATTTAGAGTTGTGATTTTCCTGATGTTCCAAATTTTCACTCCTTGGAAGTTTTTGATACAGGTGGAGGTAAGTTTGGTAATATGTAGTGTGAATGAACGTTCATATCGTAGCCCAAGACTATGGGTAGACAAATCTTTAAATTTGCCATTGAGATAATTTGGGCTCCTAAGATTTTTAATATATCTAAAAGAAATGTATGTGAAATTGACGTCGATCGCAGATCTTCAGCCGTTTGTAAAGTGATTAGTATTCAAAAATATGATCATATTTTCTGAGGCATATATTTTGAAGGTGTTCTAACTTGTATACACATTATTCATTAAGATCTGGATAGCACACATTTCCATAAGCAGTTAGTGGTAATAGGAATATGTGATAATAGTAGATTTTACTTTTAGTCGTTAAAAAATTTTGAAGACATTTCAAAGGTGTATTCTGCTGTAAATATGACGACTAACATCATTTACTTGAAAACGCCAGCTAAAATTTTCATCGATCAGTAGAACCAAGTTTTTAACAATTGACATATGTGATATCAATATACTATTTACCACTAATTGAGGTAAACTAGGCAGACTTGTTTTTGAAATCAGTTTTTGACTATCAATTATGATAAGGTAGATTTCCTTGGATACTTTCTTGGTTTAACCAAAAGATCAATTTCATGAGCCCGCTGACCAATTGAAGCAATATCTCGATTGAGAATTTCTATAATTTTTGATAAGGAATGAAGGTCCGAATATAAATTTGTAGATCATCAGCATGGAAATGGTAACTGCTATAGGTAATATTAACATCGTCAATAAATGCTGAGAAAAGGAGAGGTAAAACACACCAGCTGTAAGACCAGCCCACCTTAACTACGTTTCTGATGACTGAAAAAATTACTTGTTTCCATGGAAATATGAGTAGAACCACTTAAGTGAGCGTTGTATATTTTAAAAGATTTCAAACGAACTAAAAAAATATCGAAGTCAACATAGTTGAACGCACTGCTGAAGTATAAAGTACGAAGACTGTGACTTGTGCATTACCCATAGCCAAGCGTATGTCATCAGCAACCTTAACAAGGGTAGTTGAGGTGCTGTGACCATCTTGAAAACCAGGTTGAAATGGTTTTAATGATTTATGAGAAGTGAAAAAAAATATTGAGTTTACCATGAATAATATATTCAAAGACTTAGGATAGAAGCGGTACGATGGGTCGAAAATTCTTAGGTTGCGTATGTAAAAAAATTTAGGTACAAAGATAATATACGCTTTTTCCCTTCAAAGGAAAGGTATCAATTGCCAAAGAGGTATGAAAAATGTCAGCGAAGACCGGAGCCACAATAATTGTTTTGTGAGCATTAATATTTAAGCGATAAATTCCCAGGCGTTTGAATTTTATCACAAGAAGATTAGCTTTAACCTCGGACTCACAGTTGTCCATTAGTATAAATTGGTGTTCAGTATATCGAAACGAAGACAAGACACTGCTCATATTTTCATACTTAATAACTAGGTTGAGTATTAAAGGTAGTTGAAATATTAAACTCATAGAAACAGAAAGTCACGTTTTTAATACTCATATGTGCAGGAAGGAAACGACTTCAAAACTAGTGTAATATCTCATCTTATTAGATTAATAAAATAAATGCGGGTGCAGGAATTCTGTAGTTTTATAAAATAGCATACCAAGCTCTTTAAATACTCTTCTTCAATCCAAAGTAAAAATGAAGGAATTGTTTTCAAAACATTTTAACAAATTTTCTTCAAAGAAACTTGAGTAAAACTTCATATCTCTTATTTATGCAAATTATTTTAAGTCAATTTACTTTGTTTCATTGTAAAAAATGCTCTAAAATATTATACAAAGTATCTCATACGCAGCAATATTAATTAAACAAAAATTGTAAGTTCAAAAGTGGAAATGTTTGGATATGGCATTTTTTTTAAATTACGAGTTTAATCAGTTGATTAAAAATTATTTGTTTGCGACAAAATGAATAAAATGCGAGACAATTTTTAATGAATTAATTTTTTTATGTCTCAACCTACTCGATTAAGATAAACTTCAACTAGTAATTCACAATTGCTTTAACGAGCTCAAGTGCACTTACTGACTATACTGGATCGAGACCTTTTGCGACGCTACTGATAGAAGATATGAGTAAGAAGTAAAAATCCGTCGTAAAACTGTACACATTAGGAAGCTTTAATGAGTATTTGGACATACAACAGTGAGGTCAACAAATAAAAATTCGACGGAAAACAGGCAATACGACGTTGTGAGATATGGTATAAATTAAAAATATTGTTATAAAGCTGACAGCCGTGTAATCAAAATGAGTAAATTTAGGACGAAGAGTTAGAAAGGCGGTAACAGTGTATTTTTCAGAACTTTTGTTGAATATGATACGACCTATTTAAATGACAAAAACTACTGACTGGTATGTGAATATTTTCTTGTATTTTTTGTTTCCTACAAAATTTGAGAAAAATCTTCGCGTAGTGAAATTTCGATATAATTTCAGAAAAAGAAATAATTTTTGAATGGTTCCAACCTAAATTTTCTGATCTATTTGCAGTCAAATTAAAGAAAATATTGAGTAAAATTTTAAAGAGTCAAATTTTAAAGAAAGTTTCATCAAAGATTTCATAAATATGATCAGATTATGAGTATGTTCAAATAAGATGATTATTTTAAATTAATTAAATGAATATGACATCCAAAACAGACAGTTTTTAAGATTCTAAAAATAGAACCAATTGTCAAGTTTATAATATATTAATTGCTTTTCAAAATGAGACTCTATGATGACTTCATGGCACTCTACGCGTGGTTTAATTTGATAAAACCACTAAAAGAAATGGTCGATTCATTCTTTCTTGGATGTGTCTAGAAACGTCTGCGAAAATGACCATATTTTTTCCGGTATTTCCTTTTTTCATCTTTGTGAGCAACTCTTCAAAATGATACACACACTGCCCATACTGCCTCTTACTTTTGGGTTTGTTACAGTATGTCCAGCTTTCATTCCCCATAAGGATGTCGAATACAGCATTTGAATAACTTCTGTCAAAATTTTTCTGATATTTCGACGAAAAATGACGCGGTATTTTTTCGAGCTTCGGTCGAATCATAAAATATTGACTTCGTACAAAACTTTAGTATGTATAAAAGTAGATTTTTGTTGTACTTTACTCATATGATTGCCTAAACTAGATCAAATCTGCCGATAGTTTCCTCCTTTGTCAGTATTTATCATGACCTAAATAGTTGTCGGTGTTGAAAATATTCTGTCACGCAGATTATTACCGAGGTAAATGGGAAAACATTTGAATTCAGTACACCAGTTGTAAGTTATAGCGTAGGATGGATTTCATTATAAAATGTCGGTCAAGTAGGATGTCCATCCTACTCGATCATCATTATAAAAATAATCGAATAAATGTTTTCTCTTATTAAATTAATTTTGATGTGACACAAACAATCTTCAAATTGCGGCCAGTTTTTAAAAACAAACTACGAATTAGAAGCAAAGTAGCGCAATGAATTGTCAAAGCTTTTGATTTTCGAAATTTGAATATAATTTTTTGTTAATAATATTGTTAATTTTTTGTTAATAAATGGCCAGTTATAAAAACTTTTAATACTAACCTTGCGTTATTTTGCAAGTTTAAAAAAAAAGGAAAAACTGCTTGCTTTTCTTCTTTGTTAACTAAAAAATTAATAACAGTTTATTTAAAAAGTTTTAAAGATAAAAATATTCATAAATTGCAAGTTCAGAAAATAAACGAAGGGTAAATCAATACTGTATCTAATACTATGTGGTACAAACCGTTACCATACATGACGATTTCATTTAAAACGCACCCTTAAAATAATTTTCCATCTATCCAACGAAGAGAGCAGTCACCACTAAAAAAATTCTGCATTAGTCTAATTTGCATTCGGCGTTCCTTTATTTGTAATAAGATAATTAAAGATTTAAATTGAAATTTTTTTGTTGTACGATTATGGTATATTACTTGTAATAATTCAAGCATTAGAAGCGTAATATAATTTAAACCAAGGAAAGTGATGAATAAACCATTCCTCTTGGGTTAAGTTCCGAAACAAAAACACACAAAAAACCCTTATAATCATCATCATCATCATCATCATCATTATCATCATATATATTAATACGCTAAGGTTAAGATGTTACACTCCCTTTTTAGAAAAAACCTCACAACTAATCCACATAAATTATATATCATTTTATAGATAATTGCTTGCTCTACCGGCATCCACAACTAAAAAAATTATTATTGCTATTGTTTTCGCAAATTAATTAATTATTAAAATTATATACACAAAACAGCAATGCTGCCATCTAACGGCTCAACGTCAATATGATTGACGGTCGGTAAAATTTTTATTTAATTTCAAATCCACTCACGTATAAATAAAGTGGTGCTTTAGCTCAATGCTTTTGATACTTGCGCCTCTATATGTCGATTTTAGTAAAATATTTGTTTGATCTGTCATCTGAGCTTCGTAATGGAATAAATAATGCGAAGACTTCGCACGGGTCACGCTAGTTTTTATTATTCCAAATCCCAAGCGAACAAAGTCGCAGGCACAGCTAGTATCCCTATAATAAAATGCCATTAGTTCCAGTTCTCTAACAATTCCTTCGGCTTTATTATATTGGCAGACTACTCACGTAGATAAGAACTAACAAAAAACCGAAGTTTTTTTTAAGTAAGTAATATATCGCAATATATAAGTTTCAATGATTTTTCTGTTCTTAACAATTTTGCAGCAAGGATTATGGCAAATGCAAATATGTACGTGAAAAAATCTTACAAAAAGGGCATACATTTTTAAAAACTCATTTTGTAAAATTTTCGTCTGTTGAAAGTAAATAACTATAATTCAAAAAATTCAATAAATTTTCCATCGGCGAGTAAGTTATTTAGCAATTAGTAGATGAGTGATTGAATAAATAGATATTTGCCAACATGAATGGAAATAAACTATACTTATAGTTTTTTAAATGATAGGTGTAAAAAGTAGACCTAAAGGTTTTAAATGTAACGTTTGTAGTCATAATGGTGACATGTAAAATCTACGTATAAAATGTAAAATTTAAACTTTAAAATTAACACAATGGAGTAATATAATTTGCTTAAATTATATTTATTAGATAAATCAATAACATTCGTGCGAACACCGTTTACGTTTATAATCAAAGTCTTAATAAAATTTCGATAAATAAATGTAAAGTAATTAACCACTTTCTAGTGAAAAGAAATGAGCAGATAAATTTAAATTCTAAATTAAATTTTGTTTCATCACATCTTTTTTCTTAATAAATAAGGATTTATTTTCTTTTTACTATTTCAGTACGATACATGATAAGGTGATTTCAGTTTTATACACCTTTTCCTATTATTTTATATAAAACTACTTGTTTAATTTTATTTAAAGTAACATTTTATCGCCTAATGTACTTTACAACACATATGTTATTTTTTATTTATAACATTTGCTAATAATCTATACTTCTTTCCTAATTTTATGATCCTTGCAAACCATTATGTGAAAGTTATTAAAAAACAAATTTATTGAACCTTCCCAATCATTAAGAATGAAATAGCTGACTAAGAAGAAATTGTTTATCCACATATACGTTTCAGCCAAACAGACTATAACAATGAAAATTGCTCGTTACGTAGACTTGTAATTATTAGATTACCTAAGTTTTCCGAGGACGTGATCACATTTGTTAGATTTGGTTCAGTACATCTCCTTGGAACTATGACACGAAAAGCACCCATTACCTAATGGTTTTATCCGAGGGTTCTTTTGTCTTTATCTTATTGTCATTTTACTTAGTTCATACCAAAGTGTATTAAACTTGATTTGCAGTATATTTGTGGCAAAAATAAACTATAATATTGTCGGTCCGATATCAAATTAATTAATACGAATATATGAGAAACAAAGAAATCCATTAGGATTATTTCTTCGTTATACCAATGACTGGTACTAATAATAATGGCTTTAGATTCGATTTATATTGATGCAGTAAAATCTGTGCTCGGAGCGGGAACTCTCTTTCTTCATCGAAATATTGCTACATAATTAAAGGTGATTTCCAGTCTTTGTGGCAAGTGTGTTATAAACTTTGATATTTTAAGTATTCTGTATCTCTAAAGGAAAATATACCGTTGTAAGCATGCTCACGTGTCTGACTGACTGTTTTATATAGATATTTATTTTTAAAATTTAATTTTCTCATTATTTATTGCATATACAGACATATATATATATATATATATATATATATATATATATATATATATATACATATATATATATATATATATATATATATACATATATATATATATATATATATATATATATATATGTATATATATATACATATATATATATATATATATGTATATGTATATATTTGTATATATATTTATGGAAAGCTAAAGGATGTACTCGATATTTTTTTAAAATTTCATATACAATGATATATATCATTTGACAGAACGACTAACAAAGGTTTTAATTTTTTAGATTCTAGAGATATTGATGAAAACGTCCACTAAAACATATTCCTCGATCTTATATTCGAAACTGTTGTAGTTAAAGTTATGGAAAAACAGTGTTCTTAGAAATTTAATTAAAGCTTACCAAAAACTATTGTGATCAATCTAAATCCCGTAACTCGAGGGAAATTCGCCATATTTGACGCCTTTGAAAGAGATGATAGGCAATTTATCTACATTTTAAAAAGAATATTGGTATATTTAAATAATTAAATAAAAATATTGGGTACCTTTTATATATATATATATATATATATATCTATATATATATATATACATATATATATATATATATATATATATATATATCTGTATACATATATACCTAAATATGTACCTTATTGCGATTACTTCTCACATTTGTTAGATTATATTACAGGTATTAATTTAAGAGAAATCCTAAAGAAAACATTTATCCACTTCAATTTATTAAATTCGCAATCATCCTTCGTTCCTTTAACAAATGCAGAAAAGATTTATAATTTAATTTTATTTCAATCATGAAATATGTATCGAAATTAACACTTAAACAATTTAATTTACTACCATTCCATAACGAGATACATTGTTCATCTCCATAACGCGTCATCAGACTCTGACATGGTATATGGTGTAGGTGTATTTTACAAACTAATAGCTATCAGTAGCGAATATTTTGAATCACGTTTAATTTACTACCATTCATTATAGAATTCAATTGTTCATCTGAGGTCTGGCCTCATCTTCTTGTCGACGGTGTAGTTATTTTGCAAAATAACAACTACTAATAGTAAATATATTTGATCGTGGTTGATTTACTAAGATCCGTTAAAGAGTTCAATTGCTCATCTCCAGAACTCATCATTAGGCCCTGACCTGGTTAACAGTGTAGTTATTTTGCGAAATAACAACTACTCGTAGCAAATAGCATTGATCGCAGTTCGTTTTCTAAGATCCGAGAAGGAGTTCCGTTGCTCATCTCCAGAACTCATTATCATACCCTGATCTGTTCGACGGTGCAGTTATTTTGCAAAATAACAACTACTAGCACCAAATATCTTTAATCACGATCGGTTTACTAACTTACCTTAAGAATTTCCATTCTTCATTTGCAGAATTCATCTTAGACTCTGACCTGGTCGACAGTGTAGTTATTCTGCAAAGTGCTACTAGTGACAAATATCTTTGATTGTGGCTGATTCGTTAAGGAGTTCTATTGTTTATGCCTAGAACTTATAATCACATCCTGATTTTGTAAGTGGTGTAGTTACTTTGCAAAATAACAGATACCCGTAGGAAATATCTTGGAATATCTTGGACCATAGTTGATTTACTGCCTTTTTTAAGGACTTCTGTTGTTTATTTCCGAGCTTCACCATCACATCACCATCAAATTTACATGAAATCACCCCTAAAGTACCCTCTTTTAAACATAAAAATTATCACAGAAATAGACCGGTTTCTGTGATAATTTTTCTCAGTCTCAGTAAATAATTATCGCTTAACATCATGAAAAAAATTCCGAAGAATTGAGAACCTCCTGCTTTTTTTGAAGTCGGTGCTTGATAATTTAGATTATGTATTATTTCTCCATCCCCACATCATAATGAAAACTTGGTTTTTTGGATTTTTTGTTTTATTATTCTAATCACACAATGTGTGCTAAAGCGTCAACATTTAGCTAAACAAATATTATAAAAGACCTTTTCTCTTTGAATTTCATGAAAATTTGCACCAACTCGGCACATACTCCAGTTCCTGTGGAATATAATAGCTGCACTCGTCGGTAACAGCTAGATTTTAGAACCTTCGCCGACTACGTGCGCCCTCTTCAGCCTAAGTGTTTTATGTTATGAAGTAAAATAGAAGACACGTCTGATATGGCGAGAGCCATGTGTACCGCGTTTATGTTTTGTTTCTGTGTACATATAGAAAATATGTGTTAAAAATAATATTAATAATTTAATAATGTAAAATTGAGAGATAAAATGAAACGTTTTAGATTCTTGGTTAAAAAACTTTTTAGTTAAGCTTATTTTTCAAACATAATTTTTCACGTTAAAGCCACTTCTAGAATTATTAAGATATTATTGTAAAATAAGTGTACAAACTGAAAAATTAAAGATATTTAAACGAAGCTGGTGGTCTTAATTATAAAACTACCATCTTCTTAAACATTTCAAAACCCTTATTTTCAAAAATTATTTGAGAAAAATAAATTAATCATGAGTCAGCACGTTATTGAAACCCGTGATCTTTAATTTTTAGTGATAATTAAAGAAAGATTTAATTTTTAGTGATAATTAGAGAAACAAAACATATTCTTATGTTATCCCACAGAACATAATTTGCCACGTAAAATAAAAGAGTAGTAAAATGTCGGGTCTAAACTAGCAATATTTTGCTTCAACCCGTACTTTACTCTCGGGTCGTTTATATGAGGACACCTTCAACTCTCCTACTGCTGTTTGTTGTTAACAATACCAATACTAAAATAAAATTGTTCAGGAATCCATAGGAATTGTAAATTAATCATAGAAAAAATGTTCACAAAACTATCGTAGACTACAAACGAGGATCCCCTTGCTGAGTTTCAATTCCCATAACCTAAACTTATCAGTATTGCTATATGACTTTTTTTTAAATTTTGATATTAGTTCTCACACTTCCTTAATATTGCTTGCAATTTAGTAAATAAATATAATTAATTTTGTCATATTATAGTAAATAAGAGATTATTGTAGTAATTATATACTCGGGATTTTTATTATTTTCGAGATTATTACGTAATTATTAAAATACTCGTCAGCGTAATATTGTGGTTTAGTTATTAGTGATGAAATCTTTAAATTTAGATTTTTACTTCGATAAGAGTTATATCTCGATGACTATATAGTATTACTATTAAAAAGTAATGTATTACTTTTCAGAATAATAAATCTGAAAAGTATATGTATGTACTGATGTATACGCTTAGAGTTTAAGCCAAAATATAGGTTTTGCAGAATATTTTATTAAATATTATGCTATTACATAAAACATAATATAAGCAATACGAAGGTTTCTTTTTGTCACGCTATGTCAAGAAAAGTTAAGGGAATTAATTTAAGTAAAAATTACTAAAAATATTCTTTCTATAGAAATGGTACGATATCGAACCCGAAGATTGTGTACCATTGTGTATTTTGTATAAATCCTGCGAAATAATTAAAGTTATAAAACATTATTTGAATTCTGGGGCATTCCACGCGAAGCGGACAATTATATTTCTGAATTTAGTAATATTCGATTATGTTATACCTATGTATATCCTCAATCCAAATTCAAAATATTTTTACAGCATAAAGCCTTGTACAGGAGTTAGAGGATTTTAAAATTCTGACCGACTATCAGATGTGCACCACTTTGAATCCCATTACCCAAATTTTAAAATGTGTAATAAAATAAATAAATCCATGGAATTTATATTTTATTTAATGAGATTTCAATTGCATTTAAAAAATTGTTTTATTTTTCTGAAAGGAAAAGTATTTCAATTTTTTAAGTTTGAATTTCACAAAGTTCTTCTACTTACATTTTTAAAAATTTCTAGAGGTAGCTAATAATGTATAGATAATTTAAACCAAGCTTTATAATGGGTATAAAAGTCGTTTGAGAGCAAGTCAGGCTACAGTGCCGAAGCGCAGCCTGGCCGGGCACACAAGGAGATTTTTGAAAAATCTTGGCCAAAATTAATATATCGTTTAAGAAACTAGTTCAAAAATGGTCAAATAACAGGTATTTAGTCAGGAATGATCATTTATTTACATGTAATTACAAAAAAAAATATTCTTCAATTATTCATATCTCTACATCTAATATAATTTTAACTCTTTTGGATATTTATTTGTCTTTGGGTTCTTCTGGGCATACTTTCTAGAAATCCTTGGAATACTTTCTAAAAACTTCTATAATATAAGGATCGGATGACACTAGAAGGTTACTTACCACATTTTCTACATTTTGAGACCAAGTAAATTTTCTTGAAAAATGTCCTCTGTACATTTTTATATCCTTTCAAAGAGTAAACCTAAAAACACTATACGATTTTTAATGACGTCATTTCTATGAAATAATATTTTATTTACAGTTGTAGGTGGGAGGAACCATGGGTAATGTTTTATAAATGTGACAGTAGTCTTCAAACAAAATATTTTAAACTTGTTTGGGTTTATTGGAAAATGGCTTGTGAGAGCTAAAAGTATTATAAAATATCGACAAATAATAATTTTGTTAATGCCTCTTATACCTGTAGAATTTTCGTATAAGTTAAAAAAACTCTAGCCGTATTTTCACTGTACTACCAAAAAGAATATTTAGGCTTGTCTACTAAAAGTCACATTTTTTGACGAAATTGTTGTTGCAAATATTTTTTTCTAATTTTCATAGTAGCTTTGTCTTCTACTCCTCGAAGTTGCAATTTATATATATCTAATCGGTAACTCATATGAATTAAACAATTAAACATATGAATCCACATATATAGTGGGGATATTCCATAATTTAACTAAGCTCTGTTAACGACTCCTTTAGATAAGCAAAGCGAAGTATTATTGAAGCCTTTTGACGTTACTCGTCCCTGACAGATAGTATCGTAGAGGGGATTTAGTTTCAGTAATGACATTTATGTCTTTCCATTGTTCATTCAAAGAAATAAATGGTGATTCAGAAAGATTTTATTGCCAATAAATTCTAGGTGAGATGGTGTTAATGATTCTATTTGCGTATAATTGCATTTGACTTGATCTTTACTTAAATTTATAGTCTCTTTAGTAAATATGAATTTTCGTGGTCTACAACTTCTAGAAGAACACACAGTGGGATTTCTCCAAACGATCGTTTTACCAGAACTGTCTTTGTTATCTACTTCAAATTTGTATTGAAGCAATAGCTATTAAAATATTTGGTTCAGCAGCTACTATTATAAGCAGCTATTTCAAGATAAGACTGTATCGTCTTATCTTGAAATAGTTGCTTCCATTTGGCTTGTCACGATGTTTCATCACTTGGCCATTTTATGACCATACGCGTAGATTCAAGATGATTTTTAGGAAGTGGGGAATTTACATTTTCTAATGAAAAAAAAAGTGCCGCAGCTATATAGTATAATAAATTGAAAATGTATTTCCACACGTAATTCAAGTTAACTATATTAACATTTTGTAACATTTAAAATAATATTCACATTTTGTAACTTTTTCATCAACAATAAATTGCAAAGCTTCATATGATGTATAAGGCGTATATGATTTTGTCGAATCCGTATCGAGTCGTGATGACAAAAGCTTATAATTACTTTGTAGATTTTAACTTCATTTCTGATGCAAATAACAATTCACTAGTCAATACTGCCTTTTGCAAATTCTCAGTTTTTTGATGCTTAGACCTGTCACTGTTATCAGAACACTTTTCTAAAAGTCTTCCAACAGCTTACTTTCCAATATTCATTTTAACAACAAATCTAATATTCGTATCAAATTAGTTTGCTTTTTCATATTGATCTCGTCTTTGTTTTTTTTTCTTGCAGAATTCCATTTTTTCATGCATAAACTATGATAGTAATTGTTCTGAATCATCTGATCTGATACATTTGTCTTTCATAAGTAGAACACTCTTCACTTCGGTGACCAGATTTTCAAATTTTTCACTATTATCTGTTTAACTACATTCTTTATAATATTCTACTAATTATCGATGATACATAACTATATTCTTAGATGATGATCCTAAAAGTAACGCTACTACGAATACATTTTCCAAAAACGAAATATATCCATGTTATGAATCAGACATATACTTATATCATACCTCAATCATTAATTATTTAATTTATGGTATATTAGCAGATGCATCATCATATATTAGCACTGGCATCAAAGCAAATATTTAGTTAAGATGTGGAACTTTATGATATAATAAACCATTTAACTTGATTATATTTAATTCAAAACTTTACCGTCCAAACGAATAGCTGATTTTGCTTTGGTATTTAAACCGCATAAAAGTAAAAAAAAAATTAATTTAATAATAAAAAAATATTGATACATATTTCCAGATTCGCAATACAGAATGATAATATTATACAAGCACTTCTAAAACACATTAAGTCATTTTTGTCCTTTACTGTATTTCTTTCACTAACCTTCACAAAATATACAGTCTTATTAAGATTAGAAACAAATTAGAGGGAAATACAAAAGAAAGATTTTCTTTCAGAAAAATGTGATTTTGACGTTTTTACTATTTTTCAGTTCAACAATAACATTACGGAAAAGTACTGAATATATGAACATACATATACATATCATATAACCCATATGAAAATATTAAATTACAAAATATATTCGCAACTACCCCAAATCCACTGACCGGCCCTGACCTTTAGGCGGCCCGCTGTCGACCATGCTCGCCAGCGGTTTGTGTGTATTACATAAATCAAATGAAAGTTATCTTGTTCCGGAAGCCTACACACTTTTCCATTAAAGTGTTAATTGAAATATATAATTTAATATATTAGTATATAAGAAGTAATATATTACATCTAATAAATATAATTACGTATTATAATTTATTTTGATGTTAACGTAGTTTTTAGGTAACATTATTACATATTAAAGATTGTTGATGAAACATAATTGAAGTAGATTGAAATGTAGGTACTCAAAAATTATAACATTTTGGATTTAAAGGGGTGATTATATTTCTAAGTAAACAAGGATATTGCACTAGGCGAAACATAGTTGAGATGGTGTTTATAGTTGTTAGTTATACATATTCATAAGCACATGCAGGGATCGAAATCCTAATCGGATGCCATTACTTTCTTTTTGATTCTCATATATTTATATATATATATATATATATATATATATATATATATATATATATATTATAAGAATTTATATTTATGTCTCTTGACTCTATTGTCATTAAAATTTAGTAAAGTAGTTTAGTAAATATTTTAAATTTTAATAATACTTTACTTTTTAAAGGTTAATACTTTTTTAATATTGAACTTAAAGGAAATCGTAAGAATGAAATAAATGGAAAATTTCACTTGCCCTTCGACCTACGAAGCGATATTTTAGTTGTTTGCTAGAAAGTGGAGCATCGCATATGACGCGTACTAACTTGTAAATAATCATGATTATACAAATAATTTATGATCATTCCATTTTTGGATCTGGCTATCTAAACTAGTACACATAACTACCGAAGAATTTATGGAACTCACAGTAATATATATCATTCAGTTTTTTATTAAAAAAATTATCAAAACAAATAAAGTATTAAAAGATATTACGAAATGCTTATACTGTTCTAATTTGTAAATAATTAAAGTAATACGTTGTTCGCCTTGCCTATTTTACTTTACATACTTAAGATTTTATCGAAACATCACTTTGTACCCCTATGTTTGTTAATATGGAATTAATTTACATTTAACAAAGCCTATTCAATATTTTCAGAAATTAAAAGTCACTAATTTGAAGTGACGAAGTTGACAACTGACGGTAAAAAAAGGATTGAAATCAAAATTTTATATAAATCTAAAACTTTATATAAATCTAAAATTTTTTTGGTATATAAAAAAAATATGTAAAAGTATGTTCTTAACCAAATCATGTTTATTAAATTAGTCACTCCTTTCGTTTAATGACAGTAATGTCTTGAACTCGTAACTATAATATTAAAAGGCAATCAAATACTTACGTCACTCTTAGTAAAGTAACTGCTCTTTTCAGTATTGATGTAATTTTCGGTCCGTAAACATGTTGTTTAGTGTATCTTGCACAAGCCTAAAAAATCAGTTCCATTCGGCGCCTTTTATAAATTATTGTACTTGCTACCTACACTAAAAATGTTTTTGTTTAATTAAAGTAATTGCAATTGTTTTTGAATAATTAATATAAATTACTGCTTCCTAAGTATTGTGTATTGTCCTTCTTGAATTCTCAGTCTAACCTTTGTTGAGGTTAGACTGAAAATTCTCGTGGTTTACGTGAGGCACAACGTAATAAAAGAGAGCATTTTGCTACCCTCCAGGTTATCTTTGAAAAACAAGCAAAATTTAAAACTGTGTTTGCACTCTTATTACACGATCACTTTAACTTAACTTCGTTTTCACACACCCATATAGGTGCACTTCCCGTATTTTTTTTGCAAAAATGGTATTAAACATAATATTAAATGGATAATATTTTAGACTTGAGCGCAACAGACTATTTGAAAACATAATTTGAAGGTTATTCTGTATTCAAATTTCCTTTTATATATGAAAGGATCTTTCGGACGGAGGGGCGGGCGGACTGACTCGTCACAATAGGATAATCTGTATTTTTGCGATCCTTCTGACACGGGAACATTAAAAACAGTAAGTTAGAAACGCAATATATTTTTAAATCGTTGCTCGCCGAATCTACCATTTGCTATATCAAACAACGTGATTGTCATGTAAACAGATAACTCTCAATTATCTATTTTTCTCGGTTTATTAGCAATCATTTTGATTTAATTTTGTTAAGAATATCGCAGTCCTTTAAATACTTACTTGGCACAATATAATATTAATTTATCTTATTATAATGACAAAATAGCGTAAGAGTTAAATTATTAAGTTCACTGTCACGGAATTTCGATTATAATAATGTAAACAGAACCTGTCACAATCGGTAATGTTGTTCTTTTCAATTTCTCGTGAAGTTCTAAATAGTATCACACAATTTCTGAATGTGTATAGAATTTTTAATCGATAGACATTATTGGTTATATTGGGAAATAGGGAATTACATATAACAAAAACAAGTATTTGGTCAGAAAATATTTATTGTTGTATTTAAATACATTTTAGTTTAATGTAAATAGACATTTGATGAAACTAAAAGGTACAAAAATATTAAACTCTTTAAAAAATAACATTTGCTTTCTACATTATCTCCCATGTACTACTTGCATTTAACTATATTTATGTATACATTGCGCTTGCAAGAGCCCCTCGTGGTATTCTTAATTATATATTATAACAAATATCAATCTTAAATGCTGCAAAAGAATTACCAGATTTAATAATTTCCCGATATTTTGATAAACTGATTTGATGTTTAAATATTTTTAAAATCACATAATTTATACTAAAGTATTAAACAAATTATTATCGCGTATAAAATAGTAATATAAATATAAAAATAAAACATTAACCAATAATATTTAATATTGATATTAAATATTATTATCGTGTTTATAATATTGATTAATATAGTATGAAATATCAAATAATAATGCAAACAAATTTGCTGAATAAATTTACACTGCATAATATATAAATACATTTATCCAATTGGAAAATATACGTCTTCGTCTTAAATGTGGCCATCGAGTATATCCTGCGAAGACGGAACATGTAATATTCACACACACACATACACGAGCGCGCGCACGCACGTACATATGCGCGTTCGCGCGCACTTACACACACAATTAGCGTGCCATTTTAACGACGTTTTCATTTAATCGTGGGAAATCCAGGAAATCATTTCTTCTATGGAAGTAGTTCAGTAGTTAATTTTTTTTAATTATACACTCTGCGTAAATAGCGCGAATTATTAATTTCGCAGCTTGTAACGTCTTATCAAATGTCTTGATTATAGATAACTGTCGAGAAAGATATAAAATAGGGACATAATGTTCGTTCTTAATTAATTAAATAGAAGTTGCATTCGAACATGCAATTTTTTTAAACGCCCGAGACGTATTTTAATTTAATAAGTTTTACTTCTTCAAAATGTGAAAACATTTTTATAACCTCGTTTAATAAAATTTTTCACAAATTCTTAAGTTACGACCAAAAGGCGAATAAGGAGGACAAACAAGCGATTTTATAGTATTCCTGAAACATCTTATGTTTATACAACCGCGCTATTTATGAAATATATTTCAGCAGCTTAATATGAAATGTTTTGTAAGTAGACTACCTATGCAGACGATATCGATTAGGCAGGTTTTGGTGCAGTGATACAAGTTCCCAATTAAAAAAATGAAAATTATTTTCAGTCGGTCTGATATCGTTAGTTGTATATTTATACTACTTTGTAAGAGTATTAAGCTGGGACAGCAAACACATTATAAGTAAAAAAATTGACATAAGAAAATCGTTCTATATTTACACTTTATTAATGCAAAATATAAAACTCGCTATTAAAGACTATTTCAAATTTACAACTTACTTTCAACTCCAAAAATGGAATGATCATAAATTATTTGTATAATCATGATTATTTACAAGTTAGTACGCGTCATATGCAATTCTCCACTTTCTAGCAAACAACTAAAATATTGCTTCGTAGGTCGAAGGGTAAATGAAATTTTCCATTTATTTCATTCTTACGATTTCCTTTAATTTCAATATTTAAAAGTATTAGCCTTGAAAATGTAAAGTATTATTAAAATTTTAAATATTTACTAAACTACTTTACTAAATTTTAATGACAATAGAAGGCAATACAATTTAGTAAAGTAGACGATAGAATAGGTCAAGAGGCAAAAATATAAATTCTTACAATAAATATATGTATATATATATATATATATATATATATATACGAGAATCAAAAAGAAAGTAATGGCATTCGATTAGGATTTCGATCCCAGCATGTGCTTATGAATATCTATAACTAACAACTATAAACACCATCTCGACTATGTTTCGCCCAGTGCAATATGCTTGTTTGCCTAAAAATTTAAACACGCCTTTAAATCCAAACTGTCATAATTTTTGAGTACCTACATTTTAAATCTACTTCAATTCAGTTTCATCAACCATGTTTAATATGTAAAAATGTTACCTTAAAACTACGTTAACGTCAAAATAAATTGTGATACGTAATTATATTGATTAGATGTAATATATTACCTCTTACATACTAATATATTAAATTATATATTTCAATTAACACTTTAATGGCAGTATGTAGGCTTTCGGAACAAGATAACTTTCATTTGATTTATGTAATACACGCAAACCACTGGCGAACATGGTCGACAGCGGGCCGCCTAAAGGTCAGGGCCGCGCAGTAGCTTTGGGGTAGTTCCGAATATATTCTGTAATTTAATATTTTCATATGGGTTTTATGACATGTATATGTATGTGCATATATTCAGTACTTTTTCCTAATATTATCGTTGAATTTAAAAATAGTAAAAACGTCAAGAGCACATTTTTCTGAAAGAAAATCTTTCTTTTGTATTTCCCTCTAATTTTTTTCTAATCTTAATAAGACTGTATATTTTGTGAAGATTACTGAAAGATATACATTAAAGGACAAAAGTGACTTACTGTGTTTTAGAAGTGCTTGTATAATATTATCATTCTGTATTGCGAATCTGGAAATATATATCAATATTTTTTTATATAAATTATGATACTTTTTTTCACTTTTATGCGGTTTAAATACCAAAAAAAATCAACTCCACATTTGGACGGTAAAGTTTCGAATTAAATATAATTAAGTCAAATGGCTTATTATATCATAAAGTTCCACATCTTTACTAAACATTTGCTTTGATTCCAGTGCCAATATTTGATGATATACCATAAATTAAATAATTAATGATTGAGATATTGTCTGATTCATCACAAGGATATATTTCGTTTTTTTTTTGGAAAATATAGTCGTAGCGTTACTTTTAGATTCGTCATCTAAGAATGCAGTGATATCTTATCGGCAATTTGTAGAATATTATAAAGATTGCAGCTAAACAGATAATAGTGAAAAATTAAAAATTTGGTCACTGAAGTGAAGAGTGTTCTATGTATGAAAGACAAATGGATCAGATCAGATGAATCAGGGCAATTACTGTCAAAGTTTATGCATGAAAAAATGGAATTCTGCAAAAAAAAAACAAAGAAGAGATCAATATGAAAAAGCAACCTAGTTTGATACGAATATTAGATTTGTTGTTAAAAATATTGGAAAGTAAGCTGTTGGAAGACTAAATTTATTTGTTTATAATTTTCCTTTAAATACCCTGTTGTCACGTCCATTTGCACTAGTAAGTGCAGAAATTTTTTTAATTAAGGTATACATAATTGCATTTATAAAGAGCATTGTATCAAAACGTGGTTAAATTCTTGAAAACGATTACTTCTGAAACCTCTCCCATTTAAATTTTGTAATATAACTATTTGGCACTTATCTGTAAAACCATTTAACTACCATATTTGTGATTAATATTCATTATATTTCTATGGTTAATAGTACATAAAAGTAATACGAACCATATTAAATAATCTACAAATACCGTTTTATGCTTATTTAATTTTTAAATAAGAGATTTAAAAAAACATCCTTTTACTAATTCATTATTCTTAGTGAAATCCATTTTCAAATACATTTTTCAGTACTTTTTCACATTTCCAGGGTTTTCTAAAACTGACTCAATGGAATGAATGTGAAATTAAAAAGCATTAACTCATAGTAGATTTTATTGACGTTTATGATTTGTTTTTGTACTCAACATTATTTGAGTCAATGATAGACACAGGTCAACATTTAGGCGCTGCTAATTAATACCATTGAAAAATGGTAAATGATATCAGATCAGTTAATCTAATCAGACACAACAATGTAATTATTAACATATTGATGACACCAAATAAGTGCACTTAATGACCTAGGTGACTAAGAACTTTGAATCTACCGACCAATTCAGTAATGGTATCTTTCTGGAAACAAAATCAGAGAATCTGAAAATTTGCATTGTGAAAAAATTCTACCTACATCCGTTTTGTAAATATATACGTCAGATGCTATTAATGTGAGTTTTTGTCATTGATACTACTATTTCGAAAGATAAAAAATAGACGATTCGCAAGTTTGTCCACTTTGTCCGCCATAGTTGTCATATATACATATATATATATATATATATATATATATATATATATATATATATATATATATATATATATATATATATCTAAATATGTGTACATATATATATATATATATATATATATATATATATACATAAGTGTGTGGAGGTGTATGTATGTGTTATAATAACTTAGTGTAATATATTATTGATTATATTTGGCGTTAATTTTGTAGAAATTCATTATTCACAATTAAATGAAACTACGTGATATAGTGTTATTTCTACTTTCTTTAATTTCTTTACCACGACCTAGGTTTCGTTGTATTACATCTTCAGGTGGGATATTAGCAAAGATCTTTCATCAGATCATCTTTGCTAATATCCCACCTGAAGATGGTGTAATACAACGAAACCTAGGTCGTGGTAAAGAAATTAAAGAAAGTAGAAATAATACTACATCACGTAGTTTCATTTAATTGTGTTTAATATATTTAATATGTATAATAAATTCAATGAAGATTTTAATACCCTTACCAATATGTCAACTGTCTTAACTCGCTATATATCTTATTTTACATTGTAGTTTCGGAAACGATATTGCCCCCAGAGTTCCAGCTCCTTGTTCGATGTTTATGTGTAGTCGGTTCAATTTTTCGTTCCTGACTTTAAAACATATGCCTACTGTCCTCATATATATCCCTTACTGTTAATTTTAGGTAGGATTGGATATAACTCTATGCATATTGGAAGAGAGTAGCATCTAGCCCTATATTTATTCTAGATACTGAAAGGGTACGTTGACAACAATTAGGTGTTGGGATTGGTATCGTATTTTGCATATGTATGTATATAAGTATGTATGTGTGTGTGTTTATACGTATCCAAAAATACACGTATTGTAACAAACAGGAATTGTTAATTTTAAAAATATAGCATTTATGACAATAAAATACGTATTTCACAGTTGTTTTTATATCTAACCTAGGAAAGAAAGAAATGAAAGGGGACGGAGTATTTTGCTCCATCGTTATGAATTTATGCTCTAGTAGCACACAGAAACACCTTCTTCGATAAATTTAGAACAAATTTTATCCCTGAAAAACACCGGACTCTCCTGAATATAACGAGATCTAAAAATTCTATAATATTGCTTATACTGTAAAAAAACACTTTTTTAAATGACATTTTGCGCAGTTTATATGAAGAAAATTAACGTGGAATAATAAAAAAATCAATATATACCGATAAAACATGAATGACTAAACTCCGTAGCAGAGAAAATAGGTACATCGAATTTGGGTTTATTAGATCCGTCACAAACAGCATTTGTATGTAGTCACGTATGTAGTGTAGTCTGATGATGAAACCGTAAGTCGGTCGACAGAACTCAGAAAATTCACAGAGAATTGACACAGAGTGTGCACGGAGTTATTCACATAACGTTATATACATTATGTATAACGAAATATCCATTATTATTAATATTTTTGGAATATTTTGTTATTTTTAGGCTTTCATCCCTCAAGATATAAAATACGAAACATTTGAGGTCACTTAGTTTTTTGTCGATCCGTATATCCCTTGAAGTTCATTTTATCAGAAAGAACTGGTGAAAATTAATACGCATATAGGAGCCTTACATTCTTGTAAAAATATAGTCTTACATTTTTGTAAAAATGTCAAGTTTTTTGTTCAAGCAAGAAAAAGATGCCCTTTGAAGCATATTGCTTTATTCGTAGAACTATCATACCCATTGATCGCCAAAACCAGCCAACCAGCAATCTTGAAAGCTTAAATAATTGTGAGGAATACTATCATAAGCAAAAAAAAATAAAAAACCATGATTTCTGTTTTTATATGGAATTATACATATTTTCAATTAGTTTATTTTTACTCCTGTGAAAGACAAAAAGTGCACTACATTGACTTTGTGGAAAATTAATGGTTGTAAGTAACTAGAAATAGTATGTACCCTCCAATTTTTATAAGTACTTAAAAGTGTACAATACTTTAGTAAATCAAATTCTACTCATACTTGACAGTTCTTTTTTATTTAAATTAACAAAGATACATATATATAATATTCAGAACATTACACAATAGTTTTAAAATATACATACACACTAAACTTATAAGACCTTTCAATCACTTACGTTAATATCAAGGAAATTGATTTAGAAACTCGACTTGAAATAAAGTGAAATACTTATAAAGTTAATACTCAACCCAAGTTTTTAAGCATTTAAAATAAGAAAAGTAATAAGAATATAAGTATGTTTGCTAAGTTTAGTTTCTAGGAGTTTTGTAATGATTAATCCTGTTGCTAGGGGGAATATAACTCTATTTTTTTATATTAATATATTCTAACTTATCTCAACTAATATAATGAATATGGAAGTGAGTTCCATTCGTTGTCTACCTTGATAGTTCAAATAATTATATAACACGTATCGTAGAAATATATATAGAGAAATACTAATTGATTTATTGATCAATATTGGAAAGCAATTTCTTCCAACAACCAGCATATCAACCAACACATTTCGGCGACGACAAGCAAACGAATATTAACGTAGAATTAAAAGAAAATAGTTGCAAAATCTTTGTAATTTTGCCCTAAAATTAATAAGTATGTATATTATTCAATTCCCTTTTGAAATTTTAGTACAAATTTACTTGAGTGGTAACTATTGAAATATATACAAAATAGTATACTTTACCGCTATTCAAGCTTTTTTCAAAACGGTTTCTGAGACAAACTCTGAACATTTATAGAAATATTTCTGAACATTTATAGAAATATTACCGTTAGAAAAAACATAGTTCTTGGATCATATTCTACAGTTCCAACTGATATTCATATGATGCCACAAATTAGAAATATATTTTTTCACACACATCTTAAGAATAATATTCAAGTATAATTAATAAACACAAAGTAACTGGTAGAATATGCATGTACGAGTATCATTTTAAATGCCTTTGTCACCTGTTAGAAAGGATGTAGAATAATAAACACTCGTTTCAAAACATAAAATTAGTTACTTGTTTCAGTTAAAAACAAAACCTTTCTCAATTAGCAAATTTCCTCTGAGGCTAAAGTGCCATTGGGAACACTTTGATGCCAGGAAAATTCCAAAAAAATAAGTTGATTAATTGTAATATATACATACATACACACACGCATATACATATATATATATATATATATATATATATATATATGTATATATCTATATGTATATAACTACATGTATGTTATTGAATAAAAAATGGAAAAAAAATTCCCCGATGAGAGAAATCATAAGTTTCCACAAAACGTTTTCAATCTTGGTTCTCTATTTGAAATGGCAAAAACAGGTAAAGCAAGTACTTGATTTTGCACTGTAGAATTTAGAATTGCAAAAAAATTACAGATTTTCAAATACATATTTTATATAATTTAGTTACATATTAACGATTTCCGTCATTTTTTTCTTAACCCTGATTCACTTTCAATTCGAAAACAAAACATAAATACATTCAAATTCACAATTAAATGAAACTACGTGACGTAGTATTATTTCTACTATCTTTAATTTCTTTACCGCGACCTAGGTTTCGTTGTATTACATCTTCAGGTAGTCTATTACCAAAGATTACCTGAAGATGTTGTAATACAACGAAACCTAGATCGTGGTAAAGAAATTAAAGAAAGTAGAAATAATAATATATCACGTAGTTTCATTTAATTGTGAATAATGAATTTCTACAAAATTAACGCCAGATATATTCAATATATTTAAATTATTAAGAAACTAGGCAGGATTTTCACCAATATCCTGCCAGTAATTCGTCTCTGTCGTGCACCAGTTGAGTATTATGTAAAATAGTTCCGTTGACGTAGCAGAATACATAAATACGTACATGCAAAATCGGAAAACTTAAATCGGATCGCTTTGTGCTTCTATTGATTTTCTTGGTAATCCTTCACTATTACACATCTACACCTTACAGGGTACCGTATATTTAAAAATGAAATATATTTCATATTCATTACTCAGCGACCTATTCGCAAAATTACCATAAAGCCTGGTGCGAAAGTTTGCCGACTTGCGCCTAGAGTTTGTTCCTCATATCTTTCGGTCATCACAAGTTTATTTCCATTTTCCCTGTCGTCGCGACAGGGTAGCTTCCTGTTGCATCTCTTCATATTAAGTTTAGTTTAGGACTTCCCTTTTTATAAAATTGAACGAACAACGAAGAAACTCGATAAAGTTGCAAAAAGAGTGGAAATTTTCTTCTTGGTTTTTATAGGTATTTATATAATGGTTTTAAATAAAAATATTGCCTATTGATTAACCAATTAGATAAATTTCTTTAGGAATCAAAAAAATTTCATGTAAAATCAGCGTTACCCATCTAGAAGAAATTCTTGTACACATGAGAGTTATCGCAAGCGAAGAACGTATATTTATTAGTTATTAAAAGAAACGCTATTAACTTCTATCTTCCAATTATTATTTTATCGAAATGGAACCAATTATTATTTTATGAAAACTTGACATCTTAATGTATTAGACTACATAGGCATTAGTAATTTTTTATTCCCAAAACTTATCCCCAGAATAGGGATACTGGTTGTTGAATACTTATTTACGTATATAAAACTTAAATGTTTAGATACAGCCTCAGATCCTTTATGATGTGATTAATTACGCCGGGTTATCATATTTGGTAACAGGTAAGATAGTTCTTTGATGAAATTTATTTACCGATTTTTAAACAGAAAAATATTTGTTCAAGTTTATTAAAAAAATATAACCATCTTTTTTTTGCACGGATTTGAATCAATTAAATGGTGCCAATTTTCAAATATTCATGGTTGGTTCTCTTTTAAATTTTGTTTAGCCCTTATTGTTTTAATTTAAATTTGGATAGCTAACAGTGCTGAAGAGGAATAGCTTCAATTAAATTAAACGCTATATTTTGATAGAAATTTGCGCCACATAACGCTCACAATATGAAATTTCATACAAATAAACAAATGTTTAATAACATGTATGAGTAAAAAGTTGTAGTCGAAGAAAGCAAATAAATAAAGGCGATAATTGCAACTCTGAAATTGGTAAAAAACAATAATAGACGAGTACATAGCAAATATATCGCGGATATAAAAGGGAAAGAGCCACCACACTAAAAGATCGGGGATAAATCAGGAACATTCCAAAAATAATTGTCATGTTAATAAAATTTAATATTAATTTATTAACATACAATTACGTTAATATAACCATCATAATATTTTTTTCTTAACAGTGCCAATATGTTTTAATTAAAAATACCTTATTGAAAAAATTCAAACATATTTTAACATTTTAATTTTTTTTAATTTCATTTCTGAAAGTAAATGCTTTGAAATTTTTTTTAATTTTATCCACTTCCTGGCTGCCGAACGTTGAAATTTTAATAAATTACCGCACACGTGGAAATTATACCAAGTTCTTTTTATTATGTTTTGTCTCTAAAATACTTTATAAAAAATAGAGTACGCCAGATATCACACAAGCGTAAAGCTTGTTAAAATACATGTAGTACAGTATCCAGGTAGGTTCGAGCTTGCAAAAGTTCACAGAAAGTTTATTTCTGTCGCACTTCTTAAATCTGACATGTTAATGAATACTCCAAATTTTAACGTTTGTAATGTAACTGTTTACGGAAAAGTTAATTCGCCATCTTTTTAACATGCTATCATGAACGACTATACGAATATACGAGTATGAATACTTCCCAATGCTGATGCATTCGTCTGATTTTTATTTAGTAATGATAAATGTTATTACTAACATATCATTACTAGCTCTCTCTTATTTTTTTCTCGTTTTTAATGGATGCAATAAAAAAGTGCTAATAAATATTTACTAAATTTAAATTTTTAATTCTTAATGAAGACAAAATTTAAATCACTAATTTTATATAGCAAAAAAATTTGTTGATTAATTGTGAATACACATATAATATATTAATTCATACAGGTAAATCTTTCGTTAATTTTTATATTGTTGTGTTGTTTCCTCATAATTTCCTGTCTACGATTCTACTCAAGTCACTCAACTTTGAACTAGATAAGATTATTTTAACATTAACCGCACTACAGATTGAGAGATTCATGTGAAAATCAGGTAATTTGAGAATATTTTAAAATAATTCTATTTTTAGCGTGCAGACGTTTTCAAGATATTACAAATGCCAATTTAATTTGTTTTAGCCATCAAACTATATGTTATGAAAACTGATATTATGTAATTCGCCCTGAGTGTAATTTCATTTTGAGCACATTTTTTTTATAATAGAGCTTTCAGAGCAGTTTTCAATACTATATTTATTTCATGTTCCATATATTCTGCTCAGTTTACCATTTCACAAAATCAATACCGACATTCATTCAACAATATTCCCCGCAGCTGGTCAAGAGCCTAATTGCCAGCCAAGCTGAGAGTTCAACTGTGCGTAATAATAGATGAGGGTCAAAATATGTCGTCAATTTATAAGTTTGTCTTATGAAATTGCTGAAGCAAAAGTTTGTTGGCGGCTATGTTGTGTAATCAGATTCTGGTGTATTTAAATTTTCAGCATTTCGCATCTGTGCAGTAAAATTGGGACTCGTAAATAAAAAATGATTTAGCATTTATGAAAATTTGGTGGATATTATTAATGGATAAATAGCGCTTGTGATTTGTTTAAAAAAATGTGAAGTAGGAAAGGGTAATGTGCATAAAACATTTTCGATTTCCGAGTTAGATTTGAAAAAAAAACATGTTAATTAAATTAAACAAGGTTATATGCCGGTTTCAAAACGGTTTTATTTTATACCAAATTTCATTTTAAAAGAAAGTTAATGAAGTATGCCAAGTTTAATAGCACTACTTTCCTTTGAAAACTTGAGAAAAAATATTCTTAAAATAATCTTTGACATATTTCTGAAATTTAACAAGGAAATCGACATTTTAATATCATTTACTTTAACAGTTTTAATTAACTTTTAAGTAACTCGGAGCAGTAATAAGTTGGTATAAAATAAGATACAATATTTATTTATTAAATTAAAGTTTTAAAATAGTAATCAGTATTTTCAATTTTTTATTGGCTTTTGTAACTTTCTGTAATTTTGTTGTAATGTTGTTTTGTTATTTATTTACCTCGACACATTAATGTTTAAAGAATTATAGCCTAGTCACATTGCCATGTAACCAACTGAGTTTCAAATATATTTTATCGCATTTATTATTCCGCCTGGCAAACTCGTGTAGTTGGCTGATAATTACTGCGGCAAGGTATGTCTTTAAATATTGCAAGAAGATGAGAAGCCGAATAGTATCGTGTCGATTTGAAATGTTATTACGGATCAGTTACCGTATCAAAAAAATCTTCAAAAATATTATATAGAAAGCTGTAATAACGGTCTAGTAATTGACATATACTCTATATAAACAAGAAATATTAAAGAGATACTGATTTACTGAATATAAAGTATTCAACAAAATAATAATTATGTAACCGAAGGAAAGTATTACTAAATAAATCAAAAATTATTACCAAATAATTTTTTTGTGATATTCTCTGTGTTTTTAAGCTTATCAAAGACACGCTAAGCAAAATATTTTCATAGAAAAAATAAATATTTATAAATTGTTTAATAGATAACAAATAAACTCTGAATGTTTAAATTTTTACACTGGAGTTAGTGTTCACAAAACCGTCGTAGTGCGACTTCTACTTGCACTTGACAGGTTTGTTTAATATTAGCTGACTCAAGAATTTCTTGTTCGCCATAATCGACTATGAAACAGACTATGATTAAAACTTCTAAATCGTTACTAAAAATTCTTTCTCAAGAAATATCATTTGCATATGCAGATATTTGTTTTATCTGAGGTAACGTATAGACTATGTCTCTTGCAGTCCACCAATTAAAGAGAAGATAAAGCAATGTGACGTTTCAATTCAAAGCATACTGAAAAAGTTTTCTTTTATAAAAAGGGCAAAATTAGCTAGAAACTAAAACATTGTGTTTTTTTTTCTTCACAGATCGTCAAGTTCAAAAATTTGAAATCCTTTCAACCGCACATATGAATAAGAGATTGAAGATAACCAAAAGTGTAAATATTATATGTTAAGTATTATTTTTTTAGCTATTTACTAAAGTACAATGATATTTTGTAAAATTCGATTTGAGGGTCCGTGTAATATTAATAATAGTCGAGAAGTGGTTTATTGACCAAGGTATCTACGAATGAAAGCAACAAATATCGTATGTCACCCGTACGATGTCACGATTAATAAAAAAAAGTATCATGAGTTAGTCACAGTACTTATTTGTATTTTAGGGAATATTACTTTACACAGAGTAACCCTAAAACTACTGGATCTTTAATGGGCGTATTTATCGTTGATACTCAATGCAATTGTTTATGTGAAATATATCCTAAGTTGTTTACTATAATACAGGTATTTTGGAAAAGATGAAAAAAGTAAGCGAATCAGCAGGTTCAGAAAGTATTGGAGAAGTCATTTTTGTATCTAAATCTTTATTTACAGAAAAAATATGACATTTAGTAGTTATATTTTTACGCCGTCTTTTCAATTTACAGGTAGAAACCAATAAGGTCAACCAAAGTAGAAACCAATAGGCAAAATAATAATAGCCCTTAATTAGTAGTCACAGTTATTGCTGCCCCGATAAAACTACATATAGAAAATAAAATATTCGCACACAGCTATTCTGGTTAGCTGGTCAATGGATAAAATTCGAATGTTATTGTCGTATCGATGTAACTTTAATATTATATAACATATAAACTGATTACCAAAACAGGTGAAAGACATATTTATATTTTTGTTAAAATATAACACAAGCGATCAAGATACGGCACAAGATATAAAGTGTTACACACCAACAAACGGGATTATTTCGGGTGTATAAATGAGTAACTTATACACACACATGTATGTATGTATGTATGTATGTATGTATGTATGTGTATATTTTATATATATATATATATATATATATATATATATATATATATATATGTATGTGTGTGTGTGTGTGTGTTCGTCTCTATGTGTGCACACATATAACAATGTACCTTTATGATAAACTATAAAATAAAAATAAATATTTTTAAGTAAGTACACTTTCCATTGAAACACCAAATTGTAATATCTTCTTTTTAGTGAGCCGAATGCAATAAAAATTGCCTACATATCACCTCAGAGATAACAAAATCCACCAGCGAAAACTTTATGGAAATCCTTTTACTTGTTTTTGCTTGATACGTGGACAAAGAAACAAGCTCATAGGTACTCGTTTTAAAAATAATATTTTATTTCGTTATTTTCGTCGTTACCCTGAATATTTTTACATAAATATTTTCAATGTACAAAGATGCCAAACCACAAATTTATTTATCCTAATATAATGCAAAAATGGATTTTGTCTTTCTTTCGCGTCGCAACGGAGCAAGGGGTTGACGTCATTTCATTAAAAAAAGAATGGTCGGGAAATGAGATTGGATATTTCTTGTCATGGAAAAATTCTTATTCAAAACTGAAGAAGTACAGAAAGTAGATAGAGAACCAACGTTGCAACGGAGCATTGGGCCACGTGATTTTTTGAATCTTAATAAATGCAATATAAATGAGCCAAAGAATCGCTCAGTTCGATCTTTAATGTAGAGTGCTACCTATAATAACCATCTAATTGTCCTTCTTTCACGTCACAGCTGAATAATATACCCACCCGATTTTTATACAGATAGACACGGCTTATCGGGAAATAACATAGGTTACTTTTTATAGCAGAAATTTTATTTAAAAATTTAATCACATTATAATACTAATTAATACTATAAATGTAATATAACGCCCTTTCGGCGTTTATTTATCATTTCTTATGTCGCGATGGAGCCACGAATTGACATGATTTTTTGCATAGAAATGAATGGTAGGCTCAAAACTGACAAATACTTCTTTTCAACGTTAAAAATCTCATTCTAACTAATATTATGATTTTTTCACGTCACAAAGAATCAACGAATCGATAAAATTGTTTACAGACAAATATATAGCAAGTTTGAAAATTATATAAACTACATTTTTTGCTGAAAATTTTTATTTCTTTGGGAGCATTGTTATTTAATACAAAAAAAAATCACAAAAATTAACGAAGCAACCTCTCAACGTAGTACGGATAAACGCAAGTTTTTGAAACTCTACATACGCAATATAAGGTGGAGAGGGAATCATTCCTTTAATTTCAAATTTAGGGGAAAACAATTTTATTTTTCATTAACATTTGAAGTATGAAATCACGAAAGTAAAGGTTTGGCATATAATTTTTTTAATCGTTAAAAACTCGGTTCTTCCAATTATAATCATATCAAAATCGAAGCTGAGCAATTTTTGCATAATACTAGTCTATTTTTTTGTTTATAATTCCAACATTATTTTCCTTTTACTATTGTATCATTAAAGCAATAATCAATTTTTTTTTCATTAAATTAAAGAAGAGAAAATTATCATTTACTACTTTTTTCGTATTTGAAACTATGGTGTTCATGTTTGAAATGAATCCCCTAACTTGCCCCTATTTCGGGATTTCGGCGAGGTATAGCTAGCAAAAACTGATTTTCATGAAATATATGCATTAATCCAATAGAAAGTAACTGATTAATGAAAACGAATCTAATTCTAATACAGGTGAAGGTTTGATCTATATTCATATCAAGATCATTAAACTACACCTTCCAGAATGTATAATAAAGTTTACAAAATAGTGGTCTTGCATCAAAAATGTAAATGCAGCCCTAATTCCACAGAGAATTTTAATTTTAAATTGTGTCATTGTGCCCATTATTTTAAAATTTCCTGAAATTATTTTAGCGTCTACCATGTATGTGCAGCAAGTCATTTCCACTCAGTTATTATCATTAACTAGAGAAAACTAATCTTTTGGCAAAAAATTCCCCTTTAATAAATGTTTCGCTAAATATTCGTACGCATACAATTTCGAATTGTATTCTCTTTTTAACCGAAAAAAAAGACCTATTTGTTCGTGTTAATATTTATATGTATAAACTGTTAGGTTTTAAATCACTAGTCATACATTTTTAGAAAGGTGAAAATTACTGAAAATTCCGTTTCTCGTCAAATTTTTTTAATTTATTCTCATCAAACCAATTATCGTTATCGTTATTACCAACATTTAATCGCTTTTTCATTAAATTCTGGAAAAATATTTTTCTGCTATTATTAGTCACCACGTCTTTTAATATATTCATGTTAAGAGGTGGCCAATAAGTTCTATTGGTGGAAAGGTTAATTTGTTTTTCTATTATAGGCTTCATTTTGTCCTCAAATGTGGTGAGTTATATTAAACTTATATTCCAATGTACACTTTTACTTAATTTAGTATTCGTATTGCACACGAAATAAAAGTTTGCACGCCACGAGCGGCCACTTCGCTCTGAATTGAAAATGTCTGGTAGATAACGATAAGCAATAACTTTTCACATAATAAAAGCCAACATCGCCTGTTTATAAAATTTTCCGCGTTCCATTAATTTATTATTCAAAAAGTTTTTTATGATAATTTTAAATTTAAATTCAGCGGTCTTCACAGTCAATAATTGAGGCACCAGATTCGTATCGTTTTATTTTTAAACAAATGAAAATTAATTCCAATTACGAAATTCGATTCTGACAATTTCCTGTTATCTTAATTATTTACCGTCCCACATACAATAACCAACAAAAAGTAATATAAAATTATAAAAATAATTATAAGATGGACCAGTGATTATGACTTTTTACTAATGACATTTCTAGCTTTAAAAAATATTATTATAAAACTGAAAGTGCATTTGGATTTTTATCACTGAATCATGCCCTGGTCGTTGAAATTATCAGAATAATTGATCTGGAAAAAAATGAGACATTCAGAATTTAATAGAATTTTCTCCATCCCGAAAAATTATCTTTGTTTTCTAATTATTCTCTTAATTTTCATTTCTCTTTTTTAATTTTTTTTTCATAATTCTAAATCTCATCTTTACCTGCTCAAATGAAAGTATGAGAAGTCGCTGTAAAAAATTAAAATTTGAATCACGTAGTTTCATTTAATTGTGAAAATATTAACTATTAATATGAGTTCAAAGAATGAACTTTATTGAGTTTTCGAACTCAAAAAAAATTATTAATGCTTTGCCCGTTTTTGAAACTTATATTTATTTTTAACGATCTGCAATATGTAAAATTACAGTACTAACATAATTAAAGAATTTGTCACATTGTGTTAATCCAGTTGCAGGGAGAGCAATTTCAGTCTACTTCTGCTCAAGTTTCATTTGCTATAGCTTGCCTGAACATTATATATATATATATATATATATATATATATATATATATATATATATATATATATGTATATATATATATATATACATATATATATATATATATATATATATATATATATCGGTACTCAACATAGTACCGGGTACAATGGAATTCCATTTCTTTATTTTTACCCTTTGGTTTAGACTATGCGTAATTGTTTGGAAGTTAATTCTTAAGTCATATGGTCATTTTCTAGTTTTCGTGCATGAAAAGCGTAAAAAAGAACTCGTATTAAAATATTCACGTGATTCTTGTATCATGGCCTTTTTTTCAGAGACAATTTGGTAAAGGAACCTTGAATTTTACACTGTAATAAAACATGTTAACTTGTATATATTTCAATGTATCAATAATATTTCAAAAATATTTATATGACAAAGAAGGATGAAATGAAGAAATCGATTTTCTTATTCTCATGCGTTGTATTTATAATTAATTGAATAACTATTTTTTGGAATTTTATGTAAGGTAGTTCTAAAAATATCGTTGAAAATAGTTTCAAAAATAAGTTAACCCCCACCACACGCCCACTTTTTTCTTCACCCGTCTATCTTTGAAATTTATTAGATCGAAATATTTAAAAGGAACTGCGATATTACAAATTTGCCTAATATTTACCGGAAAATTATTGTTTCTAAAATTAGAGTGAAATGTCAGATAATTTATTCTTATGATAAAAACATTTGTTGAGATTTATGAATAGTTTAATAGCTATACTGTACATACTTAAGTGCTTACTAGTGAAATAATTACATGGACACAATTGTTCTATGGATAAATAAAATAAGACATTACATTTATGAATAGTTTAATACCAATACTATATATACTTAAGTATTTACTTGTGAAACATTTATGTTCTGTGGTCTATGAATAAATAGAATAACCTCTAATTAATTTTAGGACCAGACATTTTAGAACTACAATTTTTGAACTGAATTTTTTATTTTTATTAATACTCTTCAAATGTTTGGTTCTGAATTTGCAAACTAGCAGTCAACCTTCATACATGACTATATAAAATCTCTACATTATATTTCAATAACTCTGTAATAAAACCATAAATTTCCACCTCAGGCTCTATAAATAATTAATTAGTGAAGAAATGGTAATGTTCCAAGTAAAATATACCCGTCAATATATCATCAAGGATGACATTCCTTTCCCGATAAATGATTCAGTAATCCAATCAAGTATCTAAATTGACTCAGCGCAATGACAAATCGCGCAACTCAATATCAACGATTGTATAAATATATTTTGGCTTTTTAAATAATTGACTCACTATTCATGAATCCCATGAATTATGTGCGTACGTTATATTTAATCCAATTAAGTGTCATTTATATATATACATATATATATATATATATATATATATATATATATATGTATATATTCGTTTCTTTTTTTTTGATGTTAAGCAGATGGATATATTGTAAAAGTTTTATTCAGCCGCAACAATAATGAATAACATTGTTAGCAGTGAAAAAAAATTTCCAGCTATGATTAAAATAAGCATTTTAATCCATACAGGAATTTATTCAACTTACATGTTAGATTTAATTTGTATTCTAATCATTCGGATGGTGTCATGTGGATTTTTCACTTCAAGTAATTCTTTAAGACGGCTATAGGGATGTCAAAATCAGAAGTATAATATGTATAATTCTAAAATGTATGTATGTATTTATGTGTATAAATACATGCGTTTGTACATAACATGAATATGTTTAGGTTAGGCATTAAACTCCGCATAAATATCGATTCTGCTTCTCGTGACGTTGTAGGTAACTTTGGACATCACTGGCATTACAGATGAAAAAAAAATCTTTCAAAAAAATTTTAAAAAATTGAACCAATTTAAAATAACCATCGACTAAAAAGCACACAAAAAGTGTAAAATAAAGAGAATGCGAATACTTAATTTGCAAAATACTGCTACATCTAGAATTTTTCGAAAGTCAATGTCAAGTAAAATGTGGCATCACCTGTGTGTAAGAGTAGACAAACGACTTGGCACCGCTTCCAAAAAATTCTATCAACAACAGTAAAATCGGTACAATTACATTATTATATCGGTAGATACATTTTTTTTTAAACTGTATTCTGCTGTAGTTTTTATTCTTAACCAGGATTTTTTTCTCGCCCCATTTGCACAAACAAGAGGGAATAGTTTCTTTCTAATTTATGTCAACTGCGCTTGTAACTTGACAATTAATTTTGTTAATGTCTAACAAATGGAGGATCATTTTGCGTCTATAACTCAACTGACTATCTTACTACGCGACTAATTAAGTTGACTCGGTTCATACAATTCAATTAGATATTTATAATTACAAGATATTGTAAAGAAATGAGACTTTGAAGAATTTTGCCTAATCAATAAAAATGATATAAACTTGTAAATTCAGTTTACATATTCAGTCTCAAAATCAAATTTCACTCAGTTAAAAACTCAAGTCGCATGCATAATCTTCAGAAAAGCTCTCATTTTATTCAGTTTATAATAATAAAAAATTGCAATTATTAGCGCTACAGAGGACAGTTTTTACATCTTTGTCACAAAATAGATTTTAAACAATTATTTAATAATTATTTAAAAAGTGTTAACTTGCATGTAATTTTAAGGATGCGTTATAAAATATTAAAAAAAGAAAGACGGTTAATGGTTATTTCAACCGTCATTATAGATGTAACCAAAAAAAACCGCATTTCCGTTTGTTAAATTTTGTTCCCTACTTATCAGTCGGTCAAGTTAAATATGGTCGAATGTATTCAGCAATTAATATTTTGGTAAACGTATTTTTCCAAGATTGAACGAGACCGTGCACGCCGTTTTTGTTGAATATGCAATGGCTTCTCATAAATTAATCGGATTTAAATATATGCGACAACAATTTTAGTGGTGAACTTCGAAATATAAAATGGTCAAAATATATCCTTAATCAGGAAAATAAAATTTCCTAAATAAGTTCCGACGTAAAAATAATCTATATAATTCGATATTTGACTATTTATTTAACATATATATAAAGATGTTTAACAAAACCTACGGCATGTTTGTAAAAGCTTTTGATTGCCTGGTGAATATAATACAATCTTTCTCACTATAAATTTCAACATTCTGGCCCCTGATTCAAATTAAAAACTAAATTCATCACCGTTAAAAACACTACAGTGATATTTTGAGCTCTAATCTTCGCAAGTGATTGTGTTATCCGTAATTATTTTCTGGAATCTCTCTATTCGGGGAAAAGATAAATCTATAATATATCAGTTTGTTTGTAAACGCAAAAAAATAAATGTAATATGATGTAATATTTAGGCTTTTGAAAATTTATTTTAGCTATCAAGCATTTTAGCGTGGATCCAAGTCCTACTCAAACAGTTTCATTTTAATATCCTTATAATTTATACATATATCATTATATCAGTGGGTTAACTTGCTACATTCCTAACAAATAAAACAAAGGATTCCGAATTTGATTCATTGAAGATACAAAATGATAGCCCTAAAGACGGTTTCTTATTTTACTGCCGGTTTATCTTTGAGTTTATTTATGTTTAGAAAACACATATCAGTAAAATACTGCTCCTCTGGAAAAGTAATAGTAACAATAGAGACATAATATTTACAAACTCAGATTGGCAGAGCCTAATATAAATATTTATGGACCAGACCGGGGTGGAGCGCTCGCTGCGACACATCGACCGGTTGATGCTGCCGACTTTTTCCCGAGAGACTGACACAAAACAATTTATGTCTGAACCGAATCAGATCGGATGTTTAATAGTTAGGAAGGTATTATATCTCCTTTTACGTCCAGCTTTATTTTTTCCGCGGCTTCGTTTCCGTTAACTACTATGGAATAAGAAACATGATATGATTTTGTTTGAACAAATTTTCTCGCTCAATAAAAATGGGAAAAATGTTCTCCTCCTTTAAATTTCTTTAAAAAAAAAACTAAATGAGAATTAATCAAAAGAAACTAATAAAAAAATCAATAAATTGCTTCTTTATAAACGGTCTTATATCCACAATTACATTCTCGTGACTGATTTAACGGAAGATATGAAAATAATTTTGTTTTAATGTTTTTTACTCATTAACTGAACCATAAAACTAATTAAAAACAAGTCAGATTATATTTTAGGCGCGCAGAATGATATTTATGTTACGCTTCCCGTGTTAATTACGAGACTGATTTTCTGTGATTGCAAAACGATTTAATTTCTGTCTATCGATTGACATTTTTTATATTCATATTCATATTTTTATTCTACTTATTAAAAATATGTGTCATATTCATACACGATATCCCGAAGCTCTCATTAGGATTACAAAAATATTTTGTCGATACTGAAACGTCGTTGTATTATTCGGGATCTCAAAATTTTAGGAATGTGTGCACTAATCAAGACTCGATATATTTTTAGTTTGTATTTCTAGACTAAATATAATAAAGTGATATACATTTTATAAAAATATACATCATATTTTTGAACTATACACGTACAAACTAGCATAAAATCAACCAATTTTTTTGAACTTCTCAACATTGTATCAAAATTTTTCCCACCTTAATTTTAAGTTTGCAACGCTAAACTGTGCAGTATTGAAAACCTTGTAAAAATCCATTTATTATGACAGGCGTGCTACCAAAAAATACATGAACAAACAAATATTAATAAAACCTTAATTTTTTACAATTTTGCACCTAAAAAGGAACAAACCTTCCATGTTATCCATTTATACGATCATTCATTCGTCTTTCTCTCCTTCTCTTTCAGTTATTTTTCGGGTAAATTATTTGACATAGGAAGTATATTTTGCAAGTTATAGATTAAAAAATATTTGAATGACAATTTTGGAAGAGGTAAATTAAATATAAAAAAATGTTATCAGTCGTATAAAGAAACTATTGTAAGGGCAAATTACAAAATGTCCAACATTATTTTCTACAAAATTTCATGTGGAGTTGTTGTAAAGATATTGTGGAATATATCCAAAGATATCGAAAATTACGAAAAACCAGGATTGTTAGATGTTTACCGGAAAAATATACCATTATTTCTAGGAATCATAGTTTTTCTTACACTTCTGAAAAATGTATTAAGAAGTAAATTGATGTGATAAAAAAATAATAATTTATCATTATGAAGAGTTTAAGGACCTAAATTAATTTTCTTTAAATATTGCTTGCCATTCTCTTTTTCAAAGACAAATATCAAACTTATTAACACAAAAAATACGTATTTTTTTTAAAATATACCTAGTATAATGTAAATAAATCCATTCTTGAAAATATTCTGATTTGACTTAAATATTCACTCCGAAGTACCACAGAAACGCTATTTTGAAAATATCTACATTTCCCCGAAGTTTTCAAAACAAACAAATAATATAAAGAGGATGAAAATATTACACTCATTAACTTTTTCCACAATCCTGGTAAACGAAATATCTTTATAATAACGTAAATAATCGAATAACTTCATGGTTCGCGTATTACGATATAAACGCGCTCCCAATTGCTCAGTCGCTCACGGGTCTTCGAGTTGATAATATCGTTATTTTTCTCTCCAAACCTTTCTATATGTATTTCGTAATATTAAATCATATATGGCATTTTTACTCTAATGATAGGTGTACATTTTCTTAATTAATATACGTCGAGTTTAGTTAATAAGTCAATAACAGTGATCATTATGTTTTTTGCTAATAACTGTTATATTTTTATTTATAATTACATATGTATATTTTTATTGAATATATTTGGCGTTAATTTTGTAGAAATTCATTATTCACAATTAAATAAAACTACGTGCTGTAGTATTATTTCTACTTTCTTTAAGTTCGTAGTTTCATTTAATTGTGAATGTGTATATTTATTAAATCCCATAAACAATAAATACTGGTAATAAAACTTCAAATCATTATAATAGCGTACTGAATTTAGATTTTACGGTGTTTGTAAGATGCAAGATAATCACGTTATTTCTTAATATAAATTAACATTATATTTGTAACAGATAGTAATGTTAGTTGCATTTTAGACTTTCAGGTGCAAATTACAGTATATTTAACAAAAAAAATACGTAGTCGGGAAAATGTGTAAAATACAATGTCAAGTATATTATGTTCGTTTTTTTTTGCGTACCAATTTAGAAATCAGGATGTCAGTATCCCAAAGAACATGTTCAAAAATGCCCTTGGCTTCTGGCAAGCCACATCTATGACAAACGTACTTACCTTGAAAATTACTGGATAATCTTTATAACTTCACGATGTTTTTAAAATTTAGGTTGGCAGCCTTTCTCATTGTCTATAAATAGTTTAATTTTAAGTTATTAATTAATTTTAGAATATAGAATTTGAATTTTCTAGTATTTTTGAGATTCAAGGAGACGGTGTCTTTCATTTGCAGTAAATCACCGTTATATTTATTTTCAACTAAATTCAGAATGTTGAATTTCAATTTTAATTTTTGAGGTTCAAGGTGACTTCAATATTTACAATAAATTGCCACTCTCTATGTTTTCAAATAGTTTTAGGATACTAAATCCGAATTTCACAATGTTTTTTTTCAGATTTGAGAAGACGGTACCTACCATATGCAAAAAATTGCCACTATATTCATTTTTGCCTAAATTTAGGGAGTTGAATATTAATATCACAATATATAAGGATTTACGGTGGTGTTACATTATATAATACAATAAATGACCACTATATCAATAGATGTCGCTATCTTGATTCTTAAAAATATTGTGCGTTTCATATTCAGCACTCTAAATTTAGTAGTGATTCATTTCGAAAGAGATGCCGAAATCTCGATTCACAAAAATATTATTAAATTCGAATTTAACACCCTATGGTTAGTTGAAAGCGTATGTAATGAAGATTTATTGCAATAGATAAAAATGTCGCCATTCAATGCAGAGTACTCAAGTTTATCGTTAATCGTAAAGCAATCAAATCCAAAAGCAAGCAAAACTCCGACAACATCAAGACTTCAGAGGTGGAACCAGCAGTGCCTCAAGCCTCACGGTTTAGGTACGCAGTACGCCTACAGCGCCAGAACTGAGCAATTTGAACAAGAGTTTATTGACAGAACTTCTGCCTGGAACCGATTATAGTAATTAACATAGTATAACAATTAAAAAGAAATATCCAAAATGATACTTTAAAAATGGAAGATTCTTAAGTGTAACGATTTAGTCATGCAGTACCCCTATAGCATTAGGATAGAGGAGTTGGAATACCAAGTATATGGACAAAGTTTCTTCATGAAACTCATTATTTTAATAAAAAACAGCACATTCTCAAGTCTGATGCTTTAGGAAGGCAGTAGTCCTACAGGATCAGGACGTAGAAGTAGGAACCCAGATTTAAGTGACAGAGTCTCTACTCGAGATCGGCAATAGTAACTTAAAAATAGCTTAGCCGACAGGCGACCGGACTTAGGACCGCGGTCTGGCTACAACATATGGAGGGTGCGAGCCTCCTGTCGCTCACGGGTTACGCAGGCTGCAGTGCACCGGTTCGCCTTGCGCCAACACGCTTCGCGGAACGGTAAGAAGGGGCGTGCTCGCTCAGAGATCCATCTGGAGCGGAGCCCAGGGGTAACCGGGGTATTCCACGCCTCGGGGCTTCAGAAAAAATGAGACTCGAAATTTCCGCTTCCAAGACGGCACTGGAGCGTACATTCCACCATCCGATTTTTAATTATCGGAGAGAGACGTAGAGAGAGAGCCGATCCCGCGATTTCATCAGAGCGTGAACGACTTCTAAATTGGTTCTGCTTGGCTGCTGAAGACACACTGAACGTTTTGGCTGCCTCATTAAGGGCGCCCTGTCCCTGCTGCTTACTTCCAATGATTGTGGCTGCCTAGTTCCTGAAGACGGCAGTTTCTTGTTGTGACTCCTTCTTCTGGTTGTTTCCGACAATTGATTGCGATGACTACTGGAGACTCCCTGATGACGCACTGACTTTTACACCGAATATGGCTTCTTTTATGTACCCTATATCGACCCAATGTGGTTTTTGATCCCCCCTCTCTCCATCCTCGTTTCTTTGCCTCGCTCTCTCTTTACTCCTCTCTTTTTCTTCAACCCGGCTCCTACATAAGTTTGCACGCCGCACGCGTTGCGTATCATTTTTATAAAAGTACATAACATAAAACATAAAGATACAATCACAATATAAAGTATTAATTAGTATAAATCAGTCTTCTGTTTAAATTGTGCTCTCTATGTCATCCGGCTTCAAGCAGCGGACCTCGGCTTGTTTTGAGGCGACATAAATTGTGCTCTCTACGTCGTCCGGCTTCAAACAATGGACCTTGGTCGATTTCTAGGCTAAGAGGTCATTCCTGGTCAGTCCTAATAATTTGATGTATTTTATTAATTATAATATTTTACGTATAAAGTTTTGTTACAATATCAATAAATCCTAATTAATATAAATTTTGCACATTAATTGTTTCTTTTTTGGAAGTGGTTCTTGAAGTACATTTTATATTTTAATATTTAGTAGCAGCTGTGGGTGTGAATCTCCAAGTAAACGGTGGAAAAAAGTACAAAGAAAAATTACGTGGAGAAAAAATTACTTATATTTGTCGAAATTAGAGACAAAACTCGTCTTCATATTATATCCGGCTCGCCTAGTAATGGGAAGAATGTGGAACCGGTTGGGCGAGGGACCAACGTGAGGAAGGTAAAAAGCACAAGAAAGAAGCGGGTGAGAAGCGTGGTAAGAGACGCAAGCGCAAGAAGAAAACTTAAGTAAGGCAGCTATCGTCCTCCTGTTGAAAGAAGAAGGAGTAAGTAAATCTACAAGAAAAGAAAGTCGACAGTGGTGAAGCACAAGGTCAAGTGTAAGCAGAATAATGCGAATCCAAGACTACAATTTTATCAAATAAGTCGTATGATGGATAAGGTGATGGTGGCAATTTAAGGTAATTTAAAAAAAATACGGAAAATACCTCAGAAACTCAGTTCAGATGCCAAGATCCCAAAATTTAAATAATTCGAATCATCTAGCCATATGTGAGGATAAAATTAAAAATTTTGTCTCCACGCAAAAACCATATATTTTGAAACGAAAATAAAACTGAAGAAATTTCAAGATTATCTATCTCAAACAACTCATCGAGTATGAACAGTAAACATTACAATCACTTGCAAATTCAATTGAAATATAAATGTTACTATCTTAACATTGGAATTTTGTTTTCTATTAAAGTTTTTCCTTTGACCGCGTCCATATTCATTTCCCGTTTCTGATATGTTGTTTATTTTATTTTGTATCTTTTGGAATTTATTATTACATTATATAAAGATGTTCCGTTAAATTTAATATTGTTTTCATTTCATATTTTAGCGGCACTAATATGAGATATTTGCAGAGTATTGGTCACGCCACGCACGTGGTTTGCTCTATCTTAATTGACTGCTATTCTTATAAACAAATCAACTCTTGAAATAAATTTTCACAATACTGTTACAAACAACAGAAACAGAACTCCAAAAAAATAGGACTAGGAAGGTCGTCTATTTTCTTAATGATATGTTTTAAATTTAGAAGAATGAGAATAAATATAGTTCAATAAAGTACGTGCAATTAATCATATAAATCAAACTTTTTTATATGTTAAAAAAATACTTTTTGTCTCTCCTTCAGACATTTGGAGATATTTGGAGCTGAACAGTAGAAACGTGTTTTTCCAGGGTATGAAATATGAAATTTAGTAAAAATTCGATGATTTTGCTACTAAAAGGAGCGTAGTTATTCAAGATATATTAATGAAAGTATTTTTATGAAACCGAATACAATTACAAATCCAAAAATATCTTAGCAATCATAAGAAGTGGGATAATTTTAAATAGAAATTTTCTGAATCCAATTATGGATAAAGTTTACCATTGCAAGGAAGATTATCAGGACTGATCACTATTAAAATGATATCTGTCTACCATATAGAAACGTACCCCTTTTTTGAATCTTTTTGTGTGTATCTGCGTGCGTTTGCGTCGGTGTGCGTGTGTAAGGTTTGGGTGTCAATTTGTGTGGCTTTGTGGGTACGCGTACATGTGAACGTGTGTGCATCTATGTATGTGTGTGGTATAAATTATTTTTAATCTAATAATTTTGGGTTTTTGATATTTCTTTGTAATAGTAATAGAGAGTTACTTGATTTTTGATGGCGGTGAAATTTTATTAAAACTTCTCTAAAAGATTATGTCTTAAAGAAAGATCAAAATGTGGCCGATGGATAGAATTATTCTGACTCAAAATAATTGTCTTCCTTGTTCTATAAGTAATAAATATGAAAAAACATTTTGGAATTAAAAATTCTCCAGAATATTCAAAACTATTGAGGAAAAAATCGAAACTCGTTAATGATATTGAAAAATAAAGAAACCAGTTTCTCATTTAATTAAAAACAATATGCAGTTGAGAGGTAATAATATAAAAAACTTGTTAATAATAACTTTTTCTTAACAAGAAGATTGTGATTACGTGAGTTAACGTGTACGTGTATGTATATTATTTAAAAGGCTCCAATATTTTGCGAAACTACTATCATAACTTTTGACGTAATAAAAGCGCAACTACTCAAAAGTCGACTTTCTAAATTTTCATTTTATTCATCATATTATATCATCCATTATTCACAAAAAATAATTTCACTTCAGTTTTCACCTACGCCGAATCATGTCGTGTCTTTCGCAACACAGCTTTCATTAATATCCTAACGAGTTAAGTGATATATTTACTTAAGTTTTATTTACTAACAAATTAAATGTTTTATTGTTATACAATTTTTTTAATTGTTGCGTATAATTTTCTCATTTAATTGTAACCTAATTATAACAACAATAGAATCAATGTCACTCTACATAAATTTGTGAATGGACATAGTATAATAACTGCATTTGAAAAGGCGCTTATACAGAATACGACTAAAAATACATTATATAAAATTAAGGTATTGAGGGTGGATTCTATAGTTACTGGAAAAACTATATTTGCATTTTCTAGGTACGGTATAAACGATGGTCGGATAAATCTTAATTTTGACGCTGTAGTTACAAATCCGAATATGAAGTATATAAATGGAAATCAATTAGTTCCACTGTAGTATTTGTCCCTTCCTCCATCTAACAGACGGAACACTGAAACTTGTGTACTCAATAATCTATAATATAATGTTTATAAGTTAATATACATATATAAATGAATAACACGTGAACGAAAGACTAATTCCTTTCAAGAAATTGGTATTCCAAAACAACGATGCCGAAGTAACATTGGATTTTTGTATAGCTTAAATGTAAAATGTTTTTTACCCATGCGCTATTTCTGAATAGTATTTTAATGCATAATATATACAATACAGATAATCAAAAATGCAAAACTGATTTTCAGACTATCGCCTTCTTCATGCAGAAAGCTATACAATTCTCATTCATTAATTGAAAATAATCGATGTACATAAGTATCTGGAACAACCTGAGAAAACTTTATAAATTTATTGCTTTGAATAGAAAATATGCAGGCTTTAAAATGTGTTACGTCTTTATCAATATATATATATATTATTCTTAGAAAATAGATTTTATGTGATTTCGCTCATTTTCTTGCTTATTGCCTTTGTTCTTGACAGCTATCTGGTATATAGCCTATTTTACTTATTTTAAATTAATGAAAAATAGAATAAATTAAAAAAAAATATCATCTGCCTTGCAGATTGGAAGCTGCAAGTCAAAAAAGTGATAAAAGGACTTAAAAATATGAATAAAAGGCAGAACACAGCCGTCGATATCAATTTTCCTCGATATGCAATTACCCCACTATCCATTATGTTAAAGACGTATTTACAAAATCTCGTTGCTCGAGAATAAATATTTACTAGGCCTAAAGTCAACAAATTATCAATAGCAAGCCGCTTGTTGGTTAGCAACAAATTTAAAATCAATTCCCAGTATCTGGATAACGCGCGTAGGTTATAAATTTGAAATAAATAAATATACGTGTTTTATATATAATTTATTTAGTAATGAGTTTAATTTATATTGCATTACTAAATTTATATCTAAACAACTATAATAATATTAGTATTTTTCCAGTTTTAATTCGGATTTCTTCTGTTGAACAGGCCAACTAACCAAAAAAACTGTTTACAATGATTTTATCTCTCACATGCGGTTTTAGCGAGAAAGTAGTAGCTAGTTACGGCATTAATTATCTTCAACCTCCAACAATACAAAAGACAAAAGAATAAAATAACCGCAGGTTAAATATTTTTATACTCATTTAAATAATTCATACTATGAGCTCTAAGGAAACCATAAACGACTGAAACTTGCTCTCTCGTGTCTCCCGTGAAACAGATCTCACTCATATATAAAGCAAATTAAAAAACAAAAAACATTATATGAACGCGTAAACAAAAATATGAGATTACTAATTATTAAAAATCACGAAAGATAATAATTACGAAATATACCATGTTTCCTCGTGACGCTTTTCATATCTCACCATCACGTGTGCGATATTATATCCAATTCCAAAATTATTTAAGTTTACGTCAGTTCCCAAGAATCACTTGCCTGATGAAGTGCTATGTTCTCTAATGAAAATTAAATTTATGTACCAAACTTTACCTTCAAAACACTTTTATATTTGTATTTGTTAAAATTAAAGCTTTTAATTTATTACTCAGTTTACTTAACATAATAATTATTAATAATTTCTTTTTTTCATTTCAAAAATGCAATTGTGAGAAGAAGTGACTATAAAAGTGTCTCACATGACAAACTTATATTCTGAATATCTTTAGTTTCTCACTTTCAAAATCCTAGCACTATTGGAATGTGATGAATGATCTCTTAATTTCGTTGATCTCGATAATCGAAGATCACAAATCTGGAAGTCTGGATTCACTAAATGTTATTCCAAGTTATCTTTCCTGAATTGTTTATCCTTCGTTGAGAATCATCAGTTAATACCACTAATAAACAGACGTCTTGGTCAGTGATACGAATCTCGCCTTGTATTTTATAAAACCACCAATGCTTTTATTGAAATAATTTTTTACCACCATCGTGTTTCCAAAACTAAATTTAGTTGTCTTATTGCTTCATCTGAATGCAGATTGAAACAAGATATAGGCACTTCATTTCTATTATTCCGTCTGTATACTGACAGACTGGTGTGACTCCTAGAAAATAAAATTTACTATTAATGAATAAACCACACTCCTTAATGTTGATATACAAAAATGTTGCTAATTCTCTGATTGCAGCAAAATGATCTAGCAATTTATTTGGTTTTATTGCACTATAGATCATGCCGCTTTTAAGGAGTCAACATCAATTCTTTCGAAAACTCTTTTTTTGCTTGTTCGTATATTCCGTCAGTCATATCCGGCTTTTGACAGCTCTCATCATAGTAAGAGGAATTTCAAAAGGCTTGGTTTTCCTTAATACCTTTAACATTTCTAACGTCATTGAGACTACTACAAAATCAATCGTCTGTTTTGAAAGTAAATTCATGTACAAAAGATTGCAAACAGCCTTTATTAAAATACACTACAGGAACCGGATATGCCCTTACAAGAACCTCGGGGAGAGAAATTACCCCTCTTTCCTTGTACATATTTGGCAACGCGTGAATTAAAGCTTTCTGCTAAATTATTTGTTTCGTTGTGAACTAAACTATGAGAATGTAAAAATAATCTACGAGCGATGTCGTTAATTTTTTGTGGAAAACACCACAAATTGTTAATACTATTACGCATATTCGCAGTACAAAAATAAGTCGAACAGTTAGAATCATCGCCAAATATGTGATAGGGTGTTAATGGTGTTTCTTTTTATGTTGTCAACTTTTTCAGCACACAGTATATTTTGACTATTCCAATCCTTGATAAGCTTCCGTGTTTTCAATGAATTGGTTGTATTATATGCAGTTGCCAACAAGGATTTACAATAATTATGAAAGAGATTTTTTTCATTCTATTTTAACTGGCAGACAATTTTATTAGGCCGGGATTTTTTTACAATGGAATAAGTGTTTCATTCTTCATGGGAAATTGTAAATAAATAAAATCATTTTCTGTAAGAAATTTTTCAAATCTACTCGCAATAATGGCTGCCTTCATTTTAGTTGAAGGACTGGTGTAATTTTTAAAACAGATATGTGATGGAGGCTCAATGCCTTCGTTGGACAATCGAGAACTAATGAATCGGTACTTATTTTTTAATCCAAAATAAATAATTTTTATACTATAAAAATCTATTATTGCTGCAGCACCCGGAGAAGCATTATTATTGGCGCAATAGGACCGTTTAAACCAACAACCACCTCCTACTATAGTGATCATTGGTATACTTTCATCTACACTGCCAATGGATTTTGCTTATTCTGCTTCTTCTCGTGCCGCCTCAAACATGCAATGTTCTGTTGCTTGTTTGAGGTGACACGCCTACCATTTGTGAATGGCATCGTGACAAAAGTTATTCAATATTAAGGACATGGGTGGAATATCGACGTGACCTAAAACTGTATTCAAATATATAAAACCACTACCAATAGACACTATATCAGCAACAATTTTTTTGGTCTATGTTAATCGTTTGGTATATGTCATCTGGCATTTCCGCGTTGCTTCTAAATCAAAGTTCCCGCGGTACATATTCCAATAAATGTAAAATTTAAATATAAGCCTTGCCTCTTTGCTTTTGCAATACATATGTGAGACATATCGCAATTGAAAAGATAATCAAGTCTACTAATAATTAAAGACTGTTCTAATGTATAATATCTACTATTCTTTTGCCTCTTAATTTGAATATCATCTCATTAGGTTCTTCCTGAAAATTTAAAACATAACGTAGAAATATATGACAATAAAAATGGAAGTAAAAATTTAATAGCTCTAAAAAAATAGCAAACAATTTAGAATCAATTAAGAGTCCTATTATTTAAGAGCCAGACTGTTGTAAGTTAATATGTCCTAAAACACAAATATATCCTAGAATAATAAATATGGTCATCTAATATGCCATGACAATATATATTTACCTTCGAGTTTCTTCTATTCCTTGTTCATGGGTGTGATTGCAAGAGTTCCGCCTTTTTAAACATAAGGATCTGCAAATAAAAGAAAATGAATAATCATTTATATCCTAATAAAATATGTACGTCTTCCAGAGAAAATCAGGAGTCCTCATGACGTTTCATTTGTTTGCATAATAATTGTAACACGTACACGTATTTGCAGAAAAATCTGTCAATCACGACTAAAATTTATACTATGAGGAGTTCGCACATAGAGTTTCCGCATATAGGCAGTTATAAACGCTCAAGAGGACATAATGTTTCTATTAAACTATTTATAAATATTTGTTTTTCATAACGTAAATATATTGCCTAATGGTGTAAAAATATGGTATATATTTCAAAATGTATGAGATCTAGAATAATTACCATAGTTTTTGTATAATCTCCTAGTCAGATTTTACAGAAGCTGTTTTTTTCCCATTTTTATTTTAATTCAGTCGTTTTGGAAATAAGAGAGGAAATGCCAGTTTTAGCATATAATTTGGAATACTTTGTTAAATATAGAATTTGAAATAAAAAAAAATAATATGTTCCTCACAATCGGATGATACCCAAATGATACATAAAATTAAAAAAATAAAGTGTTATTTACACCTCTTCATTTTTATATGAATATTTAAAAAAAATTAACCTTTAAAAATATTGAGGTTTATAATATGTATTACTATGCCAATTACAATTTTAATAAATATCTGCTGTAAATATAAAAAAAACGTAAATACCTTACTATATCTTTCACAGTCGTAAAAACATGGAGTATATTTAAAAAATTACGACAAATAGATTCATTGCTATAGTTTTCCTACAATCTTTACGTAGATTTCCAAAAGCCATATTTTCAAAATATTAGGTTCAATAGACTTGAAATTAAAAGTGGGATCAGCCGATATCGCGAATATTTTTGTTCAGAGCGGCCAGTACAAACCACCGACAATGAGCGCATCTCAGCGCGTTATATGCAGCCGTTGTGTTTAACGTACTATTTATATGGATGACTAAAACTATATTTTCGTTGACTAAATATTTTTTCTTTTTCTGTTTTACTGTTGCGTCAATCTTAATATTTTTTCGACACAAAATAAGGTGAGGTATAATAATAAAGAAGAGGAAATAAGCATTTCCCTGCTTTTTTTCATATTTCAAATTAAAGTATAATTATTTGAAATGAATCCTCTAAACTTACCCCTTTTTAGCGATTTTGACGAAGAATGAGTTGCAGAAAGCCGATTTTCATAAAATAAATGTATGGAACCAATAAAAAGTAATCTAATTGAATTACAGATAAAGGTTGGATCTATCTTTCATGTTCAGTTTATAAAATAAATATTCCCAGAAGTCAAAAACGTAAACACGCTCTTAAATTAACGGAAGCAAAATATTAAATATTAATAACTCAAACTCAAACTTTAAACTTAAATATAAAAGACTCAAAATCGCATGGTTACATATATACTTCTTGACATGCCCAACACGAAAAGCAGCAATTTTTATTGAAATCAATATGTTATGGAACTGTAATATTACACGCTAAGGAGAGTTTAGTAACAGGTGCTTCAATTTTATGAAGTGGACAATTTTTAATACGAAAACTTTAAAATTTTCGCGGGATTAGAATTTCTACTTATTTTACTTAACACATCTGACTTCGCTCTCATCGAACCTACAATATATAAAACTAGCTATCCATCTTGGCTTTTTTCTGGAAAAAAGGACCATGATTTCATTTTGTTTAATCGTGTTTCAATAAAGTTATTATTTTCCGTTAACTTGCTAATAGATTTTGTTTGTATGTCTAATTATTTTAGAGAATTGCACAATTTTACCACTAAAAGACGCTTAATAAAATATCCTAAAATAATTTGCCATAAGCATACATCCAGCAATCTTTTTGTACATTTAGTGTATAATTTTGTAAATATTGTTTGATGGAGTCCAATCACTCTCCGCTGTAATTTTCTAATCATTAATTATATAAATTTGAATAAATCTACATGCTAATTTTTGATCATAACTTTCAATTTAAATTACTTCTATTACCTTGGTTAATAGTTTCAAAAATATGACCGATTTTTCAATATATTCTATCTACTACGAATGAAGAAATCAAAACTAAGTCTTTTTAGAACCAAATGCATTTCCAATAATTGCTATATTATATATAAAAACCATGCAGCAATACAGTAACTTTTTGCTTTTAACTCAAGTGCTCTTCATTGTGCTAACCAAAATGAAACTTTGATGTGACTTTCAAGTCTAACGTTCTTCTTTTACTCACATTTTCTTTTGTAACTTATTTATTGTTAAAATATTATTCATTCAAACTGCACGGTACCTCGGAGTTACCCCAAGTATTTATTACTTCCACTTTAGGTTTTATTATTTCTTCGTCATGCTTGTAAAGCGGAATGGAAAATTCTCGCAATAAAAAGGCTTCTTTATATTCGAATTTAATTCAAACTAGAGACATCGAATTATGTGTGTAAAAACTTTTTAAGCGAGATAAAAAATTTCACAAATTAAATTTTTTTCTTAAAGTAAGTAAACTCCTTTCTAACTTAATATATTCTTAGCGTTATCTGTTGGTTTGATATTTTATATACACTTACCAAGCTTTTTATATTGAATTATGATGAATGTTCAAACACATTTCTTTATGTGTATTTTAAGTTCTATACGAGTAACAGTAAATTTTGTAAATGCAGGGTTTTATAATTCTAAAAGTTTTAATGCTAATACCATTTGAAGCATAATATAAAGGGATAGGAGTGGACGAAGAGTGCGGAATATTTTTTCATACTCCCAACGTCTTTGAAATTAACTAACCCTCGAATTAATATTGGTGAGCCGGAAAAGTATACACAGAAAATACTCCCCTAATGTTTTTATATTTCTATATTCCAAATTGTAGGTCGAATTTAATTTTCGGAAGAAAATTCTATAAAAATCTTTTCATCAGATAGCGGCTTAGTTCCAAATTTTGCTAGCTTCATTAAAGGACGAAGAGTTTGTCAGGATATGGCAACTATAATTCCAAGAGTGATGTTTTTTGGAAGAATGTAAATAAATATTCAGCTATAATCTCCTATATCATATTTGCATTCAATGTTTATAACATCCCACTAATTTTAGCTCCGTAATTGACGTTATGCGAATAGAACCGTTATTTCAATGCTATTTATATGAACTAATTAACTAATTTTAAAAATGTTCATAGAAACTCTAGCGTTGGAAGTAAATTTCTATATTTTGAATGAAACAATAATGATTTTTTTATTAAACAAAGTTATTAAAATAATAATATTTACTGATAATAATAATTATTGTTCATGTACGTATATCACTGTAAATAGAGTACGAAAGCTTTTCAATTCATACCACATACGTATTAGCATACATTTATAAACACACAGAACCATCTATTTATGTATGCAGTTTAAACTTTTATTTCAATAAATTTTAATCAAAAAATACCATAGATATCAATTCAGCAAATACCATAGATATCACTTTGGAGATTTAAATATAAAAACAAATAAAAGGATTCATGGGAAATTAACATTGATAGCTTACAAGTAAGCTATCAATACAAATGTTTACTGCCTAAAAGATCTGAGCAGATGTTATGTTCATTTTTTATAATTTTGTAACCTTGTCGCTGCTGTTAAAAAAAAAAGCTTTATGCGGGCAGATAAACTTTTGAGACTCAAAATGGATTTAAAAACCTTTCTTTCCTCGATTTAAGGTAAACTTTTTAAAATTTTGACATACCCGTTTATATTTTCTTAAATATAATGCAAAAGTCATGTATTGTATATTTTGTATTGCATACAATTTTTTTTTATTTTCATTGCAACAACAAAACACCTATACCACAACTTATCCGGTAATGCCACATGATTGGTAAGTCATGCTATATAAGGGAGTATTAGTTTTAATCTAACCTCTCAAATCATTTCCGAAATATATTGCGTACCCAGATAAAAAGGCCAATATAATGCTAAAAGCTTGTATATAATACACTGACCCTAATATTCTCGCCGTTACACCGAACCCTTTCATAATTTGCTAGTTACGTAATCAATTAATATATTTGAAACATTTAACAAGTAACATCTATGTATGGCTAAATTCATACAGTTCGCTAACATGGATCCATATTTATATGCAATTACAAACGCGGGTGTTGTTCTGTATATATGGTCGAATTGAATCAAATTTGTAGCATTATAAACATGTCGGAAGCGGAACACGTTAGGAATACGTAATAAGCATTAGTAAATGGAAAGCCAGAGAGATTGTCGGTGTATGTCAAAGTTCAAAATTATGAAATTAGGTAGTACATTATATTTCATTTAAGTTCAGAGAGATTTTCCATGATGAATATTGATTTGGGTTTTGGAAGCGTGTGTATTAATGTAAGTTGAAAGGTTTTGGGTGTGTTTTTTGATAAATTTGTAGATAATATAAATTCCGATAATATTATATCGATGTTTGACAATGCCTTGAACCGTTGCTAATAAAAAATGGGGATATTGTAATTATAGCACGTCAGCCTCAATACATATAGATTTAGAGCTATTATTATAAGTTGAGTTAAGTTTCGGGTCCACAGTTATTAGTTAAAAGGATGGCTTTAACGCATGAACGTGTGAGTTCTTTTCAGTTGAATTTATCTCTTAATCGCTATAATTTACAGCAAGTTTAATTCTCAACGTTTTATAATGTTCTTCCTTCTTCTTCTATGTTAAGTTCTGTTGTGTGCTATATTATTTCGAATGTATTATGCCGTCACCTACTTCCAAGTTTAAACTATACTATGTCAAAATTATCATCTTTATTGTAAATAACGAAAACAAATTATTCTTTTTATTTCCTAACGAATTATTTATATTAGAGTATTCGGTTTAACACTGCAATAATATTTATTTTGTTATGAGAATATGGATATTACAAACAACATATTTTATACATTAATAGTTCAATACTATAGCTTCTACAATCCAAGGTGAAAGTGTAAAGAATGGTAAGACCTTTAAAATTAAAAGGATGTGCTATATAACAATAGAAAGTCGGTAAGGATTTAAAGTACAATAATAAAGCGTTGGGAAAAATTAGGACTCGATATATACATATTATATATAATCGTATATCGTTACAAGAATCAGGACTGATTCTCTCAACTATTGTATAATGTAAATATGATGTGGAATGTTTGTATTATTTTTTTCAAAAAACATTAAAAACATAATTTAAATCTGACGGACTTTCAAGTTCGTAAGCAAAAGTTAGCCGTTGCGTCTTTATAAGCGACCAAGTTACCAAAAAGCACAGCTAGATAAGTAAGAATACGTACATGTCATAGTTTTTTTTATGAGATGCATGAATTATATTTTAGATTACTTTGTGTTAAACAGTTTAGTAAAAAGTAGTTAAACATTTATTCACTACAATAGTGATAAGTATTTCAAAATTGAGCGTATACTCGATATTTACAAGAAAAAACGGGACATTTTAATGTTAAGGGAAGAAAACCAATTGATTAAAAATTTAATACCGAACGAAGGAAGTCTTAGTTAAACTTTGCAATCTAGTCCCATTTCTTCCTCCGAATTAACTGTAGTAACATAAACCTGCATCGATTTCTACGTAAATGTTTATGCAAAATCGGTATAACTTTTTATAATACTGCTCCTCCCCACCACTCCTCTCTCTTGAGCCTACTACGTATTTCAGACTTTTTAAAAATATCTAAGCAAAGGATATCTTGACTCGATGTATCAAAAATAAATATCGATGTTTCAATATATCAGTTTGATGTCAACAAAGCTTTTGAAATGCTGACCAAAGTTGTGACTTGATTATTTTAAAATCACGTTGTACCAACACAAAATATACCAACTAAAAAATAAAGAAACCGACTGCAATTTTAACTTATTTAATTCACAAGAAACGAGTTTTGTGAAATAATGGAAACAAGGCTAGGATTTTAGTTTTTATGTCAACGCTTCTTCTGTAACCAATAAAACATAATATTTTCACTTGCATGCATTTACAATCCAACGGGATGATGCAATAAGCAAATAAATATTTGCACATATATTTTTAGAGTTCATTATTTAAATACATAAATTCATAGTTAGGTCTCGCTGAATTAATTACAATCTTTGAAATCCCTATCAGAAATGCAGTTTCTGATGGTGTATAGTATATTAATATCTCACATTTCCACGTTTTTCAACATAATATACCCAGATAAAATAAATAGATCATTAACTGTTTTAAACTTTTCCCTACGTCACGTCTTATCAAATAATAAATTGTATCAATATGACTGAAAGCAAATACGTTAACACAAATGGTAGTTCATTAGAAGCGCAATCCATTCAGGTATGTGTATGGTCATTTACATTCTCATTTTTAACCAGAATCGAATAAAAAGCGGTGATTAAGGGGAGTATATTACATTAGCACTAACACAGCCGTTCATATTGCGCTTTGAAGTGTCGGCTTATTTCAAATATAGTGTTAAGCTGTAGTAATAATTAATTATCTTTGCAAATAAGGAGAGTGTTGCATCTCGCCATGAATTTCTCCAAAATATTAAATGGTTAGATAGAAAACACAGCGTTTGCATTAGTTTGTACGAGCCTATCATGTGGAAGTACTCATATATCCAGTTTAAGAAACCCACTTATGTAAGTAATTAAGCCTTGCATCGACAAAACGCAATTTATGAATTATTTCCATACATTATTACCACCTTTTTCAGAATATACTTTTAAATGTCGAAATATATTTCATAATGAAGATATTCTAATTTAATATCTTCAAGATACATAAGCAAAAGATTTCATATTCCGCTTGCCATCGACGGACATCGCCAACAATCGAAGATTGCAAACGAATGCATTCTGGCATCCGTTTGCAATACTCGATTGTCCGCGTATAATTTGCTTAACTTAATATAAATAAATAGTATAATAGTATAATTTGTCTTACATATTCTTCTGTCCGATACGCAAATTTCAAAATACTTTAATGGAATATTTGTATTTTTAATGAGGGTTCAAGGATTTTCTATATCTTTAATTATATTACTTGTTTTAGTCATTGTTTCAGTTTACATGTCTGTTCTCTAAATACTTATTTTTTCTTAGTAAATTGCTCAACACAGCTTTGTATTATGCTACAAGCTCAGCAAGGTTTTAAGAATTTGTGATTTTAAGTAGCGGTCGATATAAAATCGGTTTCTTTTTATTTTAAAACGGGTTGAATATTAAACTAAAATACTGTTTTCATTTTCAAGTTTAATACAGTTTTTATCTTCATATTAATCAACCAACCTATCCCTATGGGGTTCGCCTAAACCTTTACAGAAGTACTGGTTATTATTCCACAATATCTTGTTAATTATATTTTCTCCACTCATATGTAGGCCAAATGCTGCAGCATTAAACATTTATATTCTCCTAGCATCCCCTTTTGTAAACGAAAAGTGCCAAAGGGCATGCTTGTTGATAACGCAATGAATAATAAAAACTTTCAATTTAACAATACAAACTAAACCCTATAGTTCAGTGTTAGTTACTTATTTGCCTATTAATTAATCTGTTATGTTAGGTGGACAAAAAACTTTGTAAGTACTTGCAAAAATTTTAATTTGTTCGTGAATGTAAGTTTATGAAGTTCATATTTTACTATTTTGTATTTTCTATGTGGCTTTTGTTATGTATCCTTATTAATATTATAAATAGCAAATTTTGACTGACTATATATATATAGATAGGTGTATGTTACTAAATGATTCTATAATATCTGAATGAATCTATATGCAATAATATTTACGCATGAAAAGATTATATGACAGATAAACGTACAGTTACCTTACAGTTATCTTAAAAATTTAAGTGGTTTGAGAGGGATGACACCTTTTACAATATTTATCAGATTCCTATCTGATCACCTAATGTTTGTTGTCTATGAGGAAAATTCTGTAATTTTTATTTCAACTTGCATTAACTCATATAATTTATTCTCAATTTCTAAACCCGGGCCTGTTTTCCGTAAGATAGCATAAACAAATTTTGGTGTAAATTCGGTAGCTTTTATTGTTTTAATCTTTATTTAATAGCCATTGAGCATTTGGGCGTAAACATCGGTGCGGATGCTATAAAAGCTAAGTTGTTGGACCTAAGTTCAGATTTTGAAGACAAGTCAAAAGTAAAAAATTTCATAAGTCTGGTACCACTGGCAGTGACAAAGCGCATCTGTAAAATGGCGGCAGGAACGTAAATAAAACGGATCAGTTATATATCATTGACAGCAGAATTGACCCACACCAAAAAAAATATAATTCCTTTTCACACATATAAGCAGGTTGAACACTTAAAAATCAATGAGTGCAGAAAAAGTGAAAGAAATGAATTTAGGACAGTTTTTCTTATTAAGGAGTTCCCGACGTCAGCATTCAATGTTAATATGTTATCTAATCTTTGTAATCCACCCAAAACTAAGGAAATTATAGTGGATAGTCAAACGATTGTTTAATTTTTATTCTCAGCAGACCTACAAATTACGAAACGTATCCATGATATAGTGTTTGGTATAAATATAAACAATGCCTTTTGTAGGCCTACACTCATTACGAACTTACTATCAGTTAGTAGAATGATTTTAAACGGTAACAGAGGGACATTTAATCATTATACCAAATTTACAACTCACAGAATGAATGTATCGGAGAGGCAAACTTAGAAAATGGCATATACAGATTAAACATTTTGAACTTCATTTACGCCTTGGCACATACGGTTAGGTCATATAAATGCAAAAGTCTTGAATAATTTATATTGGGCAGAGACCGTAAATACAGCTTTATATGTAAGAAAATAGTCACAAGTAGCAAGTACAGATCAGAATAGCACTTCCTATGAAATATGGATAGACAGAAAGCCAAACTTGAATAATTTACGAATTTTTGGGAACCACATATTGGTTCATATCCCAAAAGAAAAACTCAAACAAAATATATCCAGTTGGATATTTCGGAAAAGTCAATGGCTATCACTTGTAAAATCCTGCGCCACGTAAAGTAATTATAGCCAGAGATGTTGTAGTCAGGGAGGATATAGATGACAGTTTAATAACGACAATTATAGTAAAAAAGAAGCAGCGACCTGAAGATGCAGCTAAAGAGGTAGTTGCTGTAAGGAGATATATATATATATATATATATATATATATATATATATATAAAACTATAATTCCTGTCACACTACATCAAAACAAAATAAAATAGTCATAATTAGCTTTAGCCCCCGACTTTGCCCGTGTGCTTTACCCGCGTTTTCAATTAAGTTCTGTTTCGGATCTGATCCCCTTCTCCCTTTATTTATAATAAATTAATAGTACTTCCATAATTTTAAATATTTCCCATATTCTCTCAAGACATGTAAGAAATACATTTAATATACACTTTGCGGTGTCTATTGAAAACTTTTAATAATACATCCTTAGTAAGAATTATGAAATATCGAGTTTCATTGAACAAAATATAACCTATATATTAACTTGAATCATAAGCTATTCTTAAGTGAAATTCCATGAAAATCTGTCTCATTTTAGAAAAAATCATTGCATTGTAGAAAATATGCCATATTTATTAACTTGAATTATAAAATATACTTATGCGAAATCCCATGAAAATATTTCCTGCATTTAGCCTTTTACACGTGACTAATTGAGAAATATCTAAACTTTCCGTTTTAATATTTAAATGGAATAATTAAAGTGAAAGTCAATCACGGCCGTTTAAAACATGTAGATTATTAAAATATAAAACTACATAAAGAAGAATATATATATATATATATATATATATATATATGTGTGTGTGTGTGTGTGTGTGTGTGTGTGTGTGTATCTGTGTATTTACATCCATATGTATATGAGAGTATATACTTAATGAATCTGATCATCTTCGGTCCGTTACAATATATCTTCCGCGACGCAGATATTTTCAAATTTATATAGCAAACCATTTTTTTATAGATTCTCAAGCACAACAAAGAAAATTATAATTAATAAAATTTTCTTATATCTCGTCCTTTTATCGAGATACACTTTTGATGTTAACGAAAGGGTTAAGCATCGTAAATGTACCGCATACCAGGTCCCGAGCGGCACCATCTCAACAATATGACGCGAAGCGGCGAACCACTTACTTGACTTTAAATATCGAACAATGCGAATATTATTTCACAAAACCGATAAAAATATTCATACTGGTAATTCAAAATTCTTCCAAGTCATAGAATTTCTCCACAGCAAAACATTTTTGATTATTATTCTTAAACTGCATTGCGTTGTCCGTATTTATATTTTTTTTTATTCCGAATCTTTCAATCGTATATATACAGTTGATTCAAAAACTTGTTTGTTGCCTAAGTTATGAAATTTATTTTAATTTGAAATATATTGATTAATAATTTTAGTTAACTATATTTTCTAATTAGTTAACTATATTTTTTAATTTCAAGTGCGTGCTCCATGGCAAAATTCACTAAACTTGTGGTCACACATCTTGTCATTGTTGGTTCCGACTTCGGACGTGCATCTAAGTTTAGAATTATATCCATATCCAATAACCGGTAAGATGAATTATTTTAGGACTGATTTATAAAAAAGCAACGTCCTATTACATTAGCAAAAGATTATTAAATGTCAAAAAACAAACATTTACAGAAAATAGGATCCCGGATATTGAACTGGAATAATATATGGCTATTAGGCTTCAAACCGAGTAATCACTACATGCACGCAAATATGTATATTGATATTTTACTGAAATGTTTCCGTGTCTAATATTGAAATTGTCTAAAAATGTCTACAGGCTTATTATTTTTGGTATTCTCCATAAAGGGTTTAATAAAAAACTAGTATGTCTCCATTTCATTTACTTTTTTTTTAAATGGTATATAAAAAAACAAAAAGCGAACAAGATTGAAATGTGTTTGTTTCTTCTTTACCAAACCACCTTCACTTTCTTTACCAAAAATTTTCCTCTTCCGATTTCCAAAACTGCTCACTAATTGACAAAAAATCTGATATGTTATCGTAATAAACATTTATATGCATATAAATTAATATATTTTATTTTTAAATAGGTATCGATTATCTGTGCATTTTCAATTCTGGACAATCCGACATATAGTTGTCCATGCGAAAAGCATACTGAGCTCAAATCCATTAAAAGAATTCTTAAAATTTTTCCCTTTAGTTTATTTATTGTAAAATCAAACGATATTTGCAATGAGAACTGCGATCCTTTGTATGCAAATGCAACAATGCTGACGAAAACAAGGGAAGTGCGGAGGTGGGAATAATTTTTCGATCACATACCTGAGGATCATTTTCTTTTCCCGATATGGGTTCCCTACAGATAATTAAACCATCAAAACACTTGGCATTTCTTCTCAAACCTGCACCGAAATTTAGAAAAATTATTTTTGAAGAAATTAAGTTTTTATTTAACTTTCCCTAAAAATGACTGCTCAGGCTTCATGTTATTTATCTACTTTAATGTATCTAATTGATAGATATGGCAGACTTGATGCTACGAGAGTAATCTCTTACAGCTAACCATAACACCAGTCCAGCCCCGTTCGGCGAACGACCGGGTATCGAACCCGGGTCTCCGCGGTGCGCCCCATCGTCAAAGGCCGTATGCCTTGTGATCAACCCAACACACTACGGCGACGACGACACTTTACTACTTACATACGTTTGTAAAATATAGATTTTTCCATTTGTAAATTACAGCCAATTTTCTATCAACCTCATTATATAAAATCGAATTAAATGCAGCTTCGGTTAGAACCCAAGATATTCTCTCTCAGTGAAACGACTTTTAAAATCTATTGGCTTTTTTTATTACCTCGATCCAACAAAGACAAAATTTACTTCTTTGTTATATCGATTTATATGTGTATTTATGGGAATATTGCTACAATTATTTTACTAAAATAGTCTCAAGATAATTTAATAAATACAATACTATAAAACGTTCACGTAATATCCGTTAGTTGTGTTTTCTTTTCTCCCATCTTCCTATCGGTTCAGAAGCGGCAGAGCGGTCAGAGCGGCTTGAAGTAGCATCCAGTGGGGGATTAACCTGTCTACTTGTATTTTTGTCGTACCTTTTGCCGTCCGTTCGCTCGTCTCGTTATCGTAACTATGCAGGCTGGGGATTAAATTGAGCTTTGATGAATAACATCGTTTTAACTTAGAAATGTTGTTATCAGTTCGAGAATGGTTATTGAAAACGGAATAAATTGTGATTTCGTTAACGTTGAGAAAACCTTACTTAAGATCCGTTTTAATCACTTCCATTTTAAAATAAATGAATAAATATTTTAAGTGTAATGCATATTTGCCAAAAACGCGTATCATGAACCTAGATAGGAAAGTATTAGAGACTTTTCAAGTTTTGAAAAATAAGTAGGATAATATTGATTACGAATTTGGAATTTAAAATTTCAGAACATCGATTTAATTATTGGTTTTAAATTGATCAGATTATAAGTCAATAAATAGTGCCGAAATAAATGTTAAAACCATTTCCATAAATTATTAAGTTTTTTTAAGTATTTTCCGCAAAATTATTAAGATTTCCATTTGCGTATTTCGTAGTAATTTCCGTAAATATTTTTTACGAATACGTCAATATTCTTATAATTATAAATGAAAAAAATTATTGTCAACCGTTAGAGTTGTCAGTAGTTTTCAAATTTAATTTAATTAGGGCGCTAAGTAACGAAGAAAATAATTAACCCAATTTGAAGATTTCTTTTAATAAATAAAAAAACAACATCTAATAATTTGAACGTAGCTCGAATAAGTATCCATTTATATTGAAAGAAATTCATGAGAAGAAAAGATATGAAAATATTTATTTATACTTGAACAATTTTACCTAAGAACATTTGAATTTTGAGCCTAAAGTATTAAAAATGCTGATAGAAATATATATAAAATTCATTTTTCAATGTAATCTCCCTCTATTTTAATACACTTCTTACATTTATTAAAAAGGGCTTTTAACCCGATCAAAAAATATTCACTGTTTTTGTCTTCGAAATGTTTGTTTACGGCCGTCTTCATTTCTTTGTCACTGGAAAATCTCCGTCCTCGCAGGTCTTTTTTTAAATTTAAAAAGAGGAAATAATCGCTAGGGGTCAGGTCTGGACTGTAGGGTGGGTGGTTGATTTCTTCAAATCCTGTCTCAGCACGGGCACGTCTTCCCACTCATTCACTGTGGATGGGCGCATTGTTTTGCAAGAACAGGACTCCATTTACCAGTTTGTCTTTTGTTTTCTCGACAGCCACTTGACGCACTTTTGTCAACAATGCGGTGTAATAGTCTCCGTTCATTGTAGTATTTTTAAGACGATAGTCGATTAATAAAATTCATTCACAATCCCATAAAACAGTGTCTGAACTTCCATGGCGGCTTTTCTCCCTTTTTTATCCACTGCATTGACTTCTGTTTTGACTATCGAATCCATATTTCGTCAACAGTAACAAGGCGCATAAAAACATCGTCAGGATTAATGCTTTGGGAGAGAAGTGAAAAGATTGTGTTTGGTTATTAGATGAGCTAATACTGATGAATCAAGATGACGGATTTGTAGTGGCCAGCCAAATATTATGCACATTATATATTCCTTAGAGTACAAATCTAAACATATAAATCGATAGACATGCAATTTTCTAAAATCTCTATGAAGATAATACATAAATTTACAACTACATAAGTCAATACACGAAGTATGTCAACAACTTCCCTCTGGCTGTATTTAAAGTTCTGTAATATGATAATCAAAGATATTACAAACATTCGCACGCAACTATGTTTCCACTCAAAGTTCCTCCTCTGTTTATAAAAAACCTCAACTCCACAAAAACAAAAATCTCAACACGAGGGGGTCTTATTAATCACAAGGTTCAACTAATAAAAGTAATATATCACTCCCTTTTAATACAAGACTAAGCAAATGAACCAGAATACAAATGAAGGCGATAACTCACACGTGAGCAACAAAGTTGAGCCGAGAATTCGTTAACGGACCGTTCAATTCATAATTCAACAGCTAACTGATCAAATTTATCTATTTCAGAAAGACCAACGTTCGATATATCTTTATTTATCCGTGTATATTGGTACTGCAGTGCATGTAGATGCATAAGCACGTAAGTTTTTATTCAAATAGGTGGTTGTAACAATACATGACTCGGTTAAAGATGTAATGGTTGATGGAATATTTTTAATAAAGGTTTGTTTCGCGTTGTAAGTTTTGATGGAAATGTCAATTTTTGGTTGATTTATGTGAATGTTGGATTAAAATGAATTACATTTTGAATTCGGTTCTTAGATATTTAACGTCTATAACATCGAAAATAATTCAAAGGCTATATGAACAGTTGTTACAGTACAAAGTTTTAGCTAATTAACGACGCATCTACATTACCACAACGATATTATTTATCATAACTATATTAGAGTTAATATCAAAAATATATTATGATGCGTTATACTCTATCATTCATGTCTCATAAAATCAATATAATATCAAAGTTTTTTCGATATGTATTCACAGAAAATGAAAAATTTATAAATTTGTTTAATAACTTTACATTCAGCTGTTTTGAAAACCGGAACGGTAAAGTTTTCCCCGTAAACAAAGTAGTATAAAGTTTTCCAAAGTTGTATAAAAAAGTTTAAAAAAGGGTAGTATATATTTTTTAATTTTATTAACAATATTCGAAGGCTTTAACTACTTTATTTAGAATAAACTATAAAAGTAAAAATAGTTCATTCTTTTTAACAAGTTCTTTACTAGGGATTCCAAAACAATTGTCCTACTAACATTTTTATACTATTTCACGAATAAATTTAAAAAAAATTGTAATTTATGTATGCATATGTGTATATAGTAATTTATAATCTAAACAAATATGCGTATCATTCCTAAAATTCATTTACTCTTTTCGTTTTATTTCAGAATCTTAAAATATCACTCTTCGATTAATTTCTAAAAAAAAGGTTAAAATATAGAATATTGACCCGAAAACGTCTATATTAATTTTGATTATAAATTTTGGTACGTCAATAATCTGTTACTAGCAAAATAAAAATTAAAAGGTAATGAAATATTAACATTTACTGAGAAAAAGAGGAAAAAATTACCAAAGTGATTATCTTATATTTCTTTGTTTTGTATTTAACTAAAAAATTTTAAACGAATTATTTACTCTAAGTACTCTAACCAATTGACAAACTAACGCAAGACTAAATGAATTAAGACTCGACTAACGGGGTTTTGTTAGTTTTCCTTGTGATGAAAAATCAAAAAATTTAAAAACGTAACAGTCCCACAGAAATCGAAGTCGAGGTGTTCATAGAATTTTCAAACAGTAGACTAAATATAGTTACAGGCTGAATAGCTCGGAAATTGACGGCGAAAGAAGGTTTGGATTAGATTTTCGAGTTTTCTTTAATAAAGTTTGTTTAGAGTGATATTATTTAGTAGTTTAAAAAAATACTATAAGTAAATGAACAAAAAACAAGTTATCAGTAGCATGTAAATCTTCTCCAGTGAACCTGTAGTAACAGTAACTAAGAATCTGTTTACAAAAACTTGAAGCATAAGCAGAACTCGCGCTGGGTTAGTTCCATAGACACTTAATTATTTTAAAAAAATTATAATTTTAATTATATACAATGATTCTATTAAACTGTGTGCAAATATTAATATAATTTTTCACTGTTAAGGTATATTGTCTGTTTAGTCTCTAATAGACTTAAAACTGTCGTGATTTCTCACAAATACTTTAATTTTATTACTAATAACTTTTTAAATATTTTTAATATTTGTTATTTAACTGCAGGATTTGTCAAGTATTTTCACCGAACCACTTCACAATCAACCACTATCTAAAAAAAATCCAAAACGTAGAAATTGTGGGTTTTTTTACATAGATTTTGTAAGAGCGTGACTCTAAAAAACGTAATTTTGATGACCTGCTCATTTCTGTGTTTTATGAAAAAAGCTTTATTGAGTAATTTTCCAAATTGCTATTCAGAAAAAAAAATGTTATTTAGTCGCCATTTATTTAGCCCTCTATTGTACTTCTCGACGAAATGAAAATTAAAATCATTTTAAATTCCTTCTCTAGTTTTTAGTCAAGGAACTACATATAATGTATAGATTTGTTATTTCGTTCAGAAGTTAGAAACCTCTGACAGATTAGTTAAACCTATAGATAGAAGGGTAGAAAGACAAATAACGTTGACACAGCAATAGAGTCTGGTTCTAACTCTTTAGTTATGATAAGTAATGTAGAGAACATTTTATTTATGTTTAAAAGTATACCATTCCAAGCACATTTTCACCTATTTATTTCTTCCGATCAATGAAATGTTTTGGTTGACATATCATAGCTTTTTATTTTAATGACTGGAGTTTCCAGCCTGCTGTGCTACCCTTTACCACTTAAAGTTTGCTTTTATTTTATCAATTTCTTATGACTTGATCATCCAATATTCCAATTAAATAAAATATATCTGATATCATTAGCATCGCAGTTTCTTCTGTTTTCATGTCAATATATTTTCTTCAAATATTTGTTTGGCTAAAATTAGTTCCACTAATATATGGCCCATTATTTTAATCTAAAATGTTATTTTCATTAGATAATGAAGTTTTCTTCTTTAAAATTAAATTCAAGTGAAGACTCTTCACTCAGCAAAAATGAAACAATATCTGACAAAACGGAAATTGAGGCATTTCCTTCCCTCTACCATAAACGGAAATCTATGTACTACCATGAAAATGTTTCGTTTACATTGCAAACAAGGGCCAAAGCAATTTTTACAAGTATATAGAACGGTGACAATTTGCATAACGAATATTTCTCATCATTGTTACGCTTATATTAAACAACTGAACCGATATATGAAAAAAATAAATAGTTTTCTTTAAAATATCAAATAGACTAATTTTATTTTAACGTTATATACTTTGTTTTGACACTTATGACGATAAAAGTAATATTTTGCTTCTACTTTTTACATGCTAAATTTAATTGCTTTTAACAAAGAGTGGAACAAGGCTTCGCGTGTTTAAATGGTGAACTTGTAATCCAAATTAGTTTATTTTGAATCCGCTATTTTCTTTTTTTAATATATAAATATTTTAGGTATATACGCGGTTACATAGTATTTATATTAATCTATGTCCAAGTATTAATATAATATTTCAACATATAATCTCGCACAGGTGTATAATTATCGCAAATTTTTCAAAACCTAACAGATTTAAGGTAATCGCTCTAATTTTGGGTAAATTTTAAGTCATGTCCTAGTAAAATTTTTGTAATAATTTTGACTCTTCAATTTTTTGGTAGTATCTAATGATAACCCTTGGTCGTTTAAATGATATTCCATCTGTTATATAAAATTGAAAGAAATAATTCCATAGAAATAATTTTGAGTATTAACTATTAAGTTATATTGAATTATAAATATGCAATGTAATGGAAAATCATAAAGTCTATTCGTATTCCGAATATAAAGTTTCTGCGTCAATTTCCACAACAATACGGTTATAATACGCAGACCAACGAACGGACATTTCAATGTCAATGATGATCCAGTTTAATTAAAACATAACCTCATTAATAACTTTAAAATTATATTACTTAAGATTTAATATTTGACTTTGTTCATGAATTATGTTAAATTACTTGCATCGTTTTTTTTTTAATTTCATAAAGTTCTTTACTACATACTTTTCATTGTCCTCACAATACATTCCTAAGTATTTTGAGTAGTGTATGGATGCATAATAGATGTAATTCGGAGCAAATGAAATTTCGCCTGCCCACATATAATTGCAATCAGTTTCAGTATTGAAAAGGAGATGAAATATTTTCGGTCCTTACTTATTTATGATGTTACTAGCAAGAATAAATATTATTTGAAACTTTTGTACATCTTTTTTTGCAAAATATAGCTCTGGATATAGGGGTCCGTAACTGTAGGAACATGTCGGAACGTTTCGAGATTTAAATTTTTTATAGATAGTTTTGCGTTCCTATAAATTGCAAACTTACAAAGAAATTAAAAAACTAAAAGGTATTTACACAAATTCCATTCCTTAAAAACTGTGAAACACTAATGTCCTAAGACAAATTACAGTTTAAACCACCGACGAAATTTAAACGACGGTTTGGTCATAGTTTGCTTGGATCAGTGATGGTTTAACTTCATTTAAAGTATAAATTCTATATCACTCTTACAAGACGGTTTAAACTCGTCTTGGTGAATTAACCGCTGTATCGAGGATTTATGGCTATCGAGGATTTATGTATTCTAGGGAACTGTGATTCAGCGGCATAATATTTCGGTCGTGCTCTATAAAATACGTTTGAGTTAATTTATATTATTAATAAGTAATAATATTAAAAGATTTTCATTATCAGTCAGTAGGTTTACATTATTAGCTAATGAAAAGAAAATTAAAAATGCGAGCAACGATTCAGATGAGGAATTTTAATTTTTGTTGAGTGATCCTAATAATCAATTGCAGTGCCTGTACATCGTTAGCGCGCCTATTAATAATTTCAGGTTACGGAAAAATAGACTCATTTCTTTCAATACGTCAAAATATACATCCCACTGTCAATAACATCAGGCCCCCTTTTTTGTAATCTCGATGTTACAGAGTTAAAAACCCGCGTAATTCTATTTAACGATTTCAATAACCAAATAATCACAGATTATTAATGATTTAGATATCGATTCACAGTGTTCAGATATAATGACTCATTTAGTAAATAAAAGTCTTCAGTGTTGCTATACTGAAAACTAAATAAAATTAAGTTTAGTGGAACAGATTAATTATTAGGTTGGATAGTAAATTTTCAGCCACAACTTCGAGATTTTTCTTTTAGCCACAACTCAAAACTTCTAGAAGAATTTTCGTTAGGGTATAAATAGGCCGAAATCTAGTCAGTTGACAACGGTCCGCGCCGAAGCTTTAAGTGTATTATATAAAATATCATGGATTTAAATAAAACGTATTTCATCTAGGTCACGGTGCAAAGACTATCACAAATAATATATGTCATGCGATGGGCGAGTCCACGGTGTCTTAGGCGACGGTAAAGATTTGGTTCATAAATTTCAAAAATGAGGACTACAATCTTGAGGAATGAGAATTACGACGCCTAAATATGGAGGATTCTTGACTAACGACTCGTCAATTAGCAGATGAGCTACATTGCAGTCATGGCACCATAAAAACACATTTGCACGATTTGGAAAAAGACTCAAAATACGGCGTGCGGATGCTCCACGAATTGTCATCATATCACCTTCAGTGCAGAGTTGATACTTGTCAACAATTATTGACAGTGAAACGTTATTTCGACTGCCTTAATCATTTAGTAACTGGCGATAAGAAGTGGGTTACTTCACTGCACTTCTTATCGGCACTTACTAAACAAGCATTGCTGGATGTCGAAGAAACAGGAATTTCAGTATTCAAATCTGAAATAATTTCCAAAAAGGTGGTACTCGGCTGCTGGTGGAATATTAAGGACGTTATTAATTGGGAGTTACTTCCAGTTAGACCTACCATTAATGTAGATATTTACTGTGAACATTTGGACCGATTGTCTAATAAATTTAGTAGTCAACAGGATTGGGTTTATGTTCTACGTGGTAACGCCACATGTTGCAAAACGTACTCGTGATAAATTTGAGGAGCTCGGCTGGGTTCTATTCACTCATCCACCATATTCGCCGGATATTGCGCCTTCAGATTATTCAGGGCTCTTAGTAAACATTTATGTAAAAAAAAATTCGACGTCAAATAAGTTTTCTAAGGGTCGTAAGTTTTCTAAGGTCTAAGTATTCTCGTAGGGTTTTTTTTAATCAAAGTCACCGGAATTTTACAGGAAAGACATATTGTTACTGCCACTTAGATGACGACAAATGGTAGATAATAATGGTACATACTTAAATTAAATTTAGTGTAACTTATAAATTGTTTAATAAAAATTGTTGACGGCAACTCAGGGTTAAAAACTTATTAATCAACCCAATATAATTGACCAATCAATTGTAAACCAAGTTTCGTGTACAACTAGTTTAAATTACGATCAGTCTTACAGATGTGAGTATTGTAATAGATTAAAGAACTCTTATCTCATTCACCAATTAACATTTAAAATGTATTATATTGATATCGTAAAAAAAAATTAAAAATATATCATTACAGAACTATCAAAAGTGTGAAAAACTATAAAAATAAAAATTTAAAATAATTCAGAACTCAAAACATGTCTTCCAATGAATGATTTCTTTCACAAAAATAGTACTCATACAGAATAGTAAGTCGCTAGACCCGTCAAACCTGTACGAGATAAGAACTGTTGTTATACGATGAACATATTAAATAGAAAAGGGTATTTTCTTGTAACAGAAAGATATATATTCCCCAAATATATAATATTTTAGAATTATAATCGTTTTTTGTATGCGCCATTAATAATTGAATATACTGGTTCCGACAATATTAATGCTAATTCAAACCTTCAATGTAATATTATTAAAAAGTTCTTTAACATATAACGTTCCTTCAAATCGTTTACATTGTTTACGTGTTACATTCTTGTTCCTTTACTTTTCCGAAAGTTTCACGATTGTTATTGCATGAAGTAACCAATCGCCGGGAAAATCTTTGTTTGTTTAACTAAAAGACATATCTCAACTTAATCTCTACTTAAAATAATAGTATTAATATGAATGTTAATTAAGTAACAAATACATTTTATAGGAGTTAAATAATATAATTTCTTTGGGATATACATCTAATTTAATACATTTTTAGATGAAGTTTGGCAGATGGATGAAATAGATTTTTTGTTTTGTCATAATGAAAAATATTAATTAGAAATTAAAATAACATTTGAAAAACATTATGAAAATCGAATAAGAATTTTGGTTTACTATAGGCAGTATTACCAAAATGTGTATACAACGAATTTTTAGATTTATTTCTAATTTAAGTGTTAGAAATAAATTTTCAGCAATTGGAGACTTTAAGTTCACAAGATTTGCAAATTATTTTAATATAATAAATCTGCTATAAATCTAAATCAATTGCCAGACAGGTTACAAACTAATATTAATAACTCCCCTACTTGTTAAACTCCAAAAGTCTGATTACACGGACGATATCTTCCAATTTTAAATTAACTTCAGAAAATATCAACATTCATTAACGACTAAACATGAACTAATATTGAATTAATTGAATGCAAATATTTGAACACGAACAAAAGCTTTATAAATAAAATTGTTTTACTAAGCGTTGTGAAATTGAGGCGCACTTCTTTGTGATTAAAATCGAAACTTTCTAAGTCCCCAATGCTAAAATATGTACATTTCATTTTGCGACCCTTACTGTGCTTGGTGGAATATAACTTGTAACCACTTTAACCTCCATCGTTCAAAGTGAGACGGGGTGGGCAATGTATTCATTAAAATTATATTCGGGAAAGTTTAAATTAAATTTAAATCTACTTCTAATTTGATCGAAATTAAGGAGGCTTCTTATTTATTGTATTATAATAGAAACACAAGAAACAGAAAAAAGATATACCCATTTTACATCGTCATTAAAAGTATTATATTAGTCTGATTGTACAAAATCGATCAGTAACCAAAGATTTGTTGTTTTCTTCTTCTTCTCTTCTTATCTTCCTTTTTAATATGTTTTAATACTAAAGTTTTTTAGTTAATATAAAATAGTTCAGAAATAAAAGGAAAAATAATCAAGCTAGTTTATTTTTACATCTTGTGCTGAATATTTCTGTTCCCCTTCCCCTTCCCCTTCCCCTTCCCCTTCCCCTTCCCCTTCCCCTTCCCCTTCCCCTTCCCCTTCCCCTTCCCTTTCCCCTTCCCTTCCCCTTCCCCCTTCCCCTTCCCCTTCCTTCCCCTTCCCCTTCCCCTTCCCCTTCCCCTTCCCCTTCCCCTTCCCCTTCCCCTCCCTTCCCCTTCCCTTCCCCTTCCCCTTCCCCTTCCCCTTTCCCCTTCCCCTTCCCACTTCCCCTTCCCCCTTCCCCTTCCCCTTCCCCTTCCCCTTCCCCTTCCCTTCCCCTTCCCCTTCCCCTTCCCCTTCCCTTCCCCTTCCTCCCCTTCCCCTTCCCCTTCCCCTTCCCCTTCCCCCTTCCCCTTCCCCTCCCCTCCCTTCCCCTTCCCCTTCCCTTCCCCTTCCCCTTCCCCTTCCCCTTCCCCTTCCCCTTCCCCTTCCCCTTCCCCTTCCCCTTCCCCTTCCCCTTCCCCTTCCCCTTCCCCTTCCCCTTCCCCCTTCCTTCCTCCCCTTCCCCTTCCCTTCCCCTTCCCCTTCCCCTTCCCCTCCCCTTCCCCTTCCCCTTCCCCTTCCCCTTCCCTCCCCTTTCCCCCCCTTCCCCTTCCCCTTCCCCTTCCCCTTCCCCCTCCCCCTGCCCCTCCAATTCCCCTCCCCCTCCCCTCCCCCTCCCCCTCCCCTTCCCCCTCCCCCTCCCCCTCCCCTCCCTTCCCCTTCCCCTTCCCCTCCCCTTCCCCTTCCCTTCCCCTTCCCCTTCCCCTCCCCTTCCCCTCCCCTTCCCCTTCCCTTCCCCTTCCCCTTCCCCTTCCCCTTCCCCTTCCCTTCCCCTTCCCCTTCCCCTTCCCCTTCCCCTTCCCCTTCCCCTTCCCCTTCCCCTTCCCCTTCCCCTTCCCTTCCCCTTCCCCTTCCCCTTCCCCTTCCCCTTCCCCTTCCCCTTCCCCTTCCCCTTCCCCTTCCCCTTCCCCCTTCCCCTTCCCCTTCCCCTTCCCCTTCCCCTTCCCCCTTCCCCTTCCCCTTCCCCTTCCCCTTCCCCTTCCCCTTCCCCTTCCCTTCCCCTTCCCCTTCCCCTTCCCCTTCCCCTTCCCCTTCCCCTTCCCCTTCCCCTTCCCCTTCCCCTTCCCCTTCCCCTTCCCCTTCCCCTTCCCCTTCCCCTTCCCCTTCCCCTTCCCTTCCCCTTCCCCTTCCTTCCCTTCCCCTTCCCCTTCCCCTTCCCCTTCCCCTTCCCCTTCCCCTTCCCTTCCCCTTCCCTCACTCGAGATTTTAATGATAATAAATTCTAAAGCAATAAAAGGGTACAAAACTATTCGGTTCGGTTAGAATTTTTTACTTTCAAACGATGATGGGACTAAGAAAATTATTTGGTATGTAACAAAAATCGCACTCGAGATTTTAATGATAATATATTCTAAAGCACTAATAGAGTATAAAAACTATTCCGTTCGGTTACAGTTTTTTTACTTTCAAACGATGATGGGACTAAGAAAATTATTGTGTATGTGACAAAAATCGCACTCGAGATTTTAATGAGAATAGATTCTAAAGCAATATAAAACTTTTAAAATAACGAAACCGTTATATATGTGCATACTTACGGGTATGTTCGTGCTTGTTCATGTGTTTTATAGTCCGATAGAATAAACAAACAAAACGCTTATTTTATGATTGCTGTAGATATTAAACCGAAGGTTAACAAGCTTCAATGTAATATATAATATACTTTAAAGCAAAAAGGTCTTTAAACTTATTTCATTTAAGCACTAGCATCAAGTATGAAATATTTCAAAGTATAAAGAAGGGACGTCTGAGACTTCTATTACATAAATTTTAAAACACTAAACCTTAAACAGGTTACGGTACACTTGACATGTCAAGAATGTAATTAAAGGAGAATGGACCGAACAGAGCTGTGGATGGTGTTATGAAAAGTTTACGATTACACTTTGGCAAGGACTTAAGAAGTTAACTAAGGAAAGTTTATAGACAATATTGCTTCTTAATATGAAAAAACCCAACTACGACAATATAGTAACTTGAGAGCAAATTGGAAATAATTTTTCAGCTATTATAAGTCGACAATCTCTATATAAATGCTTTATTTTATAAACTCTATGATGGATACGGATAAATTTTTGCACTTAAATTTTTTATTTTTGGAAGTAATCTTTAATTTGTATATAATAGTCGAATAAACAATTTTATTCTCAATTTTCTCCAGAATTGTTCCGGAATGCTAATTAAGAATTTAAGGTCAAAAACTTGATTTCTATTTTCATCAGTTCCGAATAAAGTCAAGGACCTGTCTTTTTAAATATTTTTTTAATAAATTTCATACTGATTTATACAATATTTTACAAATTTTTTAAACCTTTAATTGCATTTACGAATTTTTATTTTTTTGTGCTGGGCGAAATGATTTCTATCATTAATTATTTCTATGTATTAGTTACTTTTCTTACACGAACAACTTGATACTGGTCACGATTACAGTTTTGTGAGATTTTTTAATTGGGTGAAAATGCTAGTCAACTAAAATTTCACTTGTACGATATTAATAATCCATCCGTACGATTAAATTAAGTACATGAATAATTATTACTTCAACATTGTCACTATCTTAGAAAATATTATTAATATATATATCCCTCCTTTTTAAAGGAAATTATATAAATTATTTAATATTAAAAATATTTGAATCGTTCTTTTTTTAATTTCTAAGGTATTTGTACTCGCTTTCTCTTCATCATGATTCAAAGAATTATGTCATTAAAACACAACAGTTTTATAAAGACCATAAGTACATGGTACATTATATCGAATGATTTAATGAAACATTGATTTCAGATTAATGGAGACTGTATACGTACGGTGGATATTTCATAACTTGAATATTGATTTTTTATCCGGCCCAAAAAAATCATGAAGTGTAGCATAGTGTATTCAACTTGAAACAAAAAAAATCATTTTTAGGGTCACCTCCCTTAAAAATAAAAAAAGGCGGCCCTTTGCTAGATCACTAATACTTATGTCAATTTATCCGACCGTCACAGCCGTTTTTCTCAAACCGTTTGACGGAGAAACTTAAAGAAATGCAAAAATTATGAAAAAAACGTATTATTAATAAGTTACCCAAAACAATTATTCTAACTTCCATATTTATGGAGAAATTAACTACATTCTTACGCCTTCAGAAGACAATATATTTACAAAGTAAAATGATGTTTTCATGTGTGAACAGTTAACGTCGTCACGAGATTATTCTATACACAAAGATAAACTTAGAAATTAGGTACGTATGAGTATTAAATAAATATATATACTCAACCGATTCAAGAAATAAACTTCCAACGTACTCTAAATATATTACTGACATCCATGCCACGAGGATAATAAATCACGACCATGCATCCTCATAAAACAAAAAAAAATCTATCGGCGTGCTGTGTATCAATACCGACAAGACAGATATAATAATAACAGGAAGGAGAATGCCGGCGACGACAACTTCAAAAGATGTGCGTTCAAAGAAGGCGACTCGTTTGCATTAATCCTTTAAAGCTTAGGAATGGTAAACACAAAGGTCTTATACTATGAAAATAAGTGTACTAATTCGAAATGTCTTTATTTCGATACTTTTGTGAATTTGAAGGTCTATTTCAACAAATAATGCGAGGGGTGTAAAACATGATTTCGTCTATTGTAGGGCATGACTTCATATCAAACACAGAAATTTAAGTGTATTAATAATCTTAATTGTTTTGGTCCCAATTCTGGTGAAGAATAATATTATATGTTGAATATATTTGGCGTTAATTTTGTAGAAATTCATTATTCACAATTAAATGAAACTACGTGATGTAGTATTATTTCTACTTTCTTTAATTTCTTTACCACGACCTAGGTTTCGTTGTATTACAACATCTTCAGGTGGGATATTAGCAAAGATTTTTCAAAGATTTTTAGCAAAGATATTAGCAAAGATCTTTGCTAATATTTGTAAAATTATGTTTAATTAAACGTCTTTTGTTAATTTTTATTAGAGTTATAAACAGTTTTAAATTGACATGAAAAGAAAAATTAGTCTGATAAAACGTTTAATATTTTTGACGTATCTACTAAAAATTATAAAAATATCTGGCTGTCTAATTCGTTACATTATTCGTTCTTCATGTATTTTTGCTAATATGTTACATCTGTTTGCAGTGTTTCCGTAAATAGGTATACTGCTGTTATGAACTTTGAACGTGATGAAACTATAGAGACTTACATGCAGAGATATATAATTAAATTATAAGATGTAGAGAAACCTAATATAAACCGGTATAAATAAATGTAGTTGGAATAAATGTTTTTCTCCCTTCTGGACGTTTCTTCCTTTCTTCACTTTTTACTCTTGGTGTAATCATGTTCCACAATAAAACTTTTTGCTCCAGACTCTCATGGGTGTATTTTTGAGGGAAGTAATTATTTCAAAAAATATATATCCGCACTAATAATTCCATATTAGAATTGGTGCCGTATTTTAACCGTTACATTTACGGTATTGAAATTACGATCTTAATATACTTGTGTAGTAACGACTCAATCACAATTTCTATTAACGTTTCTGATTAACGTTTTAAATGTTTATAATGAATTTATAAACATTTAAAACGTTAATCAGAGAGAAAAAGTAAAAATATATTGAAAAATTAACTGACATCACCATTTTTTTCAAGTAATAACGACAAAAAATTAGATCAAATGACAAATTACATAGTAAGTATATTTTTTTTCTTTTCTAAGTGGATAATTATTGGAACGGTAAAAAATATGGGTCGATAAAAAATGTGGCCGACTTGTAAGTACCGGAGCGGTAAATAATATGGCCGACTTGCAAGTATCAGGTTCGTGTCTCTGAATTGAACCTTATAATTGTTTCCTAGATTAAACAAATATTCCATGTAATAAGTCAAGTATAGATAAAGAGAACAAAATATTCATTTCAAATATTTAAGAAATGAGTACGTTTCCAACGTTAAATATCCGATCCAAGAAGCTGCATTTTTACTTTAAAAATATATAATATGCTGCCAAAATTATTAAAACTAGATTGATCGTCGCTAAAGATCTGAACACGTCGATTTAAGTAGGCAATTAATTAGGTAGCGGGAGGAATTTAAATACAGCAGATATTTCATGAAAGTATAAACAAACTGAAATTTCAGTAAAACATTCATCACGCGCGTGCCTTTATAAGCTTTATACATACATTGAAATAATTTAATGCATTTGATGACTGATGTATAATACATAGTATGCGGCCGTTATTGTTGAGAATATGGTATTAAATCGAAAGTACTGTACTCATGGCTATTATTATCCACAATTATTTCTGTTCTTTGGTTGTAATAAATCGGTGTCTGATTTAAATATTTGCTATATTTTAGTAACTTTGTTTGAGCTATATATTTATACAATGGGTATTAATGTATAGAAGAAGTTTGTGCAAGTGTCTGAAGGAAAAATAAATACATTAAAATGATAATAATAACTACCGTATTAATTTTATATTTTATATTAATAAAGTTTTGTTTGTTTAATATTTAGGATTTCGAAAAAAATACAACTTATATGATTGACATAGTATTATCACCTTGGTACATCTTATATTATCCAAATTGATATAAAATATATACCATCCTTTTAGAACGTGCAAGTAACTACGTGCAGAATGTGCAAGTAAATCAACCGTAAACAAAGATTATTAATATACTATTCAAAGGTCTTTAATAGTTAACTGTGCAGAATAATACACCGAAATATTATTTTTTTAAATATTAATTCTGTTAAAAAAAACATGTACCTTTTTATTTATATACTTACATCTTACTACAAGCAAAGTTAAAAGCGATGGAATGTCAAATTATAGAACGACATTCGCTTTTATTATATTGAACTCCAATAATATTGTAATATAAAACGGGGTGATTCTGTGCTTAATTATAGATGTGTAGTAAGTAACAAACGAGCTTTTTCACTGGTTATAATTAAAAAAAAAATTACGCTTAACTATGGTTTCAGATAACATGTTATTAATAACATATCCATGACTTTAACTTTTACAACTTTTAACTGTAATAATATAGGTATACATTGACATACGCTTGTAAACAAGCAAATGCTTATACTGTAACAAAGCTGTCGGTCGAACCCTTAAACTTTTATATTGTAGCGTGTCGATCAAAATCCTAGACTTTTTTTGGGCTAGCCCTCGTTCGCCAAGGGTGAAACGTGTGATAAGGAACTTCGTTCCAAAAATCGTATAGGGGCATTTGTAGATTAAAGATGTTAGTTGGAATTTATTTCAGAATTCTAATTAATAATTTAAAGTAGGAAACCAGATTTTTAATTAGAACATTACGAATAGCGGACAGTTAAGTTCCAGGCAATGTTATTTGGCGAGTTTTAACATATTTTTCATAAAATTTTGTATTTATTTGTATAATATATTGCATATTTTTTTAAATACGCTCATCGTCGTCTTTAACGTGATAATCATCCGGTTCGTCTTTTCGAATATTCATTTTTATACATTGGACAACATCGTGATCTCAGTCTCCATATTGTATGAATGTGACCTTATCTAAGATACCGAGAAAGTTAAGACGGTTTTAGCTATAACTAATTTGTCCAAATCGGATTACCGTACTAATCTCTAGAGTTTATTTACCCATATTTTTAGAATTGTTGATGTGGGGCCGTTTGACGACTGGTTATATGGAATAGAACATGTCACATATTGAGATTTTTAAAGGTTGAAAATTTATTAGTTTATATCCAGATAGATTAAATGTTTCTTTATAATTTTTATTTATATATATATATATATATATATATATGTATTTATATATATATATATACATATATATGTATTTATATATATATATATATATATATATATATATATATATAAATGAAATACTTGAAATTTTATTCTCACATTTTTCAATAACTATATTTACTATTTATAATGTTTATACACGCATCTTCACACAATTTCTTATCACGGTGCTCATATCTAGTAATGCCATATTCCACTTATATACCAATACAACATGTAGATAAATAATAAGAGCTCCAGTTTCATAGTATGCGGTGCGAGGTTATATCCTCTTCACCACTACTTTAGTAATTTATATTAAGTGATATTCGCATGTCAAACCATTGGGTGTAATTGCACTAGTATATACAATAGCCGTGTGATGGCTTATAAACGTTCAAAATTTGAAACCTGTTGATATAATTACCTGTGGATTCTCAACGCATTACAGTAGATTCAAACGACTAATACAGGTAACACTGACTCTTCCACATCATAAGCACCATAAAACTTCACAGTGAATTAGTTTGAATTATAAAGGTGAATTAGTCTGGCTACATATTCGTACTTACAAAATTATAGTAACTCTCTATTTGACAATATTTATATCTAGTTACACTCATTATATTACGCCATTGTGATACGTGGTATGTATAAGGCAATGCAAACTATGAATGTTTTCTGTAGTATTAGAGAATATTACGAATTAGTAATGATTATACAATGGAAAATAAAATATCATGTTGGCAATGATTTTTAGTACCTAATTAACTGAAAAATACAAAATCATAGAGAAAGACCCGAAAATACAATCTGAGCCTTTAACTTGGTTTTATTATTTTTTAAGTTTTGTTAATTTCACTTTATGGGATCAATATAACATTTTTAATTGGACATACACTTTTAGGATTATGTTTTATTTTGGCACTATTACTGTAATTTAACTTTGATTATTTTTTCTACATGACTGAACTCTTCTTTATAATCGTGAACTATTGTAAATATTTTTCCAATAAATTATTTACAGATATACTATAAGAAACACAATGTATATTATTTACAAGTATATCCGTTTATACTTCGATTCGGAAACTTCTGTATGATACATTCTCTGTAATAATAATTTGCTCAAATTATTAAATGAACTTCCAGGAGCTATTAGATACGCGTCTCTTTCAGATAAAATCGAGAAATCGGGTATTTCTTTATTACTGACTGAACAAAAATATCTCAATCTTCGATTGGAATGACTCTATTTTACGATTTCTCCCTAGACTTTTTTATTATTTTTGATATGATCATTTGTAACATTTACAGAGCAGCTACAAATTTTTAAAATAATTGATTGTAGTTTACACTTATTAAGAAAACATTTTGTTTGCTACAATCTTGCACGAATTACATTGAACTTCTAATACGCGTCTGCGCTGCAGGTGGATGAATCTAGTGCGACATGGATGTATAACTCGAATCTGGCATGATTTGATCATGGTTTTACTTACACGACCGAGTTTCTCAATTTATAAAACGTATTTTATATTATTCATTTAAAATAAAGCGCAAAATAATATAGTATAATATTTAACATATGGCATAATTTTCTTTTAACATATAAGGTTAAATGCATAATTAGTCAACAAATGACGAAGAAATTTAATACCATATTTGTGAAATAAAAAAGAATCAAGTATTGTGATTAAATTGCAATTAATCAGACCAGTTATGAGCTTAAAAATTGTGATTTGTTTCCTAAATCGTTTGGGATACAATAAAATACAGGAGCAATATGAACTATAAAACTGAGTGAATATTTAAATATGATATTGAATACATAAACAATTTTAGTAATCATTAAATTCTCACTTACACAATAAGAAAAACGTTTGTTAGGAATGAATTCCTAACTTGGTCTCATAAAGTTTATACTAACTTTATCTCTTAATTTCCGCGTGAGGTAATGTACATGAATGATGGTAACGTAACATTTTTTTAACATTATATTCACTCTGGATGAGGATAAATTAACAAAAAGAAAAATTTGTTTGAATATAAAATTATTCAATATATACATTCATGAACTAGGCATGAAAAATGTTACAGGAGATCGTTGACTAATTACGGTATGAAAAATATTACAGAAGATCGTTGACTAATTACGGTATGAAATCCAGACCAAAATAATTAACAAGCAAAAGATACAGTTTATAATGAGAATAATTTCTATTTCGTGGTAAAAAAGTTACTATGCTCAGCTCTATGATAACGGATAAATTTATGCAATATTTTACGGCCGTTTATTAAGTAAATGAGTTGTCAAAACGAGAGAAACAAGAAACTTACTTTCACATTTATAATATTACTAGTTTTATTAGGACTTCTTCCATATCCTAAGTACACGAATTACAATTTTACTTATATTTATTACTGTAAGAACACAGACGATAACAAAGTATAACACGAAATAAATAATAGATTGAGTCTTGAGTTAGATTTTCAGTAAAATGTATTTTGCGAAGTAATTTATTTTAATTTTAAATTTTTTTTCGAATGGAGGTTTCTAACATACATAAAAACTTATAGCACGAAGTATATATATTTTTTTCAGAGCACATATTATAGACTTGTTTCTATCTACCGCTCTCTATCTATTTACCTTCTTGTTGTGTCGTGTTTAGGCAATATAAAAAATATAGGGGAATGTTGAACTTCTCTGTCCTACTGTATTATAATTCGCATCCATTCTCATGCTTAGTAGTTTATATTGTTTTATTTTTATAACTGATCAACTCATTTCAATTCATCCAATCCTTTATTTGTCTACCTCAATCTCTTCTTACACTTCTTTTAATTCTATTTCTTTTTTAAATATTTACCTATCAGAATCTTTTTAAATATTCGAATTTTTCAGTTCATCATCTGAACTTTTAGTCGATTGTTAAGTATACTTGGTTTGATAAATAAATTAAACAAAATATTATTAACGAGGAAAGAAAATTCAAAGAATGTAGAATTCAAAGAATGTAGAAAAACCAGTTGATGTGAATTTGCGAGTACGTATAATTGGTGAAAATAGTGACAAATAAAAATATTTCGTGGGTAATAAGGGTAACTGCTCATAATATTGCTTTAAAGCTAACCCAGCACTAGATTCAAGTGGATCAAAGGAGTTTCCAATAATATAAATATAAAAGCAAAATTCAGTGCAGCTAATTTGAAATTTTTGCAAAGTATTTTCTGTCGGTGAAAAAAGTACGTATTTCATTAACACGCTTTCAAATTTATTTTGGAAAAAATATGTTAAAAATTCTTAACGTAAATCGAGCGTGGTAAAGGTGACACATATATTCAGTTTATTAACTGACATGGAATTTATTGATCAATTCCATCCAATTTTTAATACGGACCAATTTGATTTACTAACATATACTGAACAAGTATTCGAATTAATTTAAAATTTACGTTTTCTGTGTATGGACTCTCTTTTAACAAAATTTATTAATTACTAGAAAAGATGAAAACACGTGGCAAACTAAATATTACATCGTAATATCTCCTTAAATTATTGGCTAAATGAAGAAAAAAAAACATTACGAAATACATTCTTATGCTATATATCTAGAATTTGGAAAGGGAAAATGGAACATGTTGTGCTTTCACCAATATATAGAAAGCATTACGTTAATATCCATATTTTAAAATCTGAACGGAGCACTCGATTGACTACGGATTAATGATTTATTAATGCTGAGCCGAATGAACAAAACGGATAAGTTACCAAGCTCGGATGTCCATTCCACTTTTGAATTATGCTATCGAAAAATTTAAACCTATTGTTGGTCGAGCTATAATCAATAATTCTTCATCTAACAAAAAAGAGTAAAACCCATTACTTCACTTCCCAAGCATCGAAAAAATTGTATTTTTTGTTTCAATCTTTAAATTGAGATCTAAACACATTAATAAAAAGTAACATAAAACAAAATTTAAAAAAATATATCCACGGTTGCTGTTACAGTCTGTCCTATAAATATGGTAATAGGGATATGTGATCAGAAGGTAAAAAAGATCTCAATTGTAAGAAAATCTAGTTTATTTTAAAACCATCATCACAAACTTCTTAAAAATATAATTATAATAGACTATTTGGTATGATAAGCTATAACAAATTTTTCCGCATTTTCCTCAAAAAATTAAAGGTTTTTTACAACCTTGTCCTTGGGAACGCCATTGTCTCTCTCTTTTTCTTCATATAATAACCCTAATTATCAAACCTGACAAGTTGTAAAAGAACTTCCGAAGACTCTGGAGTAGAGTTCCTTGCCCTGTCTTCTGATTTTTGTATTCAACAAAAACAAACTTTTCGTCTAAAATCTAGCAAAAATATGGTTTCACTTTTATGGTTTCACCTGGCTGCATATAATCCGTGCATTTACTAGGAACATATCTAAAATTGTAATTACTTGTAGCCAGTAACATTTCTTTGAAACGGATTAAATATTTAGAGATCAACCAATCATGTTTATCTATTCCGTCCATGTTTTTATTTTAGTTAAGAATAAATCTCGGCTGACTTAGAGCCACTTTAGCATTTTCTGCCTCAGAATGTATATTAGTCTTCACAAAAGTTTCAACAGTAACGAATTAGTCAAAAGACATACTACATTTTTATCAATATAATATTTCATTATTTTTATCAAAACGGTGATCGGAATATCCTTGCTTTTAAATTTTAATTTCTTGTTTTGTTATAGGAGAACATTTCTTAGTCCTATTGTCTCTTACTGTGCGCGTAGTTCTGAACCCTTGGGATTTTAAATCAATCACCAACTGTATACAACTGAAAAAATTATCGAAGGAAACATGTGCGCTACGATTTGTACACATCTCATGCAACTTTTTATCCCTCTCGAACCCAAGCCATCGCCCATCGCTGTTAAAGGTTTGAGTATCCTTGCATATATATAACAAAAAGCGCTGACTCCACATAGTATCCAAAGCTGGTATCCAAATCCCACTAGTTTAACTTTTATAAGTTATTTGATATCATGGTGGCAGAAGTATTTGACGATCATTTCGTCAACAGCTAAATTGGATTGAAATAACCCAAACTTTCGAAATTATTAATTAACCTTATCGATAAATAGGCGAGTTTTGAAAGCTTTATCAGTGTTATCAATTCTCGAGTTGTCATTCGAATGCAAATATGATTTTATTTTATTAAAACGACTACTTTATATTGGCTTTTCATTGGATCATCATCTTAATACCAATTAAGTTTGCTTCGAGGCAAGTGATGATAGGAAAGGAAAAACAAAATTGCAATAAAAACTTTTGACTCTTTTACCGTCATATTAAAATTCAAATATCAAAAAATCGTAACAAATTTTCAAATATCTCTACCCCTGATTTTCCTTTCAACTCCGTAATCATATTTTTCAAACATTGTTTAGCAGCATTAGACTCACTTTGTATTTCAAAATAAACTGGGTTATACTTACGTCCAATAATTATCTCGTCAACGATTGTTGGAGATGCGGATTGAATAAGACGATCTTCCTCGACGTTTTCAATCGAACACGAAAATTCCACTTTACCAGCTATCTCTAACAACGGAAAAATTCCCATATCATCATCAGTACCCTCTTCCAAATAAGCATTTCATCTACTTTGTTTGGAGGCAATATAGCAACTTCGATTTCATTCAAATCCTCATCACTAGAATCTTTGATAACTTGAATATACTTTACAATTTCGGATACCTCCAAAGCCTTTTTGTTTTTTTTCACTGGATCCATGATCTTCAAATAATAACAAATATATAGATACATGCTTATCAAATTAAAAATACAAACATTTTTTACTATTTTAAATAAAGCAAATTCAAAGTAGTTTTACTTGCCTTGGTCGATCATATAACTCACACACAAGTTTTTATTTATATCAATATATTAATCACAATCGCGACACGAGATGTACTGTGCTCTACGTCAGTTTATTAGCTAATGTAAGCATAAGACCAGTAAGAAACAAACGATTGAAAAGTTTGAACCTGCTCGTGCATAATATTACAGCGTAATATTTGTATCACGGCTTATTTTGTAGTTATTTAACTTGTTTCCGAAATACATTTTGTTTTTATTTTAGTTTATTATATATTAAGTAGATGTCTTAAAACTATTTTCATGTTCTTTGAAGAAAATTGTTTGTCCTATTCTTAAAAACTATTTTTATTTTTTTTTTTACAGAATATGTACAGATTTCAATCGCTAATTACTGTGAGACTAATAATGCGTTAACAACGTTGACCCACAACGGATAACGCATTTCTGTCCTTATTTGTTCTGTATCATTTGTTTTTTCTGTGACGTTATCGGACTAGTATTGGTTCATGTGCATGATAGTTGCGAATTAGCGTTGTGTAAAATTTTAAATTAGTATAGCGTGAAAGCGCATTTAGCTGGAATGATAATTTGAGTATCATTGCGAATAGCTCGAGGAACACCACTAGTAGGCAAAATTGATACAAAATGGTAAATTACATAAATATTAAATGTATTATTTCGAAACGCAGTGGAGAGATAAACGACCAAGGCTGATCAAATACGAGAGCTTCTATAGCGCCAAAAAAAGTAATGAAAAAACGGAGCAAAACGATTACATAGTTGACCTATTGGGCTATGTAAATATAAATATACTCGGAATTATAGACAATGCAAATCAGAGAGACAAGTTTGCATCAAAAAGAATCAAACAAACCTAAAGAATCCAAGGCAGAGCAAATGCAACAGCTACTATAGCATCGAAAAAAAAATGGCGCCCAGCGATTACGTAGCTGGCCCTTCGAGGATACAGCTTCCAGCAACATTCCAAACGTTCACAGATCATATGCAGCCATCGTTGGAAGGCAAGACATAAGTCGGTAATAATATAGAAGACGACTGAAATGTAACAGCATCCGACGACTATGTATTGCGATCACCAAATATCATCGCGTTGTCATACTCAAGCAGCAATGCATTTACGTCAACGGAGAGTGCTATGGTAGATTATGATGTTATTGAGCATGAAACCGTACGCGCAATCGAAGCTCGAAGTACTATAGCTTTACTGGACTCTCATAAGCGAAGCAAACGAACGCATAAGCGAACACAATTTACAGATAAATTAGTATTCAAATTAATTGGTAAAACCAAATGTAAAAGTTTTCATGAAAAATCAGCGGTGCGAACACGAACTGCACTTTTTTTTTTGTTAACTGGATCAATATAAAACACATTATGTATATTATAAAATGAAACCACCGCCTATCTATATTAATTATACTCTTAGAATATTTTTCCTAATTATGTGATATGGACCACGGCCATAATTCGTTAGATATTGCTGCTAACTATGTGATGTTATCAACTTCCGATACCCGCGCCCTGCGTCTCAATGTCCCTTTATTACAACGATCATACGGCCGTGTTTGCGTCAGTGGCAGCCATTTTATTTCCCTATTTTGATGAAGATTTTTTGGTAAGTTGTCGAAGAACTTTACTATTCTATTGCTATTATTTTAGTTATAGCGATACACATACCAGAAACCTTACAGCATCAAGAGATAGTTATGTTATTGCTTGTAAACTTATCTTGTTTTATTATTTTCTTACAAAATTATAACCTCGAAAAGTCACCGTTTTATAATATGGAATACTTAATTAGTTCTAAATATGGACTAGTAGTCCATATTATAAGAATATGATCCATTTTATAAACTATTTTTTGTTTTCTTTTTACGACATGGCACCAAAATGAAAGAACCTAGTAAACAACAATGGGGCAAAGACCCGATGACTATGGCCATATTAGTCATAAAAGTGCAAAGAATTGGTTCCCTGAAAACATCGAAAACCTTTTGTGTGCCAAAAAAGGCACTAAAACCTTTATGTCAACAAAAAGACAAGCCTCTACAGAAAGTTCCAAATTGAAAACTGGGTAAAAAAACAATGTTTTCCGATAAAATTTAGGCAGGTTTTGTAGAGCATGTACTAAAAATGGAGGCGGCAGGGTTTGGCTTAACAAGGTCTGATATTATGAAATTATCATACCAGTTAGCTGAAAAAAAATAAATTGGAGCATAGTTTTTCTACCAAAAAACAAACTGCTGGAAAAACGTGACTATGTTTGTTCCTCAAAAGACATCCTGAAATATCTTTTTGTCGTCCTTCGGGTATGTCCGTCGCCAGATTAAGAGGTTTTAAAAAGGAAGACTTCGAGTTTTTTACACTATTAAAAACAGCAATGGATCAACAACATTATATCGCTACCAGTTCTTCCTGCTAAAATATCCGAAGTATTAGCCAAGAAGGAAAAAACGTAAATTACGGCTACTACATCTACTGCAAGAGGCTCAACTGTTACTTGTATTATTCGCATGTGTACACGTGGTACATATATACCCGCAAAGATCATATTTCCTTGGAAAAATATCATTTTAATGAAAGAAATTCCACCCGGTGCAATTCACGTGTACCACCCGTTAGGATAGATTCAAACTCACCTTTTTACAAAACCATATGAAGTCTTCCGCCTCTTCGCCTATCCTTCTGATATTAGATGGCCATGCTAGCTATACTCGTAATATTGAGCTCATCAATTTGGCATAACCACGTCCATTTTATATCGGTGCCACCACACTCAAGCCATAAAATGCAAGCACTCGATCGCGCTTAGATGGATTCTTTTAAAAAGTACTTCGTTGAAGAAATTCACCAGTAGATGCGTAGTAAAATACAAGCTGCAACTCACTACGAAATTGCAGAAACATTTGGTCATGCCTATTTATAATCACAGCGTGCTGATCTTGCAATCAATGAATTTACGCCATAGACAAAAGTTTTTTTTCAGACCATGATTCCATTGATCAGTCAGTCAACAATTGAAATTTATCCCATAACTTTATCCCAGACTCAGTGAACAATTGAAATTTATCCCATAAAATAAAACAAGCAGATACTATACAACCTAAATCAACTTTAACTACCTCAGAAAATAATAATAAAAATTATGATTCAGATAGAACGTTCTTTGATAAAACGGAGTTAAATAAACCAACAGTTGATGAACCTGAATCCACAGCTAACAATTTTATCGAAACTAAATCACAAGTTCCCAGCGAAAAAATAACTGATGTACTCACTGCAGTTAATAAAGTTATAACTTTAATAAAATTATGTATGGCAGAAACTTTGGAATTGTTGTCCTTCAGGTCTCCGGAACGTAGTCAGTTAACCCAAATGCAACTTATATTCCGAGTAACTCCAATGTAATTGATATAATCGGGCCTTCTACAACTTATTTATCACCAAAACCATTGTCTCCTATACGACAAATGAGAATAAAAGCAGTAACTTGGGAAGAAAGGCTAGAAAGTCTAAGTTTTTTGACTTCATCGCCAAATAAAATTAGATTTGGAGGCTTCAATGAAGAAGAAAAAAGAAGCGAAAGCATTAAAAAAGAATAAAAATATATGGAATTTGTTAAACGAAAGAAACAATAAAGAAAATATTAAGAATAAAACAGTGTGCAAGCGAAAATGTAACAACAAAAAGAAATAAACTAAAAAGACAACTGGAAAATAAGGAAAACTGCAAAAAAGCAAATTGCCCCATCAAATTCTAAAGAAAGTGATTTATCCGTGAACTATGAAACAGACGAAAGCCCCAATCGTAGTCAAAGTAAAAACGTCATGTTTTTGCTGCTATGGGCTGTTATTTGAAAATGTCTGTGGAGAACGGTGGATACAGTGTCCTTCTTGTAATCGCTGGACATATAAAGAATGTGCTAGTGTTGATGGTGGTTTCAATTTTTTATATCAATATTGGGCAAGAGATTAATATTCATTTAACTTTAAGTATAAGTATAAATTTCTTTAAATATATTTTTCGTGTGGATATCAAGTTCGAACAATTTGAATGAAAATATTTTTAATTTTCTTTATAAATGTTAATTATATATTTATTAACTTTATAAGTAAAGATTATTTCAAAGATCTTTTTGTTATGGATCTCAAGTTTATAGAGTTTCAATTATAATCCTATGTTATATTGTTTTTGTTAATATCCTATGTTCCTATGTGACTAATAATTTTGTTACAGTTATGTGATTAATAATTTTGATAAATTCGTACTACTATATTTTAAGGCAAATTGATTATTTAGTATCCATATTACTTAGGAACCCAGGATCTATATTAAGAACTAGGTAATCCATTTTAAGACTATTTTTTAAAAACCTTTTTTTGCGTATGTTCAAATAATTAGTAAATTTTTTAAACTTTGTTCCTTTATAAGTTTTTGACCTAAATATTTTGCCTATTTACTGAGAATAAAACAACTTGATTATCTTCTCAAAATTAAATTTTATTTAAAGTGGGATGGTAGTATATTTAGAGAAATTTCTCGTATATATTATCACTTAAGATATATTTAACGGATTTCTTAGATATTTTCCTATTTTTTATGTGATTTTTCCAGATAGTTATTGGCTTTAAATAATATATAAAATAAGCTATGCCACGCATTTGTACTAACTCATACTCAAAAGAGAAGACTTTACTTTGATGTTGATCTAATCAAATCTAATCTATAAAAATATATCAAACATAGCACAACAGAAAACATCCTCCTATACTCATTGTTTTCCTCTATATCTGAAGCAGAAAAAAAATGTTAACCTAACAAATGTCATTTTAAACGGAATAAATGTAATTTGTATATGTAATGAAAAATCTTTAGTTATATAACTTTGTCATTAATTAGTTAATATGTAGATCAATTATGATAATTATGTATGTAATAAGTTTTTATTATAACCTCATCCCTTAATAAGTAACATAAAAATTTAACCCTCAAGATTTACAGCCTGCGGCTACGGACCTTTAAAATGAAGCAAAAGTTTCAAATTAACGTGATTCATTCTCCGAGAGTTGGAAAGTAAGTTAACACTAATTTTATAATGTTGAAGTATTATCTACAGACTTGTAAAGAAGTTATTTTTTAATAAATAATGAAAACAATAATCTAGTAATTTTGAAATAACAAGTTGAATTGTTAATGAAATATTTAAACATATTTATATATAATGATTATATTGTGAATAAAAGACTTTACTCAAATGAAAAGAAGACTCTATTTAGCTTAAGTCTCATAAAATTGATTTTGAAACTCCTATAAACATAAAATAAAAAAATATTAACATTTTGTAACACGACTTTAATGATCGTGAGTCTGGATTTTCATGCATACATAAAATAAATATCTATTATATGAATGTATAATCCAGCATTTTTATCTGTATTTGCTTTCTTCCGCAACCGACAGGCAGATTCAGATAAAGTGTAGTAGGAAGGTGTAATGGTAATTTCAATAAGGATAGTTATTATGAAAATGAATGGTATGGAAGAATGCCACGTTATTCAACTATTTAATTAATTAACAGTCACATTATATTATAAGCAAACTTAAAAATACAAAAAAACTTGTTACAAACTTATACACCCAGTATATTCAAACATACTTTCCCAATTCTCCACTAGGAGGCGGTGTATCATATTAATAAATGTTTTTAATTGAAAACCGTTAGTAACCGCAGTACAATTATCATAAATCATATAGGCAAGCACTGAATGTACTCCAGAGGTTGGATGACACAGTTAACCTAATAAAATATTTCACGCGCGAATACCAGGTAAAATTCCTAATATCTTTCAAATGGACAATTACGACGATTACTTCTAGAAAACCTAAAACTATAATAACATAAAAGAAGACATTCAGTATTTTGTATCATATACACTCACAGATTATACAAATGAAAGGTATGTCTTCAAAAGAAATATATTTTCTAGAGTGGCATTGAAAAGATAAATCTTATATAGTCACAATATTCTCTCACTTTTCGTTTTAACGTTTCAATTTTCAGCCATTCCTATAACATTACTTATTTATTTTCATAGTCTGCACTTCATTTGTCTAGCACAATTCCGAAGTATCAAATAATTTAGTTAATAGGTTTAAAAACATTTTTCACTGCAATAAATGTCAGCACCTAGCAATCTAGCTACTGACCAGTAATGTACTTACACGATGAACAAAATTCATCAGAGTGTTTGACTGATCGCCGTGTAGACTAATAATCTTAAGTGCGCTTCCATATCTGAATCACAGAACTATATTATTGTCAATAGAAGTGGACCAATAAACGTACGAGTGATGACAGAAACGTATAGTTTTAAATTGTTGGGTACATTAATTTAGTTTAAAAAACTACTTGTGTATGTTATTAGTTCGATTGTAATAATTTTATTGTAATTCAAAAATTGTTACTTTCTTTATAATACAACTATCGCCACTATCACATTAGAGAAAATAGCAATTTAATAATTTTTGTGCTAGCTAATTTGAGAATACAAAAATATCATGCAATTACTAAAAAAATATAAAAGTGGTAACCCTAGTTCTAAACCTAAGTTCAAAGATTGAGTTCTAGCAAGAAGTGTTGGAGTACCTAATGAAGGATACAAGGTGTAATCAGTAGATTATCGGGAAAAGATAGAGTTGACCTAATTATACAGTTATTATCAAGAGTAGTGCGTAATGACCTTGTTTAGTAATGAATCTGAAATTGGCATACTGTGACCTCGACGGTAAATCCGCTCCACTCTCTAATCTTTTAATGACTATTTGTACTCTTTTCTTGCACTGAAATAATTTTAAATTTTCAATTATGTATTATAAATATTTATACTCTGAGTGCTACTTTCTTCTATAAATAACTCTGAGTTGAATTTTGGAAAGAGGAAAAGAAAAGTATTATTCCGGATGGAGATATTTATATAAAAATTTTTATCACTGAATGTTTTCTCTCGATTCACAGGTTAATTTGATATAGGAATGATATACACTGAATATTATTTCCCATTTCAGTCTTTAATAATAGGAATAAATTATCTCCGTTGTTCCAACTAATATTTCAGTCGTTAAAATATTTTTTTTTCGTATTTACTGTATATATAGTGGGGTTTTCAACTTAACCATTTTGAAAATAAACAACTTTTCAAGATCAACACAAATTTTGCGCATGTCATAATTTATATCCAAGTGACATATATTTTTTTAGATTATATATATCTCGGTAGCTTCTGGTATTATCTTTGGTATGTCTTCGAAGTTGGGTTTTTCATATCATAACGAAACAGTAGAAAAAAGAGTAAAGTCCATATAAAATATCTAAAAAAATTATCATTACGATGAAAATAAAAGTGTTTTTCTTTAAATGACGATTGTGAAAATTTTCAAACCGATAATAATTTCAAGATGTGTTAATGACATCTATGTATACTTCGAATAAAGAACATAACTTAATATTTTGAACTTAATCTATAATTTAAAAAAACTCTTATTCAAATGTGAGATTTTCTAAAGTACTGATATCTTTCATGAAAACACTTTAAAATTAATATCCATTTGAGGATACTTTTTCTTAAAATTCTCAGTATTACTAACTATTTACAATGTGCAATTGCAAAACATATTTATGACGTGGCTCCTTACTATTGGCCACATGGAAAGAATACAATTCACTCAGTGAGCTATGCTCGGTTTCCCTCTACGCGATATAATCCATAATGAGGAGATCCGTAGGACATTTAAGGTTAGCTCATAATAGTGGGAAAAGAGAAGCGGAAGTGGCAATGGCAGATTATGTAGCGTGCAGAACCAACAACTTCTGAGAAAACAAGGTTTTCGAAAGGCAGCCACCTGCTGGGAGAAGCAGTGGGTGTGCAATTCGCTAGGTGGAACGATGACTTGGTAAAGGCCGCGGGACACAAGCAATTCGAGATCGATCTTTCTGTGAATCTATATGGGAGCTGTTGTTCAGCAGTGGACGTCTTCCATTTGATAATACTAAGGTTTTAAGTCAGTCTAGTTAATGCATGTAATAATTTCAATTATCAAGAGAATAAAATTCTTTTTAAATAAATTGCACATTTCAATTAAAATATATAAGACTTCGAGTATCCTTTGGATATGTCAAACTAATAACTGATTATCCACTTAATTTGAGGATTTTTTAATTATTTGGCAAAAAGCGGGTATTTTTAATACTTACTTATAATGGAAAACAAGTTTAAAAATATTCCAAGAAAACCTCTCAAATTTTCAAGCTCTTAACATATTACAAACTTTTGAGGCATTAGAAACTTTTGACGGTCTTATGTAAGTACAGTCTCCAGTTTAGTGTTAGTTTGTATTTTAACCTCTTTTTAGTTTGTTAATGTCGTAATAGATTCTTTTTATTCTCTCTCAATTTTAAAATTCATTTCTTCACGGTTTGTTTTAGTTATCGGACACTCAACAAAAAAACAATTAGTTTAAATAAGCACTCGCATAAACGATAACAGATGTTTATTTAATATCTTTTTAAATATTTTAATGAAAGCTCAGAGGTAAAAATACCTAAAAGCAAATAGAAAAGTAACAAGGAATTATTTTGATGAACAGGCTCCACTTACAAAAGTGACATCAGTAATTGTAACTATTTTATCACCATTTAAATGAATGTGAAAATTGTAAAGTGTCTTTTTATTTAATGTCCCTTTTCTATATAAAATTTTTTCTCTAGGTTAACCGTTATAAATATATAACCAAATATCATGGTACAAAAAATATCAAAATTATTGGTCCGTGTAAATGAATATATAAAATGGGAAAACCAATTATAGTATTTTTGTTTTAGGAATTCTTTCTCGAACTGTTCAAACGGGGACATATTATTTCCTCTTGGTTTTCCATTCGTCTTTCTGAGGCCGCTGTGGCTTCTAAACTTGAATGCTATATGCATTGGATTTGGATAAAACAATAAACCGAAGCCAGAGTCGAATTAAAACTAATCGGACAATTTATACCAAGTTTTGTTGAAACGACAATTTTATAGAAATTTAAGAAATATTTGTCAAAGCAGTAATTTGAGCTTATGCCACATGGTAATATATGAATTTTTAAATAATTCTTTTAATAATTTTATTTTAGGTTTAACAATTACACATACATTTTAATTTGACTCTTCATATCAATAGGAGGCATTATGGAAATCAATAATTAATATTTATAAAGATTTTAAAATAAATACTAGGTAATGTCAAATGCTAAGATATATTTGTATAACATATAGTCCGCATAAACATTTAGGAATTCTGCATGTTTTAATAGTCTTTTTCAATATTAACAACTAACGGACACCTCTAGGTTATCATTATGGTTGCTCTTAATTAAATTAAGCCAAGGCTTTCTCAAATTTCTATTTTCCTTTTTGCATACCTTCCTTTTTTGTTTACCTTTTACGTTATTATATCATTCAAACAATTCAAACGTTCATGATGATGGAATAATGTCTTTGTCTATTAGCTTATCTTTACATTAATTTTTCATTTAGTGCCGATATGTCTCTCCACATGAAAGATTTCCATAGTGACTCATGTTCTCATTTGCAAGTCTAGTTCCGCTACCGTAACTGTTTCTGCCCTTGTTAAATTTTTCATTAAGTTCTAGTGAGCTTTCGTTTAACTTACATTCGTCGGCACTGTCCATTATCTTATATTTGCCAATGAATATTATATGGAACCTAAGCAATAAAACGTAATTTAACATGAGTAAAACTGCTATAAAAGAACTTTTGAAAATTTCAGCTCGTAAATAAGTTGTAATTATTGATGACCATCTCATATTGACATAAACTATTCTGTGACGTTATGTCTCTAGTCCATCGTATTCTTGAAGCAAACGAGATCATCTGATCTCCGTATGAATCAATAAATGTATATATATATATATATATATGTGTGTGTATATATATATATATATATATATATATATGTATATATATACATATATATATATATATATATATATGTATATATATATATATACATATATATATATAAATATCGTTTTGCTAGAGAAAATATTTATCCTTTAAAGCATAATTTCGTATAATGATCTCATTATCCATGAAACATAAAGGTCATAAAAATTGTTATAGGCCCATTACTCTTATTTAACTTTTACGCCAATATTTTATTTGACACGTTGTAAAATACAATTTTAATTTTTTTTTAAAACCCTCTAAACGATATTTATCGGTATATAATCTGGCTTAAAGCAGTAATAGAAGGAACATATCAGTGAAAATTATATCTACACCCTCGTCACCACTTTTTTTCTTGATTCAATGGAAGTTATATTTTAATGTTCATAATTTTTGACAAACATAAAGGGAAAAATAAGTACCTGGCGTCCGTTTAAATTAATTTTCTATTTTGATAATTACAATATAGAATGTCGCAATTAAAGCTCTGTATGTAAAATATGTAAAATATCTGGCAACCCCCTTGTCGCATAATATTATCGCATTCAAATCTCGCAGATGGTGGTTCCTCCCAATTGACTGCCCAAATTTGTCGCGACAAATACTTGTCTTAGTATTTCATTTACTCAATTCCAGCAATTTAATTAGGACCTACAAGTAAAGCCGCTCTCGAGAGACCGATAGCCGCAGCAAAGATTAAATAGCTATTCACAGCGAGAGACTCGCTCCTTTCACCCCTGAACGATCGAAGGAAGCCATGCGGGTTTAATCTCATCCGATCCCGGTAACGTCTACCGGAATAATTGTCATATTATAATACTTCGTCGGAAAATTGTTGGTCTTATAATAAATTTAGGAGCGTAATTACAGAAAATTAGAAAGCAATTGATGCCTTAAGTGCGAAATGTAAACTTTATATGTCAGTACAAATAAATAGATTTCTGGAGTTCATATTATTATTAGTCAGTCACTCCACATTTTGATTTTTTTTTGCATAAGTTAAAGCCAATCATGAAAGCGAATTTATATTGGATACATTATTTTAAAGGAAATCTAACTACTATTATAAGAAAGTATACATATATTTTGCAAATCAAATCTAATAACCCTCTCAGTACTATAGAGAAATTCACATTTATAAAATGATTTTTATAAATGTGAAATTCCCTTTACCACTAAGAGGATAATTAGATTAGATAACACTTTGGTATCTACCCGAATGTCTATCGGTACATTTTTCTCCGAAACGGTGAGATACAGAAATTTGACGTAATTGTAGGAAAAAGTAGCCTGACTAAAAAGTAGCCTAACTTCTGTAAAGTTACACATGAAAAATTTAAATTCTTTTTTCCCGATCAGTTTTCTAGGCTTAAAGTAAAAGCGAAATATGTTTTAAAGTTAATAAAATGGTAATTTAAAAATATGTAACCATTTTTTCATAATGTCCTTATTCCTATTAAATGTGTTTTTTTTTTAATTAACATAGGCGTATAGCATGTCCACGCCGTGTACTAACCAAGTTAGTGCTAACATCACAAATCCTTTGTTTATTTACAACCTACACCATTTTACGGCTTATTTTCTACCCCCATAACTTCTTTCTTCATCAAGGTAGAGGCACAAAATAGTATAGTTTATTCATATTTGTACCAAAATCATCCCGTGAAAGTGAAGGAGCATGTATTTGGTATTTAAATATTAACGAGAAGTGAAAAATCGCTAGGTAACATTAAATATTGACTGGTAAATATTATATTTAAACTAAAAGAAATTGGTGCTCGCTCTGCCATTTGTAGTACAGATATGTCTACTACAAATCTTCTGTAACCAAAATGTAAAATGAAAACCTAACTAGAATTTAAGTTGTAAGTAAAAAAAAACTTGGTAGCTTTTCGATGTCAATTGTTTTATCGAAAAAACAAAATAATGTATTGTATAGAGTTCACATTCATTTGTAAAATTCCAAAGACAACCATGGAACACTTATAACTTCGTAGATCTTTGTATGTATATGTCCGTCTACGTTTTAAAATTTCACATACTCGAAATTTGGCGATTATATTTTTCAAGCAATGATCTCAATCAATATGTAGCAAATAATTTGTTTTCCTATTTGTAAGGTACCTTACTAAGAAGTAAAAATAAGGGAAATCTTTTAGCATATTGCATTAGGTCTTTTAAAAGAAAATCTAGTTTTCATTTACAGTTATCATTCTTTGTAACACATGTCCGCGAAATATTAAGTTTCAAGTAGTTTCCAACTTATCCATCTTACTCCATCCAAAACAAGAATGTACAACTACGAAAGAAATCAGCACAATACATTTTGATGAGTATTTTTACATGGAATTATTCACAGTAATAGTAATTCTATACTTGGCAACAATGAAAAAAAATAAAATAGGCGGAAATAACGTATATAGAAATTCCGGTTGAACTTGCTAGTACACTTACAATTAATTAATATCAACTGATGTTTTGCAACATATATATATATATATATATATATATATATATATATATATATATATATATAACGAATAATAAACGCAACTCAACGGTCGGGGCATTAGAATCCTTGCTCAGCTGATTTTATAGGTGCCTATGAGCACGAAGTAAGAATTTTTTAAGATAAGTATGTAATTGAATATTTTATGAAATGACTATAAAATGATGCATGGCCTGACACGGCTTGACTGCTTTATTCGGTCCATTATGGTTTACTATAACTTTACACAGCCTGTTCATTTTTAAACCTTTTAATGCTATATTTATACATTTTTAACTAACTGCACTTTTCATAGATTCAAATTATTTATATGACTTTCATTATTATTATAACGGGAATATCAATAATTCTCTATCTTCAAAGATTAGAACTGAACATTGATACCAAGACTTCATTGTTTGCAGTAATTACAAATTCCTATATGACTTATGAAATGTTTGATATATTCTATTATAGTTGGAAACGTGTTTCCCCTATTAAAAATGTCTAATTATGTCTAAGTTATAACAAGTTTATATGATCGAAACCATACATATAACCAAACGAATAAGTTTATGTCCAGAATTCCGCAGCCGTATAGAAAGCTGAGCATACTTTTTTTTAAACCTAGAATTCATTACCATATATAAAATATGAAATGGTGACAAATATTAGATCTTCACATAATAGAAAGAAATATTTTGTTTGGAAACTAGTTATTTAAGCTACATACTAAAACAATATTTATCTATTAATTATTACCTTTTACCTACTATTTTTAGGTCTGTTTGTATGAATATTCCAAATTATTTTTTTTTCATTATTGTGTACCAAATGAACCTGTCCGGTAAAATACGTTTTATAGAGCATAGTAAGTTGTAAAAAGTATAAAATTATTATGGGTGTTACTTGCGAAATAGTTATTTACATGGTTTTCTTAATAAATAAAGCAAAAGATATGCAGGAAAAGATTTAATCTCACGCGTCAAGGTTTTCACTGAGCGAGATATGGAACTTTGAAAAGATATAGTCATTGAGCATGATTTTACAGGAACACTACTCTGACATTATGAGGTAAATTTGATATCAGAGCGGTGATTCTGCCAGTCGAAGTACAGGATGTCCAGTGGCAGATTTCAAAGTTTGAACAAACATAGTTTCTGAACGCATTATATAAGAGGTGCGCGGGGGGCGTCGTTAGAAGCGCAAGCGGTGCGGATGTTTTAGTAGCCATGGAACAGTGGAGTGGAGAGTACCGCGTTTTTGCCGTCGAGGCGTACATTTCGAGTGGATTGTCGCTGTCTGTAGCACGCCGTCGATTTAATAATCGTTACAGTATTCGTCGATTACGTGATGGACCATCGATCAACCTCATTCAGTCATGGGTAGCAAGCTTCAGAGCTACAGGATCAAAATTAAATAGGCCCAGGCCAGGACCTACACCATTGGTAGCCACGGATGAAAATGTCGAGCGTGTTGTGGTTTCTGTCGTTGAAAATTCCCGTTTATCACTGAGTACACGTTCATCGATATTGGAAATTCCGAAATCAACTTTACAGATAATAATGCAAAAAAAGCTCAAGTTTCATCCATATTAAATTCAAATTGTTCAAGATTTACACGATTCTGACTTTGCATTAAGAAAAACTTACGCGGAGGTGATGTTGTTGAGATTTAGTACTGCTACTCGAATGGGCAACATATTCTTTAGTGACGAAGCTCACTTTCACATTGGAGGATATGTGAATAAGCAGAACTTTCGTTACTGGGATGTCCACAACCCAAGACAAATGCATCAAGTGCCTTTACATAAACCTAGAGTAACAGTCTGGTGTGCCATGTCTGCATCTGCAATCATAGGGCCTTATTTCTTTGAAAATCAACGTGGCCAAACTGTAACTGTGAATTCGAAGAGATATGCCCAGATGTTAAATGACTTTTTCAGAGTAGAACTACAGAATAGTCCATCCTTCAACCAAAACACATGGTTCCAGCAGGACGGGGCCACAGCTCACACTGGTAATGAAAAAAAACATATCCCGAAACGGTACCGTACCATGGCCACCTAGATCACCCGATTTAAGCCCATGTGACTTTATCTTATGGGTATACTTAAAATCCGTTGTTTACAAAACAAATCCGAGCACTGTGACAGAACTTAAAGAAAATATTCGAGCCGAAGTCAGTAGGATACCCCAGTCGCTCCGCAAACGCGTTTTTGAAAACATGCGTGCTAGACCCGAAGAGTGTGTCAGACTCGATGGCCTCCATTTGGAAAACGTGGTTTTTAAAAAAATGAAATCCGCATTTGTTGTTATAAAGTTAAAATAAACCTACTTTGTATTAGATGTGTAGTTTTTTTTTACAATTTTTCAAACATTGAAATCTGCCACTGGACATTTGTAGTTCGCCTTATTAAATTCCACAGCGCAGTTACAAACGCCATTAAGCCTAGGACCTCTGGCACGTACACTCCTTTATTTTTTACAATGAAATGATAACATTTTGTGAATTAATAGATACATTAGTGTCCTAACTGAAATAAAAATTAATTTACAAGTTCATCCGTTTAAATATTTTCGTACGTAGAGGAAGTGTCATATACGGAAAACCAGGATATAATTTTCTTAATATTTTTGTGGTTATTGTTTACCTTTAACAAGCTTATTATTATGGAAATTTAAATGACGTATAACTGTGAGGAAAATGTTCAACTGCTTGTCATTTCACAAAGAAAAAAATCAAGTATCACCATTTGGCACTACCTGAGACGTTCGTCCACTTAAGGAAGCATTTTTCACCTGAGAAACCTTCATTGCTATTTTCGACACTCTTACCTATGATCTCAAACGTCATGATCGCTTTTAAATCAACCGTGCAAATAAAGAAAATAGTGGTTTTCTTTTGTATGTATGTACGTACGTTTCTATGACCTAACAGCACCTATGACTTTTAACAAAATTTTCATAATTATATACTTACAGACATTTCCTGCATTAGTGTGTTATTTTTCTAACCCTTGAAAATGAGCAAGAATTTTTTGAAACCGTTTGTATTTGAATGTAAATGTACTCAAATGATGTCAACAAATCTTTCTTTCGTATTCTTTTCTTATATTTCTATGCATCAAATACTTAAACTAATATTCCTCAAACAGAATTGTAATTGAAAAAATAACAGAAAAAATTAAGTATTTTCTGTCATATCAAAGTTGTCAGACTCGTCCCTATTTTAAATTATTCATTTTCACATAGATATCCATATTCGTCGGTATATACTGTTAATTATTAATAGATTCCATTATTAGTCCATTAAATTATTGACTATCATTGAATCATTTACAGCATTCTTTAAAACACTATTAATAATTGTTAATAAATAATCGTTTAAAATCAATTTTAAATGTGATGGAACCTTTTAAATGTGAAATAACAGTAAAGTTGCATTTAGAAAACGTAAAGTTTAAAAAAATAGTGAACAAAAACCAAAAAAAATTAAGTATGGACGAAATTTCAGCCGAGGATAGAGGTCACAATATTTAAAAAAATTGTTCCCAACTTGGTCAAAAATAGTTCTAAGGTAGTTATATGTTACTATTTTGAAATGAATAAAATCGGGTAAATATTTTGCACGGCGAAGTTTTAAACAAATTCCAATTTTTGTGTTGTTTCTAGTAACGTACTCACACCAATTAAACTTTAGAATAATACAAAACATAATTATTGGGGTAAATCGCACACTTGTTCTTTTCTCAAAAGAGCCCATAAAGAAATGTTGCATGTATTCATGTCCTCACAGAAGATTACTAGGTTAATATATTATTATATAAAATGAAAAGCTATCATATTTTATATTGACTATAATTAAAACAGTATAATAAGGTTTATTAAGAAAGATATTTTGATCGTGTGGACGGTAATTTTATTTTACTTAAAACAAATTTTATGAATTTCTTTAAAAATAGAAATATCCGTTATATAAACTTCTTTATTACTGAAAAGGACGACGTAAATTTTACATAATTTGACGACGCAATTTTTCTGGAAGGGTCTATGTCTATTTTATGTTCAACACGCTGACATTATTTTGTACATTAAAAAAAATTATGTGATATGTGATGAAATCTATAATTTTGGTAAATTGCATATTTTATTTAGTTTATACTATCAAAATATTGATATTGACTTTAAATGTAGTTTATACATACATAAAAGTTATCAATGTGCGAGTAATAACGTTCGCCAAAATAAGCCATTGATATATACATTTTTGCAAAATTTTATAAAGTAAACAAATAAAAGTCCTAGAGCTGTTTTCTTGCAAACATTTTTTTACAAAATTTTTTCTTCGCTTGAATCATAAATATCACCTAGATTCTAAACTTAAAGTTCGCAAATTTATGCGCCATTTGCAAAGTAAGGTATTTTAATATTAATCTGAAAATAGCATATTCTGACAGTAATATCAAAAACTAATTGAGCTTTATTCATGGTCACCCTGCGAACCACCATAGATTTGTCTGAAGAAGCTATCATTGGTTTCTCTTGCACAATTCAACACACACGAAAATGACAGATACTCAATTCAGGCCGGATTTATTTCTCGTTTAACATTCTGTAGAGGGTGGCGAGTTCCTTGTAAAGAGATGGACTAGGCGGTATTGATACGACTGTTTTTTAATGGAGAATATTACAAATTGTTATAAATTATTGTAATTTCAGACAATATCTTTAAAAATATATGATGATACCCAATATACCATCTAGTCTAAAATAAAAGTCCCGCGTAAACCCAAAAGATGACTTACCCTTTATCCTGTATATTTGTCGTACCAACATCAGTAATCGTACAGATGTCATTGTTTTGGTCTATTTATTTCATAAATTAGGAAAACCAAATGATATTAAGTCAATAAATTGGTACCCTATCCACTTAAGTTTATTGCCTTAAAAACTTTAGGAATTTTTTTACATTTATTGAGATCATTTCGACGATGGTTTTATTTATGGTCTTATGCTATCATCATTCTAATATCGTAGTGTCAAAATAAATGCATGTTTTATTTTATTTTTAAGATCTACTTATTATTGAATTCAAGTAAAATGAATATCACAGTACTCAAATCATTCCTATCCGATTGCCAAAAGGAAATAACATTGCCAAAAATGTAAATTATATCTCTGTAACCGTACTTTCTTTAAAACTTGAAAGTAGTTTTTCATCTGATTAACGAAGTTTAGTCAAACAAGTCATTAAACTATAGTTATAGTTGAAGTTAAGCTTTATTTTAAGTAAACTGGTTTTCATAACGTAAAATTGTATGCAAAGGGTTTTAGTAGATTTCCATCTAGATAAATTAAAATAAAGTTTCCAATTAGATAAATTTTCTCCTTTAGAGCAAAACTATAAGACATTAGACATACGATAAATGCAGAACATCTTCTCGGTCTATTTGCACTTTTTATAAATCATTTTGAATTTGACCTATTTTCTTTTCCTCCTTTGTCCAATAACGTTTATTCATTTTCAGTATTATTAAGTAAAGTAACTGAACTATCTGGAAGATTATTGTATCTATTCTTCAATTACAGCAGTATATGAAATCTAAACGAAAAATTTTCATGGAACGACATTTTGGTTGAGTGACAATATTTCACGAAAGTGAGTTTCCAACGCTAAAGCGTGATTTAAAACATTTTTGGCCTATTCACATTAAATCCCTACACGAGACCGTTGATATAACAAAAGAAGAAATAAACTACATCAAAGACCATATTTGGACTTTCTCTCCTTCATACAAATATATATTTATAAAATAATAAGATACATATTGTAATTATTAATGTCCTAGATGTAGAACTTTCGTCGCGTCAGTTCTACTTGCACTTGGCGAGCTTTATTTTCAATAGGATTATATAATACAGAAAAATATATAAATCTATTTCTCAGTTAATGTCACGTTTTTAAAAAAAAATCAAAGAAATTTCTGTATAGGTCATAGCAAAAACAGATGTGATTACATGTGATTACAATTAAAAAAACGTTTTAAAGATCTAATCATATTCAATAATAAAATATCATATTTTCTGCTTTTCATGGGAAAGTAACTTAAAGTAAGACTGAAAGAGTTAGTTAGAAATGCCTGTACACGCTTATAACTAAGTTTAAAAATTATAATAAAAATAAATTACTTTTTGCGGGTCTTTTGGAGTTCTCTTATTCTTTTTTCACAATCAGTTAACAATTCTCACATGATTCTTAATGGCAAAACCTGCGTAGATCAAGTAATACTTTGATAGTGAACATGCCAAAAAGCCAGCCAAAAGGCGTGTCAATTATCCGAACTGACAACAGGTTCGAGCGTGCATGCATGAAATTCGGCCTTCCAAATAAATTATGTAAGAAATGTGTAGTACACCCGAGTTATATATATATATATATATATATATATATATATATATATATATATATATATATAATACGACCACGCTATCACCCCTGATGCCGAATAACGGGAATTCCATTGCCATAATATGTACCTGTAATACGGTGCAATCGAGCACGAGGCAGTTACAGTGACATAAATCTATAAAAATAATACGTTTTGGCGACACACCTCTAGGAAAATATGCGCCTAGTGTAGAACGGAAACACGAAAACAATTTACCTATTGAATAATACGATCATGCGATTTATATGTTTTATTATCGAAGGGCCAAGTCCCACTACTTGGGGCCTCAATTTGTAGACAATACATTTTTTTCGATATGTACTACGTTTCAATATTTTATACTTTCTTAAAAATAAGAAAATGTGGGATTTGATTTAGACACTATGTAAATTTGTGTTTTTACCAATAGTCGTTTTGAGACTTTTTAAATATTGGGTCAAATAATAGGCTTTTTTTTAACAAATAATTTTGTTCATTAAATAAATATTTAAGGCTTAAATTAATCACAATTAAATGAAACTATATGACGTAGTATTATTTCTACCTTTTTTAAATTCTTTACCACGACCTGGGTTTCGTTGTACTACAACATCTTCAGGTGGGTTATTAGTAAAGGTATTTGCTAACTAAGATATAGTACTATATCTTAGTTTATTAGCAAAGACTTTTGCTAACTAATATATACTTGGAATAGGCATGGGACCATCATAGGAAAATGTAATAATAGTATATATAGCATACATAATAGAATAATACATAGCGGCCTTAGGTACGATAACTATTTTATACACGTAACTTGTCTGGAAGTCATTACTTTAGTGCTTACAACTGTTTAAAATTTATACAAATGTCTACAAATGAAGGGCACTGTTTTTCAAAACTACCTACATCACTACAAACAATCAATTTGCCTAAGTGATTGAAATAAAATAGATGTTTTACATACAAAAGCATAAAAATTAATTTAGCTGCAATTTAAAAAAAATAAAAATTAATATCTTTATGAAATGTATGGCCTTCAGATGATTTACTACAGATAAATTTTTTTAACGAACATAAACGCAGATAAATTTCTCTTAGTGGATACAATGATGATAGATGTATATACAGATGAATGTTAATTTGTCAACGGATCCACATAAAATTTACTTACAGAATTATTTCTCTGAGAAATAACATCCATGTCTTATGATGTTCATTTGATTCCTGTTTGCTAAGATAATTACAGGTACTTTCTCTGAGGCATTTCATCCATCTCTTATGATGTTCATTTGGTTCTAATTTGCTAAGATATAGTAACTAAGTTATACTAACAAAGATCTGCTTTACCACGAACCTAAGTCGTGGTGAAGAATTTAAATAAAGTAGAAATAATACTACATCACGTAGTTTCATTTAATTGTGAATAATGAATTTCTACAAAATTAACGCCAAATATATTCAATATAACATTTAAATGTAAAGACGCTAACAAAGGATAAACAAAAATTATGGACACAAACATCATAGAATAGTATGTAGTTAAACCACTAGATAAAGTGTGAATACTATACTTCGAGACAGTCATACTATTTTTTAACTTGATTATATGTACAATTCTATGCAATGTACTGTTTTCAAATCTTCTACTTATTTATTCTAACATTAATGCTTTGAAGGAAAATTTCACTTTCAAAATATTAAGAAAAATATAAGGTGGTTTTATATATTTTTAATTGAATATAACACACACAATAGTAATAATATAAATTTATACTTTTTTGTAAACATTAATGATCCTAGAGATATTTTTGTTTATTCAGCCGTAACAGGTTAAGTAAAAAAAAGTAACTTACTTTGTTTAAATGCAAATCTCATTTTTCCAGTTTACAACACACGCCAATATTACAAACACAGGAAAATATAAATGCCAACAATTATATAATATTATAAATATAATATTATAATATTATAAATATAATATTATAATATTATAAATATATTATAATATTATAAATATAATATTATAAATAAAATATTATAAAGAGGTAAACTTTGTAACTTTCGTTGTAGGAGGTAATCTCTGAAACTACTCATCCGATTTCAAAAATTCCTTCACCAATATTTGAAATGGACCTTCAGAGTAGAAAAAAGTTGTATATTATCCCGTTGAAATATGAAAAGTTAAAAAACAGTCGTGTGGATGCGCTTCTTATGAACGCTGCTTTGACGGTAAGAGATAAATGAATGCTTCCTATAGAAAAGTTCTGGAGCTTAAGAAGGTCTATAAAAAAATCTGCGGCAACATGTATATGTATATTAAGTTTAATTCACAAATTAATCAAATAAGAAGAAAAGATATCTATAAAAGTTATTATAATATTTCGGGGGTTATTTAAGTGGGTACTGTTAAATTCTATGAAAATAAATTTGCTTATTGCCAGGAAAATTGTATGTAGATAAAAATTACTTAGCACAACATTATTTGGACGAGTAGTTTAGATTTCACGACAGCGTTTTTGAAAAAAAAACGAATAAAATACGAGCTATTTGCCTATTTGTCGCTTAAAGTAATAAATATATTTTGTTCCGTATGCGTTCCTAAAATATTCATGTAAATTAATAATATCATCAATCAGCGTTATATTTTGATTTGGTGTCAGCGGGTGGCGTAAAAAACTTTATCTTTTTATATAGAGTTAAAAAAATTAAATTTAGAATTAATTTGAAATATTAATTTAATTATTTTACACATTTAAATTTAATTATTTTCATTTTAATTATTTTTCCAATTTAAGTATTTGAAACATATTTTCTTTCAAATATAATTATTTGAAAAATCAAAATCTAATTATTTTTACTTTATTTTTTAATTAGTTAATTTACATTAAAATAATTATAAAATTAAATTTATTCATTTTTATTTTGATTATTTTATTTGAGATTCACTTATTTTAAAAATTTAATTGCATGTAATGAATTGTTTAATTTACTAAAACAATCTAAATAAAGTTTAATTAGTAATGGGGATAAATTAATGTGCTGGAAATTTATTGTAATTCATAAATTTTAAGTTTTTAATAAATTACCAAGTTACGATTTATAATTTATAATGGAAATAAATATATACCGAATTGAAAACGGTGTGGTAAATGATTTGATTGACTTACAATAGAAAGCCAGCGGAAAAAAAATTGACATACGCTTGTGCTTATATTGGGACAAAAGTGTGTTTCACAATGTAGCAAAAGTAGTGTCTGAAATATTATTCTTTTTTCTGGCTAGCTCTCAATCGCCAAGCCTGTAACGTGGCATAGAGCACTTCGTTCCAATAACAACCGAAAATAAAAAATTACAACTCTCACAGTAAACATCTCAGACATATACATACATGTATTATAATTGTATACAATATTTGTCATATATGCATATACTTATATGTTATATGAAACTATTTGTATTTACTCACTTTGACTAACAAACCATAATGTCGCAATTAATAAACAAAATAATAAAATTTTACTCGTACAAGATCATACTTCTACTAGTGCTATATTAAGTCCATTAAATTCTAATGAAACCATACTTAATAGACATAACAATCGTTGTATCTTTAAGACTTCGGATAAGTTAATATGGACATGTGCTTATGTCTTTTAAGAAGCACACTTTCGAGATTAAACTATATCAAGCCACTTACTAGTTATGAGTTCTGTGCCGAAAACTTAAATGTTCACTGGCCGCTAGATAAAATCAGCGCCATCTTCTAAATGTCACTGCATTAACTTAAGGGAAGCTATCGCTTTTAGTATTCCATATAATTGACTACATGCCTAGGCGAGAATATCAAACAAAAATACTTTTTCAAACATTATCGCAGGAAGAGGCATTAGCTTTAAACGACGTAAAGGCAACTCACGCAATGTCCACGAAGTACCACTATACCCATTTTATCAAATTTTTAGTCTTTTATGAATCGAAGAAATATGTAAATACAAACAGTATATAATGGAGATAATACTATGAAGAAATGAATAATTAGCACGTAAGTTTTAGCTTACTCATAGTAAACGGTTGGTATTAAATGGTTCGATGTAAACGAACATCAAATAATAAAAAAGGGTGTGTAATCTGCAAATTAATAAACCCTATTAATGTTAGTTTCAGAATTATTTAATTCATTACGTTTCGGTCATTACGTACTGAGCACAGATTTTATGACATAATTGTTCTGCTACTAAAACTTAAACTATAATACTGACAATACTAGATAGTACTATATCACAAAGGAAATAAAAAAGGGAGACCAGCGAAATATACGCAATGCCTTGCATACATATGCACGTAGATATATCAATTTCGTCTTAAAATTGAGTTGATACTAGAATTTAATATGGTACATTACCATAGAAAATGTTATGCTATAAATAAAAAAATATGTTTTTTCCTTAACCCCACAGCATTAAATCACAAGAGAAAATATATCCGATACACATTCAGTAGTGAATCAGTAATTTTTTTAAGAGGAATATTTTACGGCGCCATGTGAAATAATTTGTAATAAAATGTCATGTAAAACTAGAAAATAGGGACTTGAGAAGTCACGTCCCAATTCTCGAGTTTCAGTCATGGATAATGTCACAAGTGTTGGCCACGGATGTTCATCAGTGTTTTAGTGTGTTGTTTAGTTTTATTATTAACAGTCGATATTCAAATTACTTTTTATGAATGCAATAATAAAACACCTTCTGAATTTATTACATTAATTATTTGTTAAATTACTGTTTTTTTTTTATAATCTGATTTTTAACAACGTTTAATGAAATGAAATAAACTTAGATGTAGAAGTTCTATTCCTGTCGTTCAGTCCACTAAGTACACACTTTTATTAAACACGTTTAGGAACTTATTTCGAATGCATTTAGTCAAAGCTTAATTTTATCAGGTCATTCTGAGTTACTGTACAAACAAAATTAAAATTTTTGTTTTTTACCATTTTTGATGGTACGATATAACATTTTCGCAAACGTATGGCCATACCATAAAGTCTAATGCCCTACTTTTTCACCCTTCGTATTTAATTGCACAATAAACACTCTTATTTGACTTTAAGTAATACAATGTAATTAAATTACTTCTTATATTGTTAAATTCCGAAATAATATTTGCAAGAAATAAACATTATCTAAACATTTTCATTATGTGTAAAATTTCTTCATAATTACTTTAAGTTTTCCCGTATTATATTGTAATAACTTTTTCTGATTATTATTATTAAAGTGAAAGTTAATAAAAATGCTTCATCATATACTACAATAACTTTAGAATTAATTTTATATTTAAAACCATTGCTTATAATTAAAACCATTTTCAGTATTGCGTAAAAAACATAAAATATATAAATAATTCTTCTATCGATAGTACGCTAATACCTCTTGCACATCTCTGTTCTGGGCATGCGGTAGTTCCCACGCATTACTCTTCACGCATACGGCCCTGGCAGTTCCAAATCACACAAATTACTTTGAGTATGTCGTGCGGTTGAACAATTTCTCGTGGGAGGTAGAATGGAAATAGGAATTACGCTTTTTGTAACGCAATAGAATTGGGAATTAGTAATGTATTGGGTTGGCTGGAGAACGAATAACACATATATTTTTATTATTTTGATGAACTTAATAACATGACAAAATGCGATGAAGTATTATACAGTATTTTCGAGACATCTTAGTTTCAGACACTTATTAAATGATATAAAATTAAAGATTTCACTCTTATTTATTTGTATTTATCGACTGGAATATATATATATATATATATATATATATATATATATATATATCTATATATATATATTTGTATGTATGTACTCGGCTGTTCTCGGCGCTATATGGGCAGTAATTTAAAAGGTGTTTTGAATACAATTATTACAGAAATGAAACGCTATTTATTACAAGAAAACAATACTCAAAAACTGCCTATTTTTTCATTTCAAATCATGCCAGTCAGTAAATTTACGTTTTACTTTAGCAAGACTTTTCTAGAGTAAGTTAAATGAATGAATTTTAATGACTGGTTAATACTAAAAACAATAGTAAATAAAGCAGAATTTAATTTTGCAATCACTGTTCAATTACGCAACGACTCGGTCAACAGCTCTAGGTAGTTGTGATAGACTGATATGCTTTTAGTTGGTCTGACACACTTCAATACTTTGTCTCCCAGACACATATAATGGTTTATCATTTCTCTATTTAATTAAATCATAACTACCTTAATTTGTGGTCATTGATTATAAATATTTTATTTCAATTAATTACTATAAATAATCCTAAGTCAATTTAAGGTGTTTTATGAAATGTGCGTTCAAATGTGAAGTTAGGGATCATCAAGGCATTTTAATTATTAAATTAGATAAATATTAAATTGGGCGATCAGAATAAAAGGTAACACAATACCCAATCTATAACAAAATATTGAAATAAAATATATGTTAACATATAAAATTTAATGAACATATCTATATATGTGTGCGTATGTATGTACATTCTTTGCAGTTTCATACAAATTGTAACCGATTTCCTTCTAATTTTCCGCACTTACTCTCTATATTAACAACAAATCTTACAAATTTAGTGATATCTAACTCAAAGTTATGACTCACTCGAACTCAAAGAAATGATAGAATATATAAATAAGAAGATATAAATGTGAAAAAAACAATATTTTGAAAGTCGATTTTTTTTCGTTTTTTCGTCTTTCTTGCTTCTCGTGTGGTAAAATGTTAATAAAAAATTCAAATGATTTCGCTAAAACTATCTATCATTGAATTTTTTTTTTGTTTTCTAAACAATATTTTCTCGTCAGGTTTTCAAAGTTAGATAAAACTCTTTAGAAGTTTATCATGTCCATTCGTCATCTTTTGGTCACAGTATCACATTTTCCACAATTTTAAACCAATGTGCATACAAATTTACAGGTTTATGTTAAATACAGATATATTAAGTTATAGCTAAATTAAAAAAAATAACGAAAGTAAATTAAGGTACCTACGTCAGTAAAACTAACCTACTTCCACAAATATGTAGTGGAGCGAAAATACTTTCATTTCGTACATCCGATCGAATAGACTACTACTAAATAAGGTTTTTAAATGAAATTGTGGATGTTATATATCAATACACCAAGTAATATACAGCAAAATAAAACAAATAACATAAGTGAAATACCTACGTCAATAAAATTAACCTGCTTCCCCAAATATGTGTTGGTGCGAAAATATTTTTTGTGAATTCAATCGAGTATTACTGAATAGGGTTTTAAAACAAAATTGTGGAACGTATAATAGATACGTCAAGTCTATCAAAATATAGCGGTATATCAAAATACAAAAAATTACATAAATAAATTAAGGTACCTACGTCTAAAAATAACCTACACCCCGAATATGTAGTAGGTGTAAAATTTTTCTTTTCTTGTATTCAATTGAATACATTATAAATAAAATACAAAAAATAACTAAAGTAAGTTAAAATACCCACATCAATTAAATTAACCTCCTTCGCCAAACAAGTAATAGAGTCAAAATATTTTATATTGTTCATCGAGTCTAGTGGACTATAATTGAATAGATATTTTAAAACAATCTATGAATGTTAAATATAAATACATCAATTAATCCATAGCAAAATATAAAAAAAATCTTAAGTAAATTAAGGAACGTACCTTAATTTATTTAAGTCAAATATTTTTTCGTTCGTTCTATTGAATAGATTTTTATTGAATACAATTTTTAAAGCAACTTTGTGAATGTTATATCTCTGGAAACTGGAAACTGTTCTTGAACAGAAAATTTAACCGGAGACCTTAATAATAGCAATTTATCAAAGACGGTCTGAAAAGTGATTAGCTCTTTGTCGCATAGAAAGGAAGCGAGCTAAAAATAAAAACGATTAGAAGGAAAGATGCAGTGATTTCGACTATCTGAAGGAAAAGCAACAGTTAGATCCTCCCCCCGTGAAGTAATACCCAACAGCGGTTCCGCGGGGGAAACAGAGGCTGAAGACAGAGGTTTTTAATTGGTACGAGAATATCTGAGTCCGACATCTAGCCCTGATGATACGTAAAAGTATCTATCTTCTATTAAAAATACTCACACACATATATATATATATATATATATATATATATATATATATATATATATATATATATATATGTATGTATGTATATATATATATATATATATATATACATATATATATATATATATCAAGTAATACGTAGCAAAGTATAAAAAGTAACGTAAGAAAACTGAGGTTACTAAACTAACGTTAATAGAATTAACCTACTTCCCCAAATACGCGGTGAAGTAGAAAAGTGTAAGTACAAAAATGTAGTACAAATATGTAGTGGGGCTAAAATATTTTTCCTGCATCTCATCGATGGATTACTATTAAATAGAGTTTTTAAAACGAAATTGTGGTTCAATTTACAATGCCTATCAGAGGAATTTACTAAAAAAAAACAATGCTTATCAGAGACAAAAAAATCAACTATATGCCGAAAAAAATACAAAAATATCAAAAATTACCGATAGCAGCATTTTTGTATAATTGTCAACCATTTGCGGAAAAACATAAAAATGTAAATAAAATACCGGTATTAGTAGAATTAGTCGGTAAAAATGTTTTGGTTAATTTGTATGAATAATTTCAAAAGTCAGACTACTGTGAAATCTTATTTTTATATGTGTACCAATATTTATTTAACCGGTTGATTGATTGGACCGCGATTGTGTGATTTACTTTTATAATTTGGCCGACCGATTCAGGTACACGTACGCTGAAAAAAAATAATGTACTCTTAGTAAAAATAAACATAGATGATATGTGTTTTTTTTTTCATTTAATCTTCTTAATTTTTTGTCATTTACTGTTTAGTAACTGTTTAAGATATTATTACACATTTTGAAAACTACCCTAATATTAAATTTTAACTCTTTGGGTAACCGTAACTGTAATCGGAGTATAAAGTTTCAATGAAACAAACTACGAACAGATAAGTTTCTACCTTTAACAGGTGTACAGCAAATGGTTGTAATTCGTAGAATCAAGATTTAACTCAGAATGAGTCGATATTTCACAACCTTTCGTATACTCGGACAATGAAATCAGTAAGTTACGATCGGCTTAGAGAATGTCGAGAGAAATTTATACGGGTTAGCAATTACACAGAGTTTTTAAACTTAGATAATAGGTACTTCGTATTGGAATTTTGTTAGATAATGAAAGATTTTCTTCATAACAAATTAAATTTGGAAATATATAATTTTAACTTAATTGCCCTTATGTCCTCTGTAGACTCGTAAAACGAATAAATTTTCACGAAATAATTATACAGAAATTAGAAAATATATGTTTAATGATGATATTAATTTATTTCCTTTATTTCCTACATTTGTGAGATAAGCCTTGGGTGAGAAAAAAGTTTTTCCATTTTCAAGCTTCACGCCGAGAATTCACCAGCGCTAAAAAAAGATTTAAGGTATCTTAAATTTCATATTTGCTTCCAGCAATTATGCATTATAATGGATAACTCTATAGAATACCAACTGCAATGGATACAGTCCTGATAATTATATTTTCCCGTAACTATTCCTATCACTGGAATTGCATGATATTTAAAACTTTTCATTCATATTTTAGTCAGGCTAGTTCTATTGCAAATGCCTGTACGTAAAACAAAATTATAAGAGAGAAAAGATTGTTTTGTAAGTTTGTCCCAGAAGGTAAAAATAAAACTAACAAAGATATTACGAATGTTTGTTAGTTTAGCGAACTAACAAAAAAGAATATTAATTGGTTGTTAACTTAGAGTTTAATATAAGAAAAATGCTATCAGGTGTTATCAACAAATAGCCAATATTTACAAAGTTAATCGGTGTAGAGTCCATTCCACAACAAATAACTATAAGATTTAAAACTGAATTTTTCGATACGCAATGAAATTCGGTATATTAATGTGACTTAATAGGTAAAACCAAGGAGAGCATATTGTAATATAACAAGAGATGGTAAGTCAGCGTGATATGCACGTTACGTATATGATTCGCGTATCAAATATTTTCCTGCACGGTAACGTATAATTCATAACGTAACGAAATGCAGAATTTTCCATAATGAATAAGTTTATTTATATATATTTTGTTGTATATTAAATAAAAACGTTATTGACGACGTCGTTGCACCGGTACTCGTCACTAGAGCGGGACACCTGATGTCATTATAGCATAAGTATCGATAACGTGAAATATGCTTGGCGACGGTCGTCTTAATGAGATAAAAGTTTCATGATTTAAAGCAGTTGAATGTACGTAACAATTCTAAAGTATAATAATGATACTTCATAAATTAGAAAAAATTATTAATAATGTATATTTTAAACTTTTACTTTAAAGTATATGTTATTTGAATAATATGTACGACTAATGAATAAGGTTCCGTCTAAAAAAAATTAATATTTTACACACGTATACCTTTACATCAGCAACTCATGGCAATTGCGTTAGGGATAAACTTTTAAATTGTAAATGTTTAAAACATTGGCCCTTACATCAAATTTTCAGTCTGAACTTAACCGGTCGTCTCATAGGAATATACGAGTATACTGTTAGATACCCCAAAGACTCATCTACAAAAGAGAAATGAATTAAATCCGCTGGATGGAAGAACTGGTTTCAAACAAATATAGGCACAATTTGCTAAGAACACTTTTTGGATTTTTAGATGATTTTGATATAAATTAGTACAATAGGAGATATTTTTGTCGAAAAGAGTTCCGGTTTATATCCAAAAATATTATCAAGTTTTTACCGTCCAAGTCATAAATAATGCGTAGTAAATATGCGCGCGTGTGTGCGTGCGTGCGTGTGCGTGTGTGTGTGCGTGTACACACACACACATACACACACACACACACACTTACACTCACACACATACACACACACACACACACAAACGCGCGCGCGCGCGCACGCACGCACACACACACACATATATAAGTAAGTGTGTATGTATTTCTTAGCTTCTAAGTGCTCGAAAAGATTTTTCAAAATTCTATCATAAAAGTATTATTGCGGCGGGCAGCTTATAGAAACATTTTCTTATTTCATAGATACCTACCCCCGTTCTTACTCAAGGTTTGATCTGATATCTTTATCAAAACCGATCACATTTGTAATAAATCTACCCTTGTGTTCTGAAATTATCCATTCTTTAGAAGCTTTCCCGAATATTACCGGTTCTCAAATCTGACTCTACGTCTGATGTAAAAAATTACTGGTTTATTACGTTTTATCTACCTTCTCTAAAGTATTTGAAACCGTTTTATATCACCGATATAGCACAACTTCACTGCCAGCTGATGGATTGTCAGCACGGTTTTCGTCTTAAGCTGTCTAGCCCGTTAGACAGTTAACGGAAAGTAGATATAGTTTTGATTTTAAGAGGGATTTGACGACGATATCCTTCTAATAAAATTATTGGAGTCTAGTACGTTTTTCACTGTAGTAAATTTTTTTACCAGTTACTTTCGGGCTCAAACATAATATATTCAGTTTGGAAGCTTCATATAAAAGCCATATTTCACTCAATCTGTAGACAGCCAAAGACCCTCTTTTGTTTGTAATTATGACTAATGGTTCGCTTTCATTGGTCAGCACTATTCGTTGCCTTCTATTTGTCGACGATTTGAAACTATTCTCCAGGGTAGAATTAATGTTAACAAATGGGCAAAGATAACATATTCACGTCAACGTGTACCGTTGACGCAAAATTACGAATTAAACGAAAAGGCGCTCGAAAGGGTATTATTCCTAAGGGATCTCGGTTTAATTACGGACAACTATCTATTATTTCCTGATCATATCACTGAAACCTGTCAGAAGGCCTGCAGGGTGTTAATTCGTCGTGCAAGTCTCCCGCCATTTCCAGGATAGCGAGTGCATTGTCAACTTTATTTCAGTTTAAATCTTTAGTCCGTAGTATCCTTGAAACCATATATTGATCATCTGGTCTCCATATAAAGCCACTTATATACTTATGTTGGAGAAACTATGAATAAATTTATTTGGTATTCATTTAAAGAAATTACGGGTATATAAGGATAATCCTCATTTGTTTCCCTCAGACTTTTTTAATGGGCATAGTCGAATATGATTCATTTCTACTTCAAAGGATATTGCTTATAATCATGTATTTTTTAAATTATTAAATATTTCTGTTGATAACCCCTCGGTCTTGACTGTTACGTGCTCCTGACTGTTACATGAGAGGATTGAGTCAAAGTTTATTTCATCTACATGGAACACATACAAATATCCTGCAGCGTTCATTAGTTTTTGTCCCACTTATAATAATCAACGAAGTATTGCGAGAGGTGCCAAACCTTGATATATTTTTGCTACATTGACCGCTTTTGGAATGCGATCATGGAGTTGCTTTGTAGTTCGCGTTTTATAATTAGTAAGTTGTATTTTTAAATCAAGTTACTTTGTGTTTTTTTCTGTTTTATTAGTTATAATTTATATTAATATGAATATTGGGAATAGTTATACTTTTAGTGATTGCACATGTCCAGGACTTTAGAAAAACCTGTAAGTTTGAAATGGTGTTTAATGATAAATAAATAAAAACCACATTTCCGATCCAATCATTATTGTTTCTTTGAAATTCAGTTCTTCTCGTTAAGTGAAATATATTCGATAAATTATATTAATATTTTACTTTATGCCATAAAATAAATATGCCGACGTAAATATTACGAGTATACATATGCGATATGCATATAATTTGGACATCGAGATATCCAAATTACTAAAAAGTATTTTTATCGCTTTAAGGGAAGTAAATAGTATAATGTTAATAACTTACGATAACAGTATGTATGACGTTGAGTCGTTCCAAGCGAAAATTATGTAGACACCACTTGGTATTAAAAAAGTTATATTTTAAATTTATATTCCGAAATTAATGTTTCATTTAGATTCAGAATGACGTTTGGTCTGTGACGTCGACTGCACTCATCCAGAGTTACAGAGAATAATTCTATATAGCGGCCTACTGATTTTAAACCATAATGTGTTTACCATTAGGCCTAGTAGAATGTTACGTCACGTTTGTATAAAAAAAATCTAAATATGGGTAAAAAATAGATAGATAGACAGGAATATGGAGTCTACAACCTCATAGATTCAGGTTCATCTTCATATACCTAGGATCATTATATACGTCACAAATATATCTGTAAATATATTAAAAACGAGGAAAGTTTCTTCATACACATAACATTTCGCATTGTATCATCATCAGAAACAGAGCACATTTCACCGACCCGGACCATAGAGCTTTATAGCAGTTGTAAATTCAGCTTTTATAAAACGCTTGTCCATAATCCACGCAAGCAAAAGATAAAATTATTCGAGTCAGGGACTTTTTAAGTGGTCCAAATATTTATTACTTTTTCCTCCAAGCGAGATATAATCTTAAATATTGATATGGGTACCTAAATAAATCACTAAATATTACATTTTTGAGTTACTGTACTCTCAGCTAGATAGCTATGTATTTTTTTCTCTCTTCTTGATTATAATTCCTTTACACCCAAGTCTATAATCCGTTATAAGGTAATTTAGTGGATATTCTCCCGTGCTTTCATATAACTGACCAATATTTTGGAAGGAACGAAGCCTAATTTTCTCATTTTCTCTATACTACTTGAATTTTAAATAATTGATCCTAAAACTATATTTGAGAAAAGGAATGTTATTAAATAATATCTAATAATCTCTTAAATTATAAATATGTACATTAATATATATATATATATATATATATATATATATATATATATATATATATATATATATATATATATAACTTCATTATCATTTATATTCAAATTCAAAAATATGCCATAATATATCTTACAAAAACATTAAATTTTGAAGAAAGTAAAATTTTAATATAGATTGTAAAAGGTTGTGAATAAAAAGATATTTTAAACGTATTTTTAGGGAATTTTAAAGAATTAAACTGCTTCAAAATTCGTATCGTCTGCAAAATTATTTTATCATCTCAAATATTTTGACCAGTTAGCACGTATAAAATCAAATCACTGGGAATTTCTAAGATAATGCTCTAACAACGAAAACAATAGTTGGCTGGAGCAAAGCATTACCTTTTCTAATTATCAAAGTACAAGGTAATAATTTTACGTTTATAATAAACTAAACCACGAACGTTTGCATCACATTCGTTAATAGTACGAATGTTTTAAATAAAATGTGAACCGCATTAATTGAAATTTGTAAAGAAATAAGGCAATTTTTCAAAAATGATTTCCAATTTTTAGGTTTTCTTTTCAAATGGAAACAGATCGTTGAAATATTTGGAAAATATATTAGTTTGGAATTTGTAGTTACATCACATAAAACATATTTTTTTAAGTATGCACCTTCGAAAGATATAGTAGGCAATATATTTTCGTTCCAAATAATTAAAATGTTGTAAATAGTTTAATAGGAATATGATGTACCATTAAATGTTTATTAATGCCTAAATGTGTACGGAACCCTCAGAGCGTGAGTTCTACTCATATTTGACAGATTTTTATTTTATCTTTGGTTCAATATTCCGAAAATAATGGAAGGGAGTAAATGCACCTTTTTTCACATTTTGGTGCATACCATTGAAGGTTTACACCCATTTAATATTGTAAAAAAAATATTTTCGTAAACGATACATAAAAGACATAGATTACATACTCGTACAATGCATAAAGGATAAAACTGTATATATTTAATACTCTTAGACAGACCGATAAACATGTAATAAGGATTCCGTTTTCCGTTTTAAGCCATTGACCCTAAAAACAATATATCAATCACAATCTGAATATCAACTAAGACTTCGAATCTATATACATAAGATTCAAATTATTTACATTGAATGTTTAATTGCTCAAATACCTACCGCGGTTTCAAACGAATATCGATCTTGAAATCAATAATATACTATATGACTCTGCCAATTGGCGATACAATCGATATCACCGAGACTCGTAATAATATATGAATTATTGCACAACTACCAAGTATATGGTACATTTTATAAGCATATTGGAGACGAAATAAGCGGTTTTATTATAATCAAATAAATCACGGATAGTCCGTGAAAATATGAAACTGAAGGAAAAGAAATTGTCTGATACAAAACGTAATACTCACAGATTTCGAGGAAGAATTATTTAATGAAATGCTGCCGTATTCTGTTTAACTATGTATTATATATGACCTATAAAATTATATTTTATTTTATATCAATGCATATATTTCTAAAAAAAATGGTAACTAGGACAATTAAATATTTTGTGTAGATGTGACTTCTAGAAATTATCATACTATCATTATTTTACACTTTTCAAATATAATATGGGTAACGACATTTTTACTTTTCACAAATAATTCATTTACCATATTAAAAAATACAATTATATGGACCAAAAACGTTAGCTTTTTTTATTTTATATTCGTATTTATTGCATGTCACTTATTTATAACTATTTTTTCAGCCAATTTTTTTATGTCTTGGTGAAATAATATAAAAATATTACTTTGTATGTTAGCTGCAATAAATGTGTTGCTAACAATTTTAATAGTTACGTTTATTTAACCATGTAGTATTGTGTTAACAAATGATTCAATTCATTCACGAAGCAATAGGTATTTTCATGCCTTTATTCAATCTGTTCGACAAGAGCGTGTACGGCAAAACTTAAAATTTACATAATACACAATGTAAAGTAGTAATCTTTTTCATAAATAAGCTAGCCATGCTCGTCTTATATTAATATTAGCTTGGTTTCTCCTAGATATACTTTATACTAATTTAATGGCACGATCTAGAGACAAAAACCTCCATATGAGTGAAATCTGTAAAGTTAATTGTTTAACGTTCTACTATTTTATTTTTTAACGTCAAGGATTTTTTTCCTTGGAGATTGTACTTCACAAGTGCATAAATTTTTTATGAAATTTGCATCTATAATTGCAACTGCCAATCCCGTACTACAACCTTGTTTTCTTGTTTCTATTACGACTATGACGTTTTGAGTCATTAGCGTCGCGAAGCATTCAATTTTATTCCCATTTGAGTAGATGGTAATATAGTTCTGTCATAAATTAACTATAGAGGAATAGCCCCAATTGTGAAACTCTACCGGATTTTTAACAGTTCTCCGCATAATTGGTGTTAAAAATACGTCGTTTTAGTTTATGTCGAAATTTGCTTTCACTCCAGTGGGTTTTTTTACCTATTTTTCAAGCAGTGGCAATTTCTTCACCATGTTTCTAAATTTTACTTCATAAACCAACAAAAATTTCCTTATAGTTTCCCACTGAGACTTTGTTCGCATGGACCTTAAGAAAATATTATTAAATTGACTACGTAAGTAATAAAGCTAATGCTATCTGTTATAATAATTATAAAATTTATTTTTTTTAGGTATATTTTCTACTGAAACTTCAGATTGCCTTCTTTGTATTTGATCAACTTTGATAAAACATGGCCTATATTTTATCCAAGATAGAATATACTGTAAAAACTCATCGAAATAATTTTAGCTATCTTTATATGATGCAGAAACAAATCAAATCAAAAATAATTGGAGAATGAAAAAAAAATAATTTCAAGAATAAGATCTTTCGTTCTATTACTTTTACTTCGGTTCCCTAAAACATTTTGTTGTAAAAATGTTCAATGTAAATACATACCAATCCTACAGTTGTATTGTATGTATATATAATGAAGTCGATGACTATCAAATTTATATAGCCCAATAATATATTTACTAAAGTAACTAAATTACAAACATGTACAACAGAAACAAATTTAAGAAACATAGCATGTTTATATCGGATACATACAACATCAAAAAATGTTATATGCGGAAAAAAATCCACATCATCTGTCCTCGTACCGTATCGTGCGTATCTCCGCACTATTCCGTACATCATCTGTGCAATGCACATTTCGCCAATGTTGTCCGGGTTTATTATACAACTTGAAATATACAGAATACCATGGAATGATGTTGCATAAATACGCTATATATTTGTATAATTACTGCACGAGGAGAAAGTAAATACTTGATTGTTTTTATAATTATGCAAAAATAATAAATTAGTTTCCGACAATATTAAATTTGCATATATTCTGGCTAAGTTAATCGATTCCGATGAAAAAAAAATTAAATGTTACTTCAAGTATCCCTATAATTTTTAAATTCATCTGAACTTATTGATTTAGTATTCCTTTACGTGATGCGTTAAAACTAACACTCAAATCAACAGAAACTCTGGACACAATATTTTTGTGTTCTATTACTTTTATTATATATTTCGATATAATTTTCTTTGAAAATATATTCAATGTGCAGAGAGCCAGTTCTACTATTTACAGTATATCTAAACCTTTTTATGCAAAACCACCAATTCGTCACACAATTTTAGTCTCAAAATTACTTTCCACTTTATTCGAGTTTTTGTCAAATCATTACCATTTTTGAAATCAAAATATTATTTCACCTACTTGTTAAAAAGTAACTTCGTTTTTTCATGTATTTAGCAACGGTTCAGTATGATTTTTTTTTAAAAGGAAAACGGAAAAACCCCTCTTCATAATATGATACATATGCGACACTTATGGCGGAATATATCCTTGTGACGCTGGTCGAACGCCAATTATGGGTTTTTATACAAAGCGTCCCGAAGAAAGGGTTCTGCTAATTGTTTATCTGTAAATAAAACTTTATAATTTCTTGAGAAAAGTAGCTGACGTGCTTTTGTGAAACAAACTGTACGTTATACCTTGGAAACACAAAATTGCATCCTAACACAAAATAATCGAATACACCAAACCATCATCACTTTATATATGTATATATATATATATATATATATATATATATATATATATATATACATATATATATATATATATATATATATATGCATATATATATATATATATATATATATATATATATATATATATATATATACATATATATGAATACGTATTATAATTTAATTCTGATTCAAATATTAATTCTTGTGAAATTTAGTAAAATGTGAAAAATATTTCAATTTTGTGACAGTGACAGTGATTCCCTAATAACGTATCCACATCCATTAAGTTCTTTAAACAAACTGGTTTTTGTTACATGAGATACCTTTAAAATCTTAATGAAATGAGATGTGACCAGCCACAATTACAATATTCTTACTATTTTGGAGCCTGAATTTGCGTAGTAATCTGTGGATTTTCTTAGAATTTTAAATGATTCAAACAATTGTCAAATCTAATCAACCTATTATGATTGCATGCTAAGGGAATTTTGTGGAAAATAGAAGGTACATAATTATTTATAAGTAAGTATAAAGCTAGTCAAATGCTATATGACCATCTTCACTTTGATTATACAATCCTAATTAATTGCGGGAAATAAAAATCAGCATCATGAAAACTATTTGGAAGAGATTTTATTTTGGTTGTATATTACTTAATTTTTCCCAGTGGCGAAAAAAGCATTTGTCTTCATATTAAATTCGCCAATAAATTTTTAGCGACGAGTTTGAAACTTTTCTTGAAATTTTGGCGAAATGCATTCGATTAAGTGGAAATAATGTCAAGCCTTCAAATACAACGAATTCAATTTGAAATCAAAGACATTATTACTTTATAAATTTCCCATGGTTCTCAATGCGAAAACTATTACAATTAATTATATCATGTTATCTTTCAAACATAGGAAGGATTAGTTCGTAATTTCTTTAAAAAAAATGCAAGATAAAGGATAATGACCACGTTGATGAACCCCATTCCAGATGTGGAAATTTTTTTTTATTATTTATGACGAAAAGAATTATTTAAACCCATGCAAAGACTATTTAGTGAATTTATCATAAAGAAAAGGGTTAAAGTTATGACTTAAAATATTAGAAAATATTAGATCCTAAACTTATGGGTTTGCTATGAAATAAATTGCTTAAACATCAAACAACTTTACCAATTTCATCCAATCATCTCTGAAATATTTTATGAAGGCAAAATCAACAAAAATTACTCGGTAAAACTAACTTACACGATACCTTCACTTTATACTAAAGTTATAAGTCAAATATTTATTATTTATTAATAAGACCAAAATATAGTACTTGTACAAAACACGTTCTTACAGCATGTTTACACCGGACAGTATGGCTAGTTTTATTTTTATTTTCTGTCGATTTCCTGCTGAAGATGCTAGGTTTCCATTCCTTTCAATTGAGAGGAGATATTTCACTTACAAAATTTATCTTCCAACTGTTCAAAGAAAAATTACTGCGATCCATATTATTGAGTTACCTTTTTTTTATATTGTATAAATTCTTACGCTCGGATCACCACCTTTAAGCTCAACTACTCTTTAGAACCAAATTATACAGAAAGGGTCCAATTTCCCGCGGTATTCAATTGAATTAAAATCTAATCGCGATTGCACAAGAGCGCGATGTGTTTACGATGAGTAAGATATTATATTATATTATAATTCAGTTATATTATAATTATCTGCTCAGATTTCATTTATAAATAACATTTTTGTTAAGGCTTTTATTGTTTTGTTATTAATTCATCATCGTTAGAAAGAGGTTATTTGTAATGTATCGATAAATTTGGGTGATAAGTTAATAAATATTGAAAACATTTGAAATACTACATTATTTTTAGTGTCAGTAACATTCACATAGACGTATTGAATGACAAAAATTAAAACAAACCAATTAAAAATAAAAATAAAAAAACATTGAAAAGAACAAAAGAAAAGAAAAGGTATAATGTTTTTAAGAATGAATATGACAAAGAAATAAATGAAATAGATATTATTGTTGCTAATGACGTTGTTCATATTTTAAAAAATATTGTCCTAACAGAAAATTGCTAAGTCCATTACATGACAAAGTCCAAAAGAACATGATTAAAAGTATATTATGTAATGTTTCTAATAAAAGTGCAACCAAACACATGCACAGTCATAAAGTGAACAATTTTAAAACTAACTGATAATAAGACTAAAGAAGGAGACACCAATTATAATAATATATACCAATTATAGTAATTATAATAATATATAAATAAAGTTATACCTTGAGAAATAAGACAGTACTTAAGAGACAGTGTTGAAAATGAAAACGAAAATTCTGGCAAAGTTATTGAAAATAATAACAAAGGCGAAGAAGAAGGAGAAACAAGGAAAAAGAATACAGTGTTAATGACCTTCTAATTGTAAAGTATCACAACAGGAAAAATTGTACGTACTTGATTAGATTTATTGAGAAAAACGAAGGGACTTACTACACTGTAAATTTTTTGAAAACCATTAAGAACACATCAGAGTTTGAATTTGTACTCCTCAAGAAAAAAGATTAGGATAAGTAACTAAACTACTAGTGTGAAAAATATATAGAAAATTATAAAGTGAAAAATATACATTGATCAATGAAGATGACATGATGATATATTTTTACGACACGTTATCATCTATTTTACCAAAAGCTCCGCACTCTGAAGGCTGATAGAAAACGTGGTTTAAGGTGATAATAATTTTAAATTTTATGATAACTTATTTCATTAGCAATTTACTTAAATATATTAAAATAGTTATTGTGACCCATGTGTTATAAGACCTGAAATTCAACATGAGATTTTTTAAAATACATACTGTTACGATTTTAAATTTTAAATTTTGATTGCGTTACTTTATAGAATTGTTATCACGTGTGGAAAAAATATAAAAATAGTGTACAAGACGAAACGCAAACCAACGCGATTTTGCCATCATGAAAACAAATTTTCTTTCCATTCCTTGCTTTTACTTTGTTACTTTTCTTATAATTTACCCATAAAAGAAGCAAAGGGTTGAGTACCCCTCACTTCGAGTGCGGTAATCCCGAAATAAAATATCTTTAGACTGTTCCATAGGGAAAGGTAAATTGAACTTAACATGGAACAAAGACCACTTTTGAATGCTATTCTGATTTAAAAATAAGTTTTTTTTATTTAAAAATAAGTTAACGTTTCAAACTCTTTAATAACCAGTAATATTTCAAGAAGATCTGGAGCACACAGAGCTTTAGGCTGTTTAAATAAATATCGAAAAATGATACACTTTTTAGCAAAACTTTGACAGATTCTGACAATTTTAACCAAATAATAAATATTCTGTTAACTCAACAAATATCATTCGAAGTTTCCCCAAAGCACCTTATTCAATTTATGTTTTATTATTTTATTTAAAAATAATACTTTGAAATCTAAAAAAAATAACAATATTTTCATGAATAGGAATAAACGGAAATAAAATAATAAAGTCTCACAAATGCAAATGATCTTCTTCGTAATATATAAGACAATAATTGCTTTATTGAGTGTGAGTGGAATAGTTAAACGATTAGTCTTCATATGTCAACTAAACCATTAATAACCATACGTGTAAACATAGATTTATAAACGATAAATCAATTTAAAAGAATTTAACAAATTGATATAGATTCATTAACAAAATAATGTTAATACTAATCGGTATCAATACCGTCTTCCATTCGATATATACATTAAAGTGTGCACATATTCAGTGCAATATTCATTTCACATCAAACAAAACTGTATCATCGAAAATATTGCGTCTCAATATTAACACAAATACTTACTACACAATAACACTTCAAAAGTTCCATTCCCTCCTAATACACCTCTCGATGCTTGTTGACTTAGTTAGTCGAACCGAAAACTTTATAATATCCGCAACAAACTGATCCAGAAAACTTTTAGAAGCAATTACCACGAGCATACACGCATCCCCGGCCATTACTCATGTTACAATTATTGAATTTGGGAAAGATACCAACGCGCCAGTGATCTATATTACGTGACGATTATATTGACAGCTAAATAACAGTTTGGTCACTTTGGGAATGTTTCAAAGAGCCAGCGGAGCGGAAAGGGCGAGGACGGGGCTAGTAACATCAGACAGAAAACTTACTCCGCTCTTAAAAGCTGAGAGCTTAAAAGCTTATAGATTAAATGGGCTTTTAAGAAAATTAAGTCTTGCGGTGTGACGACATGTAATTAAGCGGGCACATCTATTTTGTTTAACAGCGCGTGGTTTGTGTGGATTAAATATAGTAGAGGGTAGGATCAATTCAACTGGTTTAGATTTTAATTACCAAAGTTAGAAGACAGAAGCATCTAACGAAACTTTTATATGTATTAATATTTATTTGCATTTTCAATAAAACTATGGACACGTTACATAAATACATGGAACCAAGTATATTATATTTATATCCTAAATTGCCTTGTCGCGGTTTATTAATGATTGGTAAATAATATAATTATTTGTGATTTTAATAACCTTTCACAATTAGATAATAATACATTCTTTACGATGTATTTTTAACTGATTATACCAAGCATCTGTGAGTATTACTCAAGTTATCCGAAATTTTATTTGACACTAAACATTTTTTTGTCAGTAAGTTATACCTGCAGTTATACACTGACAAGTTCTGAGTCGCACTATCGGACGTTGTACCCTTTAACTAAACCGCTTCGCAGTTATTTTGACCCCCTCTTCCCCCAAGCCCCGGAAACGACGATAAATATATTTCTCTAATCTTATTGCATGTGCAGAAATAAATATTTTATTATTACTTTTTCTAAATTTTAATATTGTATCTATATTTAAAGTATCCGAGATTTTCGACAATAAAAATCGTCAATATCCGTTCAGTAATTCACTGATAGATCATGAAAAACTAAAAATTACATCCAGAACAATCAGAAACTTGAAATTTAGTAAATATATAGTACTTAAGATACCTCTGAAGAAAAATGTTAAAAACTTAAAAAAATTTCGCTGGAAATAAGGATAGTTTAATGCACCTGTCAAGATTCGTACTCATGCTGCAGTTATCCATGGCTCCATACAAGTATTATAACAACAACTACGCTTCTGTAATATCCTGCCAATATTATAAAGATTAAAGTTTTGTTTGCTTGTTTATTTTTTTTTTGGAAATTGCGCACAAACTACTAATCCTTTTCACATGTAGATCTCATTTATATATAGTAATACGATACAAAATCATGACGAGTTTAAAAAAGGCGATTATGCTTAAATTTGTTTCTTTGTAGCATTCGCCACATTTTTTTATCGATGTCCCTTACTTGCCATGATTTTATAAAAAGACAATACGTAATATGGAGCATATGCTCAAAGGAAAGAGTGTTCTTCACTTATCATTATTTTATAGGAATACATGAAGACAATGGAACATAAAAGGGCCTTTTGTTTAATAACTGCCATAACAATTTCGTTTTAAAAACGAGACTTTGTCTTCATAAAGTAAATATAGTGTAATTAGATTCCAAGATATTGTGTATTTTAGTTTAAAACATCTGAAACTACTTCGGTATCATTAAATGAAATTTTGCCTTTAATAAGTAAATGGTTATTTTTTTCTGCAATGCAAGTAGGTACATCTAACATAAAAATATTTATATCTACTTTTAAACGTTTTATCAAGATAGAAACTCAGTTATGATGGTCAGCAATTTGCCTATAGGGTAATTTATGTGCCATGCAATTGAGCATATTTATTTAATTTTATTTCTTATTCTGGATATCAAACTATTGAAAAAAATTCTCGAATTAGGTAGGACATTACGCAGCAAAGACCATTGTTAAATTCTTCACGTTTGTACTTGTGACAAATGCGGCAAAATTATCTCATAAAGTTAAATATTGTACATGAGTACTGGGAGAAAATTATCTAGGTACTGTAAACTTTACTATAAATATTTTTTTTTAAATATGGTTATATTTAAAAAAAAATAAGAACCACAAAAAGGCAAAGAGAAAGAACTACGTTCTTGCAGAGCTTTGCCAGAGGAGTGTAAGTGAGCAAGTAATGTAAATAAAAGAAGTAAAATTAGCTTTGGGTCAAGATTTAATGAATATTATATTTATCTCAACATAGAACTTCATGTCGGGACTAGGTTTAATATTGTGATAAATAGAATCTTCAATAAATCTAAATGCGTAACCCCCACTCATCTTCACTTCCCTAGTAGTACCCTGCAAGGGCTTGAGTATATTTGTGTCATTATTTTTATAGCCAACTTTTTCAAAGTTAAAATTTAAATTTTGGATTGAACCTTTTAGCAGAAAGTAATTATCAGTAAATAATAATTAAATGGGCATATAATAACCTTTGCTTGATTTTTAAATAGCTTGTTTTAATATCAGTTATGTAGGGGATTCATTTTTGGCCACAGCTAAAATTTTAAACACAGGGTAAATTAAACCATCGTAGGTGTATTTATACGTGGCTATAAACACACCGTGTGAAGTTAATGTACTGGACAGAACAATTCAATTGAAACTTGTGTATAAATAAATATTAAATAGCAATGATTAAAATTGTAGGTAATATGTATTTTTGATTTCCAGTAAAAAGAGCATATTAATATAATCACAAGGTAAGTTACGATGTTTTAATATCAGTTATGCAGGGGGATTAATTTTTAGCCACAGCTAAAATTTTATGTACGTGGTAGATTAAACTATCACAGGTGTATTTAAACATTGCTATAAACACGTGGTGTGAAGTTAATGTATTTGACTGTAAAAAGAAAAACAGTATTACTTCAGTTTGAGTATAGTTATCAGTTAGTAAAACCTTAATATTTTTAACATTCATTCTATTTTTAAAATAATCTAAACTAGCCGTACATTAGGTAAATTTTAATATATTTAGCTTATTATTACAAAAAACTGTCGCTAAGCACACATTGATCTAGAAGCAAATGTAAGTTTATATTTTTTAACACCAATTAAAAATACCGAAAATGATTCCGTGACTAGTTTTCTTTATAATTTTTATTGTGTTATTCGTCACATTATAAGAAAAGTAAAAAAAAATTAACTTTTTTTTTATTGATTAGAAATAACAAAATATTATCTGCTGCACTGACCTCTTAAGTAATATTCAAATGAAAGAATTTAATGATAAAATTATGTTAAGAAAATAATTTCCTCCCAGTGCAGTCCAAAGAGGTCAAAATATAAAAATACGCATTATTCAGCTGATAATAATTAATGATTCCTACATATTATTTGAACTAACAACAATATTAATATTGATTTCCATTTCGTTGATATTAGGGATTAAATACAAAAGCTAACATTGTCAATAAATTTTCTATTTCAACTGTACCTACAGCAAACATAAATTCATAAATTTGACAGCATAACATGAATTACAACTTCCCGGCTACCTTCTCCATCAGTGTCAACTCCATTGGCGGTTCCCAATATTGTATTTATGAACGTCTCAAGGCATTTATGCATCCTTCTATGGTCCATCTGTGGGCTATATACCCTGATGTAAGGACTTGGCGAGGTGCACACATTCTCTAAGGTAAACATGGGTTTCTTTCTATTTACGATGACGTAAATTATTGGCTTAGGTTAGCAGCTTATCGAAAAATGGTTGACTGAAATTTTTTACATATCTTATACGTCGCGTTACACGTATCAGTGCGATATCAGTACTTTATACCTTGCAGACGAATTCGTGGCGTTTATTTATTACGTAAACTGTAGGGACAAGATAAACGTGACGTCCCATTAGGAACTCAGAAAATGGGTGCTTGGGATGTTCAGGTTTATATTTCAAGATATATTTTCCACTAATAAGTTATTGAGTAATTAATTTAAAAATTACGTGCAATAAATAATGCTTCGAAAATTTACGTATTGAGGACTTCATACCAATTGCAAAGAAGTAGAAAGTCATTCGCGTTCAAAGGGCAGCTATCGTATTCTTATTCAATTCAGAGTTATTTTCCTGATTCCCAAAATTTTCCATGACTTATAATTTAATAAATTTTTAAATGGCACTAAGGAATAATTTTCTCTCAAGAAATAGAGTACATTTTTTTTCGGAATTTCAAGATTGAATTGGACTAGTCAGGATCTACATTAAGGGCGTAGGATTCCTGAAAAACTATATGGTCTCAGCGCGTTATTGTCACAGGCGTTATGGTTAAAAAATTTAAATTCAATTTGTAAATTAAATTGGACCTCAGCTGCTTATAGAAATGTATCCTAAATAACCAAAAACAATTTTGAAATGTTTGATAGGCCTAATTATTTTAAAATTTTGAGTTCCCAAGTATCTCTCTCCTCGTTAGTGTTAAATAATATTTTTTCTAAATTGCTCGTTTTAAATTCTTCATTTTGATCATTTTTTTGAATTTTTAGTAGTTTCATTTTTATGTAATGGTCCTTACACATAACTAACCTATAATGTACCAATAGTCTTGGGATTGGTATGTAAACTAGTGAATATCGATTATAGCTTTACATAATGCATTAAGCCGCATCTTGGGGAAATGTCATTATCTTTATTGAATTCATTGACACACTCTTTAAAAAGACATTTATTTTTGCAGACTATAGGAATGTGATATCCAATACATTTCGCACTATACGAAGAAAATTTCTTTGAGACCATACGCACTGTTCTTATTTTATGGATTATATTTACATTTTTCATTTAACCAAAATCAACTTCCAATTGAGTCACATGTTTCTGACGTTTATAACATTTTAACACATTGTTATGTTTGATTCAATATTTTCCGATAAAAAGAATATATTCTTTGATTATTTGCGAAACGATGACTTTAGGTCCATGGATGGTAGTTGATCAAAGAAAACTGGTAAAATATCTAAAATATTTAGAGTGAAGTTCTGGCTTGCTTTTTGAGATAATTTTGATAAAAAATACTGATATGAACGATGAAATTGTTTACAACACATAAACGATAGTTACATTCTAAAAAATAATTAGGTCGTATATACGAGAAGAAATACAGGGATCCACTTAACTTTTATAGGTTTATCGTATAATCATCCAAATCGTGACCAAAAATAAGAGGGTATAAATTTCGGACTCGAACAAAAAAAATCTTTCACATATGAGACAGTTTTAATTTCATTATAAAATTGGAACGATAATTAAAGATTTACCCCTATAGTCACATTGCCGGTCATAGTTGTTAAGTTTAAATATTGGCTACTGGGTTGACTTAGATAATACGAGATAATTTAAGAACTTATTAATAAAATAGTCTAAAGGCAAAATGTATTTGGCTTAAAATATATTATTTGTGATTTGTGTATTCATTTTAATGAACACCTGATGAAGATGAATTTAATATTTTGTTACAAGTTTTATAATATTATTCTTGAGACCCTTTACAATTGAATTATATATATATATATATATATATATATATATATATATATATATATATATATATTATACTTATATATATATATATATATATATATACTAAGGTGTCCCTTCTTTGCAAGTATTTATTTTCTAACGCATAGGTCCTTATTTTTTCATTTGCCCCTAAAACGCTCGGAAATCTTATTTGGAGCACTGCAACCCGCGCCGATTTCAATCAAAATATGTTCATATAAGTTGCGCGGAAGAAGCGACGCATGCTCGCAGTATTTGTCGGTTGTTCTCGTATGATCGAGAAAGTAACACGTATTTTTGTATACACAGAAGATGACAATAGAATTAAGAGACAATAAAAAAAAGTATTTTCTTGATTGGTCACGTAAACCATCAAATAATATGTTAAAAGTTAAAATGTTTAAAGTTACCATCTACCTCTCAAGTTCCCGTTCCGTCCGATCGTTCCGAACTTAATTGTGTGAAGATAATTGTGGATCTTCATGAAGCTTGGAAAGAGTCGCAAAAAAATTTTAAAAAACACAAACTTTTTATAAATACCGTAAGGAGAGCTCTGAAAATAATTTAGATAATTCATTCGTTGCAGCATACTCTAATTCTTTTAAATTAATGAAAACAGAGGAGGTAGTATTTTTACAAAAACGAGGAGAACCAGAGTGTCCCGGGCGTTTAGCAGATTATAATTCATAAATTAATTATTAATTAGCTAAGAAAGAAGAAATAGCAAGTCAGAGAAAACTAAAGGAATAGAAAAAAGACTCGATCAAATGTGTTTTGAGAGTTTTTCGTTATGTCTTACTACACAACACTCTATACAACATTAAGAACAACACGATCAACCTACCAGCTCTGATGAAAACCTGGAGGAATATTTGCCATCAATATCTCAATCTATAAGCCCTAAAACTACTACGAAAAGAGGAACGTAAGATTTAATCACGCCTAAGTTAGTTGCAGCTTTAGATAGATGTCAATTATACATAAGAGATTCTGTTTATATACTTCAGACTGTAGAAAAAGCGTTAAATCTTAGCTAAAATGATATCCCAATCAACAAATCATCTATTTAACGCATTTGTATACAGAGTACGTGAGATGTTCTAAATAAGAATGCTTTCTATTTCTTATTTCGTTTGGAGAGAAGGAACAACTTATTGTTATACCAAAATTGGAGAGCCCGACCAAGATCAAGTTGAAAAGTGAAGTTGTGTCAAAAGCGCCAAATCACAAACAGTTCTAAAAATATGTTTGATGCAATACCAGTCATTGTGATATATGTGAAATGAAGCCCTAACTTTACTTCACATATATCGCAATGACTGGTATTGTATCAAACATATTTTCAGGGTATATGTGAGAAGCCCTAACTTGGAGGCAGTCCGGCGGTGAAGGCACCAAATCAAGATGTGTGCTTTTTAAAGATGTTAAAGGAATATGAAACTGTTCAAAAATTGATCTTCAGAGCAGCCCTGAGTAAGTTTAGTCAACATTTTTGGTTCTTATCGGACGAAATTGTCATCTTATCACTCTTTGATGATGAAGTTTATGAGCAAACTAAGAGAAATATTCTTGTGAACTTACAAAGAGAGAGTTTTTATGATTTTCGAAGAGATACGTTCCATCGAAAGAAGATATATCTGATTATTTTATGGTGAGTAGAAATATATAGTTTTGCTTCTTATATAGGTTTTACGGGATTAATTCTAAACTGATAACAATATTACAGAATTTTATTGCTGCAGGAAAATCATTGTATGATTTTATGTTCGTCAAGAGTACAAATTTTGTTTTCTCTATTAAAAATTGATGAAAATTTCCTGCACAAAAACACGTTTCTAAGTGGGGAAAACATGCTGCATTTTTAAAGGTCTTTCTTTAAGAGTAGTTAATGATACAGTTGAAAGAATTATAAAAATTGTGCAAGGCGTTTATGGTTTAAAACAATTTTAAAATTAATTCGTTTTCGTTGTGTACAAGAACGTAGAAATCAGGCTGTAAAAGAGACCCCCAAAAGGAAATGCGGGAAACTACATTTTTTTTAATGAATAAGTACCTTAAACTTAGACTTGCTTTTTGTCTAATATTTTTATAAAATATATATATATTTTTATAAAATATATATATATATATATATATATATATATATATATATATAAATGACGTATAAGCCACCACAAAATTGTCATTGAAACAAGGTTATATCACCCCATAACTGGTAACGAGGGTAATGACAAAAGAAATATCCATTATAGATGTAAACGAGAGTATTACATTAAAGACAGTATTACACGACTAACAACAAAGCATTAGCGAGAGTATTACATGACTAACAAACTTAAGATACAAGTGAATTAAAAAAAAATTATTTCTCTGATCCAAAAGCAGTTATACAATTGATGATTTTTAATAAAATTCACAAAAGGCAGGTCATGTTACATGAGATTGTGTTACACGGTGCTAAATCTCAGTAAGTGACTTTAAAATTGATATTTTAAAACAATACGTTCTTCAATTATTTGTGGATATTCATAATAAATATAAAAAGCATATGTAACTGAAATTTCTTTATCCATCATTTCCGATTTCGATTACCTTTTTCTAGCGAAATTTCGTCGAAACTTCAAGAAATATCTTAGATTTTTTATATTATTTGTCATTGAAGAATGAATCGCTTTTTCAGATTGAGCTATTCTGAAAAAAATAATAAAGAGGAGAAAACTGAAAGAAGAAAAATGAAGTAACTTTTCGTACCCTTCAGAATACTGTGTGATCGATTGCTTATATAACCTATGTATTAGAATAAAGGTTATTTTTTGGTCCCTTTTTCTTTAGTCTTAGAATTTCTTTTTAAAGAAATTATACTTTGTCTTTTTCTTTTTTTTATGAAATGTAATATGTATCTTTTTATCGGATGGTGATTAAACAATGAAACATTTGCCTGTTATTTCTTTATTATATCTTTAAATGTATTGCTTGTTTTCTTTTCCATTTATTATAAAATTTTATATAAGATATGTTTTTAAAGATATAAGTGAAGGAGCATGAAATAAGATGGAATTGATATTTGATAAATTTTTTTCTCAACTATTTGTGAACGTTGACTTTCATTTTTGTTAAAAAAAACTTAATGAAAAACTATGCGCTAAATAAAAGGAACTAAAATGGTATAGTACAAATGGATAGGTTTTAAATAAACAATATTTAAAAAACGGTACCATTGTGGAATGAAATAAAAAATTAAATTGGATTGGAAACCGATGCTTGCTCTTGTGAAAACAATAACAAGAATTATTAAATAAAAGGAAGGGTAAATAGTTGTATATTAGGTAAATTTATAGAACAATCAGAGAAGAAAAAAAAATAAATAAAAATTATGTAGCTAAAACACACATAGAAAATAAATTTAATGGTAACAAACAATTAACTTTTTACAGAACTTATACACAAACAAAAAAGAATTTGTATGTTTCAATTCTGGAATTACCTACGCCGGCTTTCTTCACTTTCAGTTATGTAACATACTCATGCCAACGGGAAAAAACATTAACATAAATATAATAATAAATTCCGTCATACTGCAGCCAAATAACTATAGTTAGAAAGAAAATAGTTTTGAAATTCATGTTTTTTTATATAATTAATGTTTTTTTTTTAATTAACAGATTGAATTTACTTTAAACCGAAATATGTTTTGTGAATAGGATTTAATGTGAAATAGCATATATGTAAAATATATAGAAAGATTCTTTTACATCCTTATTCGCACATCTAAATTAATAAATCAAATACTCAATAAATCTAATGTAATAATGTTTAAATACAATATATTCGCCTTGCATTATAATTGTCATTAGCTTTTAAACTCTTGTATCCAGGATGAGCTTGCGTTAGTAACAACGCAAAAATAGGTCCATGAACGTAAAGAGAAATATGACCACGAAAGGTACAACTCATAAAATGTGCTTATTAGGATAACAATTTGAAATTTTAAATGATCAGTGAGATTGCTTACAGTAGGAAAGTGTTAAAATGATTAATCCTAAAACTGAACATTTAAAGTTTTGAGGAGATTTGATAAAATGGGAAGGTTAAAGCATAAAGGTGGAACAATGTTAAAGTTATAGAATGGAAAGGACTTTTCAAAAATATATAAAAACGTTTTCCTCTTTCGGTAATAGTATTTTGGAAAACTTGTTCCCACATAGACCATTTTTTTTCAGCTAACTAAAACGGATATATAGGGAAATTTGGGCAAGACTGTAAATTATTTTTGGTCGACTATGGTAAAATATTTCATGACTTACAAGAATAGAAATCAAAATAAATGCAAGTTAAAAGATAAAAAACCTTAACAATGAAAAAAATAGTTTAAATATCGACACGATTCATTCAAAATGAAACGGGGACGAACAACATTATATAAGGAATTATTAGAGATAGAATTTTTTTTTAAATTCTAAAAAAAATTATTGGAAATGAGTCTCTACTATCAAGATTCAGCTGATTCAAAAGTTTTGCAGCTTTGGCAGAGAATAACTTTTTATAGAAAGTAATGGTGTGTTTGGGAATTAGAAGCAAATATTAAGATTTGATCAAATATTAAAAATTGGAGCGTAGTAGCTCAAAAGCTTTTTTTAGTATTGTTTTGGGAATACGTTATGAATTACATAAGTACTCTATTGTTTTGTATATTCACCCAGTATTTTAGTAAACAAATCCCACAGTTTTATAATCAAGTTTAAATTTAATTATGCGTCATCATCTGTTAATGATATTTGAGCATTCCATAGACCTGCAGTAGGGAAATTGTGAAACAAAGGAGGGTTCCTTACGTATCTCTCTCACACACACACCACGAAACGACAGACGCGACGGACCTCTAAATCAGTATGCCATTTCATTTAATTGTGATTCATTGATTCCTATGTCCACACACACGATTCTTGCTGCATAAGCACCGCTAATTATATTTCAAATATCTTTAGAAATACATAGTCGGGATACAAGGTGGCCTAGATTATACTCCAAACTTTGAGTATAATCTAAGTGAAAGTCCCATTTATATGTTTTTTTTGCAGACAACCATAATGGTTAAATTTAAGAATTGAATAATGCAAGAAACTAAACATATTTATGAATATACCTTATTAGAAAACTAACAAATCAGAATTTATACTTATTACAGACAAACAAGCTTTAATAAGAATATTTAATTAAATATAAGTAAATAATTATAAACAAGGCAAAAAATATGAAGAATGGACAATTGATGGACTTGACATAGTCTTGAGGAAAAACGAGTAATTTGTAATTAAGGAAAGTTAGGACTAAGGGATTATTAGAGGAAGTACTTTTTCAGAGGCCCTTCAAAAATATTTAGTATCAAAATCTAATAAATTATTCCTAGTGTCCAAATCTAGTCAATTACTGAGTTTTCCCGTTTGAACAGAAAAAAATTTTTCGTACAAACCACAAATAAACAAGTAAATAAATCTAATTCTAAAATAAGGGTAGATTGAATAATTTGGACTTACCAAAATAAAATAAATAAGATTAGAATAAATACACGGAGTGTCATTGGTCTCTAAATGCTTGCGCTCTAAATCGAGAAACATGTAAATATTTTTTTACAACCAAAATCATAATAGCTGCTCAAATTGTGTGATCGATCTAATTTTTTACATGATTCTCATTAAGATATTGTGAACAAACAACTGAATAATCGTATTCAAATTTGTCGAACACTTTTTGCACATACATTAGCAAATAGATAAACAAATGAACAAATATATAGATGACAATTAAAATTAAAAAAGGATCGGTCGGATAAAAATTTTTAAAAAATGGTATGGCTTCTATTCGATCGCAGACACACTCCTAATGTGTCATGTTCTATATATGTTATGTACAAAATTTAATTTTATTTACTACTTTTATGTTTTTATGTCTCTTTGTTTATTTTCTGAAATTATTTTCTATTTGATGTGAACACAAACGGAGAGGCAGATAGACAAAATTTCGCAAAAATGTGTGTTTTTCCTCAGTAGCTTAATTTTAGACACCAATCATATTTTTCAATTTTTTTTCGACTTACTGCTTTAGTTACTGTTTATTAGTTACTGTTTTATAGGTATAAAACCTATAAAACAAAAGCATGGATAGTCAGAATTATTTTTCCTTACGTCAAATTTTAGTATGTTTCACTTTTAATTAATTTTTCATACAAAAGTTTAAACCATTTTTATTAGTTTCCATGTCCAATATATTGCCAGCTCTTAATAAGAAAAACAATTACACTTTCAATTATTAAATAACTTTACGCACTTTTCGGTCTTTATGAGAATACCCAGATAAATAATTCAAATACTCTAGATAAAAAAAATACACTTTGCATCATAATATTCGATTGCCTTAATATTTTTATTTTTATAACACGCACCGAATTTGTAGCTCACATAAAGAAGACAAAGGAAAGTATAGGAAATTTGTGGATGCGAAAATACAAGAAAGTGTTTGCAATAGGAAATATTGTATTTATTTTTTGTGAGTAAGCTTGGCGACGGAAATCGTGACGAGACTTGGCAAAGTTGAAAATGTTATTTAGAAGACGTGTTGAGTGCTAAAGCACGTTCTTGTGTTATTTATACATTTCCTGTGTTACACTCGAATGTGTCTATTGCTGTCTTTAGGTTTAAAAAAACAGGAAGTGACTGTGTAGAGCATTTTTTCGATACCTAATTTTTTCAAAGCAAGAGAACTTATGAAGGCTTTTTCTAATAACCTGCTAGATATATCTTCATTTCCTAGTCTTACATTTACTAACATTTAACTTCATAATAGTTAATCAAAAGTTATATAAATAAGTTTATATACTATTTTTATTGATTTATAAATTTTTATAAAATAATCATGTATTTTATTTTTAACAACATTTCTTGAAGTTTCCACCAAATTTTTGAACCTTAAACATAACTGAATAATATTCAGTTGTAAGTAGATAAAATAACGTATATTTATATAAATAAGAAAATTAATTAATATATGAATACTTATCTAATTCATAATAGGTAAATATTAGATCAATAAAAAACCGTAAATAATGAAAAATTTATATATATATATATATATATATATATATATATATATATATATATTTATATATATATATATATATATATATATATATATATATATATATATATATATATATATATATATATATATATATATATACAAAAGAAAATATTGATGACATCATAATATGATTAAAATGTATTATCAACATCAAAAACTAGCTTTTCACTTATTTGGATTTTATAAAATCAGGAAATTTATTGAAAAACTCTTTGAAAAATGTGAATTATTGTTTATTTTAAACCATAAATAAACTTTACAACTGCATATTATTTCACTTCATTTCTAACTAATTATAATACTATATACCTGAAGCGGTACAAAGGCAAGTAGTTGTCTTGATATCAGGTGTGGAATACGATGTGGTATAGAAAAAGTCCAGGTAGAGAATACTAATTAATTTTTCGAATCGAAACATTTTATTTTGTACATTCGTGAGTCAAAAACGGCAATACCCCAAATTTGAGAGAGCGCTGAGACAGAGACAGACGATCACTGAGCGAAATAGCGTGCACCGCGAAAACCCCGCATCCTACACCACGTGCCGAACTAAAAACGACACCTATGCCGCGCTTTTCTGTTTCACCGCCGACCGCCAAGGCATGTAGAGCTCTCCGCGTATCGCGTTGGGTGATAGTTTGTTACCGCATGCCCGTGTTCTAACTGACTTTTCTAGGTTTCTGTTTTTTTTGGATTTATCTTATATTTTGGTTGTTTGAAAATCATTTATGTTTTAAAATATGACAGAAATTCAGCAACAGTGCTCCTCCTATGCCCAAGCGAGACATTAGTGTAGCTTTCAGTGACCGGTTCCAATGCTCAATTAATCTATTTTAATGTGGATTATATTTTACTTTTCGATACCCAAACAATTCTTGAGGCTGGCGACTGTCACTGGTTACTGGTTATCGTCGTGATGTACTCAAATTTTGATATTCAGTTTTCGTAATGTATTTTCGGTATCGATATTTCCTAGTTTGGTGGACCATTATATCCATAAATCGATCGCTGCGCGGTGTAATATGTGATGGTTCAATAACATCAAAACAAACGTGTTGAAATAGGTCGGTTAGCCTGAAACTCGAAATGGTGGTTGTGATATGGCGACGTATTTTGCATTTTGGCAGAGGTTACATGCCACAGTCCATTTGGCAACGTCCGTATTCATCGACGGTCAAAAAAATTATATTCCAAAATCTTGCACTTTGTTCGAATACCGGAATTACTTATGTTGTTAAACGATTTTTCTCGGGTGCGTACGGGTAAGTAAGGATCTATGGATTAACAATTCATAATATAATTCGCACTTAGTTTTGGTTGGGTTAACCTGTTTAAACCCTAATTTGAGTTAACAAGGGTATCGCTCGGTCCGTTATTTGTTCCTCGGCTATTTTGGTGAAGTCGAACGTTGATGGGCATTGCTTTTACCCGGTTAAGTATTGGCGATGATGTTGCCTTTGCTTATACGGTCTATGTTGGTATTAAATTTGGAAATCAACAGCAGATGTCTCGTTCTCTGCGGTATTTCGGTGAGCGATGGTGGCGTATTTAGGACATAGGTAGCGGCTTGTGATCGGGGAAAACAACAAGTTCACCCCATCGGACAATGTTTTAATGTATTCAATCCCCATGTATATCGCTAACAATTTGCAATCGTTAATACTGCATTTCTACCAGGCGAACAAAAACTTTTTATAGGTAGCCGAGCAGTTTCCCCTTATCGTTGACGTATTGCTGAAGTACGGCGCCAGCTAAAGCCGTCGAAGTTAATCGATGGTTTCTGGTTTGGGGAAGTCGATAACGGCCTTGATCTTTTCCTTGGACTGCTTGATGCTATGCTGGGATATGCTAAACTCAAGAAATTCTACCTCCACCTTGCCCAAATTGTACTTGTAGGGTGTGATTGTTATGCCATTTTTATCGAGCTGCTAGAGTACCGCCTCAAGATTCTGACACTGTTTGCTTCCGGATATCACCCAAGAGGCCATCACTGCTGAGGAAGACAAATCCGCGAATCCGTCAAATTCGCGGAGAACCTCATGAATGAACCGTTGGAATGTTTGGCCAGCGCTTTTAAGACCTGAACCCGTTCTCGAGAATTCGAAAATACCGAATCTCCAGGCCGGGATTGGAATCTACTGGCATGCTCTGGTACATGTCAACTTCCAGATTAGGACTAAAATCTACTGATGTGCTTGATTTAGGTCAAAGGTGCTGAACACGATTTTAATGGTCTTTAAATCATGGTCTCAACCTCATTTTTAGAATCACTACGAGATGTTGCTATTGGGATCTCGCTCGGTATTGCATGGGCAACACAGTTGTTTCGATAACATGTTCAACGCGATGTTTGGGAGTTATTGCCATCGATTTGGGACTAGCGATGCCGGAGTACATTGCCAGGATATCACAATATGATTGTCTTACGTCGATGCTCATGATCGTTGGTGCTCGTGTTACTGTCAATCAGGTTAGTAATCATGGCAATGATAAATTGCCATTTATGTGGTAGTCGTAGATTTAAGTCGAGTTCCGACTTACGATGAGCAGTCTGCAAATGTGGGCTGGTAGTTGGTTCAGCCACAGAAGGCGTCAAATCTTCTCGGGGAACAGATCGTTAACAAGATCCTACGCAAAGCTGGCTGGGTCGCAGGTTGCTCAGTACCGTGTTTTGTAGTAGTTTGTTGAACTACCTTTTCTCGTTTTCTTCGTGATTTGAAATGAGGCAGTTTTTGATGAGCGTGTACGCCTCTGTGTTGTATTTAATTTTCCTGAAGGTATAGCTGACATCCTACTTTTCTAGTTGCCCGGTGACCATTTTAGCTAGCTGCAACAAAGTTTTATTCTAGTTGCTGGTTCTCTCTTAGAATAGTTGAACCACAGGCATGGCCTCTCCCTCGAAAATCGCAGTAGCAAAATTTCAGCAACTTGGGGTGCTATTTTTAGCGGCATTTTATACTTTGGTCGTTAAGCAGAAGTTTTCCTCTAGAGACTATTCTTATCCAGGACGCAGATGCGTCGTGGAGTAGAGATTTATCCTCCGGATAGTGTACCTAAACACGGGGTCACCACAAAAGAGTGTATAAAGATGAGTACTTGTCTTGAAGTCAAGTGGAGATTATGATATAATATACTAGAAATCCAGATAGTGAATACGAATGATTTTTTTTTTAATAAAAACATGCTATTTTATACATTAATCAGACAAAAACAGCAACACATCAAACTTAGGACAGCGCACCGCGATAGAGACGGACGATCACTACGAAAAACAGCATGTATCACCGAAACCGTACACCGCGTACCGCGGGCTTAATAAAAACACCCCCACCGCTAGCACGCTTTCCTTTTTCATCACCAACCGCCGAAGCACGCAGAGCTCTCCGTGCACCTCTGCTTTTCCTGATTGACTTGGACTTTGGTTTGTATTAGTTGGGATTTGTCTTATATTTTTTTTATTTGAAACTGTCTTCTGCGTTTTACAATATATGACCGCCGCTGTTTTGTTAGTAAGGTAAGTGCAGCTACATGTATATTATAAAAGTCTTTTTATGGTTGAAAAAAATAATGTTATTAGATACGACACAAATTCTGTCTTTCATAATGAATATTATAGAAATTTATGACTCGTCAAAGATGAGTAGAAACACATTCTTAAATATGGCTTCATATACATTTTAATAATTACGCATATATATTACGTATTTTTAATTATAATTAAGTTAACAAGTTGAAAAACAAAGCTATTGGATGAGGCTTTAAATAACCACACAAGTGCGTTTCGTATTTGCCCATGAAAAATTTAATATAAAAGATATTCTACGAAAGTTACGAGAAGAAAAAAATTATTATCGTGAATACACAGAAAGACTCGTAGCAGGAAAGTCGTGTAAAGTAAAAAACTGACACAAAAAGAGGCCCGAGGAAAATTTTAAAAAACTTAATTTAAAAAAAAATTTTAAATACCATTTTCATTACCTTATATAAAAAGACTAAATTATCTCGTATACTATATCGTGTTTATGTAACAAAAATTGTCATAGCATGTATAACGAAAACCATATTTGATAGCATGTACAATAATAAATATGGTGAAAGAGATATAAAAGAAATTAATGGTGTTCCACTATCGCGGTTTACTCTATCTGAGTGCATATCGGTGTGAAGAAAGAGATAAAAGTAATAGACAGAATGCAGGTACGTACCAGTGTAAACACTAGATTTTCCAACCTAGATCAAAAATAAATTCTGATCCTTGGGTGAAAAAAATACCTTCCATTCGTTTAAAAACAAAATGATCGGTAATGCATCTTCGGATGAAGAAATTAATGTATAAAAATTTTAAATTTCCTAGAATATCAAAAGAATATAAAAAAGACTTAAACAATATTACATATAACATTGAAAAACGACGACGAACTCTTCCATAAAAATGTTATGGAAATGTTTCTAACATGACGCGTTAATAAATAGATACAGACTCAAAAACTGATTAAATACATTAATCGTTAACTAAACATTGATGCATACATTTAAAGAAATGTACGATTGAAAAAGTATAGACAAAAGTTTTGAAAATAAAATGACTTTGATATATTAACTTCTACTATTTTGAAAAACGAAAAAAAAAACATTCTTCTTAAATGGTAATCTCTATTCCAAATTATATCACAGCCTAACATTTTGAGCTTTTACTGCATTAGAGATAATTTAATTAGCTGTCTGTTTTCTTTTCGTCTTACGCTAAATAAATGGGGCTCTGTCCTCAAAGTCTCACGCGACCTCAAGTAGCCTTCAGTTCACGCCACGCCGTGAAAAACAAACGTATATTTCGTTTCCTTTTTAATATTTTATTAAATGTACAAAGTAACCCCGGAAGAGCCTGTGTGGATAAATTTGAATATGCTCTAGATTATGAAAGGAAATATTTATTACAAAGTAAATTACGGAAAGCATTATAGAAATGTATTCATTAAAAATAATTCTAAGTGTCCGTGATTATCTTTTTAGGTTCAATCGGAAATATGGAAGAAATACATTTTTAAGGCTAATATTTATGGAATATCTTTAATAAAACTTTAACGGAAATATGTGAAGATAGAGAAAGCGTAACACTCTGTATATGCATTCGTAGGTGATCTGTAAACAAAAAATTAAATATGTCCCAAAAAGTTCAAACTGAAAAATTGGTTATGTATAAACAAAGCAATTGAAATTTGGTTTAAATTAGCAAAAACTGTGTTATTTGAGAAAGTACCAGATTTATTCATGTTGAGATCCCTGCTATTAATATTTTTTTGATAGAAAAAAGTTCAAACTAAAATTATTATATTTTAAAGATTAATAAATTTAAAAAGTTGAAATTGAATTAAGGAAATATCAAGACATTATTTTTTGCAATAGATTTTGTCCTATTTTAAACAAGATTTTTTTCCTATCACTAATATTTTTTTAATTATTATTTGTTCAGTATTTCTGGAGAATTATGTAATATCGACATTTATTTAATAAGGTAAAGAGAAATATTATAGTAACATATCTTATCATTAAAACTATCCTACAATTAATGATGAAAAATCTCCTTTTTTAGAAGATCTAGCAAAGATAAAAGTAAAATGTAAACCTCAATTATATCTCATCAAATTTACTACTCGAAAATGCAAATGAAATATCGTATATATTTTCCCGACCTAACAGTTAACCGAGGAGTTTTTAAAAAACTTAGCCTAACTCTTCTGGTGCAGGAATGCGTTATTGATGTCGATTAATAAAGATTTTAGACGAAATTGTGATCTAGTATTACGAGTATGACTTAATGTGAGAAATACCTTCGAGAGGATGGTTCTACATAATTTTTAGGTAACTAAATGATTTAACGTAAACAAAATTACTTATAACACATCAATTTATTTGTTTGTTTTCATTAACAGTTGCAATTTCTATAAATTGTTCCAATTTCTATAAACAGTTACCATGTAAATATAGATTTTTAGCCTTAATATAGATTTTTCTACTACTATTTTCAAATTTTGTTTATTCCTATTTGTTTGTCATCACATTGATGACGTTTATTTTCACACCAGCTTCTCGTTCTGGTTTTGTTTGAAAAAACATCGTAACTGTATTTTTTATTATAATAGTTTTCTCAAAGATTTATTTCTTCATTCTGTGCCTTTGTTGAATACTGCACAATGTTCTTTAATCGCGTAACGTTAAAGGCGCTTACGACAAATAATCTCTAGAAAATGGCCGCTAACATTCTAAAAATTTTACGCTGATTTCGTCGATGTGTAACTTTTTTCAAATAATATTTTTATGTTGCTATAAAAGTTCCGTTTGTTTTATTCAAAAATAGCTTCATGCTTGATTTTGCAACAGAAAATGAATCGAGAGAGAAAATCTGTAATATTTTACTTTATGCGCCTTGGAATTTTCATACGTCTCTACTTCAATCTTGTCTTTCATATCTTCAGATATTACTTTAACATAATTTTATCGCAAAAATACATCCGCTTTACTTCCGATTACTTTTTATTAAGTCGTTAGTATTCAACGCACATGTATTTCATATTTACTTTAACAGTATGGTCATCTAGTATTTACACATACTATAAGCTATATGATGTTAAAAGTTCATAACACTCAGATAAATCGTTTGTTGCCAAACTCTAAAAAGCAAACATACGATACTCTCCTCTCCTCTCATAAGCTTTTATACTAAGAATAGATCAATTATTTTACTAATTTATTAGTTAAAGGGAAATAAATCAATACTTCAAAATTAACGTTAATTTGATATTAGAATTCCACTGAGTTTCGAACATTAAATGCGTAATTTAATTTCACTTTAATTGACCAAATTTTTAAAGGATTTAAAATCGATCGTCGGAATATAAAATTCTCAAGTAATTTAAAACCATTTTGGCGGATTTTCCTTTAGTAAAGAGAAATCGGATTAAAAAGTAAAGAATAATTGAGACGAAAAGATGTTTTAAAATATTCCGTAAAAAAAGAGACAAATTAGGTTTTAAACAATTTGCTTTACCCTCCTTATCTCCAAAACTTGTTGCGTTTTTAATAAATACTCATTTACAAAGCACGCTGTTAAGTTATTTAAAAAATTAACTAATAAACATAAATGGAAAAGAATAAGAAAAGACGCGCAAAATAATAGAAACCGCATAATCACTTAATGTTTTATTCGATCCCCTCATATTCATAAATATATATAATAAATTCTACATAGATATTTAACCAAATACGATTAAAGAAAAAGTTTGATAAATATTTAATTTCTATAATTAGTGTGTATTCTAATAAATAGATGGAATAAACCTTGGGAATAGAAAAATCGCAAAAAATATTTTTCTTTCACAACTGCCGCGTTTTACACTGAATTTGCCCTGAATGTAATAACATAGTTTTGAATAGCGGCCCTATTGAATTGAACTACCCATATGGGCTGTGATCAAATATGAAATTACAATTCCGCTCTTCTCTTTTCGGGCTGGCCCCCTCCGCCCACCAGTCGTAACCTCCCTTCTTGTCAGGAATATCCCACCTCCCTCTGCCGCGCTCACCTGTTTTGTGTGATATCAGCACGGTCGAATTTGCTACAATTTTCTCTACTCATTATGAAGTCAAAAATTAATTAAGTTTATTATACATGTTTATTATGGGTCAGGATAGAATGATAAATATTTTCAGCTCTACCTAAGAAGCAGCTGTAGGGGAAGTCCTTACGATATGCCCGTTACATTAATGCATGCTTTTACACCTAATTGAGTATTATTTATTAGCAAACACATTTTAGGGCAATTCTGCCGAAATACACTTGGTTTGAGATCTCGGCTTGTCAATTTCGAGATAATTTCACTCAATTGTAGACATAAAGTTGCCCGCCACTTTATAGCTTAATAACAAATATTTCGTAAATGGGCTTATAAATAAAAACTGGTAAATGGAAACTCAATTTCCTTTAAAAAACATATCCAACAATAATTCGATGAAAAAAGATAATCATTCAATAAAATAAAAACTGGCAAATGGAAACTCAATTTCCTTTAAAAAATATATCCCACAATAATTCGATGATGAAAGATAATCATTCGATGAAAAAAGAAAAAAAATCCTTTACCGCTTTGCATCTATGCATAAAATCATAATGTCCTCACGTAGACTTATTAGGAGTTTACGACTTATTAGGAGGAGGAGGAGGAGTGACACTATTAGAATTTTGTAAACAATTGTTATAAAAAATAAAGACTTAATTTAAACGCTTCTGTACTAGAATTTCATTCTAAACGAAAAGTGAGAATTAAACCCAGTAAATTGTTTATTGCTCTGAGGATGGAGAAAGAAATCCAACCACGGTATTGAACAAAAATAATAACACGACCATAGATTGATGATAAATGTACTTGAATACTAAATCATGTGCATAACCATTCATATGGATTTAAATTTCTATATGCTAACAAAGATACAAATGAAGTAAAAGGTATAACCGAAGAAAATACCCCTTGTCTACTTTTTGTATTTCAAATAAACTGACTTTTATATTCAAATAAGTTTAATTACTTCAACCTCGAATTTATATATATATATATAATTTTGTGTAATTATATTAAAGAAAAAATTGCACGAAATTATGCATATAACTAAAATTCTTTGTGAATATAAAAGGTAAATAACAAACGCAAGACAAATTTCGATATACCCTTCAGTACCTAATTTAATGCATGGAAAAGCGAGAGTCAACTCTTTTTCTTTTAAGCCAATATCATTTTGTACGAGCACATGCTAATAATGTCGATAAACACTACACATTTGGGTAAAATAAGTGTTACGTTAATTTTTTTCAAATAAAGAAGGAGAACTTATGGAAAATCCTTTTACAAGTTTCCAAAGAGTTTTTTAGTTTTTTTATACAGTAAATTTCAAAATTTTGCTAATGTCTATATTAAATAAATATTTATTAAAAACATACCTCACAACTGCCAGGACTGAAATCAAACAATTTCACTTTTCTTCAATTTTTATTTGTTCGTTTATGTAATTACTTTTAAGGACTTAGCTTTCCTCAATTAGAAAGGCAAAATAAGTTATATTTTATTTGAAAAGTTTCATTATAAACGGATACTCAATATTCGACTCTGAAAATGTAATTTTCACTTAAGGACGTTTTATTCCGTAGAATATCATGAATTGGTCTTATTTTTCATATAAATAATCAAATCAACACCCACATATTGGTGAAATTTTCAAATATTAATGTTTTTTTAAATACGAAATATATATTAACTTGCATATCTATAAAGACATTTTATATCGCGAATTTGTCTAAAACCTGTTTGTTTTATTACTTATAACTTTTATAATATTTCGTGGTTACCTCTCTTTAGTAAGTGTTATTTCAATATTTATAACTATAAATAATTTGAATATTTGTTGTATTTAATCGAAAAATATTAGAGACGATTTAAAGCTTTCTATTTAAAGGTGTTTTGAATGAGAACTCAAAATGAGAACTTTGTTGGTCCACCAAATCATTATTACACTCTAAAAAATTAAGTATCAAATTTATACTCAATGTCGAAAAAAAATTGTACGCAACCCTATAAATGACGAAATTTTGCACAGCACCAACATGACCAGTACATTTGCCTTAAGCTATACTGTGACATTGAATGTTATTTTCACAGCTGCCATCTCATTTTTTAACTCAGGATAAAACATTTTATATCTATATGAGGAGTTTTACTCCCAAGAAAAATAAAGTTTACCAAATTGGATAAATTCGCACACACATTTTAAAGAAATAAAGAGATAAATTAAATAAAGTACGATAGCCTTTATTTAACTTCTACGGGTACTACAAATTTTATATCTTTTTTTCTCAAAAGTTAAAGTTTAATTATATTAATGATCAATCTTGAAATTCTATCTCTACTCGGTTTTTGTTTCCACCCATGCTTCTTTCACTAGCCGAAGCCTCCATCTCGTACTAAAGCTTAAACTTCCCTTCACCATTCTCCCCTGTTGTGGTGACACGATCGACTTGGCAACAATTTACCTAATTTATTATGAGTCTAAAATGAATTGTTTTTATGCTGTAATATTTAAGCTGTAAATATTTTAATTATGATGATATGATCCAAGATGGAATGACACAAAGTTTTCACATCAGTTGTATCAGTGGTGGGTCTTTCTTATTTTGGTAAAGGCAAATTTGAAAATATCATATTAAAGAAGTTATTGATTACACCTCGCATGTTTTTCCATGTTACATTAATAGGTTTCTTTTACTTAATGTAAATCTTTAGTTAGTTATCACATTAGCAATGATACAAATCATTGCTAATGTAATAACTAGCAACGACTTGCGAATCTCGCATCGACAAGACGGTTACGATATGTGACAAAATTTCCTTACCTTGATATCCTGAAGTCATAAATAAAAATGATAAAATTTTCTCTCTATTTTATAGCTTTTTTCTACTTTTTGCATTTATTGCAATCATTCAAGTATAAAAAAGGTAAAGATAAGAGAAATTTTGAACAAAATGTTTGTAAAAATCCTTTTTTAGTTTTTGTAGATGAAAACAAGTAAACAGGAAAACACATCCTTTTAATTGTTATAAAGATATAATCCCGAAATATATACATATACGTATATATATATATATATATATATATATATATATATATATATATATATATATAAATATATAATTTTATGTATTTGTACTTAATATATTTGACTAATATTTATAATTTTTTTAAAGTTAATTAAAATCTCTTTGATAGTTTTAACCGACCAATTGACAACCGGATTAACATCAAAGATACTATTTTTAGCTATATCGATGGTCTAAACAAAGTTCTAGAAACTAAACTTCCGTTAATAATTAAACATCAAAAATATTTTCTTTCATAGTTGATCATGCAATTTACTTCATCGAAGAAGAAAGGTTATTGATATCTAGGCATAAATTATACTGTACTATCGTTTTATAAAACGATTAAAATTTAAAAGAGACTTGTATAAGTTGGTTGAAAAATACATTAAATTACTATATCTACATAAGTCCACAACAGAAGTTGCTCACACTTTCTTGTAAATGAAGCGTAAAAAAATTTCGTTTATGATGACTAATTATAATGTGTAATGTGTAGGACGTATAATAAATTCACGGAAAAATATAATTTTATATTACGTTATAAATATACATGTACGTTAACATTTGATTGTATCTGGTTATTTATTTTAAATGGTTGGATATAACCGTAAATATACAAAGTATAAAATAGATTTTGGTAAAAGTCCTGAATACTTACAATTTATATTCCATTGAGTACAAATTAAAGTATAAATTTTATATTATGAATATGGCAGAAAAGGCAAATGGATATTAAATAATATTATAAAAATGTTATGGATATTCTTAGGTAAAGTTATGACTTGTAATTTCAACAAAAGGAAAGTATTTTGTTAGCATTCAGGAAAGGGATAATGAAATAATGGGAAAAAATGTGTTTTGAAAGTAAATGTGTGTGAATGTAAATGTGTGTGGCACGAATCATACCAGAGGCTATTGTAGGAATTTTGAAAGGTTATAAAATCTGAAGGAAGCATCCGTTGGAAAAAGGATATTATTTATTTGCTGCTTCTCAGGAAAAGAAAAAAAGGTTGGGTTCCGAGCTCAGAAACTCATTCCGCTCTTAATGTATACCATCGTTAATTTTTAAACCTATGGTCTGTAAAAACAAAGGAAAACTTTTGAATGGATCGGGACAAATTGCAGATTACCGTTTTTGGTTCATAAATAGTATATATTACTTTGAGCTATATTCGGAAAAGTATTTCCAGAGAGGAAAGGAGAAAATTGAATTTTTCGCATATTACAAAATATGTCAGATTCTTCAATTCCGTTGCTATGGTTATACTGTTTGACATTTCAGATCATAAAGTATAATACTTTCTGTTATAAGGGCAATAAATCTGATGCACTGAATGCGAATTCGTATAACCATGTTTTGGACAACCAATTTTAAATTGTAACGGTCACATTTTTATTAGTGTAATTCATATATTATTTAATTTTCATACAAATTATATTGACAGAATTTCTTCCCGATCACTAGTATAAAACCTGTTAATAAAATAAGTAGATATTTAAAAAGGAAACATTTTACAGAAACACCATTGATCATTAAATAAATAAGAATATTTTCAAATTGCATAATATTCTTCAAAAGTTAACACAACGTACGTCTTAAAAAATAGTACTACACATTTTTTACTTATGTTTACAAGTTTCTCTCAATAACAATCCATTCGAATAGTATCTTGAGAAAAAAAATTGTAAATTTTACCACAATTTATCTTAAATTGAAAAAGCTACGGGGATGTGATTTACAGGCGGACAGAGGAACATGACGAAATTATAAGGTTTTTATTCCAATTAAAAACTACAGACAGCCAAAAATTATTTATAAATATTGCATGGTTTATTTGACTCGATAATAAATAAAACTTTTTATTTACTTATATATTCAAGTAGATAGTCGTATCAGCAATCAAATTTTAATGTATCAGTGAGTATAATTTAAACTGAAGAACAAAATAACTTGATATTTTCACCATACCTCGTATAACGACTGACAAAATTCGATATATTAAATATGTTTTCGCCTTAGATAAAGCAAACAAGACAACCTTTACACTTAAAGCTAAGGACGGCGGTCGGAAAGATGATCGCCGACGTCACGCGAATTAAAATAAATTTAAATTTATAATGTTGATAGCAATGTATTTATATTTGCTTCACTGAACTGTAAATATTAGGCGCCGTAGGCGATTTATGTTATATATCGAGATATATACTTATATATTTACAACTATTTTACTGAACTCAACCCATATTATATTTGGCCTCAAACCGAATACCGAATATTTAGAGTGAACCTTAGTTGATCAGCCGAATATTGAACAAAAGTATTTACCCATGTTTAAGATTGCATGAACATATGAATCTGTTTCACTTTTTATCACGACAAAATCGTAGTATAATAAGATCGATTCATCGTATACACGCAAGTTAAAGATAGTGATACTAATCGTGCAACAAGGGCTGAAACAATTTCTTTTAATATTTTATAGGGATAAATATTTTGTTTGAAGAAAAAAATCCACCAGTACCTTTAATTTGAAGGCCATATTACGCTACAAAACAAGCAGTGACGATAGGGCAAACCTGTCCTCTATTTGGTTCAAACGGAAAATGATTGATGAATATAAAAAAGTAATACGTATTTACGACAGTACTGTAAACAGATAGTACTTAAACAAATGCAGAGGATAATACAAGTGACTGAACTTGATACATACTAAAAATATGCATACATATACAATAGCGTGTGGAATGAACGAAGATTCTTTTGCTTATTAGGCAGTGAATATGGTATAATTTTCTCAATACCTGGTAAAGCTTACAGAATAATTCAATATGCACACTTGGAAGCAGTTTTTATTCAGAGAAATCATTTTTCAAAACCCTTATTTAGCAAAGAGAAAAGAAAAACTTCCTTCCTAATAATGTAGAGATTCTATATTTTGACATAAAATCGTTATTGCAATTCACAAAAAAAAATTTAATTTTATCAAATAATTGTTTAAGAGTTATAAATTTGTTGTATATATGTAATAAAATAACAGACTATTATGGCAACTTGCTCCCTCTTTAGAATTTGTATTATTCTATCTGGCAACACCGACTATGACAAAAGGTGACAAAGTTAGTTTATTGTAAAACCACAATATGTTTTATTATGTTGTGTCCAGTCCTGCTTTAAATTATAAGTTCAGTAAGAAAACAGTGTATTTGGGTTTAGCAAGTCGACAAATTACCTAACTAACTTCCCTAAATTGAAAGATCGTGAATTACGGCGATTGGTGTTTTGCGACAGAAAATGTATTTGTGTTGGAAGGAATGGCGGAAGTCGTTAAACAACCATTACCGGCGACAGCTACTCCGGTTTAGAAAACAGAAGGTTTAAAAGTTAAAGTAAAACTAATTTTGACAATCGACGCTTCGCTTTACATATTAAACACAGAAAAGTGCGTTTGACGATTCCAGTTATTTACAAAAAATTAGTTTTCTGAGAAACCTCACAAGTATAAAGCTTGAAAACTGCGAATCCATGACCAACTACGTCAGCCAGCTCATAGAAACGGCACAGAAACTAAAAGGAACTAGGTTTGAGATAAATGACCAGTGAATCGTGTGGCTAATGTTAGCAGAACTTCCAGAAAAGTTTGGGCCCATGATAACAGCCGTTGAGAATTCGGCCATAAACATCAGTGTGGACACAATAAAAGCCAAGTTGTTGGAGATGACTGCAGATTTTGAGATTAAGTATGAAAGTGAATTTGTCACTAAAAAATTTCATAAACGCGGTAACATTGGCAGTAATAAAGCATATCCACAAAATGGCAGCATGAAGGGAAATGGAACGCATCAGTCATTTGTCAATATAAGTGGTAGTGACACAAAATGAAAAAAAATAATTCTTTTTTACAGGGGTAAAAATTTAGTGCAGTTTTTTTTACTAAGAAGTATAGTCAAACCGACTAGCACATAGATTCCGGCGCGAGCACCCATTTAGTTTCGAATGATACCATGTTTGCCAATACATGTAATTAACCCAAAACTAGAGAAATTACTGTGAGAAATCAAATGATGGTTCAAGTTTTATGTTCAGGAGACCGACATATTACCACACGTGTCGGTGATAAAGAGTTTGCTATGAATGTAAACAATGTTTTGTGTGTGCTTAACTTCACTATGAACTCACTATTAATGAGTAGAATTATTACGAATTAGAACGTAGTGATATTTATTCAGAATGGGTGCTCAATATATAATTCACAGAACGAATGTATCGCAGAAGCAAAGTTAGAAAATGGTGCATGCAAATTAGATATTGTAAAGTCTGAGCAACTCTTAGCAGTAACAGTTATAACTTCACGTACGACTTGGTAGGTCATATAAATGCGAAAGACTTGAATAAATTGAAAAATAGAGCAGTTGTAGGGGTTAGTTTGATGAAAAATGTGATATCAATAAGGCCAGTTGCACTGTATGTTGTGAATAAAAGCAAACAAGACTTCCATTTCCCCAGAGTGCAAGCAGAAGTCGGAGGGTCCTATTATCATTATTAGAAGTTGGAGGGGGGGGGGGTAGATATCACCTATTATTTGTGTATGATTTCAGGAGGATGTGCTTTGTATATTTTCTACAGTCCAAGGACGAAACCTTCCAGTATATCAAACAATATACAGAACTTCTTGAGAATCAGCAGTGTAAGAAGATAAAAACATTAAGATCAGACAACGGTGGAGAGTTTTGTTCAGCAGAAATGGTAAATTATTTGAGGCAATGCGGTATAGTCCATCAGAAAATAAATTGTTTTACCATGGGAGAAACTGGGGTGAGTCAGAGGAACTATAGGTCAATATTTGAGAAAGCTCGTTGTGTCCTCTTTTTAAGAAACCTCTCGGGGCGGAGGTAGTGAACATACCTGTATATATAAAAAACCGGTTACCAGCAGTAGATATAGATCAGAATACTACTCCCTGTAAAATATGGACGGGCAGAAAGCCAAATTTGTATCATTTCTGAATTTTTGGCAGCCCAGTAATCGTTCATATCCCGAAATAAAAGTACAGAAAATGGGCTAAGAAATCAAAGAAAATATCCCTTGCTGGATATTCCGAGAATATCAAAGGCTTATATGATCCTATCCCTTATATGATCCTGTGTCACGTGAAGTTATTATAGCCAGAGATGTTGTAGTTACGGACGATATAGATGACAGTTTAGCAACAACGATTACGGTGGAAGAGAAGTAGCGGCCTGAAGGTGCAGCTGAAGAGGTGGTTTCTGTAAGCGAGAGCAACTTAGTGATTATGTTTATTATAGAGTAAGGCTTGTCGCTAGGGGCTTCACTCAAAAGAAAGGGATAGACGTTAATGGAATATTTTCACCAGTTTTTAGATATTCAACTTTGAGACTGCTCATTAGCTTTAAGTGTTGAACTAGACCTAAATATTAATCATCTTGATGTTCCTACTACATTTCTAAATGGTTTTCTTTATGAAACAGTGTATATGGAAATAGAATGTTCAGAGTTTGATAATTGCAATAACAAAGTTCTTAAGCTGAAAATAGCAATGTATGAACTCAAACAATCAACTAGAGCTTGGTACACGATAATATAGAAATGTTTGTTAAAGTTAAACTTTGAAAAGTCAAACTATCAACCTTGGTTTTTCGTAAAATATGATAATAATGTATAAGTTTATGTGATTTATTCGTAGATGATATCTTTTTTCACGATTTCATTTCTTATTGGGGTGATTTTTAATAGCTAAAAAAATTATTACAATGCAGGTATATAAAATATTCTTCATTCATCTCCATATGTGCAAATTATAAGGAGATCAATTAACTAGTTGAAACATGGAAACGACTCAAACAAATAAAACATTCAAACTTACCGTTTAATTGTAATATCAGTTAAGATTAGAATATATTTAAGAAAATTCAAATAAAACTTTGTAGTATTCTGTTTCCAGCTTGGGAAATGGAACACTTATAGAATAACTTATTTATTTTTCTTTGCAATAGTCGCAAACGCCATTGATGCAATAATAACCAAAAATGATTTGGCAAAAAAATTTAAATTAGCATAGTTTAGGTAGTGGAAGTTCTTACATAAAATCAAATTCTCACATAGAAAAAAAAAATTGTAGGAGGTTATCGTATTCAGTATCAACTGAAAATTTACTTAAATGCAAAGTAAAAAAATAGACATTTTTTTAATTATATTTTTTTACATGATTTTTTACATGAAATCTAACCTTTAATTAAATGCGATCTCGCCTAATGATCTGGAAAATTATCAAGCAAAAACTAAAAAAAACAAGGACGTGTGTAATGATATCAAAAATTGTCAGCATTGTCTTAACTGAAATAAGGGATTTTTTAAATTAATTATTTTAATTAAAATTATTATCAAGCTAAAAATTATAGTAAAAAATTATGATTTTAAAAAATTACAATCATACAGAACGCAAATTTTGCGTTCCGTCTTTGAAAGATATTGGCTTTTTTATATTTTTCTACCTTAACGTTAAAAGAACGTGGGGTTTATATAAATTTTTGAATACTCAGAAACAAAATTCGTTCTGCAGATCAGTAATAACTATTATTATGTTTGCTGATTTTTTCTGAATCATAAATGTGTACCATAAGTATTTAAATTATGTCTTGTTTCCAGTATACTTGTTACGTCAATCCAGTATTTATGTGAGGAGATTTTTCTTCCACTAATAACTGATTGTAATATTTTTGCATCTGACTTATTTATGAAAAACGTAAAGTTATAAATCCAAACTCTAAATTAATCCCCTTGCACCGTGGCACCTCCCCTCCAAGTTCCACCGTCTGCTTCACCCATGCTGACACGGTCGGCTTCGTAATAAATTTTCCTAACTTATTACTGTCCCAAAAATTAATTTGATTTATTATAAACTGTTGATACTTCTACTCTCGTGATATAAACCAGGATTAATGGTCAAACATTTTTAAATTTGCTTCAAAAATCGATATGTCCTCTTTGAGACTCATTTAAGAAGTCGCAAGTTACAAAAAACATGAGAAACTCAGGTTTAATTTCTCCGCCAAGTAACTTACTTCTTTCACAATTACCAAAATATTTTTCACCTTATTCACGTATTCAAAAATTGATCGGGATATTAAATTTAAAAGTTTCAGATTTCGTAAATTGTTTTTATAATAGCTTACTAAATGAACCGTGTTTTTCGGAATATCGTCTATACAATATTTACTATTTTTGTAAATACATTTTTAAGAAGTTAATAAATGACTTAAGCTGAATAAAAAAATAGGGATCACGAATATCAAATTAACCTCTACCTTGTTCGACACATTAAACATAAATAAATTTTAATTTTATTTAAATATAAATGAAAACTACGTAATTAAGTAGTTTTAAACAGACGCTTCACTCGGGTTGAAAACAGAGAAAAGGTATATTCTTAACCGCTTAGTATTCTCCAATACCAACTACTGCCTTCCATTCTAGGTCCAGGTAATAAATACCTCTTGATCTACCATCGATTCTAAGAGGATTTGATAGCGGTGGCTGTGTGTTGATGAAATGGCTGGCAAAAATGTGTGATGTTAGGGAATCATAAAGAATGCTATAGTTTTTTATTGAAAATAACAGAATTGTCTGGAAGATTCCACAATATTCTGGAATGTTTTATATTTCTCACAAAGACTGCCATTCTCATCCCCGCCCCACTATCCTCACTCCTGACTTCCCATTATCCAGCAGATATAGAATGCAGCTGAATATTAAAGAATTTCCTGAACCTAAAATTTTACATGCTAGGTTCTGGAAACATCGATCCTCGGAAGTATATAAGACGAATTTAGGGAAAAGTGTATCCTGGAATATTTCGAATCGGAAATTGTACATACTATGTTGTATAAATTTCAAACTCCAGGGGGTATTAACGCGAACAATGGCACTCGTTCATTTTAATACCTTTAGTATTATTTTAACAACTAAAAGGAACGGATCAGAAGAAGAAGGAGAGTAGATACTTACAAGAATTCGAAAAATAGTGCTTAGGATAAGAGCAAATCAAAGTGAAAAACAATATGAAAATATAAGAGAAAAATTTAAAGCAAAAATATTTTACCCGGGCGAAGCTGGATAATGCAGCTAGTATTAAATAAAGTTAAACAATTTTATAAAATTATTAATATATGTCCTAATCAACATGCTAAATTTTAGATGTATAAAAATGTTACTAATAAAATGTTTACATCAGTTTTCCTATAACATGAAAAACTCTTATCATTTTAATCTATCATATATATCTATCATAATAATCGACGTAAAATAAAACTGTTTTGTTTGGATTCCGATGGTGTTCACTTTCGAATTACAATATTTGTCAGTCAGCGAAATCCATCTCTGCACTTATCTGCACTTATTATCTCTGCACTCTCTTATCACAGTAACTGCAAAAAACGATTCAAAAGTTGAGAAAGTCATTATATAGGCAAATGGATAAAAAAGTCATATACAAGGATTCCGTTGTCGTATATTCAAAAAAATTAATTGATTTGTGTCTTTGTTCATATTTTATCGTACATGTAATATGTCCGTACATATTATATAAAACTCTAGTTTATGAAGCAACCGCGCGTCGAGAACATCGCCTTTTTGCCTGACACCCGCGAAAATAGGAAGAAAATGGAAACACAAAATATAAGACCGTTGAAAATTGTGCTGTCACCTCAATAATTTAATATTTCGAAAAGGTAAAGGAAGTATCTACAGCGACAAATATTATATTTATTATTCTCGACGTATAAAGCTGCGCGGAAAAGTTTGTGTGGCGAAATCGAATTTATTATGGTAAAGACTTTTGAGTGCGAAAGTTGGTTTACTTATATTGTTCAGACCGGTTTTTTCATTCTAATATTTCCTGATAAAAAATGTTTTTTCAAAGTAAAAGTTGAATTATAAAAATATTTTTGCTCTCTGATCTATCGGTTTAATGATAAGAAATAAATAGTGCTTTGAATTCTGTTTCAAATTTTAATTAGGCCATGCTAATTTTGTGATGAGAAAATGTTTGTATAATTTTTGTCATAAACATGAAACTTCACCATAATTTAGTTTAGAGCGTTCAAATGAAAATAGGAGATATAATTACTTTTTTGGATATGTGAATAATATACCATAAGGACTTAAGTGAAAGAGTTTAAATGTGCTGGGTTCATTTGTGAGTTAAACATTTAAAGCATTATAATTATGTTAAAAATGTGTTTGGGGACCTTGTAGATAAGACAAAAGTAAACGGAAATATCAACAACGTATTTTGCTATTGTTGTAGAGCTTCGCATTATGACCAATTTTTTTCAATTGCAAAATTGGACCACAGAATTATTTTTGAGTTAAATAAATAAAACCATTATATCTGGATCAAAATTACATTTTAAAATTTAGTTAATACTCAATTAAAGCACAAACTAAATAAATATACCAAAACACACCGAAATATAAACATGACTCCTTTTTAACCGATTAAACCAGGGACGATCAGCTATTTCTTATAACACTGTTTTAGGTAAACAGACAAACAATTGTCGAGCTGTACTACAAAGGCAACAACGTAATAAAGCGATATTATTTTATTTATATTTCAATATATACGGCCCTTTTCTGTCTGTTTAACTAGTAAATGAACAATTTGCGAAATTCAGCCATCTAATTCACAGCGTCCCTTTCTTCATGGCAAGTTTTCATTTTCAGCACATTTGTCATGGCAAATAATCATGGTCAACTTTAACGGGGTTATTTTAATACACTCCAGAAGAATGCAGTTATTTCGGCTGTTTAGTAGTAATTATACTATAAATAATGTATCCATAACAATCGCGTACTCGAATTGAATTTTCACGTTTAGTAAAAGCTTAGCAGTAAAAGATGTGAACATTAATTGAAAAAAAAATCGAAGACGGCAGTCTACAATATGGGACAATGTCACGTTTTGCTTCAAAAATGCAAATAGTATCAAATATTTGATCTAAATAATGCTTGAAAATAAAATTGATTCTAACTAAATATTCGTAAAATTATTTTTGTTTTATACGAAAACTCAAAGCTAACATTATTTGATAAAGGTATTTTATAAATTAAGAAATGTGCATGTAAATATCATACAGAATAATAACATGTACACCACATTGCAGTGGATGTTCGTTTTTCTATTCATAGGTATTTATGTTTGGTCATGTACATGGATGAACCGGAATCTTCTTTCTTGTTTTTTTTTTATATTATAACTTTAGTACGAAGTAAGTTAGAAACCAACTGTATTGTTTGAAGAACACATGAAACTAAATACAACCTGATGGTTGAACGTATCCAATAACTGTCCTTCGATATCTGTACATGAGAGGATTTGGTCACTTCCCTTTTCTATTTTCTACCAATTTTATTTTGACCATTTCATGACATAGCAGTCTTATCTTTTCATTTGCTTCATATAATCGTCCAAAACGCTTTTTATTCCTGGTGAAGCATCCTTAATTAATTTTCCTGTCATTTTCAAAAGTGTTTTTTAAATATTAACATATTTAAAAAAAAAATTTTAAAAACATAACCTCCAAAGTATTCTGTCAAACTCAAACCACACACTCGATATATTTAGGAACGACACTTGCCTATTTAAATACCATTGAACACCGCTCGTTTTTTACGACGCGCCATAATTTTTAGAGACCGATTTCTTTATGACTATGTGGGTTATTATAAAAATCGTTTTACTATTTCTAAGTACTACCTTTAAATTACAAAATGGCATTGTCAGATTGAAAACAACAACGTTCCTATATTATTTACCCTCTGTCCTTCTTTAGGTTACGATTACAATATACATGTTCTCTAAGTTTGAAGGTGTGGCTTTAAAAAAAATAAGACGTCAATAAAAACTTATCCTGAGGAAATTAAAAGTTTTAGTGAGGTTATCAAATATTTACTATGAGTAAGATTAGATTTATCCGATAGGTTTGAGTGTAGCTTCGAAATATTTTGTTGTTTAATTCCAGAAATTCTGTACAACGCCACATTATTGTCACTACCTAATTATCAATTCGCCCGTAATAGACGTTTAGTAGAAACTATTAAGTAGAACAGCACAAAGGAGACTGGCGAAAATGGGCCTGGCGTTAGAGAAATAGGATATGTTTTTGGGAAAAACTGCTATTTTTTGAAATATAAAAAGGACACAATACTGTGATTTATGGTAAGGAAATAAAAAATAAATAAAATGCAATTTGTAATAATATAATACAGAACAAAAAACGATATTTTTCATAAACGCACGTACATATAAAAATAAGAAATAAAAAATATATAAAATATGTTTGTAGCCATTGCCTAAATTAATTAAAAAAAAACTGTCAATTGACATTAAAATTCGTTCTCTTGTCATCGAAATTAATGTCTTTTTTGCGCTTTTTTACGACCCTGTCAGACCAGCAATTATCATGGATTAATGTATTACAGCTATGTATGGAGAATATAATTGACACAACCTGCACTTTGTTTTAACTTGCTGGTTTAAAGAGTTCTGTAGAAGTGGTATTTAAAAACTTTTATGAAAAATGACTTGTCATTTCATAAAAGAGTACAACATTTTTGATTGCCGATTTAAATAAAACTTTTAAGGAAATTATTTTTAAATTTTCTCTATTTAGAATGCCTTTTTTTCTTGTAACACCGAGTCCAACACTATATACCTTTTTATCGGTCTTCTTTATACATGTTATATATTTATTGCTTGGACCTATAACAAAAAATTATATTTAGAATATAATATGATCCAATTCTGAAAAGGAGAGTCGATTTTTTGTGGTATTTTGACAAATAAACTTTGAGTAGAGTGCAAAGGGATTTTCAAAATTGTTTCAATGAAAATGGACAGTGTGACAGACTCGTGGAGACTAAACAACCAAGCACCTAGAATTCCTTGTTTATATTGGGAATATCCATTTAAACAAAAAATGCTAAGTATTTAATAGTTTGTAAATCATGAGTAATTAATGTTTTAAGGAAACCTTTTACGGCTTTATTTAGAATATAGTATAGTAAATAAGTAAACCATCAGATTGCACTTTTTAATTTAAAAAAATATTCATATTTTCAAAGTGTATGTAAGTTCAAATAATATAGGCAAGGAATATCCGTAGCGTAATCCCAACATACACTTAGTAAGCTTCATTTTATTTTAGTGAAAGTGCTTTCTTATAGAGTTATTAATCAAAACTCTTATCTGTAGTTTTATACACAGAAGATAAAGAAGAGAAATAGAAGAAAGAATACAGAAAGAGGGCAAGAGGTTTCATTTTTATTACATAAAATTGTAAATTTTTCTTGAAACAATATCACTTAAATAATATCGTTTTTTTCAGTAAAATTCTCTGAGTATTTCATTTTTACTAAAAATATTGTATCATATCTTTCCTTATGAAACACAAATATACAAATGCACACAATCTTTTCTTTATTTAATTAAAGTAATTATCATTGCCAAATGCATTTTATGGACTGATACTCGAAATAAACTACATAATCCAAAAATAATATGCAACATGTGCAATATTCATTAGAGTAGAAATTAAATTAATTAACTTTGAAGTTACTGATGGAATTATTGAACTTTCTTCGCCTGTTTGTTTTAAACGCTCATATTGTGTAACGACCTCGCTAATGTTTTCTTCTTTTTATTCGCACATTCTTCTTACAAAGTATTTCATAAAGGGGTGAAGACGACTTTTATTCTATAGTTTAAGACTGCATTCATGTAAAAATATTACCCTAGTTGTGAATTTAAGTCATAATATTTGGTTTTATAACGTTTTTTTTCTACATGAGACATATAGCTTTTGTCGATTAAGACATATTTATATTATAACATTTTATATTGAAGAAAATAAGCATGACTTTTGTCACTCTTTAATTTTTATCGGTTTGTCTTCCTCCGATCGTGATGAATCTTATTCTTAAAGTATATAAAGTTGGCCTCCTACAGCAAGATTATTATTTTTATTTAAATACCTTAAAAAACAGCAATCTAGCTAATCTAGAAGAAAAATTACTGAGAAAGCAAAATGGAAAGAAACAATTCTATTTCATAAACATATTATTAAAAATGTTTTTAGAATATATAAATCACAATATTTGTTACATGGCATTAGAAATCGATAAGCAAAAAGCATACTAATGTAAATTAAGTTATATGCTAATGTAAATTAAGTTAATCAAATTACAGTATATGTTATGAATATAATATTTGAGACCAACCTTAGTAAGCATGGTAAGCTACGTAATTGGATTTGGTTTCGCTTTTGTTTTTACTTCTCGTTGTAAGGAAAATTTTAAGGATTTAATACTTTACTACGATTTATAAAGTGTTACATATAAAAGATTTTATTTCCTTATTTACAAAACCTCTGCTTGTTTTTTTTTTTGGTAAAATATTAAATATTGCGCTGTGCATATCTTTAGGATTTTCAATTAACTCTAAAAATATAATAGCTCTTATTTCATTATTTTCAAAACCTCTGGTTCTTTTTTGCTATGATTTTAGGAATTATGGAAACATTCAGAAAATAACTTAAGAGCCAATCTAATCTTACAAATTTCTTCTGAAATAAACTTGGGAAAAATGGAACAGCTTATACTGATTTTTCTTTCAATATAACTTTTAGTTTGTAATTTAGCTTCACATGTTATATATTAAGTTATGCGGATTTTTTACAATGATATACGGTTGAGCAAGCTTCTTTTGATGTTTCCCTTTTAATTAAAAGTACTGCTTAAAAGCAAGCTTTAACATTATGCGTACGTCCCGAATTTACGTGTATCGCAGGATGAAACACAACGTGTCACTCCACGCGTAGGCAACTTATGCAAGCACACGTTCACTGCGGTCTTAGATAGATGACAAGGAAGGAGTCTGTTCGTACTTTTATGACCGCGGTCGAGTACTCGCCCCGCATCTGGCATCGACTGCAGCACACTAACGCATGTGCAATAAGCGTTTGAGTGTATACTCTGTAGAGAAAGTGGAGGGACACAGACTGAAATAAAAGTGTCTTTATAAAAATTTGGGGAACTATGAGTGAAATCCGTATATTATTAGCTACAAAATTATTTGGCCAAGTTCGTTGATGAGAATCTTGCTCTAATCATATGAAAAATGCGCTTTCGTTTACGTTGTTTGTGGTATTTTCTTATGAGTCTCTCACCGGTTTGGCCTAATTTAATTCAACGGAATTGCCAACAATAGACGACGCTGAAAGTTTAATGATGTAAAGCTTTAGATAAGCACAGCGCGGATTATCCAAAGCTTTATATCAAGTTAGATAACAATATCTTGATATTTTGTGACTATTAATTTTTTCTTTAATAATTTTAGGTGCAAGATTTACCTTTATGTTCGAAAAAAGATTGGTCTAGCAGTTGTGTATTGGATATTCATATGGCCATATAATGTTGTATTATATATATGTAATCCAGATTGGCAGCCAAAAGTGAACATCGCGTATGTACCCTCTACTTTAAATACGGATCCTAGACAGATATCATATGGATTAATAAAATTTGGACTTTGATTGAAAGCTCCGTTGCTGTTTCACATGTCGCCTGGATTAATTAATTTAAGGCAATCGCTTCGACTAAAAGAATTACATTATATATTAATACAAATATAGATAACAATAGAATAAACGATAAATACGAATATAGACAACGCTAAAACAAAAATATTTGAGCTTTAAATAAAATAATGTAATATATTCCTATATTACTTTAATGTCTAAAGTACATATTCTGTCATTAACACTGATATGAAAATTTATTAAAATTAATGCAAATGACGTGCATACACTTATGAAATGGCACAACTTTTACTCGGTTTACATAATGTATTTGGGTTACTGGGAATATTTCATGCAGCCAGCCCTCAAAGGGTAGTGCCATTAGCTCGGGCTGGTGTTACCAGATATAATGTTTATTGAAAGCTACTTTATTAATATATTTTACTGCGAGTGTTTTAACGCCCGAATAAAGAAATCGGTGCTTTATCTTTAGCGCAGATTCGTATCGATGATTGTCCATTCAAAGAAAAAATTAAAAACGATGTATTTAAACACGATGAATATGATGAAATTACAGGCAAATGAAACGTATTGGACACAATACACTTGCAACACGAAACATTGTCGAAAAATTGCATTCTTCGTAGAAATACTAAGCTTTTTTATTTATTTAGTATTCCAAAATTATATATTAAATTAGCTTTCGCCCGCTGCTACGTTTGCATGGACGATTAATATATGATTTGCTTTAGATGTTGTGGATTAACTTTCATCCAGTGCTATTTGTTGGAGCCAGCTGGAGCCCATGTAAAACATTATTAAAATAACATTTCTAAAGTTATTTTTACCATTTCTGCAGTCTGGTTTGTTTGAGACAAAAAAAAAGAGGCGATAAAGAATATTAAAAGACCGTTTCGTAGCCATTTAAAACAGTTTTGTCTATCTTTTATTTGATTTCTCGAAGAGACAATATGCATCGCATGTTATTTCTTGGCTCTAAGCAGTAGAATATTGAATTTTGAAGCCAATACAAAAAAGAGGTAAAGGGAAAAAACTTCAAAAAACCGGTCGGTTTATTGTCCACAGTTTTTTCCTTTAGATAGTTTTCTAGACCATATGTCGACTGGTTCACCATCAATCTTTTTTTGTTTTTATTTAAATCCATCAATTATCGAAATGAATGTGAAGGATTTTTTTAATTTAGAAAAAAATGCATATGCGTGGTTACATATGCGGGTATATACGTCCAAAACCACAGGAAGTCGACATCAACACATTTTGCGATATGAATGTGACAGAGAGAAACACCATCATAAGTTACTGTCATAAAACACTATCTAGTAACTTAATGCCAGTTTTCGCTATCGTACGCGCTATTTTATGTGTCTTTTTGATGCCATGAAACCAACTTTTGATGCTTAAAATATTTAATTATGTGGTTATATTGATTTGGCTGATATTGCTTGAGAAAGTGAGAAGAAGAACACCTAGACGAGAAGAAGATTATGCTATGTTACATTTTGCTAGCTGTGCCTATAAATTAAGGATACACCAGTGTGCACTTCAACATTCGTATCTATTCATCGTATAAAAAAAACAAGGAATATATATGGTCAAAAATGCTTTACTTAAATCAGGCAATGCGTCCACATATATGCATGGAAAACTTAGTAATCGTCCTAAAAACTTATCACAAAAGCTAAAATTACAGATCATGTGGTGCATATAAAATCTTTCCGTGGCAGAAAAAAATTTTATAGCGACATAATAACATGGTTTTTTAAAATTTACTTACCTGAAAAACTAAAGGTTAAAGAAAGTATAATATATTTCAATAGCCAAATTTGCTCTCTTATGAGTCACACATATCAATTGTTGTTAACATATTCGGTATTTAATTTGTATGTACATACTCTTACACATGAAGTACTAAGTTTTATGCAAACATTAAATTCCTTAAAATATTGGAATAACACCACTGAAAAAAAAAATATTGAAAAAGAAACAAAGAGATTTGAAGTTGAGAATAAGTTGCATAAGTCAAATGTTTATGTTTTCTATAAAAGGAACAAACCCGAGTCAAATGTCAAACATTACCTATTCGTAAATCTATCGCAAATGACTTTCATAAAAACTTGTGACAAATATCATTAATGTATAATGACCGATGACCAAAAAATAGTGTTTATTACTAAATATAGTTAGCATTTAATCATTTTAACATTCATATACTTCCCCATACATATAATTCATTTTTATTATTATGACCAAATATTTGCCAAGAGATGATTAGATGGGGTTTGCACATCAAGACTCAAAAATCTGGTGATATTCTATTATTGTTATACGAGCCTGAATGAAAATTAAACAAGTTTTAAGTTTTTTTATTATGTTTTTCACATTACTTATCGTCAAGATACGGTTAAGATGATTTTTTAATTAAAAAGACATTTCTATTTAGAATATGATTTAAAAAGGAACATTAAAAATACCACCAAAAATGAACACTAAAAATAAAGAATTACTACGCGAAACGTCTGATGAATGAACAAAAGTGCGCCCTGAAACTAGAAAGAAGACTACAAACTTACAGGTTTTTGAGATTGATCACCGATTGATCAGAAAATAAAAATGTCCCTTAACCCAAAAATATCAGAGACCACATTCGTTTTTTTTCTCTTCCAGTAGAAAAACTGAGTACAAAAAAGCGTCATCATATATTACAGTTACATAGAGAAAATTACAATTCCTCTTGGATAACCGTTGTGTTAAACGTATCCTAGAATATGAGGTAGTGTCTTGTTAATATAGATTACATAAATATTAAGGAATTTTATTTGTGCCTATCACTAAAATCATATCAAGAAAAATCAATTACCAAGACTAAATTCCTGGATATTCTGTTCACGGCGAATTGTTTTAACATCAAAATTTTAGCAGATATTATCTCAAATTAAATACCATGACCCTTAAGTAAAGTTTACTTGAATTAACAAATATATTTTTGGAGCTCACGTTACAGCGGATTACCTGTTATGAAACTCTTTCTGTTGAGTTCATAAAATATTTTTGACTTGAACAAAGTGAAATATTAAAGCTATGTCAAAGTAACGTTAAAAAAATTTAAACGCCAGTGAATAATTATTATACAACTTTCTATGTGACAGAGTATACAATACAGTTCTAAACCGGACTAAAGTACAAAATAAGTGACTTAATATTTCGAAAAACATTGGGTGTTTTTTTTGAGGTATACAACTTTCAAATAGGAAAAAATCAAATTAAAACCATTATAATAGCCACGGTATTAGCTTTATTTAAACGTTAATTATATGCCAATTGTGTTTAAATGGGCAAATTTCAGGCATAAGGATGCCGCGGCTAGCTCGAATGGAGCGCAATCTAATTCTCAATTTCTCACTTTTTGGTTCAATATTTGTTTAGCGATGAGGCTCATTTTCGATTGAATGGTTACCATGGATGGAAAAAAAACCATGTGCTATTCTATTATTATGACGCACCGTTACATCCACAATAAGATACTGTTTGGTGTGCTTCGTAGCCTGGTGGAATCATTGAACCACATTTTTTTAAAAATGAGGCCGGCCAGGACACTACAGTCAGTGGACAGTACCTTAGATCCATTATTACTCATTTTTTTATTCGTCAACTGAATGATATTAATTTTAAAGAGCTTTGGTTTCGAAAATATAGCCCAACATGCCATACTACATACGATATAATCAATTTATTGCAGAAAACATTTAATGAGCGCATAATTTCGAGTAATGCAAATAAATCAAAGTTAAACACAATTTCAATAAAGCCAGCATCGTGTCATTACCATGATTTTTATGTTTTTTTTTTCATTTTAGAGTATACCTCTAAAAATACTGGTTACCATAGTTATTAAATTAACAGCAAATAAAGAGTGTTTAAAATTAAATTTATTTATAATTCCTTTGTCGAGAACAAATCAGGCCAGGGAGTTCTTTAGTCAGGTAGGTATTAATTTGTATATATGCCATAAAGATTAATAACTTTAAATAATGTTAATTAGATTAAAACTTAAAATGATACTATCCGTTGTAAATAGTATTTAAAAAAAAGAAAGATTAGAAGATACTAATGCAATATCGATTGAAAGTTTCGAAAACATTTCAGACCCTACGTACATAATCTAAAATCACTCCAACGCCTACCTTTTTCATTCTAAGTAAACTGACTTTTACTCAGTTATAATATTCATGTAGTTTCCTTATTTGACAAATCTTTTTAATTCTAGTAAACAGCATTCCCAAACAGACGGTCAGATTAGTTCTCTCCACATTTCCAGCAGATTATAAAGCATTCCACCAGACTGCTTCCATGACATTCGATCTTAATCATATATTTACTCCGTAAAACGTAATCGAATTCACGATCAATTTCCACAACGGTTACTGACTAATGAACGTAATTACGTTAGAAGGAATTGACATTTTCCATTTTAAAATATGACTTTTCTTTCAGTTAAATATGAGTTGTCATCCGCCCGACAGTCCTGCTGATAATGGTGTTTGTTCTGTGTGAAATTTATTTAATTTTATGTTGAATTTAATCGCAAATTGTTAATATTATCTTTGGCAAATGTGTGATAAACCTTATAACTTTTAATTGGTTTATTAAGTGGTATAATTTTTAACTTGTAATTAACTTAATGAAACATGACTATGGTGATAATACAACGATTACGTATTTTTGGAGTTGTTTGATATTTTTCTATCAAGAGAATATAAAGAATAGGTTGGTTTCAATGACAACCTAAACAATCTATATCTCTAAAATTTGTACTATATATATTGTGTTATATATGTAAACGATACTTAACATTTAAATATCGTTTACAACATTTTTCACATTTTGTAGAAGGATATAAACTAGCGAGGTATGATTTTCTATACACTAAAGTTTTCTTTTCCTAATTTTTCAAACTAACGGAAAATAAAATTTTTTTCTTCATGAATAGCTTATATGTAAACCAGAAAAAATTTATACAATTATTTTATACTCATCATAAGAAATTGCAAATATTTATTGTGTTTATTCAAAAACATTGGGGGATATTTTGTAAAATTATACCTTTTCATTATATTATTATTCAAAGTTAAGGTTTACGCACCTACAAGTAGAATAAAAATACATGTTTTATTAAGGAAGTGAAATATCTTTAGTCTTATTGTGCACCTTAAAATATGAGGAATAATTTGGTTTGTGATGAACTACGATCGACAGACAGACAGGTGTTACATTAACTCATCGGCCTTAAAATATTACGGCATTTTTCGACATATATTATTATCTTGGAATCTTAACCGTAGTTCATCGATAGATCAAAATTTAATTCTGGATGAAAAGGAAGTTAGAAGAATAACTAAATTTTAACACAGAAATTTAACTTATAGTGATCATAAACTATCCTTTAATTAACATACTTATATTAAACGATATCATTTATGTTTTTTAGATGGTAGAATATAAATATATCACTTGAATAAATAATTATTTTAGATGTATATGATTATGATCAGAAAGTGGATACGCACATTTAATGTACCATAATTACTGCATACTCTGCACATACACACATATAAGCCTTTACACATGTGTTAACAAAAAATTAAAGCTTACTGCCAGCTAATTTCTGCATGCACTATGAATGTTATCTAGTAGAATTAGATGCGAGTTATACGTATATTCTTTTCACACTTCATTTTTTTAGATGAGTAAACTCATTCTTTTGAATAATTATCTTTATATTCATTTCCTTGCTGTATTATCACTCCAAGCTAACTTTAAATGAAATTATTTAAGACGGAAGTGATTAAACAAAACTCGGCAGCAATTATGTTTTGATGAATAGTTCGTATTTAAATTTCAAATTCCAATTTTGCAAACCTATGGTATAGAAGAATATTTATGTAAATTTTGACGCAATTTTCCAACAAGATGCAATAAACAGAAATAAGGAATATTTGACCCACTTATATACAGTTCTTCTCATTTCTCCGATGACTGTGCCTTAAGTTTACGTATTTTGAAGTTCCATACTTCAAAAGGGAAAATAAATAAAACCCGTATGAAATAACTCATGTGTTTGTCCATTCGTCTACCTATCACGGCTGTTATTCCCAGGAAACTTTTGACTTAAAAACTTTAATTTTGACGTAGTTATGGATAGGATTCTCACATCTTTAACTTATTTATAAACATTTCAAAATTTTTATTGAAATTTTATGGCAACAAATGAAATACCCGATTTTTTTTTAAATTTCTCTTATACTATAATTCTTATACTATAAAAAGAGCATAAGATACTATAATAATTATATACTTTGGAATTTTATATTACATTACCCTAAAAATATTGACGAAAATGCCAATCCATCAAAACATGCCACCTCCCCTCTTTTTTCAAAGAAGCTAAAGCCAAAATTATATACAGTTACAACGAAACCTAGGTCGTGGTAAATAAATTAAAGAAAGTAGAAATAATACTACAACACGTAGTTTCATTTAATTGTGAGGAATAGTATTATTAAGTTAGTCTAAAGTTTATTGCAAATCTGTTGCAATGTTTCGAAATATCACAATTTTTGAGATATTCTCCATATTGACGCTTGTGAAACAAATACGAGGCAATATATTTGCACAATGGAAAATAATATTAGTATTGTTAAATAGCGTAATGGAAATGCTATGTACCATTAAATATGTTGTCTTAAGCGTATTTGTTATTGTATTACTTTCTAACGCAATGTATTCACTCTAAATTTTAAATGTATTTTATTCTCAATTTCTTATAATTTTATTTCTGTGTTTTTAATTACACGAATACTAAAAAAAATTAGGTGTGGATGTGTCATGGACACGGCCATGTATTGTACATGAATACGCCTATGTAACGGGTTATATTTTTTAAATAAAATATTTAGGATAAAAGCAAGGAAACAACAAGTTATTATGTTGCAATAGCGTATAGGCCGACATTATATATTTTTGATAATATGTTTTTATTCTAACTCCTTATTATATTCACTGTCACTACTTTAAACTAATATTTTATATACAACCGATAGATTTTGTCGACAGCTGACGATTAAAACTTAAACGAACATCGTAGCTTTTCCGAATCAAAAGTTATACTAATTGCAAATCTCGATACGCAACAAAATAACCTCAAAATAGCGGCGCTTCCCTCTCCACCGCGCGCGATGCGTCAATGTTCTCGCTTACCGTAATGAATTTTTTGATCCTTAATCTATCCAGTGGTATAATTTAATTTTTAATATAGAAGATAGATTCGAAACTGCAATGCCAAACTCTATCCCCCGATTTTGTTACATTAGGTTTTTTGGATTGTCCCCGTATGGTAGCAAATTTAAAGACGTATTCACGTCAAAATATACTTGAGGCAAAACTTATCGAATAAAAAAGGTTTCTAATTATATAATAACGATCTGCAATGTATTTAAAAGACTATTAATAGCGTGTGTTTTGTAAATAGTTCTAATTTACTTCATTAAATGTAATTAAGAACATTAGGTATATTATAACAAGTTACGCATGTAATGTTGTAATTTTTTTACATTACCTTTATTGCAGTATCATTTTTACAGCCCTGTCATATGTACACACACACACACACACACACACACACACACACACACACACATATATAGAGAGAGAGAGAGAGAGAAAGAGAGGAAGAAACACAGATTTAGAATATCGTTTCCGTTTGCCGTCAATAACAGATTTAAAGTTATCACGATTCTGTTACAACGGAAACTGACAGATTTATTGCGAGAACTCCAAAATTATAATGCGTGTAGACTTGTAATTTGGTATGTATGTTACTCTTAACTTCTAGGTCCTCGTTAAGAAACGATTTTTCCAAACTTGATCCCTTCACACTTTAAAGTGTGAAAATGGGGGTAGAAATTTGTAAGGAGTTTCGAAAAAAATAAAAGTATTCTCAGATAAATTAAAAAATAACCTTTTTCAGCATCTTAGAAAAACTACTAACCCAAAATAATATTATATAAAAACCCATTAACTGCCAGCTATACATACACACTGAGTGTTCCGTGCCAACAGCTTCCCACTTAAATTATTTAGAGTAATGTACTCTGACTATGTGCAAGGCTACTCTTGAATTTGAATGCTACTACGGGTAGCATAACAAATTAAACATTTTTAAAAACGTAAAAGGACAAAATTTTTTTTTTAAATTCATGGCTCAACAGTTATACAGATATAAATAATCAAATTATTCGTAACAATTTATCATCTTAGAATTGTTTAATCCTGGTAATTGACATTCAACATTTTAATAATGTTGGTTCAATCTTTCCCGAAAAATGTTTTAAATCATACATTGTGTATTATGTTAGTGCTATGCTAAATTTTTAATGTAGAATAGTTTCGAGAAAATTGCCTGTAACCCACGAATGGACGAACAGAAACCAAAGTGATTCCATAAAGCTTTCGTTTTAGAAATATTACCATGGAACGCTAAAAAGGGAATCAAACAAAATTTCCTAACTGCTAATAATATTTCATAAAAAAGGGACTGAATGATATGCAGAAATGATGCCTTTTTGCCAGGGCAAAGTCGGGATGCCAATTGGTTACAGACAATATTCAGTCAGTACAACATCATTACTAACTTGTCTGCCAAAATTATAATTTATGATTGCAACTGCCGAATGGCTATCAAGAACAGGAAAAACATACCGTGAGAAATGAACTATCGGTACCGCAGAATAATTTAGGTAAATATTAAATAATGGGAACGTAAATATATGTGTATGTGTATATTTGTGTGTGTGCGTATGTGTGTGTGTGTGTGTGCGCGTGTGCGTGTGTGTGTGCATGTGCGTGTGTGTGCGCATGCATGTGCGTGCGTGCGAGTGCGCGTGTATGCCTGTGTGTGCGTGCGCGAGCGTGTGAATGCACGTGCGCGTACATATGCATGCATGTATGTGCGTGTGTGTGGGTGTGCATGTGTGCGTGTGCGTGCTCGTGTGTGTGTTGGTGCGTGTACGTGCGTGCGTGCGTGCGTATGCATGCGTGTGTATGCGAATATGTGCGTGTGCATGCGTGTGCGTGCATTTGCGTACGTATGCATGCATGTGCGTGCGTGTGCGGGAGTATGCGTGCGCATGCGTGCGTGTACGTGCATGTGGATGGGTGTACGTGGTGTGCTTTATCGGGTACAAATTTATGTTACTTTTTGTACTAATATAAAATAAAAACTATGGTGAATAAAAATATAAATCACTTGGATTGTGAAAGTAAAGGGAAAAGAAAAAGAAAAAAATTATTGAGATGACGATTACGATACACAATACAAAAACTTTTATTTCATTTAGTGCTCTTATTTTGGCCCAATGAATAAGTATATTTAAAAAAGAAAGTCCATATAATATATTCTTTAAATTGTTAACTTTACCAATTTATTAATCCTAATAGCATTTAAAAGTTTCATTTTAATAATCATAACTGGCATGGGAAAAATCCTTGCGGAAAATAATAAATTACTACAATAATTAAAATATATTGATATTTCTGCCTGGGAAAGGAAGTTACTTTTACCATAAATATCAACCATGATAACCAGTTTACTACATCCGTTGTACACATACTCGTATACATAAGCGTGCATTTACTGAATCGAAATTTACTTATCTACGTACGGGTGGATATGTTTTGCGTTTATGGCTACATACTCGGGACACGGAATTGTGACCAGTGCGGATACGAGCGGAGCTCAAACCGCCGGGTTATTGACCGATGCTGCACAGTGGTTTAGAGGAAATCATTTATTATTGTTTGATCTAAAAAATAATTTTAAAAAACACATAACATACCCGAGTGGATACGTATGATTACTATGCCGTCTCGTGTTACTGTAGATACTTTAAGGAGTTTTTCATAAAAAAATACACACTAGCACAACTTGATACCGGCGCCCATGATAATAATCATCTTCATATTTACATTACATAACGGGCATCTTAATATTTACATTATATAATAGATGTTCAAAGCATATCTTTAACCAGTTAAGAACAATTAACAGTCCTTTCATTGTATTGGAAATAATTTTATACCAAATGAAATTTGCGAAAGAAATTCAAGGAACTTGTTTCTTTTGTTATCCATGAAGAGAGATTCCATAGAGTCTTTACATACCAAACCAGAAATTCAAAACTTGCTTCAGTTGTATAGTGGAAGATAATATTATTACTATGGGAATAACATGATATCCTTTATACGGTTATTAAATGCTATATAATTTTATTGAAAAATATTATTATAAATAATTAACATTTTGTTATAAAAGCCTATATATTTCAAATTGCAAAAATTAAAATTATATTTGTACTAATTTTACACCTACGATTTATCCATAATCAGTAAAAACATGAAAGGTAAATTTGGAAACATAATAAAAAAACCAAAGTTTTAGAAAATTCTATTACATATAATGTTCAATCAAAATAAATGTTGATACTTTGTAAAAAAAATTATTCGGTAGCACTAGGTCGAGAGCGCATCACTATATAATTATACAATTTCAACAAGAATTAATACGCTTCAGCAAATATTTCAATAAATGTCCTTGTTTCACAACAAGAGACGTTTTGTGTGCTTTAGATGGAAGTTATAAATTTTAATTGTTTAATAATTTTATTTCCTAAACCATTGGATATTAAACATATTTAGAATATATTTGCCACTTTGAAGCATAGTGAGAGGTGAAATGCAAAATTATACTTAACTTACTTATAAAAAACGGCATCTGTACATTTTTCAGTGCATACGAAGTTGCGTGCACAGTTACTGTATAAATAAAATTGATTATTTCAGCTTTAGAGTTTAAAAGTCTGGAAAAAGTGACAAATACACGAAAGTATAAAGTTAGTGAAAAATTAAACTTTGAGCGTACTTATATAAACCCAAGCCTGAGGGCTATTTTCTTATTTTTTGCATAGACTTATTCAAGCAAATGGCGAACTTTCGTTTCAAAGCTAGCGAGATTATGTATTTGGATAAATATATTCGCGGGAACAAAAATAATAATAGCTACTAAAAAGTTGCAAGCTATGCGGGTATTTTATGAAAAAGTTAATTAAAAATTTATTTATTATAATTAATCATTAAAAGAGGATACAAAAAAGAGGAAATTAAGTTAGTTATTTAATTTTTTTTTTGACATATTTTTATTTGATGCTCCGCCCAAAGATGACGCTGACAAGAGGAGCACGCTGTTTTAGATTTTTGGTGTTTTATACTAGGACAGAAGCAACAGCGACCGGATATGATATCTTGACGAACTGATTCAACATTGCCAATCTCAAGTTTTATGATACCATTTACGGATTCGCGAATATCTCAGAGTAATCTTAGCCATTTTAATATCTCTTGCGTATGCGGTGTTATAAAGGATATTTCCAATTCTTTAAGAAATTGACGTCTCTTTTGAATCGGTTTCTTATCTGGTATCGTAGACATAGTATAAAGGATCCACGAATTTATACGCACCGTATATAGAAATTTATAGAATACACACAGAGGCCACCTTCTTGTTTTTCTTGATGTAGAATACTTTTTGCTCAGTTGGTCGAAAACGTCAACACCACATTTTATTTTATTACAAAACCCTATGATTTTGGGCAGTTCATTATAATTATCAGGACTAACACGCATTATAGACAGTATTATCACAATTTTCTTTTTCGCTGATTGTTGGGGACAACATTATAGCAAAGTCAGCGGTCCGTCAAAGGCAAACATAGACGTGTTTCTATCGCGAAGTTTAGTTTCCAACATTAGTTGTGGTATCTAATTTTTTTGTAAAGTTCCAGCCATAGTAATTTCCTTTTCCAGTAATATTTTGTCAGTTCGAAGGGCCTTAAACCAGTTGTCACATGTTAAATTACGGTTCATACCCTGTATAAGCTTTGTCAATTTCATAACATAATAATCGCCTACTGGTAATTCCTGCGGTGTACTGTCCTTTCCTAGAAACATGGTACTATTTATCTTATATACTGTATTGGTATCATAAAATAAAATATTTTTCAACCCAACAAATTGTTTTATTTGTATATCAAGTTTTGACCGGATAAACATCTTGAACATACATCAACCACAAAAACCAATTAGTTGCTTATCAATTTTCACCCAATCTTGTGGCGTATAATATCCTTACTGACTATTACTATGTGGTCATATAACCACAATATATCAATGTATATTGATACCAATCAGAGACAATCAGAGAAATGAAGAGCCCTTTCTTTCTCATCAAATCTCAAGTAGTTAATCAAGTACTCGAATCATGCTCTAGGCATAGTGGCTCTAAACAATGTAACTTTAGAGTATTTGTCAAATATTTCTTTAGTAGACAGATGGTTCATATTGAAAACTCTAAGCAAATAATACATACTTATTAGTGCTCGAATTTTAGATGCCATAGTAGCACGCACAAATGAGGGTCGAACGGTTTCAGACAATCCATCATCATCTTCCACCTCCTCACGTTCTGGCTGTATATATTTTGCCGATTGCATTTGTATTTCAGAATTAAATAAAAATAAATATATTTTATTATTTTGTTTATGAATTCTTCAGTAAAGAAGAGTTGAAATTCCACTGTAGTACTAGCCACATTCTGAGCAAGACCTATACTTCTAAGTGGATGAAATAATATACTACAAAGTGGAATTTTCGATTGTGAAGATGGTGTTCCTGACCAATTGTGTCTATTGTTCTTCTCTTTACCGTAAAATCATATCTCTTACATTTGTTGGAATCCTACTACATGATGCTGGTACTTGTAGTAACTCGTACTCGGCGTCACCTTCGTCCACAATAAGATTATTGTCATGAACTACAAAAGTGAAGTCGTGGTTTTGAGAACTAAAATTGGGTTCTTCTAATTTAATTAAATTTTATTATTTATAATTATAGTATATACAAGTTTTATACATTAAATTAATTAGCATTTCATTTACAATACCGATAAAACGTACCAATAAACAACAAAATTTCTATCATGTGCAACTGTGCAAAACCTTTGAGTACTACTATATTGGTGTTATATATTATCCGAAACAGTTGCACAAACGACTCACTTGCATAACGTCAGCGTACGACCAACCAAATTACGAGGGAATTATTAATTAAGGATTAGAATGAGCAACATTAATGTGGGTGCAATAGTTTTTGAAATATAGGAACATAAAAAAAATGGTGTGGGGTGCTTCAGTGCCCATGGTAATGTTTAAGAGTTAAATTAAACTTCTTCCGCTACCAGTAGTTATACTGTAGGCATATCATTATTTCTGTCTTACACTTACGTTAGCTAATCTGATAGATTTTCTTTGTAGATACCTACTACTCTGTAAATATGAATTTAGGATTTCATTATTATGAATTTGCGATTGAAATTTCATGAAGCATCGGTACACAAAACTACAAGGAATTAATTATTTAGAGTAGAACCAACTGGAATTTATAATGGAAACAAATTTATAAATGTGTTTTGATTTAAATTTTTCACTTTGATCTTAAATTATACAAGAAATTATTGTACACAAAAAAATGGCTTTCAGATCATAACTGCATTATGCATAATATTTATGGCAAGCAACTTTCCAAAAACACTAAAATGAATGTTGCTTTATTTGTATCTAAGAGTCTCTTCCTAGATAATAATCCCTCTCTCTTTAATTATTTTGAAATTCCCTCAAAAGATTAGCAAATTAACTATGCTGCGCATTAATCAATATTATTCGCTATTGATAGTATTTTAAATAACAATTTGGATTTCTAAATGTATATTATTTTCGTATGTCATTTGATTAATAATGTCTTTTATTATCCAAAATGACTCACCTGCTTAGAAATGTTTGTCACTCTGCTCTAAAGACTCATAGGATCAACAGGCGAGTCCTTTGTTGCATAATGCATTATGTACGGCCATAGTAGCTTGTCGGTTGTGTTTACCTAGACGATACATTTTTTTTTCAACAACTATCTCGTATACTTTCCAAACGACGATATTATAAAAATTTCATACGATATGACATAATATTTGAATTACTTTTCATAATTTATTTATGAAATATTGTAATTATTCATGGCATTCAGTTTTAGATGCAGATATGTTAATTGCATAAAAACATTTTGTCAATAATGTATTATACGAATAATAATAACGGTTTTGTCAATTACTCAAATTTAATTACTTTTTGAGATTGAGATACAGGTGTTAAATCAGAAAACTATTTTGAAAATAAACTCTAAATAGTCACATGTATTATCGCTTTTAATATTTAAAATTAAATCACTTTACTATCACTAGTTTATTATGAAATTTATCAATATTGGTAAGAAATATTTATTTTCATTTCTAATTTGATTATAATATTCTAATGAAATCCTAAGTAAGTAATACTATCCCATTTTAAATGGAATATTTTAATACCCTTATACTTATATACTAGTACTATATATACTAATACTTTTATACTAGAGTATCTCACTTTTGATCTCATTGCAGATTTAAAAGACTAACAATTACCATTATGGATCAATATATCTGGTGCATGTTCAAACTAGCCGAAACTTCACAAATAATATTTTGTTGACTTTCTCAGACATCTATTGAATTATTCTACACTGAATACTCTTTATAGCAAGTGATCTCATCATGATTCCAAGATTAAGCTTTTTAAGATATGTGAAAACTTGTTCTTTTGATATCAATATTAAATTTAATTTTAATTTGAAAAAAAAGTTTTTATTGCAAATCGTGCTGAAATATTAATCTTTAAATTTAAATGATATCAATGCTTAAATTTATTTTGTGAAATATTTTGTTACAAAACATGCAAGATAGCATGATATATGAAAGCGCATAAAAAAAGATTTAATATGCAATTGTATTGCTTAATTAGGTGTAATTCTGAATTATTATTTATATCAACAATATAATGTACCAAATTTTGCTGCAATTTGAAAATGTCAGTTTCAAATCTTGTTTTCAATTGAAACATGATGCGGCATTTAATTTCTTTAAAAATATTTCCTAGAACTTGTGAATCCTCACTGTAAAAATTTAAACTGGCAGATTTTTAAAAATGGTTTGAAAATAAAAAAAAAAAATGTTTTTAAGATCTTTTTAAATTTATATTTTAAATACAAAAGATTTTCTGCTAAGATTTATGGAACAAGCAGCAATACGTTATGTCAATATTAACTTTCTTTCCAACATCTCTTTATTTAGCAAATATTTCATATTTAAGATTCATAATATGCAATAGAAAACGATTTTTCTTTCATAAAAACTAACATTTAATAGATCAACAATTTAAGTTAGGGATTTAAAACATATATAATTTCTGCACAATTTTTTGAGATAATTTATTCATTGTATGACTTTCACAGCAGATGTAGTAGAGGTCATATTAAAATTGTGTTTTCACGTTACATTTCTGAACTTAATTTGGTATGAAAAAAGTCTTTAATTTATTAATAAAATCCTAACACCGAGTAACTTTTAACTAAGTTGTCAAGTTCTGTGTCATCCTTACCTGCATAAATTTCTCCTAACTAACTCCTAAGTAATTTACCAATTTAATTATCTTTGGCATAGGAAGACGTTACGAAATATCAACTACACTCTGAGATAACTCTTGTTTCTGAGAGTTAGAAACTTTTGTCATATACCTTTTGTCATATTTCTTTTGTTATCTCCTCACAGTTTGGTTCACTGGAACTTTAAACTCCGCTCACAGTTATAGTTATTTAAAGAATTAAAATTAAATTCTGGACTGGTTTTTAAAATTGAAACTTGTATCTTAAATAGTCACTGAAATTTGAATGATAAAAATTATTTTCTTAATATTATTTTTCAGTTCACATTTCATCTAGGTTTTTTTTAATAAACACAGCATTTTTTTCCGTATGCCGTCAGCCAAACTATAATAATAAAGTAGCCGTCCATCGGCAAAACTGTAAAAGTAAGTCGCTTAATAACATTTGTCACACAATCTGGATTATAAAAAACCGACGAATAAAGTGTTGTAATACATGTAAGTTAAGATTGTACCGTAGTCTACACCTCTTGAAATTATTTACACTAATTAAAGAAAATATTTTAAATAAAATATTAATATCTTAATAATATTAATTAAATTATATTTAAATAAAATATAAAAAAGGTGATTTAAAAACCAAAAACTGTTGATTAAATTTCAATTAGATTTTAAAGACCTGGTCAGCAATAGCCCATTCAATGAGATGCACCGCAAAACTTTTTTCCCCTACAAGTTTTTCAATTTTTTTACGTTATGTTACATATTATTTTTGAAATTTCATACCTTAGTGCTGAAACTGAAGAAAGTGCGAAACTATAACAAAGAGATTATGGAAGAACATGACAAAATTTATTTAACTACGGAATCCTTACAATAAAAATAAATTAATTGATTTTTATCATATTTTGTACGCTCACATGAGTTTAAGAAATTGAAAAGTTTCCAATATATTTATATTTTCTTTTTGCGTCTGTTTCGCGTGCTTATATTATATTCATCTATCCCCTCAATACACAAAAGTATGTTATTCTTTCACGCTAATACGGCACCTCGAAATGATATTTTCCTGCACCACTGCTCGAAGACCAACATATGAAGACCCTACTTTAGGTCAAATACAACGATGAAAGCATAACTTTATTAAGTGCTAGCTAGGACTAAATTATTGCCCGGTCCTTTTCAAATTTTGATCTTTTCATATGGTGGTAGGGTGGAGACTTCCACCCCTGCAAGGTTTATTTCCAGGGACTTAAAAATTTAGAAATTATATACATACATATACACAAACACACACACACACACACACACACATATATATATACATATATATATATATATATATAAATGTATATATATATATATATATATATATACATATATATATATATATATATATATATATATATACACATATATATTAAATATATATATAGATATAGATACACACCATTTTAATATATCGTCTTACACTTAAGAGTTATTTTTATCTACCATTGTCAAAACCTGTCTTGATGATTCCCAATTTCACATTTAAACACAGATGTCTTAAAAATATTGATTTAAAAATAGGGCACAGTTCAAACAACGAACTTGTTATGTTCGTGATAGTTTTACTCATATAGCCATTATATTTTAAAACATAATTTTAAAAAATTACCATAAAATAATATGGATATAATAGAGCTAAATAGAAAACTAAATTAAAGTAGGTAATATCAAGAGAAACAATAACAACATGTACAAGGCATTGATGCAAGTACTGGATATATGTCGGAAAAACTGATAAAAAAAAGCTGGTCATTTAATTTTGATGAAAAAATTCTGTTATTTGTTTTGTAGAGCTAGTGAAAAATTGAATGGGAAATTGCGTGATTAAATAGAAATTGCTTTATCAAATTGCACGCTATTTATTATAGGTTTCAATATTAGCCAATTTCCTCGTTAAAATTAGTTTATTTATCCTGCTCAAAAAAAGCTTATTTGAAGTGAAACATGTCATTTCGACTTACGTTATTTAAAGTTAAATTATTTAACTAAGGAAAAAATTGAGATAAACTGATAATTTTCGAATTTTTTTCTAGTAATAAACATCGCATACTTTCCATGATAATTACACTTAAAAAATTACTGCCCGCGTAGCGCCAAGAGGAGGAAAAATTATTACAGGAAGATATTTACGGCAAATTAATAATTATGTGCCTTGAAGTAACAGTTATATCTCGTAAAGATTCAGTTTTGCACTAAACAGCCAAAATATAGCACAAACAACTAAAATATGGTACTGAAATTACAAGACCTATATAGATATTTCGTAGAGAAAAAAATTATATTATAAGTTAAATCAATAAAGCGACAAAAAACTAAAATAAAAAGCTTTGAAGAAATGGAATATTATAAAAAAGAAGCAAAAATTATCATAAATCGAATATCGAAACCATTAACACTAACTCATCGAATTTTGTCGTGTTATTAAGAATGACGCAACAAGAAAATATCGACAAAATAAAAGTAAATTATTTGAAAAAAAATATGTATATTTGGATTTAATTTTTACTTACAATTTTAAAATGATATACAAATGTCGGTCTACGTTTTTACAAAATCTGCGAACAGATTTTGTTAACTAAAGCGTATATAAAAACATTGCTATAGCATATTTCAGAATGTTTCCAAATTAGGCCATTATAAACAAGAAATAATTATAAACAAAAATAATATATGCGCCACACCTTCTCCACCCTCCCCAATATACTGCTAATTCTCATTTTCATTGTGATTCAAAAAGCGTAGTTCCTACTTCCATTATTGCGCCCACCTCCCACGAGACATTGTTCAACCGCACGACCTGCTCGTAAGTTATAAGTTATTTGGCATCGCCAAGTGTCGCGTGCGTAAGGAGCAACCCGTGGGAACTTCAGCATACCCACAATAGAGACGTGGAGGAGATGTAAGTGTACTATCGATAAAGGATAATTTATTCATTTTTTGCCTTTCCCAACATGTTGAAAATTAAGTTGAGTTTGATGCAATGTACAATATTGCATTTAAACACGTCTTTGCACAATAAAAAGTAATCTAAAAAGTTAACTTGAGAAAAACCAGAATAATATTTTGACATTTGAAAGGATAATATGAAGATCCTTTTTCTACATAAAAATAATTAATCATTGAAAAATTTTAGACACGGTATTATTAAAGAAAATAAACACAAAAAATGTTTAGATCGTATTTCTATAACTGAACTATATCAGAAGTAACTAACGTAGCTGATGTATTACCTATTGTGAGCTATCGCTCTGAGGTTAAAGAAAAAATATTTTTCTGTAATCCTAGTATAATATTTTATATAGCAATAAGCTATATTAGACTCTAATACCAACTCAAATTTTATGTACGCAAGTTTGTGCGTCAATTTTACTTGTATTTCTATTGTTTTCTTTATAGAATGAACCTTTCAAAACTCAATATTATTATAATTATAGATTAACTATTAGTATAATAAGAATTATCTAACAAAATTAATTCACAGAAAACAATTACCGCACTGCAGTAAAATAAAAAATCAATATCAAAGATAATGGAGAAATTTAATAAATTTAAAACTTTTTAGAGAGTGCACCATTTTGGTTTAGTCAACAGTTTTAGTTTTTTGTCATACTTTTTGATGACAAGTCATTGTACTAACCGCTTATTACGAATTAGCTAAAACCTTAATATTAATAATTCTATATTCCGTCGTATTATGTCTATTTTATTGTTTTTATCGTTAATCTTCATTATATCTGGAAAATACTATAAACATTAGATACCGACACATACAATCGACATACGCGGGATCTTTCGTACTTCATGGATAAACTGCGAGTCGTCTTTATGTGTCTTAAAGTAGCGGATGCCTTTTCCTATTTATGTTTAGGATTCTCGGTTAGTCACGTAGTCGTTTAAGTATAAAAGCGCTACCTTCTTTTGAAGTAAATGCAGCGACACTTAAGTTATTGGCTGTTATTAAGAGAAAAGCCCACATGTCCATGTAACTCGTATGAAGTCATGTAGATACGACTGCTATCGTCCTAGAATATCACATCTTTAGTGCCATTCCATTCCATACCATTAAATATAGTACTAATACAAGTGTGAAAATATGTTATTTTAATTTTTGGTTGCTTTGTTGCCGTAGTCAGTGGACGAAAGTAAACAAAAATAATTTCGTGTAAACATGAGTACATGTATTTATTATATGACATATATTGTATATAATTATACTATAAATACTCAAACCCACACACACACACACACACACACACATATATATATATATATATATATATATATATATATATATATATCCATTATTATTAGAAATAACTACAAGCAATTACAAAGCATACTGTTATGAAGCGACGCAAAATACTATTCGAGTTATCAACGTAAAATTAAGTTTTTAACAACCAAATTAAAAGTAATTAAATTAATTCCCTTTGCCTAGACTTTCTAATAATTTATACAGTAGCGTAAGTACAAGTAAAGTAGTAATTGTTGACCGAATATTTGCGGTTAAACTTCCAATTTAACGACTCCAAACGCACGATATAAATTAACAATTTCAGGAATTGTCCGTCTATGAATTATATTTTAATGTACTGTGGTTTGTTTATATATATACATTCGCAATTTAATTATTTCAATGGATTTTTATGAATGAGGTGTTTAAATATAGTAAGTTGAATGTGATGGAGTAACAAAAATAATTGTGAAAACAAAAATTTGCTCATAAAAAATTATGTTTTAAAATATAAAATATAAAAAAATATTTGGTATCATTTTATGGAATTCAAGTTTTTATTTCTTTTGATTACTACTATTTTATTTTGCTCTAGTTGTCGCGTTACCTTCTAACGAGCATAATTTCCTAAGTTAAAATTAGCTTGCCGTTAAGATAAATGAATTCGAAATTTCTTTTTTAATTAACTTTTACCAAATTTTAAACAATGGTGGACTCATAGATGGCAGACTTATTACAATTGTTTGCCGCCAATCACAAGGCGATAACTTTCGAAGACTATAAATAATTGATATAGGCTAGTTAATAATGACGACCAAAAACCAAATATTGTTGAACAAAAATCTGCCTATATCAGAAATACAAATTCTTTAAAAGTTAAAATTAGATATGAAAAAACCGACAGCTAGTCATGAATAGAGAAGATGCGAAGAAGAATAGGGAGGAATGAACAAAGAAACATAAGAACGAAGATAAGGTAACAAAAATGTCTTACAATAGCCTCTGGAAGATTTAATTAGATGTTATTATATAGTTATGGCGTAGTGGAATGCAATATGCAAGATATAGATTGAATGAGTTATACAATTAAGTAGTTAGAAGTTTTTGATCTTAGAAAGTATGATAAATTCATTCAATTATCAAGTAAATGCCAGAATAAATTAATTACAAGTTTTATTGTAAATGCTAGATTAAATTAGTTTACGATCTCGTGTGACTCACAAAGTCAAACAAGAGAGAGATTGAATTCTAATATAATCTAACTATTTACTCAAGTACACTACTAGTGAACATTTCGATGTATACAAAAATAATATTCAACGTTTGAGGGTTTAACGAAATTTAAAAGTTTTATAATAAACGGGAGGAATGGCGAGTGCTAGTTAATTACGAATCTCAAATCAACAACTGCAGGTTGTGTAATTATTGTGCAAAGCAATATCAAATCAGGCCATTTTAATTACTCTATCTGTAGCAAGCCGTGTAATAATATTTTGAAAAAGTTTATCGTCAATTATCGAGTGAATTAATTAGTAAGGAGTTATTAATCGGATAAAGTACGGGATTTAATTAATCAAATACATGCCATATTAAATTAATGCCGTGTTTTGAGTATGCATGAAATCGAATAGGAGAGATATATAGATTTCATGAATTCAAATGATTTAGCCACTTATAATATTAGTGAATATTTCCATGTGAATAAAAATATTATCCAATTTTTAAGAAATTTTACGCTAAAACTGTGGAAATGCTAGTAAAGCAGGAATTTACAAATCAACTGTTGCAGGTTGTACAGTTATTGTACAAAACAATATATAAATGTTAACTTGTCTATCGACTAAGTGACGTATACAGTGCAAAACTGTGTATTTATTGTTTTGAAACTCCGTATCGTCATTCATGGATATTCTTCAAATGGTAATAAGATCATGCAATAAATTTGTATAATAGCACATCCTCAACCGAAATTAAATACGTGATTTTTCACGATTTACTCTAAGTGCTATTGGATCTTCACTTTTAATAAAAAGACTAAGATTTGTTTATGTCAGTTACAGAAAATCTAAAGTTAGCACACAATATTGTAATTGCGCTATTTGGTAGAATATTTCCTCTCAATGTAGAAAGTAGAGCATAATACACTTTTACAATTTCTTTAAGAGCCCAGCATATTATGTTCACCTGTTGGTCGGATGTTTACATCGCCTGACCTGGCTCGGCTCCTGGCTCTATTTTTCAAAAATATCTTCGGATATGATTAACGATCCGTATTTGATCATTAAACTGTTAATTTAATTTTTCTGCACTGATTGTTTTAGATTTGTTTCCATAAACTTAGTTTCTTGAATTTACTACTTACCCTAAAAAATTAAACTGCTTGTAATATTGTAAATAAAATTTTTTTTATCACATTGCTGTTGGACAAATAAAATAATTTTTATTTCAAAATCGTTAAGGAGACTCGCTAACGATTTAAAATAAAGAAAAAAATCAATGTTGTAAATAATATATGCTAATCTAATATTGGTTGAAATGTACTTTTAAACATTTATCTCCTTACCAAAAACCCATCAATATTAAGTTGTTAGTTTAGCCAGGACTGAACCGTTTTGACATGTGTAATATATATTTAAATACTGGCTTTTGCTGAATTAATATTCGTTGGTTATGTACTCTACAAAAAAAGAAAGCATTTTAATATATTTTCCTAATAAGAATTATTTTTATCAATTTTATTCATTATTTACCACTTTTCGATCCTTATGGTATTTATATAAAAATGTTATTGACTTAAGTGCTGACATTTATATTAATATTTGTTGGAAATTTACCCAGGAAAAAACTGACACAAATTTGGATTTCGAAAAAAATATTACTTTAATATATTTTAATTATGTAAATTACCAATTTTGTTAATTAAACACTACTTGTATGGTTGGAAGTTTACTCCTTAAGAACTGATTTTTGTATATAGTGCTCGAAATGAAGTTTTGTTACGAGTAAAATCAGAAGTAAAGAGCGTTAAAAAAGTTTAGCAGTTTGTAAATCTGGATGTAGGAGGTAATCTCCGAAACAACACATCCGATTTCAAAACTTTATTCACCAATATTTAGAAATGACCTTCAGCATGAACACAAATTATATATTATCCCGTTAAAATATATTGTCATACCGACCAATTTTGCAACGTAAGTCAATGAAAAAACAGTCGAGCGAATACGTTTCTTATGAACGCTGCCTTAACGGTAAAAGATATATTGGAAGATGACATTGGTATTTATATTGATAATGATTAAAAACGTATTTACAGTTTAGTATTTTGGAAGTATAGTTTTTATCGTTTCCATTTATTTTAGTTTAATAATATATCCCCATCGTGTTTCCTTGAATATTTTTTTCTATTTATTACTTGTTATTGTGTGTCTACAATTAAATGTTGGCTTATTAAGTTTTAATTTGCCAAAAATGGATGCATTCAATTCCAAGGACCTTGTTGAAAATTTTTATAAATATAAAAATTACTAAATTTTATTTAGTTTTTTATGTACAATTTAAAATATCCTTGAGGCCACTACTTTTTCCTTTTACTAATAGTAAACAATTTTAATATACATGTCATTTTAAAATCATTTAATATAGCACATAAATTTGGTTGCAATAAATCACTCGAATATATTTTTTTTACCATTACCATAAGCTATCTGCCTATGGGGATGGTAAAAAAATATAATAATTAGTTTTACAAATATTGTGACGTATTTTTCATTTATTTATGATAAATTATTTAATTTTTAAATTATTTGAAGTGGCGAATAAGTTAATAGATAAAACTACACAGGGACAAAATCTACATATTAATATTGTTTTCACTGTTTTACGAAACCCCAAATACTCATTTAATACCAATTCATGCCTTAACCATTTACAGAAAACTAAAATTAAATTAACTCCAAACAAAACACCTGTTTTCGGACCCAATTCTTAAGGAGGTTCAAAACAGTCAATTATTGGTAAAAACTATAAATATACGCACTGTGTAAACCAAACCCCACACTCTTTCATTATTAAGAAAGTGTTCATTGGTTCAATAAAAATTATTTTTAAACACAAAACATATCGAAAAAAATTTATTATCTATACAAATTGAGGCGCCCATAGAACCGATTGACCCCTGACGATAAAAAATTAGTCGTATGACTGCAATATTCAATAGGCAAATTTTTCCTAGCCGCATTTTCCACTCGGCGCATATTTTCCTAAAGTTGTGTTGCCGGTACATTTTATTCTCATAGATTTATATCATCGTAACTGCTTCGTGCTCAGCTACATCATATTGCGAATTGTGAACACACATTTGGGTTTTAATTTCCATTATTCGGCACTAGGGGTGGGTGGGGCATTAAATATACCAGCTTATTTCATAAATATTTTCATTATTTATTTTATAGCGTCGAATTTCATGCATGCACGCTCGAAATTAATGTTAGTTCGGATTATTGGCACTACTTTTTGTTGCCTACTTTAGTGTATTTGCTTTCAAAGTATTAATCGATCTATGTACATTTTGCCATTCAGAATCACGCAAGAATTTATTTATTTATTTATTTATTAACTTTTATGTATAGTACGTATGGCGGACTTATTGCTACATGAGCAATCACTTCCAGTCAACCGTAACATAATTTAGAATAGATTGTAAAAAGAAACAAAATATCTCCAAGTGACCCGCAATAAAATAATGATTTTATATTTTAGAACCGAGATGTCAGTGGATATAAGTATTTCTAATCAATTCATTCAGTGCTACGACACTTCAATGAAAAGCAGTAAACATACAAGTTTGTTAAAGTAAACTATGATTAGTCTTTAAAAAAATATTTTTAATAGTTATTGTATGCAATTTCACTAATATTTAAATCTGTTATAGCTAAAAATTACAAAGGATTCTGTGATTTTGTCATACGTGCAATATAAAATGACATACAAAATCACTTGCTTGTTTTATATTAAACGATCTTAATGAAATTAAAACCCGCCAAATGCGAATAGAAATGGCGTACCGAGGCATTGTAAATTGCAATTGCAAATCCAGGGCATTATGAATCGGAAAGGGTATCTCGTTCATTTAAAAATATTTATGACGTCTGACGACTTTACACTGTCTATAATTTTAGAAAACACGTTATCGATGGTCGTTGTCCAAATATTGTGGGCTCAAATATTTCAAGAACGCAACCTTTTTAATGCGTGTAAAATGCCGTATATTTCTTAGTACGTTTCAATTGCACAATTAAATTTATGTACTAATTATTTTACTTTTAATATTTATCATACTTCACTTGAATTCCGGAAATCACAATGCTTTTTACATTTAATATGGTCGACAGATTACTCAGTCAACTTCAATCTACGATACCATCAATCTACACTGTTATTTGTTGCGAGTTTATTTATTACCACTTTTTAATTAAACATTGCATGATTTTTAACGGATTAATCTATATTTGGTTTATTGTATATTATTCAATGTATTTTTTTTTCATATACCCCTTTCAACGTGGTAATAAGTCAGTGACTTGTACACCTTTCACTCTACTACGAAATTCTCCTAACCTATTATCCTAAATTTATATCCGATATAAGTAGTACAATATATAATGAAAATATTTAATAGCGTGAACAGATCAAAAATGTTGAGTGATTATAACAAACTACAACCAAAGAAATTAGTTTTGCACACTACACCGACAACGACGTGTACTCTCACGTACTTCCTGCGTTTGGACTACTTATTTAATGACATTGTCGCACCCCCAGCCCTCACGCAGTCGACGCAACCCCACTTGCACACCACGTACACACAACATGAATAACTTAGCGAATAAGCCCAGCCCAAAATTTTGGTGCCTAAAAAATTATTAATATTTTGATAAATTTATTTATCTTTACCATATATGCATCTCTAAAGGATTGTCATCTAGAAATCCTAGGTTTTTGTGGATTCCATTCGATAAAACTTAAATGGAATTTCGTTACTCATTTTTACCTGCAACCTTTTACATCGAAACATTTCATGTTATTTACTAACACGTATTTACTTTCTTTGCCCCAAGTAAAAATGAGGGCTAGTAAATATAAACTGTTCATTTTGTCACCGTCCAAAATTTATTTATACTGGTACAATTAGAATTTTAGTGCTACCTTTGTTCAAATATTACTTGCCCGTTATGTATAACAGGAAATCTATGTATAATTGGAATCGTGTAACATGGAGCAACTGCATTAACTGTCCTACGCCAAATCTTGACAGTGTAAATTTATAGCAAAGGTAATATTTGAATATACTTTTTGTGTATTTATATATTAAACTAAATTGGTGCGGGCGGTAACCCGAATTGTTTTGCTGCATGTAATATAAGTCAGGAATTAAGAAAAAAAATTGGTCCGAACAGGACTTAAAATAATTTCCACAGTGTATTTCACAATAAGGGTATTGCATAAAATATAATTCAATAGACAGATAAACTCCGATAAACGAATGGAAAACTATTTGAAATTGAACGAATCATACCTCTGAATATATTGAGTCTAAATTTTCGAAAAGACTGGGTTTACCGATTTCATTTTTTTTTAAATATTTTGTTTCTTTTAAGCTACGGGACGGCGTCCATCCTCACTAAATATCGTCACAATAATATTACTTGAAATTAAAAATAAATGAATATAAGAAATAAAAAAACTTACACATTTATTTTGAAACTACGATATTTCAAAATGAACAGTAGAATACCATAAATACAGCCACCATTGAAAAGATATAAATAAAAGTAAAAACCTTTTAATTTTTTTGAAGAAAATTACCTTATGTGGACTGAATACCACTTGGTTGTCTTAAGGCAGTTTAGCTTCTTCATAATTTAATAACTTGATATTATATCTTTTAGTTTAATTTTGTAATTAATTTAAATTTGTGTTTTAATATTAATAGCTAGAGGAAATGTCTTAAAAAACTCTTAACAAATACATTATTATTATTCATTGCCTTAAATAAATTAATTTCTACTATAGTAGTAATTGCTTTCCAATTAAAACGAATTTAAACAAGACTATAGGTTTTTACATAAAAAAGTTAACAATAATAATAAAAAATTTGTTAAAAAAGTTGTTTTTTGATTTCTTCTTGCTTTTAACATGTAGCTATTAATATTAAAGCACAAATTTGGAATTCGTTGAAAAATTAAACATACATAATATCCACTCAAAATATTCATATTAGTTAAATTATTAGGAGAGCATATGCTTAAATTCAATAATTTAATTTAAAAAAATGTTATTTGTACGATTAAATGTTTTTGTTCTTAAAATGTAAAAGAATCATATAAATTAAAAAAAAACTATTTCATAATTTACACTAGAAAATTAAATCTTTAAAAATAAAATTATTATTATTAAGAATTAATGATACTAAGATATTTATATGACCCTAACTAATATACCCAAATAACAAAATATTATTTATTGGAGTACTATCCATATATTTCTTTATTTATTCATCAACTTTCGTGAATAGTACACAAGCCGAACTTATTGCTACATGACCAATCTCTTCCAGTCAATCATAACAATTAGTATTAAAATTTAGTTGGTCTACCAACTAAATATAAGGGATTTTAAAGTGAAAATTATATATAGTACATTAGACAAAAAAAAACAAAAAAATGCAGAAGTATAATTAATACAAATTATCAACGTGGGATGGGAAAGACAGGAAAGGACAAAAAATTATTCAGGGGAGGCAGGACTTTTTCACTTGATATTTGAAAATATTTAGGGACGTGATTTTCCTGGTGCCAGGATCCAGGTGATAATGAAGCATTTTTCGTTAGAGGTATGTTTAGGAATAAATATGCTGAGTGTACTTTCAGATCGTAGCCCAAGGCCGTGAGCAGACAAGTCTTTAAATTTGCCTGTGATATATTATATATTAAAAGGAAGTATAAGTACGTGAAGTTGGCGTCGATTATGGATCATGGGCCATTTGAGGAGTGACCTGTATTCAGAAATATGATTATATTTTCTGAGTCCGAGTATGTACCGGATGCATAAATTTTGAAGACGTTCCAACGTGTACAAATATTCTTCATTAAGATCACGATAGCACACATCTTCATAATCAATTAGTGGTAATAGGGATGTTTGACAAAGGTAGATTTTCGTTTTAGTTGGTAGAAAATGTTTAAGACGTGTCAAAGAGTGTATCCGGTCGAAAGCACGACGACTAACATCGTTTTTAACAGTTGACGTATATGGTATTATTGTACTATTTAGCATTAATTTTGTTAAACTAGGTGGGTTCACTTCAGAAATCAGTCTTTGACTACCAAAGATGATGGCTTGACACTTGCCTGGGTTAACCAAAAGAGCCATTTCATGAGCCCATAGACCAATTGAAGCGAGATATGGAGTACACAGTAAGAACAATAAACACAAAATTTTACTTATGATTATAAAAGTATAAAAATTATTTTTTTTAATCCAAAATCAAAACAGAGCGTAATTTAAACAATGCACCAAAAAAAATAATGTACATAAAATAATGTATGTTATAAGCATTTTACTCGTTTAATATACTTAAAATACCGTATGTTAAAAGCATAATAGTCGTGTGGTGTTATACCGCAAAATAATTCACATAAGAAAATAGTATATATGAAATACCGCATGTTATAAGCATTAAACTCGTTAAATACCTGTGTTTTTAATACCATTACTCGATCAAAGTGTACCACTAACATAACAAGACATTACTCAATATGTAGGTACTTCTTGGTTATAGTTTTTTATACGTATACAACTTATGTATTTTTTCAATAACATCAATTAGAGCCGTTTTACTCAATACATATTTGTAAATATATAAAAATATTATCTAAACGTGTAAAAATAACAATCTGAATTTACTACCAAATACCTCCTTATAGACAGTTTTCAAAATTGTTTACGTAATCATCGTTTTATTTAAAAATTATTGTACAAAACGTGCTTAAGTAATCTTCATATGGTACGTGTTGAGAATTATGGCTTTATATACCTTTTCGGAATTGCTTTTATTTCATACGAGGCGACTAGGTTTCCGGCAGGCTCAGCGCCCTGCTTTAGCTGCGCACACTCTCGCGTTTTTATGACGTTTATCTGCTTCTTAATTGTAGTGATTTTATTGATTTCTTATGTCTATGTTTTAAGATGCCTTATTAAATCACCATTGTGGTTTTGTCAGACGATATTTTACCTCCTATATTTAGTAATTCTCTTTTTTTTCGTTTTCTGGTCTACACGATCAGATCTCGGAATAGAAAATTTTGAAACACTTGTGACAAGTGAGTGATTTCCTTGCACCTGTTATTCTAACAAACCTATGAGGAATATGAAATTTTTAAATTTCATTTTTTCTTATTATATTCACTATTTCTCTACATTATCATCTCTTCAATATTTAAATGATTTAAATGAATTATTTGCTGACGATATAATTAACAGCATTTAACAAATTCTATGAAGTTTATAATTGGAAAGACTAATAAAGAAATATATTAATAATTAACAGCATGCACTGAGGAAAATGTAAATATGTATACTTATACGGAATGAAATTATTCGAAACAGTCACGAGAGCAAAAAAACTGAACAGTGATAAAAGGGAAAATACATTTTTTCTATTATTTTGTCGCTTGTAATTATGTTTCAGAAATTTAAAGGAAGATAATACATGAAGGTAGCACCAAAATAAAAGGAAGTATTAATATAAAATTAAAAAAGATTTTTTAAACATTATTTTTATTTAAGCATAAACTGAATGCACATCTTTTATTGATACGAGACTAATATAAGAATACATAAAACAGCTGTAACTATATTTTATTAAAAGGTTCTATAGGTGTTTTAAGAAATACAAGTCAATTAAGAAAATATAAAAAGGAATTAAAATGAATTTATTTTATTTGTTTACTTTACATAAAAAATTTAATGAAAAACGGGCAATAAAAGAAAGAATTAATATAAAATTAAAATAAATTTTTAAAATTGTAAACCACCTGTAATCCTATTTTTTAAAAGGTTTGATAAAAAGTCTTATGAAATGCATATTAATTAAAAAATATGAAGAGAAAATTTATTTTATTTTATTTTATTTTACGCCAAACTTTAATGAAAGCCGGAGAATAAAAAATAGGAATTAATATAAATTTAAAGAAGGTTTTTATATCATTTAACATTATTTAAGCATAAGTAGAAATACATGTCTTTTAGTGATACGAGACGAATATAAGATTATATGAAACACCTATACATATCATTTATTAAAAGGTTCTTTTAAAAGTTTTATGAAACATAAATTAATTTAAAAAAAGGAAATTTGTGTTTACTCATGTACGCGCGTTAGAAGTTTTTCTTCTTTAGCATAATACAATAATATCTTTATCTAGCACGTAAAAAATATCGGATATAAAATAATAAAATAACTGAAGCGTAGTCGTACGACGAAAACTGACGAAATAATAATTTATGATTCAGATAAATTCATACTGATTTGGAAACAGTCTAGCAGCTGATTACCTTACTTATAGAAAGCCTAAAGAAGTATAATTTCGAAAAATTAATCCTCTGGAAAGGTCTAAGATTTGGTGAATCAGCAAATATTTAAATATACCACGGTTAGTATAATTTTCTGACTTCTTAACTATTGTTAATCAAATAGTTATTACTCAAATTGTCGAACAACACTGTTTACCATTCACTAGATCGTGGTTTATATATACCATCACTTATGACTCGATTCCTGCTCTGCATGCTAAGGAATCCTCTTTCTCATTTGAATCATTGGAAAAAAGAATTTAAATAAATTTTTGAAATCCATAAGTATTAAAACTAATACGCTATTCAATACAAAATAGTATTTTGCACCCGCCATATTTCAGAGACGTCATATATGTAATGTTACTCTAGAAACTATGACAAATCAAATTACATCTCTAATATTAAATTCCATGCAGCCGTTTAGATTTTAGGGTATTACAAATAGTCGCAGATATAAAAGAAAAACAAGCAAAATAACTACCTTTATTCTTATATACAAAATAAAAGCACTATCTTTCTTTATCGCGCGATTGAGCAAAAACCGATCACGACTAAGTAGTGTGAAAAAAGCAAAGAAGGTTTGTCGGGTAAATGATCTGTCGTTAAGTGGTTTTCGTCTGATCTTGTTATTATTATTGCCTGTGAGTAAAATTAATGAAAATTTTCCTGTACCTCAACTGACAATAAGTTGAATACTGGCGGGTCTACGAATGTAGAGATCGCATCCACTTCGCATACGTCAGTGCTCTTCAGAAGTCTTATGCACGTGGAAGTATACTATTGTATGCTTAAGCTCACGGTTAACTCAAAGACGAAACGCATAGGACACTGGAAGAAGAGATAGAGTTAATTGCTTGTACTTTGCAAGAAATACAAAATGAGAGAAGAAAAATCACCCATAAACTTTGTATAAAAAGAAGGTACTGGATCGATCCCATTTGGAAACGGAGAGAAGATATTGGATATTACGTGACGCATTTTGCCGATTTGGATAAGACAAAACACGAAGTTCTGAAAGTGTATATCAGTAGAAGAATATATCACTACACGGGACGTAAAGTATTTATGAACACAATAAACTAACAATATGTTTTTTTATTATCTAAAAATTATGTAACAAAGTTAAATGTAAATAATATATAAAACAAATTCTTTAAAATAATTTTGAGGACAATTTTTATAATCAAAGGATAAATTAGAAACTGAAAGTCTCCTTGTTACGCCCGTGGTTTTGAATCTGACTCATAAAACCTTCGAGGCTCTTCTTGTACCAAAAGTTTGTATGCTTATGACGCCGATACATTTTGAATCGCCGAAGCGGCAAATTACTTAGATCAAATCGGTCCATTGCTTACACACGAATCTAACGACGACGCGACGTAGTTCTAATCGGTGCATTATTTACGCACGAATTTAAGGACGACGTAGTGACGATTTACGCCTTAAATCTAAGGACGGCATAGTTGCATTAGGCGCATAACTTTCGTACAAATTCATGGACGACGTGCTTGCATTCGGAGCAGTTTGGGAAGTATAATATCTTGAAAAATTAGGAACGTTGAAATGATATATTTATAGCAAAAATAAAGTATTGTTTAAATATTAAATAATAGATTAAATGATTCCGTATTATTTAATATTTCAAACATGTTTTTCTTCACTTTCACTTGCAAATATGTTGAAAAGATTTTAAAGGTTTCTACCACATTAATGACAAATTACTTTATCCTTTCTCTCACTTCTTTATCTGTGCTGCTTTTCAAATAATCATCTAATACATTTGCTAAATTTATTTCACTCTCGTCGAATAACACGTTTCTTGCTTTTGTTCTTTCGCTTCTTGACAGAGACAACGCAGTTGAGCCATTATCTTTACATTAACCTACTTTCATCGTCATTTGTCCCTGTTCTGTTAACTCTAGCAATCGGTTGGTTACTTTTGATCTGTCCTTGAAATATTTGTCCAAAAATGAAAGCACTTTTCATATTATATGCGAACAACCAATGTTGCAATAGCACCAGTCCTTGGAGTCTTTTCAAATAAATTTTCTATAATTCTCACAAATTTTAGCCCATTTATGCTGGCACTCGTAAACCTAAATAGTATATACTTACAATTAGTTACATTATTGTAGTAGTCTTTCATAACCATAATATCAGTCATTCATTGCAGATATTAATTTTATGTGAACAGCATGAAATGAATAGCATATAATTACCAGATGGCATCTGAAACAAAGCATAAAATTGTTTTGAAAACATATCAAGCATCATAGGATATATTGTAGAATGATTTGAGAAGAATAGAGGAGAAATTTACAATGAAATGGAATTTCCTAACTGCATCGTGTTGATAATAGTACTGTTTGTCAAGCCTTTCAAAAGAGTGGAAGTACGTACTTTAATCATAAAAAAACTTTAAGTGTAGTATTACTAACAGTTGCCGAGGCTGGTAATAATTTTGTTGTCGTGGATGTTGAATCTTAAGTTAAAAATTGCGAAGCAGGAATTTTTGCCAACTCGGAATTTGACGAGAGATTGATGAGCAATACACTGAACATACCCCAAAAAATTGTTGCCTGGTATTACAAATCTCAAGCTACAAGTCTTTGTGACTAACGAGTCGTTTTTCTTACCGGAAAAAGTCGGATGTTATGTGCTAACACAAGTAATTTACCTTATTTACTAAATAATATACTCATGATTTTATTTGCAATATACTGCACGACGCAACATACAGATAAGGATACATTTATTCTAATCTAGACTCTACATGCGGTATAGTGTTACAACCCTTTTTCAGATGCAGTATAGGGCTTTTTCGATAACTTGCAAAAATATAATACTTTTTTTAATGTAACCAGAGAAATAAATAGTACAAATAAATTTCTAAGTTTTATTTATCTTTTTACACATATTTAGGATAATTTTTATTGCAGCAATTTCTTTTATTTTTATTTAACTAATTATGCAGGTCGAAGCATTCCAGATTCGTATTAATATAAATTAATATTCCATGAAAACTATCTATTTTGTACAATAAGCTATTGTACATCTGTTTTGTACAATAAGCTAATGAACCAGTATTTTAAATTTTTCCTGTTCAGAATGATGTTACGAATCATAACTATACAAGAAATTATGAAAAAGGTCACAGGAATACTTTGAAGATTGTAAATTTATGGTATTAGTGATATTTAATTAATAGAAAGTGTTTTCTAATAGTTTATGAACTTTTTTGGAAGTAGTAGAAGTTGATGTAATAAATGCATTATACATTTATTGCATAATATGATTTTATGAATATGTTTATGTATATATATATATATATATATATATATATATATATATATATATATATATATATATATATGTATATATATATATGTATATATATATATATATATATATATATATATATATATATATATGTAGAGGGCACAGTAAGGTGCAAGAAATAAAAAAGTTTAGAAGTCGCTTAGGAAGCTTAAACAATTTTTATAAAAGTGTTAAATTATATATCTTTCTCTATATTCCACTGCAGTTTGTTTTCGAATAATTCATTGTTGTACTTCCACAATGCATGTTATTACAAAAAAAATTGGTCGAATAGTTTAAAGGGAAAATAATTTTTTCCAATTTTTTTTTATTATTTTTTTTCAAATTTAATTTAATATGAAAGTACTCACAAAAACCTATTCTCGGAATATTCTCCAGATTATTGCAATTGTATTTAGAAACAGGGGCGAAGAGGCGATAAACACTGCAAACAAATGTAGGAGCTTAGCTAAAAAAAAAATTAGCGTAATATTTATTAGGAGGGACACACGAGCATAAAGTAGAAGGTTTCCGCATTTGACAAAAGAATCTTAAAACAAAATAACAATAAATAACAGAATTTAGAATAAAAAAGGCCATCGATTTTTTTTAAAATTATAATTTAAATTCAAGTTATACGACAGCTTTTTTTCACATTTCATATATGATTGATTTGGAGTGAACATATCTTACATATTATATATAGCAGAGTGGTTTCCAGTTCCTTTAAAGAAATTAAATTTTTCAGTTATTATTAATATTTAAATACATAGCATATTACGAAAATATTTACACGATAATTTAAGTAAATTAGCAAAATGAAATGATGAAAATATTCTAAATCTTTCATAATCGAGTATGAAAAAAGTTAGCGGGTTTGAATAGAAAAACATGTGAATGTGAATTAATTCATTAAGTATACAGAGTACGAAGATGAATTGTTCAATGTTCCTAAACCAAAAATAATTTTATGAAAATAAATTTTGTTATACCCTTGAGTTAATATTAAGTTTCGATATTTCGTGGATTCAATATTTTACAAAGTTTCCCTGGCTTAAAGTAATTTAATATTGTAAGTGAACCTTTATATTATACTTCTTAAAATTAATATCCCAAAATCTGTGTTGGAAAATATGAAAAGGTTATAAAAAATTATGGAATGATCTAAAAATACTGCTGTTATTTCTATCGATGCCTAACAATTAGACAATTTTAGAAATATATGAAAGCATGAATGATAAAAAATATGAACATAAAAAACCTATTTGAATAATCTTTGCTCCGAACCTCATTTTCTTTTAATTATGACATAATCTACACTATTGAATAAACATTTATTTTAGTATGGGCAATTTCATTATTTTGTAAAAAATAAACAAATTTCTTTTTAAAATTTAAAAAAATTGCCTTTTCGTATTTGTTTCACATTAGGAATTTATTTAATCCTTGCCACGACTACGTGAATTCTGATGACAAAGGAATATACACAAAACTATAAAACCTAAAACCCAACTACGTCTAAAAAAACTCAAAGTATTGAAATAAGTTTCACAATCATAATGTCGCTGAAAGTTAATCGATGTGGCGATACAAGAATGTGTACGGTACTTAAAAAATTCAATTTTTAATTTGAAAGTTGAAAATATATTTTGATTTACATCCGGAGCTGTCTTTGAAGTGTAAAAGTACATTCTTTTTCCGATCTCTTCACAGTTATATCACCTATAGTGACTATTTTCATGTTGTGTAATTGAAATTTAATTCTTGCTTCTCGCTTATCGATAAAGGCAGTCATTTGTAAAATGTGCTTGGTTCTGAATAGCGTCCCTAAAGTGGTTCCTAATATCGCCCCGGGAACGATAATATGTCAGGGAGCAATCTTAGGAAACTAACTTAGGAACCCTCTTTTAGTATTCAAGCAATTTGTCTCAATTTTTGGATTGATTTTACTGACTATTTTCGCAAGGAAAATTTTCCTTTGGCCTACTAAAAGTCGATAACATCTATGGGTGGAATATTTATTATATTTTAATTTCATTTTTTACTAATTTACTTGTTTTATCTGTGTCAGATGACAGTTCGCCGTAAGCGGAATGATGATGACATATAAACTTAGATACAAACGGGGCGCCAAGTTGTATTCAGTACCTTGCGCCACCCTGAAATCGCGCCACATGAAATTGCTACAAGATATAACAAAAAAGTTGAAAACAAAGCTTGGTCGTTCCTTCATATCGTCTCCTTACTTCCTATATTTGTCGAAAAAGTAAAAATGTGAAGTTGAACTTTTCAATAGAACATTTGAAAGTTCGATTGGTGGGTGCTCTGAACTTGGCTCAAAAATTACTAAGCTCTTTGCAAAATTCTTCGAATACTTCATTGAAAAAAATGGACTTATTCAATAAACGCCCTGTCGGTTTTGTGCTGGACGCATATTCTTCTCGGTCTTTTAATGCCGTATAAAACCTTAAAAGAAAGTTAACTCAAGTAATTCAGAAAGTGTATTAGATAAAGATGTTCCATAAATTTTCACTGATGGTGAAGATAGCGTTGAGTTTTGCCAATGAAATTTTTATGTAGACTAATCGTTAGAAAAAATGAATCCGATACTGTAATTGTTTTAAATGACGCCATGAAAATTGGGACTTTGCCCTGAAAATAAATATCTATGACTCGCGCAATTATTAGCAAAAAGATAAACATTCCTTTAACTAAGTTAATGCGTTCTCTGATCCATTACAAAAAAGGAATCAGCTGTAACTGAGTAAAGGGGTTTAATCCCTGCGGGCCATTTGAGGCATCATAAAGGTTAACTCCAGTCGTGTAAATATTTTACCGGGCCCAAAAATGTCCATTGGTAAACTTTTTCCGTTATTCTCCGTTAATCTCCCCAGCGATGTTAGGGGGAGATTTAAGTATAGATGTGAGATAAAGTTGTGATGCTTATATTTTCAATTCGCGAATTTGCCAAAAAGCGTTATATTGAATGAACAAGCGATCCGACCATCTTTTGATAACTTGAGAAGGTACAAACTTATCGATTTGTCGTGTACATTTTGTGGGTAATGGTGATAAAAACACTGTCGAGAACATTTGAAATATCCCCGTATTTTGTAACAGTACCAAAGTCGTGTGACGGAAAGAAGTTATACAATATCCAACAACTTTGAAGTTTGACAGCAATGGTAATGGTATTAATGGTTCAACCGTTGCCTGTAGATGTGAGAACCTGTTAATGCTGTACACAACTTAAGCTACAACCTAATTGTACCTATATAAACTGTCCTTGTATCATAAAGTATGTGGTTGGACAAGCAATTTCTTTACGTTTTCAATAATTATGTAATATACCAGTCTTAAAAATTAAAAAAACTTGTGAATAAAAATATGATACGTATTAGGAAATATTAACATTTTACTAATTTGGAAGAACTTCTAATATTTAAATTACAAACTAAACTTTCAAGTACTTATTTCTGGTTACGAACCTCAAAAAGAAAAAGAGCCTAATCCTATAAAGTAACTCGCACAAATATTCATCAGTCAGTTACTACCATTTTTTATCAAAAAATGTTCAACATGGTAATTAAAACTTTTGCATACGGAAATGTACATTAATCCTCATGAACTTCAATAATCAGTGCTCAATAATATTGATAAGAAAATATTATTGAGTTGAAATCAAAATTTTTAATTTCTTTTTGAATTGGTGTATTTTGTGCGATATCAAAAAAAGGGCAAATCACGAGGCTTCCGAAACTTTATATATAGGATTTTAAACCAAATATATTTCAATTTAAATTAATTTCTAATAAAATACATGCCAAAGTCAAAATTATGAAAAAGCAAGTGCTAATACAGATTTGCTTAAATTTTGTCGGAAAATTAATAGAGATGATTCTAATTCTCGTAATTTTTCAGATGTTTTCAATATTTGTATACACGTGAATGGCATACTAGGCAATTTCCATCATAGGCACATGGTTGCATGAAGGGCATATAGTTGAAAATATTTTTAATATTGGTACATAGATTAACAGAAATAGAAATTATTCTTAAATATTATATGTTCCTAAGAGTCCACGGAACCGTTGAAGTGCGAATTCTACTACTATAACATGATCTATTTATTAATATTTGTAATATTGCACTTCATAATAGTAGGAAAAAGTAGTAGGACAAACCGCAAGAAAACCAGGAAACGACCAAAATATTTTCCAAAATTTTGATTATAACATGGGGTCTATCAACCAGCGGCGAATTGCATTTTGTATTAGAAAGTCAAGGTTTGTATTGAAAAACAAGGACAAGATTCTAGCTTTGCCGTTCAGAGTGATACGCCTGGAGTAATTTCATATGTATTTTGAGACGCTTAATTATTAACTTACACGAAATTCTTAATTATTAACTCACAATAATTTGCGCTTTCCTTCCGCATACGTTGACTTTATGTCCAGCAGTAAAACGTGTTCTCCAAAGACACATATTGAGCGACTAAAATACTTTTATTAGACAAGTCTTTAGTAAAAAGTAACAAAAAAGAAACAGCTATCCTCAGCAATAAGTAAACAGATAGATACAATAAAAAGTTTTGATAAAAAATAAACTAAAATTTAAAGTTACAGCGTGCCCAGCACCTTAAATTGTTTTCTTACTTTATATACCTAACTAGAAAAATCTATACTTTTTTATAAACTGTCCTCTAAATATCTCTAAATATTTTGGAATCATTTGGTCAAAGACGAGCAAATTTTCAAATCCACACAGTTGCTCAGCATACTGAAACAGAGACTACCCAAAAAGAAACATACAAAATAGCTAAAACATATGTGAACGCATAAATCACATACGTTCACCGGTTGGATTACTATATATATTTTTGAGAAATTTCCACGTAAAGTACAAAAAACTCTTATTTTATATAATTAATCGAATGAATAACCGCGCCACCACAATAAATTTAAAATGTAACATTGGTTTTGCACTTGACAAATTATTCATATGAACTGTGCTACGAGAACTTGTAAATATGGCTAGAATCCTAAATATATTTCAGATGTTTTTTGGTCTCATTAACAAATAACAATAATCACAGCCATGATCAATGCTCAAACTTGTTGAGAGTCATTTTTAATCAATAATCGTATGCTCAATTATCTCTTTACAAATTTATTGTTATTATACGTCGTTGCCTACACCCTTGCAAACTTCGTTAAATTTGTGTATCTTGTAGTCTTCTAACTTCGCTGGTTCATTTGGCATTCGGCATGGTCGTATTGGTCGCCGTTTGATAATAGATAATGGTAATCGATTATATTATTATATCTGCCGATTATTTTTGTCTTTTCTTTATGCATAACTATATTTTAAATTAAAAAGGCAAGCTTAGAACTCACTTTGTCGTTTTAAATTCGCTGTATCCGCTGTACATAATAATTTGTTCAATGTTAGGGTATACAAAGTACAAAAGTATTAAAAACCTAGGCAATATTTTAATTTGTTCATTTAAACAATTTTCAAATATTTTTTTAATAGTATAAAAGGACATTCCCGACAAAAAGCGTTAATTGGTAAAGTCAATTGTTAAACAATACCTCTATAAAATGTGAAACATCTTCAAAATTTATGAGCAAACTACATCATATCCAAAGTCTTGAAGTATTACTCGTACTATCTGTTGTGCTCTATTTCAATTCAATCACTTATAACAGAAACTTAATGGTCTCGTGTTAGCATAGCTTATTTTCGTAATTGTATAATAACTCGTCGATACTTCTTCTTTTATATTTTATATGTTAACTAAAATCTGGTCGTGAAATATATGCGTACCTAGTATATTCAAAGTTCTAGATGTAGTTTTGCTTATATAAATAAAAAAAATGCAACCCCAACCCCACTCGAAACGTCGAAACCCCACTTGTCGTTATTAATTTATATTCCGTACCGATCTATGTGGAACAGGTACGTACTTTTGTTGTAATAAGTTCTTATATTTAAGTAGTTACGTTTATTTTTAAATCTCATTCTGAATTTCACTCTCCATATTTCCAAAACTATCTTCTCGTTGATAATTTTTGAGATAACGATGATGAAACTTATTTCAAAAGATATTATGGAAATTTTGTCAAACAAAATTTGTCATTAATTATAACATATTTATTCATCTAATCCAAATTATTAGTTTTTATTTTATGGTTTATGTATCTAGATGAACAATTTTTTATTCGATCTGATTAACCTTTAAAAATACCTAAACTATAAAAAATACTCGAGAGATTGTAAGAATTTTCACATTTGTAATCTGTATTACATTTATTTTCAAATCTCATTCTGAATCTAACTATACATATTTTCAAACTTCTCGTTAAAAGTAACATAAGAAAAATGTCTAAAAACACACCATTAAGAAGTTTTTTTACGAATCTTTTTAAACCAAATTTAAAAAAAATTGTTTTTGTATTTTAGACTACCCCAAATTATTATTTTTATTTTATACAATATTTATACCACTGAAGAAATTTTTTATGTCATATTCCTTTCATATTTCCAAAACGACAAAATATATAAAAAAATATATATTTAGACATGAGTATAAGAGGTATAAGTTTTGAATTTAATAATTATTCTAATTACATATTTTAAAAAATTCTAAATGTATTATTATTATGTTACTACAATTCGAAAATACTTCTTTAAACTTCTGAAAAATTCGATCGACAAAAAGAATCATAAGACCGATAAGATACGAATCTCAATTTCTATTACAATTTGAGCTTAGACTATTTATGACTAGATTTTAAATATCAATAATATATGATATTTAAAATCTATATCTATATAACACAAAAAATATTTTTCATATCCATCCATAAGCTAATATTTCACCTTTATAAATTGTAAAATTCTATAAGGAAGTTAACAACATACAGGTGGATTATAATTTCTGTATGTTAGGCAAATATAAACCATACTTACATTTTATGCAAGTATACACTATACGTAAAATGTAAAATTTCATTAGTTGCAAAAAATATATCTTAGCTTAGCTTTGAAAAATGACATTATTCAAAAGATAAGTAACAAAATTATGTCTTGGGAAAGATTTGTTTCATTACCACCAACAAGTAGAACATCAAAAAATATATGAAATCTATGGATATTTGGCGTCCGTTAATACGATATATTATTTACATATAAGAAATATGATATAATAATTAATCGATGTAAATTATACATTGGAATATTTATTTATATCGATGATGATTCTTGAAATTCGCCATCAGTCCAATCGTCATTTTCTCGTTTTTAGGTTTCAGTACTCAAAGAGTCTCGGACCCGAAACCTTATTGGAGCAACTACCTCTGTCCGTTAGAGGCATTTAAACGAAATAAGAAAGTAACTTGTTGTTCACATGTAATAGTAATTTCGTATTTAAAATGACTTAAAATTATATTCGAGGCGGCTCCCTAAAATGCAAAAACGACAAAAAAATTGTTTTCCAAATACATATATTAATAAACCATTTTAAGTACAAATCTTTTTTTATTTTTTTTTTGCTCAAAAATAAAGGTTACGTGAATCGATCCGAGGTTAGGTTGTCGATTAAAATACTTTTTTTCGATATCATAATTCAAGGGTGAAGCGGATTTCCCAGTTTGGGAACTTATCGTTTTGTTCGTTTCACCGAGCACTATAAAATAAAGATGTCCGTAGCCATACTTTCTTCAGATTTTTTTTAATTTTCGCAAGCGTACATACGGAAATGCATACTTTACGTAAATACATACATATACTTTAGACTTCGATATAATTTGTGCTTATTCCTAACATTTCTTTGAAAACACTCTTCTTATGTTACTTTCACTATTGCCTCTTAGGTACTAAGACCATATTTTGTAGAATTTGATAAATGTACAATTTTTAAATAATTTTTTTCTCAATTCTAGGCAAATGAACTAAACATTTATTCGATTTTGTCTCTTTTTTCACTATTAAGCAGCCATTTAAGAGCTACATTGTTACGTATTATTCAATTTGTTAGGATTTTTATTTATCCTTTCTAGTCACTTAAAAACTATGTTGAAAAATTTTCCTTGCTCAGAAAATATGAAATTTAGTTAAATTTGAATTTTTGTTTAGCGTATGTAACCCAATTTAGTCGTACTCAGTTGTATAATGCTTAAAAGAGTGGAAAATTAATGTAAACCAAATACAATATATTTCTGTAAGTCATCTAAAAATCGAAACTAGTTAAATATTTCAATAAAGCCAGGCAACCCCAACTTTTCCATTTGGGTATCGTATTTTCAAAATCTATCACCAATCATTTTATAGTATTCTTTAGCATCTCATTTAATTTTCTTTATTAGCATTTCTTACCAATTTGTTTTCTTTTCCATTTTTACTAGGAACACTTATAAATTCACTTTTTTATAACGGTTACAAATATTTTTTTTATTGTTTATATATCTGTCTGATGACATGTTATAAAAAAAACTATTGGCTCTATCGTACAGGTAAATTATATGTAAAAGTTCTTTTTTATTTCACCATATTAAAATAAGCATTTTCTTTTAAATATATAAGTCTTTTAAATATATAGTAAGTCGTATGTTACTTTTAATATATAGTAAGTCGTATGTTACTTTTACTTTATATTGAGGCACATAATTAAATAACTTTTATAAAATGTTGTTATTTTAGATTTAGAAACTTAGAAATCATTGCTATGTATCAGTGTTCAACTAAAATTACTTAGATTACTTTACAATGACAAGTTACTATTAAATACTTACCATTAATCAATATGTAAGTAAATAAATATTGGGTTAATAGGAAATTAGTGAGCGTTATATTTGCAAACATTTTTTTAAAAGTTAGTACATTATTAGTTACTTTTGCGCATAGTAAGCAGCATTGTTATCTATAACTCATTTCCAACGCCATCACTTCGGTAATAGGTTATAGTTAATATAAATAGTGAATTCAGAGAAATTATTACGGAGAAGCGTGAATTAAAAAAAACCATTAAGGAAAAATCGTGGATTCAAAACATTTATTAAGGAAATCTGACAATTCTGCTCTATCATCAAACTTTTTTATCCTGAGTGTGATTATCTAGAGGCCGGAATAAATACAATTATGTTAATGCTAAGTCATGGGAATATGCCATACGTATGGCCGGGCGTTATCGTGAAGGTAATACATTTTTGAATGTATATATATATATATATATATATATATATATATATATATATATATATATATATATATACATATATATATATATGTATTTTTCACATATATATCGTGTGATGTATCTTATTAATTTTGGTATTTACTTGACATAGAATTATTTCTTAATTATAATAAAATATAAATCAAAAGCTTCTTTAGTTATCATTAAAATATGACGCAGATTTAAAGATATTTTTAAAATTGGAAATAAGAAGATTAAAAAATAATAGTACCCAGAGCGATGGGTAAAATTGATACTTCACGTTTTTAATATCAAACGTGATATTCTATTTCATATTGTATCGTCATAACTACAGACCATAATCACAGTTTATATTAACTAGTACATACTATTTATCACTATAACATGATACAGTTATCGTAATCTAGTATAGGTATTGTCACTTAGAGTAATTTCTGTAATCTCTAGTGATCATTATAACCTACTATAGTGCGTTGATACTCCACAGATAATAATGTTAACACGGGTTCATATTTTGAATTAGTGAGTTCACCCACTAACTCTTGTAGATATTAATGCAGAAAAATATAATTATTTGATATACGAGTATCATTTAATGTAAATCACACAAGTTATGTCGAGGAGAGTACAGCTCCATGTCGTATTCTATGAAACCTTTAGAAGATTCGGAATATCGTATCGGTATTTACGACAAGTGAACCTGTGATCATCTTTTTGAAGAGGCTGTGCAAAATTTATGTATATAAATAAAAATCGAATTATTTAAAAACATGGGTGTTTGCATAAAGTTTATATATTTAATTGCTATTTTTAATCCAGACTAGTGAATGCCTAACCAAATGAAACTTTTGACACGCTGATAAACTTTTCAAACCTAATTTTGAAAATTTCAGTAAGTATTATTATACAATAAAATACCCAGTCACCAAACTGCACTACACAAAAAAGTTTTTAAATGTAGGATATTTTGCAGAATATCGAAAAGAGTAATGAATGTTACAATTACTTAAATAATAAAATTCAGGGGGCGTGCACCTTGAACTTTTCTAAGCTCATTTAACATCCAGAGTCTGCTTTCCCTTTGCGGAAAATTTATTGCACGCTTTAAACGGGTGTCTATTTTAATCCAATTAACATTTCGCATTAAACCAAGTCTTACTATCAATCTTTTTAAAACTACCCTTATCTTGGCTCTTAATTAAATTAATTACAGTTTGTTAGCATCTCTTTAGAAAATAGGTATTTGAACATTATTTCCTGTAATATATTTAATAGTATAGAAATTTGTTTGTACTTTTATTTAAATATCAATTCAACAATAAAAATAAATCTTATTGAACCTAGGTCAAATTCCAAAGGTAAATATCTTACGACTTCTTTGCCTTTATATATATTTGGAAAGCTTATTCTTACTGTTTTAAATTACTTTCACATATACACTTGTAATTCAGCTCAAATTGCATTTCGTTTACCAACTTCAACATTTTAGAAACGAATATTTACATTTATTATTAAAACGCATATATAATATGAAAAGGTGTATTTGTATCAGGTATATTAAAGGTATAATTAAAGTTCAGAATTGAGAGGGTTGGAAAATTGCTTCATTCGTACATTATCTGATAAAGGCTACGGTGAAAATAAATAAGAGTTCAGAGTTTAAACATTTTAATACAAAGATGAATTGATTCATATATATTCATAATATGAGTTGCATATATGTTCGTGCGTGGATGCGTGTAATATAAAGTGCTGTAAACAAAAGATGAAAACTAGGAATGAAAAGAACATCCTCGCGCAACCAATTCTGTATTAATACTGCTCTTACGAAACATAGATGACTTAATCTAAGGTTAGTTTACGGTAGTTTTTGTTTATCTGACAAGAGCGGGTAATAGTTACTGCCACATATTTATAAATATAAGTGTCACGGCCTTTCTTTCTCGAAGCCCAACTCATCCACCAGTCACTCATCATTGAATTACCTGGAATACAGAATATATTGGTAATATGAACTATTATATAGCTGTGTTAGTGCCCTCATTTGCCAATTTTTAAATCAGTGCCCTCAATTGGACATTTTTAGTACTTCAATTATGATTATTATAACAATTATGATTATTATACTACCCTTAATTTTTTTAGTAAACTGGGCTATCGACAGAGCCTGTTTATTTTAAAACTACCTAGTCTCATTTTAGCTCCACAATGAACACCAATGTTTGCGATCCGCGCTCATTTATCGTGTAAGTAGCTCACGCTATTTGTTTATTTTTTACTGCGGTCTTCGTTTATTTATAGTATACGTAGCTCGCGCCATTTATTTATTTGATTTTGCGGTCCAATCTCTCTTATTATTAGATAGATGCTCGCGCTCAATGAATATTTTTAACGATCCCAGCGCAATTTAAAAAGCCGCTTACGCTTTAATTACATTATTGTACTTACTCTGCCTTTGTGGAACTCTTTGAAATTTGAGTAAGTTTGATTATAAAGTCCAAGCTCTTATAGTATTTTCCTCGGCCTCTCGATTCCACAATCTAATTCTATCTTTTGGTACTATATGAAGTATTTTTATTTTTATATTTTTACTTAAATGTGGTCTAATTTGATTATTTCAAGTGAATCGGCAATTTCGTTGGTAAATTGATTGCGCTGTTACGATAATCACGTTGTACGTGTTCCACTCTATTACAGCGATGGCATCGCTTTAGTTCTGAAGTAAAAGGCAACGAAGCCGTATCACCGCTCAAGTTCGCAGTAAAAGATGTTCCGGTCAGGTTTGGTAAACTTTGAACATGGCGGACTACTTTTCCGAATAACGCAGCGGTGCTTGCAATGGACTTTGCATGAGGGTATGGGTACCTCCGGTTATTAATTCCAATATTTTTCTTTCACAAAATTGTAGTCTTAATTGTTTCAGCATTCGATGTTTCTTCGCTGCATAAATAGATGCGGTAGAGAAAAATTATTTTGAAAATCTCGGCATAAATTGCGGCATTTCGGAAACGTATTGCAAAAATCCTCCCTCAATGCTAGCCAGGTTCTCTGCACAGGTGCCTACACATTGTATAACTCACGTGCAGGTCCAGTGAAAAATGGTACACATATTGCAATAGTCTCTACATCATCCCATCCATTATTTGTGGCCACACATACTTCTGCACTACATTCACTAGGTTCAATATCACCAACAATTGGATTAAATGTATGTAAAGCTCTAGCTTTCCAGAGAAACCAGCATTAGCTGGTTTCTTAATGATTTAATAATTGATTTAATAATTCAATCTAAGATTAGTTTGCATCTATTTTTGTTTACATTACAATTGCTAAAAAAACTGCTGTATAATTTTTGCGACAAAAACCCCCATTTCATTATTATAAATTTTATAATTATGATTTATCAATTATATAAATATTATATATATTTATATAATTGATAAAAAAAGACAAAATTATTTCTTTTAATATTGATTGATAATTAAAAGAAATAATTTTATCTTTTAAACTACAATCATTAGAAACCTTTTAAATTTACGTAAGTCCTCTTTGTTTAATCCATCCCAGCCACGAAAAATATTTATATGACATTCTTCTCTTAGCTTCTCTTGCGTGGTCCGTGAGTAAACAGGCTTACATATATTTCAAAAACAATGTTTTTATATTTTATTACATATATTATGTAACCTTAAATATTTTTCTTCCTTAAATATCTTCGAAGTATAGACTGACCAGTTTTACAGCTTTATTATCCTACCAAACGTAATGCTAAAGTATGTTTGTTTATCTCGCATCTATGTAAGATATTGACATGATTTTTTACACATGGTCTGGTTTGGGGATAGGGAAATGATAAAGTATACTCCTTATCACGAGAAAAGTCTTGTTTAAAACTGGAAAAGTACACAATATGAATAAAAAAGCGGCGTCGAAATGTGCAATAGATAAACTTGACTTTTTTAATCTAATGATTCAAAAAACGCAATAAAAATAGCTACTCAGTTTAATTTTTAATTAAAAGTCTTACCTGCCCAAAAATGATTAACTGGCTGAGATATGATATAGGTTACTTTTTATTTCGGAATATCTCATTACTTTGAGAAAATTTTTAGGTGAAACAAAAGTACAAAATGAAAATAAGGAAACAACTTTATATCGGAGTAACAGATAGATATAATTTTTGAAACGCTACATGATCAATATAATTTAGCAACAGAATAACTTCCTTTAACCCCAATTTAGAGAGAAGTATTTTTATTTCAATTGTCATTCTTGTTATAAAGTCACGAAAAAAATGTGGAAGAAATTTAATTTTACCTAACCATTCTAAATAACATTGCACGTTTTAATTTCTCCCTACAAGTTTTGTAACTATAACAACGTAAGCAAAACCGCGGGATAAAGTTAGTATTTATAGATAAAACAGGTTACTCTTTTAGACGTTCTATATATATATATATATATATATATATATATATATATATATATATATATATACATATATATATTATTCTAGAATATTAGTTCGAAATTTTAATTAAAAAAACACTCGTGTTGTTTCATTCGTTTGCACATATTCGAAATACAAATCAAAACTAACAAAGAAATAGCCAAAATAATTCAAATATTTCTTAAAAATATACTTACTAAAATCATTTACTAGAATTAATAAGTAAAATGCATTACATAGTTCAATAAATGGAATGAAATCGAAACTAATTATAATAAGGTTCAAAGTTGAATAATTTCATTATTAACATAACGTTAGAATAACTAGGGCGTCCCCCAAAGGCGATACTAGAAGCAGCGCTAACAATATGCGCATAGCTTCGTGGAACATCTGATCACTGACCGGACGCAGTCAAGAATTGACAGAGATTTTACACAGGTGGAACAAATCGCCTGTAGGAACTTAAATGGAAAGGTGCAGACATTGACAGAGAATAGCAACTCCTCTACAAAGGGACTATATCAAATAGAAATGAAGTCACATGGTTCTCAACCAAAATCTAAAATAATTAATTAATAAGGTAGGAAGGAGTAGCGACAGATTTGTGAGGGCAAAGATAGCCCTGGACAATAATTTCCCCTTAAATATTAGTCACTGCTCACAGGAAAACGAAAGTCATTCTGGGAGGATCTCCACGACATCATACAGCCCATACCTATAACAGAAAAGAGAATTTTCGGTAGAGACCTAAATGAGCATGTAGGATATACTGCGTCTGATTATGCACTAGCCCATGGTAACCTTGAATTTAGTACCTTAACTGCCCAAGGTAGAACTGTCATCAAAAGGCCATCTGAATTCGATGCAGCTATCGTGAACGCATTCTCCGACAAGAAAAGCGAACATCTTATAACATATAAGAATGGTAGGTCAGTCTGGCAAATAGATTATTTCTATGCGACAGAGCAATACTTTAATGCTTTAAAGACTGTAAGATCACACTCGGGTAGGCTCTCACCGCATAACACGGACTACTAGTAACTTGCTTAAGACTCCCGCCTTGCTTCTCGAAATTGCAGCTTAATTCAAAACAATAATCACGGTATAATATAAACTAATCTGAAGGTGATATATTCGTTGAAGAGAGGAATGAGCTCCACTCTTTCTGTTTGAAAACAGCTAAGTTTATGCATATCTAAGGGAAGATTATAAATCAACAAAAATACTACATAGTGGAAGTAAAAGTGATACCGTAGAATAAAACAATGCCTTTAAATAGTGGCAGGCTTCAGGATTGGATGCCGATAAAGACAAATATAAAAAAGCAGAGAAAATATCAAAGTCCTGTGTAGCAATCGCAAGACCAGAAAGCAGACTCTTCTTCTACGAAAACTTAGAAGCAGTGCAATCAGTAAATGAGATATTTAAACTAGAAAAAAAAACATCAGAATCAGGCAAAAAACGTAAAAGGCAGCAAGTATATAAAAGATATATCTGGCAAAAGATGGCAAAAATACAGTTATGAACTACTAAATGAGGAGTTCCTGCACGAACCACTAAATCCAATTTCTCCAATGCAAGGCCTTGTTGAATAAATCTGAGGTCATCTGAGGCAAAAAACTGAGGTGAACACAGCCTTATCCAAAATGAAGTATAAAAAGACAATTGGACCTGATGAGTTGGGATATGGAAAGGAGCTAGGACCACTGGAGAGGACTAGCTCATAAATATTTTCAATAAAATTATGACTAACGGAAACGTACCTAATATGTGGAGAATCATTAATATAATCCCTTTCTATAAAAACAAATAGGATATGGCAAATTACAGCAACTACTGTGGTAGTAAACTGACGTTCCATAGATTAAAAATTTGGGAAATGATCCTCGCGAGGGAACTAAATAAAATTGTTAAAGGTACTCTTAACCAATGCCGATTCATCAGCGGAATGGTAACGATAGTTGCAATACACAGCGTGAAGATTCTGATAGAAAAATATAGATCGTGGAAGAAAGACCTACATTTTGTATTTATTGATCTAGAGCTTTTGATCGCGTATCTAAAGATCTACTTTGACGAAGTTTGAGATCACAATTAGAACTGGAACATTGCATATCCTTGAATATATATTTATACAAAGGAATAACTACAAGAATTAGCAGCCCCTCACGCCAAACTGACAAATTTGAAATAAAGGTCGGAGTTCACCAAGGATTCCACAACAAGCCCGTTATTGTTTAACCTAATTATGAACTACATCATGAAATATCTGCAAAAACTTGTACCTTGGATACTGCTGTAAGCTAATGATATAGTTCTCATTGCCGAAATTCAATAGAAATACAGGAAAACTAAATGCATGGTAACAGGCACTAGAGAGGCGAGGTCTTACAGTGAACAGAGACAAGACTGAATACGCAGGGTGTAATATTTCTGGAAATAACGTTAACAACAACACATCAGTGATGATTGAAGGAACATCTCTGAAAAAAGGTAAAGCTGTTTAAGTATCTCGGTTTAATTGTAGCTCCGAATAAAGCCTGAAAAAGACATCTAGTACAGAATAACAACTGCCTAGCTAAAATAGATATCACTAACCGAAGTATTATGTGACGCTAGAATGCCCATCATACTCATAGGTTGAGTTTAAAAATAAGCGGTATGACCAGCATTGATATACGAATTGGAATGCTGGCGGATGAGAAAGGTAGATGAACAAAAGATGCACATCATAGAAATGAAAACGCTGCGTTGGATCGGGGGAGTTACAAAACTGGGCAGATTAAAAAAATGAATACCTTAGGGGAACATTTAAAGTCACAAAAATTGAGAAATTGCTTGCTTTTGTATGGACTCGCTATGAGGTGCAACGAAGACATATGACCAAAACAGTGTTAAAAACAGAGGAAGGAAAAAGAAACCGAGGTCGCTCGGCTGCCAGCTGGAAAAGCACTATAGATAAAGATCATAAAATTATGAATTTGAACTCAATGACAACACATGATAGACTGCTGTGGCGAAAATGTACGAGGAGGGCTAACCCCGAATGAGAAATGGGACCATAGCCAGGAGAAAGAAGAAAAAGAAGAAGAATCACTAGGTCAAAGAAAATTTGAAATTGTAATGTGTATTTAGGCAAATATAAACATGTAAGGTTACACAATATTTCTATTAAACAATTTTTGCAAATATTAATTTTTCTTGACGTAAATATATTCAATAGTTTCTGAAATATATGCGTTAAATTTACTCATGTTTTTGGATTATCTTTCCCAAATTACGATTTAAAATATTTGTGTATGTTTCATAAGCAAATTATACCGATATGATATATGACATTAAAAAATATTAAGGCCTTGCCGATATGATATATGACATTAAAAATTTAGTAAAAATATATGGGTTAGTTAAAGCAAAAGTTAGTAAAAATAAATGGGCAAATAAGACGCATTACTATGCCAACTTAAAGCTTCTATGTCACATGGTTTCTTAGAAAATCGTTTGAGAATGTAGAAAAACACAAATAAATCGCCTACTACAGCCTTTACATGGGCTTCTAAAAACCCTTATTTTTCGTAATTTTAGGTTCAGTAGTCTCAGAAATAGGATTCATTATTTTCAGTATATTTTGTTTATATTTTCAGGATATATCTGAATCCATAATAACTAAAATTATTAATAAAAATTACCCTTATTCCTAGTTCTTTCAAAGGACACCCCACACTATAAATGAAGTTTAAAAAAATTCATTTCCAGTATGTATCCCCCCTAAATCGTATCTAATTACGATACAGATATTTTGGAAAGTAAGTCATTGAAGTATGTGCGAGTTAATACGTTTTACTATCATGCCAAATTTCAAGTTCTTACGTAAAGCTTTTTCTTTTTCTTACGTAGGACGCACGCACGCTCGCACACACACCTATATATATATATATATATATATATATATATATATATATATATATATATAAACTACTGTGACAGACTCACGGACAATGCAGGCATAACGTAACTGTTATTTTGTTTGTCATGACAGTATAGTCACGATCTATTAATACTTTAATTACATTTCCGTCTTTTGCTATGATGTCGTACCACATTATGATTTAAAATAGTATTTTCTCCGTCATTGGTCACCGCTGGTTCCTTATTACCGCCAATAATATTTCTCCCTTAAAATGTATTTTTTCATTTTTCGTTAATGGCTTTATCTCCGTCATAAATATGTATAGACATAGACATATCAATCATAAATATAATAAATCAGATATATTTTGAAAACGGTTCCAGTTTTCAGATTTACTTTTAAACCTTACTTTGCATTGTATTACTTTTAAACTTCACCAAATGATGGTAGATAGAACTACGAGCAATTTTATAATTTTTAAGTATATTCCAAGTTCAACATATATAATAAACTTTTTATATCATCACTGGGAACAAGCGTGTGCAAAATTTATTTTGTTTTTGCAGTATATGTTTCATAAAATAAGTACTTACTTTTCTTGTCTAAGTTACTAGCAGTAATATCCGCTTCCAGAGTCTTATAGAAAGTTACGAAACAATCGAGACCAATAAATGTCGCAAGCAAATTTATTTGAGACTCCTTTAATTTGTCTCGGGTTCGCCTAAAACTATCGCAACTTTTATTACTATGTACGTGATAATGATTGTATTATGTCCAGTAACTTATAATTATGTTAGGTATTATTGTAGAAAAATACATAAAACAGGTGTGTTTTTACCCAGGTGTTAACGAAACTGCTATCGGAATAACATAAGCGGGTATCTACATAATAATTCTTTAGGAAAATATGAATATAAATCGATGCAATCGTTTTTGTATGAAATTTTTACCAAAATAAAACTTTGGTCTAAATGAGGTAGTACTAGAACCACATTGATAAAAGTAAAACGCAAGGAAATATTGGTACAAATCCCACTAGACTTAAAAACATTTTTGGAGTTTCGTAAAATGTGTATCTTTAAGTGACGTTTTAATCGTGAATTCTATTATGTCATAGTATATATGATTTATATTATAATACGTATAAATAGTGATTCCAACGTAATAAAATAATATTTTTAAAGCTGCATAAAATGTCTATATAACAGATACAATCCTATAACTATTATAATTACTGCTTATATTGCAATATTACGGTGCCTTTTTAACACAGAAAAAATAATAATATTGGTTACAAGTATCAACTCGTAAGCACATATGATTTACGATTAAAATTTTACTTTAAATTTGAAATTTTATAAAACATCAAATATCTCTAACAGAATTTATACCAATATTCCCTAGCGTTTATATTTATAACCACTGCTTTTTTTACTACATCATCATGTTTATTTATTGTGAGATAAATTATGTTATAAATGTCACTAGTCAAAACCAATGAAATGTCACAAGTCACAAGTCAAAACCAATCAAAACCAATGAAGTTCATAATGAGGGTTAGTATTAAAGAAATAATGTATGCACTCAGATAATTACACCTACACTGAGATGAGAGTTCGCCTGTATTCAAAACTGAAAATGATTATATTTATTTACTGCTTAAGGATATTACATCTTAAATCAGTATTATTTCAGTCTCTAAGAATATCACGTAACTAATTAGTACTCAACATCGTTAATAACTAACGTGCAAGTGTACGCTCTATAGTAATTGTATAGTAAATATCACAAGGACTGTCTTTCGTCTACAATTCAGATTGATAGTCCACTTTAATTCCATCCAATTAAGCGATGGGAAACCCTTGAGAACGTGCGTTCGATGGGAATAAATGTTATGGAACTTTTTGGAGGCACTTAGCCAACTCATGTTTGCTTGACGGAGATATAATCCTAAGAAATCTGTTGACATTTATTCCGTTCCAGAATTTAAAAGATATTTCAATTTATATGAAATGCAAATTATTCAAGGTTTCATTTAGAATTTTGATGTACGAACCTATTATATATTCTTTATTTATATATTCAAATATTAATTTAAAATCTGATTATTTTTGTATGACAGCCAGTTATTTTTACGATCAAATTATTAAGATTACGATCATATATTATTAGGATCTGACAAACTTCTGCAAAAAATAAAAAATTAGCTGTGTTTTTTCTAGCACTGGTATAGCAACTATTTTTCCAATTGACAGTTTTCTATATAAATTTACAGATTTTTTTCAAATTTATGTGGATTGTTATAATATTTTATTAATTTTTCTGAATTTTTTTAAATCTTCTTGCATAAATTTATTACAACCTATGGACTTGCAAGCAATATGTTTTTATCGTTCACCTAAACGTATTTACCCCACCCTTAAGCAAGTTTATAAACCTTACCTTAAGCAAGTTTATGGAGCGAATTCTAGAAGAGGTTCACATTTTTCCAATTTAGGGAAATATAAGAGATAAAAAAATCGTTGGTCGTTGACTACCATGAAATATTTTATACAAATGCATACGTGTTATGTGTGCATTTAAATTTATATATATATATATATATATATATATATATATATTGATTGTAAAATACATTAATACAATTACATTAATACAACTCCGATCTTGGAATTTTAAAATACGTGGAATTTGCGATGAATGGAGAATACGCCCTTAATTAACATAGAAATTGGCACAATTTGTTACACAATGGTTATCTGGTTTTATAACGTTATTTTTTGTTTTTTTTTCACACCTAAATAACCTGATGTGTTTCAATAAAATTTTATAAGCTGATGTTATACATAATAGTTATACATAATCCATGGGATATCCTGTGCTGAGTTATATTATCATAGTTATAGTCGACTGAAATTTAAATATTTTATTGTTTTATTAGAATAAATTTTTGAGTTACTGTACTTGAGGAATACAAGATTAGGAATAAATGATACGAGCCTACGCTTGACACATATCGTTTATCATTGCTTTCGATATTCAATGTAGGAATAATTTAGGTGTCAATTTAGGAATATTTTCAAACATAAATGCACATTTCTAGTTTACACGGCTTATTTCCTTTCTTTTGTAACATATTTTATTCTCCTTTGTGTACACTCTTCTGTATATATTTAGGTGTCAATTTAGGAATATTTTCAAACATAAATGCACATTTCTAGTTTACACGGCTTATTCCCTTTCTTTTGTAACCTATTTTATTCTCCTTTGTGTACACTCCTCTGTATATATTTAGGTATCAATTTAGGAATATTTTCAAACATAAATGCACATTTCTAGTTTACACGGCTTATTCCCTTTCTTTTGTAACCTATTTTATTCTCCTCTGTATACACTGTTGATCCTTTTGGCCATAGAAATAGTTTTCAATAAAAATATCTACCATTTTAATAATGATTTATATTGAAACAGGGTGCTTACAGCAACCACGTTTGAAATTAATTTTCAATTATGTGGACAATAAAAATTTGTTTTTATGAAAGCCAGCAAGAGACAGGATAAACCGATATAAAATATCAAAATTACCTTTTTACTTAAAATTTTTAGGTTTTATTATATAACCGTTATTTTATTATATAAATAGTGACTGATGTTTCTTAAATCACGACGTTTAGACTATCACCAAAAAATTTTTATTACCGTCACGACCCTCATTTTTATCGCGCAAATCATGTGTCATTTCGAAGAAAATATTGTTTAAATTAATTATTAAGCTTATTTCGAAGATAAATTTTATGAGTTTAACATGTTAATTGTAACTTACAAAATTGATTTCAATATTTAGTGGATTATGCTTAAGAATATTTAATTTACTGAATAAGTAGTGAAATAAACCATTTCATTTTTCATGTTTAAAGCGATTGCTTAGCCGTATGAATTAGCATAAACATTGACTTTCTCTTAGAAAACTATGTGAAAATGTAACACTTTATAATATAAGAAAAACAACTAAACCATTACCTCTTAAATTCTAAACGAGAAAGCAAATATGCAATAAAATGCCTTACAATGTGATTGGTTTTAATCCATGTAATTAAAAAAGTTTTATAGATATATATATATATATATATATATAAATATATATATATATATATATACATATATATATATATGTATATATATATATATATATATATATATTTAGAAAGAAAATAAATAGTTCCCACCTTCATTATTTACGATAATACATGCCACAAAATATACTTACCCTTCTAAATAAAACAATCGAATTTTTTTTCATACAAGAGTTTTATCTAAAAAAATTACAAAGAATAGTATTCTCCGTAGCTTGGAATGCAATGCTGTATTAGTTTGTACGAAAATAGCGTAGTGTATATGGTATAATGACAATTTTACTACAAATCCTTTTCAAGGTGTGTATATCGAAACTAAGATTGAATCTAGCTTGAAGGTAAAACTACTAAATAGTTGGAACGACCTTAAACTTGCTGACCCGAGTACTTTTATCTTTCGCTTGAATCGATTACGGGCAGGCTGTTTATATAGGCTGTACTTACAACTGCCATAAGGCTCTAGGGTCCGCGTCGGTGACTAAAGTTTCTACGTTCATTTACGTAGAAACTTTAGTATTAACCCCTGTTGGCGACGCAATATGGACTATTATTGTTTGGAGCAGTATTCCTTGTTATTTAATATACTTCTACATTTATTTGTCAAATATGTAATATATGAGTTGTTTTACCATATATTGCTATCTATTAATTTTTTCTAGGGTAGGTCATGTGGGAGTACCAAATATGCTTATCGATTTTGTTTTGTCTACGAATGTGACCTATAATTCAATTAAGCCTAATGTTGAATACTGCTTGTTTAAAATCAGTAGAATGCTACATATAATTATTTATACTCTAACTCTGATTGAGTTCAGTAAATGTCATAGACCTAACCTTACTGTGAATCTATATGAAGTAAGAGTTTCAAAATATGAATTAAAAAACTAATATTTTAATAGCAATTGTCGTTACCACTGTTTTCTTTCCGATGACTAAATTTTTATATGTTATGTTCACATAACAGAGTAGTACTCTTAATATCTCGTAAACTGATAAAAATATTTCTTAAGCCAACTACTTACTTATTCGGACACCTCAATAATGTGAATTAGACAACACAAATGTCGGTACATTTTTTCTATACAAAAAATATAGTTTGTACCGAATATATTTCACTTAATTAGAAATACTGAATTTTGCCTAAAATTATTAGACATTTTTTTATTGCCTTGTAGCATTTCTAATGAAGATCAGTTACTTAAAGACTAATGTTAGTTTTATCATTTACTTAATCATTTACGTATACTTCAGTATTAATAAATTTTATAGCGTAAAGGAACGTTTAATTAATCGAAGGGCGTTTTGAATTTTGTTTAAGAGTGATCTTTATTAATTTTAAAAGGTGGAATATTAATTTGTGCAGAAGGAAATTTCTTTAATATGATCTTTTAGTGCAAGAAAAGAAGGACAATACTGTTCCGTTCATACACTTTAAACAAACGTATATGTGTGGTAACAGTATCTCTGTGAAAAAAGTTAATAAAGTATAATTACTCAGTAATAATTTTTAAAAGTAATTAAAATATTCACAATTAAAGAAACATACTTATGAGTTGTGTTAATTTATATGCACCATGTTTTTTAAGTGATGGAGAATTTTGGCCTAGCCACGCGCCGTTGTTTCATGTTTAAGTATCGCTTCCAAGTATTTATTAGTTTTACTTTGGCATAGTTATTAACCGTTATTTCGTATTTAATTATGAGGAGAATCTCTGGATTAACCAAACCCAGTAGTCTATACACATTTTCCATAATTTTAACATCTTTTATGGCAATTTTCTTCTGATTTTTGATATCTGTAATTTTATCAGAAGATTCTTTTTCAAAACTCTACTGTTTGCGATTCTTATTGCACATCCATCAGTTGCCAGCTTCAGTCAATTGCAATACTCGTTTGATATATGAATTCCTGTTTTTAAAAGTATAATTCAGTGAACAAAATTTTACAACGTTTTGTTGTTTTTTTTATTTTTAAATATGAAAAAATAAGAAAAATGTATTAAATTATTATTAAAAATTTCATTAAGACGTGAATAATAATTTAATAGGTTACTATGACTTTATGCTGTATAACGTCCAATTCTATTACCATTATGATATTGCATAATGTTCATATTTCTTTCGGTGCATGGTGCTTATTTTTAAAATGTGTACTTGTTCTAGATAAAAGGATAGTGATGTTTAATTACGTGGTAAATTTTTACTGTAATATTTTACGGAGCATTATATAGCTACATATCTAATACTCCGCTAAGGTACTTTAATAAAATTTGAACGAAATAATTAAAAATATTAAATAAAATTGCACAATTTATTATTAAAATTTCATAAATATTGAGAGTTTTTATCTATTTTATATATAATTTAAAAAATACTCACAATAGACCACATCCATACAGCAGAACAGGTAATTGGAAAACACACTGGACACAGATAAACACTTTACACGTGTTTTGCGAAGGCGTTAGACTCGTTAGGTCAAAATAGCATATGGAAGCCCAAAATAGCTAAAGTACGCATAAAACGTACATTGATCTCCTGAAGTGTAACATTATAAATAGCACGTATGAAGTAATGTTAGAAAAAAGGGACTTTAATAGGAGTGAAAAGTGGAGTAAAATAAGTGCACCACTATCGCCTAAGCTATTTGTAGCGATACTGTAACATATTTAGGCAAAAACTAAAATGCCGATAACAAAAAATTCGAAAAGGTAACTAACGAATGATTACTCGGGAGGCAAATGAAATGAAATATTGAAAATAAATGATCACATGATGTTGGGCCGTAGAGAGGATTAACAAACTCCTTAAGACGATTAACGAATTCAGACTCTTTAGACGATTCTTCGAGTCTTTAGACGATTAACGAATTCAAATTAGATAGAAACAAGGGTAATAATAGAGCTTTGAGTTATTTGTTTGATGAAATTAAAATTGCCGAAGTACTTCTCAATGCTTTTTGGCGCCTGCTTTTCGACAATAAATTAGTAAAGGAGATCCTACATAAAATAAATCAACGGTCGCTCACCAAAAATCTCCTAACAATTATATACTTGTAAATAGTCTCTTTTCTTAACGTTGTAGATTTGAAAGATTTTCCTGTCCTTACTAAGAACCAATTAATTATTTAGGTCTTGGTGGGTAGTATGACGAGCGCATCAAACAAGATTTTTCATATTTAATAAAAATTTATTGCAATTTTAATTTAGGAAACCTAAGTAAGCATGATAACCTTTTTCACTAATCCGTGGTCTCTACAGGGGACGAATTCAGTTGCGTCACATACAAGCTGGGAACTACTAAACAGATATATTGTTAAATTGAGAATCTCCAGACAGAGAAGCTATCGTTGGGAATTACTTATTTATATACCAGGAATGCAAACACTCGGCTGTAATTCTTATAAAATGTCCATCATTTGGAATTTTAAGTGGGGTCGTGATAAAAAAAACTTACTCCACCCGTTTTTTTCTAGATAACATAGTAATAAGAGAAGGTGTGAGTTATGAAACTTATGAACATAGCGAAGATGATTTTTATTTATCATATTTTATTAATTAACTGGTTTGAAAATACTAAAACTGATGTATTATTTACTTTTACGTGCTTCAATAAAGTGATCGTGAATATTTATAGTAAAATACTGGGACAATACAAGTAATTATTGATATTTCTCATCCTCTTAAGTAGCTCACTCCTGAACCTATACCCTTCTGTTTGACACACATGACGTACAAAACAGCTGAGAGCAGTAGTGAGCGCCATTTGTGTTTTTCTCACGCATACTTGTTGTCTTATTCTGTCGCGTTCATTTATCTCTCTAGGTTGTTAACAATGTATTTATATTCCATCCTTCTTGGGATAGATTCGCTATATTTAGATGTTACTATAAAACATTGTATAAAAAAAAATTAAATCAACTGAATAAATTAAAAATTACATAAAGATCTGAAAAATGATTATGTTTAAAAATACCAAAAATGCTACACAAGTAATAACGTCCTGTATAAACAAGTGTAGACACTGTCTACGACAACGCACGCGATATCTACTCGGTCCGCTTCCTTCGTCCTCTGATACTATGCCCAAAGAAGCGCAGACATGACGTGAAACTATGAATTTATTCCTGAAAAGGAAATTTGAAAAGAAATTATCATGGAATACAATGGTGTGGATAATTTAATGTTGTTACTTATAAAATATACTTTTTTTGATAAAAATAAAAGTGGAATGTCTTTTATATTTTAGCTTCAACAATGAATGTGCAATGTGTTTAAACGATTGATTCTCCGTATATATATATATATATATATATATATATATATATATATATATATATATATATATATATATATATATAGTCCTATGACGTAATTAAAAGAAGTTTCACTTAAATGAAACTATATGATGTAGTACAACATCTTCAGATTGGTTATTAGCAAAGATCTTTGCTAATAGCCCACCTGAAGATGTAATGCAACGAAACCTAGGTCCTGGTAAAGAACTTAAAGAAAGTAGAGATAATACTACATCATGTAGTCATTTAATTGCGAATAATAAATACTACAAAATTACTGCCAAATATATTTAATATTTAAAAGAAATTTAGTTACTACATGTAAAGTTCTACATTTAACCTTATTCAAAATAAACAAATATAATAGCGTTACTTACACGGGAAGAATGCCACGTATTGTAACTTGTACAAATATACCATTTAACAATTTTAAAATAACTCTAGACAGTTTTACTTCGTACAGATCTGCCATTTAAAAATTAAAATATGACTCTAGACACTTTTACTTCAATTGTAATGTACATTCTTATGAAACATAAATCACAACATAAAATCCACTGAAAAAAATACAATTTTCCTTTTTTAACTAAAGTATTATAAATAAAAAAATTATACATAGGCAAATGTTCATGAAAATTTTCCACGTTGAATATATTTACCACATTTATGAAAAACATTTAAAACATGTATTTATATATGAATGAAACTGTTCTTGAATTTTGTGCTTTTATTAATGAAAATAATCACAATTTATAAAAATATGTAAGTAAATATGCTGCGTGCATGAAACAATTTACAATAATTATGGAATTATAATTTGTTGCGTGGTCTAACAGTCTATTTATCTAGTTTCAAATGGTAAAACATTCACCATGACCTCTTTTCACTGCAATAAATTAGCTCTTTCCTCTTTCCTAACCTTAACCTCACTTCTGCTTATAATTGTTAGTACATAGTTTTTGTCGTTTTTTTATTTCATTCCGTTCTTCACCATATTAATAACGATGTAATTAATTATATCGGGCACTTATATTCATATTGTCTCCTGCCTTTGTAGTCCTTTTGAATAATTTTATTTTTCAAAAAATAAACTTATTTTAAGAAGAAATTACATTTTCGACTTTTAATGAAGTAACAAATATTCATTTTAATTTAACATTTAATAACGTTTCTTCACTAAGTCTAGGGACAGTGATATCTCATATATATTCTTGAAGTTGAATTTGGAATGAAAATTAATATTTAAAAAATTGGTGAAAAAATAATACAAAATAAGGTTTGTATTTACAATTAATAATAAGCTATAGTGTGATTTGTTATGAGATTTATTATCTTTAACTTATGGATAAATTATATGAAACAACGAATGCACATAAAAAATATAAAGAAACATCAAAAGTTTGTATATTTCGGTTAATAATTGTATATGGAAATTAAATTTGAATTATTGATTATATATAAGTACATTTTATGAAGTTCTCATGGGCTAACCGAGTTAAGGAAAAATATTCAGACTAACAAAATATTAGACCCGCAAAATATATTTTCCTAAAGACCCACGTTGCTCTATGAATTATATAAAAGGGAATAATGGCATTGATTCAATCATAACCAAAATCGATACTCATCGTATTTTTCTTAGGCAGGTCTTTAACAATGAAAGTTTAAAGCAAATATTTAAATTGAAATTAAATCAATATTACAGCGCTATATGAGCTTCGGCCAGGATTAAAGGATCGTATTTAATTATGAATTTTACATTTATAGTTTTCAATTTATTAAAAAAAGAACTTTCGTTGTTTTACATTATTTAAAAAAGTTTTAGGTAACAGAATAAAAAGATCTCTCATTTACTTTCAAAGCCATGGTGTATTTAAAAAAAATGCAAATTAAGCTAAAAAGAAGTGATTTTGTATATTATAGTAAATTTTTGTATTCGTTTCATTTTTTAATTTCCAGTTTCAATGAAAAATGTAAGACTAAACGGTCATCCCTCACGCAGGTTCAATTAGGAAGGAGGTGCTCTTCTTCAACATTCAATTGGCTTCAAAATAATGAAGTAGGAGAACGAATAAATTTAACATTTTTAATACTATGTATATTATATTATATTATTTTCTTTTTTAAAGTTATGTAAGGATTTCACCGAAGTAAAGAAGAGAAGTGTCTCTAAACTGAGACATGAGTATTTTGAGTATTGTTTATTAAATTTATTGAAATGCTACAAGCATTAATGATGTATAGTAATTAGTTCTAATTCAAGATATATAGAAATAGAGTAACAAACATAAGCGAGATTCATTAGAATCAGGTGATTTACACCTTTATACTTTGGTAACTGTAAGGTGTAATTGGTAAATATAAAGATAAAATCGATTAGTTTGAATCAACTAACCATTTTATATAAAAGCTCTCTGATTATTCACGTTCAACCTTCTGTCAAACTGAAGAACGCGCTCCGTTTATTATGACGGAGGACAAGTTAAGTGGATGCAAGAGATCTTGTGAATGGCGTGTGCGTATCCTAGCCGACTGCAATAGATTGTTTTGAAAGAGCCTTTTATTAAGATAACTACAAAAACCAACCAATCCACAGTGAATTTATATCAAACATATTATCATACACTAAAATTTATTTTCACATTCAGAAAAATTCCCTTATATATCTTACCTTCAAATCCTTTTCTTTCTTTTTAACGACAATTTATCGGTCTAGTTTCTGTGTGACACTGAACATATTTTTTGAACTTATATTACTACTTACGAGAACAAAAGTTACATTTTTATGACATTCATGAACATTTGCCTATGTATAATTTTTTTATTTATAATACTTTAGTTAAAAAAGGAAAATTGTATTTTTTTCAGTGGATTTTATGTTGTGATTTATGTTTCATAAGAATATACATTACCATTGAAGTAAAAGTGTCTAGAGTCATATTTTAATTTTTAAATGGCAGATCTGTACGAAGTAAAACTGTCCAGAGTTATTTTAAAATTGTTAAATGGTATATCTGTACAAGTTACAATATGTGGCATTCTTCCCGTGTAAGTAACGCTATTATATTTGTTTATTTTGAAAAGGTAATTGAATAAGGTTAAATGTAGAACTTTACATTTAGTAACTAAACTTCTTTTAAATATTAAATATATTTGGCGGTAATTTTGTAGTATTTATTATTCGCAATTAAATGACTACATGATGTAGTATTATCTCTACTTTCTTTAAGTTCTTTACCAGGACCTAGGATTCGTTGTATTACATCTTCAGGTGGGCTATTAGCAAAGATCTTTGCTGCATAGAATCCTTCAAACAATTTAATAAATTGAAGAATGAAACCTTTCTCAAAATGAGACGTAATAACCAAGCGAAACAGTCTTAATCTTCTTTTGCCATATTATTTAAATTTCCCATTTCTCTGTCACGCTATTAGTGAAGATACCAATAAATATATTCTCTATTTCAAATTACTTTTATTCAGTACCTTTTGTGAAAAATTGTTTGCTGACCATAAAATCTTCATAACTGATTTATTGATACTTCTAATTGAAACTACATATAGCCGTATGTAAAGCACTTCAGCTTACGATTTACGCTATTATCAAAGGTAACTTTCTCAACCTATTAAATTGCATATATACTCGTACTTACCTACAAGGTATATTGTGAGTACCTGAACTGGATTCAAAAGGAGTTGAACTGAATTCAAAAGGTGCTCACTATATACCTAATAAAAATTTGTATGATATATACTTAATAAAAATTTATGCTTTATTACGTAGATTAGATGTCTATTCAGAATTCGTTGTTCACTTAATATTGAAAAATTACGTAAATAATGAATTGTGAATAGACACCTAACCTACGTAATAAAGTCTGTAACGAAATTGTACCTAAATGTCTACTATTAAGTAGACATATGTAAGTCAATAATAAAAATAAAGAAATTCTACTTCAAACGTGTTGAATATCTAACATATGGGATATTTAAAGTTTACAGCTATAATATATAGCTACACAAATTTCATTTTTTGTTTTAACTTCTTTAATTATTCTACATTACTTATACTTTTCATGTAAAAAGACAAATTATGGCTATTTTTAATATGGAAAAAGTTGTCGATAGTAGTTTAACAGTGTAAACTGCTATGTCGACAAGGTGGTTAGTGACGTACAGACACTCTTTGGACTCTTCAATATTTGTTGTTGCAACTATCAGATAAGTGTAAAAGTTCAAAATTGTTGGTGTTGAGAAATATGTAAGCTGGGTAATTTTATTAAACAATACTTTGGGCTAAATATATGAACATACTTTTGTTATAAATCGTTTTTATAGATATTCTCACATTGAAAGTTTGTCTGTATTGAAAAAAAATGGTGCATGGCAATTACATATTCTTTGACCGTCGAGTAATTTATATAAAAATGTTCGAAATGTTATATATGATATTTTATTAAAATTACTTTCAAATATTTAACTATAGGCCATAAATAGTGCCACTCATTATTTTTATAACTTAAAACAAATATATTTTTAAATAATGTCCTGAAAGGGTATTGTTTGATATTAGTTAAATAACGTTCATATTTCATTACAAGACCATATGACTAAAGATTAAGTCATGTAATACCATAATATTCTTATTTTACACTCAGCATATAAGTAAAATTTATGTGATTCAGTTAGTTGTACATAAATAATTCACTATAATTAAGTCCACTTAAGGCGTATAAATTTCTTCACGTACAACATTTATTATTTTAACTGATTGCGTCGGTAAGGTACAATGCCCGGCCACTGATTCAAACATATGGTTGTTATTCGATTATTTGTACACATTATACTGAATCAAGCTGTCACAACTCAAAGGAATTTGTTGACAGTATCAGTCATAACTTTGTGTAGCGTCACATCCGATGTTCAGACGCAGAACTAATTTAGTTACTCGTTAGACGCTTTGCTTTTTAAACGCTTATGTCAGTCTACACTAAAATATCAGATTTATAATCAGCTTAAAACATTAATTAGAATTATTTTCTTATTAGAATGATTATATTTTAAATATTTCGAAATAAGCTAAGTTTATAAATGGCCAATTTTTTACCCCAGCGCGACTAGATTCTTGAATTTATCAACTTGTATCACAGATTAACACTTAATTGAACATTTTAATGATACGTAAGTATTAAAAGGATAAATCGGATTAGCCTATATATAAGCTATGTTAATGCAACATTTTCACTAAAATCTATAAGCATTAGTATTTTGTGCAATCACAGCCATGTATTATTTCAGTACACAAATGCACACCCATGCGTTATTCCGCTACAAAAGAAGCAACCCGAATTTTATAAATATTCATCATTTGCTTATTGTGTACTCCAAGAATACGTTCATATAAAAATACCAATTTATTCACGAATTAATATCACAAACCAAATATGTAATATATAATGATAATTTGTTTTCCTGTTTTATATAAGGTGTATAGTTTTATTTTGGTTAAGACACAATTATGTCAAATAAATAAAAATAATATTATTTTTTTGTTTTTTACTACATCGTAGTTTGTCTTCGTCCAACTGCGACGTAATATGTTATTTATTCATAATATATTTAAAGTGCTGGTTTCTGACCAATAAGAATAATCACTTAGAAATAAGAAAGAATGGCGCCATTGGGACTCAATTCTTGGATTTTTGGATCCGGGACATTGATTTGTTGGTTTAGAGTAACATACGAAAACCCAGTTTCTTTAATCTATGGAACTGTTTAATCCAGCAAGTTAAAACAAAATACAGGTTGTGTGCGTTGTAACCTCTATACATAGACGTAACATACTAAGCCATGAAACCGGCAGAACCGACAGGGTTTCTGAAAATAGTCACATGAAACACAAAAATAGAAAAAAGACATTAATTTTGACAATGAATGAATGAACGGCAATGTCATTTAAATTACGAAATTAAAATTTATTGAAACTTAACTGGAATATACGAGTATATGCGTCATATATATTGCTCCCAATTTCTTGATGTCTTAATTTACACAATTAAATTAAGGCAGAGAACAAATGAGCAATGAAGTATCAGAGACATGAACGTATTTTAAATTATTGAACATTTTGGGGGAGGAGGTTTAAAATTGTTATACGTCATTATATAATGGATAAATCTAAGCTCTTGAATAATAAATATTCAATAGCCTCACGTATACCTTTAATTTACTAAAACAGTCCTTTTCCATTCGTTGTCTTATTGTTTTATAGCGTTATTTTCAAAGAACATATATATTTCATTGTAATATCAAGACTGACAGATTATATATAACATATTGTTAGAATGGACGACTAATGAGAAATTACGTGTCGAGTGTAGGAATTCGAAATTAGTTCGATTCATTTATAAATTAAATTTGCAAACCGTTATCGACATATTAAAATAATATAATTACTTCACAATATTATATTATCGATTTCTGTGGCAAAATCGATTTGAAATGTAGTTTAGAGTTAAAAAACTAAAGCGTTATAGCCACATTAAAATAATTACCTGAAAAAAAATTAACGGGAAACGATGCAAAAAAAATACAGGAATAATTTATTATACAATTTTTTTGTTTCAAAATGAGGACATACAGTTCTGCATTCGATTAAAGCCTATAATAAATGACTAAATATAAATCAAACATAAATAATTATCTTATATAAAAGTGTTTAAAACAAAATTAATTCCTGGTTCCTTTTTTCGGTCAGTGCCGGGATAGAAAGCTAATATGCCAAAAAACCTTTATATAACATTAATTACATTAAAAGTTAGAATCATATAGTCCATTATAGATAAGCAAGAAACGAAACTTTATTACTGAAGAAATATCGTCGAGTATTCAAACATCTACCAATATAATAAATATGTTCAAAGTTTCGAAAACTTTCCAGAGTATGTATGTAAACTAAAAACGCTTTAAAACCTACGTCTTTTCTTCACAGGAAACCAACTTTTCCACAGTAATTATATTCTTGTTGCTTTCGTTACTTGACATATCTATCCAATTCGAGCATTTTAAAACAGAATTTTAAGCAGTTATCTCCGTCTTCCTATCATATTATAATGCGCTCTCGTAAACTGTTTTCGCGACACTCGGCCTTAATAGCATATTTGCTCTGTGGAAAGTAATCTAATTGCACGAGCTATTTCCGCAACAAACACTGATTAATGGACGTAATTACGTCAGAAGAAAATGATATTTTCTTTCCCAAAATATGCCTTCCTTTTAAACGTGCATTGCCGTCCTCAGGACGGTTCTGCTGATAATGAAAAGTTTTCCTTCTTATTTCATATTATGGTGAATTTAATAATTGTTTATTTTGTCTGTGCCAAACACGAAATAAACTTTCCAATGTTAAATTTGTTTTATTAACTGCCTTCAGTGCCAGAGGCTGCAATTAACTTAATGGTGCATTTTGGATAAATTATTGACGAAAAAAATTAAAATTTGAAAATGAAAACAAGCAATTAAATGAAACTACGTGATGTAGTATTATTTCTACTATCTTTAATTTCTTTACAACGACCTAGGTTTCGTTGTATTACAACATCTTCAGGTGGGATATTAGCAAAGATTAACTCTTAGGAACAACCAACAGCATTTATATGTTTCAAACACAATAGCGGAAGACTACTTTGTGCGGATTTTTCCATTGTTTATGTTAGTGAGTTTATTGCAGGGGCGCAGACTAGGTTTTATTATATTACAGAGAGTTATACAATATACCAGTATTCTAGTTGGGGTAATAAATTCAATTGTTGTTATTATGTGAAATTATACAATGCAAACTTTAGGGTGTATGTAATAAAATTAAATGGAAGTTATTGTCGGTAATATATTGCAAAGGCAAGGGTATTTGAAAGTAAGGCCAAGGTAATATACTAATTCTACATATCTTATTATCGGTAATATATTTATACAAAAGCAAGGGTATTTGAAAGTAAGGACAAGGTAATACACTAATTCTACATATCTCCGGTTTTGTGTATTCATATATTTATTTATTTATTCCTTTTAATTTTTTTTTTGTTTTTATTATATATACGTATATTTATATGTGTATTAATGCTGAAACAATTTTTATATGTGTATTAATGCTGAAACAATTTCCAGGGTACTGTAGTGTCAATGTTTTATATTTATATTATATCTAGAAGATATTAAGAATGGGTGATGATATTATATTTAGTTGTTCATTTAATATATTGACCTTGATATCTTTTTTATGTCTGTTTATTTCTAATATATTACATAAAAAAGATATCAAAGTCAATATATTAAATGAACAACTAAATATAATATCATCACCCATTCTTAATATCTTCTAGATATAATATAAATATAAAACATTGACACTACAGTACCCTGGAAATTGTTTCAGCATTAATACACATATAAAAATTGTTTCAGCATTAATACACATATAAATATACGTATATATAATAAAAACAAAAAAAAATTAAAAGAAAAAAATAAATAAATATATGAATACACAAAACCGGAGATATGTAGAATTAGTGTATTACCTTGTCCTTACTTTCAAATACCCTTGCTTTTGTATAAATATATTACCGATAATAAGATATGTAGAATTAGTATATTACCTTGGCATTACTTTCAAATACCCTTGCCTTTGCAATATATTACCTACAATAACTTCCATTTAATTTTATTACATACACCCTAAAGTTTGCATTGTATAATTTCACATAATAACAACAATTGAATTTATTACCCCAACTAGAATACTGGTATATTGTATAACTCTCTGTAATATAATAAAACCTAGTCTACGCCCCTGCAATAAACTCACTAACATAAACAATGGAAAAATCCGCACAAAGTAGTCTTCCGCTATTGTGTTTGAAACATATAAATGCTGTTGGTTGTTCCTAAGAGTTAATCTTTGCTAATATCCCACCTGAAGATGTTGTAATACAACGAAACCTAGGTCGTGGTAAAGAAATTAAAGATAGTAGAAATAATACTACATCACGTAGTTTCATTTAATTGCGAATAATGAATTTCTACAAAATTAACGCCAAATATATTCAATAAATGAAAACAAGCTCAAAAATAATTGAAAACAACTTGAAAACTTGTTTTAACAAAATTAAAATATATTGGGATGGTTTCAATGAACTACACTACATCCTAAAACGTATTTAAGTCGAAGTCTCTAAAACTTGTACATAAAGTGTTAACATTTTTTTTACAATCGTACATAAAATGCTGATATTTAAATATAAATTATTACGTTTTTAAGACTTTTTTTAAAATTTTGCCTTGTAGAGATAAAATGGCGCGACATAATTTTTCAAGATAACGAAAGATATAGATTTTCATATTTATGAATTATTTTAACACAAACCAAAAAATAATTATATTCTGTAATCGAAAAATTCATATTTTAATTCCGTTTCTATTAAATGTTAGAATTTACGCGTCGAATAAAAATACGTATTTTTATATGGAACTGTATTCCTTCAGTTCCATTATGCACCTTGAAACATGAGGAATGATTTCATTGGTGATGAACGATAACACGGAGGTAGCAATGCCAACGAGGGAAAGAAAGAATACAAAAAACGCCAACAAGGGAAAGAAAGAATACAAAAGCCAAATGAAACGCAAGTGTTTGACGACATAAACCGATGCCAGCACTGAGTGAATACGATGACGCGTCTCTCGCCAAAACATTTGGAATTCTAACCTCGTTGTCCGCCAAGGAATTTAATCGTAGCGGAACAATCGGGCGTTAATATAATTTTACTAAAATATTGCAAAAAATAAAAGTAACTTAACATAAACCTAAATGTAATAAATATACCGTACAGTGTTATAAGAAAAAATAAATAATGCAAACTTAGAAATCTGCAACTAGCGCCATCTATTAACCGCGTAATAAATATTCATGCCTACGTTTTAATGATATATATAAGAGTAATATTAATTTGATAATAATATAATGTTTCTAAATAGAATTAATATTTTCTCGAATAAGTTAATGTCTACGATACATCAAACCAACGGTCTCATACTTGAGATCTCACGCACGTTTGGCATTTTATATTGTCATTACGGTGTTTCATCTGTTCCGTAATTTTATTTTTAATTAATAGCGATGTCATATTCTTTGTTTCTCCTTTTCGGTATTTATTTGACGGGATACCGGTAATTAAATTGCTTTTTAATTACCGGTATCCCGTCTTGAAATCCATGGAAACGCGGGACATTGCCCTTTAACAAAAAAAAATACAATTATGACCAGCTATCGACGCTTATACCATTTATCGTTAAACAAAAAAAGACGATCACAAATCAGTAATTATTACATCAATATTACGTAGACAATACGTACAAATTAGAATCGCATTATGTGTCTATATTTTTAGAGAAATATATATAGAACAATATAATATAACGTAGTATAGTCGACTTTAATAAAATTATATTTTCCGCTTCATCCCTGATATTTCCTTTAAATAAATCGTCATACAATTAATTTTGTATAAATATTACAAGAGACTTAAAGTAGTTATCACGATTAAGTTACTTCCATAATTCTGTGTATGTTATATTGATTTATTGGTTTTAAGGTACCGTGGTATATTTAGACAAAATATTGTCCTTTCGGCGATATAACCGAATTCAATTGATCCATCGCAAATAAAATCTGGATGAAGAGAAAATGAAAATCATGACGGAAGTTTAATCTTTCTACTAGACCACAAGCAGTTCTACATTTGACTTATTTATGTAAAATTGTGTGTTGTGCATACATGAAACTCTTTCGAAGCTACTGATCCTTTGAGTAGGCCAGGTTTTCTATTTTTTGCTTTTTAGATTCCCGTACCTCAAAAAAAAGAAAACCCTGTAAGATGATCCATATGTTCATTTATCTGTCCGCTGTTTTTTTTTCAGAAATTATTTGACGCACAAAACTTAAGTTTTAACGTTATGGTAAAGCATACTAATCCGCATACTCATACGCTTTAACGGTAAAATTTTCAAAATATTAATATAGACATTTTGGACGGGTGCCTAATAAAATAGCAGATTTTGTTACTAAATTTCGCACGTCGTGTTTAAATTGGACTTAAAAGAACGACTTGTAAGTGAACGGGTCCAAAACGATTTATTTGGAAATTTGATATAAGATAATTTTAGTATATGTGAAATAGATAAGGAAACGTGAAAACAAAAAATTATATATACATGCTGGAAATGTTTTGGTATTTTATACTTTCATCACAAACTTAGATCATCGTCATCATCTGATTATGTAAATCAAGTAACACCAAAACAATATGATTGCACATTTATCGAAATTGCAACTTTTCCAAAAATAAGAGAACATACTACAAAGGGAAGAGACAAAATGCATTCTGAGGTCATCAATATGACATAGAAAAAGAGGAAAATGGACGAATTATTAAAAAAAAAGGAAAAAATATAAAGGGAAAAAAGGAGGAAAAAGAGAAGGAAAGGAAGGAAAAGAAAACTTCAATGAAAAATAAACTTTCAATACAGAAAAAGACTACAAAGAACAAACCACGCATATCTCCTAAAATAGATAAAAGTTTAACTTTAATGATAACAGTGAAAAGAAAAACAAAATTTAAAGTTTCTGTTCTAGTGACAAAAATAGAGAAGAGACAAAATTATCTGATGAGATTGGCATATTAGCAACAGACAAAATGGTGTATAAACGCAATTGCTCCTCATCATACGATGTCGAAGAAGACATCGCGTTGATTTAAATTAGAAAGTATTTTCATTAATATTTTTAACATTTTTATATTATTAAGGTTAAGGTAAATATAAGTTTCTTGTTTAATAATGAGTCTAATTATAACGCCTTGTCCCTCTTAAAGGTTATTTATGAATAATAAAACATCGCTAGCATCGTTTTTATCTCTACCTTACCGTTCTTGAAACAATTAATTCAGTCGAGATTACCCGGAGAGGATAGTCGATTTTGTACTAAATGTCAGTAATGTCGACCAATTCTCTCATTTTAAGTTTATTGACACTATATCATACCATATTTCGTCTATAATATTTTGTCTAAATAATTTAAGAGCACTTTAAAATACATTTTAGAATTATTAGTCACTAAATGTTGAATTCATGGACAAAATTCTATTTATTGGTCGATATTCTCTCAGTCCCTATCTCAGTATTAATCATGATATGTCAATAAATTGAAGCTTTAAGGATTGAAAATGTATCTTATAATTTCTGCATAAACATTTTAGAAAATTTATTTATTTTATGGCTTTCGCAAGACACGAAGTAATAGTTAAATTAAAACTTAGTCTTTATATTATATTTCCGAACTCATTTTTTTAAAGAAAATCATTAATTATTTAGAGAAATCCCGAAGCGAACGAGCGAAGCAACTTTCAGCTAATTTGTAAATTTCTGTCCAATTAGTAACCCGGTTTAATTTCTCTCCACAATTCCAAAGCCTATCGTAACTTACTGATTTAATTACCTCGAGTATACCAAGATGTTACGGAGTAAAAACTACACTGTAAATTATCCTTTTATTTTGCGAATTAGAACAAAATGCCGTATATCCGTTAAATACATAACCTTATTTATTTGCAATTTTAGTTCACTGAAACTTTGTACTCCGATTAAATTCATATTGTTTACGTTGTTAATACATAATTTTAGATTTTTTTTTTAAATATAAAGTAGTATTTTAAGCAATAGGTGAAGATCAAAGGACAAAAATTTTGCTTTAATTTTTTTTTCATTTTACGTTTTATCTAGGTTTTTCTTTATAAAACATCCCGCGTACCCAAAACCGCCGGCTAAATAATGAAAGTAAATTACTGACTTAAATATATTACACGATATGGATTCAGAATAAAACGGCCAAATAAATGTCGGTACACCAATAAATTAAGGTGCCACAATTGCATATATCTCTTGAAACAAAGTTAAAAACATAATCATATCAGGTATTATCTAAGTAGCGATGTTTCCGGTCATTTTCAAACTTCTACTCCTCCCCTCTACACGGGCGTAAAGGTTGAATGAAAATTGCTCTGTTTTAAATGTATTACTAGAGATTGAGTAAAAGTGGAACAGTTTAGGTATGCAGGTTTAATATCGTAAGAAACTATAAAGGACATATAAACATTCGCACACTCATGTATATATGTTTATTGAGTTTTATTTGTAAATATGTATTGTTTTAGACTTAGTCTTGTTATTATATATCTTCGTATTAAACGTGTCTCGTTAATTCCTAATTTGTCATTTTAACGCATATTTTTTTAAAATAAATTAAATTCAAACTAGGGTACGATGAAGCTGAAAAAATATTAAACAAGTCATTACTGCACCAATGTAAATATGATTGAAGTAAATAGGGAAATATTAAACGAGTATATGTGACAGTGAGGCAAATTATTGAGGTTCATCAGAAAAACTAAAAGCATGTCACTTATACGCAACGCAATTTAGCGAGTGATCGCGTAATTGCGTAGTAATTTCGTGACGAAATTCAATATAAGCTATTGTCGATTTCTGTAGTAATAAATTTTCTTATCGAAATGAGTTCTTTTAACTTGTTCCAAAAAAAGCTTTGCTAAAGTACAATAGGCCATTACCCAGTTGTATAATTAGAAACTAAATGAAAAAATTCAGATAAATTGGTATTTTTGAGTGTTTTCTGATAATTAACAGGTTGTGTCTTCTAGAATAAGTAAATTGAATAAAACCTTTTAAATGACTTCCCGCAGAGCGTCGAAAAGAGAACTGAAAACAAAATAATTTTAGAATAAGCTAGATTAAACTCCGGCAGTCGGTTTCCAATATTTACGCCAATTTTTTATTTAGGGAAAATTTTTTAAATCCTAAAATCTCGTAAAGATGCAGTTGGCGTTATAATTTTTCAATATAGAAAATATAGATAAAACCACATATATCTTTTAAAATATAAACCGTGCATAAAGAAAAAATTCAGTAAAGAAAAAAAGAAAAAGAACAAAAGAAACTCTTCCAAGACACGGGACATCGAGAAAAAACGCAATGGAGGTGGAGTACAAAAGGGAATAAAACTATAATCAATAAGCCGAAAATCAACACCATTAACGCTGCTTTATAGAATTGTGTTGTGTTTTTAAGAACAACATGTTAAAAAACATATACTTAAAAGCTTACTTAGTTTTAAGTTCTAAAATTATTTAGAACCTAAAACTAATTTTTTTTACGAAAGAAATATACACAAAGTGATTTCGTTTATGTCCTTCATATATCTATGATTTTATGAAAATAACAAAATATCTCTTAATTTTTAATAAAATTTGCCCACAGATTATATAAAAGAAACCTACATTGAAGTCATATTTATAATGTTTTAAAACTGTACTTAAACAATATTTTTCACGCCTGATAAAAAAATATATGAGTCACCCGTTCTTCAACCACCCGAATTCGTCGTTATTTCCTATTTTCATTTCGATACTAAAAGCGTCATTTCTATTTCTCTTATTACGCTCACATCTCATGTGTCATTGTTCCACCGCATGACGTATTCGTAAATGGTTTGGCATCATAGAGGGTTGCTTGCATAACCAGCAACGTATGGTAATAACAGCAGACCAAAAATAGAGATGCGCAATAGGTGTAAGTACCTATATTGAAAATCAACTTTATTTTAATATTCAAAGATCAAGTGATATAGCGTTTTAGCAAATTTTTGTATTTTAAATAATAATATTTTGAAAAATCTGAACATTATTTTGACTATTCATAATAGAATAGCAAAGAATTAATATTTGAAAATTTATTGCTGAAGAAAATAAACGTAAAAATAAAATATTTTGATATTGCTTATAAATGGAAAATAACAATTTGAGACTTAACTGCAAAAGCACGAAACCTGAGAGAATATAGCAACACACTATTAACTTTTATTTTCTTTAATACAAATACGGTGTAATATCCTGAATAAACACATATAGGTAAATGTTACCAAAAACAACAATGAACAAAACTTTTGTATTTCAATAGAGTGACTCGTATTGGCCTGATACTAACAAGCTTGGAACAAATAAATTTTAAAAAATCTCAAATTGAATTTTAGAAAAGGGCGTGTTTAAGGGTTAACCCGAGAAAAATAGAATTTTTAGGTCTAATCTTATTTGATTTTATTAAACGTTGTTCAAAAATTAGGTTAAGGCAAAGAGGAAAAGAGTAGTTGAACTAAAAATTCAAGCTATCAATTCACATCATCATCATCATCATTATCATCATATATATTAATACGCTAAGATTAAGATTTTACTCTCCCTTTTTAGAAAAAACCTCACAACTAATCCACATAAATTATATTTCATTTTATAGATAATTGCTTGCTCTACCGGCATCCACAACTAAAAAATTTATTATTGCTGTTGTTTTTGCAAATTAACTAATTATTAACATTATATACACAAAACAGCAATGCTGCCATCTAACGGCTCAACGTCAATATGATTGACGGTCGGTAAAATTTTTGTTTAATTTCAAATCCACTCACGTATAAATAAAGTGGCGCTTTAGCTCAATGCTTTTGATACTTGCGCCTCTATATGTCAATTTTAGTTAAATATTTGTTTGATCTGTCATCTGAGCTTCATAATGGAATAAAAACGTAATAAGCAGTGTGCAAAATTAGAAATGAATTGAATACCTGCAATCAATTTTGATTTATTAAATTGAGTTGAATAATTTATAATGCGAAGACTTCGCACGGGTCACGCTAGTTGAGTTATAATAATAAAATATAAAGTAAATACGCGTTCTGAAATTTACGACCAGTCCCTGTATCTAAACAATATACTGAAAATCTGAAAAATATTGTGTAAAACGAACATCAGATACTAACGTTCACGACCTTATCCGTGGTTAAATTCTCAAGTCTTATGAATGGTTTCACACTGCGCCGTAAAATATGCTATTTCAAAGAAAAAAAAAGCATCTTCACGCTCTAAAATATACAGCTGAGATATTTCCTATGATTTATCGCTATGAGGTTAAGAAAAAATATATTTTTTTAACTTATATTATGTTATTTTATCTGGTAATATACCATATTAAATTTGACAATCAACTCAATATCCCAGCAAAATTTATGTAAGTAAACAAATTCGTTCATTGATTTGACTTGTTTTACTTTTTTATTTTCTTTAGGATATAAGAGTATTGGAACCCAGTTTTATCAGAAACTTAGATTAATAAAACATTATTTAATAAAATATGTGCCCAGGATAAATTGAAAATTGTGATATCAACACTAAATGAGCTGTAAAATTTAATAAGTCTAAAATAAATTGCAGATTATGCCTTCTAGTTTTCATTTGATACTTTTTCACTACGAACCATTTAATACTAACCACTTACCATGAGTAAGCTAGAACTTACATATAAATTTTTGATGGTTAGTATCATCTCCATTTTATTATATAATCCTTATATATTTATTCGATAAGCAAAAGGCTTTAAAAATTAAATATCGATACAATCGATATACTCAAGCCACTTCATACTTCGTGGACACTTCATGTTCTACGAATCGTTTTTTTGTCGATTAAAATAGTGAATATCTCTTCCCGCAACAATGCTTGGTAAAGTATTCCTGTTCCTTGATATAGATTAATCCTAAAATATACTTCAGAAAATATAATACGCCTGTTTGAATTGTATATTTTTAAAAGACGATACGATATATCCATCTAACTCCTCTGAAGTTTTCTATATACAACGACTGCATATATACAACTACTTAATGTAGATACATTAAGTATCGCTTCTTTAGTACTTCTACATCATTTTACGGTATTTAACCTGGTACTAGTAGAAGTGTGATCTTTACTAATTGAAGTATGTCATTTTGATTATTAACTATGACGTTAAGGATTTTCAATGAGCATAAGCAAAAAATAATTTCATAGAACGCATAAATATATACATGGATGGCATATAACTATGTTGATATATATTTTATATAATTATACTTATTTTTATATCACCATTATATAACATTTATTTTCGTATTTCTCTTTCAATATGGAATTGATAGAAACATACATTTTAAGCCTAAAAACCATTGATATTTCAGCCGCTTTAAAATACTAATGGTCTTTTCAATGGCGCATTGGAAATAATTGCAACCTGTGGATCACTTATTGTTATGAAGCGCTGTAAAATACTGTTTGAATGAACAAAGTAAAAATAACTTTCCAACAACCAAATTAAAGTAATTTTAATAATAAAATCAATTTCATTCGCGTAGAATATTTATCTAAGAGTTTTAAACAGTAGCAAATGAAATCGTACAATACAAATATCAGTTGGCCGGACGTTTGCGGCTAAATATCCAGTTTACTGACTTCAAACGCATAATGTAAATTACCAATTTCCGAAATAGTCTGTCTTTGATCTATATAAAATGAACTATAACGTGTTTAATAGAATGTATTTTATAGCTATCTGCACGTATACTCACGATATTAATATTTAAAGGGACTATAATAAATAAGAGAACCAAAAATGTTACGAGGAAAAAATAAAATAGCCAATAAAAAAATGGTATTTCTGTGTAACCTAAAAAGAAAAACATGGTTTATTATGATTTGGTGAGATAAGAATTTTATATTTTCGACTTATTTCCTTTTATTACTACTTAACTATTAAATTTTTGTTTAAAATATTAATTTATCTGCCAACGAGTATGTTTGGTAAATTAACAGAGGCTTTTCTTAAAAATAAATAAATTAGTTAAATTTTTATTTATTACTCCTTTAAGAAAACTTTAATTAAATTCAAAAAGATGAGAATACAAATGGTGAACTTATTGCATTCTAAGTCATCAAAATGCGATAATTTGATCGATCTTTTCCTTATTCTCGAGTTGCTATTAGCTTCATTTACCTAATTCTGTTTTCTAAAGTATTAATATGTCTAATATAAGAAAATTTATATGTAATAATATTTATTTTTTTGGTCATTTTTCTTAACTAGCTTCTATCAATCATGTATTGCATGCTCGTTTATATTATATTGAATTATAAATAAGTAAATCGTTTATCTAGTTATAAATTAAAAAAAACTCTTTTTTTAATGCTTTGTAAGTTGTAGTCAAATAAGTTCCTTCATCGTTTTCATTGTATAATATTTAATAAAAGACTGACAAATATGTGATGCATAGAACTATATTTTCAATCAACACTAAAAATAGAATTACGGTTTCAAAATATCGTATTCATAATTTTTCTCGTACTTTAGTTATGTACTGTTCCATCGTGTTTGTTTCAACATTTTTTTTTTTACTTTTATCTTTAGACTTAAATGTTTACTTATTTTGTATTAATTTACCAACTGCGGCAAAACACTTTAAGTTTGGCAAGAACTGTATTGAAAATTTTTAAAGGAAGTCAAAAATTGCTAATTTTTTTTATTTCCGATACATAATATAAAATTTCCATGAAAGCACTATTTATTCTATTTACTATTACGAAACAATTTGAGAAAATATATAATTTTAACATAATTTAAAACCGCAGCTATATTTAGTTGCAATAAATGACCCAAATATAATTTTTTTTGCCATCACCATATACAGATAATTTTATAAATATTCGAACATTTTTATCATATATTGTATATATCAGTATAATTAGTTAATTTATTAATTATGCAAAGTTGGGAATAGGCTAAGAGATAAATCTAAAGAGAGACGAATTTGCTACAAAAATAATGTTTTCACTATTTTACGGATTTCACAATTTACACCTTAGACATTTAGAGAATAAACAAATTGATTGTTAGAAAAAAAAACCTCTTTTATGTGATCCAGTGCCAAAAGGCTAAAAACAGTCAACTGTCCAAAGAAGTTACAACTCTACGCACTGTATAAAGCAAATCCAAAACTTTTTATTATTATAAAACTGCATATTGTTTCAATAAATATTATATTTAAAGAAACAACAGATCGAAAAATGTTTATTACCTGCACAAATCGAGGTGCCCAAAAACAGCAACTTGATCGAGAATAAAAAAATGAATCGTATAGCTTATTTATTTAATAGAAAATTTTTTTCGAGTCTCCGTTCTCCATTAAACGTATATTTTCCTGGAATTATGTCGTCGAAAAGCTTTATTTTCTTAGATTTATGCACCGCAACCGCCTCGTGTGCAACTACATATTGCGGATTACGCATACATATTTGGATTAGAATTTCCATTATTCAGCATTAAGATTGGTGGCGTGCACGCTTTAGATATTCCTCGGGCGTTTTCTATATTTCGTGACTTGATTTATTTCATAAAGCCGCATTTCGTATATGTACACTTCAAACTAATGCCAATTCGGGTAATTGATACATATTTTGCTAGCTAATTTGGTTTGAGAATTTTGAACATATTTATAAAAAGTGATAAGAACACACCGAACGGCTGTTAAAAAGATATTGACTTTGTATTATAGTCTTAGAATATAATTGTCAGCCTGCAATAGGCATTTGGTTTTGTGTCGTGTAATGTAAAGATAAAAAGTTAGTAGATAAATAGATAATCGTATTAAGGCTACACTAACCGTCCTTCATTATAGTCTGACATAATAATTATTGCAGTATTCGACTTACAGCAAGGTGTATAGAAATACGCTTTTTATTTTGTAATACAATTATTTTGGAAACAAAACAAAATTTGAAGAAAGCCAATCATTAAAAAAAGGTAGAGCCAAACCCGAGTTAAAAATATTTTTTACAGCCTATAATCATGTAACGGGTATTGCAGAAAAAAAATATGTAAACTTTGAATAATGTCAAATATACATGATTTAATTATCTATACGATATTGTTTCTTTCCAGACGTGGGATGGGCTCCATCATCATTAAGTGTCGTAATAATAATTTTAATTGCAATTCATAACAAATCAGTTTTAGAAAAAATTTAAGTTATAAATTTATTATAATACTACCATATATAAAGTAGACAGCAAAATGCCGTGAGAAAAGCCACCATTGAAAATATCTCAAAAAAAAATTTAAATGTTTTAAAAATTTTTAAGTCAAAAACTTTATGAGGATTATCTCAATACTATACCGTTTTTCGATTATCTCAATACTTCAAGAAATAAAGAGAACAAAACTATATAATTTGTTCCGATTACTGAGGTTGATACTATTTTCAAGTATCCAGGATTAGAGGTAAAACACCTCCTTGAATTACATGGAGTTTTAGACAAGAGTGAACAGTATTTTGGGAATCATTTTAACATTTTAAACTGAGTCTGTTGGAATACAATTATCTATATTGGTTTTTGCCGATCAGCTTCGTTCCTCTACAAGGAACTCACTGGTTACTCACTCTTCACCGACACGATATGATTTGGTTATCCTAGCATCTAACATATAGTGAATTGCGCAAGAAAAATGTGCATCTGATTCTTCGGATGAATTTTCACGTGGCCATATCAGCAAGATAACCCAGAATAAAGCTCAATTCATCTTTAATATTACTATTAGAATGTACTATTTGTCATGTAAGATATGGTATTGAATTTGTAAACATAAAATTTAGAAGTAAGGTAGGGTTTATAAGCCAGGCAGGAAGAAAATTTTGTAAAACTTTAATAAGACAAAAATTCTTGCGAAAAACAACTATTTGTTTATGTTACAAAACTGCACTTAAAATTTCAAAACAATCCAAAGCACAAAGATAGGACTTGTTTGTATCAATAAATACATTGATATCTTCTGTGTGTGCATAAACCATACATATTACAGACTTGAATAATTTAACATCACACAGTAAAGAAAATATGTTATTTATCATTTACCGCATATCCCAATTTTTTTTTTATGTAATAAGATGCCAATGCGCTGAGCATAAACTAAATAAACATTGAAGATAAAAAACGATAACAATTGAAGATAAAAGACGATAAATCTGAAAACTAAACATCTCCAAGTTATATCTGGTAAACCTGCAATTGATATTTCATTGAACAGTCTAATGATTGTCATAAAAATCAATAAAACCCCTACATTTTAAATAAGTAGAATATTATTATCCCTCAATTTATGAAAAAATTCATGCCTTGTTTTCATTAATACAGAAATTTGCGTAACTAATAAACGTAAATTTCTATTTCTAAGGAAGTTCATTAGTTCCTTCTCAGTAGAATAAAATTATCGGTCACAAGATCAGAAAAAGTGTATTACCATTTGTTAAATTCCAAAGCAATAAGTTCCTATTAATAATCAACTTTTTAGAATATTTTTAATATCATCAATATCAAATATGATTTCTTTCAATAAACATTACAATACGGTAAATACGTAATAACCCATAGGGATATTACAGGTTTACCGTATTGTAATATTTGATGAAAAGTAATCATATTTGGAACAAACGCAATCTTTCCCTTTGGGCCCTTATGAAAAAAGGACAAGCGTCTGAAAGTTGCCCATTAAATATATTTCGCAATTGTCGAAAATTTTATCTCTAAGGGCATATTAACATATCATATATAGCAACTCTCAATATATATATATATATATATATATATATATATATATATATGTTTATATATATATATATATTTATATATATATATATATATATATATATATATATATATATATATATATATATATATATATATTCTCTATTTTGTTCATTTCATATAGCGAGATGCAACTTCACTTTTGAAAGTTGTTGACTGAAATGAATTATTTTACTAACTATCAAATTAATAGTGTTTAAAAAATACTGTAATAAATTTAAAAACCGCTAAATTTAATTGATTATTGGACAAATCAAAAATGGAATATTTTAATAAATTTGACAGCATAAACGAGACGAACACGAGATTGATAAAAAAAGGAATTTTGCCTTATTTTATTTTATTTTCTCCGACATCAAAAATTACTTGGTATCCCTGAGAAGTATTTTTTATGAGCTTCAAGATATTTATTGATCCAGAATGGCAGTAATCGTCATTTTTATTACTGAATGATTAAATATCGTTTTATAACTTTCTACTGAGCATTCCGATTGGATTGTTAGTGCAGATGTTTGCCAGAGTTTGAAGGTTTGAAGGTTTGATTTGTGGTCAAGTGGAAGGAATTTTCATCTGACCTTATTATCAGCATTTCTCGTAGGTGCTTTTGGTCCAAATGCCTTCGATTTGTTTAATTATGTACCGTAACGTCTCATATTAATATGCAAAATCATAATTTTATTTAAGACATAGATTTCCTGAAAGACATTAAAATCAAAATGTTGTAATAATGATTTTCTCTTAAACTATTTAACAATTCGCATGATACTTTCACTATGAGGATATATGGATTATGAAGATAAATAAAACGAATTTAAAAAGTTACTATAGTGATAAATTTAAAAAATGTAAATAATCATTTCAATTAATAAAATTGTCTGAACAAGGGATATTCACAATTTTCTTATATTTTTTACATCTCAATATACCGTTTAACGTATATTTTATGGAACAAATTAATTTGGTACAACCAACTTTCTAGAAATTTGGACAGAAACTTTCTTAGTTAATACTAATGAACCGAATATTATGTATGCAAACAATTCCTTTTATATATTTACTACGTCGAATCTTCATAATTTTGTTTGGAAACACTGCATGTCGCAACATGTTAAAGTGCATTTGCATTATTCTGGCGTGTTTACATGGCTAAAGCAAACTAGTATAAATTAAATCTCCGATTGTGGCTAATCCATAATATTATTCAAAATATACTTGCATTTGTAACTTTTGTCCACAAAATACAGTAATTATTTTTTGTTGGCTCAAGTTTTCCAACATTTTTTAATGGAAAAAGATTTGCGATTTTGCGTTACACCAAGAGCGTGACACGTTTCAGAAACAAGTGGAACTTCGAGAGGTCGATTTAGTAAGCATATTTTTATTTAATCACTTTGCCCAGTGAGTCATTGGAGAAGTGAAATATTATTTATTGAAATATTATTTGTGAAATATTATTAGTAAAATGCAAATAAAATTCTCCCTCTCCTGCACTCAAGGTGTACTCAGTATATAAAGTCCACGTTCATAATTAAGCCGTGTATTTTTTCTTTAGATGAATATATCTATTTATTATGTAGTATATTTTTTACGTAATTGCAAAACTTTTAGAAATTACCTGAATGCGTTTGTTTGCATTAATAGATCATATTACACAATTACTTAGTTTTATATTTTTAATTTTCGTGTATAAAAATTGCAACACACGGAATCTATTATATTTTTTCCCAAAAATCAGCGAGGTCTTGAGCATATCATTTTTTATTAGCAAAATACCAACTGACTAACCCAAAAGATAACTGCGTTTTTCAAAAAAATTAAGATTACCTTTTTTTAACCGATTTTCAAAGAGAAGGATATTCTCAATTCGACTGCATTTTTTGTGTACGTTACCTCATCCGATTAACTCCAGCAATTATAAATCGAGTTAGGTTCTGCCAAGTAAAAGGTTCCATTCATTTGTGTGTTACAGAGAAATGGCGACTTAGTACCAATTACAAAAATCTTTAGTATTTTTTAAATTTATTTATATTCGCAAAAAATCCAACTAAGTGATTTGTATTTCCTATATTTTATACTTTTTATTGCGCTACATATTCGCTAGTTATTTAAAGTACATTTACTATTTTGTTAAAAACTTTTTTAATTATTTAATTACGACACTTATATAATTAATGTGGCAGCAAGGTATATACGACAAAAAAAAAGAAATGAATTTTATTAGCATTTTCAAAGATACACTCCCGAGTGATTTTAAAATACTTATACATTTTATGTCAAAATAAAAGTGTGATAAAAACTAACCATTTTTAAAATAATAGATATTTTATTACATTATTAAATAGATTTTATTTAATATATATAATGGGCATTACATGAATTACATGCACTCATATCCAAAGTTGGTTAATGGGGAAAAAATTATTTCTTTTTTCAAATTAATGTATTTTATAATTAAAATTTTGTATTTTGTTAAATTAATATATTTCATAATTAAAATTTTTTTGTTATTTTCAAATTGTTCTCAATACTTATGAATAGAAACTTTATGAATAGTAAAAATGAAATTACTAATATTATCGACTTTTCTTCCTAAGTAATATTACTCATATCGTTCAATATTCTAAGCCGAATCAAAGATTTACCACGAGTATCACTTTGGTGAGATCGCGCTGCGCCCGGTGTGCGTACACCGTAAGACTCTGAGAGAAGACATGAAGCTGCTTACTATACCAATTTGATAAGCATGTATAAATACAGAACGTATTATTTCGTCGTCGTCCTTTAAAATCCTGATTAAAATCTGTTATTTTAAATAAATATTTATTATATTTTGTGGACAGAATTAATAATTACAAATGTCAATTTGAACAATATTATGGACGAGTCATAACTGGAGACTTCGTTTACACTAGTCCATTGTAACATGAGGGTTTAGCATAGTAAATAAATAAAAGGAATTATTTACACACATAATATTCGGTTTATTATATTATAACGGAAGTTACTGTACAGAACTCCACAACTGTCAAAAAGCTAAGCGTGCTTTTTGACAACGAATTCGTCACTGCTTTTATATACGAAGATGTTTCTACAGTAAAACGAAAATTTCCTTTTTCAATACTACTTATTTACGCCATTTGTTTTTAATTACTGAATTTTAAATTTTTACTTTATTTTTCCCAATGAATTTTGGTTCGGTACTCTAAATAGTTGAATAATTTTTTTTTATTAATGCTGTACCAAACATAGTTGCTTCGAAAAAATACGTGTTATACGTCATGGTAAAACGTTATGATAAAAGGCAAGAAATAATAATGTTCTAAGTACCGTTTTTGTTTAAATATAAAAAAAATTATTTTAATTAAAATAATGACTATAAATTCAAATATATATATTTTTTTCCATACATCACTATACATTTTTTCCAATATCTCATTTTATTTATCTCCATAATCTATGTAAAAGCCATGAGAATTAGTCAAGTAGTTTAGGGGAGAGACATTTTGTTTTAAATATTTTTTAAGGTTAAAGTTTCTCATGTAAATACCTAAAACTAAGGTTAAAAAAAACGATTTTAGGCGAAGAGCGTTTTCATAAAAGAAACCTGTAAAATCGTTTTATAAAATTAGAACCAAAGAGACAATTGGAATATATATAACGTACAGACGATTAAAAATTGGCATAGATATTATCAATAAATAGTGAAAGTAACAGGAAAGAGAATAATAGACACCTACTAAATCCACCCAGCTGAAAATCAGTTCGAATACAAAAATGAATCTAAGGAATTTAAGAAAACTGACAAAAGATATGATCGAAAATGTAATTTGTTGAACGCATAAAATATTCTGAAGTATTCGCATCAAGAAAAGGAATTTTCCCTAAATTCCGATATCAAAAACTCCAATTTTTATTTTCTTGTTACATAACTCGATACACCGTGGTATGTAATGTGAAGAAGGACCTGAAATATCTTCAAGAAATTTTCTAACAAAAACATCCCATCAAACGATGAATTATGAATTCAAAACAATGCTTGATATTTTAGCAAAACAATTCATTACATTGTCGTTACCCAACGTTATCTCCGTTAAGTTACCGTCAATATTTTTGAAGCTTTTGAAAATATACACGAAATAATTACACTGATATTTACCGGGAAATTTTAAATTATATCTTATCAAATTTTATACGATCTGTACGTATGTAAGAACCTTTTTTACTTTTTCAGAACAGGCACGTAAAATTATTTAAAACGTTAATGTTAAACAGATTAGGTTCGTGTCAATATATTGATCTGTACATTTTTTTCAAATTATAATGTCATGCTCATAAAGGTAACCTTATAGAGGAATAAGGGTTCTAATAATCCTGACAGTTGGACCTGCTATTGTGATTCATATTTTTTGTTTCTAAAGTAGATATTATGAAGTATATTTAAATAATTTATATTAATTCATCGTATGTTCACGATCATGCTCCGTGTTCCAGCAATTTTCTTCTGTTTACTTAAAGATTTTTGCTAACTTCAAAACTTAAGTTCTGGAACAACAAATTTTATCGGAAATAGACATTTTATTTGAATGTCCTCATTATGACCCATTCTTGCATTTTTTTCTAGATTTTAACATATTCTTGTTTGGATATAGGAAGTGGAGGGGTATGACACACATTGCAAAAGGTTTAGAAACTCAATATTACACAAAAGAGGCTAAAGTAAACAGAAAGGAACGGAACATAAATTTAACTTTTTACATCTTTTTGACAATACAACCTATGAACTCATATCCACTCTTATTTGAAAAATTAAAAATAGTACAAAATGTTTTTGTCTGACGTATATACCTGCAAAATTTTATATGCGTCCGTGTAAAACTATAGAAACTATGAGGCTGTGACTGACGAACGGACAAACTCATGAAACATGATGGTGAGGATTCCCTGTTTGACGACGCAATCTTAAGAAAGAAGCCAAGTTTATTTATCTGGCAATTTTTCAGTTATTACTATGTAAACTACCTTAATAATTTCAATAGAACAATTTTGGTATAAACATTAAACACAGTATAAATTTTACATCTCTACCTCGATGAAGAAATAAGTTATGGACATGGAAATTAGGCTTGAAATATTATGGGTTGTAAATATATAAAGAATGTGTGCCTGTAAGAACTTGGCTAGTATAATACAGTGTATCTAGACTAATTCTTTAGAAAAATATACACTAATTAGAAAGAATTGCATTTAAAAAAAATTACATTAAAAAACAACAATAAGAAAAACAATAACATATTATCGAGCTTATTTTTCATTAGCCTTAAGAAAACGTGTTGCATTCCCTTTCAAACAACGAACGTTTTCAAGAAACGAAATTTTTAAGCATGCCACCAAAAATTGAGAAATAATCAAAATATCCAAAAAAGTATTTGTTACCCAATATAGAATGTTTAATATTTAAAACTATTTAATACACTAAGTAAACCTTAATATGCTAATTGATGCTAATTTCACAAAGTATATGTTATTTTACAAGAAAAAATTAATACGTTAAAATCTAACGAGAAACAAACAAGTGGTCGAAAAATATTGCCACCATTAACCGGAAAGCCTACCAGATAAAAATTTTTGAGGATATATGGAAGATTGAATGATAAGAAATATGAACCAAAAAAGTGATTTGAATAGCTTTTTCTCTAAATTTCATTTTCTTACGGTACAACAACCGTATATTAACATATAACACACTATTTTATAAGTTATAATTATAAGTTATAAATGCTGCAGAAAACCTAGAATCATAAAACGTATTTATTATAATTTTTGTGACAATAAACAATAATATATGTTTCCAGGTTTTCTACAGCAAACTTGTGACGTTTGTCACTTATATTTCGTATATTGCTGAAATGTGTTGCAATAAGAGCAATATTTTTTTTTTGTTGATGGATCCTCAAATGCCAGCTGGCTTGAATTGATTGCAATGGCATCTGATCTGTCAAATGTTCCAACTACTTCTTTTGTGGCATCAAAATTCTCAGCATAAAACAATACAGCTTTTAACCAAGTTCCCCACCGTGTTAATATTGGTTCTGGGGGTAGTGTAACATTTGGTAGTTTCTCTTTATATGCTTGTACTCGTGATGGTACTTTTAAGAACACTTTTTTTCTAGAAGAAATCAATTTATTTACTATGCCGAACTCATTTCTGATTTCTTCCTTCAGTCGATGTAATCCGTGGGCTAGGCAGGTGATGTGCAGCAATTTTGGGTAGAATACTTTTAGAGCTTGACCAGCTTTTACCATATATGGCGCACCGTCAGAAACAAAAACACATATTTTCTCATCCATAGAAGAATCGGGAAATAATAATTTGATGGAATCATTTATGAACCGGGCGATAGTTGAATGGTTTGTTTTTTCTAGGACCTTGCAAGCAACCAAATGGGGAATAGAGGGCTCTTTAGATAATTTTCCAACAATTAGATTCGCTATATATCGTCCACATGAATCTGTCGTTTCATCAGCCGATATCCATACCAAATAGTTCGAGAGGTCGGCGCGTATTTCATTAAGTACTTCTTCGTAGATAGTTGACAGGTAGTTTTTTCGAATTGTGGATTCTTCAGGAATTATCTGATTAGTGCAAAACTACGTAAGGAATTTTCTGCATACTTCGTTATTTAATTGGTGGAAAGGTATATTGCAAGCAACAAAAAACTTACATAAATCTTTATTGAATTGTATTTTGTTTGTAGTATCGGAATTAGAAGATGAAATATGAGTCAGTAGTTGTTGTCGACTTCTTGTAGGTTTCTGTTTTGCAGCTAAATGGGAAGCAGTACTCACATGTTGATCGATTTGATATTTTTTTGATGAAGGTATTCGCTTTTCACAAACCTTGCAGAAAATCACAGTGTCATCAGTCGTAAATTGGTCTGGGTAATTTTTTATCCAAGATTCCATTTAAGTCTCGGTATTTTTTTTCACGGGCGGCATTATTTTAAAATAAAATAAGATTTTCGTAGATAGATAAACAAACACAGCGAGACAAAAACAATTGAATTGCGTTACGCGCGTGAGTGAAGCAGCGAGTGCCGTACGCCCTTCCCCACCCGCACGCCGCATCCCGCCAACGCCTATCGAGCGCTGACCGCTGCGAGCCAGTAGATTAGATTCAGTGCGCTCGCTGAGTGTGTGCGAGGCGAACGCGTCGACCTGTGGCGTCGACGGCATAATACAACACGTATAACTACTGAAATAAGCACTGTTAATGAAAATGTACCAAAATATGCAACAATGCTATAAAAATAAAAATATATGCATTTGCATATGCAAATGCATATAATCAGATGTCTATTTATTACTAATTATTTGATGTTAAGGGAAAAAAATATACTATCAGGGACAATTTTATGATTATTCAGTAAAAACTTTTTATTAGAAACAAGAAAGAGTTAGTATTTTAAATTTTTCACTTTAAGAATTGACGTAATCCTCACTAATAGCATGGATTATGTTAATTCGGATAAGAAAGTTTGAAAAATTGATTACATTAAAGTGCAAATTGATTTTGGCTTTATAGACGCACCTGTTAATTTCAATTTTATTAGCAAGTAAAAGTATAAAAAACGTTATCAAATACAATCAATAAAATACACCTACGTAATGTTAATACATACGACAGATTGCCATAAGGCGTATTTAAAAAAATGAGAGAATTTACGAAATCTATTAAGTGTATTGTTACATAAAGGAATAGACCTCCTATTCCTTTTTTCAGTTTATGGAGATATTTATGGTTTTAGAATTTGCTTTCAGTAGCTTATAATTTTAGTGTATCTTCACATATGCAAACATTAGCTATGTGAGTACCTTCAGCCGTATATGCATGTATGCCCAATCCATGAAGTTTCTGATTTACATAATTCGCGAGTTACCCTGATGAAAATTAATTATATCCAGATGGATTAATTTATCTGGATATGATGTATTTTCATTACACCGAGATGAATTGTAATATATTTGCATTAAGGTTTCCCCGGTTAAAGCTGTTAAATTATAAAAATTCCCAAATAAAAGTTTCCATTTGTATTGGAAAGAAAGTCTCTAATTCCAATATGATAAATCGATAATAAAATTACCTATATAATTATTTATGGACTTTTAATACATATAATTTCAGGATTCATATTTTAGTGATAAAATTCAAAGAAACCATTTAATTATGCTAGAATGGAAAATATTTTCATATGCTTTTGAAGACATTTTCAGTATTATGCCACCCATCCATTCTTAATTTCCTAACAAACATTTTAGAAAATACTGTTATAAATCTATATTTTACTACTTATGATTTTAATATGAACATGAAAATGCATGGTAAATTATAATATTTATTTAAGCCCCAAATGAAAACAGTAATAAAAGAGAATAAAAATCGGCATCTACCATTTCGAACTTCGAAGAACGCTCACAATATCACGAAACATTTTTCTTTGAAACTTTTCCTTAAAAATAAATATGTATCCCCTAATATATTTATTATTCGTTTAACTAGGTTAAGCCTTTTTTATTCGGCGTAGGTCATTAAAAGAAAGGTATTTCTGTGGGCCGATGGAGGTATTTTCACATGTTTAACACCTGCATAAATGTTTTACAGGGCCGAAAAATGCCCATTCATCTTTATAATGCCGATAATCTCTCCAACAATATAAAGCGGAGACTTACGTAGGGACGCGAGATAAATTTGTGATGCTGTACTCGCTTTTAATTTGCGAATTTGCAACAGGCTGTTGTGCTTTATGAGCAAGCGATCTGGGGCATTTTCATCGGCTTGACAGAGTAGGGTACGAAATTATCGCTTTGTCATGTTCATTTTGCGTGAAAACGAGATAAGAACATTGCTGAAAATAATTAAAATATCACCGTATCAAAATCGTTCGACGGAATGTGACAATCAACAACTATGGAATTTTGACAGCAGTGGCATATATCAATGGTCCAATCGTTTCAAATATATTAATATTGTATAGAGCTTAAGTTACAATGCAAATAGATAATGCAACTGTTATATTGTCTACCCTCGTATTATGAAATATTTGGTTAGGAGCAAAATTTTGTTTACATAGTCATTAATTAAATAATATACTACATAGGAAAAAGAAAAAATAATAATAATAAGCTGAAATATGATATAGAGTAGATGATATTGACCTTTCACTCGATTTGAAGGCATTTTGATATTTAAATTACAAACCAAATTTCTAGCGTCTTTATTTTTGTAGTTCTGTACCGCAGAAGAAAAAATTGCGGAACTCTTATAAGATAATTTGCGTGTGTGGTCCAATGCCGTTTTCTTTCAGAAACCATTCAACGTAGTAAGTGGGAAATTTATACAAAAGTTTACAAACTGTTTTTTTAACAAGGCTTTCAAAACTACATTTTTAGGATTTCATGTAAGATTGATTTAGACATATTATCATTTTTTAAAACAAACGATACAATCAATATTTTGGAAAAGCCATAAATTTATTTCAATGTTGGCGAAAAATAATAGGGATGATTCTAAATCTTATAGTTTTTGAATTTTTTTTAGTTTTATGGCTAAGAAAGGTAAATCAGGTAACATATTTACATAAAGGAAAATATTTTGAATACCTATAAATAGTTTAATAAAATTACCGTGTATTAATAAATGCTTTAGTTCCCTGAGTATCTACGAAACCGTCGAAGTGTGAGTTCTACTCGAGTTTTACTGCTGAAATACAAATGATTTATTAGTTTTTGATATACTACACTTATTAATACAAGTAGAGTGATAAAACGTAAACAAACCAGGAAATGATTTTAATGCTTACAATAATATTAACTATAAGGTAAGGACTACCCACGGTGATTTAAATTTTCTTTAAAAATATCGAGGTTTGTACTGAGAAGTGAGAAAAAAATGGCGACTTTGCGGCTCGTAGCGATCAGATCTTTAAAAAGTCAAAATTCTACAAATAGTTTTATTTATACAGAATAAATTGCCATTAACGTAGGTGTCAAGCTGCCATTTATTTATTTTCCGTATCGATCTATGTGAAATCGACGAGTGGTTTTATTGCATTAAGGTAGACGCTAGGGTATATCTGATAGGTTTGCCTGTTCAGTTGAATTGTACAGCTAAACCGGAACATATATGTCTACACCAGTTATTGGAAAACCATATGAAAAACCGAGGAAGTGTTATTACGAAAGACATAACATATACTCGTAGAAGTTTCTGAGTCCAAATATAAACGGATATTGGTGCTATATATTTTAATTCGCTCGAGATGTTTGGAAATTATTTATTATAAAACTTTTTATAATATTTCACAATAATGATTCAGTTAAAAATTAATACAACATTTTAAAACCACTATATTATAGTGCACAGAGCGAAAACAGATCATTTTTATATATTGTTAGTGTATCCAAGCAGCCCTATTCACTGACCTATAACTTATTATTGACCTATAACTTATTATTGACCTATAACTTATTAAGACATGGTTCTTTGGAAACTGTTAAGTGCGTAGCAAGTTTTTAACTTAATTAGTTCGGTAACTTAAATGAAATAAAACTAAGATTAGAACCAAATAAACTTTTAATGGTTCAAATTGCATCTTCGTGTTTTTCTTCATAATTTTGTCTTATTTATGCTACTATCAATAACCATTTTATGAACTAATATAGTTTTCTATTTTATTTTCAATTTACATTGCAAATTTTTACAATTTTGCAATACTATGGACCAAAACCTTAATTTACATTGGTTAATAATTACCATTTATCAAAAAATAATGAAATACTGATTATAACTATAAAGTTATAACTAAACTGATTAATATTAACTAACTATAACTAAATTGATTAACTTTAAATAAATTTCTAAATTTTCCATTTGTGTTTTCAACTCATCCAAGTAAATACATAAAGATACGGAAATTATAAAGAAACTTTGAATATATAATCGAAGAAACAAATAAAGTTTTAAATATTTTTATTGAAAATATCAGTGAGCACAAAGTTTATTAAAATATTTAGTTACCAAATTACCCTAAACAAAAAAATAGAAATATGGGATCAGATGCAAAACACCAAAAAAATACTAGACATAAAAAATATTAAAATACTGAATACAGCCCTTCAACTTTTAAAAACTCAATTCATATCTAGACTCTACCATACTTTATGAAAAATTTATAGCACGCTTTCAACGAGTATCTTTTTTAACCCAAATAACCTTTCGCATTAAGCCGAGATTTATTTTTAAGTTTCCTAAAATAATCCTTATCTTGTGTCTTTTAATTAAATTTATTACGGCTCGTTAACACCTTAATGTGGACTAGGTATTTAAATATTATAATTTATAAATAGATGGAAATGAACTTTAGCCAAACTCCAAAGATAAATGTCATACAACACGTTTTCCTTTATATATGTCTGTATTACGAAGCCCGATGGTTTTTGATTCATTTTTATAGTACTGCCTTGTTGTTTTATTCACATTCAACGACTCTTATTTCATGTTTCATATGATACCTCAGATCTGAGGGGAAATAATTATTTTATTAGTACAGAATCTTATGAAAGTTACAGTGAAATTAGAAAGACAAGATATTTATAACTTGTAAATAAATAGGTACCTTCTTCACTTGGCATAATTTTCGATATTATCGTTCTAGCGATATTATCGCCGAAGTAAAGTAAATTATGTTACAGCGTACGACGTCAAACAAATCTTTTATAAATTCATTTATTTATATATAACTTCCCTTAAATTACCTGTTCTATTTAAATGTTTTATATGATATATTCTCTAAACTTATAAAATTGTAGAAATGTAATAACTAAAAGAAATATATTTAAAAAATATATCTAATTATTATATACGAACTTAGGTGTTGGTACGTGTATAACGAGGGTCGCTTATTTTCTTTTTTTTTTAAAGAATGTATCCAAATTTATTTTTACATGTTTTTACTTAATAAAAATATCATTTAGAAAGAAAGAAATACTGGAAAAAACCGATAATCAAAGAAGCCAAGGCAATACATACATACATCGACAAATTAACACAACGTAGTATATATATATATATATATATATATATATATATATATATATATATATATATAATACATATATACATATATATGTATATATATATATGTGTGTGTGTGTATGTGTGTGTACATTGCTGTGTCCAAATGTTGCTGTCCAAAGTTGAAACAGATAATCCGATTTGGACAAATGAGGTATCTCTAGAATATCCTTGAAGCGACGGTACGATCCATAGAATACTGTAGCTGAGAATCGTCACTTTTTCCGACGTAAAAAAATTAAAATTCGTTAAGGCCATAAAAATGTGTATTGTATTAAAGGTCTTTATAAGCAAGTTAAAAAAAGAAGTCGTACATTGTATAAATAAACATGATATTTCACAAAAAAACAAGTATTTAAAAGCTCGCCAACTAACATCATGTAGAACCTGGTTTTTGTCTTTTCGGTAATATTCTAATTAAAAATCAGGTTTTCAACCTTAAGTTGTTAGTGAATATTTTGTAATAAACTCCTCAAAATGTTTTACTCCACCAATAACAAAAATGAAAGGGTGTTTGAAGACGACTTCAAAAATAAATAGGTCTTGTTTGAAAATGTAGGAAACAACAAAAATTGAAATGAAATGATTTGTCTATATCCATCGTAACTCGCTTTCCGAAAGAAAAAGTTTTAAAAAGTAGGATCAAAAAAAAAATATATATATATTTATATATATATATATATAATAATAAAACATGCAAAAAATAAACATGTTTAGAATTTGCTATCTAAATTTCTATTTTACCGTAGTGGGGGTCTTTTTTCTCCAAAGGGTGTAACAGTATACATTTTAATACACTTTAATGTCAATATAATGAATATATTTAAATATATAATATCTTTTTGAAAATGATGTAGTGGAAAAATATTCTTCCTTTTTTTAAATTAAACAGCGGGAGGCCTAACGTCTATGATTTATTTTTTTAACATAAACTTCAAATATTTTGTTTATAAAAACTGATTGAACTCTTGAATAAACTGATTGAATCTGTGAGTACAAGTCGTGATAATAGATTAGCCGTAAAATAACAATTACAAGAAGTAAAATTTTTACAGAAGAAAAATATTATATTAATATTAATATTAACTTATCTGATTTTTTATGCGTAAATAAAATTTATACGAAAATGAAACTTATAGCTGAAAATATGTGTCATAATAACTTTACCGAATGTCATACAAAAGCGGCATGTGAAGTGAAAATAGCGATCGAATTCGCTCACGCGGCACATTGTAAGCACCGTCAAGGCCTATCTCACATTTCGCTATTCCAGTATTCTTTTGTAGTATTTCGGATGAAAGATTCCAAGTATGTTCGTGATTACTGTACTTCTAAAAGAAGTTGTCGAAAATAAGAAACGTTATATTTTGACGGGTCGCTTACATGAAAATATAAATTGCCTGACAATGAAAATTTCCTATATCATATAAATAAATAAAATCTTTTAATTACGGATAGAATTCTTAATATGAGAGTTTTTTTTACAATTTTAAATGTATATAATATATACACTTTGAAAGGTACATACTATTTTTTTAAACAATTATATTCTTATCTATTAATATTATTTTTAATAATTTGGATAAATATATTGTCTGCCATATCTATCAGAGTTTTAAAAATATAGTGAATGTCTCACTAACTATTAGGTCAAGAGTCATCGCCATAGTTTTTTATGGTAAACTTTTCATTACTCTTTCGTAATTTTAACTTTAGTTTCCAAAAAATATGTTCACTTCCCTAGAGGAAATATTTATTTTGTAGTTTATTCTTATTAGTATATCTGGAATGAGTTACATAAAATTATTAAAAACGTAGTAAAATTTTGGTTCAGTTCATTGAAATGTTTCACAATGTATATAGTTTCGGAATTCTTAGAAAATGCTCTCATAATTGTTACTCAGTACGACCGACAGCATTTGTTTATACAAGACTTGCTGTCTAAACTTTCAAAGAAATATTTCTTTAGGTTTTTACTTTTGCTAAATATGTATATCAATATATTTTGTTACTACTCCAAATTACAACACATGTGTGATCCAATAAAAGTTCTGTTTTTATGTTTTTGGTTTATGAAACCCTAATGAAAAGTTTCAAAATCAGGATGTTGATATTTCAATTCCCCTTATCCAATTATTTACATGTATATGATTGATTCGATCAGTCATAATAGTAAATATTACCTGAATTATAACACCCCGTTACTTCTAGTACTCATATCGCTAGGCGACAATAAAAAGTAATCATAAATTATGTCCAAAAACAACAATAACAATATGATTTTAATTTCTCGACTTACGCATCAAAAACACTTTTAGTATAAAATATATTCAACATCTCATACTGCTATCCGCATGGAACACGGCCTAACATAAACTGTTGTGTAATATTATTCTCTTTACGATTTTACTAAACAACAAGTAATATATTATTTTATCCCCGAAGACCAAGCAACACATTTTTTTTTATTTTGTAAAGAAGTACAGCGAATAATATTACATATGGCGCTTTTGGTCACACTGATCTGCAAGATGAAAACTGTTTGAAACTAAACAATGGAATCTTGGATATTTTGTGGTTAGTGTTTAGGAAAAAATAATAAAAATTCCATTACACAAAGACCTTAATGTTATAATCCAATCAAATCACCAATCACCTAATTAATTTTTGATTAAGCTAGAAATTCTCACTATCACTAAATACTTAATTTGAAGGTAGTTTTCCCTTTGAATCTAATAAGAGGTGAAGAATTTTCTTTAGAAGTGTCATTCAATGTTTGAATGGAATAAAATTGACATCATTTATTTCCATGAAAAGTTACTTTCATTTTTCAATCAGAGAATGGCCTCAACTTTAAGAAATTGCAACAATTTACTATACAATTGTGCTATATATGAGCCTTGTTGAAAATATCTATCGTGATTATTTTGGGATAAGTACAGTAAATCAAGACATTTTTTGGGTTTTCCATCAGGTATTTGCGAAGAAAAACTGTGCTATGCTATCATTCCTCTCTTTTAAAAAGATTACGTGATAGAAAAAAATTAATATTATATTAGAATCCAACACCTCAAAAGTATCTACAATAGATACTTAACAGGCAGATTTAAAAAAAATCACCAGTACATATGTAATATTCTTAACATAGTGACGCGAAGAACTGAATAATCCAATCTTGCTTATCTTATTATTTGTTTTTGCACTTCATTCTGCATTCTATAATTGTTATTAATTTTAAATGTTATTAACTTTAAGTAAAACTATGTGTGACTATAAATTTATATATTCATTCAAAGTTTAATGCATCTGAAAGAATTTTTACATCATTACTGAGTGTAGGCATAAGCAATATTTATTTCTTTTGTCACCATAAACTTTATAAAATACGTATTTTTTTTTTGTTAAGTCGCTTGCAGCAATACCGGCTGCTGAAACCTTATAAACACATAAACGATGAAAAAAGGCAAATAATACGAGCAGATTTACACTGGACTTGGTTAATTTTTTCCCAAATTTGCTCAATTTTTTTCTAAAAGTATATTAATTCATCCCCAACAATGTTTGTACTATGTCATGTAAATAATAAGTAGAAAAATTTACATGAGTAAGTATGTTTTATGGAGATATTTAGCAAAAAATCCATCGTAACAGATATTAAATTTACTACATAAGGTGGCAATTATCAATCCAAATACCTACATTATCTATATATTTTCATAATAATCAAATTGTCTCTATTGGACTAATTATAAGAACTTATTAATACCCGATCCACAATATTTCCTGGGAATTGTTTAATATAACATATATTGAACAACTCATTGCCTAGTGTGTTAGAGAAAGATTCGTAGGGAATAAAAATAGTATTAAAAACCTAAAAGAGCGATTACGTACAAATTTTACTGGACTTAGAAATATCCTTGATACGGCATAAAATAATGTATTAAATAAATAATTTAATGCGATATTCCGATCATGAAAATTATGTAATAAATAAATAATTTAATGCAATATTCCGTTCGTGAAAAAAATGTAATAAATAAATAATTTAATGCCATATTCCGATCGTGAAAATTATGTAATAAATAAATAATTTAATGCGATATTCCGATCGTGAAAATTATGTAATAAATAAATTATTTAATGCGATATTCCGATCGTGAAATAAAAATGTTATGACTATTACGACTACTATATTCCGATCGTAAAATAAAAATGTTATGACTATTACATCACCGTGTCTATTTATTACAAGAAAAATAATTATTAATATTAAACGTCAAAACCCAAAATCGCATAAAACCAATGCTTTTGTATACGTAATATTCACACACACCTACACGGAAAGGACATGAGAATGTTTGATGTTCCAAACTGAAAGTGAATATATTTGTTTACCTGTTAAGGATATATCATGTTAAATCTTCATTATTTCAATCTCCAAAAACATCGCTTAACAGATTGAATTCCAGACCGTATAATGATTGATCTGCAACCGTACGCTGTTAATATCTATGGTGATAATAGTTAATGTCCCAAATATTGACCTTCGTTTATAGTTCGGACTGACAGGCTAAATTATGTCCAATTAAACGAAGGGAAAGGAATGTGTGTTAGATGTGAATTGTCGTTATGGAACTTGTTGAAGATATTCCAGCTGATTCAAGCATACGTGAAAGGGAATATAATTAGATGAAAACAGTTGATTTTTATTTTCTTTCAGAATTTGGAAGAGATTTCATTTAGTATGAAATGCTAGAGGACGAAATTATACTGTGCAATATTATTTAACGCTTTGAAGTACGTACCATTTTTCAATAAAGCCTTTTTTTAAATCTGAACAGATTCTGTTGCTTAGCATAAGCGAAAAGTTTTTCAAAAATAGTAAAAATCTTTTTCAGTAACTCTTTGCTAATGCCGAATAATATGTATAAACATATATATATATTTCCCCGTAAAAATGAGTTGGGACTGCCGTGCAAAATGTTTAACTCAATAAGAAAGTACTCAATACAACATAATGCAATTTAAAATTTATACAAGTGCATAAAAGTTAAAAAATATCTCATGAAATGAATTTAGGGGAAAGAAAAGACTATAATATAGGTATTAGATTTAATATGTACTTTTAACTAATGAACATATGTCTCCATTTCCCTGACATTCATTTGACTTGATCTATCATATTTTCTATTTAGTGACAACTAAAAGAATTAATAACAAACAACAGATTTTCAAATCTTCTTCTTTTATTTAATAATGTATCTTGCCAGCGAAATTGATTTTATCATAGAATGCATATTTTTTATTGGTCTGGTTTTTATTTAACAATCCAACAAAAGGTCAAACTAGCCTTTTAGACATAAATTACAAAAACAAAACACAAACGTAACAAAAATGGATCATTTCAAAAATAATTTTAAAAAGTGCAAATTTTCAGAATTCGATAGAAAAATCTGTATTCTGAGACCGATTAACTTTTCCAATTCTATGAAAATAAATTTAAAATGTTGAAGCAAAAATATATATCCCAAAGACATGATCTGTGTAATGAAAAAATACAGGAAATATTTAGAATGTTTAACACACTATGAGAATGAAATTAATAATTAATTTAGAGTATTTACTTTATAAAATTCCTAATTTTAATAATTTAGTAAACATTTTAAAATTACTAAATTGAATAATTTAGTAATTTTTTTAGAATTACTTCCAATAAAAAGAAAACCAGCACAAACGCTAAGCGTATTCGTATATTGTAAACTTATATGCAAAGAAACCACACACGATGTTCTAATAGACGTGTTTCGCATCGAAGGTTTGGTACAACCATGTTATCCGAAAACTTTTCAATCAATCTGACCTAAAAGGGCTCATTATCTCATAATGATCTGACACTGTCACGCCGACACTGTGTTACGTCTGACACCGTCACGCCATTCAACTATTATAATATTGTTGTTCCATTAGAGGTTTTCAATTAAAGGTGTCTGAGCTCATTCGGCCGTGTTCATGCAGAACTGCTGCCATTAAAGGGAATATTAGGAACAGGACATTGATAAAAATGACTGTTAATAACAGACATGTTTTTTTGTTATTTGATCCATGCATTACCAATAAAGTGAAAAGATATGTTTGAGGTGGAAATGGTGCTTGAGAGAGACGGAAGACTTTATATTAAAAATGCTAAGAGATAATAGTTAAATATTTTTAGAATTAAAAAGTGTACAACAGGTATGACAAACACATAGATATATATGACTTATCTCATCCCATTCATACGACGTATTCACAGTAAGAAAACTCGTCGCAACTTACACCACGCTCTTATTTTATATTCTACACATTCAAAAAATAAGACTTTGGTTGTAACCCAGTTTGTAAAATGACGATTCAAATTTGTCAACATCTAATTCTTTTAATATTATATAATTTAACGTGTTTATATATATTCCTATTCCAGCGAATATTAATATATAGGTAATTAGTTATAAGTAACTTCATGAAACATTCTTCCATTTCAAAGAAAGTTAGTAAATAAAAATTAATATTTGATTTCATTTAACATAAAGTAGTATGATCCAGTGACATTGACCTATTCATCGCACTTCGAGGAGTTTTTAATCAATCCGCTACCAAAGATGAATATCGATAATCCAAACATATATTAGGCTGTTTTCTAGATATTACTAAAAATAATTTATTATCATATTTTATGGTATATAGTGCACATTATTAGAAATTAGGCTTGATATTGTGGTTATATATATTGAGTCACATTTAGAGTTTTCCAAGTATCGATAAGATTACTAAGGTTCAATAGTTTAAAAGTCGTGTAAATGGATATTTATGGAAATAAATTTACATAGACTACACGCATTGTCACAAGTGAATTCTATAAATAATCTGTGCATCAAAGGAAACAAATGAATATATATATTTCATTCAAATAAAGGTTATATTTGTTTAATGGACTATGCGAATAAACTAGGAAGAACAATTATTCCTACTTCGTTCATATAGTCCATTAGCCAACATTAAAATACATCATTTTATCATAAAACGTAGTATTAAGCATTGTTACCACTTCAGTAAAAATATTGATTTCAATCCATAATTATATTTTATTCGAATACTACCTTCCTTCGAATAGAACTAAACTCGTTTTATTGAATGTTCCTATACTCATAAACTCTTTTAATGAAAACAAAAAAACTGTTTTGTTACTTATTAATTTATTATTCCAATCATTTATAAAGTTTAGTTTTGCAAGCAAGATACTTCCTCATAAGTATTTTCATTTCTTAAGCATTAACAATTGTTCAGCACAAATGTAGAAAAGGAAGTCATTATTTTCACATTTTTGATTGCAGAATGTGAAAATAATAAAGGATATTTTTCATCAACGGACCATATGTGTATTTGAAAAAAATTATTAAAACAAAAGTCAAAATAAATTAGATACATCCAGTTACATCCCATAAAAGCGCTATACTTTCAAGCTGAACTGGATTATCGTTTTATAACCAGGTTGTATTTCCAATTTTTGTTAATGGCAAGAAGATGTACGTCTTATGTACGTCCATTGACATATACTTTTAAAATCATATGTATATACCTTTGGATATAAATAACCAGTACAATACCACAATTTTTATTGATGGCGAGAAGATGTACGTCTTATGTACGTCCATTGACATATACATTTAGAATAATATGTATATATATTTGGATATAAATAACCAGTACAATGCCACTAATTTCTTCCTTGTAGTCTTGTGGCTGATGTTAGATGTAATACTACAAAAAATATGAATTGGAACTATAATTACTGCGCTCATAATTATGGTCTGTAAATATCATTGGCTTCTAAACTATATTATGTGGAACCTACTATCACAAATATGTAAATAATTTGAAAAAAGTAAACAATAATTTGGACAACAACAAACTCGTCTCATTGTCAAAACACGCACATGTGAATATATCGGTGTAGAGAGCACGTACGATAATATAAAAACGAACTGTCGACAATGATGGATTAACAAAACTGGAACCGCACATAGCTAAACATAGATGACGTTCGTACATTTTGTTACATTTATTGTCGTGGATGAAGATTCTGGAAGAATATGATTACAGGAGAAATAAGATGGACACATGTCCGTCTTATTTCTCCCCACAATTTCTTTTCAATGTCATATCTTATACGTAATATTAATGTTACATATTTTTTGTCGTCTCATTGTAACAGGTAATTTAGTGTTGCGAAAAATGTATTATTAAATTTTATCGAAAACGTAAATGGAAAAAAGAGAGCAAGCTCTTTTTAGATCGTTTCACTGTTTTTATGTGGAATTATTGAGAATAAAGTTGGAATGTAAAAAACAACATACATTTCTAAGTACTTAACATACCCTTTATTTCTGAATTCAGTAATTTGTCAAAAAGTGGTATATCAAATGAAATTTGACTCAGAGGGGTATCAAAAGTAGCTAGAAGCATTTCATGTAAATAATCACAATGCGCGCTTACAGCCATAAACAAACTTGTTTCTTTAGAACTTGCTTAGGTTTTATGAGCAATTCACCATTCACTTAGAATAACATTTTATTTTTTGTTTTTTTTTTTATATTGTTATTTCATTTTTACGTATGAAATTTAAATATAAGTAATGTAAGGACTAAAACACTTACTTAAATAATAAGAGATATTATGATATTCTTGTGAATAATAGATATCCATATAACAATAGAACCATTTCATTTTGAAACAAAAATGTGGCTATTACGGTAACTTGAAAATTTATTAAATTTGTCATATTACTCGTGTACATCCTACAGTGAAATAAAGGTGGACACAAAAAATCGACTCAAGTTTTATGAACTATATTTTGGCTACATTCGCACATATAATCACAAAAACTCACCTTGAATACTTTCATTAACTCATCGTTTACTGCGTAACTTGCTATTAAATGTTTTATGTTTGTTTAAAGGCAAATATACAGATATATAATAAACAATACGTGCATATACAAAAGTGGAGATATTGGTGGATGATAAACGCACATCAGTCATTTCGATTTCACACCGGACATTTGTCATTGATCGTCGCCACGAAATTACGTCCCGTTTCATTTCAGTTGTAATTACGACGCCCTAGACCAGTGTCGAAGCCTTCAAAAAAGGTAAAAAGTACAAAAAAATCGTAGTAGAATGAAACCTATTGGAAAATGTTGAGAATATTCCAAAAATGAAAGGAAAAATAAATTACAGTCGATTCGAGGTCGGGAAGTGGGAGAGGGTGGGTTTTTAAGGGTTAAAATCGGTTTATCTCGATTTCCGGCAAAACTACAAGTCTTATGAAAAAAAGTTACACAGCAAAGTTGTAGGTAATAAAAAGATCTACAACTTTTGTATTTACACTTTTTTCTCATAACCTCAAAATTCACATGAAAAACTCAAAAAACCACGTTTTTGGTTTTTTATTTTTATCTTTTACAAAAATATTTTTTTTTTCATGAAATTTAGTAAGAACTTACCTTTGTATATACCAAACGCACAAGAATTTTTTGGATTTGAAAAATTAATTTTTTCTCCTTACTTTTAATCCAAAACCGAAAAAGCACCCTAATTTTCAATCGAAAATTCACGCGTCTAAATATTAGCTTTTTTAAAAAAGTTGGTGGGCTTTTTATTCGTTGGAATCTCTACTTTCTGATAGTGTAATAAAAAATATACGCCACTATGGAAAATATTTTCAAAAAATTTAAAAAACGAAAAAAACTCGAATCGAAAAATTATTTTTCTATCATTATGTACAAATTGGAGCTATTTATTAATATTAACGCTGTAATTACTCATTCAACGTATGATTCTAAGTTACATTGATGAATAAACAAATTTTCAATTAAAAGATACTACTATAATTAACAAACAACTAAGTTAATAATGTGTACATTTGATAAAACATCTACAATATTATAAGAAAGTCATAAAATTTTCTTTAAATTAAATGCGTAGATGCTTATTTATTACTATTTGAAGATAATTTATATACCTGAGTGACCTTCAGAAAATTTTAGTCCATGAATAATATGAATAACATGAAAGATATTTCGTAAAGAAGTGGGGAAGGGACTAGGAGGGTCGGACTTATAACTATACCTCTTCTTTCGTAGCAGCTGTAAGAACCGTTAGTATTGCTAGTATACAAGATACAGAGCAGTGAACAACATCATTTATAAACGTATTTACCGTAACATAACCTACAAAATTAAAATCAAATGATAATTTAGTACAAGATTAAAATATAATAATTTTATTTATTTTGCACAAACAAATTTAATTATACTTATGATAAAACTGTGAAGGCATTATTAATTTGATTTTGTCTTTTCAGATTATCAGTATGGATGAATCTGTTTGTATAATCTGCAATAAGGCAGATGATAAGCCAATGTGTGAAATAAAAAAAACAGCTTTGAACCGTTTAGTCATCTCCAGCAAGAAAAGAATCGACAATAAATATAATATGCATCTACGCATTTAAGTTAAAGAAAATTGTATGACTTTCTTATAATATTGTAGATGTTTTATCAAATATACACATTATTAACTTAGTTGTTTGTTAATTATAGTAGTATCTTTTAATTGAAAATTTGTTTGTTCATCAACGTAACTTAGAATCATACGTTGAATGAGTAATTACAGCGTTAATATTAATAAATAGCTCCAATTTTTCGAATCGAGTTTTTTTCGTTTTTTAAATTTTTTGAAAATATTTTCCATAGTGACGTATATTTTTTATTACACTATCAGAAAGTAGAGATTCCAACGAATAAAAAGCCCACCAACTTTTTTAAAAAAGCTAATATTTTGACGCGTGAATTTTCGATTGAAAATTAGGGTGCTTTTTCGGTTTTGGATTAAAAGTAAGGAGAAAAAATTAATTTTTCAAATCCAAAAAATTCTTGTATGTTTGGTATATATAAAGGTAAATTCTCACCAAATTTCATGAAAAAAAAAATATTTTTGTAAAAGATAAAAATAAAAAACCAAAAACGTGGTTTTTTGAGTTTTTCATGTGAATTTTGAGGTTATGAGAAAAAAGTGTAAATACAAAAGTTGTAGATCTTTTTATTACCTACAACTTTGCTGTGTCACTTTTTTCCATAAGACTTGTAGTTTTGCCGGAAATCGAGATAAACCGATTTTAACCATTAAAAACCCACCCTCTCCCACTTCCCGACCTCGAATCGACTGTAATTTATTTTTCCTTTCATTTTTGTAATATTCTCAACATTTTCCAATAGGTTTCATTCTATTACGATTTTGTTTGGTTTCAAAAATTATCGACCCTGGTCTACCCGTCCGAATGTGACTTTTAAAGTTATGTTAGAAGTCGAAGAGTTATCACTTTGATTTTCAATTATTTATCTTAGTCTGTAAGTTTTATGTTGTTCTATTGAAAATTGTCTTGAACGTTTCAATTGACTCAAGTATTTTAAACTTCAACATTAATTGGAAGTATCAAAGACGGGGAGACCGCATCTGTAATATGAACTTTATGTAGATAAATTAAAGCTTATCAGATAAAGCAAGTCTTTTTCTAGGGATATTATTTCAATATACCACTGTTACTATTACTATGAATAATCAATAGTGCAATAGGCACAGCTTATTTCCACCTACTCATCACCGCCTGACACATCGTGTAATCTCCAAATGCTATCTATATTTTTACTTTGATTATAATTGCAGTTAACGTCGAACGTGTTGAAGTCTCAATAAGTGAAAAAACAATTTCCTTTGAGACTCAATATAGCTATAAGACAAAAAACGATTATCTTTGAAAATATATAAGAGTTATTTTAGGAATATTTTTGCAATTTTATCTGTTTTCACTTATACCTAAGTAAAACATACAATAAAAAATTAAATAAATATTGTAGCGGTAACCGATAATTTATCAAAGTAATTTGAGTTTTTCCTAATCGATTTGGAAAAGTATTTATTTTATTTCCGCTGGTAGTCATGAAGAATATAATAAATTTTGTACGATTGGGGTAGAGGTAACTTTGTATACATATATATATATATATATATATGTATATATATATATATATATATATATATATATATATATACATATATATATATATATTGATATGCATGTACAATTACCATTTATTTTCTTTGGTAGATATAAAGACTTCTTAGTTCCAAACATATCTCTACCTCTAATGAAAAATAATTTCTGTCCAAATGGCAAAACTTTGAAATCGACTGGATTTTAATAACAGGAAAATATTCTCAGTAAATGTTTTCAAAGAATGATTTTAAAAGTCCTACCTTTTCTAAAATCAACGACCTTCTGAACTCATGTCCTTTCCTTTTTTCATAATGACTCATATGAAAATTAACATTTTAATTTTTAAGTATATGGTTGTCATTTTACATTGTAGCATCTTTTACGATTTATAATATAACCAATTTTTCTGAACTTGTTTCTATAGTTGACTGGAATAGATTACCTTGTATAAACAAGTCCACCATATGTTATGTATGTTTTATAGTTGTCAAATAAATGAACAAATAAATATATATTTATATTTGTGTTTGCTACACGCAATATTTTTATTGGTTGACATCTCTCCGTTGTCATTCATAATCCATCTGCAGAAAGTTAGGACTTTATATAGCCGTGGAATTTACTGAGCCCCATATTTGGCAATAATAAAACCCAAAAAAAAATTTGAGTATTTTGAGACTCAAAAATTGGGTATAAAAAGTTTTTCTCCTGGTCGTGTGCAATATAAATATTATTTATAATGATTCTAACACTATTTCATAATTTTCACCTGTCAAAAACAGAAAAGTATTATGTTATCTATTCGTTATATTCCATAGATTATTAGATAACGATTCCAAAATTAAAGTAATTATTTTGTCATCGTGAACCGTAACTGCAGTTTCTACAAAAACTAACAGATGAGTACATTGTAAATTTTATAATATGAATTAACATCTAACAAGAATTAATCGAATTCGCCATATCTTCTTCTATTCTCAATGTACATGGAGTACTAATGTTAAGCTAAAATCTGTTAGAACCTGATGCTAGTAAAAAAAAATAGACAATCTATCTTACGGCCAAACAATATCACTTTTTGCTTGCCACGGCTACGTGAAAGAAATAACAATGATGAATAGATAACTAATATAATTTCAGTAAATGTGACTAATAAAAATTCCATCAGGCAACCCACCTCGAGACTTTGTTCGTTAATACATTTAAGTAAGAATAACCAACATTAGTTTATGATAGCTGAAAAGTGAAAATTTTCTACAATTCATTAACGTTGTAATTCAATATTCGACTTAAAATTTCAAACTTAGTATGGGTAATTGTTATAAGTTGACTTAAAAAGTTAAACACTATCTGTAAATATTAATTAGCGTTAAATAAAAAAAAACTTAAAGTGTCTGTGTTTATTTTCTATCGACTGTCTAGATTTTTACCTACAATAAAAACTTTTCTTATCTGGACATTTGGATTAATTAATCTCTATATTACATATAATGTGCACGTGAAGAAATTTGCGGAACAGAAAAAAACGTATATTTAAAATATTGTGTTTTTTAAATATTAATATATACTAATATTATTAATTATATCATACATTTTTCACGTTCATTGCACGCCTTAAAACTAAATGAGCTTATTTAGAAAAAATCTGATGAAAACGTAAAAATGTCAGCCATTTCCAGTATTAAGATAACTCAGAATAAATAAAATCAAAACAAGCAACTAGTAAAAAATATTTCTCCATATTTCATTTCTCTCCCTTTTTCGTTGGGATAGAGTGGTCTGTGATAATTTATTCATATCATTTTATGGATGCAAGATCCTATTCTTTGATAGACAGGTGGAATCTTCCTATTGCTATCGCTGTGACATTTATAGTTTATAAAGGAAATTGCTCTACACATTGTGACGATAGCCTGCAGTTTATTGAAGAGTTCGTTAAATATTTTAAAGTAATTTTTAAAGCACTTAAATAATATGTAACACAAAAATTCTAGATGATATCATAACCCCGTGCTTTTTGATGAAATTATGTCAACTTTTTAAAAATTTGTACGAAGTTATATTTTAATCAGTTGGTCCATATTGATGATACAGTGTGTTCATTAGTTCATAAAATTAATATAATCAATTTATGCCGCTGTCTTAGAAGTCTGCGGAATTAAAATTAGGGCTTTTATCCGTAATTCTTACAATTTTCGCTGTAATGTGTGTAGTTGTAAGCTGTCCAACAGTAGTGGTGGAAAAAGTTGTGGGTTACATTTAATTTTTTTGTTTCGAACTTATCCAATATCGTTTATAATACTTAATAGCTAACATTTGCCCGAAGTGTTGTCAGATCACATATAATTTTAGTTGATACTCTTGTAATGGTTGATAAAATTTAATAAATTATCCCACTTAGTGATATGATAGAATAAGATTAAGATTCAAAGCGAAAGATGAGCAGTGTGGTAAATTTACAAAGAAGTGTATTTTCTATGGTGACTTTAGTATATGCGTAACGATAGTCGTAAGAGATTTGGTAATTTTCAGTAAGTTTAATAATCATTGCAAAGAAATAAACGTAATCATATTAATGGGTATGATTCAAAAATAACTATGTCTATTTTTTGCTTAACTAAGACCAGTTAAGGTAAGTAAAGGTCATTCTCTATTAGTTTCACGAAACTAAAATTGGATGATACCAGTCAATATACTTAGTCCTAATTATTTTTTGGTGTTATAAGAAGAATGTTTCAGATGTCACAGCAACTATACTCACATAGAGCAACACTTAGAAAAAAATGTGAGAATTACTTTTGTCTATGTATAATAATTTCATGTCGTCATCTAAATGGGTCTGTCAATATAGGCCGCATTTTATTAAAATATTTATAAAGAATAACATTAATCACGTATTATTGCTTTTGCTTCCAGCGGTTCTATTTGTCTTAAGACTTATTGCATTGCTGTATGACCTGTATCTTTTGTGTGAACCAGTAAACGCAAACGGAAAATATTTTTTCCTGCGCTAACTTCGCCCCCGGATTTATTAGAAATGTTGCTATTTACGTAAGCATTTCCTTTTGTTAGGGTACCCGATTAAACCGGCAGAGTAATGAGATATAAAATGAATGTTGCCAGAAGAAACATTTGTATTATTATTTCTGATCACATGACGGAGTGTTATGAAACGGTAGTAAAATGTTAACCTTAGATATGATTTATTTCTTGCTTTCTAAAATACATCACGACTTCGTAATATTTCATTTATCTTGTTTACGATATAGAGAGTTCGCTAGCGCCAAGTTTGTGAAAGGTTTAATAAGATCTTTTGAATATGGTCCGCCGAAAACATGTATTGTCAATGGAATAATTTTGTTTTTTTTTAATATTACTTAAAACGGATAGTTTATGGATATGTTGATTCTAAAATATTACCTCAAGCAAATTTTAAGTGTAATTTTAGTTTATTTTGATATACCACGAGCAAGATATTTAATACGTTACTATATACCCAAACTTCCTTGGAGAGTCGATCTCGGTGTATCATGTATTATTATCGTGACGTGAAAAATAATAGAGATGAATATCGTTCCATAATTTAATGTTCCATCGCTCTTCATTTTGCTAGAAGAACGATATAAACCTATGGACAAAGAAGCAGTTTTTTAAAGAAAAATTAAGGTCTAAAAATAAAAATTATGGGAAATTATTAGTAATGGTATATATATATATATATATATATATATATATATATATAATTTGCGATAAGTAGTACGGTATTATGGTAGTTAAAACCGACTTCTTTAAAATGTAAAGAATAATTAAAATAGGTATCTACTTCTTCAAAACAAATAACTAAGCTATTAATTTTTGAAGTTGGTACCAGCATCGCCGATAAACTTAAAGCAATTGCAAAATTTTATATTACAAATACGATATTTATGAAACTATTTCGTAAAGTAAGTACATTAGAAGTTATGGTTTTAAATTTAAATTAAGAATTAAATAAAATTAGAAATTTGATTAAATTGTTTTGTAGTGCTGGCGTCGACTTCAAAAATAAGTATTTATTGTTAATAAGTAGGATCCTATTATGAGTAACTTCTTGCTACTTTTTTGTACCCTTTTCCAGCCACGAGAAACGCCATTAGAGATGTCTTAGATGGCAATAATTAACACATTTTAAACATGAAATATAGTAATTTTAAAAGTAAAATTCATAAATATCACATAGAATTCAAGATAACAGGACACTTGCCTGCCGTACATACATCACGCGAAGCTTGTTCTTCGCGCCAATTCTGTAATCAAAATTTGAACTTTATGCTTAGTGGAATAAGGAGCCAAGGTAAGTTGTAAGTTCACGTATGCCAATTTTTATCTTACTCAGTAAACTTGGACTATCGCAGTCACTATGGCTGTGATCGAGGATGTATATAATCGAGGATATCACATTTATATTTATAGAGGGCCAACAACAAAGACCACAAAGGTAGTTTAGAAGTGAGGATACGAAAATATGACACTAAGAGTGTAAATATGACACTTAGAGTGTATAAATACATTTGATGTCCTCAATAATAATAGATACCAAATTTCCAAATAACCACAGCGTATTCGAATTACGATCGTACAAAAGCATTGTATAAAATAAGATTTATTTACACGTTTTTGAACACTTTACTTGCCCTTAAAACAAAACCCAAGCAACCAATAGGTTTTAGTTACAATTCGCTTAATATAAAGTTTAAACTGTAAACTATTGTCAAATATAACACATTTGCAATCTGAAATTGATATTAGTCTATAATAAATCCAAAGAAAATCGAGAAAAAAAATTGTTTATTCCACAAATCCTATTACATATATAATAAATACTACTTCAAAAAAAAATCAAACATTTACGTGGTTTCAATTATTTTCATTCACTGTGAAGGATATCAAAGAAATGGTTTTGGAATATAAGTTCCAAAATACTAACAGGAAAATGCAGAAAACAATTATAGAATTATGACAATTGACAACATTTGTTTCGAATTTGCTTTGAATGAATTAGATTCCATACTGTAATGGAACCTATTCCCATTAAGGGCCATAATTTGTTAATTGGCTTCTTAAAATTTTGCATTACTGTGAATATCTACTTGTCATAACAGTTTTTATCTAAAAGTTTAAACGATATTTCCATCTCTTTGTAATTACATTCCCAACATGTCAAATTTACCTTAACTATTTTTTAAAGTTTTGTGCTCTACAGTTTAAAAAATATATATCTCGTATATTCCCATTACACATTATAATATTTGGTAAGGATATTGTTGACGACAGTGAGACAAGTTTTAAGAACGTTTTACTTCAAAGTAAAATGGGTATTTTGTTGAAGCTTGTTAACATTCAGTTTAATATCTACGTCAATTTTAGAATAGGCGTTTTACATATTTACCCTGCGAGACAACACAAATATAAGCATATCTACGTGAACAACCACGCGTACGCACACACTAATATGCACTCGCAAACGCACGCGCATACCCGCACGCATTCGTGCCAATACGCACGTACAGCCTTTTTATTTTAATGGATTTTATATTCTATTAGCGTTTTAGCACCAATTGCCATAAAAATCTGCGCTCTTTTTGCGTTTATCATATTTCTTTACTCTTATCGCCGTTTAAAACTAAAAAAAAACATCTAATTGAATTGAATCGCTGAATCTTATATTTATATTATTTATTTCTTAAATATTCACAATGCAATACAAAAATCAACTCTCTCAATTTATTTTTCTTTCTAAAATTACTCACAACAGATAAGAAATATTTTTTTTAATATAGATGTATATTTATGCTTTTACAGAATCACTTATTAGAAAAAAATATTCATGCCTCTCAAAAATATTCATGAAAAAAATTTTCTGGTACTTGCTACTCCATCCCTTGAATAAACTATGTCTTGAAATCTATTTGGTATAATAAAATCTTACTTACATTTCAACAATATTCCAAAGATTGGTAATGACAAAGCATATAAAATTCACCTCTTGCTGAACAAAGTGAATATAGTTGATGAAATATTCGTGAAATAGTTTGAACACCACGAGATAAAGCAAGTTATACAAGGAAAACCTATAAGATTCTTATACAAGCTTTAGACACTTTGCGGAGTCGGTGAGTATTGTTACAACTTTTTTTTATATACCGGAAAAGATGTTTCAATTTTCAATTTCAGTAACACAGTTGACGGTTTGAGAGCAAAATTTGTGAAGAAGTTGCCTGCGATTTGTATAGATTCCAGTGCGCGTGTGATTTATTTTATTAATTTTTTCTCGAGTGAATTTATATTTTTTCACGAGTTAATTTATATTCTTAAATTAAATTTATTTATTTAAAAATTAGCAATTACTAATTAATTTAGAAATATAAGGATTTTGAGCTACTAGGACGGTACTTGGAAATAGAACAAATAAAATTATCCTATCATCACCAAGCAAGAAATGAAATAAAAAGATCCTGGGTATTCTGAGTACTGTTTCGACAAAAAGAATAAAATATTGTGTGAAATAGCACGAAAATAATATAGTGTATCTCTTCGATACCTTTAAACTATGTATAAACACTAATATATACTCTAAGACAGAAAAAGATAAGTTGTTGTCAATGAGCTGAGACTGATTCAAAATTGTAGCAAAAACATGGGAGGAGTAGATAAGGATGACTAGCTGATACCTAATTACTCTATTAATTTTAGTGGGAAAACATGGTATTGGCCATTAAGTAACTTGAATAATAGACATAACTATGGTAAATGCATAGATCATTTTTAATTTTGTGAAGCCAAATGAAGCCATTCCTTTTCTGGATTTCAGAAAGAGTATATACTTTTCGTTTATAAACAGGTACGAAGAAAGGACGAGTATACCAACAGCTAGGACTACTGCATCAATTTCACAGTCTGTTAGATTTGATAATGTGCAACAATTTACGGTAAAAAGGATGAAACAACGGCGGTACCAAGGTGAAGGCTGGGAAAAAATCTTGGCTGAAAAAAAATCCTTCTAACCTATTGTTTGACATATGAAGAAAACTCTTTGCAGTAAATGGTTTCTACTATATCATACAAAGTAAGCTTATTCTTATTTAAGTTATCTAAAATGTTTCTACTTTTATATTACAATTACGAAAATAAAGTAACTTTTTTGAGTCGATATTTTAATCTGTTTTAATATAAAAAACATAAAATTTCACTATAATTTTGTAGTAGTTTCTACCACAATTCAAATAAATTGACAAAAACTGACATTTATACCAAAGCTAGCCTCGCCAACCAAATTTATACCAAAACTATCCCATTCATTAATTTACATAAATGACCAATGTAATCTTATCGCAACTTATACGTACAAAGACCTGTATACGTATGAATCCAAGAATATATATATACCTTACTCCCGGTCATACATATATCCATACATTTATATAGTTTTCTTAGACACATTAATTCGATTGGTTAGTCAATGAAACTTGAATTCAATGCTCCATTTACGAATTCGTAGCTGAATGTTGTTGTTCGCGTGGGAGTTATCGTTTTCATTTGTGTTTGCAATCATTCGTTTTAGTCTTAAGTTAAAGAGAAAGGGGTGGGGGGTTATTAGTTTTATTGTTTTAACTTTAGAATTAATGAGAAACCGCACTTCGTAAAGCGATCTTTGTTTTATGTGGAATTAAGTAATTCATTTGTCTTGTAAACCGCCAGAGGAAATTCGAGTGGAAGCGTGCGTGCCAAAGTTGGTTATGTTTTCGGCTATTGTATTCCAAAACTTTGAGAGTAACCAAAGCAATTTGCTAATGTATGTATATTAAGTTTTGGAGTCATCAAGTTAGATATTGCTTCTGCGGTGGTTCGTCGAAACAATTTTATTTACCGATTCTGATAATTTTATTTCGGACCTTCCAGAAAAAAAATTAGGGATATAACAATACCCTTCTTCATATCTTTGAAACTAATGTTTGTCTATATCATTCGAGATATTTGCACGTTATCCTTAAAATTTACTAGTCCCATCTTTCATCATAATAATATGAGATTGTGTAATAGGAAAACATAAAGTACGTACAAAGAGTGAGTTACATAAAAACGAAAAAAACGGCTGGAGGCAGGTTACAGAAATTATTATTTAAATATAAGAAAACTGAATTCTAGAAATATGAGAAACAAATTCCTTGCATTGCGAACAAAATTTTGGACTTCCAAAAGTTTCTTCATACTATTTTTCATATTAACAGAGTACAATATATTTTTTTTTATTATTACAATTTTTATTAAAACTAGTTATATAACTAACGATTAATTTGTTTCTAAATTAATGTACTATGTGCTGACTAAACTAAGATTTTCCTTTGAATCACTTAGTGTTCTAATGTCTAATAAACTCAAAAGGTTTTATTCTTTTGAGTCTTCTAATAGTATTTTGCACATTTGAGAGTCTGGACACTTCTGGATTAATGTGGTTTTGAAGTCTCTTTTGGTGAGAACTAGCAAATTTACTAATAGTATGGTCTACCATCTCAATCTCAAGATCGTGATGGAGATCACTGTTACGGACATACCAAGGCGCGTTAACTACACACTTAAGCACTTTGTTTTGGAATCTTTGTATCACTTGGATATTAGACTTACTGGCGCAGCCCCAAAGCCGTATTCCATAACTCCAAATTGGGCGTAGGACTTGCTTATACAAAATAAGCTTGTTGTATGTTGAAAGCTCAGAATTACGACCAAGCAACCAATACATTTTTCTGAACTTGATATTAAGTTCGTCGCGTTTCTTCTTAATATATTCTTTCCACCGAAGCATGGCGTCGAGAGTTATACCAAGATATTTAGCGGTGTTTACATATGGTAATTGAGTGCCATTAATAAAGACGGGACGTGGTGTTATCTTTTTATTTGTAAAATTGATATGTGTTGATTTGGATTCGTTTAATTTAATGCGCCATTTTTTTGTCCAGATGGCTACTTTGTTGAGAGCAGATTGCAATTTTCTAGTTGAAACTTCCACAGTCTCCCCCACTACCATTATTGCCGTATTATCTGCAAATGTGGCTGTTGTACTATATAACGTTGTTGTACAAAACGAGGAGCAAACTTTTCATTTTCATAACGACAATTTTATGTTGCTTCATAATCATGCTACACCTGGCGTATCTACTGGAGGGTTGAAATACTTTTACATGCAAAATAACTGGATGTCATACGCGATTACATTTATAAACACCCCTTGGTGTCGCGCGCGGCCTTGTTATCTCGTGTTCGTTCATGTGTAAGCATTTAACGGCACCGCGCTAAACTCATAATCACAATGTTTGATTTAATAAGCCAATCACATCACGAGAATTCGTTAAAATTGGAGTTTATGCCAATTTCTCAATTGTTTATTTCTTAGTTAAAATGACTTGTCACTCGTCTTTATTCGGGTTAAGGTCAGCGTTGGTGTTAAGGTCAGCGTTTTATTACCAAAACACAAGATTTAAATAAACGGCGTTAATTTTATATTGAACAAAGGATTAAGGTAGAGTAGTACATTCAAAAACACTTACCTGAAAAAAAAATTGTACTTTTCTCAAAAATAATTTAATCAAATAAATAATCACGCATTATTATATTTAAAAAAATCATTTAAAAGCCAACAACCGTATGACAAAATAATAACATATAAACTTTGCGACTACATACTTAAGAATCTTTGTCAAAAAGTACAGAGATCATCAAGATTATTCCTCAATTCTACTACTATACAATCAGTCAACAGTTTATTAATTAATTGATTGCGATTTCTTAACTGATTTTGGTATTTATATTATTTATTAACTAATATTGATATTTATATTCTCACCAAGGTAGACATTATATAAGAATTAACACATGAGGTGACTTTCATCGACCCGAGATTTAATTTATTATGAATACTGGTGGGTATATACAACAGTGCTATACAAGGAACGGCACTAATGCCACGCTAATGGATTGTTAGGATAATCATTTTATATTTTAAAGATATACACGGTTAAGTGCAAGGCCCTTCTTACTTGCAAAGTGAATATAACGTTACTAAATTTACTAGCACTGTATATGCACTAACCCGGCACTTCAGTGTGCTGTAAGTAGTAAGAGTATAACAATATATTACACAAGAATTGGTATCCGACATGACACAGGTTTAAATGACAACACAATCGCTGAAACTTTACGGAAATATTTTATTAATATCGAGTACCAATAATGTACATCACCTGCACTTGACGGTTCAAGTGTTTTTATTTTTAGGAGAGATTGGATTTAAGATATTCACAAAGAAGAACATGGTTGTTAAGAGCTTGAATTTGATAAAAATACCATGTAGTCCTTTTTCCCAAAAAAAAAAGTAAATATCAACCACTCTAAAAATTAATGTAGGAAATAACAGAAATGTATACGTTTATTTCAAGCTAATGTAGAAGGATCTACGTGCGTATGTGCGTGCCTGACATGATAACATGCGGGATATGGTAATGGCTACCTTTAAAAAACTCGTATATTAATGGAATTCCCTTAACGGGTCACGTTACGGATGTCCCGATACATTCTGAGACAACTTTCATTTATTTATGTACTTTAATATATATAATTGATACATATAACGAATTTATTGCTACGAGAGCAATCTCTTACAGTCAGCCAGAACACCAGTCCAACGCCGCACGGCGTGTGGCCGGGAATCGAACCAGGATCCACGCCGTGCGTTGCGCGGTCAAATCTGTGCTATGTGATCATCCTAATACATCACGGTGACATCATAAATATAACGAACATAATAAAGAAACAAAGGAAACGATTTCTCAGAACACGAAGTTCACTCGTTCTCAAATTAGCATAGTGAATACAAACGAAGGTTTGAATGTATTTTTAAAAAAAAAATTTTTTACTACCGAAAAATATCTTCAGCGGATATCATACGTCAGTTTCCACCACTATTTCCACGATGTTTTCATTTCACTCAATCTATCGTATTCTTTCATTTCATTGACTTTTTACATTCAATAGTACAATAGCAATTTGGGCTAATATTTTTATATTAAATATTTTTAAAATTTTGCAAATGAGACTCATAAAACAATTAATATTCCGACAAAACTCTTTCTCCATACGCAGTAAACGTGATGAATTGCATTTATTTTTTGGCGGTGAAATTCTCAAGTAACAAGCCTAGGCAACTAGGCTTTTTAATAAATATGTCAATTTGTGATAGTTATAGCCGCGAAAGTAAATGATTATTATTACCGTATCAGAATGGGATACAACGATGTGTACATAGAATAGATTAAAATTAATAAGGATAATTCTCTTATAACCTTTAAAATGAAGTAATAAAATTAAGTGTTAAGAAACTTCTTTTTGACGTATTTAAACAATTGTTAAATCCTTTCTTATCCTTGCTTGTTCTTATCCTTGCTTGTCTATTTGCTTCCATGAAATTATATATATTTTTTTGATAAAATTGAAAGTCATAAATTTGTGAAGAATGTATATAATTTACGCACCGGTCTTAATAATACACCTATTAATAGTTTATTAATACTCCTTTCTTTTCTTTCTATGCGTATCTTTAGGGCGCTATCTATGGTACTTACTGAAATAAATATTAAAGTAGAAATATAGTGTACTACATTTTAAAGATAGTAAGGTATAAATTTATGTCGTGTCCTTATAAAGGAATACATGTAAAAAATTGTTACTATTAATAAAGGAAATTGGGTTTGTAACTATATTCAGTAATAGATTTATAATTATTACATAAAAATATAAAATTTTCAGTTCCATCGCTAGAATTTCTACTCACACTTCTAGAGTTACAAAATTAGTACACATAAATAACGTTGAAATAACGAATAGATCTACATAGTCCATAATTTTAGTTAATAAGATAATAAACGAACTGAATATAAAATTTAATATAGCTGACTAGTTATTAAAAAAAAATACTTACTATTCTGAAAATCGATGACGACTGACGATTTATTTTAAAATCTCCAAAGTTTTATGCACATACAGCTGGGTGCTTGTAATTATGCAGCAATGTATTGTCTTATGCTGTAATATACATGTAAGAAAAATGTAGAACTGAGATATTGAAAGTATTTGAAAACGCAAAACTATTGGAGTGTTTTCATCATACTCAAAATAAAAAATTTGTGCCTGTCAAAATATTGAAGTAAAATATTTTGTCTATTTGTATGTTTGTTTGTATACACATCACATAAGCTGTTAACTAGATATTGATAATATTTAATACTATTCTAAAGAAGTTCCTAGCTACTCGATTCGTAGTGATTGTACAAATATTTATTTGTACAATCACTATGAATCGAATTTATTTGTACAATCAACAAATACCAATTGTCTAAAAACGTCAAAAAGAAGTTCCTTAACACTTAATTTTTTTACCTCATTTTAAAGGTTATAAGAGAATTATCCTTATTAATTTTAACCTATTCTATCAAATATTTTATGAAATATGTAGCGCTAAAATAGATTGAAAAGGCAATATAATACTATAAGCGAGCGTATAATACACAACCTGTAATATTCTCTCCGTCACAACGAAGCCTTCCATAATTTGGTTACCTAATCCATTAATATAGTTCCAATACTTATAAAGTACTTTATATGTGCGGCACGATTTATACAACTCGCTACATCCATCAAAATGTATACACACGATACAAATATGCGCGAAGTTGTATTTGCAGCATTAGAACAAGGTCGGTGACCCAGTAGGAATACATAACAAGGATCAACAAATGGACAGTTGGAGACGTCGTCGGTGAAGGTTGAAGTTCGAAATAATAAAACTTTATAATTCGCTTTAATTTGAGGAGATCTTGAAAGATGAATATTGATGTGGGTTTTGAAAGATTTAGATGCGACAATTTAATGGGAGAATTAACCGTTAATACTCTTATTATTTCGACCTCTGATAATGCGTTAAACCATTAAAAATCGAAAAAAATTGGGAATTAAATGTATAAGCTAGCCTCATTGCTAGACTTAGAGTTATTATTATAACTTATGTACCTTTGCGTTTTGACTTTCAACTTATTAGTAAGAAGCATAGACTCAATACGTAAAAGTGTGAGTTCTGATTAAACCCTGATATATTTGCATAGATGTTCATTATTATATATCTTCCTATGTTTTCTACCTCGTTTTCTCTCATATTTCTCTAACTATATACATTGGGGTATCCCATTCTAATACGATAATAATAATAATATACTTTTGCGGCTATAACTATTATAAATTGACATATTTATTAAAAAGCCTAGTTACCTAGGCTCCTTGATGTTTCTCAATTTTAGTGATCGATTACTACTTTAGAATTTCACCGTCAAAAAATAAATGCAATTCATCACGCTTACTGCGTGTGGAGAAAGAATTTTGCCGGAATATTAATTATTTTATGTGTAAATGTAATGTAATATATTTACAGAATTTTAAAAATATTTAATATAAAAATATTATCCCAAGTTGCTATTGTACAATTAGATGTAAAAAGTCAACGAAATGAAATAATATGATGGACTGAGCGAAATGAAAACTTAGTGGAAATAGTGGTGGAAACTGACGTATGACATCCACTGAAGATATCTTTCGGTAGTAAAATAAGTTTTTATGAAATACAATCAAACCTTCATTTGTATTTACTATGATAATTTGAAAACGAGTGAACTTCGTGTACTAAGAAATCGTTTCCTTTTTTTATTTAGCAAGATCGTTATATTTATGACGTCACCGTGGTGTATTAGGATGATCACAAGGCATATGGCCTTTGACCGCGCAACGCATCGCCCAGACCCGGGTTCGATTCTGGCCACTCGCCGAGCGGCGTTGGACTGATGTTCTGGTTGGCTGTAATAGATTGCTCTCGTATCAATCAGTTCGTTATATGTATCAACAATATACTACATTAATGTAAATAAATAAATAAATGAAATAAATGAAAATTGGGTTTTATTAAACCATAATCACGTCGCGTATGTTTATTGCAATACGAATGTGTGGATATATATATATATATATATATATATATATATATATATATATATATATATATATATATAATATATATATATATATATATATCTAAATATATAGTTTCAAAGTAATGTGCCACATGCATTGCATGTCTTTTCCCTTCTATTTTTGGAATTGTTTTTAATTGTTATTTTGATATATTAAAAAAACCATATGCTAGCATTTAATTATGGCTTTCTAATGAAACTTTTGGGTCAAGAATTTTAGAGGATAATAACATAATACGACAAATACGAAGCCCTTTATATGGCTTATATTTTGTTCGATATATTTCATTTATTGTTGACTAAAGTTATGACCGTCGATTAAGAAATAAAAACTATGACTATTACGGATACTTATACGGATTGAATTTTGTCTCTAATTGCTGAATTGTCAAGGAACAACAGTGTAGCAATATAGCAATTTTAGATTCCAACTCAAGTTGTGTCCATTGTGCTACTCAAAATTAAATCTGATGTATCTTTCAGCTATAGAATTATTCATTTTATATTGTAATTAATATATTGCTTAAATTTTTATTCATTCCTACTTCACGATGTTTTCGAGCTACCATATATATATATATATATATATATATATATATATATATATATATATATATATATATATATACATATATATATGTATATATTTTTTTTTCACTAAGGTAAGAAACTTTAAAAACTGTGAAGTTGTCACCGACGGACGAATATACTGACAGACGGTCGAACGTTCATGAGAAAATTTGAAGTTTCTTTGTTTTATTATAAAACACTAAAAATTGATGAGACCTACAAATTAAAACAAAAGTGGGATAATACTCAACAAAAACTTTATATAAAACCATTCTTGACATGTACAATATACAAAACATTGAAATTTAAAAAAAAAATATTGTATCGGAAGCTGGCCTTGGATAAAAACAGAACCTAAGACATTTTTCTTTTAATTTTCATCTATCTATCTGTCGATATATTCGTCAGTCGTTAGAGCAACAGGAAAAACTACTAAACAAATTAGAATGAGATTTTGACGAACGTGATCAGGTTCCGATTAAAACATTAGGTACGTTTTGTACTAAGCAAATATTCCTTTAGGTTTTTGATTTATCTAGTTTTCTGTTTATCTATTTGTCTGTATATTCAAGTATCACAAAGAAATACTGAATCGATTTAAATAAGACTTTAGTAGGTTTGATGAAGTCTCAATTAAAATATAGGCTTCAATTTGTCCCGAGCAAATGTTGTGTAATCCATTTTTGAAGTTATGCTTCTTTAGGCGCGTTATGAAAAAATGATGAGAGTGAAATTTTAAGATTCGTCACACAAAAGTTACAGTATGAAGTTGCAGCGGTTGCAGTCTCGAAACAAAAGCTATTGGCACCATCGTCGCCTCTGTTCACTGTTTTCATATTCATAGTATTTATTCACATGTTTCTAGTGTCTACATTCACACACGTGTTTCAGTTTCATATAAGTGCGATTTATATATGTGCTGATAAATTATATTCAGTAGTGATAAATTCAATATTTTGATTAATATATTTACTATTCGTAAATATTAGTGAAAAAATTGTGTTTATAGACTTTTTCAAGTGCTCCAATATAATTGAGGTTATCTATCCGTATGTATTATTTAATGATGCCAAAGAAGTATAACTTCTCACGCGCGTACATAAGTACACGCACCCTTTTTTGTTTTTCATTTTTCTGTTCAGCTCTTTGTCTGTTTACATATATAACGTAAAAATTTCTAAAAACACTTAAATGGAACTCTCATGGATCTGTTCAGGTTAGAATTACAATTTTGTGCAAAATTTTATCCTGAGCGAAGATATTTGTATATATGTATATATCATCCTAAAATAGATATTATTGTCTATATGTCTATTCAGCTATGTTTGATTGTTATCACGTAAAACTTACTAAACAAATTTAAATAAAAATTTTACTGACAATACCTGAGATCGAGATTAAAATTCTATTTACATTTTAATTTTTTTATTTTACATTTTTATTATATCTTTTTAAAAATAAAAAATTCCGCTACTCCCACATGCAGCGTGAACTGAGTGTGCAAAAGCGGTTCAGATTATAAACTCAACTAACATATAAATTATTTTTATCCCAATCAAGCGTTCTTAGCATGTAAAAATAAGTTGTCTCGATAAAAAATAACTTACGAGGGGAATGCATGGTATCGGAAATTTATTTTGAACCACCTTCTATATGGTGGTCGTAAAACTTTTTCATGGTGGTGATATTGTAAATGCATAATAATCTTAAGGTCCTCTATAGAACCAATTTCAAGAAAATACTTCTGAAACTTTTTTTAGCCTTTCAATTTATTTAACACTTCAGACTACTACCAAGCGATCGCGTGGCTGAATAGATAGCGCGACAAATTGACACTTCGTATCTATCACAGGAGGTCTCGGATTCAAATGTCGTTCGTGTCACTATTCTCTCCCTTATTAAATTTACCACACGTTTTCTGTAATTTTAATTAAAGTTTTATTCTAGTGTTTGGGGAAAATATCTAAAAAAGTGTATTTATTATTGATTTTCTCATTTTTATTTAGCCACAAAAAATTATTAATTATTTAATTTCATACATTATTTGGCTTGAGATAAGCAGGATAGCATTATTTTTGCCTTCATGAAGGTATACAAATAAACAAATAATAGCTTATTTTTTCACAGAAAAATAAAAAAGGCACAACAAGAACGCGAAACCAAATTGTGCGGGAATCTTAGCGCCAATTCTGCAGAAAGCCGATCGAAATTCTTTATATTTTTTAGACATAGTGGAGTTGCAATAATCAAAGTCAATTGCTTATTTGCTCAAGTCACAATTTTACTGTGAATGTTGAATCGCGGACCAACTTTAATAGCAGTGACTAACATTTATCCTCTAAAACAGAAATTAAATCGTAGCATGGTTTCAAAGGTTGTTTCTAGTACCGGCTCGTTTAAAAGACGATAATATAATGAATAATATGTTGAATGACAATGAAAAAATGTTGCAAAATGAAATCTATAGAAAGTTGGCAGAGCTGATTATTTCACATTTTTTTAAATCCCTAAAAAAGATTTCAGTTCTACATCAGAATAATTTCACAGAAAATTATCGTTCCTCATGTCTTGTATATCAAGAGGTATGCGTGTAATCGAAACATTTCCCGTCTTTTATCGTCTAGACTAACTACTGAGGTTTCCTTCAGCATTAATTGACCATGCCTTTTCAATTTTCCTTCACAACTTAAAAAGCCATTATATTATACTTCCGATTATTTATAACAATAAATTAGAGTTGGTAGGAAATTACATATCAAGGAGAGTTCATATCGAATACTATACGTTCGTTACCCGTCATCAAATATTCCCATTTCTTTCTTTATTTTTTTCGACTCGCAGCTTTCAAACTTCAATGCAAATTAAATATTTTTAAAAATTACTAGATTTATTATTAGTTTTTGAACTATTTGTTTGAAATGTATTTCTTTATAACAAAAATCTTTATAAAACCATTTAAAAATCCCCTTCAAAAACAAAATAACCTATAAATCTTTTCTAGTTCTAGTTTTGACATGTGCTCCAAAATGTGGCTTAGTTCCAAATTTAGTTAATTAAATCTTAAGTTTAAACTCTGGAAATATATGTTTTTGTATTTCTGAAGTTTCATCACTCAGAGAATCCCTCATCGTTTCTTTCATGTACCACAATTTTCCAAGTTTTTTTTATATACTTTGATGATTTATCGATTGTGATATTTATGATAAGTCATGTATTTCATTATGCTAAGCATTATTACTTTTAAGGTTAGTTATTTCGCTTCTCTTCATCAAAATATTTTTTTTAAATTCCTGAATTATATTTTGCGGATTTCATTAATAAATGTCTTAAAAAATATAGTAAATTACTTGATCTAAAAATTGTCAAAAGTTTGTTTCATTCAAATATTTATTGATAAAATAAGACAATCGTAAACAGCCAATATCCAACACTTGTCTTTCTACCACTTGTGAATTAAGAAAGACAAAAGTTCATAAAAAGAAGTTCCGTTTTTCTTTTGTGCAATGACTATGATTGTATCAACAAAGCTTAATGAAAAGTGAAATATGCCGAATATGTATTTGAATTCTGTCATTATTTTCATCTGATAATATTAGCAAAAATATATTCGAAATTAGTGTTTAATTTTCATCTCTTCATATCGATCGAGTTGATTACTCGTACGACTGCACGTGAAGCAGAAGGGACGTTTATTATTTTAATTTGCATTACAAATTATCTCCACAAATTCAGAATATAGATGACAGTTTTAAGACCTTGTTAAGATGTAGGCGTTTGCGTTAAGGAAATTTGTTACCGGGAATATAATTTACATTTTGATGATGTGTATCTCATATTCTTCATATATTGACACGTAGCCAAACATTAATTTTCTTATATATATATATATATATATATATATATATATATATATATATATATATATATATGAAATAGTGAATTAAATATAAATATATAAGTAGATCACTTGGAGGAACGCATTTAAGAAAGTAAACCACTCCAAATGTAAATCTAAACTGTCTTTTACGTGATGATGTTATAACTAATTTAAATAATGCTATCAGTAATGTGCTTTATAGAAAACAAACTTCTGTCTCAATTTTTAAAACTCATAACGATAAAAATTTAAACTCTTCGTTAAATAGTTTTATGATTTATGTATGGGTTTTTTTATCTTTATCGAGTAACAAAGAATTATATATATTTCCTTTGACAGCTGTAATTCGACTATGGTATCACCTTAGCTTCACATAGATATTGTTTGTATCGCCCATATGTGCAGAAATGATTTAAAGGGGAACAAAAATTGTTTTTACCGGCCGATTGCACCCGCAAATTTTCCTATAGCATACTTTAATTATCTATACTATTAGCAAATATATGGTATATATATATATATATATATATATATATATATATATATATATATATATATATATATATATGTGTATATATATACATATATATATATATACATATATATAATGTGCGTTAATATTTTGTCTTATGGTTCATGTCTCTGTTCCTTGGTGATAAATTGGCCACCAGCTATCGCCAACAATGATTAGCATTTATTGACATACTGACTACAGTCAGTATTTTGCGCGAACTATAAAGCGTGTAAAAATGTCAATATAGGTGTTTATGCGACCGAGAAAGTATCTGTGTCTATGGGGGAGGTTACACTATTTGTGTTTCATCAATTCTTTCATTGATCTGGTAAGACTGTTCACCAACGCAAATCTAAGTTTAACCAAGATTGGTAGATTGAAATGATGAAATCATGAAAGTGTCCTCTCCCTCTGTTCATGACTATATATCTTTGTGTCAACGAGGTGTGTGATTGTGGTTTTAAATATTATTTCCATTTTCTTGTTTTACTTTTAGGGGATCCACGATACAAATTTGTTATGCCACTTTTACGGATTTCATCAATCTGAATAAGGAAAATTCATTTACAAATAGGATTGTAAAAATAATGGTTTAGCAACTAAATTTAATATGAATGAACCCGCATAAGTAAAGAAGAATACGTCTATTTAATTACTCTGCATGGACGGCTGTTCACTTTAATTGATGACGAAGCCTTTCAAAATACGGGTATTTTGAAATCGGCGACAGGATGTAACATAAATAGCAAAAAAACGAAGCCACTTTCTAGAAAAAGCATATGCCGTGTGTACATGTTACCTAAATAAGTAAAAGACGTTGGTCTTTTGTTGGATTTAAAATTGACGTCGTATCACTTAAATCTAGAAGATTTATTGGACTGAATATTCGGTATATATGAGGAAGCAAATTAATTTTGAAAACAAATATAGCTAATTTTTTTAAAGAAAGGTCTATATTTGTTTTGAGCCAATACGGTATTGATATTAGTCGTATATATTCAATTAGGTCAGATAACAGGTCGAACATTATATGGTCAGATAACAGGTTGGTGATTAAAATGGCAAAGAAAATTAGGGAAAAAGCACAGTTGCAAGAAATGAAGGACAATAATTTAGATGAAGAACAAAAATAAATTAATATAGAGCATGAGGATGTGGATCAGTCAGATATTTTCAATGTTGAATTTGATAACAGAAATCCCATTGAATTATAAACGAAAAAAATTATTGCTGTTCCATATGCGGCGCTTATACTGCAACTGGCCAATCGATACACATTAATTGGATGTCAACTAGAACACTATACTTATCTATCAAAACTGTTACAAATAACAAACATTATTCTTAAACCGAGAGAAAATCAATTCCTTAATGCCGTGGTAGACTATCACAGGAGATGGGATTCTGCAGTTTTAAAGTCGGGAAAACTTACATATGTTACAAATAAGACAGTTTTTTTCAATTGCACTTAACCTTTCACAATACTTGTCTTTGGAAGATATGGCGTAGGCAACTTCTGAAGAGAAGCTGAAAGCTCTTAAGTATTTTCGAGTGCTTAGTAAGATATTGTAAAAATATAAAAATAATCAACTTACTGTGGATGCTTTTTATATTACCTGGATACCTTATATTATGGAAAAGAGGAATTTTATCTTCCTGTTTGCTTGGCATATATAAATTATTAAGAAACAAAAAAAAAATACTTTTTCAGAACGAAGATTTCCTTGCTGCCTTATATTTGAATCCGAGAATAAACTTTGTTTTAACGGAAGTCCAGCCGGAGCATTGATGCGCGCCAACATTTATTAAATACTTTTCAAAGAATTAAACAGTTACATTCTAAGTCTACAACAACTAATATTCTCTTGGAAGAGGTACAGGTCAGAGTGACAGCGAAAATATCCGACAAAATTTCTTCAAAATATCCGACAAAGACGAAGTTCCCATCAAATCAATCAGACATGAGACTGAACGCTCTACTTGTTAATTATTTGCATGAGCCAATCATTCCCACAAGTGCAAACATTTTAGAGTTTTGAAATAAAAAGTTGATTTCAGATTCGCAATTATTTTTGATATCCAATATTGTACTCTCTATATCGCCTACACAAGTATGTGCAGAGAGATTGCTCTCATGATTAACATTTCTTCTTAATAATTTAAGACTCTCCTTGTCAGATTAAAATAACGACGACATTTTAGTAATAAGGTACTATGCTCTTCATAATACATAACTATAATTAGAATAAATTCTTTATTAAAAACAAAAGTTGTAATTTTATACCAAGTCACCGATTAATACTTTTTATATTTACTGAAGCATCAGTTTATTTGTTATGGTTTTTATTATAAGATATTATTTTTAGATGATTATTTTGTAACTTTTGAATGTTCCATCTCATAAATATAGGTACTTGCTTGTAACCATTTAATCATTTTTAGCTGCACGATATTGAAGACCAAAGGACGAAGGTTGAGCATTGAATCTATGCACACAGCACTCCCTTCCTGACCTAAGTAATTACCCTAGAAATCGACTCAATTGAGCGGTTTCCGTAAAATTATCATTTTAATGTATTATTCTTCAATATCTTCCTCTCGATGCTCCTTTCTTATGGAATATATATTTAGTATATATTTTATTAATAATATTTTTAAATATATATTTAAAAATAATATATCTTTTGTGATCGCATACAAGGTGGTTCAAATTGCAATTCGCCAATCAGAAGATTACCGAAATAGTAACTTTTCCCATAAATTTTAACGTACTCATATATAACGAATGTATGATGCTTAATTTGTCTCCATATTTTCACTGTTTTGTTCTTTTGTATTTGATTTTTCTTGGCGCGTTTAATTTTTTTCTGTTTATGTCAAACTATCTTTTTTTTTAAATAATATTTTTATTTTCTGATCCAAGCGGCTCTCCAATACGATCTTCGTGATACTTTATATTTTATAAAAGAAACACACATATATACGTCTTAAAACTAAAATTGAATATTTTATCAAAGTTGATTTGTGAGTTTAGACTATTCTTACTTAAATAAACATGAATCTTAAAACTGTGTTTTTTTACTGGATGATCTTTTAAAGTTTTCTGCCTGAAATGAATGAATGATAGACTTTTTTGTTGGAAAATATTTTCTCCGTTGTGATAATTGTCTGCAATGAGTATGCTTAATTTTTGTAACTTGCTGGTAGCTTTTGTTGTAACATAATGTATGGAATGAAAATAAACGGTTGAATGACACAGGTAGGCTACAAGTGTATTGGGGTCTACTAGTGTCACACTGGTACATGTATCGTCCATGTACAATATTTCATTATTTTTACCAAAATGTACAATATTTCATTACTTTTACCAAAATGGTGTACGGGATAAGCTCACAATTTGTTTTGTTTTGTCATAATAGGACATTTCTTAGTCCCATTATAGTTTTCGACGTCAGTTTATCAACTAATTTGAGGATAAGACCCGCAAGACACTAACAATTGAAAAGTTTGAACCTGCTCGTGCGCAGGATTGAACATGATTAAGCGTCCAATAATAAACACGTACATATTCTCAGTGTCGTGTTTATATACGGTTCATTCTGAAGTAACATAACTTGTTTCCAGAATATATTTGGTTTTTATTTTTATTTATTATATCTTTAGTAAAGGTCTTAAAATTGTTTTCAGGTCCCTTTAAATAAAAATTATTTTTCTTGTACAACATATTAAATATAAAATAATGTTTTTCTTAACGCAACAAAATTGATCAAATTTAAAAAAAAATATAATAAAATGACGTAAGTATGTCCCACTGCCAAAAAAATTATTTGAATAGAAAAGTGATGCATAAACACAAATTTTATTAGAAACAAAAGAAAATAAAAATATAAACGCGTGAAAGGAAATTTCAAAAATTGTGTTCTAAAAAGAGGATAGCGGGAAGGAATGAGTTGAATAATAAAATGAATCATAAAAACGAATACAGAATTAAATCGATTCACTAAATCGAATGATCAAGTATAATGGAATTTTCATACATCATTAATTGGATCTGTCACCAGAAAAATAAATAAAATAACCTTAATGTGAAAAAGACGTGGGGTGCTCTCGGCTGACATTTTCATAATGACTTTACTTTTATAAATAACTAGCGATAACAAAAATATACGACCACGGATATCCAGCACTTCACGCTTTTTTTACATTAAAGTTGATTATTCTTTATATATAAATATAGTTTTTATTTTTTAGTTCATATTGCTACAAAAGCGCGTTTTCAATTATTTTTCAATTAGATTTTCATTTTTTTAGTTTTTAAAAGCTAATTTTTTTATTTGATTTAATTGTTATATTTTCATTGATTCTTTTACGTGTACAAAGTTTTAAAGAATTTGGACGTCTAAAACTGTGTGACAATATAATTGAAAAGTTATTACCATTGATATATAGATAATTCACACAAGTATAGTTAAGAAACGCGTGTCAAAAAATATGTTGCATCATTCTCACTCGCTTACTCTATATTAACATTTTATATTTGTTTACTTTTTTATATGAAAAAAAATCATTATTTTTCAGGCAACTTTTAAAATGTTGATGGAGACATCAGATAATTTCACTCAGAACCGACACAATATAAGAAAGTTCATTTTCTAAATTGACCCATTCGAAAATTGAACTAGGACCTTGGAAATAGTGAAGTGAACTCGATGTGCCAAGCTAACCACTCTCCGCTATGTAGGTCATCCAATGGGCTATACTTTTTACCCATTATCATCTATAAGAAAATTTATATATTAAAAGAAACAAAATATATTACTTTTTGTATTTTTGTAAAAAAATATTTATAAACTGACACAGCTGTTTGTGTTTTTTTGTTTGTGTAAGTCAAAAAGTACGTCTACGTAAAAAGAAGCGCCTGACACAAATACCTATACATCACAGAAATTTTGTATAGGGAGTATTTTCATAGGTAATTAAAGCTAAATTATCGTAATTGTAATCCAATATTTCAGTAAATAGTGGATGGCTATAAGGTTTATGAAGGACCACTCTTTCTTTACCATCCAAAATCACCAAAAATTTAACTAATTAACACTTAAAGATAATACCAACAAAGTGTGAGATATCAAAAACATAGGAAGTAAAAAAGGTTGCCGAAACGCCTTAAAATTTTTATAGCTATAAGTTCTCATTTACTAAGAGCCAAGTTCAAAGTAAGTCTATATTTTAGTCAAGGAATTTATTAATTTAAACTTAATGTTTTTCGTAGATTCCGAATATTTAAACCGAAAATATGAGGCTTCAAAAATACGCTAAATAGCTTCTAAAAAAAGATTTTTATTCACCTGTTTTATTTAATTTACGATTCAATTCCATTGGTAAATGAATCACATAAACCCATAAATATGAAAAGTATCAGCGTCAGTCACAGAAAAACAACAGTTAAGTTATATTATAAATTATCCCAAACAATAACAAAATTCATGCGGTCATTGCCTTGAGTGAAATTTTGAACCGGTTGGAAGAAAATCCTTTTATTCAGCGGATCCGTTTTAACACAGTTCAAAGGAGTTAAATCTTTTATACAAAGTTCCTAACTTATTTAGGTCGAACCGATCTCCGAAGCCCTGATTAAAATATTAACTGTATATAAATCGGCAGGTCGCCACCGATTTTTGTGCCTTTTCTCCCAGATGAGTACGAAATAATACAAAAACTATGAGTGACTGCGATATTATCATTTATCCAATGGATTTGAGTGCAAATTTGTTAAAAACATTACTGGAAATGTGAATAACGCTTAGCAGACTACCGAGAATAATAGGCGAAAATGGAACATAGGTTATATAACTTTATGAGCAACTCTGGCCGACAGCGCCTTTCCGAACGTCACGAGTGAAAATGCATTAAGAGATAGAACATGTGTTGACTAAACATGCGTTGACGGAGACAGGACACATCTAATTAGCGGTATGCGCCTCTTGACGTATGTGTTGAGAAGATGGAAAGTCAGTCACCGATTTTCTCCAACTAAAGTCGACAATTGTCGGCTGCTGACTTATCACCTATAAAGTCATCCGCTTAAGTTTCCTGTGCAAATTTTTGCCACCGTGTTATAAATACATTAAATTATTTGGTTCAGGATTCTTGAATTAAATGGAATGCCGTGTACATTTTGCGTAATTGGTATATTTAAAATGATGTTTATTTTCTAATTAAAATTTAATTTCTTGGTATAGAAATGCTATTGTCGGTAATATTGCTAAAACTCCATCTGCTTCCAAGGAAAATTAGGATTATGGTAATAAACAAAAATCTCTATAAAGGAAAGAATTGTATTATAAAACTTATATTAAGTTAGATTTGCTATTACATAATCAATTTCTCTAACCAATCTCTCATCATAATCCTAAGATATATATCTGGTTTTTGCCACTGGTGTGCATAAGACTCTGTTCATTATCTTAAGATTATCTTCCATTTTTTTACGGAATTACGACATAAACTCAATTGACTTCGATGATGAATATTGACTGACTTATGACTCACAAGACGTAAAACCTTATAATTCAAATCTCAATTTCATCGCCTAATAGTACCTGAGTATTCTACTTACTTCTATTATATAAAATTGGGAGTCGGTCTCTCCTAACTTGAGTTTAAGGGACCTACAATTTTAAACTGAATGTAAAAATGAAGCAAAAGTCAAAGTCACGCTGTGGATAGATTCATATTTGACATTTCGATTTTGCATTTGATTTTAACCTGACTCTAACAGTTAAAAGTATATGCTCGCTATATTTATAACAGCACCATCTTGATTATGAGCCAGGTGCTTAAGACATTACACCAAAGTATTCGAATTTCCTGAAATATCAGATCCTATTACTTTTATTCTGCACTTAAACGTAATTAGAATCCTTCATGATTAAAAATGGTAAGTTGTACTTCTAAAACTATTTTATTAAAGTTAAGTTTTCTGGCCTATATACCTAAGAAACATATGTATTCACAAACGTTTCGTCAAAATCGCTGGGATCGTACTGTATAAGAAAGATTCTAGTTAGACACGTTGGGGAACATTGAATAAAAAAATACTTCCACTAATTTTGTATGAAAAATTATTATTTATCCTTTCTTTCTATTTCGAAATATTTAAACTTCATTTCATTAAAATTGAAAATTAAAAATAGAGATTGAAATATTCTCAACTTAAACTTTTACAAGAAATAAAGTTATTAGTGTTAGGTAAAAAAATATTTATAACAAAAAATGTTATAAAACATCTTAAAAATCTAAATTGAAACTTTATTATTATATATTTATATTTTATATTTATATTTTTATTACATATATATATTTATATTTTTATTACCTAATAATCTGAATCTCTTAATCACAGTGACATAAAATAAGCTTAGTAAAGCTCAGAACATGCTCTCATCGTTGCGATTAAGTAGCTTATCGCCAATGATTAACTATTTAGAGGAGATCGCTGTCTATATCGCATTTAGTAAGCAAAAATGTTAGTGGGATAAAAAAATGAAATTTTAATTAAAATTACAAGTTGGATTGAATGATTTCACTATTAAGGTCACTGTTAGTTAAATTAAAATTTGCAATAAATATTATATCATATTATTTATTTAGTTTATAATTGTAGTTTATATTATAATTAGCGATTTGCTGTTGCGGTTACCTAGTTCATGATAATTGTCATTCATTTAGTGTATGGTCTTTAAATTTGATAATTAATGAAGCAGTAAATAACTAGTATCAATAAAGTTCATTTAACACATAGTATATACTATTGCATCAGTTTTTCAAAATACGAACTAAATAAAAAGAAATTTAAAGAATTTATTTTAGCACCCAAAAGTATTCTTATCCAAGATCATGCTAGTGTGATTTGTTGAGTGATTTTAAACCAGATTATAGTAATTACTATTTATGCATATTATCTTCGATTAATATATATTGAAACCTCACGAGCAAGTAAATATTTCGTTTCTTATCGCACAATCAGTCGCATCTGGTATCAGGGTGAGATACTTCAAAATTTCAAGTTTAAAGGTTCTAGACGCAAAGAAGTTGTGATGATGGATATACAATAAACATGACGTAAAACGATATTTGTAAAATTTTATAATTAAATTATTACCTTCAAATTACTACACGTCATAAATTTAGTTTTTTGACCTGATGTACTCTTAAAAATCCTAATAAGTTGAAGGATTGAAGACAATTTTTTTTCTTTTTTTGGTTTTACGCTATACAATATAATATGTATTAAAACTATACTTTAAAGTCGTTGAAGAAACAGTTAATAATTTATTTGCAAAACCGTGGTTTCCATTCAAATGATAAATATGTTATTTAACAAGTTAGGCAAGAGCGATGCGAAGTATGCATTCAATTCAGTTTTACACGGAAGGTAATGAGGCGAGCGTGTCAAATGAGATTTACTGTTTTGTAACGGCTGTTTTATTGGAATAAAATATCAGGAAAATATTATGAACACACATTCCCATTTATACCGTTCATGTTATTTACGCTCGTTTATATTCAATAGAGTGTAAATGCCTTATTTAAATTCTGTTCCGATGCACAAAAATAGATTGTCCGCTTCTTCTTTTCTATAAGTTATAAATATTTTTAGAATTTTGTCTGGGAAGTACATTCTATCAAGAAAAGAAATTTGTTTAGTTATTTCTTCATAAGATAAAATCAAAATAAATAAAAAACCGATTATTCATATTGATATTGTGTTAAAAAGAGCGTTTTGGCAAATATTCAAATTTATATGTTTCTCGCTAATGGTTTTCTGCTACAAAGTAATCATTTTATTTTAAAATTCGTCCCAACCTAAACGATGGGCCTTATGATACCACTCTATTTTATTTCGGCGACTGGCCAAGTGCTATGAGATTTTGGAAAAGAACAACTACTCTTTTGAAATTATAATTGAAAATAATTTGAAAAAAGGTAATGCATACCTGAAGAAACAAATCACAAGAATAATTTTGTTCAAAAAAAAGTAATCACAAGGAAAATTTTCTGCCAATTTGATTATATGTTTATAAGTTGTTCAAATTATATATACGAACAAGTTTTACACAATCTTGCATGAATTTCTTTTTATGCCTTAACTAAAAATTTCAATCGCATAATATTAGTAAATTTGTTGTATTAAGAACAGAATACCATTAATTTCATTTACGCAAGGATCAAATAATAATATCATCCAACTATCTCTTTCTAGATCGTCCAGGTTTTTTTTCACTTTAATTTTTTTCTATACACATGTCTTTATTTCTCTTTTATTTGCCAGTTTTTCAATAGGATCAAACCTTTGGAGTCCTATTTATGACATATTTTTATAGTACCTTTTCAATTATATATTACTTCTTTTTCTGCTACTTACATTCTTACATTATATAGTGCTATCTCGATCTCACTGACGATCAATTAAACAAATTAGAACGCTTTAAAAATTTATTAACTCATCAAATATTTAGTTTTGGAAATTGTGATCATATTTATAAGTTCAGGTGTGCCACGATAAACGACTGAAGCAATTAATATGGAACAAAAATATTCCTGTCTTAATTCTTTTTTACCTTTTCATCACTGCTTCTCCTATTCAGTTGTTTTATATACTTAATCCCTATTAGTGTTAAATTATTTTTTCATATGTTGTAAGGAATATTTATAATTTTTATTGACCGTCTACTTAAGTCTCTAATATTACTTGCTTTTAGTACGTAATGTGTAATTAACTGACAGCGTTTACTCAAGACATGAATATGTTTGCTTGAATAAGCTGTGAGTAAATAGGCTGAAGTCTGCATTGAAACAAATTAAATAAAAATAAATTATTTCTATTCCAAGTATTTCTCAATGATGTGGGAAGTATGTTGAAATTATTTCTTTTATTCATAGTTATAGATGCTGTTTATTCGAATTGCAGTCATCTCACTTAAATAGCGGAATCTGAAATATTTACCCACATATTTGCACTAAAAGGCATATATATAGGAAGCTTCATTTAGCAACTCATTTCTTAAGTCACTTGGCAATTTTAATTCAAATTGTTCATAAAACCAGCCATTTAATTTTTGTGTGACGACATTATTTATTGGTTCCCTTCAATTTGAGGAATATATTATTTCGAGTTTTATTAAACTGAAATTGTTCTTGGCATTGATAGGCGAAATGCCCTAGTGTTTAGAAATAATATCACACAGTTTCACTAGTATATAACAATATTTTAACGCCAGTTACCGATCTCTTTACATGAACATTTATAAAAATGTTTTCAGAAAACTAACATAATCATGCGTGAAAGCAAATAAAAAAATTATTTTTCACAACTAAATGAAACTACGTGATGTAGTATTATTTCTACTTTATTTAAGTTCTTTACCACGACCTAGGTTTCGTTGCATGACAATATCTTCGAGTGAGCAATTTATAAAGATTAAATAATAATAATTTTTTTTCTTTTAATTATTTCTCAGTGATGTGGGAAATATATTAAAATTATTCATTTCATATTCTGCCAATCATAAGTATGTGTGCTGTTTATTTGAATTACAGTTAGTTACACATTTGAACTAAAAAGCACATAGGAAGCTCCTTATCTTTACAAATTGCCCACCTAAAGATCTTGTCATGCTACGAAACCTAGGTCGTGGTAAAGAATTGAAATAAAGTAGAAATAATAATACATTACGTAGTTTCATCTAATTAAATTATAATGAATTTCTATAAAATTAACGCCAAATATATTTATTAAACAAATACACTTTAGAATTGCCATACACAGAAGACTGAAAATACTTGTGAAAAATATTTTAGGTATCATAAAAAGACTAAGAAAAGAAAAATATTGTTTTCGGAATTTTTAGAACAAAGTGACATTTTGTAGCAAATATCGATAGCTTTACGTGTATTGTAACCTTCAATCTTAAGGTTAACTAACAATATTTTCCAAAAGTCGAACAAAATCACCTAGCCTAGAAATATTATAAACAGTTAGACATAATATACTCGTCCGAACCTTAATCGTTTCACGTGTAAGCCTCTCAAACGCTAATGATAATTCGTGACATTTTTAAATGATATCCATGAATAAAATATAACCATTTAAAAGATAGTAAGTAAAAAACTATGCATATTCATTAAAATTATAGTTTATTTTTAATAGATTGAAAATATTTCATATATTTAATCAAACGTTACACCAGGAAATTTAGATACTGCAAAAATGTCCTCTAAAATGTAACCAGTATCACTATGTATAACTTATTTTATTATATATGAGGTTTTTAATTAAGTTTAAGGATGCGAATGAAACAATAACAGTAGAAGTATCACTTTTACCTTGTAGGCCGCGGAGCTGTCACATCTTTATGTATAATACTTCAAACAGTGTCTACTCTGCATCCTCACATGTTACAAATGTTTACAATAAAACTGGAATATATGCTAATATATTCAAGTTATATATTTAATATGGTGTAATACATGCAATGATCTGACTCATTTTGTTACAATTCAGGCAGAATCGTCATGGTTCGCTAATTCGACAAAATAATCATTAGAAATAAATTCGGTCGGTTCGTTCAGTCGCCTTGATTTATTGTTATTATTTTTTTGTTAATTGTTACTTTTTCGAACTAATGTTTATTTTATGTTTTGTTTGTTGTTTTTATTAGTTTATCTATGGCGAGTGTTCTGCATCTTTGTCCCTACTCCGTCACGCGTCACTCGTCCAATGCCACCAACGGGTAACTAATTACCAAATTTATTTAAAGCTCTTTTTATACAATTCCGCGAGTGAATGTTGACAAATTAGAGGGAAAATAATTAAATAAGCTTTATTTAATAGCTTTGATTGTTGAAGGGAAGACACAATTTACATATAAAACATACATTCATGCGATAAACCATTGAAAATGTAAACTTTCGGAAACCTTCTTTTCATATTATGTTATTTTCGTAAATCTATTGCGTAGTAAGCTAAATCTGAATTTATTTGAAGAACTGAACTACTTTAGAAGTATTTGTAGCATCTATAGCCAAAAACTAAAGAAATTCCAGAAACAGTTTAAAGTTCCAGAAACTTTAAATATTACCTGAAATTTTAAAAAAATATCAAGTTTTATCATTTTCATACACACACATTATAAAAAACACAAAGACTTTAAATTTCGTTAACGTGGCGTTGGCCAAATTTTAATCTAATAAATTTTCTTCAATAAATTATATTCAAATTGTAGCACCAATTTCATCTGATTAGTAGTATATTCGATGAAGGAATTTTTTCCAAGCTCTGACGTCATCGCCATTAAGAATATTAGCAGTAAACTATTAAAATATATAGAAGTACTTAATCGTTGAATCCGATCACACTGTCCCGAAGCCACTTCCCTAACCTTCGTGTCGACTATACTCCCATGGGGTTTCAGTCCATTACACAAAACGAATGGAAGTTTTCTTGTTTCGAAGGCTAACATTTCATTCGGGTTAATTTTGATGTATTTTTATGTTAGTATAAATGGTATATTGTTATACTTTCCATTACATAATTACGTATTCACGCTCTTTATTTGGGTTATATAAATTATTGTAATATTAATTCTATCTTTTGTTTTAAACATAAAAAGTAAGTGGTTATGTATTATTGAATAGGTTTAAAGCCGACTAGAATATAAGGGGCTCGACGTTAACGTTTTAAAGAGTTTTACATGGCATGTAAAATTCTTCAAAATACTAATGTCAAGTTTTATTAAAGTAGAAGAATTGGAATTAAGATATAATGTTCTATACTTGAAATTGACTTTTGAAATAAAAAAATAAAATCTCTATATTTTTAATACAACGTATGTCTATCTCTCTGTCAATTATAATATTATTTATTTTAGATGATTTTTATAAAGGTTTCCACTATGACAATCGGTATATATCCAGTAACACTTTTAAGTATAGAACATTAGTGTAGATGTTCACTTTATAGATGTATTTTAGTATTTATAAGGTGTGTCCTGGAACAGGAATGGGTACGAAGCACTATAGTTGACGCGGCGACAGTAGCGATAATGGGAAATAGAAGAAGTAATTTTGTCGGAGTGATATTTACATTCCATCACTGTGAGAAAACGCAAGTATTATATTAGAAAAATACATATAATTAATTCAATCTCGTACTATATTCAAATAAAATAAAAATAATGTTATTATGTCTACCAGGAATAAATGATTCTGAATAGTTGATGATGTATACTAAAACCGATATGTCATTTTCAAAATTATGCCCAGAGTTGAATTGTGTAGTCCGAATGAGACAATATTCGAAAAAACAATAAAAAAAGCGAATTATATATTAATAATTAGAGTTCTTTTCCGTATTTATTATTATCTGAACATTTTATGTAATTATTACGTATTTTTGTTTTAAGATAAACAAAAAAATTTAATCTGCGTGTAATTTCAATAAGTGCTGCTCGTTTGCTCAAAATTGAAGTAATTACTTACTACATCATTCATCGTATCTTTCAATAGAAAGTGATGTGTACAGAAAAGCAACCAATGTCTTTTTAGCAATTAGTCTAATACCGTATTAATGGTTATTATTGATCAATCCCGTATTGGTGATGTATGAAACTGCTCCTACAAACAAATTTATCGATGATTTTAATAACAAAATGTCATTTATCGTTATAACAGAACGATAAATAACATTTATCGTATTAGGCGAACACTTAAATTTCTTGGAAATGGCCATTTGTCGTATTGTTGTTAAAAATAAATTGAATAGGAACAAAATTTACAATAAACTTCGATTGACATTTTATGATGAAATTCCATCTTTCGCTACAGTTTACAACTGGTTTAATCCTACCAATATCAATGATTATCTACGTAAGAGACGTCCCTCAACGGCGGCAACTGAAGATGACATCAGTGATTTGTGGTTCACCATAAAAACCAATAAGAAAGTAATCAATTAATAAATTCAGGCAAGTTTAGGTATTAGGTAGGAAAGTCTATATGCACTAATGTGCATCAGGCAGAGGCTGAAAAACATCATCGCTTTGATTGATGCCGTAAAATAGAAGGAAAATTGAACGAAGGTCATTCGAATATGAAACCTAAATATGCAGTTTCAAACCCTAAATTCTATCTACTATCGGCAGCCTGTACGGCGGTTATTGCCTTCTGAGTTGAATTCACAGGTGTGGAGAGGATGAAGTGCCAGAAGAAAAGAGGCCACCTTCTAAAATAATGTAAAACAGACTTTCTTAGTGGTCCCATCGAATAAAACGATGCATGCATTGACACAGAGACTATTTTGAAAAACAATAAATAAATTAGAAACTTTATAGTTGATTCTGATTTTATCATGCAAAAACTTTCAATGTTACATTTAAAGAGTTGTCTTTGACCATTTTAACAAAATTTGCACAATGTAAAACTAATTCTATCACATTCTTAAAACCTTTTTTAGAAACATTTCTTAAAGTTCACAGATTTTATTTTGTTTCAAGTATGAATAAATCTGTAATTTCTTTTGGTAGCATTAACAAGAAACTATTAGTATAGCTTAAAATAAAACGCATAGTTTGGATTATTGAATTTTTTTCAGTATATATCGACGTAAATATGCTCTAAAGGCTAGCGAATAGATTCCGTAATTAAATCGTTGAAACTCTAGTGCCACCATAGAGACGGTTATTCAAATTTACGAAGGAACTGAAAATGTTTGTTTTTAAAAAATATGAAGGTAAATGACAGGTCACTTGTTTCATTTGAATCCTATTAGATAAAAATCCCATTACATGCTAAATTTGTTTTTAAAATTTAAAATCTATAGATAACTTTCAGAAGAGATAGAATTTTAAAATTTAATAGATATGTAGTGTTAAGAATTTCAAAAAATAAACATTTAATTGATTCAAATTACTAGTGCATGGGCGACAGAGAGAGAGAGAGAGACCGAGGCATCTCGGTAACTTAACGCTGAATCTATTTTAACCCAAACAAAAACGTGTTAAATGCTTATGCTGTGGGTAATATGTGTATTGCTAAGCTTATACACGACTGAAAGTGGCACTGTGAGTTTTCTAAGCATCACCTTCTACTTGGCATCTATTCCAAAAATCTCTAACAGTAGCAATATCTTGCAAATTTATTCATGTATATAAATTACATTTTAAAGCCAAATTTCCAATATATTATTTTTTTATATTAATAAAACCTATACCAGTAGCAGTATTTTGTAAATTTATTGATGTTATGACAACATATTTTCCCGCAAAATTCCAACTGATATAATTGTTTTTAAATTTTTCCTGCATTTTTTATTCAATAGTTATTTGAGGTCGGTTCAATTTGTTGTTAAAAAGTTTATTTTTAGTGTTTATGATATATGTATACGTTAAAATATTATATCTTACGTGCTAATGATATCTCATGTCCAAAATATTAGGAACTCACAAAGAATTTAATAATATCATATTTATTAAAATTGAATGAGCATAAATATATCATACATATATTCATACCTTCATTTGGATTTATAAAAAAAATTACTTTTTCTTAGTTTCATCGTAGTCGGTTAACAATATACTATTAAGCACACTAAGTATTTTTAGTCAGCGATAGATAGCCCTTATTTTAGCACAACCATCTTTCTACTTGATTAATACACCCTGGCCACACCATCTGTGACAAAAGTACTTATAAAGACGTGTCAAAGCGATGAGATCTCTCGACGCCCTTGAAGAATTTGTTGATTTTCAAGCTGCAGACAAAAAATAAGCTAGCGTTTAGAGATACGCTATCCAGCTAGTGTCGCTGCAGTCAACGTAATAAATTATACTTATTTGCTGGTATCTAATACGGTTATAATTTGATACAAACAAATTTTAAAGTATCTTTACACCTTACTAAATTTGGCATAATCTCACGCACATAAGCAGGTATAATTTTTAAGCAGGTAGAAATTTAATTAAACATAATTTTAAATAAATTGATTTTAGCATCAAGCGCCATGAAATATGCGTAAGTTTATAGTATGTAAGGTATTCTGTTTACGAACTAAACCTCTGACGGATGAATGGATATACGGATGGAAAAATGGACGGATATAAGGAAGGAAAAACCTACTCGTCAAAATAATAGGAGAATCTTTATTACTCGGACCCTTTAGACCCTGGAAAAGGGGTAAGTTAATAACGCAACATATTCGTAAATTGTTGCTCGTCGAATCTACTGTATATTATAGGAAACCACGTGCATGACAGGGAACCAGAACTTACTCAATTATCTGTTTTATTTTTTCTCGGTTTAATGAGAGTAATTTTGGTTGAATTGTAGTACGAGAATTATAAGCTAATAAAAATATAAATATTTTTTTGCAGAAATAAAAATATTTACTTATTTTGGTAATAATTCAACAAGTATAAATTAATAACACGCTGGAATACACCTCGTCACCGAATTTCGATCCTGATAATGGTAGACGGAACTATTAACATTTTCAGTGATTGTGTATGTACTTTCTCTTGAGGTTCTAAATAAGACCATTTAATTTCTGGATATGTCATGAAAATCGTAATAAATAAATATAACTGATTCTAAAAGAAAATAGACAATAAGAAATGTCGGTGAATAATATATTTAAATACATTTTTGAAGATGACATGAAATGTATTATGAGACTCATTTTTCAAATTTAAATGATGTTATTCATTGATTTAGGTAACAGTTACATTTAAATTATTAAAATCTTATTATTTGAATTTTACTTGTTTTTTGATAAAATTGACCTACGAAAAAGAAAAAAAGTGGAAATAATTCATCTATTAACAGCGATCAAAAGACGATATTTTTTTATTAATTTAAAGCTGATTTAAATTTAAAGCGGATTTAGAAAGCCAAAGGGCTTGCAAACAAACCATTCAAGAAGAAAAAAGAACAAAATAAAGGAAAAAGAAAATTAAACTGAAATAATCAGCTAGAGAAAATTGTATTCGCTTTCATGAGCATGCCGGTACTGGACCGCTAACAATAAAGAAGTATGAGGGCACCAACTGCGGGATTAAGCACCGGATGAAAATTATGCGTAAACGATTTGCAGCTGCTCTTGATTAGCATCTAACATTGTAAGTAATGGTTACCATAACCGATTAGCAGAGGATATCTTTAGAGTATCTTCAGTTGAAAAATAACTAAAATGTGTGGTTCAAATACTGCACTAGCGCACGGAGCAGGGTTAAGGAAAAATACAACGTATAATTCTTCATATTTATACCAAAAGCAGTATTTCATAATGAAATATTTTAATTATTAGATTGACCAAATATAACACAATAATAATGCTTACCATATGTTTTTACTTTCTCTGAGAGTCCGACAAAATCTCTAATGGAAGTTGTTATTTACGTCACTGAGGAAATAAGGTTACAATTAGTACGCGTAACATCTGTAGTAACATTTATACAATCAACCCATTGGTCTTATGATTCCCCTTCCTAATCTGTATTTCCTTGTAATATTTATAGATATATCCTGCTTAATAATTATAAGTAATTTCAATACACTATAAGTCGGACAAACTATCACGTCCAATAATAGTGTCACCTGATTTAATAGCATTGGAGAATCATTTATTCTGACAATCAATTACAAAAAAAAAATTATGTAAACAAATGAAAATATAGAATATTTTAATTATAAGATAGACATTTTGAAATATACAACTATAATGATTAAAATACCATATTATCCCTTTTATACAAACATATTAAACTATATATTCCAATTAATGCGAATGAAATATATGGGTTTTCGGCACAAGATAACCTTCATTCGATTTATATAATGTACGTAGACCGCTTGGGAATATGGTCGAAAGATGACCGCCTAAATATCTCGGCTTGTGCACTGGCTTTGGGAGTAGTGCGAACAGATTGAGTAATACGAAATTATTTTGTGTCGTATTTCATAAATTATTATTGGCGTATACTTTCACTTACCCGAAATAAAAAAATGTATTTATATATCTAGTCTGAAATTTTCATCAAAATATTTTTGAATATTCAGCTATTGAGATATATGTGACTTTCTGGGGAAAACGACCGTTATAGACACGTGAATGATGTTATAAGGATTCCGTTTTTTTTTATTTTGAGTAGTAGAATCCTAAAAGCCATAATACTGAGAACAATGCATATTTTTTTTGTTTTAAATTTGTGATATTCCATTAAGCACTTAGCATAGAGTCTTTAGTAACCAAGACTTAGTACAAATTTTTAATAGAATTTATTTATATTTCAACAAATCTTACAGATAAAATTAACTTAATTTGGTCATTGCATATAAGACGAACTATAATCAATTATAAATTGAACTAGTTTATGTTCTTTTGTAGCCTTTGAAAAGTTTCAAGTACAATAAATACTTTCTGCTTGGAGATGATGTAACCAAAATTAAGTCATGGATATGAAATGGACAACTTTAATACTTGTTTAGACAAGAATATCTATGTGTATATATATATGTATATATATATATGTGTGTGTGTGTGTGTGGATATTCAGTAATTTTACAAAAAAATTAACAATCTTTCAAGAAAAAAAAATGTTTAGTTAATGTTACATATTGCATCCAAAATAAAAAATGCAGTAACTAAGCTTTAATAAAGCTATCAATAACTTTAATAAAGCTATAATAACTTGAATATCCTAATATTGAATTCATTTCTTACTTTCCTGAAAATTAACAAAATACCTGTGCCTGCTTTGCATCTTTTCAAATGTACTGTTAGGTTAATCGTAAATAATTTATACATAGATTGACTTTAAATCAACAGATATCCTTTCAATCTCCTACAATTTAGATATTTGAAATTGTGTAATGATTTATTGGTGGCTTCATTTCTAATTCTCATTCAATATATAATTGTGTAGTATTTCAATTGTTGTTTTCATCATGTCAACATGTTTATTGGAATATGAAGCTCATATTATTTTATAAAGGTCATTTTTGTGCACGTATATAAAATTCGTTCAAATACGGACTTGTGAACAAAAAAGTGCACATTTATTTCTGGAATAATTGCGTTACTACAGTATTAAAATATATCTTCAGATCAGGACCTCTGTTAAGATGTCTATTACATGCTGCGAAAAGTGACCGAATCACTTACGCTTTTTGTTATGTTTACTATATTAAAGAGAAAGTGCGGATCAAAATAACAAGCCGTAAGTCAATCCTATTTTCTCTGTTGCTTCTGAGATGTTTATCATCAAAGAATATATAATCAATAAGGTCAAGTATATATCATCAATAATATCTTTTTTTCTCTATCAGTTTTACAGAGAATAAATACTTAACCACGAATGGTATAATTATTTGGTTAGCTATTAAGTTGGTAGTCACGACTTCAGGACTTTTCTTGAGAGGATTTTGAAAGTTCGAAGATAATTGTTAATAGAGTAATAAGAAACTAAAAAGCTCAAGATAATGGATAGTTAGTATTTTTAAGTATGTTTTCGAACTTTTAAGTGCTTTAAATCTCAGAAAAACTTTCCAAAAAAATTTAACCGATTTCAAATAGGTAAGAAATAATGACTTATGCCAAAGAATTTAAGAGAAAAAAATGTATCATTAGTATTTTACATTACATTTTTTTTTAATTTTAACGAATTAGTTTTAATAGACAACTGATGAAAGACTTAAAGTATTAAAAACACCAAAACAGGGATTTTTAATATATAAAGAATAATTAATAATAAATTAAAATAATTCGTAATATTGATGACTTTGATTTTTTTAAAAACCTCAAATCATACGAATCTGAAAATCTTTACGGAGCACTTAATAAAAGTATTTTCGTCGAAAAAATTTATAACTACTTATATTTTATTTCTACTAATATTTTATGATATGAATCACTCATTTTGTTGAATTACAGCAACATCTTACTGATGACCGAGTTGGAAAAATTATGTTTTATTATGAATTAAAATGTAATCTTTTGAATTTTATTTTTTAAACCAAAACCAAATTGAATTTTTTTTTTGAAAAACGAAATCGTGATGAAAAAGTTCAAACTGTTTATATTACGAAGAGCACACTGATCATGGTGCCAATGTTTGTCGCTGATTGCAATTAAATAAGGGATTTAAAACTCTTCTTCTAGTCGTTCATGTCTATTATATTCATTGACAGAAATAAGATAAATATATATATATATATATATATATATATATATATATATATATATATATATATATATATATATATTAGGGTGTCCAAAAAAAATTAAGTGATATTTTTTTACGCATACCCTCTTATTTTGTTTGAATGGTCTCAAAACATTTAAAAATTAAGTTTCGCTTACTTAGGATCACGACAACCCGTGCCGACTTGCATCGAAACTTGTCTGTACTTGCACGGTATGGCGAGACGAAAATCTCGCACTGATTGCTTGTTATTACTTGTTTGTTTTATTAGTAAACGCATCAATTTTGAGGCATCAACATGTCTGTGGATTTACGAAGTTCCAAAAAGGATATATTCTTATTAGGGGACGTAAAACATCAAATAACCGGTTCTAAACTTCCCTCTAATGGACAAGTACTGGCAGTTCTGTTCTATAATATTCGTGAAGTGAATTTAAGTGTCAATAAAAGTGCAAATCTTACTATTCGTGAGTACATTATTTACTGGGAAAAGTCACGTGTACCGACTAAATCAATACCTAACTGTGTTAAGAAACTAGTTGCATTATATCAAGTTTGGAGAGATTTGCAAAAAAATGCAAAAAAAACACAAGAAGTGTTTGACCAGCGTCGACAAGAGTTTCTTTCCAACTTAAATAATTTGTTTGACATTGCTCATGCCGATGCGCATCAGCTAATTAAAATAAATGAAGATAAGATCTTGCAGCGCCAAAGAGAACCAGGTTGCCCTGGTCACTTAGCCGGAGTGGACAAAAATCTAACAGAAAAAGAAGAAAAGGCGCGCCTTAGAAACATTGAGGAGGAAAAGCGACGTGCTAAATATATTTCATCGTTAGCTCCATCGACATCAGCTTATGAATCACCTTTAGAAAACTCATCTTCTGATTCTGAAATAATAGATTCACAAGAAAATAGGCCCAGCTCAAGTGGTGCTTCCTCTCGGCCCGATAAAACTTGTATGCGGAAAAATTGTATAACTCCGAAGTTAGTTGCCGCATTAGATAGGTGTCAGTTAAGTGTGAGATATTCTCTATTTATAATAGAAGCTACTATTGAGGCACAAGGGCATAACATGGATGAATTTCCTATAAGCAAGTCCTCAATCCATAGAATCCATACAGAAATGCGAAGAGAGCGGGCTGAAGCTATAAAAGTTAATTTCCATAACAAGGTCCCGGATACTGCAACTGTCCACTGGGATGGAAAATTGCTGCCGGCTCTAGATTCACGTAAATTCAAAGAAAAACGTCTACCAATAGTTATTTCATACGATAATAACGAACAACTTATCGCTGTCCCAAAATTGGACAGCTCATTGGGAAGCGAACAGGTACAGCCAGTTTGGACTGCTATTATCAACTGGAATCTTGAGGACAGAGTGCAGATTCTCTGTTGTGATACTACTGCTTCAAACACAGGCCGTATTAATGGTGCACGTGAGCTTCTCGAACAAAAACTGGATATAGAAATGCTCATTCTTGCTTGCCGTCATCACGTCTACGAATTGGTATCGAAAAGTATGTTTGAAGCGAAATTCAGACAATTCAGCCAATTCAGTAACAACAAGCTCAGACATTCCGTTGTTCAAAAAATTCCGAGAAAACTGGAAAAATATCGATGCTGAGAACATTTAAATCTGTAGAGAAAAGCTATCTTATTTAAATGTTTCAGAAATTGATAAACTGCTACAATTCTACCGATGTGAATTGACTAAAGAGATAGCTAGAGATGACTTTCGCTAGTTAATTGAGCTTTCAGTAATATTTCATGGTAGAGATACAGAGAAGAAATTTAAGATTCGGCCTCCAGGTGCCATGCACCAAGCTCGGTGGATGGCGAGAGCCATTTATTCAATAAAAATATCATTACTAAGCTTCCAATTCAAACTTTCAAACAAGGATAAGGCAGCACTGTTAGACGTCTGTCTGTTTATTGTGACATCCTACGTCAAAACATGGCTGCAATGCATTTTAGCAATAAAAGCACCATATCAGGATTTGTGCTTTTTGAAGACCATAAAAGCTTACGAAACAATAGACAAAAGCATTTCCAAAGTAGCTTTACAGAAGTTTTCCCAGCATTTATGGTATTTGACAGATGAAGTGTCAGTTTTGTCTTATTTGACGATAATGTCGATCAAGAAACTAAAGTAAAAATGGTTGCTAACTTAGCTAAAGAAAACCCATCAGCCCACGATAAACGTTACATCGCATCTAAAGCAGAACTTTGTGGCCTACTTTTTGGTATGCATCACATGTAAATTATGTTTTTATTTTCTTTTTTAGTTCACTATACGATTGATAACCGTTCCCTATATTTTATTTTCAGAGAAAAGCATCGATGACTTCTCTCTGTCAAAAACAAGCTCATATATATATATATATATATATATATATATATATATATATATATATATATACATATATATATATATACATATATATATATATATATTATCTGTATAGAATTTTCTTATAATTAGACCAAAATTTGTTATTAAATTCCGCAATGGAAGATAAACTTCCCACTTCACATCACGTTAATATTAGCGTCCCGCCCGGGATTCACAGGGATGGGCAAAGATTTTTAGTATATTGTATATTTATTTTATTTTCAATTACGTGCCTAATAGTTGATTTGCAATTTTTCTTGGATACCGTTAATTTTCTAAGAAATATTTTCATAGTTATTATAGTATTTTACATAAGCAAAATTACATGCGCGGTAGCTTTACAAATTGATTCGTTCTAGAAAAATTTACATATTCAAAGGCAAGGAAAATCACTATAAAATTTAACTTAACATGGTTTAAGGGAGTTTTACATAATAATTTCCAAAAATTGAGTTGAAAAAGTATGTTTTTTTAAAACATAGAGAATATATTATGGATTTTGTGGAGTATAAACAGGTATGCGATCACAAATTTGTGTCGTAGAGGCTTTTCTAGAAGAACAAAGTCAACGAACAGTTTTGATATATTCTTTAAGAATTAAATAGCGTAAGCTAAAATATCTCTAGTGTTTAATTTAGCGTGCGCTGCTTAAATCTTAAGAAATACATCAAGTCACTGTGAGTGGTTTTCGAAACTGAGTTTTTTTTATAATTACTGTATTTAATTAAACGAATTTATCCAAGAACGAAATAAATTAAAGTTGAGCATTAAATTGTCACGTAGTAACTGTTATTCCACTACCGAGGATTACATGATTGAAAGGAAATCTTTTCTGAGAGGCCCGCGTAAATATGGCACGGACCTTTTAATTGACTCCGGAGATGTCCTAAGAAATTATTCAGCAAAAGAGAGTACCTTTGAAAAAATAGTTAACGGGATTGAATTCATTTGACATGTCTTTATAAGTATTTTAGTAACAAATGCTAGCCTGATGACAAAACTGGAAAAGTGGTGACAACGTTTCTTAAGTGAAAAATAGATTTATCGAGTTTGGTCTCTTTTAAGTTATCTCAATGAATTTTAATGAAAATGAGTGTAGAAAGGATATTTAAATAAATTTATTCTCTTCAACTCTATCCGTGTTAAGCGAACTAAAGTTACGCGCAATCCGCATTAGTTGTACTTTCGAAAACAATATGAAATTTGTTTTTAAAAGATAAGAAACTTGTACATAAAAATAAGTAAACAAGTCATTTTTAAGCTCTAAAAAATTACATAAACTGTGATCTCTAATTCAAATTTTACTTATTTCAGTTAGTGTCACAGATACCATCGTAGAAGTATTTGTATCACCAAAGACACAAAATAAAGAAGAATGAAAAAATGTAAAAAATTCAGTAAATTATAACCAATCAAAAATTGTTTTTTTTTTAGGAATACTAGCGTCCTTAAGGTCTTAATCATTTTTTTACCATTCTGGTCCACTTTGTGGAAACATATTTAAAATAGCACTTTTTCTCGTTAGTCCTTAACTTTTTTGAGTTTTATTGCTACTTGTTGTGTCTCAACATTAGCTCTAAAAAAATTGTTATGTTTTATCTTCCATATGTTATTAAAATATGCAGAAAGTTTCAAGTTTACATCTTTATTCGTTCCTTTTTTAGATACTCTGAAATATTTTCCATTTTTTGGCGACAGTAAAGTAGAAATCCCCCTAAAATTTAACCAGATGAAGACGGTATAATCTGTCACTTGTGAACATTACATTGAACATTAAGTCTATGATCAAAACTAATCCTAAGTTTATCAGGGTACACAACATTGATCGTAATGGATATATGTAAATTGCTACCATTCGGTAAAGATTCCTTTTTGCTTCATTATTCTTCAATTAAATTCTGTTGGTATTTAATAGGAAATAACTTGGTAAATGTCGTAGAAAATATAAAGAAGGTCATAGTGTATCTGCGCTAAATCAAGAATGTATTCGTTACAGGGTTTAAGCTCGAACAACGTTGTTCTCCACTATAGGCGTCTTCTTCTGCTTCAGCGTGAATGGACTTATATGCATGACGGTAGTGCATCGTCTGTGTTGTGTGCCATAATATGATTGGTATTTTTCCAATTATAATTAAAATGGTCTGATTTTATATAATTTTTGTTCCTATATTTGGTTAAGTGTTTTTCGCAGTATTGACATAAAAAAATATTACTCTTTACAGTTTACTTATTTTAAGCACTTGCCTTCCGTATCAATTGGATGTATTTAATTTTATCAATATTCTAGCAATTTTTAACGGCTTTAAAAACCTTGGTGTGGATTAAGAGTAGAAAACTAAACATATTGTGACTTTTGCTCTTTTTTCAAAAAAGTACTCATTATGAGTTTCATATTTATGTTAAGTGTATTTTCTATATGATCATCTTTACTTTTGATAGCTGTTTAGTTTCCTAAAGTCGTATGGTGATTTTTATTAACAGTGGTATTACTTTAGCTGTAAACAATTTTTTTGGCACTGTTTGCATTTTTTTAGAAAAATACCTATATATTGATTTCAAAAAATAATTTTTCGTGGTACTAATTGAATTTTTACAAATGGCTTATCAGAAATGACTTTTAAGAAGAAATGTATCATTAACCTAAATAATAAAAAATCTTTTTGGTTTATATCTTAGAGTAGGAAAATAAATTTGTAGAAAGTTATAAAAAATCATATTTCAAAATAATATAGTTAATCTTTGCCTGCATACAGTTAAGCGTCTTATTATAGTATTCTGGCAATTACGAAGATATAATTTTGAAATTCTGACCATACCATGAATTAATTTCTCTTTCTAGGAATCTTATTAATATGGGCGAGGAAGTAATTTAATATAATTTAAAAGTCATCTCTGAATGAAATATATGACGTTTTATGAGTTGACATTTACTTTATTTGTATTCCGAACCATAATTTTCACAAAATGTATTTATTTTACGGCTCTGTTTATTTTTCAGATAACCAAAAACTAATTTTCATAACCTAATATCTGTTAGAACCTTTATGTACGATTTCACCGTGTATCCGTCAGTAATCATAAAAAAAATAAAAAGCCACTTTAATGTCAATGACGCAAGTTCAATACAATATATAATTATCTGTGACAGATATTTATTTGAAAAAGTGATTACCTTATTCAAATATATACAAAGATATTTCTTATATTATTTTTGGTGTATCTAGTCGGATTATAAAAAATCTATAAGAGTGTGCTTCAACCCTCGCACTTTTTGAAGCTTAACCGAATTGTTTATTGTATTTAGGTGTCTCGATTATTATAATAATAATAATATATACGTTATTATAAAAAAATCTATCTCATAATATAAAGTAATTTTAAATCATTAGCGAATTTTAATATTATAATTGAAATTCGTAACAATTATCCTTTACCATCCTTTACTATATGGTGTTGTTATAGTTGGAAATATCACAATGAAGAATAGATATGAGTTGTTATTATTCTCCTTCCGTATCGTCGTAATATAATGAAATTAAAACTCATTCTTTACTTTAAATTCATTATCCTTCATCGTGATTAATTACAACTCTTTCTTCTTCGTTGCATTTTGATTTATTAGAATTTGGTGACGAGTGAGTAGACCTTCATATTAGTTTTCTATTAACTCACCACCTTTCTAGCTTCTGTATTTCTAGTTCTCAATATTAGCACGGAACCCTCGTAGTATGAGTTCAACTCGTATTTGACAAGTTTTTCAATATTATTCTTTTTAATAACTGTATTTTTTTCAAAAAGTAATAAAATTTACCAAAAGCGCTAATGGATGGCGTCTGTAGTATTAATATTGTAATGTTCAACATGTCAGGGTTATTTTTATCTGTATTTTTATCTGCAAGGGCACTTTTTATCTAGATATATCCAAATAAAATGTATCCTTTATGTTACTTCTAAATTATTAACATTCCAAATTGAGTCAAAATCTATCCAGTACATTTCGTGTGATTGAAAAATACATTGACATATAGACAGACAAGCAAACAAAAATTCTAAAAATACCTTTTCTATTATCTTCGTATACGCTGAATAAATCAATCTTTCTAAAATATTTTCCATGTACAGAATTCACTCACATTCACTCTATTACAATTTTATTATATATATAGATTGGTATTGGTTGTAAATGTGGTTTACGCATAAACACAACCATTATTATTTAAACAATAATGTTGACAGCAAAAATCATGTCTTGACGCAATTTTTTCAAAGTTTATAATGAATATTTACAAAATAAAAAGAAATTGTGATCGTATAGCTATTTTCTTGCAGAAATTTTTAATTTATTAACGTTTTATACAATTTCCTCTTTATTTAGATCATAAATCTCAAATAAGTTCTGAATTTATATTTCCAGTTCATGTGCTATTTGCAGAGGAAGATATTTTAATATTATTCTATAAACGGCTGTAACTTTAAAACCTAAATAAGCTTTGTTCATTATTACCCTACTGATATATGTCAATTGCTCCGAAGAAGCTGAGCTGTATCTTCTGGTTCGATTCTATATATATATCACACGCTGCGATAACCAATTTAAAGCAAGCCGAGTGACTGTCTCCTGAAACATGGCTCTAATCATCTCCAGGTAAGTGACACATTTTTGTAGAGGGATAAATTTGGTGATTTAGGTGAATGACATTTTCAAGGTTTAGTTTGAAAATTACAATAATCGATAAGGACTGTTGCAGTCTTACCAATAACCAAACTGCTATTAATAATTATTACCAGCATCCCAACCATAATCAAACCTTCCTGCATAAATTATGAGACTTAAGTAACTAACGTCACGAACTCTAAACCCTCCTAAGAGAAGCGCTCGTCCGATTAAAATATGAACTGGCTGTAACTTAATCATTATGAAACTCCTGAGTGTCCTGCGGTTTTCCAAAGTTTCCCAGGGGCATGAACGGACGTCTTTGCTTCATTTCCATATTCCTCATATTAAGACGATGATGTATTCCGTGTATCAACGCGTTCATTACAAGATTTAGTAAACCAAATAGTTAGAAACGCGATTGATTTTTCTTAAGCTAACATTTTATTGAGATGAGGGCCAAAGATGTCAAATGGAAGTATTGTTAGATTATATAAGATAATTCGTTTTTAAAGTCATTTTTGACTTTGAAAGATGTGAAACTTTTAAATCAAAGTGTGGTAAAATGTTTAGTTTAATACAGTGACACATTGCTTCCTATTACACTTTGCTATTATTTATTTCAAGTAACTATTGGAAGCGTAGGCGTAAGGAAATATAAGATAATAGAGTTCAACCAATAAAGGGTTACAGTTATTACATTTATTAAAATAATCAATAATTAACATGGTTAATATTAATCTCCAAATAATTAATACAAAAACTTGATCATTTGATTTTGTTTTGCGAATAGTTTATTACTTGAAAATGATGATAGACCAAAAAAGGAAACGTTGATTAATTGGATTAAAAATGCATTGGTCGAATTTTGATAGCCAGTTCTATAGGTAATCGTTGGAATTCCATAGTTTAAAAAGGGAAGAATTGTAAAGATTGTGTTTTGTTCTGATGTTAAAATTATTTCCGGGAAAAATTGTTTGGCTTTTAAAAGAACATCATTGGCATCCCAAACAATATACATGTACTTAATATTAAGATTATAGCTTTATGAAAATGATACGTGGTTTCCTCATCCGTTAGTGAGTTGGTGAATGTATTGGTTACAAAATTGATGAAAATTATATCCATATACTTGCCGAGATATCAAATATCTCCGCAAGCCATTGAGACACAAACTTCATAATTTCAATTATAACACGAAATAACGAAGTGTTCCATCCTTTGTGGTAAAAATATCCACTATGATAAAAATTATACTTTGAGCATTTTCAGAAACTTATTTATAGAGATATCAAAATAGCTGCGAAGCGCTTTGGGCGAAAGGTGCAGTATCCAATAGTGCAGCTAGTTAATAGTTGGCGTACCACCGTCCAACCAGGTTATTTTGTTCTATATGAAACAGCTACTTATAAAGTAAACATCGTAATGGATTACCATATTTTTCATATTTAATTAGGATTCTACTACGTTGATGGAATCATTTCAGTATTCGTCTGTTGCAAAAAAATTATCAGAATTTGTAAAAAAATGTTACTAAAATATTATTCTTAATATTAACGACATTTTTTTGAATTAATAAAATTTTTTGAATGTAAGTCAATATCGTGCTGAATATACATTCAACATGGCATTGAATCGAATACATTCGTTGAATATATTCAACGTAACTTAGTTATATATATATATATATATATATATATATATATATATATATATATATATATATATATATACATACATAATTAAATATACGCAGGAGAGATTAAGTATAAAACGTACAAAATTTACTCTTCCTCTCGTACTTTCAAGTAATGAATAATAAAATAAATAGACATCAAAATAACTATGGTGCCGGTAAGTGGATAGAAGTGAAGTTTCTTACGCTTTCCTATGTAAAGGTATAATGGCAGAATCTCTCTGTATCGTCTAAAAAAATATATAATGATTTATTTATAATTTATAATCTTGTAATTGGAAAAATTATAACGTATAAAAGTTATTGAGGAAATATTTATTCTTCTATTTATTAATCTGTTATGTAAAATATTCTTGGTACTTTTTACTACATTTAAAAACATTTTAGGTGATTTTTGTACAACCGTATTTGAACTGAAACAGAAATCAATTTGTGGAATGAAATAAAGTGAATAAATAAATAAATAATATTTACTTATATTAACCTTGGAATATAATGAAAATATGCCAGAACCTTCATTGAATGTGTATTAAAAGCATCACTTAATGCACATAATCTAGGCATAATTAACGCGATAACATAACCCTTAAATTAAATAAGATATTATGTGTGAGCACGGTTTTACTGCACAACATAGAAATACTGTAAGAACGAAGACTCATTGTTCCTGTAAGACAAAAAGAGGTAGATGGCATGAGAAAGCACTTTATTTTGGCTAAGCAGTGGAGAGAGAATATAGACAGGATGCTATCGATATTGACGCGTACCCTCCGTATCAACACATTTATTATATACGTAACCTAAGAGAGTATGGGTATACATAGCCGTATCGATGCGTCTCCGCTGGTGTGATGTCAATTCCACCTCGTTTCAGTCAGTTTTTCTATACTGACTCTCCACTATGAATTCTGCTTTAAGAAGCTTCATTTTAAAATGCAGTGATTAAAAAATTATACACCAGTTTAGAGTCATAAATTGTTGGGCTGGGAAAAGTCCATAAACATAGAGCTTGCCAAAAACAAAATGTTAAGCATTTAAGCAAAGATTATAAATCTAGAAAAAATGGATAAATAAGAAGTTTGCAATATTATTTATATGACATTAGCTGCTGGAATGATTAAAACAGGTGCGCAAATATATGCAAGTTCCACTTTTTCTATTCAACTTAATGTTATTCGTGTTTTACAAATTATTAACAATTTCACATTTATTTGTCATTGAACACTAATTGTTTTTCTAGTGGTAAAATATTAGAAATCAAACTGTAATAATTTTACCGCATGGAACACTTATAACCTGGAAAAAATTTGGATAACAGTACTTAGTAAATATTTAAAACGAAAATTGTTTTTGTCCACTTATATTAATTACTTGCTTACACCTGTGAAAAATTTCTTACACAATGAATTTATAAGATTTAAAAATATCATCAATATTTATAAATAGTTCAACAAAAATAATGTATTTAAACTCTACTCCTGTCAATTGTAATAGTTGATGATAGTGCTATATTATGCTAACATGAGAATTAAAATTCACATCAAACCCGTTTGGTAGTTTCGCTTGTTTCTAAAAACGAGAGTATAACCGACCGCAATATTGAATATTTTTGTATTTTTCACAATAGTTTGTTATTGTGACAGTATCAGTTACATTTTAAGTTACGTATTTTAAGATGAAGTTAGATTCAAAGTCAGATTTAAAAGTGCAATTTTAAAAACCTACAACCCTACATGAATTAGTACCGGTGGTTTCAAGGCAAAGATTAAACTATTTGACTAATTTACATACTTATGTCAATATTTCAATATAATTATACATTAGTCTCCACTTAATTAGCATCATTTTAATTATGTCTAAAGGAATATGACGTAACATACACACAAACATTGGCAGGAAAGAATTCGACTGACGTAAACATTTTTTAAGTAATGAAAAAATGAAATTTCTCGTAGTTCAACTAAAAATTATGAAATTAAAAAGCCAAATTAACCTACTTTACTTTTTTTACTTAAAAGCTTCTTTAAAATCAAATTCGTTTTTGAAATGCATTTTTTTTCTTTTTTTCAATTCAGATTTTTTCAATTCAAATTTTTGGAGTAGGAAAATAAGCATTTATTTCCAAAGTGACGCTATTGTTTATTGTACTGTTACGTTTTTAAAATATTATTCTTTAATAGAGATAATAGAACTCATTAAAGGCCATTCATTATTTTGTGATAGCACACATTTTTTTGTATCCAAACAAGTATACTAACACTTGTCTTTGTGATGATATCTGTAATATTCTTAGAGTATTCATTAAGTCGGTCTGCTTATGCTTCTAAAATTCTCGTACAGATTTCACATTTATAAAGAAGAAAAATTTTACGTTATTGACTTTATTATAGCGTGATAAGTAAATAGATAATGATATACTTCTGGCGTTATAGCTTATGAATGTAAATAAAAACATAAACAGCGAGGAATCAGAGATTTTAAAGTTATAGTTGAGCTACGCCAGATAGTAAGTTTAACTGTATAATGGATATTCCAACTTTCTGTTTACGTATTGTAAAAAGTTTCGGAACTTTAAAATAATGGTGCTATCCTGTTCAGTAAAATCAATTGTGTTACTAGCTATGTAGCAGTCACTAACTCTAATATACATCATCTTAGGTAAATATTTCAAGCAGTGGACACCCAATACTCGGAGAAGTTGTTCGCTGTCCCACGCTAGTTATGTAAATAATAAATAACAACAGAATAGTTAAATACTATCTTTCTCCAATAATATTAGTCATGTAAAAATGGGCCATTCACTCCACTGTTTTTTTTTTGAATTCACGATTTTTTTTTGAGTAAATATTGTGATTCCCTACTTGCATCCTTTTTTTTATTTACGAGTCACATTTTTCTGATTATGTAATTATTTTCTGTAAACAAAATTATTCTTTTACTTAAAAACATCTGAATATCTAAAATTATGTATCGACAAAAAAAAATAATGAAATCAGTTTCATAAAGCACCGTTTCATTACATTTGTAATGAAGACTATTAATATGGAGTCTATAATTTTGGGGACTTAATTTTGTTTTGCAATCATAATTTGCATAGTATAAGAATACATTTTTATTGACTTCAGATTGTAATGTGCATTTTATGTACTATGTACGGTTCACAGCATTTTTTATTGTACCACGTATATCACCTTCGTTTTGTTATACGTTTGCACTGTATTCAATTTGTCATCCCTCTTATTTCGGTTAGTTCTAGTGAAATATGATTCACTTTTGTGCTGCTGATATTAGTACTTTACCCTCGTAAGTATGGTTTACCTTTTTGCGCAACGATCCTCAGATATTTTGTCGGTACGTTTTGAAAAGATACTTAACTGATCGAGAATTAGGAAAATTAATTTTAGGTAAAAAGTCTTATTTTGCGAAATAAACCAGCTATTTACTAAAGATATGAAAATATTAAATAAAGGAGAAGTAGACAATCATAAAGGAGATTGTAATTCTAATATGTATTTTCTTTTTCAAAAAGTTCTTGCGCAACTTACAACGCACCGTCAATATGTTTAACTGATTAGTATGACACGAAAATATTTAAGAGAATATATAATAAATAGATAAAGTAATCAAAAATAAATACAGCAAATACAAAACACAATTAAAAATAGTTAGTGACTTGAGAATTACCTAAATATCCCACGATTTTAACATTAATGTCATGAATCGAACTACAGTAAAATAATGCTTTTAGTACTAAATTATGCAAAAAAACAACGGACGGAGTCACAGTCGGATGTTGGTACGGTTTGGATAGTACAGTTATGGTGGTGTATTAGTGCTTGTGTTTAAAAGTCCAAAACAAAAACAAAATCATACTCAACACCAATGCGTTTTCAAGGTAACCGTTAACATTTTTAATAAATGTAGAGCCAGTTGCAACTTTTCTCTCCCTTGCAGAAAATTATATCTAACCACCCCTATAAAAAAGCGAGGGTTGAATGTGAAGATAGTATTCGTAATTTTTAAACTAGAGAATTTGCATAAATGTTCTCTATAACAAGGTTATACTTTACTACATTTGGATAACAATGATTCCATTACGTACGATCTTATTCCAATAACCCTTAGTTTTAGAATAACGAAAGATATTTTGGGAAGGCTTGATAGTAGTTTTCAGATTTCTTTACATTTTTACTTTGTTTTACATGCCTTACTCCAGGTATAAAATTATCTTATGTTTCCTCTTACGAATGAATGGCAAACAAATTCCAACAAATAACCCCATTCAACGTTAAATATATCTAGTGAAGTCATTACTTGACAGTCATTTATATCCATAAACGTTTAAATGGTTTATTGATACGAATGTTACACCCACATCAACCTCGTTTCGACTCAGAGTAATTTATAAGATCCAAAATAAGACAGTGACGAATGAATATGGAGACATTTTATTTAAACAAACTCCTTTGCGACGGTAAAAAGTAATAGAATAATATGGAGGATAGCAATAAGTTCTTTTAAACGAGTGACATTTTCTTCAATTGACACGGGGTCATTAAAGTAATGATAACATGAGAATAAATGATATTGATATTCAGTGAAAGCGTCGATTCGATCTTTTCGTTCTTTTTTTCTTTTTTTCAGCGTGGGAGTGAAACACACGACAAATTCCAGTATATACTGCTAAGAAGATATATAAGAAAATAGAAGAATTGTGTGAATTTATATGGATTTAAGATCTTTTTTAAAAATATTCAACTATTATACTGACAATAAATGCTATAGGATGTAAACGAGGATTATTATTTCGTTAATCAAGTAGCATGTCCATTTATAGTCAGCTGTCATTATTAACGAAGTCTCAATATAAATATTTTGTTGCAATTATTTATTAGTTATACGAGGTTTGTCAAATACTAAGTGCCCAAAAATAATTGCATTTATCTCTTATCTATGCAAGGATGCTTATTGATAATAATTTTTTTTTATTTCGTACTCTTCTTATTCTTAATTTATTTTACCTTTTTTTATCTTTTTTTTACCTTTCTTTATTCTTTAATTAATTTTTTTATTGAGCCAAAAACTTTTCGTCTTGGGAAAAATTTATTACTATTGAACATCCACACGTTTTTATCAGGATTGAACCGCCTGATAAAAATCAATTTGCCGCAGTCTCTCGGGGCAGTGCTGGCGGTACCAACCAAATTCAGTTGATATGTTGTTGCGAGTGGTCTATTTCTGTTTGTTTTAGAAATATTTATTTCAAGCCCTCTTAATGTACTTTTGTGACCATTCCGTCTCTACAATTACTATTACTTTTCCAGAAAGTGCAGTATTTCAGTATTTCATTGTTCTGTGTTGAATTGTTGAACGTATATAAATTGAACGTCGAGTTGGCAGTGAAATAAAAAATCTTCCGAAGTGGTACTGCTTTATGTTCTTTTATTTTATTGTACTTAATCAAAATGAGCTGTTTTCTGTTCTTTTATTTTATTGTACTTAATCAAAATGAGCTGTTTTCTGTTCTTTTATTTTATTGTACTTAATCAAAATGAAACTTAGTTGTAAATGTAGTATTTCATTTTTATTTATCAAAAGCTCTTTAAAATATTTTTGTTTAATGGATATCTGGAGCCTTTTCTTAGTGAGCGAAAGACTTGGATTACCGTTATCCAAGTCTTTCACTCATGGAATTTTTAATAAATACTCCACGAAATTAATGACTAATGAAATATTTTATTAAGTCATCGAAACAAAGTAACGCCATTTATCATTGTACTGAACCAATTTGGACTCTTGGATTACTGGATGATTTGTGAGGATAGGAATATCAAACAAGCTATCAAAGATAACCTATATTTGATGGTTCATTAAACATTTTATCACAGTCAAATGGTATTATTATTTTACTAAAGAAACCTTTTAAATTAATATTATTGCAGAGTTTATTTTTATATATTTTAGCAAATAAGATTGCAACGGGTTGACTAATACCAAAATTAAAAAATTCTGTACAAAGAATGAATTAAAATTATTTAAAAAATTCAGTTCCAAAAGTAATTCAAAGTAGTTTTAATTATTTTACATTGATGTACAAAAAGATAATATCTCTATAGTCATAATTGAAGGATGTGAGGTGAACAAATACCTGTTATGTACGAGTATAAATTGTAATAATAGGATTTCGCCCACATATGTGGATAATGCACTTTGCATCTTTAAATGTGCAAAATGTATTATCCACAAATATTATAATTAAACTATAATAAAACCTTTTATTATATTATCCATTAATATCAATATTCTTCTTCCCAATGTAAATACTATGTCTGGTATATCAATCAAATTTTAGAATAGTTTTGCAATAAATTTAAGGGAAATTGCTAGTTACGCTATTTCTTTCAAATATTTTGACCTCATTAGTTATATTGTACACGAACGTAGGCAGGAGGTAGTGTTAACTTTTTGTTTGTATACATTGTCAACAATATCTCTAGAATTATCTATCATAAAATTATAAAAAATTATGTCTTTTTAATTTTTGTAATTTGCTTTTTCAATTAACACTAATGAAATGAAAAAAAACGGTAGGCTCTATCAGGGATGCAGTTGCAATGGAGTACGTAAAACGTATTGAGCGCACTAGAGAGTGTGTAATATGCTAAATCTAACATGTTCCTGTGGAGACAAACATGTTCCGCTGAGATCAAAGCGGGTCGTCAAGAGCCGGACCACCCCTCGCTTCCTACCCGAGCTCTTGCAACCCAGTTTTGTACGTTATTGTTGTAGTTGTTGTCGTTGTTGTTGTTGTTTTGTACTGTCTAAATAGATCTAAATAAACACAGCGAGCGATGGTAAACTTCCTTCTGAATTAGTCGTGTTGCACGCAATTGTAACGGCATTTACGCCAACGACATATGCACTATGAGTAAAGGCTTCTATCGTCTAAATTATCGTAAAATAATGCCTGTAGGTGCCATACTTCCAAAGTTATAAACGATCTTACCATAACAAATGGTTTTTGCGTATGAACCCCTTCTGACTGATATTAAAGACGTTTCATGTCAAAAGTTATTTTTTCATTTGCCCCTTTAAAATTGTTATATGAATATTTTGGAGTGTTAGTTATATAAATTAAATAAAAATGTGGACTATTTTAATAATAAGTTAACTATTGTCGCATGTGCGGGTTAATAAGCTTTGGTAGAATAATTGGTTAATAAGCTTTGGTTTTGATACCAAATCGTCTGTGTTAAATATAACTATAACAGATGAATGAACAGTGACGTGAGTGTTCTTTTAAATTCTCTAAGCTCGTCTTCTTCTAAGTTCACTTTGAGTTCGAAACAACCGTAAAAATTATCATATTAATCATTACTTACAATGTAAATTGTTCTTTTAGTCTAGCCCTTAAATAATCACATTTTCCCTTGTTTTGGTGTTTATTTATCTATGTTAATAAATTTAAATTATTTAGTGTGGGCGCAGAGTGTCATTGTATTCCGCACTATGCCGAGTACCGATAAAGTATACCCATTTTGAAAAACGTATTCAAGATTCGCTGTGTCCTATGCACCATTGTTCCGCACTGCATAAGGGAGTTGAAAGAATGGTAATTTAGTTACAAAAATTGAAAGTATATTCTGTCATCAGGTAAAGTAAAGTAATTAAAACTAGGAAAGAAAGAGAGCAAAAATGTATATAACTTGATATATAACTTGATGAACACAATGTTACATGGTCCTCTACTTTTACGAAAGTACTCTAATTTTACACTATGTTTATAAGTATAGATATAAAAATTATAGTAAAAAAATAAAATAAAGATAAAAAAATATTTTACATTAAAAAATCCATAAAATACATTCTTCAAAATCAGGTTTTAAATTTCTTTTTCCTTCTTTATTTCATAAGGTTTGGAAATAAAGAAGAAAAGAGAAATTTAACTAAAAATATAAGAGAAGTAAATATCATTTTCAGCATAGGAGAAAATGACATGAGATTTGGACTAAGCTATCTAATAATACGTATCTTATTAGATGACTCAGACCAAACTTTATTCAAATTGATGCAACACTCAGTACGTGATTGAGTGACAATTATCGAAAGAAATAGATGTCAGGGCTTTTGGTTTTAAAATACTAGTTTCGGCGTTAAAACATTCAATAATATATCATTTTAATTATAGTTAGTTACTCTTTGAATTGTTATTAATTATAAATTGAAGAATGATATCATATATTTATAATATTATGTAATTAAGGATATTCAGTTGCAATGTTACATGTATGACTTTGCGCGAGTATTGACGAAAATAGTACGATTGTACATAACAGATGTACATAATGTTAGAAAAATAAATAATATTAGAAAAGATGGATGTACATTACGTTACAAAAGTAAATGTTACCGATTAACTAAATTTAGAGTTACTATTTAATCCTTTAACGCCAAGTACTTACGATAATAAAAAGTTGCTAAAATGGAATTTCATAATTCAGATTAAAATGAATTAATTACAAATAAAACGATGCGAATTGGTCGTCTCATTTGATCGACGCCTCATTTGTTGACTCTGGAGACGACTAAATTCAAATTAAAAATAATGCAATGTATTTTCTGAGCAATAAACTATTCGAATATGGAAAGTTTTATAAATAGGTGAGGTTGGTTTTTGATTTGCAAAAAGTTATTTCTTATCGTTATTTATTAGGCATTCTCAATTCAGAGCAAAGTTCTTGCTCGTAATGCGCAAACTTTAATTCCGTGTGCAGATAGTTTGCAGTTTGTTTTTTTATATTTGCACCTAAATGAAAATAATTGGATTTCTTCAATGAAATATTTTTTACACAACGTTATGTATTCTTTGGCGGCGCGTGTTCTTAAGCGATTGGTTTTTATTACTATTATAGCTAAAAATATTTTGGTATACAAAAAAAATTAAAGAAAAAATGTGACGAAAAAGTTTTATAAGTATTATATATTCATTCATATTATTATATATTCATGCATATAAACATTTGTTGCTACAACATTAATTTTCTGTAGTCAATCAAAATATTTTAATGGAAAAATAGGTTACGTGGTATGCAAAAGAATAATTGATTGATTATTCTGAAAGAACGGACATTTATACACACATCTGGAGGTACACACACACACAACCGACCGGATTTGGAGGTACACACAGACACAGGCACATGCACACACCCACACACATACACATACAAAGTAACAGATATTATTAGATAAATTTCCGCTTATTTAGTGTGTGTGTGTGCGTTCGTGCATGCGCGCGTGTGTGTGTTTGTTTTTTTTCAACCCTCCTTTTAATGTTCCGGGGCCTTTTTTAAACATAATTTTCCATCATTTTAAATATTTTTTTTGGCCAAGGAACTATATTTTCAGGATTTAAGAAAGGCCCTTTAAGAATGGGACTCCAAAAAAAGAATTTCAAGCAATTTATGTGCATAGTTTAATGGATAGATTCGTCGCAACATAAATATACGAAATGGATTAGGCGAGGTGAAATCCACTGCGAATTTTTCTTGGAATTATTTGACCCTCAACCTTCCTTATAGTTCAGTTTTATAACTCAATAAATGTCGAAATGAACTTATTTAGTATTTATAAATATCACGTACTTAAACCAATAATTTAAGCTGCTATTCATCGTATTGTAAAGGCACTCCACTCATTCAACCTGTGTAATCTTTAAAAATATTCCAAACTGGAGATCAATCTGAGTCATTGTGTCGCAAAAATTTCATGCCTACTCGCAATATACTTTCTGTCAGCCCAAATATATATATATATATATATATATATATATATATATATATTAATCCCTACTTTTCCTTAATTTACCTAAGTGCTATGTATCCATTAGTAAAATTAATATCTTCCAAAAATGTTTATAAACGATAAACAATTTTTCTAAAGCTTTTCCGTCTTGGTTTTTCAGATACGAAAATATGTAAAATAAAGGAAACCAAAATCTGATCACACAACACCGCTGCCAACAAACTGTAGGCTTCAGCAATTTAATAAGGCAAACTCATAAATTGACGACATAATTCGACCGTCATCAATTACTAGGCGTAGTCGGGCTTTCTCCCGGTCAGTTGCGCAGATATTAATTTTGTGAATTGAGAACTCAGCAAAATGCAGGACATGTAATAAATAAACTTAAAATACTTTAAAGAACAGCTTTTTGAATACAAATTTTATTCACAAGGTCTCTATTGTAGATAGGATAATTAAGATGAATTGGATTAATGTTTATGATAACTTAGAAAACTGTCAGCAAGTTTAATATTAAATTTCAAAGACTTTGTGGTTGTTTAGTAGTAGTTTTGTAGACTTTACATTACCGTTAGCAGAGATTATTTGTGTTTTAATTAATCAGTCGAATGAGTTGATGAGTAGCCTGGGGATGATGAGAAAATAAGATTAAAACAAACATTAGCGAAAAACTTATCTGTATGAACCTAATATATTACATGCATATTTACAAATAAATAAATAATTTACATTTTGATATAAAATGACTAGATTCAAATGATGTATTTATTGGCAATTAAATATTTAAATATAATATGTTTAAAGGTTAGTATATATTTACTAGTACTATTATATTTATATACATTGAAGACAGAAAGTATCTAAATTATATAATTTACAAAAACGAAAATCAGATAAATGAAAAACAAATAGGGGAGTAATATACTCACCTTAGCTCCGTCAGAAATAGTTCCTAACAAGCTCGAGCAATTTTGATACTTCGTATAATATTTATGTAGATTATTATTTATTCAATTCTTTAGTTTAAAAGTAATTGAAGCTAGGTCAATTTATTTAAGAGTATTTATCTTTATGTGATCTATTATGTCAATTTATTTATAAGTATTTATCTTTATGTGCTAGTTCTGTCAATTTATTTATGAGTGTTTATCTTTATGTGCTTGTTCTGTCAATTTATTTATGAGTGTTTTATCTTCCTCAATCAATAATTTTAAGAAATTCATGAAAAAAGTTAAGTTGCATATCTTTATTAAGAATTATTTCCAAATTTTGCCCGAATTTAATTACGTTGTGTCAGGCGAATTATCTACTGAATCTCCCACCCGTTCTCAGAGTCAAGATCATTACCAACTATACACAAACGATCCGTAATCAAATAAATTAATTTTGCTAGTGCTTGTATATGCGTATTTCTGTTACATAATTTCACCAGTTTCATTCCTTTTCAAAGTTCATTTTCCTTTTGCTAAGTACACCTACTCTAAGATTAAATCGCTGAAACCTGAGGCCGGCGACACAACCGCCTTCGCCTTATACTCGGCATATTTATAAATTTTAATGGCACTTGCGATATCAATAGCTTATTGAAAAAAGGAAGCCTATTATTTGAAGAAATGCAGTTATATTAAAAATATAATTTTACTTTGAATAATAATGTTTCCACAAATTTTGTTTACATTACACAAGTTGTTGATTTAAACTACAATTGGATAAAAAACGAAGAAAAAATACGACAACTTTATTTATTATCTGAACAGCTGTCTAACTGCTTATAGTCTAGAATTACGTTATCACTCTACCGTGTGGTTAAACAAAAAACAATTTTTTTAATCGTTTCAAAGTTGATGCTGTTTAATTATGATTTGACTCGGTTTTTAGTATTTTAATAAAAAATTATACACGCTTTCAGAAATAATTTAAAGCTGTTTTTCTCCTTTCATATTCTATTTTTATGTTGTCTTCCATAAAATTATATTCTTTATTGATTTAGAGTTAGTGAATTAATAATAAGTCGATTTTTTATTAACTCTTTTTTTAATTAGAAGCGTTGGATTGGACAAACTTCGTTTTAATAAACTCAATAAATCAACTAAATTTTCGAATGGTAGTTAGTTGACAAAACAGTAAATTGAGTTTCACACTAGACTATCAATTATTTATTACTCTAAGAAAAATTCTATATCTTTTTCTCAAGTACTCTTAGCTAATTTTTTAAATTATACTACTCTTGTTACGTAAACAATTTTCGGACAAATATAACAAAAAATCTTAAGTATATTTAAATGTATTCCTGGAATTTTACTAAAATTGAGAAACTGGGAAAATGGAGAACTTAAAAACTATTAAAATTTTCATGTTTCGTTATATAAAATCTATCTATATCAGTCAAAAAAATCTTAGTCACGTATGCGGATGTCAATTTTAAAAATATAATTTCCCTTTAAAGTCATGAAGTAAGGATATTATTCTCACTTTATTTTAATAAAGTTTGTGGAACGAACTGAATACTGTTCATGACTTGCAAAACTCGTTCGACTCAAAGGAAAGAATTTATGAAGCCGTCGAAATACAAAACACAATATCAATAGAAATAATATCTGACAACTTCCAGCTCTCTAACATGGTATCTGATCTTCAAACTCGCCTCAAACATTCTAAGAAACCGACCAGCGATTGCAATTTTGAACCTTAATGTCTTCCAGAGCATTGATCGGAAACTTCATTCACACAGTTACACAGCTGACCCCGGCAGTTTCATTTCCTTTATAAGGAACCGAAATTGAAGTGTCATGGAGTGGTTAAAAGTAATAAAGATGCCAGAAGACCCTATTCAAATGTCGTAAAATTTCAGAATGTGTGACATTTCGACGAGACTGCTTACTGCTGTTAAAAATTTTAATAACAATTTTCATTCACACGTAGTTTCTATTATTGAGATTACATCTTGGCTGCAAGCGTAGGAATTATGTTGAAATCTCGTTCGAACAAAATTATTATTTTCTAATTCTAACTTAAAATATCATTAAAAACTATAATTTTAATCCTAGAGGATTCAGATCTAAAAGTAATAAACTATTTTTAAACGATTAATTCAATGAAGATAATGCTACAATTCTGTTCACTGGCACATAGTTCACAGTGAGGAGACAATTCACAATTCTGAGAGATATGATAAAAGGCATAAAGTTTCCTGACATGATGGGGCTTCTTACTTACTGAATAATAAATACGAAAGGAGTAGTATAGTCATTGCCAAGTTCAAATGAATAAATACGATATCATACTGGAATTATATAGCTTGATAGAAGACTTACGGATAGAGATCGAAATGAAAATGAACGTATGCGTATTCCCAGTTCATCTGTTATGAGTATGCTTCATCTTAATTGTAAGTAAATTAAACAAACTCCAGAAAAATAAGTCAAAAGAAAGTTTCCTAATTCTTTGCGATTTAAATCTTTGAAGAGTTACACTTCAACGCAAGATTACCTGGAACGAAACTTTTTCAGCAGTTTACGTGGATTTTCCTTTGGTCTCCCTACAGGCTGAAGTCATATCTCTCCATAATCTTAATAAAATACAATAGTCAAAAACATCAATGTATATGACAGAATCTTAGTCTTAGTTTTAGTTTACCATTGAGTTTTATATAACTTAGGTATCTATAAAGGTGCGGAAGCCCTCGAAATTCCACCGTTTCTCTTAAAAAATGCATCCTCTTTGGTTAATTTTAGAAACAATATTTTTGGTAAATCTTATGTTCCAGTATGATCCCAGATATATGGAAGCGTTTTCATATTTTTCCAATATTTAAAAATGTGGATAAAGTTACGTATCCAATTACAGATTTCTATCAGTATTGTATAGCATATCAACAATTTTAAAAAAGCTAATTTAGAAACAAATTTTATGACTAGTTTATCATTAAGTAACTTCACAGCGGTACGGATTTCTACCTAAAAGGTCCACATTGTCTAACTTGAATTCCTACAAAAACACTTAACAGAAGCAGTTGACACAAGAAATTAAATGCAATAAATATACATGGATTCCAGCAAGGCCTGCGACGTTATACATAATAGAAAGTTAATTAAATAGCTGTAAAAAATTGAAGTACCGAGTATGTTAACTGATTGGATAAAATCATAACTAATCAATTGAAAACAAGAAGTATTGAACTACCATTCTTTTGTGTGTTCCACAATATTCATATTCATGCCCTTCACTTTTTCTTATATTCATCAATGACATTAGTGATGTAAACCATTAATATAACTACAGTCAATTTGCGACCGCCTAAAGTTCTTCGAACAAGTAAAATTGACTGAAAACAAAAGACGTTGCGAGAAACAAAAGAATTACGCACAAAATCAAATATATCTATCGCATAAAAAGTGTTGCTATCTAATCCACAGGAATGAAATTAAAAATGTAGGTGTGACCATCGGCAGCAAAATTCAGTTCTAACCCCATTTAAACATTATAGTTAATGGCGCATCCGAAATGCTAGCCGATTGAGTTTTAATACACATAATAAGCCTGGCATTATTAGAATATCTAACACAGTTTCGATTTGCATATAGCAAATTTTTTTATCAATAACCCAGTAAATAATTTTATTTACCTAACGGTCTCTCAAAAATCGTTAATGTGCCTGAATGTATGCATATACGTGTGTACGTAGAAGATATATATGTGTATACATATATAAATGTACACATAAACACACACACTCACACACAAATATATATATATATATATATATATATATATATATATACATATACATAAATATATATATATATATATATATATATATATATATATATATATATATATATATATATATATATATATATATATACGAAATTTCACTTTTCCATAAATTATTGAGTAATTAAACCGAATTACTAGCAAAAGTTAGTACGATTAAACCAAAATAAAGTTGTTTTTACTGACGTTGCTAAGCTGAAGTATGTAACGTAGGTTCGTCAGTCTGGTTTTGCTCAGAAAACTGCGCATTCTACATTAACAAGAAAGGACGTGGTTTCAAATTGGAACCAAATAGCTTAGCAATTGCTGAAACAATAGGTAGCTCGTAAAATAAAGTCAATTATTTAACAAATGACTCAGTTATTTCCATTTATATTCCTTATATGCCCATAAGGGCGCTTATAAATAGTTGTCGCTTTAAAGAGAAAACTAACTAAAGACGATTATGTTAATCGGATAAAATCTCCCCCCTATTTTCAAACTAAGTCATTAGTTTTTGTCAGAAAGCAAACTTAGTCTACCGAGAAACTGGACTTTAGTATGTATAGCCGGTTTTACGTAGTTAAACCAATGTTGCACGTACATTATGGGTTGTAAGTTGAAGTTAAATAAAGTTGTAACTTTTAGCCGGCTCCTACTGGAAGGCAATGCATACAGCGGCAGAGTTCATGATTCTGTTGCGTGACCAAAAGGAATCTTGAGGCGTGTTCGCTTACTTTGATGGCGAGTAGATTGGTTACTTCGAAACTTGCGTGGACTGTTTTTTTTGCCAAACAGCTAACGCCTTGATTTTCTCGGTGACGTATTTGTTAGAATAAGCTGTCGTTGGGCTTATATTCTATAAATTGAGGGCGGATGCTATCTATTCTGGTCAAAATAGGGTCTTCATTTCGACCTGGGCATGCTATCATTTTGCCTGCAATGACGTTCAGTACATCAGACACTAACTTCATTTCCTTGATTACTCTAGTCAAAATACGCTAACATCATGCTAACATTATGCATCTGTTACGTAGTGAGTAAGATACCCTAACATTATGCCTATATTTCATTCTGGTCAAAATTAGGTAACGTCGTGCTTATGTTTTGCTAGTTTAGGCTAACGTTGTGGTCCGACCTTGACGGAATGTCAAGATAAGCCAACGTTGTGACTCTCTCTATATTCTTATGATAAAATCTTGTATGCACATACGTCTTTATCAACGTTCTGTGTAGGTGCAGACGCGGTGAATGAAGAGTCTGTCCCAACCCCTTACTGATTCACCTTCATAAGATATTAGGTTACTGCCAACAACCAATGAGTAGGAGCCGGGTGTCCCGAGGATGTGAAAGACAGTATTTTACCTGTCCATTTTTTCAAGTCTACTAATAAAGATTTATCTACAGAGCTAAAAGAGAGAGAGCCCGAGATCGCACTCATGTCAGAAGAGGCAGTTTCGGAAATAAAATAAAAAGAGCAGGAAGCGTGGACAGCTAATATAAAGGCGGCAAAAGCGGGCGCCGAACGCAGACGGTTTTCCAGCTACCATCAAAATATGCCTCCGTGCCGCGCGCTTTATGACATTTTTAATATTGCTATATCCTGTTAAAAGTAGAATCAAAATGTATTATTTTCATAATAGTTTTCTGGCTTTTCTTCTTTTAGTAATAGTTTTAATTAAAATGTTTAAGAATATAATAAATTTTATATTCTAATGATTACTTTTCAATACTATTTGGGACCCTACAACTTTTGTAATTCTTCTTAGGTATAAATGCATGAATACAATAGCATGAACGCTGTTCTTTATCAAAACTGAAATTATCACAAAATTGATGTATCACATTTTTTTAAGTTATTTAAATGTATTGTGATTAATTTTGTAGATAAACCTAAGTAAATAAATATGGTAGCATGTAATAAAGTAACGCCTATCATAGAACATCATAGAACTAACCAGTTGATTGAACCTTACCGAATGAATGAGATGTATTGTATCCTTGACATTTTTCATCGGCAAATAATGAAAGACAAGAAGACACATATTCTCATGATGGATGCGATGTAATAAATGAGAATTATTCTAAATTTGAGAGTTTAAATTTCTCGTAAGCGTATAAAAAATTATGCTGCCATTTTTTCTACATTATGATACACCTATATCCTTAACTAATTATATAAATGACTTATATTCTTTTTTCATAACTGAAAAAATAGATAGATGTAATGAATTTATTCCTTCCAATGGTAATCTTTCATTAGATATACAACGTAATATAAACATAATACTTGCCGCGGATAAAGGGCAGAAGTTTAACCTCATCGAGGCGATAACGTCTATTTTTCATTTGTGGGTCCGGAAATATACTTGACAAAACGAAAACAATATTGGCTTTGATAGGCCTTGAAAAATATTCATGTATGTAAACTAATAAAGCAAAAATGGCGATTGTTTAAACAAATAAACCTCAGTCGATTTTTCAAATACACATATATAAAGTTTCTATGAAGTAAATTGAAAAATTTTCCTTCGTAACTTATTTTATTTTCCGGAGAAGAACAACTAGAAAATAGTTTATAATGAAAATACACAAAAATGATAAAATGGAAGACATTTTTATTAAAATAAATGGCAGTGATAGAAAAAGAAACCAGAATAAATTGAAACTTGCTATGGATAGACCTCTTTATGAAAACAATCGTGTATGTAGATATTAATTTTTTTGAATGCAATGTTGAAAAACCAAATGAGAGGAGAACACTGTTCAATCAACTCTATTTAATTTACACACAGTACACCATTAATTATACTATTAGTACAATCATGGACAGTTTCCCATCTTACATACCTACTTATAATATAATTCTATAATAGATTGCTGTTACAGTTGATTTAATTAACTGTAGCTTTTATTTTCCGGTTCTGTCCCCAAAGTGTCACGCGAACCCAAACAATCTGCATATATTCAGTTTACGTCACGCCGTGAAAAGCTAATATATTTTTCGTGCGTTTTTAATATTTTACACAAATGCACAATAATCCCGGAGGAGCTTATATTTCAGGCTAATGAATATATTTTAAGATATTTTGGACTATTATATTACAAAGTACGTTAAAAAATAAATCATAATTTACTTAACTCTGCTTCTCATCATCAATCAAGCTAATAGAAATTTATTTTGAATATTTCACCTATTGCATTGATCATGAATAACGGACTATAGTAAAAAGCAATGGGTTCAATTTATTCATGTATTCATTAAAAATAATTTTAAAGAACATTAAACTTAGCGGATGGAGTTTGGCAGAAATATACAAGATCATTTTTTATGTTTTTAAAGCGATACCATGATCATAGTCTTGACACTGAAATGAACCTAAATTTGTTTCCCATAAATTAATTGGGCCGTATATAAATAGAATTTAATTTTGTCGTCCGTTAATTAGAATGATAGTTTCGTAAGCTCCCAAAGAAAGCACACACGGACCGCAATGAAACCACGTACATAACCAGTTGTTACTTTCTATATGACCTTTAACAACGAAAGTTATTAAGTAGTAACTGCTTTTATTTATGTCAAACTTTAATATGTCTACATTTGATTAACTTTCTAGTAAAACTTACATATCACTCTATTAGTTTCCTTGCACAATAAACTGGTAGGAAGTGATAAGAAAAACAATTAAACGTTCTATTGTTAAAATTATTATTCACATTCTCTTCGATCTTCATAAGAATATGTACACAAATAACTCATAACTCGTCACAATGATGCTTAATAGCTTCAAAACTCGTGACAATGATGAACTCGTATCGAAAGCGTAGCCTATTTAAAAAAGAAGTAAGCTGGCAATATAAACACGAAAGGCAACGCCGATACAAATAAAGTAAAGGGGTAATGTAAATACGAAAGGAAAAGCCAACACAATTGCGCTTTATACGATAATAATCCAATACTCAGAAGGGGCAAGCGAAGTGCTTGCAATGGAAAGTATTTTATGAATTTTTTTGTTGGAATCCAAACGGTGAAAGTCTTAATGGGGCTTGGAAAAGTGGATAAGGTCATAATAAGCCATATTGAGTGTTAAAACGCTTTCAGTGTTAATTATTCCTGAAATGTATACCACTGGCATTATTTTTTTTTATAAAAATAGGAATCAACTCTGTAGAGTATGTTGTTCTGTATCTAATATTTTTGAGGCAAGAAAATTTAGATATGATTTTCTACAGTTTCAAAATTCTTTTTACCGCGTCGTAATTATTTTAATTTTGAATATTTGTTCACAATTATTAATATTTAAGTAAGTTTTAAATAACCAATTTTGTATATTATGCGTATTCATTTATAAATTTCGACATCGTACTTTTTTATTTGAATAAGAAAACAAATTAATATCTAAATACATATCTGGTTCGTAATAACAAGAATTTAGGAAAATACTACAGAAAAAAATTGCTGAAATAATTCGTTTTATGTATCCAAAGATATTGCTAAATGTATATTCTATTAATTATGGACTCAGATAATTTTTGATGTGTTTCTAATCATCAACAAATTGACAAGTTTGAAACCTAGATTATAGCATGAAATTAAAAAAAGGACATATCGAAAATCACACGTCGTGAGACACAAAGAGCATATCGGAAACGTGCATTAAAGGGTTCCATAACTTTAGATTTTTCTAATTCATAGTTAAAAAATAAAGGTGTTTTCATGTATTCTGTCTACTTCTTATATTTCTACCTTATTTATGTCATATTTAAGCTTAATATTGCCCAAACAGAGTTTAAAAATAATTATAATGAAATACACTTGATGAGGCGCGCAAATAAAAATTTCGCCACCAATTTACATGCATGGTATATTAACTTTTTTTTAAAAAATTCATACATTTTAATTAAGATCTTTATCTGAAGCATATTCATCCAGAGGCAACAGACATAATATACTCTGATAGATGATAGGACAATGCAACGAAATTATAAGGGTTCCTTTTTTACTGGGAACCCTGAAAATATTTTGTTGAAGTGTCGTGTCAATCCCGTTTTCATTTAGAGATCAAGTATATTATTTTTAGTTTTGTTTGAATTTACATTTACATACAAATAAAAATAAACAAATATATATTCATCGTTGTAATTTTCGTCCTTATAATTAATATAACATTTTTTTCCGTTTTACAATATTATGAAGATTATTACCATAATTAACGTAAATTTATTACTGAATTTATTTGGCGTTAATTTTGTAGAAATTCATTATTCACAATTAAATGAAACTACGTGATGGAGTATTATTTCTACTTTCATTAAGTTCTTTACCGAGACCTAAGTTTCGTTGTATTACAACATCTTCAAGTAGAAATAATACTACATCACGTAGTTTCATTTAATTGTGTAAATTTATTACTCAAATCCTCCGTACATAAGACTTTATCACAGTCAACCCGTTTAAAATACCAAACGGAGAAATGTGATGTCAATTGTCAAAATTAGTAAGTATGTATTTGAAACTTAGTATATCATTTAATATACCATTACAGACAAAAGGTGGTGTGTACCTTATTATAAATATTGCCTCAGATGAAATTGAAATGTATATTAATATGTTTCTCTGTAGTTAATAGATTTCTAAACATTGAGGTTTCTGAATATGTAGTTGATTTGCTTACAACATTGTTTACAATTAAAGACCGGTAATAATCCGGAAATAAAATACTACATTTCATTTTTATTCTTTGCCTGTAAATATTATAATAATATATAATAATATATAATAATATATAGCACACTTTACGTAATAGAGAACATATTCTAAGAAAGCTAAGAGTTGAAATAAAAGCGTGACCATGACGATACAGGAATATATGTGGGTGTAAAGGCCTGAAAAGTGACTGAAAAGTAAAGATAAATAGTGTTCCACTATTGGGGTTATTTTATTTAATTATAAATTAACGTGAATTAAGAGAGCGAACTAAGTATAAAAAAAATTTACAACACCCTAACTTTGAAAACTACGTACAAACACACATAAACTTACATTTCAATGTATTAGACTGCCCGTAGATAATCAGATTTATCAACTTCGATCCAAAAGATATTCGGATCCTTATATGTATCATAAGAAAATACATCAGATTAATTTTAAATGAAAAAAATTAATGGTAAAACCTTTCCGAATAAAGAAATGGGCTTTGAAAAATGCAAAGAGAAAAGATTTCAAAGAATATAGTAAGAACACGAGGATGAAAACGTGGTTATGTACGAATATAAAAAAACTAAGTATGAATTTAAAAAGTAAATAAATATTACGTGCCAAAATATTACGGAAAATTGTTATAAAATATTCAGAAAAATTAAAATAAATGGCGAAGAATATTGAAGAAATTTTTTGGAAAATATGGACATAGCTTTCGAAAACCAACATAAACTAATTATAAAATATCAAGCATGCCTGCTTTCAAAAATATAGAACAAAATTGGATTAAAAATAACTTCTTCCTCGTTGGTCCCTGTCCCAAATTAAACAGAATGCGACCCGAGACTTTGACCTTTTGCTCTATTACAGTTGATTTAATTCGCTTTGTCTGTTTTCTTTTCGTCTTACACAAAACAAACACGACTCAGTCCCCAATGTCTCACGCAAACCCGAGCAGCCTGCAGATGTTCAGTTCACGTCACGCAGTGAAAAACAAATGTATTTTTCTTTTCCTTTTTAATATTTTATGCAAATGGACAGTAATCCCGGGGAAGTGTATTCTTAGTGGTGATGAATAACTTTTAAGGTAAGCTGGACTACTTTATTACGAAATAATTTACTTAGTTCTATCTTATCGAAATAATTTACTTAGTTCTACTCCTAAGGAATGAATCTAAAACTTCACACATACGCAGGCAGACTCATAATAAATAAAATGATTTAAATACTTCTCATGAAAAGTATTGCAATGTAGGTATTAAAAAATATTAAAATTCGTGTCGATTTAAAAAACTATAATCTGGACGAAAGACCAGATTTTCTTCTTACGTTTCCTTTGCTTTGGTTTTTTTTTTGGAGAAGAATATTTCATTACAATGAAGGAAAGCTCTTTTATTTTAAAAAATGTTAAAATTCATGTAGATTTAAAAAACTATGGTCAGGAGGAAAGACCAGATTGTCTTCTTACGTTTTGCTTTGTTTTTTTTTAGTAAAAGAATATTTCAAACCAATAATTTTTTCTTTAAAGATTAATCAATCGTAAAAACATTTTGAAGAAACTTTAAAGATTTGATATTTTATTTATTATGTAAATTATTATATTTCAAACTAAATTTTACTCCTGCTTTCCTTATCTCTTAAATAATTAGGTATCTAATGTTTGTACTATTTTAAAACAGGAAGAAATATTATAATAAAGTTTCTTATCATTAAAGCTCTTATAAAATAAATGCCGATTAAACAAATTTCTTTTTAAAACTTCTAATAAAGACAAAAGGAAAAATGGAAATACTGAAGGAAACATAGTCTAAAATACTATGTATATTTTTTCCAACCCAACAATTGAGCGGGAAGTTTATGTAGAAAACTTAACCAAATTGAATTTACCCTTTTTGAAAACCTTATTAGAAAACCTCGTCAGATGCGGAAAGGCATTACTAATATTGAACCGCGAAATTTTTTAGACAAAATTGTGAGGGGGTTTTTATATGACGAACGCTTTCTGCGTACTTTCAAAAGGATACCTTTATAAATTTACGTCAACAAAATCATTTAACGCAAAAAAGTTAGCAAACAATTGCTAAGGGTTTGTTTACCCACATTACTAGTTGACGATAAGAGATCCCTTACTAAATTATTGCTATTTTTATTTGCAGAAATACATTAAAAACATTTATTTCACATTTAATTCCACATATAATTGTATTGCTAATGATTTAATTATTTATTCTTTGCTTTAGTCGAGTGCAGAATAGTATGGTCCAATCGCGTAACATAAAGGCCCTTACAAAAATAATATCTAATAATTGGCCGCATTCTAAAATTTTCAGCGTATATCGCTGGAAAGTTTATGTAGATACCTATGTCCTATACAATTCTTTAAAATGTTATTTTTGTGTAGCTATATGGGTTTAATTAGTTTGGATCAAAAATATTTATGTGGTCTGATTTTTTAGACAATTTTTAATAATTTGGAATCAAATTGAACTTTACATATATTTGAATTTTAATCAACATCATGATTTATTAATTTAAAGTACTGCACTTCCAATTAAGTTTCCTTCAATCAGTATTACTAATCACAAAAACATTTTAAAAATTTATTGAGCACGCATTGTCCATTTACATACCCAAACGATGTTGAAAGATTCGTTCCAAACGGTCCGTACCAACAGAAAAAACGGTCTTTAGGCCGCTCTAAAAAAGAACAAACAAACGAAACTTTTCTCTTTGTATATTTATATAACAAAAATTTGCAACTAATTAACAAGTTAAAGGGCAACATTTAAAAACTTAGAAATAATGTTTTTGGTACCAAAATTTCACTGAATTTGCAACGCCAAATGCGTGATTTAGAATTAGGTCAATTTAATTTTGAATAGCTATTAAAAATGCATCCTCCAATTGTAAAATTTTGATTTAATTTATGACCATGTCAGGGCAATCTTTAGTTAAGGAATTACAAGAAAAAATTAAGCATCATAGATATCAATTTATGTTTTAAAGGATTTCAGGGAATGAATAGACAAATAAAGAATAAAACCATTTTCTTTACCCTCCTCAAAGAAACTGTATTGTTTTATTTTTTCTATGTAGATACAAAGCGTACTCCTGAGTTGTAACAAAAATTAACTTAATACCCCGTCCAAAGATTAATTGAGGTCACACAAACTAATAGGCAACGCAAAATTATTTAATTGTAATGTTCTGTTAAACCACCCCTAGACTCACAAATATTATTGTGTGTTCCTTTTTTCTCATGTTGGCCTCTCTCCCTCCGCCCAGAAGTTGTAACCACCTTTAATGCTAAAAATATTCCACTACCTCTCTGCTGGTCTCACTTTTACCGTACGTTGTGGGTACAGTCAATTTCACCAAAATATTCTTTACTTATTACGGAGTCAAAAATTAATTTAGTTTTTTATAAATTGCTGGTATTTTAGATCAAGCAATATAGGTCAGGGTAAAATGATAAATATTTTTTGTTCTGCCTAAGAAGCAGGTGCAATGTGCTTACGACCTATCGCTTATATCAGTGTATTAATTATGATTTTTAAGCAAGAATATTTAGGTGAACTTTATGGGGACACACCTGGTGCTGAGATCCAGACTTTTGGATTTCAATAAATTTAATTTATACGCCACTTCATAGCTTGATATTAAATATTTTGTAAACGTGGCATAAAACTGATAAACAGAGTCTCAATTTAATTTTAACAGACCTGTAAAATAATGCACCACTTAATGAGAAATAGAAATACCCTTTCACTTTACACCTAAATGGGCGCATTACATTGTTCTTTTTTCATGGTTCTTATAGAAATAAGGTTTTGAAATATACGCCTGTAAAAAATATATTTTGCGATATATTTACGTTTTCTGTATTCATAGTCAATTTTCTCTGATATCATTCGGTATTGAAATTTGAAATTTGTCATAGTAATATAACTTATTAACTCAAATATTTTCAAAAAGCCATATTTTTTTTAAATATTTGTGATATTTAGAAAGGGGATAAATAAAAAATAAAACTATTATATTTATTATTATTTAAAATATATCATGTGGAGTGTAAAATTTAAAAAAAGAAAATATAAACTTTCAAAAATAAGGTGTATATATATATATATATATATATATATATATATACATATATATATGAATATATGTACATATATATATATATATATATATATATTAGGATATTTCTAATTTTTTAAAGTTTGTATTTTATAAAGCATAGGTCCTGGTTTTTTTTTCATTTTTCCCTAAAGCAAATGTTTACCTTATTTGGAGCACTGAAACCCGTGCCGACTTATATCGCAACAAGTTTATACAAATTGCGCTGAAGAAACGACGCATGCTCGCGATATTCGTCGGTTGTTCACGGATGGACGGGTAATTAACATGTATTGTTTTACATTAAGAAGATGGCAGTGGAATTAAGAAACAATACTCTGGGAAACTAAAATGCCTACCAGAGCTATGCCGAACTGTGTGAAGAAACTTGCGGATCTTCATAAACTTGGATAGAAACGCAAAAGAAATAGAAAACAAGGTTTTTAAAAACACTGTGAGGAAGACTTTCAAAATAATTTAAAAAATGCTTGCTATATATCACACCCTAATGATTTGGAATGAATAAAAATAGAGGAATTAAAATCTCTTTTACAAAAATAAAGAGAACCAGGATATTCGGCGAGTGTAGACAAAAGTTAGCCAAGAAAGAAGAAAGAGAAAGGCAGAGAAAACTAAAAGCACAGAAAAAATACTCAAGAAAAAGTTTACCGAGAGTTTATTGTCATCTCTTAATGCACAAGATGCCATATATGAACAACACGAACAACCAACCAACTCTGATACGACGATCGATGTATTACTCTTATAAGTTCTGAAACTCCTACGCAGGATAGAAACAATAGAGCGGAATCCATAAAATCCTGTTTCAACAATATGTGCCTTATGTAATTACCGTTTATTGAACTGCAGAGCTCTTCCAGACAAAATCAAGCTAAAGCTTTGTCAAATGCACTTTAACCTCAATGACAAAGTACAAATAACGTGATGTACTAAAACCGTGTCTTTACGGGCACTTGAATGATTTATTCAAATGTGTAGTTTCGAAACCAAAACTAGAAAGAGAATTTCGACTCTTTGCTTGCCGACATCATGCTTACGAGCTGGTCTAAAAATGTACATTTAAAGCAAAAATTCACCAAGCGACAAGCAGCCCTAAAAATATTTTTGCTACACTACCAATCATTGCGGCTATATATGTAAAACCCTGGCTTAGATGCCGTCTGACGGTGAAGGCACCAAATCAAGATTTGTGCTTTTTAAAGTTGTTAAAGGAATATAAAACCAATGACAAATTCATCTCCAAAGCAGTTCTGAGCAAGTTTAGTCAAAACCTTTGGTAATTGTCAGAAGAAATTGTCATCTTACCTCATTTGATGATCAAGTTGAAGAACAAACCAAGGAAAATATTATAGTGAACTTACAAATGGAAAGGTTTTGTGATCTTGAATAAGATGCATTCCATCAAAATAAGAAATGTCTGATTATGTATATCGTGAGAGGGAATACATAGTTTTGTTTCTTACATTGTTTTTACGAGATCGATTCTAAACTGATAATAATGTTACCTAATTTTATTGTTGCAAGAAAATCATTGAATGATTTCGTTTACGCCTTGATAAACATTTTCTCAAGAAACATGTTTCTACGTGGGGGGAAGATGCTGCCTTTTTGGATGCAAAAAGAAAGGTTCATTCTTTAAGAGCAGTTCATTATATAGTTGGAAGAACTGCAAAACTTATGCGTGACTTTCATGGTTTGAAACAATTTAAAAACATTTTTTTACGCTGTGTGCTAGAACATAGGAATCTCCAGAGTGTAAAAAAGGGGGGCCCCTTTTTACACTCTGGATACAGAAATATCCTGAATAATATTGAAAAATTATCTTTTTTTTATTAAACAAGTACGCATCGCTTAGGCTTGCTTTTTGATAAATATTTTCATGTAATATAAATATTTATAATATAATATTGTAGCTACATAACAGAAAGCCTTAAAACCGCTATTTTCCAAAATTTCAAAGCCCTGTCAGCACGGGTTAACATTGATGAAAGAAGATAAAATTTATAATTTTAGTAAGTCTAAGTACTTTAAAAAGAATTAAGGGGTATGCGTTTTGACATTCCAAAAAAATTGTTTCATCCGTATAAGGACACATTGTTAAAAATTAATATTGTACAGATTAATAATGTCTAAATATATAGTCCTGTATATATATATATATATATATATATATATATATATATATATATATATATATATATTAAAAGAACAAAATACTTATGAGAAACCAAAAAATGATGCAGTATTTATTATATTTAATTGAATGCCTAAACGCATATGACATTTTTGCTAAAAAATAACATATTTATAGAAGGTTTCTTGATAAATTCGGCTTTATACTGAAGACAATTTTCTATTGAGTCTGGCTAGTAAGCTGAAGTTTGTTTTAAGTTCTCGACCATGCAGGTATGCCCATATGTAATATGGACGCTCAAACTTTGTCTATGAAATAATGTATAACTAGGAAAATGTATTAATCGCAATCATTTTAAAGACAGAGAAATAATGTAGTTCTAACATAATTGAAGTACTTTTCATCATATTTATGTATTTATTAGTGTAAAAAATAATGAAAACATATTTCTCTCTTCCTATAAGAAAAAAAGCTATTAAAGAAAAATAGTTTTTAGAATGTAATTTTCGTTACTATCATAAAAATTCATTAAAATAAGTAAAGAAAGAAAATAATTATCCAAACAAAAATTTATTTTCATCCTTGAGTTTCAAAACAAAACAAAATGTCAAAAAAACAACACAAAATGTCAAAAGGACCTTTTAAATACGAGTCATGATGATATGATCAAGGTAATTTTAGATATTTAGGTATACTGTTCCATTTTAGATTCTTTTTTTAATCCTTTCAGCTTTCAAACATGGCCTATATATTGCACATATTATAATTATTTCAGTTGAATGAAAAATTAAAATTTGATGAAATGCATATGAAGATATTTAGTTCTGGTTTTTAGAGATAAGAGCAAATAAACATTACAGAAAAATACATAAAAATATCCTTTTAGCCGTTATAAGGATATCTCATCCTGAACTATAGATATGTAATTAATGAGTTTCTACAATGAAAGACGCATAAGCAGTAGAAATTACCCTGTTCATATGAAATTACGGTATGTTCCACTTTTATTAATTGTGTAGCCAAAGTGATATAAAACGCTATTAGTTTCCATCTACAAAAAGATGGTGTGATGTAATAAGAAAAGCAGTTAAACTTCCTATTAATATTTAATCTTCATGCTATTTTCAGTCTTTTTAAAAATATACAGATAAATAAGTGAAATACGGTACATACAATAAATACACTTTGCTTCATAATATTTCATGGCTTTAAAGCTCTCATATTTAAGATAAATTCCTAAAGGAGAGTAAGGAAAGTTACCACACGCACCCAAATATATATATATATATATATATATATATATATATATATATATATATATATATATATATATATATGTAAAATATAGAATGTATTCCATAAAAAAATTACTTTATTATTTTATTTAAATAAAACAAAACTTTCACGAAAGTGTGGAAAAGGAAAAGAAAAATTATTATTTGTCTGCTAACAAGTCTTTACCATGGTATATCATTTACAAAATATGAAAACTTGTAACGTTAAAGATTAAGTGAAAAGCGAGCAATCATTTTCTTTTTTACACAATTCGAAGAGTGTTACGTATTCTTGTACGTTTATTTTGAAGGAAATTTAATAGAGTTTCTTTTACTATATTTATTAATTACATAACAGTGAATTTGTAATTATTGAATGTCGGTGTATGATTGCGCGCATGTAAACGCGTGTCATATGTAACGCGTGGCATTTGAGTCATTTGCATGGATTTTGCGGACGATGAAAACAATACTTTATTACCATAATTTTAACTGTATACTCAAATTCAAGATTATATAGTTAAGTAATTTAGAGATACAGAGTAAATGCAAAACAAGTTAAAGGTTTGAGTATGTAAATATGTATCTAAGGTTTAAGGTTTACAAAGGTGTTGCGGCGCCGTGTCCCTTGATTGGCTGTTTCATCTTGTTCCCGCTTACGTCGTTATTGGCTGGATCATTTCTTCCACGCTTGCGCCCTGGTTCTGTACTTCACAGCGGCGTGAACATCCTCTACGCCCAGTAACACGTTCGGGTGGAAGCAGACCTCGTTGAGAGCATTTCACTCTAAGCAGCTGCTGGTCTTGAAGTCAGCAGATCTATAGACGCCATATTTACCGGAAAACAACCCTACCGTTCTTTTCATTCTCCAGTTAAGTGGATCCATATTGTCCTCTTTTAGGACAACCAGATCTCCAACCCTTAGTGAAGGCTACATACGATGTCACTTGCTGCGTTTCTGTAATTCAGGTAGATATTCACTACTCCCCACTGAGCCAGAAATATTGCCTCAGTTCTTATATGCACTCATACCTGGTTATATAGTTGGGGTTCGTTGCCTGTGGAAGTAAAATGAGAGGTTGTACAAACAAGAAGGAGGCTATGTGATAACGTATGTATACAGTATCATGATTCCCCGCTAGTAAATCCATGAATTTTGCAACGAACAAATGGTTTTAGATCTTTAGAAAGTCTTTTTTACCACACTAATACTAGAAGTGAAATTGACGAAGATTTTGAAAAATACTCCAACAAGATTTTTTATATGAAACATCTAATGGCGCGTTTGGATGGGAGTTAAAACATTCTCATGGCACATTGCGTCTTCCTGTTCAGTCAGCTTCCTGTCTCATTGGCTTTTTCCGACTTATTTCAGTCAGCTTCGCGTCTTTTCTACCTTTCAGTTAGCGTTGTGTCTTGTTGTCTCTTTCCGACTTAATTCGGCCAGCTTCGCATCTTGTCATCTCTTTGCAACCATGTTCCCCTTTTTGCTACATTACATATACATTACGTGTGTTTTAATGTATCAGAAATATGAGTTACATATTAAAATTTATAACTATACTCATTTTTAACGTTGTATTTGATTAGTGTCTTAAAACGTTAAAGTACTTATTAATTTAAATTATCAAAGCGATAATAAAAAAATATTCAGGTATTTCATATCTACCGGGCGGCCTATGATGGCTAGATTTTTTTAAATCTTTAGATAGAGGATCGGTTCAACCCGATTTTAGCAGCCATAATTTCTGTATAAATATTTTAAGGCTTATTGTGCAAGTAATAAATAAGTTGGCTTATTGTGCAGTGGATCAAATATCTTGTACGCGTTCGCCAAAATTTTTCTCTTTTTTAATTTTTTTTTGATCTCAGGCAAATTTACAATAAATTTCATTTGATGGGTGTCACGAAACCAAAACAAGACTAATACACTTGATTGTTATTTAAATATAATAAATGTGATATCAGTATATTCATTTCGAAAATGTATTTACAATTAGTTCGCAATTTATGTAATGGAATTCAGATATAAGTTCAATCAGATAAAAACATTTCAGATAAAATGTTATTCCTATTTTTTAAAGCCAACTGTTGCAGACGATACTGAATTTAAAAAAATAGCCGAAGCCGTTCCGGGTATAATGGTATTTAATTTTAACACATCAAGCAGTACGTGTGATCATCTCTCCACAGTAAAAGCTACGGGATGACTTTAAAAATCAACTATAGAAACCTGACTATTAATTTTTTTATTGCCTGATAGATATTTTATTATGGGTGTACTGCATAAACATCAATATTATGTACATGAATGGATCTTGTAAGGATGAAACAATAAATGGAACATTGTTTAACGACTCGCCTGAGAATAACTTAGCCGAAGCGTCGAATACCACACAAAGATTGGTTATTTCGGTTTCTTCACGCATCAGAGCATGATGTGGCAAGTAGTAACCAAACTCGTATTTTTCGATCCTAATAAGTCGTATTCTAATAACAATAAAAAAAAAAGTATAAAAATATTTCTTTCACTCGTGTTTTATGTTTACTTATAATTTTACTAATTTTTTTCTCTAAATTAAGATATCTATTTTCAGCCTCAAACTATGGCTCACATAATATTTTCTAATCTAACTTCTCTACTCCTCCTGTTTAAATCAGATTAAACAAAAAACAAATTTAGAGTTTTAGTAAATAAAGATATATTTTCTAGTATTATATATTTACGGTTATCTATCTAGTGTTATATATATACGGTTTCTAGTATGCAATCAAGATAGTAATAGAAAAGAGAATTATTTCAGTAGTGATTTGCCGCACCGTGTAGATACATTGGTTGCAAATTATAATGATACCTGATTATTGAAAATCGTTGCAAATTATAATGGTATCTAATTATTAAAAGTGGTTTTTTTATTCTCTAAACTAAATTAGAGTTTATTTTTTAATGAGTTGTGACTTAATTGTCAGCAGCGATATATATAACTCACTTAAAAATTTAAAAAAAAATCATGTTCTAAATAGAGTTTTGATGACTAACAGCAATAGTTTATCCTAAAAGCATGAAATAGCAACCTTTTATTCTAACGTTGAACTTGTTTCTACTTAAGAAAAACTCAAAAAATAAAAATTACTAGCATTTAACCACATAGTAATACGCGGCTAAAATTTAAAGTTCATTATCATCAATATTTTTTTTATAAAAATCGATTAAGTCGGAGAATCAAATGTCTCCCATGACTTAAACAATAAAATAATAAATGTTAAAACTCCACACCAGTATATTTAACTAACTTAAAACTCAAGAAACTTCAATGATAAGTATTAAGATGTTACATTTCATTCACATGCAAACATATTTCTACTTTAAAAAATAAATATAGACGACAAAATCTGCCAAGATTCATTCACATCATAAGTTTACCACTAAAACTTAAAATATACAACCATCCTTTCTTTTTCTGTCAATGTCGTTATACTCGGAGAATCGAATGGTTAACATGCTTTTATTGAAAAAACTTTCTTCACGACCTTTTCAACAGATAACGATGCAGAAAATTTTATAAAAGAAAAATCCAAAGAATCTGGGAGTTATTCTTGATCCTGAACCTTTGATCGGAACTAAAACAATAAAAATTCTATGTATTTATGACTACATCTTGAATATGCTACCGCCATATGGGAAAATGCTTCAACTATAGCACTAAATTACTTAGACAGTATCCAGTCCAAAGCAGCAAAAACACAAACAATAAAATCCATGTGTGAGAGTGTGGCTTCTTTTCTCTTAAAAACCGAAAAAAGTACCATACTATTAGCTTTGTCAACAAATCCAGATGCCAATACACTGCATTGAATCGGTCGAGAAGTAACAGACTTAAGGATTTCTCTAGCGTGAATTTCGATTCTGAAATTAGAAGAGGAATTGATATTGATCCTGACAACCTGACTATACTCGAAAAACCTTTTCGACAACCTGACTATACACGAAAAACCAATCGTGTCATTGAAAGAAACCTTGTACACTACTACACTGACAGCTCTGCTGATGCAACCATTCGGAATGCTGGCGCTAGTATACATTCGGTATCCCCAAATGGCACTATGGAAAAATATAAAAATAGTACATGCGCAATATTCAAATTTTACTAGTGAACTAATAGCAATCCTAAAGACATTATAAGAATATCTCTCTCAAGATTAAACAAACACGGCAAATGGGATAGTCATATTCTGCCAATCCATTGCAGCTTTAGAGGCAATGAACAGAGATCAGCCTACACTCACCCAAGAAATTCGTCACTATCTGGCCAAGACCATCACAAGACTGAGTACTTTCAAGGCATGAAATTCATGCTTTATAAAATATTTGTCTTACGTATACTTTTTGTTATTATTTTTTACTTTTTATCAATATAAATTACATAGGTAATCAAAAATTCACCTTTAGGGCAGATACCAATCAATGGCTTTATTATTAGTATTGCACCATAAGGGATGCAGCAATTTTAGCTATAGTTAAGCCACTGTTAATATCTTTCGGCGTTCCACTATTTCTACCATGTTTTCTTCTTGATAATTTTCTCCATCTGTTACTTTTTATAATGATGTAATTTTCGAGATACTTTAGTTCCGATTTTGTTACCAAAACAAAAGTACTGTTTGAGAATTGTCTCATGCACTGGAAGACGCCAACTACGAGTTTTTAATTAGAACTGAACTTAAAATTCCGACAGCCTGTTTCCATTCTAGTTTAAAAACGAAAACGAAACCAGGCTAGAGTATAGCAATCATTATTCCCATTATAAAAGTATAAGATACTCATAATATTTTTGCTAGAAGAATAATGAATATCTTGCGCACGATATTAATTTTTCTCATTGTAATTAGATTACCTTAGGAGAAAAAGGTCTGAGTACATAGTGTTATTATGAAATATTATAGTACTCATTACGAAATATAACGTATATATATATATATATATATATATATATATATATATATATATATATATATATATATATATGTATGTATATATATATATATATGTGTGTGTGTGTGTGTTGTGTGTGTGTACATATATATATGCATGTATATACGTTCACTTATATTTACCCATCACATCTCACACCTCAGGTAATTTTTAAAAAACACAGTTGACACAAAAGTACAACAACATTAAAATTTCAACACATTTAATATTTCCATATTTGTAAAGCGAAATAGGCAAACAAGACATGGCACATCGCTATAGAAAACTAAACTAAGTTAAAGAAAAAACACAAATCCATAAGCACAAGCACATATCCGTACCATGCGCGTCCGAGGGTTAATTAATATTTTTTATGTATTTTGGTTTTCTTTTGAAAGTTTACTTGAGTATTGAGTGGATCATGTAAAATAACATGAACTTCCTTCTGTTTTCGTGTTTTACATTTATTTAATTCCACTCACAATTTTTTTATGACATATTCTCAAATATTAACACAAAAAGTATATAGAAAAATACTAACAAATAAATATTAATTAATTGCGAATATCAATATTCGCCTTTTCCTTTCTTTCATTTTACCATAATTACTGACGAATAATCTCATAGCTCTACGAACGAAAATAAATTTCAAGGCATTTTTAACATATTTTATCACTTGGAACCTTTTAGATATAAAAAGTCATTTAAAATGCTCTTAATATTTTACCTTGTAAGCCAGAAATTTCAAAATAATAAAAGAAACAAGTAAAGAAAGATTGTTTTGAGATAAAGGTTTTAAAATTTAAATCAATTCTATTGTAAGAAATTTGCATTCCATTACTACGCAATAAAAGTAAATTATTTGGATTAATAGTCTAAACTTGTCTACGAGTTTTCTTGTAAAGATGATATATTTGGATATACAATAATTTCAATCAAGTAGGTTGAAAAAATGTACGGCACTTTGTTGAGTTTATGATGCTTCAAAAATATATTAATTAACCGATTTTTCAAAATAATTGTACGCAATATTGCAGACGAAAATAGAGAAAGAGAGTTTTAAAATAAATAGATACTCTTGTGCTATTTCAATATATAAAGCATCTTTTTAACGGTAGAAATAGATATAAATATTGACATACTTAACCAAAAGTATTTAAAAATAAAACATTTTGGAATATTAAAAAAAAAACACAAACTAATATTCATAATATTGTAACAATAATATTGTGAATTAGCTTTTGAGTTCTAAACGATAAAAAACACGTGATTTGCAATTCAATACCTTATATAATGTGCCGACCCTAACTACACTTTATTAAAAATATGTAAATATCTTTAAAAACAAAACTTAGTTCTAATCAGTCTCTTACTTCATTATTTACGAAAATATAAGCACATAAAATATATTGTTTTTTTTAAATAAGGTAGTTGGAAAAATTTTAATCTGGTGGTTTTATCTGAAACTGTATCAATTTTTATAAAAAAAACCGAGGTTTGAACGCTATCACAATTTTCCTATGAACTCTTACCTGGATATGTACGTACAAGAATTGTACATACATATCCAAGTTAAGATTAATTCCCGCCAGGAGGTAAAAGTAAGAAATAATAGGCATGACTTTAAAAGTCCTGACTCAAGTACTTTTTTCTTTGGCAAGCGATTTATAAAGGATGTACTTACAACCACTATAAGGCTCCAAGATCCGTGTCGGCAAAATTCGCTTACGTGGAAAGTTTAATGTTTTCCTCCGATGTCAGCGCAATGCGGACTTTTATGTATGTGAAGAAAAGTTCCTTGATATTTGGTACATTTATTTGTTATATATGTAATAATCCTAGGTTTATGAAGATAAACATTGGCTCGAATTTATGAGCTTTTTAGTCTCTATATTGCTATCTACTATTTTTCACTTGGGCTAAGTTGTGTCAAAATGCTAATATTTTCGTCCGTAAATCTGATGTATAATTCAATTAGATATAATGATATAAACCAATAGATCGTGACATATAATCATTCATAATTTAACTCTGGTTAATTTTAGAAAATATTAAACATCGACTTTCAATATATCTGTTTACCAATATGAAATATCAGTCTCGAAATGTGAAATTTAAGAGTAGTATATTTTGTTATTGTTACATAGCAAAATCATATTATTTATTTTTTTTAAACATAAAAAAGTCATCTTAGATCATATATTTACTTGCACGGGTTACTTAATGATATGCATATAGACAATAAAAGTGTCGGTTATAAAATATCCAAACATTCCAACAAGAAAACAACATTTAATCATTTGCGTTGGTAATGACTAGGAACGGAAAGCTCGCCATTTAATTTTAAAAGGACGTTTTCTTTTATTGTTTCATAGAGTCCCTAACCAAAACTTGTTTACTTAAATGTCGACGTTACCGCCTTAAATTGACTTAACCTCTAAAGTTAATTTCATTATTAATAAATTTGTGACATATAGGAATGTTTATTTGAACGAATGGTCTGAAAGAGGACGTTTTTAATTTCATTCGGGACTAACGTATTTTTAATTTATTTTGAAAATGGAAAATAAATATCGAAGCTTTCGAAAAAACAAAAGTTCTCGCAGAAAAAAAAACAGGTATCATAAAATTTTTAAATACAAAGAAAGAAATAAAATGTTATACTATTCATATGGGTTAGAATAAACATAATTGTGTATTTCAGAAATAGTTATCAAAGTATAATTGTGCAATGTTAACTTTTTAGAAGTAACTAAAATACTCTATGAGTTACTGAGCATTTGAGCATAGTTATGAACCTCTATTTTATAGTAAAAAACGCATTATTAACTCTCAGGAAAAATTCCGAATTAACCACACCCAGTAAGTTATAGACAGTTCTCACAGTTTCAAAATTGTAAGCATTCTTCTTCCTGTATTTTGAATATTTGTAATAGGTCGATTGTTTCATCGGCAGATTCCTTTGCCAGAATTTACTGTATTCGTTTCGCATGGTACGTCCATAAATTGCCAGCTTCGGTCAAATGTAATTCTCGTTTATATATCAAAAGCAAATTTTGTAAGTTTTATTGTTCAGTAAGTAATATTTTACGGTAATCTTTTGATGTTTTATCATTTTAAAATTTGATTTTATATATCGATAATAATTTAAAAGATATATTACATATGTATGATGCATAATATCTGATTCTTTTACGTTAATGACATTGCATGATATTTCTTTCTTCGTGTTTCTTCGGTACATGGAGTCAACTTTTCCTATTTTTACATATTTTTATTTTATTACAATATAATTATTGAACATGATACGCCTCTAACTATTAAAGTCTATCAAAATATTGTAATAAAATTTGACCTACATGGTCATAAATAGTTAAGTACTGTCTTCAGTAGCTTTATTTTTTTATAAAATTGGCAATTTTTCTTAAGATAATCAGATTATGAAATTAATATAATGTTACAAACATTACATAGACTGCACATTACATAAAACTACACATCCATAAAATTGCATTATTTTTGAACTCAAAAGGATCCTAATTTTGAGAGTTCATAACAATTAATGTAACATTCAAACTTTTGAAGAAATTTCTTATGATTTGGGCGTGTGCGTACGGGTGTGAGGAGTAAATGAAATGAAAGAAAAAAGGGAAAATTTTAGCTGCAAAATAAGGAAAAGTAAAGAAATATTTCTTGAAAAAATAGTAGCCATCTATAAGTACAAGTTATATTTATATAGCAGGTTAATTATCTATTAGGTCTTTTCAACGCCTTGTTTTAGTTTTGAAGCATATATCAGAGATATGAAGCATCTGGCGCAAGATTCCAACTTGTCCTTTATTTAATTTCAGGATTTTTTTGTATTTAATATTTTATGGAGTTTTATAATACATTTCCTTTAAATATTCTTCAAAAGAATTAAAAAATTATTCCATAATTTTTTTCCTCTATTTTTTTCTAACTTCTTTTAATTGATTTTCTTTATCATCGCAAATATAATTATTCTGTAGCGAAATCACATACGCTTTTAATGAATATTTTGCATATATTTATAATGAATACTGTCCCTATATCACAGCTGCGTAGCCATTTCAGTATAACACCGATTAAATTTTATGGAAAGGCATTATATGTATTGGCCTCTTCTTTGAAAGATACGGTGTGACCTTAACTTTTAAACTTTTTAATCTATGTGATTAATATCTAACAAAATCAGTATAAGAGCACTTAAATGTCAACGGATTTTTTCGGTTGACTATGCCCTTATGATCAAGTATGTCAAAAAACTGCTATGTGCCCTTAAATACGATGTATAATTGATCGATGATGTATATTATCTTTTAAATATACCCAAGTTCGTACGGAATCCTCATTTCGCGAGATCTACACATAGTTAATTTTACTAGTCAATAAAAATTCGGTATCTTATTGGTTCTAATTTATTTTTCACTCTATACCACGAGTATTAGAGAAGGCCGTATCAACTACCTTCTAAAATTCGTAAAATATCACAATAACAAAGTCTTTCTACTCCAAACAGTGACACATAAAAATAGTATAAAGTAACACTCTTTATTTCCTCCCCACTTCACAGGTTGCCCATATTGAACCACGCAAGTAGCTAATATAGAAAAAGGGACGTCCCGTTCACCTCAGCTATTCCGCGATGTATAGCAAATATTTTTATTCATACGAGGGCTCTGAAATAAGTACAGTATATAGCGTGTCTACGAAACTATAATATGTATAATTCAAAATGGAAGAGACTCACGTTTTAGTTAACAAATATATGTGAGTTCTCATAAATAATTATAATAATAACTGAATTATAGGTTAGTTAATATTACCATGGTGAACCCTAAGACTCTAAATGAACGCGAACTCGAAATATATTTAAAACTGAAATGCGTTTAGAAAACTTAATGATGAAAGCTATTTCATAAAATGAATATGTCAAGCCTATTAAAAAAATATATCCATAAAATTGAACGATAACCGTAGAATCTTGCCATAAGATTGAATATATACATAAGATTGACAAAATATCCATAATATTGAACGATAACCATAGAATTTTACAAAAAATATACAATTTTAAGCATATAAACCGGTCATGAATTACATCAATGGGTAAACGGTTAAGTAAAACACGTGCTAAATGATGGAATTTAATGTTAATAAAAAAATTACCCGACTTATTGCTAGGCCACATTTTCTAATAAAACGCTCAGAATGAAGTGAAAGGAAATAAATGATAATAAAAATTAAAAAGAAAAACTTAAATCAATTCTTTCAACATATCGACTAATAATCATAAAAATAAATAATAAAATACATGTTAATAAAATCTTTTTTTTAAGGTTTTACATAAAACAATGTTTTATTAACTTATAAGTATAAGCAGGAATTATAGGAAACTATTTGTCTCCTATAGACCTTTGTCTATCCAATATACCTTTTGTCTATCCAATATAGACCTTTGTCTTTGCAAATCCAACAGGACTAAAAAAACTTAAACAAAAAACTTTGTAAAAAAAGCTCTGTTCAGGACACGAAATACTACGCAAATAATAGCACACTGTAAACAACTGTAGACGCCGTCTACGCCAACACACGTGCTATCCGCTCGAATGCCTTTCACGGTCCGCTTCCTTTGTCCTCCGACGTCCCGTCTACTCAACGAAAGACGTACGTGATATGAAATTCTAATCATATTCCTCAAAGATAAATTGAAAAGAAATATATTATAAAATGCAATGGTGTGTGTAATTTAAAATCTTTACTTAATTTTTTAGTGAAAATCGAACTTATATAATTTGGCTTCAAGAACGGAAATGTTTATATCTACATGTTCAAATCTTCGTTTCTTCTCTTTTGTCAACCATTGAGATGTAATTAACAGAATTTTAATTACAATATATTCTGTATGTAACTTTAACGTACAGAATAAAAAAAAATTAATCACGTTAATTACACAAAAGACATGCTACGCATTGTAACTTGGATAAGTAATTAGGGATACCCTCTCAACGTATATCTTTTGATACCTTTCTCTCTTCGTCTCTTGTTGCTGATTCCTTATAAAATTAGTGTTTGATAATAATATTTTTATATCATTGAAATAGATTCAAGTGTTCGCCTCGAAAAAAAATAAATTCAAAGTTTGCGTGCTTTATACAGCTTCGCGGTATACCTAGAAAATCTGACGTAACACTATTTAAAAATACTCGATTAGTTTAATAACTTTTCCAATAAATCTAATTTATTTAAATGAATGTTTATTTGTATTTGTATTATTTGTATTAACAAAAAGAAATTTCTAAACAATCCGCTGCTGTCGCCTACAATAAGGCGCTTGCCGTCCACTCTAAGGACTCTTACTTGCACCTTCGCTTAACTCTTTCTCCGTCAAAGTGAACGTAATGTGATAGCCAGCTTGATAGAAAGGTGGACGCCAATAACTAGAGAAAGGCTTCGTGTAAAATGGATAGTAATTTAAATTGATGGTGTTTATCTATTTTTTAACTGTTACATCAAGCAGTCAGTTGCCAATGAGGAAAGCAGTGAACATTAATTTCAAATCATCTCGCTCAAATGGTCTGGTTTGCTCTGTCTCAATCAGTCTAGTATTTAATGACTATTTAATTATTTTACTAATTAACAAATTATTACAAAATTATGAAATATTTAACCAATAATTTTACTCGATTTTAGGAAAAGTGCTTTATCCCTTTTGCATAGTTTGCCGTTCAAAATTGGTTTTAAGATAATCTATTCTGCGAATCTATTATTTTAGCTAAATACTTTTCAACATTCTTGCCTAGTGTCAATATTCTTACCTAGCCTCAATAATCAAACAATTAGACTAGAAGAACTACGAGACATATGTATCCATAATTAATTATTTAAGTTTCATTTTTGCGAAAAATTATTAGCTGTAAAGTACACGAACGTTCGATACTTACGTGATCGATTTATTACATACCTAATATTATAATTCGCATAATTTATCCATTCGTTCCTAGATAATAAACTTCTCAAAACGTTCATCATTTATATGACATTTTATCTTAATTTTTTCATCAACTCTCACTTCACATCTATCGGTCTTCATACTTAATTCGTCTTTAAACGTATTTTGAGACATTCCTGTCACTTGACTTCCTGAAAACGTTATTGGCTGTTAAATTTAAACACAAGGTGTTGCTTCTTTAAAACTTTTCTCTACGAATGAGATTGAATTTATTTACTTGGAACGCAAAATTATTTACAAGAGATGAAACTGCAGAAGATTTGAAAAAAAGAAACTCATTTTTTTTTTAAATTGACAAAGATATTATAAACTTAGAGGGATTAGGTTGAGAAATGGCTACTATCATAAATTATTCACAGGTAAACTAAAACTTCACATCGATAAAGTAGAAAACCTACTAATATTAATGAACTCTCATAACAGTTCGTGTTAAATAGGTTTTTATAACAATTAAACTAAAAGCCAGTAATGATTAATTTTGGTTCTATTAATAAATTTAAGAATGTGAAACATTGCATTCAAAATAAGGTGTCTGTATCAATGAAAGCATGTGCAAAGATCGTAATGAACGTTTAGGACCATTTCAAAACTTCGTGCATAAATTTATATCAATTTAACATTTCCTAGCTTCTCTTATATTTCATAAGCAAAAAACTGTCTCTATTGTCTTCATGGGGGCTTCACTAATTCGTAACATGCCATTTCAGCTTATAACTTACAGTTTTATTGTACTACAAATTGGACTCGTTGACCGTGCATAAAGAGCTCATTTACACCTAAAAGAAATAAAGGTAAATGTACGAAAATAAATATTTAATTTAAGTTTCCCATTTTTGTACGGCACAATATTTTATTTATTCTCAAAAAATTAAATTAAAGAATTCTGCTTATCCGCTACTCCAGTCGCGTGTCGGAGCTCCTTAAGTACCATTGTCTTGGAATGTATAAAATAGACAACACTAGTAGTAGATACATATAAATATCATTAAATTTAAATGGAAAATTCTTTAATGAAAAGATGCTGAAATTATAAATATTTTCAAGTAAAACACAAATTAACAAGATCAAATTCGTACAATAAAATTAAAAACATTTAGTAATGTCAGACTGAAAAGTTAAAATTAAGAGTCTTTTTTATTTTGTAGAATAGAAAACCCCAAGTATTCACACATAATTATATTTAATGATTACATCTTTATATGAGCGAATAATAGTAAACTATATTTGTAACACTCCGTCATTGCGATTACGCTGTAAGAAAATGCCAAATAAACATATTGATGTGACTCTAAAGATGCGGAGAAATATTGCACGGAGAAGCCACCTAACGGTTATACTTTTTTAACGCTCTGAACTTCGTACGCTCTCCAATTTTGACTTTACTCCTCATAAAACTTTATACTGGGCACTATATATGAAAATCGATTCTTAAAGAGAAAACTCCAACAAAAAAAATAGTGAAAAGTATGTTCGTGGTTGCTTCTCTTTTATTATTAGCGTTATTATATCAGTAAGCTTAGACCCAGTTGCTCAAATTGAAAACTAACTGGTTGACAGGTGCAGGACAGTAGCATAATAGCAGTAAAAATAATGTTATATTAAATAAACAAGTTATACTTTTAAAACAGGGGCTCCAGATAACGTTATTCTGTTCTGAACTTTGCGGAGTAGCGCTCATGCAATTATTGTAATATTATTAAAAATATATACCAAGTGTTCATAATTTTTGTCAAACCTTCCACAGATAAGGTATGAAAAAATACAAACACATCCAAAATTTATTTTTTTCCCGAATTTACTCAATTTTTGGTAAAGTATTTATATACAAGATGATGCTTATATGACGCCGGGTACACTTATTGTAGACTGCAGAATGAAGAACGTAGTCGCAGCCATTAATAATAGTTAATAAACAATTAATCATCTTCGATTCAAAAGAGTAAGACAAGGAAAGTGAATTTGGTAGAAATTGATCAATGAGGGCAGCTGCATGATTTTTACAGGTGCAAGAAATATAATAAGTAATCTGTTTCTCTTTATATTTGAATACCAATGGGTCGAAATAATTTTATATATAAATACTTATTTAATGCTCTTATCCTATTTATTTTTCAGATTCTTTAAGTAAGGTTTTGGATATAGGATTACACTGTAATACGTTTGAGATGCACTAATTGCGAAGAATATGCCATATAAACCATTATCATACTTTTTCGATTGTATTTTAAAAAACTTCTTTAGTATTAATCCGTTCGAGGAGATCATCTCCATACTTCAAGAAAAAAATGTAATGTCTTTTTCTATATTCCGCTTCCTGTAAAATTTCATCCGAGTTTATTTTAAACTTAAAGCTATGTTAAACTTTAATGGTTCTATTTTTGTTTTTCAGCTGTGGAACTATAAAATCCTTTTTTATGAATTTTTTTTAAAAAACATATTTTTGTATTAACAATTAATTATGTCAGAGATTTTAACCAAATTCTGTATCTAATTATACCTAATTAAACACGAGTAAAATTCACTCTTTAGTTTTAATTCAGTTTTCTTTCTAACCTCAAGTCATGTAATTTTAAATTACCTACGAATTAAAATCCCTTTCATACATCATCCCTTAATCTTTTCTTATTCCTGATTTATTTTTTATTTTATTATACTTTAAATGATCATTTTTTTGTTTTAAAATGTCATAGGATTTTCTTTCAATTAACTATAATATCCTTTACAACACAGTTAACTACGAAATATTTCTCTTGTAGAAATGATTCTGCCATGTTTTTTTCTGCTTTGTAAGTTGGTATTTGATTTTTTAAATACAAAATCAACGCCATTAGATATTAGAATTGATGTGGTTCAAAAGTTTATTTTACCTTGAAGGTAAATTAGATATAAGGAATTTATATAGATTGACGGTTTTATAAAGCTTAAATTTATAGATTACACGTGACTCTTGAAGAAAAAAGGAAACTAATTCATTTGCTATCCTCAAAAATGTCAATTCTAACAAAAGCCTTGTATTTTTTTATTTATATTGTGTATACTTTCATACTATTACACACATTGGTGCAATATCTCATTTAGGATATAATTCTTATTAAACAAAGTACATCCAATAATTTTTCAAGAGCTTTAATTTCGTATATTACACAGGGTAAACTGGCTCTCCAATATTTAGAATCGAGCTTTGGCAGTAAAGTCGTCACAATTTGTTGCTCTCAACCAAGGGGATATTTTTCCTATCGATTTTCCTTCGCCTTCATGCGGAAATATTTTAACTATATAAATACATGACCGAATTACTCCCACTGTGGTAAATCGCGGAGGATATCTTGGAGACTGATAAATATTAAATATTTTAATGAATAGCTTTTAAATATTAAATGAAATATATTTATTAAAAATAAACAAACACCGCTATCCAGTGGAGATTTATAGAACTAAAAATTTTAAAGGTTTTAAAAGCATATAATAAAGGGTCGTTACTAATTAATAGGGATGAGTTAATCTGAAGTACACAATTGCAAAGTTTCATTTACGTGATACGTATAGAGTTATTATTTTATTACATATATAGTTATAATTTTCCAATTTGTTACAAATTTTTCTTAAAACATTGGTATGTTTGTACGTTTTTTAAACACGCTTTTTCGAAGAAGCTTCAAACCAAAGAATAGTTTTTCTAAAGAAGAATAAAATATCCTTAAGTGACAGATAATGTATCTTATTTATAAGCGTGCTATCTTATTAACTTGGAATCTATATACCAATTGACTGTGATATTAATTAAAGGCTCAAATATATACAAGAAAGTATCATTTTTGGACCACTATTGGCAACATCGATGCAAGATTTTTTTTAAAAGTTAATGAAGAGTCATATCTAGATTTTTTTTAAATTTAATAATGAAATTATTTTAATTTTCCACAACTAAATGAAAGTATCTGACGTAGTACTATTTCTAATTTATTTAAATCCTATACCACGACCTAGGTTTCGTTGTATGACAACATCTCAGGTGGACCATTTGTAAATATCTTTATATGCAACGAAACGATATTGTCATACAACGAAACCTTAGTCGTGATAAAGAATTTAAATAAAACAGAAATAATAATAAATCACGTCGTTAGCAACTAAATGATAGTTGTGAAAAATTAAATGAAAATTAATTACTATAAAATTAACGCCAAATATATTCAATAATGAAATTACTGTTACATAACCGATCAAAGATCGATATGTAAAATAATCAAGACAGAGAAAAATATTTGTTTCCTATTCGATATTGATTTCCTTTTATATTTATAATTAATGAAAATTGCTTAAATTTTCGTTTGAGAAGCGCAGCTCCGATTATGATACCAGATTTTATTACTTACTTTAATCCAAGCGAAGTCGGCTAACAAAGTCAGAATAATTATAAAATAAAATTAGGAAATTTGCATAAAATTCAGATTGAATGAGCTTAGATATATTAATCAAATATTATAGCATAAAATTTGGACAAGATTTGTTGAACAAGGTTATGGCACTTGATCAAATTTTAATCATACGTAGACAAAGACACACACAAAGAAAAAAAATACATATATATATATATATATATATATATTATATATATATATATATATATATATATATATATATATATATATATATATATATGTATATACACATATATGTATGTATTTCGCAAATTGTGTTTTCATCTCTATCTTTTCTCATTTTCTCATCTTTACTCAGGTACGACCGGAAATAGCAACCTGTAGAAGATTAACCTGTCTACTTGCTGGGTGTTTGTTGTATGTATCTTTAACAGTACGTACATTTGTCTCGTTATCGTGACTGCTCAGGCTGGGAATTGAAAAAAGTTTGATGAACAATATCGCTTTAACTTAGCAAATTCGTTATCAGTTCGAAAATAGTTACTGAAAACGGAATAGGTTTTGATTTTGTTAATGTAGAGAAAACGTTCTTTAAAACCTATTTTAGTCACTTCTATTTTATGATAAATAAATGGATAATTTAATTGTAAGGCATTTGTCAAAGACGTGTATTATGAATGTAGATAATAAAATATTTCTGACTTTTTAAGAATCATAATTATAGGTAGGACGACGTTAATTATGGATTTGGAATCAAAAGAAGTCAGAAGTCCTTGCTTTTATAATATCAAGGTATTATATCAGATTATGGTGTAATAAAAAGTGCAAGAACAAAAATAAAAGTACGATTTCCGTCCTTATAACTGAGATTTTCCATAAATTACTATTACCCCCATTTCTTTAGTTCGTACTCGGTAAATATATATGTATATATATATATATATATATATATATATAAATATGTATATATATATATATATATATATTTATATATATAGATATATATTATATACGAAAACAACGATTATATTTTTAAATGCAAAGAAAAGTGTAAGCATTAAAGCCAAAATTGATGAAAACCAATTTGGAAACTTAATTTAATAAGTGCGCAAAGTAAACAACAAAGAGAGTTGAACGAATTGGAAAGTATCCTTAACTAAAAATACTGCAAGTTCATAGCAAGAGAGTAAAAGAAACATTTACTTGCAATAGAATATTTATACTTATGGGTATATACGGTAGTTTTTTCACGTACCGATGTTATGAAGTACAATTTGGTAAGTATACCAAGTACTAATTAGATTATGAACAGGTTTGCCTGACAAAAAAATATCTAAGAGTAAACTTGGAGTAAACTAGCAGTAGTTGAACTGAAATAGGCATAAAATTTACTTAGTTATTATTTAGTCTAGTCTTCAGCATAAAAGTAATGAAAATATTTTGATGTTGCTTACTACTTTCTTCTGCAAAAAACACAAAACCTTTTGTCATTTAAGAGAGATTCTAATGCATATACCCTTGGCTATGATTGATAATTATAACTTCCGATACAGTAATAACCAAATAGCAGCGTAATTGGTTGTGTTGATCGTCCATGTAGAACGTTTTTGAAATGTAATTTTTTTTATAAGTGCACCTTAATTTTATATTACTTCGTTACTCTATGTTATTTCAATAACTCTTTGTCCATTCGACCTGTTTGTCTAAATAATCTTTATGATATTCTTATCTTTTTGCTTACCTTAACAGTCAACAATTAGCTACTGAGGTGCGTAACTTCCTTGGCCCTTTGTTACGGCATTTGTTTTTTCTGTTACATTATCTCATAGTATTATGATGATTTCAATAAAATGTTATTAAAATTATTTCAAGTGTGGGCAAAAATATTCAAAATATCTTATTGCATTAGGTGAGCGACTTCTGGAATATTAAAAAATTCTTCTTAAGAAACTCTTTAAATTTCTTAAGAAATTCTTTTAAAGAAACTTCTCGAATATCTCTCATAAGGTCCATAAATAGCGTTGGATGCTCTATTCAGTTCAGATAGTAAATGAGTTTCGGCGAATAAAAAACAAACAAAATATGGAAACATTACGACTAGAAATTTAAAGTTGTCTTATTTCAAAAATTAAGTTTTAAGTACACAAAACTGAGTGAAACAACACGCAATTTACCCTCGACGATTTGCAAAAGTGTGTTCTATGACGAAACCAAACATTGATTTCCAAGAATAAAATGATGGTCTCTCCGACAATCTTTTTTCAGGGTGATCTCCCGGATTAAACTCAAAAAAATTAAGAAACTTTATTGACTGACATTTTAGTTAAAGTTTAGGTTATTCTAGAAATAATGTGAACCCTTTCTTCGTATAGAGATCTTTATTTTAGTTTGAAGGAGTCATTCATCTGTCTCATAAACTGAAGAACTTCGAGTGGAAACGTAGTTGAATAAATCAACGTCGGATGCAACTAGGGTGAGGGGGACTTTTAAATATGTTTTATATGCTGCGTTTCTTAGTGAAAAATTAAATATTTAACTACGGAAGTGCGCAGAAAATTTTGTTCATCGATTCAGATATTTTGATTTCGATCTTTCAGGAAAAAGTACTGTGTTTCATATTAGAATGAGAACAATGTCATTTCATCATTGTGAGCTCAGAAAATAAACATATATATATATATATATATATATATATATATATATGTATAGATACATAGATTGCCCTAGTGTTATGCAACTCGTTGACATCAGGTAATGACAGGGCGGATTGAATATTTCTGGTTTAGATTTGGTTACAGACGCAAGTTTTTGATGGAAATGTCCTCTCCCATCAATTCATGTGAATGTTGAATTAAAATAAATTGCATTTTGAATTATATTTATGGACTTTCAACATCTATAGCATCAAATATCAAGTGAAAGGCTATTTACAATTCATGCCATATTAACACAAGTGCTAAGTACTCTGCATAATTGACAAATCATCACATGGTCAAAAGAATTACGACGCCATTAAAAGGGTTCTGTTTGTTTTTTGTTTTTCTTACATTACATTTCCGCTGGCAGTCATTAAACTTATCCAAGACAATGATCAGATCTCAGCGATCTGAGACATATTGAGTGATACGAGCGAGGTCTTTTGATCCGCCGTTTTAGTTAAAGCAGGCTCATCGGGTATGCCGTCTGCGTTTTTGACTCTCTACACCGCCGTTGATGTTCTGCATTCCGCTATTCTGCCTTGCACCTGTTACACCCTTTCTGTTGCACTACGCTATTTTCAAGCAGCTGCCATGACTAACGAGAATATACAGCTACCCGTTACAAACGGATTACAGCTGGATTACCGTATGTCATCGTCGTAACAACAATCTCATTACGATATTACGAGGAACCTGCGCTGTCACCAATAATCTTACTACATTACCTAAAGTCAAATTATTGCACGTATAGAATTTCCATCCCTTTACTATAGCGGAGGAGATTCTCAAGCATACTAAAGCCGTGTGTCCAGAAGTAACATGCATAAAGTTGTTGTTTATAAGATTGTTGTTTATAAAGTTGTTGCGCAACCTTCAATTTCGCCGTGATCGAGTTTTTGTTTAATCCAGATGTTTGACCAAAAATATCTCCATAGAAAAGTCACTATTTCCCAGTAGTTGGCATCGTGGCGCTAAACTAAATATTTTCTATCAAAACATTAAAATTTAATTTTTTACCAAAATTAAATTGTTTATAGAGACAATACTCACTATGCCCAATAACTTGTTTGCATTGACCGATACATGGCTTAATGACTCAATTAGCAATACAAAACTGTTGGTCGCCGAAGAGAAGGCTCGCTGCTTGCCGGACGCGCTCCTTTACGATTAATGCCCCCTAGATATCTATCTTTTGTGTGTAACGTCGGGAAGTATTTCTTTGTGTTTATGCCTCACCTTTCGTTTTGTACAATTATCTGTGTTTTTCTACCAGAGTCGCCGCTTGAGCCAGATGAAGACATCTAGTTGTAATGATATTGTAATTCTTAGCAATTTTAATATATTTAGGACATTTTAATTAGTCGTGAACTATTTCAGTTACTGCTTGTCATATTATCACTAACAACAGTAAATTATGATGAATAACTGTAGCGAAAGGAAATTGGATTCCGTTTATAATTGCGGAAACGTACGTGAGCGTATTACCAACACTGGAGGTAGTGATGCATCCAGATCTATATCATCGCCGCTCGATGTAGATATAAATCTATCAACTCGCAAAGTGCTACCAACTGGTGAAGTCTATCTGAAGATAGCTGGTATCAAGTGAGATTCCCTTAGGGCTGATTTTCTATTCAAACTATTCGCAAAATTATATGCATTAATCAGGTTGTTGATAAAAACTGATCGGTTCGAATCATCGACATCATTACTTGACTTGGTTTGACTATAATTTTATTCACGACATTCAGACTAAAATATTTTATAATAAACAATATTAAAATATGGTTGAAATTTGTCATTGTAAAATGTTTAGTTTCCTGGGCCAACATGTAAAAAAATATCACCTTAGAGACTTGCATAACCTTCAGAATGGTGAAGGATATATTGAGTCTAATTCGAAAATATTTTGGACGTGCGTGAGGTGTAAGCGATCGGTCAGGCTGCTGCCCACAATTATAATGCAATGAAATCTTATACTTGGGTGAGGCCACTACGAAAGTTTTTCTGAGTATTTTAATTCAGTTTTTTTAATACTGAGCCGACGCTCAACTTCGTAATAGAGACATGGCTTGCTGTTATTGATGGCTCATGCCTGATGAACTCGGCAGAGTAGATGGTATTAAAATAGGATTTGTATTAGAACGTTGCGGGTAAAATATTCCCCTAGCCTATGGATAACTTTTATACATAATCAAGGCATGTTCTGATATATTCGTCAAACCACTTTAATTTTTGATAAATCTTTTTCTAAGTTATGAAATATTTCTATCTGCTGGGAAGATATTCTGGGTCACTCCTTATTCTTTTCAAATATGTTTCTAGATCTGATGTAAGTATTCTTCTTTCAAATCTGCTTCTAGACCTGATGTAAAAAATTATAGGCTTTTAACAGTCTTTTCTTCAATCGCTAAATTATTTGAAACTATTTTACATCGCAGGATATATTTTAGACATGTAATGGAGCTCCGCTTCTCATTACGAAACTCAAAATACATTAATGTCATTCTCAAATACGAAACTTCTACGACCATTATATAATGATGTATTTTTTTAAATTATTAAAATATTACAATGCAACCATACGATCTTAAGTTTAATAGTACTTTATGCTCCTAGTCATTAAAAAAAAAAGAAAAAAAATATATATAAATATATATATATATATATATATATATATATATATATATATATACATACATATATTTTGCTCAAATAACTACTTCAGAAATGGGGCTACAAAATTGGTTAGTAGTTTACGACCTATCACTAGATTGTGTTTAGCCAAATTGATGTTTATATCTGTCTTATGCTTTATTGTTTTGTAACTATTCGTCTTCGTTATACGCCCAGCGTTTTGGGTAAATCTGTATTTTGGACCTAGAGTTTTCAAGAAATAAATAAGTAGCATCAAGATTAAGGAGTTCTATACCAAAGTCGAAAAGCGGATTTTCTGCCTGAGACCCACAATGAAAATTTAAAAAATGGTAAATCTTTAAGTCTCACAGTTTAAGTAGGGTACCTCCGCAGGACTGCTAAGCTGGAATTCGAAGTTCAATGACAGAATTTACGTTTGAGATCCGCAATAATGATTCAAAAACAGCAAATTCTCAAGTTTAGGCCGGCAGAATCTTTGCACCATGAGGACAGAGGAAAAACTCGGAGTTCGTTGAAAGCGTTTCTGCTTGAAACCCATAAAATGAATTTAAAAACAGCAAATTTTAAAGTCTCTCGGTTTAGGTAGGCAATACCGTTGCGGCAGCAAGACTGAGGGGTTTAGAATGCGAAGTTCAATGAACAGGTACTCTACCACTTACAATTTTAATTTAAAAACAACAGATCCACAAGTCTTACTATTTAAGCTGACAGAACCTTCACATCGTCAAGACTAAGAAGTTGAAACCCGGAGTTGAGTGGCAGAATCCTTGGTGGAGACCTGTTAAACTAATTTAAGAACAGTATTGTTATATTTCAAGATTTAGGAAGGCAGTACCACTGCAGCATCAGGGCTGAAAAGTCGGATACCATTGAAGCATCAGGGCTGAGGCGTTGAAACTATGATTTTAATGGTGGAGTCCCTTCTTGAGACGCATAATACTAATTTAAACTCAGTAGATCCTTAAGCCTCTTGATTTAAGCAGGCAGTACCCCCGCAACGAAAGAGCGTTTACTGATAGGGTCTGTGCTTGAGACCTAAAATACTAATTTAAAAGCAGCAAAACTTCAAGCCTCATGATTTAGGCAGACAGGTGTCAGGATTTATGGACCAAAGTTAAAATCATTATATTGTATTACCATGGTAACTGAATACGTGTACAAAGTTTCACATGCGTCGATTAAGTAGTTGAAAAATTGATCGTAAGATTTAAACCAAAAACGACAATATGCGGAATGTGAAGCTGGATAAAATATTTAAAAACGTGGTTTAATTCTTCCTTATGTACTCTTGTAATACTTCCTTACCTATTCACTTTTTTTTCTTGTTAAATGAAGATCAATATAATGGGGGATTAGATATAAAATAGGTTAGGATATAGAATGTGTCAATTAAATTATTTGCAAACTTCAATATTATTTTCACTATGTGAAAAGTGTTTTACCTACCCTCCATTGAGCTTCCCACAAACAGCAATTTAAAATAATTTCATATTAGAGGTTTGCGCTGAAGAACTCTGTATTTTATGTGAATTTAAGTCTCTATGTTATTTTGTTTAGGAGTTAGAAGGCTTTGCAAAACAGACAGATAGAAGGACGGATACGTTGACACAGCAATAAGGTTCTTTTCTGATCAAATATTCCGTTTGTTTCAAATCTTTCTTACGCTAATGATAAGCGTTATAATTTGTTATATTTTCATTTTAAAACATTTTTCAAATTTATTATTTGCTTAAATGATGGCCACTAACGTGTGGTTATGTTATTTTAACCTAAAACGCTACATTCATTAAATAAAAAACATAAGAAAATGCTTTAAAAGTAATATAAGGTAACATCCTACAACCAATGTAAATGAAAGAATGTCTGACAAAACAGAAATTTAGGCATTTCCGTCTCGCTGCCATAAATTGAAATGTTGGTACCGCTAGTCACAATAATGGTTAAACCAATTGTTGCAATTTACAAGTAATGGTAAAATTTTACGTAGTCAATATTTCTATCTATTTACCATTGTTATGCTTACATTAAATAAGTGAACCGGTTACTGATAATTTGGAGACTCCTTTAAAATAACACGTAGACTAATTTTATTTCAAAGTTATTTACTTTATTCTGACATTTATACAGGTAAAATAACATTCTACTGCTACTTTTTACATGCTATATTTAATCAATTTTATCAAAGAGTGGTTTCAAACATGGTATTTTTAGATACTATATCATGGTATTTTGTGCTAATATATAGGTTTTTTCTGTTCTTAAAATCTCTTTTTCATTCTCAATAAAATTAACCACTTTTTTTTATAATAACAACGTTATGAAACTAAAAACATAAATATATCTTCAAAAAGATTCTTTCGCTAATTAAATAATCCTGGATTATTAAACCTTTTACATGTATTCATTATATTCTCATATGATGAAATATTTATACATATATATATATATATATATATATATATATATATATATCTTCTTAGTCGTGCACTGGTCGTGATCGTGATCATGATTCGGCCGGTTCCTTCGCCACTGCCGCCCCCGCGATGTGACGCCATGTAGTTCGGTGTTTTGCGGAGTGAGAGCAGTCATTTACACTGGAGTGCGTCGCAGATTTTATTAGGTCTGTCCACCGTGTCGAAGGGCGTCCGCGGGATCGTTTTCCTTCGACTTTGCCTTGCACCACCACTCATTCCATGGAGTCGTTACGTGTGACATGTCCAAAGAATTTGAGGATTCGCAATTGCACAGTCGACGATAATCTCTCTTTGATGTTAAGTTCCTTGAGGATCGAAACGTTTGTTCGGTGCTTGGTCCATGGGATCCTAAGCAAACGCCTCCAGCACCACATTTCCAGCGCTTCAATTTTGTCGCGGTCTTGCATCCTCAGCGTCCACATCTCAGCTCCATCGGAAAGACCAGGCATTTCATAAGTCGAACCTTTGTGTTTCTGGTTATTCTGCGGTCTTTCCAGATCTTTGTGAGTTTTTCCACTGATGATCTCGTCACGGTGCAACGTCTTCGAAACTCATCCTCGCAACCTCCATCATTAGCGATAGTGGAGCCCAGATATACGTAGCTCTTCACTACCTGGCATCCTGCTACATGTTGGATGTTCGGTTGGTTATTGTTAGCACGATCTACAATCATCATTTTAGTCTTATCGCGATTGATTGTAAGCCCAAACTCCAATGCTGTGGTCTCCAATCGTAGTAGGAGAGACTCGATTTCATCTTTTATTGACACTAGGAGGGTGGTGTCATCTGCGTATCTCAAGTTTGATATCTTCCGACACCCCACCGATATTCCCTTATTCCAATCTTCAAGAACTATACTCATTAGGTATTCTGTGTATATGTTAAAGAGAAGAGGAGATAATATACAGCCCTGTCTAACATCTGCTTGCGTTTTGAAGCGTTCGGAGTCAATACCGTCTACTCAGACCGCGGCTGTGCCATCTTCGTATAGATGCCTAATGAGTTGTACAAGATGATGCGGTACACCCATTTCCGTCAGGACCAGCCACAGTTTCCACCACTTCACGGTATCGAAGGCTTTTCTGAAATCGACGAAGCATATATAAAGGGCAATGTCAACCTCTAGCCTTCTCTACAATTTGTCGCAATATCAGCAGCTGTTCTCTTGTAGCTCGACCTTTTACAAAACCAGCTTGTTCGGAGGCGATTTCCCGGGACAAAAAACTCGGAAGCCTTGTGTTAACAATATGCAGCATTATTTTACTGGCGTGGGATATTAGGGAAATGAGTCTGTAGATACTGCACTTTTTTGTCGATCCTTTTTTGTGTAACGGTATGAATATGGAATGTGACCAATCGCTCGGCCAAACTCCAGTGACCCATATACGACAGCAGATGGTGTGCAGTATGTTTACTCCGACTTCCCCCATGGCTTTCACTGTCTCGATCGGGATCTCATCAATGCCTACAGTCTTGTTCCGTTTAAGATGGCCTATACCGGCCCGCACCTCATCTTTTAATATCATTGGCTCTTGCTCTGTGGTTCTTGGTAGGGTGTTATGTTTGTTGCTGTGTCAGCAAACAGAGTTTGCAAGACTGTACATATATATATATATATATATATATATATATATATATATATATATATATGTATATATATATATATATATATAATAAAATTAATTCACTTCATTTTATTTTTCTTACGGAGATTATTCTAATATTAGAATTATAATTTAAGCATAATTGACAGATTAATTGCATACCATGGCTTATTGATAAACGCTTTAAACTATGATTGATCTTATTGCCAACACTTGAAACGTCTATAACGAAAGAAAAAAGAAATAAATTATTTCAGAGCAATCAAAATTGTCAAGTTTTATAAAAATCTCGATTTGAAATTATTGACTCATAGAAATTACTCATAAAATCAATGTTTAGATTCATAAAAATAGCTTGTTTTTAAAAAAATAATAAATTATCAAACGTATTAAACTCCTACTGAAATGAAATGGTATTACACAATGACTAAGTAAAACATTATTTTATATATCTGGTTTCGCTCACAGCTGATTCAGGAGTTATGGAATTTAATTTTTGAGCAGAATATTAGTCATACAAACTCATTAAGTTGTAAAATTAAACTGCTATTATCTTGTACCTGTATACTAGGAAAATTTATAAGGATAAAAAGGGTGACTTAAGTTAATGTGGTTAAGCTCAATAAAAAGTGGGATTAAAATGATAAAAGACAGTCGTAATTATTGAAATATCTGGCACGTCCCCAGATTTCATTCACATGTTAAAACGAAAAAAAGATGTTTTTGTAGTAGAAAGATACTCGTAAATAATAATTTATTATTTCCCATCAATAAATTCCTATTTTACTGTCTACTCTCGTTTTCCTACTTTTTAAATTAACTTCAAAAAATTGTAATATTTATTGCCAGTTAAACATCAACTGAAAGTGAATTTGTTGAACGCAAATATTTGAACACGAACAAAAGATTAACAAGTAAAGCAGTCTTGCAAACTCTGTGTCATTGAGACCCGGCTTTCTTTGATTAATGTCGAAACTTTGGAAGCCCTCACTGCTGAAGTATTTACCTTGCATTTTGTGACCCTTATTCTACTTCGTGGAAAATAACTTGTGACCACTTAAGCCTCGTTCGTTCGGTTTTCGCCCAATTACGTTAGAAAATATTCTTCGGATTAAAGTAATGAGGGATGGGCAATTTATTCAATAAACTTATATTCAGCAAAAGTTCTATTCAATTTGAAGCTATTTAGTACTGAATTTTTTTTTTAATTTTCAGCGATCAAATCATTGTAAATACAAACAAGACTGCAGCCGATATTTTAATAAAGGAAACAAAGGATTAATACAGTGTAAAAAGTAATAAAATTATAAAATCTATATGCATATGCATACACATGCGAAATTTAGTTCGATGAAATTTAGAAGAAAGTAGGAACAAAAAATTTAACATGTATATGTAATAACAGAAAGAAGCTTAATACAACGGTGTTAACAAAGTTTTGTATATCAATGAAAATGATTTGAAAAGACCGACATTTATATCTTACAATGTGTTGAGTCACCATGCAGAATACTTGAGTTTGATAAAATCAGCGTTTTGTAATCAGGATGTATTGCGTGAGCAGGTAATAAATGTTCTCTGAATATGTGAACATTCAAGCTTAAAATGGGTGTCTGCTGTAACCAGGATGTACTGAACACATGAGCAGTAAATAGTTTTTAATATGTAAACATTTTCAAAACTGCGTAATATGATATGGTCATAACACCTTCCTTGCTAAATGCGGGCCTTTTATTTATGCTGAGTAGAAAAGGTTAGCAGGTACATTTCATCATCTCGACTTGAATATTTATTTAAGACTCTTCTGGATAGTTTACGATATGTGTATTCAGGAATTTAATCATTTTTCATATATTAGTAAGCACGATATTGCATTCACAACCAATAATTGAGACGAATATTTTTCTGAAACTCTTCTGAATAGTTTAATATGCATGTATACATGTTTCATGTATTAGTAAATATTGTATTGCATTCACAGCTACGAAACAATTTGGAAGAATTGCGTTAGTTTCGTTATTATCGGACTGGAAATAGAAGAATGTATGGGGAATTTTATATTTTATCCATGTAGCATCATTCCATTTCGATTAAAAAACATTTTTTTTGTTCGATAATGATTTGTTGGTTCACCTCATACACAATTTTGAGTAGTTATATCATAATAAGTTACTTATCTCGATTATCCAAAAGATAGTCAAAGTTAGTAAATTGTGGAATTTTGTTGAATAGTTTATTTTCATAAATGGGGATCAATCATTATTATATATTTCTATTCAGGAAAGTGTATCAGAATTAGTGTAGTGTTTGCCTTTTAAAAATTTGTTTATATTCGAACTCCTCTAGTTTAAGTATTCAGCGTAGATGTTTAGAGTAAGCTTCCTTAGGATACGCAGGCGATTTTAGCGGTATACCTGATCTAATAATATTGAGTTATAATATTGAAGTTTCTATCAAATAGATAAAATCTAAAATATTTGGTAGCTCATATGATAGATAGTAACTCCTTTTCGGCAGTACAATAAATTACTTTACTGTCGTTAAAGGTCTGTGAGGTGTAAGCAACCTGTTTATCAGAATTAATGGGCCCTTTTGAAAGGATTGCTTCAATCGCAAAATGAGAGGCCTCTGCTGTTAAATTGTATTTCTTTTTTAAATCCGAATATTGAAATAAACAATTAGTTAAAATTAAAAAACAGTTAGTTAACATTTCTTAGCAAACTTTAAAATAATTAGTATATTTAGGTGTAAATTTAGTATTAGCATCTATTTTTAAACATGGTGTGAGAATTTTTAAGTTTTGCGAAATCGGAGATGAATTTTCTGTAATATCCTATGAGACCTAGATAACTTTTTATTTCTTTTGTAGTATTTTATATGGGTAGTTTTGAACTGCTTTAATTTGTCCAGGATAGGTTTTATACCATCAGGGGTAATAATGTTCTCAAGATATCCAATCTCTTGTTTCAGAAATTTCGATTTATTTTCTTCAATTTTAAAAGGATCAATCCATATATCTATGGGGAAATTACCCCGATTGGAACTTATATCGTAACCTATGCTGTATTCTAGAGGAAGCTAAAAGTACTTGATACAGAAGATACCTTCTTATCTCGGTTAATTTTGCAGATATTAAAAAAAATTGTCCGTTGACAACTTTTTTCAAAGCGGTATATCTAAGCAATTTTCAAAGCTAGGAAAATGGTCTGAATGGCTTTGTACACTCTATTATTTTATTTTACAATAGTTTTCCATATGTCAAGCCTAAATAGAAATATTTAAAAAACGTAATTAAAAATTTCATCAATTGATATCCGATAGAAATTATCGGATATAATTGAATCACGAATATGAAAAAATATATAATACTTATCTATGTGTCACCTAATAGCGTACCAGCAACAATATTACAAAACAATTTTTTATTTTTATTTTTTAAAACAATATTACAAAACAATTGTACAATATTACAAAAAAAAATGCTACTTTGAAAATTGTATTTGAACATAATCCTTATTATTACATTAACCTATTAAACAAATATCACTGCTTTAAAATATATACCCCAAGACTTACAAGTATTAAAGACTTTCGTATGCGCTAAATTATGAATGATTTAAGAAATAGCTCCCCGTGCGCTAGCGCCCCACGCGCCATCATGTCCATACATGTTTGTTCTTTTATAGATAAGATTGTGATTGGCGCAAGAACTTTCGCTCTTCGTATTTACTCAGTTTCACAAATTCCTAATTGAGAGAAGTGTTGTTTACGTTAAAAATATATGATATCCAGTGAATAAGGAAGTGGTGTAAAATAATTGGACTACGATGACGACAAAAGGATGGAAAACGAAAAAATATATTGCGAACTGAAGATGAAGTGCGTACTTATAACATTGCTCACATACATATTCGGCATTATTGTTGTGCACATGGAAATCGGAACAGTTGAATATTGCTACCATGTTAAAATAATCATATGTTATTTGTCAAATGCGGGATATAAATCTCAAATATTACACGCAGCAAAATTGCTGTCAAACGTTTCTCCTTTTATAAATAACGAACTCATTGTAATTAACTGAGTTCGTAATTATGACTAATAGTTTTGTTTTTTATAAATGCCAGTTTTCACTATTGAGAAATTACTTCTTTTATGAAGTTTTGAAAATATCATGTCTAATTACTTAAAAAAATATAAATGATGTGCAATTTAAATTTATCAACGTAGTGTAGTAATATATTAGGAAATGTAAAAAAATTCTATATATACGTGTATTATTAAACTCATCAAAAATGATTGTAGTAATTAAATAGGCACTTTTCTGGCCTTTTTCCTACAAACTTATGCATTATAACATCCATGGCCAAAGACGATTTTATTTTCTCAAGATTTTCTATTTGTATGGATAAAACATTACGTGTTCTTCATTACAATGTAATAAAGAGCAATAAATCCCAAAAAAAATAGTTTTACTTTTTTATTTGCCTGTTTTTTTTGTCCTAAAGAGCATTTGTTTCTTACAGGCTAAAAATAATCTGGCAACACTAACACATACATACATATATGTGTAGATATATAAAAACAATATCTTCTTGGTAGATAAAATGAGCTACATAGAAAAAAATATCACAAATATAATTTTACGAAACGTGAAACACTTAGAATAAATATTTTAATATAAATTAATATGATTTCGCTCGAATGATGGTGTTCGCGATTTCATGCTTTCAGAATTAATAAATTGACTGAAGATGCTATACATCCCAAATGTCATTTCTTGCATATTTATGTCCGTCTAAAGTACTTCTAATTACGCGTTTCAAAAATTTAGCACTTCTTTTACATGTTAAGATACTTTGCTTGAATTTGATTTGATTTTACAAATTGGCACCAATTTTAAAATTATGTGTATCACATTAACATTAACTTACCATAAGAACATTTCCGTTTGGTGGTTTAATAAGACACTCCTTATGGTTTCAATCCTTTACTACGTCAACATTGTTTGGCATATCATGATTAAGCTTCATCCCGCCCTACTATATACAACTGGTTTGACGAGTTCAAGCGCGATCGTATTAATTTTAGTGATGATTTGCGCGATGGACGCTCGTAACAGAAGATAACGTCAATGCTGTACGACTCATAATATATACTGGCAAGATATCAGAAGTTTCGGGCAAGTCTAGATACGATTCGAGTACGGAAAATTCTATATGACCATGAAGGCGTCAGGGAGCATAATACTATGTACTGACCGATACTCCATAATTGAACCAAAGCGCAAAACACCGTCGCGTTAATTAGTTTTGCAAAATGTTGGAAAAGTTCAATGCACCTTACTCGAATGTTGGGTTCGACATCGTCACAGCCGACAAAAGCTAAATGCATTAAACTAAGGAGCAACCTGTGGAATGGGTGTTTCCTTCTAAAGAGTTACCTACAAAAGTAAAAGGACAAAGTGCTGGAGAAAATACGATTGCCTCGTTTTTCCGAAGGATGGGTTATTATGGAAGAATTATTTAGGAACGTAGGAAAAAGTAACCGCAGACTGATATACGCTCTCGCAAGAATCATCCTTCATCACTATTGCGATTCTTCATACTCAGCGAAATAAACGACCGAATATTTGATTTCCATACAGCTCCGATCTCACGCCATGCAATTTTTATTTATTCCCACGAATAAGAGAAAACTACAAAAAATAATCCGTAATAATGGGGAAGCACTGACTGCTTTTAAAAATGCCTAGGAAGAAGCGTTAAATAAAGAGTGAAGTGAATATTTCTCTTGGTAGTTTCATCGAATGAAATGGTCTACGTAATTTGTCAATTATTTTTTTTTCAAATTGCCATCAAGACAGTTAAAAAAAATTATTGGTAAATTACATACTAGCCGATTTATTCCATTTTTGATACACTAACAATTTTCAGTGTTATTTATTGTATGTAAAATAAAGATATTTTTCTTTTTAGAAACAGGCTTGATAGTATAATGGACACTTTAAAGTCATTTAGAATAAAATACATTTTTTATAACTTTTTTTTATTTTCTGAGGCAATTGCCTATTTTATAATTATTATGGTATATATCTAATAATTAGTATGGCAAAAAATATTAATATTACATAGACGAGTGGCATTTTTTATAGTTATATAATTTTGATCTATATTTTTAAGGTTTTCTACCTCAAGAAAAAAAAAGCGAAACATAAATAAGATCACTCACGTCTCCATTCCTCTGTTCCACTATCATAATTGTTTTCCTCAGAAACAGTTTGACATAGAAACTTGAAAATTAATAAAAGATAAAAGAAACTCGTATATTTTAAAAGTAATAAAAATAAAAGAAACTCGTATATTTTAAAAGTAACCACAAATTTAATAATAATAAAAAATTATATTAATTTCATTAATTCTATCTAACGCTTTAAAATGAAAATTAGAAGCATTCAAAAACAATTCAAAAAAAAAAAGTTTTTAGCCATGAACCCAAGGAATATGAAAAACTAAAGCAATAATTTTAAATGTCATAGTTTTTGACAAATTGCTATATTTTCGTCTAGGGAAGACGTTCCACCTATGTAAATAGTTTAACGGAATTACTATAATACCTTCAAATGTTCATATGTGGATAACCGGGTATGGAATCCTCATAGTGCGAGTTTAAAAAGTTTTTTTTGTTACTTGATTGTAATTTATAGTGAGATATACTTGGAAAGTAGGTACATACTTTCGCATATGAAAAATTCGCAACAAACACAATAAACGTAACTTCCAACGTACTCAAAATATATCACCGATATTCCACGTCCACGAGGATACTAAATCACTAACATGTATCCTCATAAAACAATAAAATTCCGTCGGCATCGTGTATCCAATATAAACGAGACGGAAAGTTATAATAACAATAGAAAGAAGAATGCCAGCGGCGGCAACTTCGAAAGAATCCACGATTTGTGATCAAAGAAGGATACTCATTTGCACGAATCCTGTAAATCTTATGTATGGTAAACATAAAAATCGCTTCTTTTGCTCCTTTGACCTGTGAGTATTAATGTAATCATTAAAAAATATTTCATTTTCATGATTTTCTGAATTTGATGGTCAATTTTAAAACAATAATGTATTTATTTAAAACAGAGAAACTTAATTAACCATGTTTGTTTATACATTTTATGTCAATGCTCGAAAGGTATAATATTAGATATAGTAACTAATTACTCGATAAATCCCAAAGTTAAGTTTTTTTATAATTCGAAATATACATAAACTTTAAATAATATCTCGTGTTTCAATTATTGAAATATATAATTTCTGATTGCAATTTCCGACCAATTCCAAAAAAAAGTTGGGTTGAGTTTTTGAGTATATTTGCTTTTGGTTAGGTTGGATTGTACTGGGTTTACTTTGAATTGGGTTGGATTTGCTTAGGGTTAGATTTGGATAAGTTTGCTTGGGTTCTGTTGGGTATGTTAGGGTTGTGTTGGGTTTGGTTGGATTTGGTTTGATTAGATTTTCCTTGGGTCGAATTGGGTTCTGTCAAGTTGACTTTAGTTTGAGTTAGATTGTTTTGGGTTTGGTTGCGTTGAGTTGGCTTGGATTTGCTTTGGGTTTTGTTTATTGAGTTGGGTTGAATTTATATTAGACTGTGTTGGGTTGAGTTTGCTTTGGTTTGGGTTGGATTAAGTTGAGTCGGGTTTAGTTTGCTTTGTGTTGAGTTGAGTTAGGTTGGATTGTGTCGATTTTGGTGAGTTGGGTTTGTTTAAGTTTACTTGGGTTCAGTTCGGTTTAGGTTTGATTGGTTTTGGTATGATTGGTTTGGATGGATCGGGTTTCATTGATTTGGGTTGGATTGGGTTTCCTTTGCGTTGGGTTGAGTTGTGTTGTGTGGAATTTTCATTGATTTGGGTGTGAGTGGATTTGCTTTGCATTTGATTGAGTAGTGTTGAGTTGGGTTGAGTTTGATTTGGGTTAAGTTTAATAGAGTTTGGTTAGATTGGGTTGGTGTTGCTTTTGGTTGGGTCTGTTTGGTTCATTTGTTTTGGGTTGGATTATGTAGGGTTTTTTTGGATAGACTTCAGTTTGCTTTAAGATGAGGTGAATTAGGCTGGATCTTATTGGATTTGGTTGGTCTGGATTGATTTATGTTTTGTTTGGTTAAATTCGGTTGGGTTTTCTTTGAATTTTTTTTTTTTTAGATTTGCTTTCCATTGAAATGAGTTGTGTTGGGTTCAGCTAGGTTTGATTTGATTAGTTTGGGTTGGGTTTGGTTTTGGTTGAGATAAGTTTATTTGGGCTGTTTCAAATTGGATTGTGTCGAGTTTGCTTTGAATTCGATTGGGTTCGTTTTGAGTTCACTTCTTTGTTGTTGGTGTATCGAATTTATGAAAAATTTACATATCTTCTCATTGAGTAAACGGATACCTATGAAATAATGAAACACGAACACAAAAGTCCGAAATTATTTATTTGTGTTCTGTTATCCTTATTATATGACCAAATTCCACTAAGTTAAATGTGCCGACAAATTAAGTACATGGTAATAAATAGTATGGAATAGTAGGCAATATATTTACGATTTGTAAAGTTAACACTTGTAGATAGTTTCATAGAACTATTATGTACCCTTTGTAAGTGCCAAAATATGTACAGAACCCTCATAGAACGAGTTCCACTGGTATCTGGCAGGATTTTCGATGTAACATAATCAAATTGTAAGAATTTTCGTACGTAAATATACATTGAAGGTACACATAATCATGAATACAGTATAGATACTTCATTACATTGACAATCAAATGCTCGTTGAGCTTAATTTCACTTTTCGCTATAGACCCATACATGTATTGAAATGAAGTTTTGGAATGAAGTTCCTTATTGCACGTTACATACTTGACGCATGAGAGCTAGACCGAAAAAAGTGTGAAACCTATGCTACACTACTCCCGAAGTTGATTCCAGTTAGGCGAAGGGGATAATGGAGAGAGCTACTTCGATTCGCTCTGTGCAACCTCGCCTCGCCTCGGACGACTTCCGATCGCTGTCGGTTTTTTGCACCCGAGTCCAAGAACTTCCCGAGGTTAGCCTACAAGAGACTCACGGCTACTAAATTCCTCACCAGGTTGCACGAGTGTGTAGTCACTTACTTCAGACTGCGATCTTCCTCGACAAGCACTTCGTCGAGGCAACTTCGGTAGTAGTGTAAAGGGCGTAAAAGATTTCGACCGAAACCTGCTACAGTCTAAAAGTGTAAGATTTCAATCGACACTTTTGCTACAATATAAGCGTTTGCATGTTTAAAAGTGTATGTCAATGTACACGTATATTACTATAGTATAGACGTGCGATGTGCACATCAGCTGTACTCGTTTAAGCTTACGTGATTAGCAATCATTTCGCGCCATAATACTCATAACCTCTCTTCACTGTTGTCAAACTCGTGTTATTGTTACCAATAAATAATGTGAATTGTGAAAGTAATTCAGTAGAAGTTGAGGATGGTGATGACAAAGTTAGGTATGTACCAGTGTTAAAGTGAAAATAAGTGTATTATATAAGATCAAAAAAGAAAATCAATGTGCACAGACGTAAAGAATATCGTGATTTCTTCATTTATTTCTTTTCATTTTTAATTTAATTACTCTCAAACCTTGTTAACTTATTTCGGTATGCTTGTTATTTAATATATATTCTATTATGGGGATGTTATGCGAATTTACATAAGCATGTTAAAAATGTAATCATGATAAAACGAAAGTACCAAAACTTATGACTATTATAGCTTCTGTAGTTATTTCTGTTTATTTTTTTTTTATAAACAGTTGCGTTTTTGACTTGACTTGAATATTTGTCTTTTAGTGTTAACTTGGTTTGGCTTTGTATTAATATATTGAGTAATAGTACATATTTAAATTTGAACGAGTGTCGGACTGCAGAAATAAATACATTAAAGTAGTAATAATAACTGTCATAATAATTTTGTAGAGAGGTTTTGTTCGTTTAATACCTAATGTTTGGAACAGCTTGTCAGATTAATATGATTATTAACCACAATATGGCTTATGGCGTTAAAATTTATTTAAAGTATATAATATCATTTTGTAACGTGTGACGATTTAAGGAAACGAAATTAAAGTGTGCCTGGTGCATTTTTGAATTAAACTCTTAAGCCATTATAGTTATATCAAAATAATGTATATTAAAATATGCACCGCAGAAATGATAAAATCTTATAAAAGAGTTTAATGGTAATGCTAATTGTTACAGATTATATTTTGTAATATATTTCTGAAAAAGTATTTTTAAATTAAATAAACGAAGTTTCACAATAATACTGGAAATAATTATTCACATACAATGTCATTCACAAAAAAGTTCCAGTATCTATATGGCTAATCATTAAAAGTTGTTTCTTATAAATGGTTCATATTACAGGTTATGCCAACTCTCTAAACACTTTAATAAAATATACTTCCTATTATTATAAATCCTGCCCACGTACGTAATAAATATACACTCCGCAAATAGCGTCTATCATAGAAATATTCTGTTAGTTTATCGTTAGCATTAAAATACTAAGAGCAAAGATGTTAGCGGAATTAAACAAAAAAAATCATTGCTAAACGAAACTAATAAAGAACCTTAACCAGTCAAAGTATCCAAGGAGAAAAATTTACGAAATAGCAGTTCGGCCTGAAGAAACTCGGAATAATTAATTTTATTTAATTAAATTTCTTAATGGAATTTTTTTTCATTGATAAAAATAGCGTTCAAAGCATTTTTTCAGCAGACTTTACCACGGAGGCAAAAATTGAAGTTTTTTACACATTTTCTTTTCCAAAAAATCTTCTAAAATGATGGCACATTATAAGATTATCAGTAATTATAATTTTATGAAAAAGTTGTTTTAGTTTCAACAGTAGGCAATGACATCATATGTAGGTGGATTTAATTTTACCTGGGCTATTTTTATAGTATCTCATATCATGTGACTGGTTTGAAACAAAATACATTATAATATTCAATCATCATTTAATTACGAGCTATTGCCATAGTATTTAAAGGGATGTATTTGGGAAATTATGAATATTCCAGCAATGGAAAGAGCGCCCCTGTGTCTATCAGAGAATGGAATATAGTATGGATACGTAAAAGTGATGTAGCTATATTACCACAGAACACTCTAACCCATCGGAAAAGAAGTAAATAAGAGAGTAAAAAAATGAAATACAGTGGAAATATTTTATTGGCTATATGTTTTCATATTACACGTATTGGTCCTCTTGGAACTAGAAATGACTGAATATCTTAAATTTCCAATAGACTTTTCTCTAAGTAAGCTCGTTCATAAAAAAATTGCAATGAAGATGAAAAAGAGTTTTATAATTGTTGATGTTTGTATATATCAATATAGACTTTACTCAATTCCGCAGCTTTTTCCACATAACACTCCGCACAATGAAAATATTTTGTTCTACTTTATTCGATTCATTTTATTTGAATGAAAAGCTCTTAAAACTATTTATCTATTTAATTAAATAAAATCTTCAACAACAAGTTCTTCTAACAACAAGTTCTCTAATCTTCAACAACAAGTTCTTCTCAACTTCTCTCGACAAGAAGTTTTTGTTACAAGGCCAAACCTGGGCAATCGATTAGAATTACAAAATAAATTATTTTATTAACCATAATGCCAGTTAATATATACGACTATATTTACATATAGTGCGTAGATTAATTCTGAACAATTACCCACTAAAGCTTGAAACTTTAAACTGAATAATTAATTATACCGTTAATGAATTAGAGTGAATCTATCCAACTATCCCAAAACTAAAGTTTGGTGGTTTTTCTCGACCCCTTCGTAACTAACTCAAATTTATTGAGGAAATAAATCTCTACAGAAGTTACCTCATAGTATCGTGTCAAACTTGCATCTACTGAAATTATGTCCATCATCATAACTGGTCTTACCTAGGTAGGGCATGCTGAACGTCATCTTGTTTGAACTTGAGATAGATTACTTGGTTTATACTGGATCAAGTCCTAATAGATATAATATTATTATTCCATATTATATTCAATATTTGATTTGACCTATTGTTATTAAAATTTTATTGATGTTATAAAAATATAACATCTACTTATACTTTAGTTTTATCAAAAAAATATGGTTAGGCTACGTACGAGAAGTAGCACTGACTTGCTTGTCACTTAAATTGACATGAAAGATAAATACATATTAGAACGGTGCGGCCTCATTTCTTTATTTACCGATGTTTTTAAAACGTTACCTGTTAGAATTTACAGTATAAAAAACCCCATATCTAACAGGAAAGTACCATTGTATACTAAATTTTTATAAAAAACTATTAATTTATGAAGCTATTGGTACTGGCGATTTTGGTCGGAAGCAATATTTTATAGATAAGGTAGAATGACAAATTAAAATTTAATTTCAAGATCTTAAAAATTAATTAGTAATAAATGAACAAATAAAAAACTAACAGCAGAATATATATTAACTAAACGATTATAATAAAAAACAGATATCGGACACTGAAGATGTATAAGAAAGAAAAAAGCAATGATGTGCGAAAGTATTTGAATTTGGTAAGTGCGTAGGCAAAAACCATAAAATGACTTGAACATAAACATTGATCCGTGAATAAAGCACTTCAAAACTGTGAACTCGACGAGTATTTAAATAAGGACTTAATAAATGAGTCGAAGGTTGTATAATGTAATATATAAAAAAAATTAATTACTAACAGAACTTGCACCATAAAATTTCCGTACACAATTGGATGCCTTCATATAAAACTTTAAACATATGTTGGTACAGAGTATAAGTACAGAGTATTTCTTTTGTCTGGAAATGAAAACTCCTTGCAACATCTTATTATACTATAAGTCTGAATAAAATATGAAAAAACCCTAGGGGGAGCACCAATATATTGCACAAATCCCCCATATACTTTTCCATCTGTATGAACAATGACCACTCTGATGCCCAACCGGAAAAGAGAAAGAATCACTGTTAAAGTATTTCCAAATATTCATATTGTTCTTCTTCATGTAAATATATTTTCTAACATGTATTAAAATATGATAAACGTACGTAGTTTTAAAATATGATAAACTTGTGAAAAATTGTAAGTTTTCTAGCTGGACGAGAACCAACATATTTTTTGTGGTAATTTTGATTAATATCGCTAAAACTGTACTATATACAATTTTAAACTAGTTTTGGGGTCCTTCCGACTATTTTTTATTTGACATTCCCTGTGTGGGAATCCGGAATAAAAAAAATTAGATCAGATTTTTGAGGTCCAAAGTTCCAAAAAATGTATTTTACGTTTATACGTTTAGAAAGTATATAGTCATTAAATTCCACGACTATGCCAAGTTTTCAATTTATACTAACGTTCATCAGCCGATTAAGATATTATTTATAGCAATACAAATATAAATTGACATTTATTTATTTGATAACTTTAATGTACAGGACATATTTTGGACTTATTGCTATAGGGTAGTAGTCTCTTCCAATCAACCATCAAAACAAGTTTATAAAAATTTATTATTTGGTAGACTGTAAAAGATGTTACACCATAAAATAATAAGAGTGCGCTTAGAAAAAAAAATTATACACATATTTATTTTCGTTGAAATGGAAAAAGAAAAGGACAAAAGCGTAGATGAATTTTGCTGATTTTTTTTCACTCATTAATTGAAAATATTTATCTAGAATATTTTCATGGTGTCTAGATTTAGGTGATTCAAAAGTTTTGCTACATGGATAGTAAACAATTTTATAAGACGTTTATGTATGTTTGAGAATGAGTAGTGCTAGTAAGTTTTCAGAGCATAGCCCAAAGCCATCCTTAAATCCGCCAATGTGATAATCGTACATATATATAAACAAGAATACTCATGTAAAACAAGTTATCTGCACCACACTCGAATAACATGAACGTATTCCACAAGTCTTATTCTCTATTTATACTAGTAGAAATGGGATTAATACTTTATCTAAGTTGTTAAGATAAGAAAAAAACTCTAATTATTTTAATATATTATCGATTAGAGCTCCAATACTTATCCTATTTGTATCGCGTGGTACAATTATATTTCAATGCCAAAAGGTGAAATTGAGAATAAAATATTTTGTTGCATGAAATTTTCATACTAAAATATTCCAAAATATTCTCAAAAATAAACGTTTTTGTAACCTATAATTATGTTGAAATTTCAAAATATTCAGTACAATTCTATGAATCATGTTCAATACATTTATGTTGAAATGCCAAAGCCGAAACATAGATATTTTCAAAATATGTCAAAGCCAAAACATAGATATTTTCGTTAAAACTCAGACATTCCCACTGTCACTAATAATCATTTAAGGATGTTAAGGGATGATACTGTGTGCCAAATGGTGATCAATATGTGGAAATAAGTTCTGCAATGTAATTGGGGACCAACTGTAATTGTACTCGTATATCTTATATGCATAATAACAAAAATTCTTAGAATTAGACTTAACTTACTAAGATTCATTTTACCTAGACAAAAGATACACGCACTTTCTCCTTGATACTACCATTTGAGTCAGAGTTCAAAAGTTAGTAGGTTACTTAAAATATTTACGAGAAGTTTCGAAAGAATAGATAAATAATTGAAAATTATAGTTATCCTGATTTTTCAACTTCTCACATAACTTTAATAGTTACAATCATATGAGTATCGTAATTATAATTGAAGTGAAATGAAATTACACCGCGACAGCCTGTAACGAATGTCGCCAGAGAAATAGACTGACTGGCATGCGTCTCTACGTTGTCCAGTAATTTATGCCTCAATCTTTATATTTCTATGCATAGTATATTTATGTAAATGTAAATTATACAAAACAAGAATATGGTAATAGGAGTTTGAACAATAAGAAGCTGAAACATTTCTTTTATTAAAATAAAATAGTTGTGGTGTGATTTATATCTGTAATATTATTTATGCAAGTGTGACATTAAATCGTATTATATATTACCAAAATACGCTATTTCCACAGAAAGTCACATTTCCATATAATGTGACGTGTTTATAAAATTAAGAAAATGAAGTAATGCAATAAAAAACATGAAAATAACATTTATTCCAAGTGAATGGTGGACTTTTCATAAAATATATAACATTAAAGCGCGCAAACAAATTCTCTGCAGTCATGTGCGCACACGCACGTTTTATTATTTACTTGAAACTTTTAGAACTTCTTTTGATCATTTTCTTATTCAAGGTCTATTTAATGTATTAACATGTGTCAAATTGCCAACTTCAAACATAAAAAAATTGTTGAGAAACTTAAAAATATCTATGTTACATTTTACATTTCAACTTCATTCTATACTAAACGAAAAAAAAGTTAAAGAAACGGCTTGAAAATTGAACGCACTATTTGTTCAGCTAATGAAACCATCTAAAGGAAATTGGACCATATTTCGGATTTATGTTTTCTATGAGATTTAAGAATCACTTTTGGACAACACTAATATATAATACCTATTGCAAGGAAACGACAAAAATGTGTAACATAAATATTATTTAATATGGGATGTGAGATTTGAGAAAAATGATAGGGAGAAACCAGAGAGACGATAAATGTAACAAAATGTTGGGACGTCATCTTTGCTTAACTACGCACGGTTCCTGCTTTCTTAGTCTGTCATTGTCAACATGTCATTGTTCGTTTTAATATACAATCGGTGAACCGTACAAAACCATGTATTTTGACAATGAAAAGAGTTTCTTTAAATAGTTTTTTATTTCTTATGAAATTATGTACATATTTTGCGGTAGTACGCTTTATGCAGCATTTTTGTAAGCCAATAGTATTTACAGACATTGATTAAGAGCGGTATTATTACAGTTTTCTTTAAATTATGTTTTATGTCTAATATCACCCAAAAGGGCGATAGGAGAGAAAATAAGTAGTGAAGAGAATGTTGTCTCTAAATATATATATATATATACATTTATAAGTGTGTGTGTGTGTCTATGTGTGTCTGCGTATGTGTTAAAATACGTATTAATTTCTCTCGCCAATCATGGAAATTGGAAATAAAATGATTGGATGAAATGGATGAAATGGATTAAATACATTTAATTAAATTCAAAGAATATTAATAAAACATTACTTTGGGATGAAGTTAATATTTTTGCTAAGGTCTTAATATCGCATTTTTGTTATATATTCTATTTCATGTTCACGGACTGTAAGTACAAAATAGAATAATACATCAGGACATCCACTGTCTATGAAGGATTCATAAATTTATATATTTTTTCAGTTTTTAAAATGCGTGTAATTTTTCTAATATTTTCAAGTATATACACGCATGCATGACATAATGAGATTACGCTAGATCCTATTAAAAATTCTGCTGAGGCTTAGAAAACAATCCCTCCGTATCACATCGGTATCTATCCAATTCATTTGCCAGTTTTATTTTTACATTCTGCATTATTTACCACAAAATATGATTACACATTATTTTAAGCAATAATTAGAAAATTACTGAATTAAAGTTTCGTTTAATATGACTCGTATTTAACAAGATATTTTAACAAGATATTGGTGAGAACGTGTATATGTATGTATTGAAATTTGATAACTTTGGAAATTACATAGATAAGTTCTTACAATCCAAGTCCTGATAATTGTTTATTGAACATGTACGACGAATAACAATTGAGTGCAACGCGTTTTTTTCTGTGAACATGTCATATGAATTCAATGAGTTCGTACAAACATAATGTTCTTGGTCCACTGTGCACTGTGTTTTATATTCTTTACAATGCGTAAACGAAATACCATTTTTAATTAATTCTCCTTACATTTCCGCCGGATAGGAGAGCGCGGCTTTCGCGCTTACGGTTTTTTCTTTTCAGTAAGGCTTGTTCTCTTCTGAACTTATGCATTTTAATTACCATGAGCTGCTCTTCTGATCGACATTATATAATGTTGCACTCTACAAAATGATAAATATCACGAAATTTTTAATTTATGCACACACTTTTGGAACGTCTTAAAACCAGTCAGCCAGCCAGTCTAATCGCGTGGACTTTTGCTTTATCAATTCCTAAAAATAACTCTACTGGGGTTGTTTATGCAAGTATATTATAATAGGGGCGCGTGATTACATTTTACGTTTAATATTACCTATTTTTGTCATGCTCCATTTTTTCCACTTGTAATACGTATTTATGCCAAAACATAATATAATAAACTTTTCCATATATTTAACTTTGGTTCACAAGCTGATTAAATATACATATGCCAGAATAAACCTTGCATTTATTTTTTTCATTGAATAACTGTAATTAATACACTAACATATATTTTTCACATCATTTCCATTCTAATCATATTTCATTTTAATCCCGTGTGCCATTATTTCCTCAAGAATTTCCATTTATGTTATTATTAATGCGTGGATGGAATGGTGAAAATAATATTTCAGGTATTAACAGATTCCTCTTTATGTAAATCCAGTTCTGAATAATCGCTTTCATAACAGGTGATATGCATGAACACGTCTCAGCGGCCCAGCTTAGATATGCGTTTAATTGAATATTCCGTATTAATTAAATTCTGCTTGATATCATAAGTGACTTCAGCCGAGAGCTCTGATGAAATAACAATATTCTAACTGTTGAAGAAACTAAAGGTGTTAGGCGTTCCTATTGTTATAAAATAATGAACCCTTTCAAGTTAGACCAACTGACTGGGTTTCGTTTAATACGATTTTACGACGCCTTTGATGGAAAGAACTTCTATTAGAACATTGTGTGTGTTTTCTTTGTTTATATTTCCACAATATTCGATTTGTATTTGGTGAAGTTTTAACATATTTAATAAATTATTGAAATTAGAAAAACTTAACTGATATAAATCTACGATCGCAGAAATGAAATTTAAAAAAAACTGAAACAAAATTTTCGATTTCACAGATTTTTTTACATAATTAAGCATAGATGATGTTGATGTTACTTTCAAAACAATCACACATTTTTTTTATTTTCCATAATCACCATTTCTGAAATCAGTCGCTCAAAATTTTTTTTTAATTCAAAATTTTCTGAGATCAACAATGTCTTATCGAAAAGAAAACCAAAATAATTACATAACAATTATAAATGAATAATATATTTTATTCTCAATGTATATCAAAACATTTGAACAGCAACTATACGGCAAATTCCCTGACTATATTTTATTATCATCTTAAAAAATTTCTCCCAAACATTAAAAAAGTTCACTAGTCTCATAATACGGGTTACTTAGTCATAAGCTTAAAGCTTTTGTGCCCTTAAAATTTTGCATTTTTTGTTATTACTTATTAGCTGAAAGTTAATTGTTAAAGAGATGGTTGTGGCAAATTTATACGATTCCCTCGTCCTTGAGAGTAATATGCATTTATGTGGATTAGAGAAAATAAAAGTTGGCCATAGGTAGCTCTGTTTTTTTAAATAAACTGAAACTGAAAAAATTACTCTCTTATATTATTTTATCGTATCTGCCCTTAATTTCTCTTCTTAATGATAATATACCTATGACAAATATATGGGAGGCAAACGTCTATGTTGCCACGTTTTTTTTCTTGTTAATAAAAATTACAAACATGCAATGATTTTCGTGAAATGATCCATAATCTTTTGTCTTGATTTATTACCTTAAGTGTAGTTTTTAGAACAATAAAAAAAGCAGACAGTTATATATCTGATCTTTTACAAATACTTAAATTGAAAAAAATATAATGTTTGAACATGATAACTGTATGCCACTTGCATTTACCTTTTCTTTAGGCGATTAAATAAAAAAATAGGCAGACTACATGTTATTTCTTAGGGCGCTTGTTTTCTAACACAATCGACAATTTTTAACACATTTCAATGAGAAACAGAAATGGGTGTTATCATTTATTTTACTTAGTAATTTATTTTTATCCACCCAATACAAAATTATATTATCATTTAAAAATCATTGCCAACAACCAGTCCCATCATATCGCACCCAGAGAACGCATTGAATTCACGATTAAAATGTCACGTTAAATTATAAATTTTACGAAAAGCCAAATATATTTTCTAGCTCTAGTATAATTTCTGCCAATATTCCTTTGCATTTCACTTTTATAAATATGATTCACCTATAGCCTCATTATATTAAAGTTTTATTTTTGTGAATTTTCCACACAAACTACAATTTATTGCATTGCATTTAGGGAAAATCCGAAAAAAATCAAAGGAGGGTCAAATAAATCTACTTGCAACATTTATTGGCCCTCGTTACTGTATATAAGGCTCCGGAAGTGGATACTACTGCACGCAAATTAGGAAATAAAAATGACACTACAAAAACAAACTATATGCAACTATTCTCAGTGATAATATAAAACTTCTCGCAGAAATATTGGACTTGGAATGTACTTACAAGTTTTATGGTTCACATAGCTTTATTTGCCAAGTTAGGTAAAGATCAAAGTTAGAAGCAATGTAAAGCAAAGTAAGGTTTACAAATGAATCTTGAAGCTGGAACAGTTTTATAAATAATTTATTATCGGCGGCAATAAGAAAAATTATCAATAATGGAGAAAATATTATTTCAAACTTTACAGAAAGATTGAAGAACAGGATTTTATGAAATTTAATGAAATTAAGCCCATAAATATTCATAATTTGCTACCCCACATGAATAAAAAAGGAAATATAATTAAAATATAAATACGTGATGACCATACTAGTATATCGAGGAAAATAATCGTTACGTTATGCCTGCAGACTAAAGGATGACAGTCTGTCACACTGGTTTCCTTAAAAACATGTGAAAAAGGAAAAATATTTGGAGGCGGCAAGATTAAAATAAAGATTTAATTCGGTCGTACGGAGTATCAATTAAATAGGCACTTAATAACGATCCGGGAAAGATTTTTTCAGAAAAACTGGACGAAATTTTCAATTAACTGAATTAAAACTTTCTACGTTATTCAAAATGTTTTGTAAGATTGTTCTGTTGGTATCGCAAAAAATACTGGAAATTAAACCTGAAACTTACCATAAAACTAAAGCGATGACTGGATTCAAATTTCTTTTAGAAATTTGCCTTATTTTTATCCCTTTTGTAATATATATATATATATATATATATATATATATATATATATATATATATATATATATATATATATATATATATATATATATATATATATATATATATATATATATATATATATATATATATATATATATATATATATATATATATATATATATATATATATATATATTGCCTAATTTATCTCATATTATACAACATACTTGCATATATATTACAATAACCGTGAATTTAATAGGTTAATAAAAATACGTACTTCAGTTTATATAAAGATATAAACCTTTCAAGGATTATATCTTTATATAAACTGAAGTACGTATAAAATTCTCGTAATGCCAATTCTACTCGTGTCTAATAGGCTTCATTTATTTATAAGTTATCGAAAATAATTTTGTCATCAAGACTGGTTGGGCTTATGATGTCATCAATTCGTTAAAATATAATATTTGTTTCCAACAGCTTCTTTTAGAAGTCAAGTTGAACGAACGTAATTACAGGGTTTCATTTGAAACAAGCGTATGGAATTTAGTAGCTAGTATTTGTAGTAAGTGTAGAAATTTTATAAGCATTTCATACAATCTGCAAAAATATTGAAAGTATAGAACTGACGCCTTACATTTAGAAAAGTGTTAAAACTGAAGGTTTACTAAAAACCAAGAAACCAAATTTTTTTTATAAATATTAGTTTTGATGATTACTTAAAAATAAATTGCAGAATATTTCAACATAAATTTGTGTAAGTCAAAACTCTTTTTAATATATTTCTCACAAAAAATTATGTTAAGATGACAAAAAAATATATATCAATTTTTACACCTGATTTTTGAAACTTTCACGCATATTTTTTTATATTTATTAAGTTTCTATTAAAAAAGTTACAAATATAGATTTAAATACTCAAGATTTTTCCCTAACGAAATTCTGTCTCTTTGTCAGGTAGAAACAATTTTCTATGTCATATCAATCACAAGAATTTTGGTTTTCGCATAAAAGCTCCGTCAGTTTGGGCCATTTACGATTGCACGGGAATGAATTTGACCATATCCGGTCTTCTAAAATGAGACATGTCATAGCATCTCTAGTTTGCTCATGCATGTAAAGAGTTCCACCAATGAAGGAAGATGGCACTACAAACATGTTTTCCAGCTCTGAAAACTTTACATTATTTCTTGTCATGGCATCTGTAAAATTTAATCTTTTGATATCAATTTGTCATTTGTGTAAAAATCTGTGAACTATAATAGTCCGGTGGAGGTCCACAGACACTCCCCGAACTCTAACGCGGACAAGAATACACTTTGACATTCATTATATTACGACTTAAAGATTAGAGTAAGAATAGACGAATTATCAAAAAATGGAGATAAATAATAATAACATTACTCACAACTTTCTTTCTATTTATTATTTTAATGACACAAACTAAGTGTAACCTAAACACTAGTCATAGATTATATCTTAAATTTGCCGTGAAATAAAATAAAATCTAAAGCAAGTTATTTTAATTTTATACTAACGTATGCTTTAAAATTTTGTAATTTCGAAAAATAAAGTAGAGCGAGTTATATCTAAAAGATATAACTCGTCCTACTCGCTCGTTGAACAATTTATTTCCGAATCCATGACTATTAGAGACCAGTCTATTTAGAGACTAGGGTTTATTAAATATGGGGAATATTACAGACCAGACTATTTGTTACGTGGCCACTGTCAAAATTAAAATTATGTAAATAACTATGTAGGTAAGAACTACGAATAGTAAGTATAATTACTATTCGTAGGTCCTTATTTTGTGTTCAAGAAAACGCCATCGAAACGAAAGTAAACAGTGAGTATATTAAACTCGGCTTTACTTAAATAGAAATAAATACGGAGACTAGACTTCAATGCATAATATGTGCGAATATTCTTACCAATGATGCTTTAAAGTCGGCAAAGTCATTTCAAAATCGCATATCCTAATTATTGTGACCATCCGCGTGAATTCTTCATAAACAAACTAATGAGTCTAAAAAAATTAAATTTTGACGTAACGGAACGTGTTATACAGTATCTGAAAAAACATTGGCTACGTTATTTGAAATTTTAAAATAGATTGCTAAATCCAAAAAAGCAAACACAATCGACAAATCTATATGCTTTAAGCTTTGTATGCTTAAAGCTGCCCGAAGAAATTTTAGGGCAGGAAGCTCAAAAGGAAATTCGTGAAATTCTGCTGTCAAACGACACAGTGGAGTCATGTATTCAAAAAATTTCAAATGATATTTAAGAACAAATTATTGGCATAATGAAATGTTGTCCTTATTTTGGGCTACAATGTGATGAGTCTACCGACGTTTCACAATGTTGTCAACTACTTTTATATAATTTTATGACAATAAAACGTTTAAAGAGAAGTTATTATTTTCTCAAGAATTGGAAACGACATCGCAAAATGTAGACGTTATAGATGTAATAAGCCAATATTTCGGGAAACATAGGCTTATGTGGTAAAATGTTGCTGAGTTATGTACGGACGGTACTCCTAATATGCTCTATACATTTAAAACAAGAATTAAACTTGAAGGTTTTTGGGTCCAAAAAGCAATTTTTTTCCTGTAATTCGGAAAATTGCTTTGTTATCTAACTTTATTTTGAACTACATACTTATGCGAGCAGGGATTCATGACACATTTAATAATTAAAAATAATCATCGAAATCGTTGCCGATATGCGTTTTGCTTTATTAGCATCAAACCAAGGACTCATCTGTTTGTAAATAGTATATAGTCACAAAAATCACACTAAAATAATATAATTAATGTAACATTTTACAATAAGTAATAGTTTCAATAGTTTTAAACAATGTTATACGTATTTTGCTCATAGTACAATTTTATAATAATTTATATAACCGCCGAAGAGTTGGTGGTCCTTGGCAAGGCAAAAATTTAATCAAATGATCATCACTAAAAGATTAGAAACCACTGATTTAGGTAGTATAAAAAAATCGTAATGAAGTATCGTACTTCTTTACGCTACTTTTCTTTATTTTGCACCACCCTGATATTCGTTTCATATATAATTTTATTTTTATAGAGGAAATACGAATATATAATTAATGTCACAGACCTTGGTTTAACTCATTCATTTTTTCCTCAGTGTCCAACATTTTCTTCTCTACTTACTTTTTTATATACACTACTTTTGCGAGTATTTCTCTATCCATATGTTGAATGTAACCAAAACTATAATCTTTTAGTTTTGGTTTTCAAAGAGTTACAAAAATGTACTTTCATGAACATCGCTTTTTTATTGAATGCTTTGTATTGGTGGTTTCATCATCGTAAAGGGCACCTGATTCATAAGTTTATTTGATGAATAAATTAAAAAACAAATTATTATTAAGAAAAGAAAAATGTTATTTTCACAGAACGGAAAGAAATAAAAAAGTATAAAAAATAAAAGTACAGGAAAGAAAATAACTGTTCATAATTGTGCCTTAAAACCAATAGATAGCCAGAATTAGAACAAACTGGAGAAAATTAATCTTGGATGAGACAAAGATTAAAGATAAATTTGCTTCAGCTGATATTAAATCTTTGGGAAATATTTCTGTGAATTAATATACGTAATTAATTAACACGCATTCAAGTTCATTTTAGGAAAAAAATAAATATGTTAAACACTCTCAGCGTTAGTTAGACATTGCACAAATATTTCGCATTTTGTGAATTAATATTGTGAATTAATATAGCCACATTAGAGGATCATTTTCATACACCTGAAACATACGTGCGTAACAAATAAAATATATTTATTTACTGACAACTTTACTGAGGGTAAATATTTAATAGTAACTTGTTGTTGCAACATACTTTAAACTTTTATAAACGCTATTTAATTATGTGCCTCAATATAAGGTTAAATGTATCTAATGACTAGTTTTAATATATTTAAAAGACAATGATCATTTTAATTTGGCAAAATAGCAAAAAGCTTTTATGTCTAATTTAACTGACGATTAGGACAACATTTTTTTCACATTTTTTATGACTGGGTTTAAAATACTAAAAGTAACTTCCTGCAAAATTTAATTCCAAAATATTTAATAAGATAAACGTAGCGACAACAAAACATATTTATAATCGATATAAAAAGCGAATTTATAAGTATTTCTAGTGAAAATAGAAAAAAAAAAGAAATGGGGAAAGAAATATTAAGGAGGAATTAAATGGGATGCTTATATAAGATAGTCAAAAGCTAAGGAATACTGTAAAATTATTATTTTACTATACATTACCCAAATGGAAAAGTTGCGTTTTGTCTGGCTTGCTTGAAATAAATACGTCAATTTCAATTTTCAGACGACTTACCGAAAGTATCGTATTTAGTTTATGTTACTTGTCTATTTTGTAAGCCTTATAGAACTGAGTACGTTTAAAACAGTAAACAATTAAACAGATTAAAACTATTTAAATTTAGTATTTCCTTGGCACGAAAAATCATTCAACAAAATTTTTAAATGATTCGAAAGAATAAATCAAATTCCAAACAAATTGAATAATATAAGACTTAACGAGTCAATTTTGATGTTGTTTGCTTAAAGAATTCAGAAAAAGTTATTGAAAAATATATACTTTCAACAAAATGTATAAAAATATTGCCTGAGTACCTAAGGAACGATAGTGAAAGTAATTCAAGAAGAGTGTTTTCAAAGAAATTTTCGTGAATAAACACAAATTACTAATGTATTAAAAATCGAAGACTACAGGTATGTTTATATACGTAGGTACGTAAGTATGTACTTCCGTATGTACACTTGCAAAGGCTTATAAAATCTAAAGGAAGCTCCGGTTGACTACGGATTTATTTATTCGATAGTGCTGAATCGAATAAAAAAACGATTAGTTCCCAAACTCGGAAATCCATTCAACTGTTGAATTATGCCACGGAAAAAAGTACTTTCATCAACCACCTTACCTAGGATTGGTCCACGTAACCTTTATTTTTTAATAAAAAAGAAATAAAAAAACAGATTTGTATTCGAAAAGGTATTTTTAAGAATACATACCTTTCGAGAGAGAAAAAACTCTTTTTAACGTTTTTACATATTTGAAGCGGCCTCAAAATATATTTTTAAAACATATTAAATATGGAGCCACTTTTACATATAAACATCAAACTTCTATCGTATTTCATTTGGAATTACAAGCCTTTAACGGACAGACGATGTTGCCGCAATAATACGGCTCCGAGTTTAAAACTTTTTGAGTACGCAACCCTAAAAACCAAAAAGGTGTAGATCGCACCAATAACTAATTTCGAGACATTGAAGTCGTTATCTATATAAAGAATATTCAGATATATTATTTATGTCGTTGAGTTCTCATAAAAATTATTATATACTGAATTTCCGGACGCCGAATGTAAATGGGCTTCATATATTTTCTAATAAAAGATATGAGTGACAATAAAATTAATTCTTCCCACGTCATAATTTTGTTACTTACTTTTGAACATTGTCATTTTTCATTACTTGGTTTAACAATTATGTTAGTTATATTCAAAGTATTGGTTCAATCGGCCAAATTAAGATACATTTTTTTTAATCTAATGGAATTTAACATACATACTTTTTTCAATATTTTTTGTAATTTTACGGTTTATAAAAGTAAAGTGTAATTTTATGGATGGATACGAAAAATATTTTGCGTTCAGATTTTGAGGAAATGTTTTTATTAATAATCTTTGATAAATCATCGGCATAAATTTTGAGAACATGGAAAATTCTGCTGAAGGTATTAAAATTCAATATAATTTTAAAATATAATCGAATTTTATGACGTAAAGAGATGTCATGATTATTATGATTACATACTCATAGATACGAAATATTCTGCTTCACTTATAACTAAGAGATGTTTACTCTCATAAATTTGTTTAACGCGTGGAAGATTATTTAGTTTCATATTTTAAATTTATGTTTATGAGAAATAAAAATTATTTTTAAAGAAAACCTTTTATCATGGAAAAATATGTGTTTTTAATATTACGCGAAGTAATAAAGTCATCATCTCGAAATGTTTATATAATTACTGTTCGAAAAAATTACATTTTGGATCATATAAATAATACACTAAATGAAAATGTGAAGAAAAACATTTTTTCATCACGTCAAAATATTACTGGTCAACGTGTACAATATTATATAATGATGTACAATATTATGAAATTATTTTCTAGATAGTTATGCGCTGTGAATAATGTTTGAAGTGAGCAAGCAAACGCATTTATAAGGAAAAGAAGTGTTTACATTGTCAAAACTAGTCTTCAAAATCAGACATAGCATAATAGTATAAGTCTCCTTATTCTCATCATCAATTCCTTTTTAGCGTACTGTCTGAAAAATCTAATATAAAAGAACATATATAACGAGAAACGTATTAGACACATGAAACGCAAAACTTTTATTAACATAACTTTGATGAAAGTTAGTTAAGATAGTATATATAATACTTATCATCAAATAATAAGTTTGTAATAAGTTTCCTCATCTCGTAATAATTAAAAACCAAATGTAGTCCTCAATATTTACAGCTTTCGGCTACGGGGCTTTTAAAATAAAGCAAAAGGATCGACTTAACTGGCTTCATTCTCCAAAATTTAAGTACTAATTCTATAATATTAAAGTACCGCGTAAGACTAATTAAGAATAATCAATTCTCTAATTTAAAGATAATAAGCTGATATGACAATGTGCTTCAGCACATTGGTGTACAATAGTTATTTTATGAATAAAAGATTTTAATCACTTGAAGAAAAATAGCATGACAAACATATTATTATTAACTTGTAGTTATTTAATTAGATAGGCAAATACCATTGATCTGTTGTTCCTTTTAGATTTACATTTCATATATTTATTTATAAATTTGAAATTATACACCAGCTTATGATTAAAAATTACTGACGATTAAGTGTTCATTGTATTAAAACGTATCAGTTGATGTTAAATGCTTTAAAATAGGAGCAAAATGGAAATTAAGACAATTACATTAAAAGTTTTTCAGCCTTTTGGTTGATTTACCGATAAATATTGGTAAGTTATCAAATTAGATGGACATTTTCAATTCGATTTTAAAGAAGAGGTTTTTAGTTAATCATCTTAAAATTAAAAATCATTTATACTATATATTTATTAGTTACGCCACAAAATTACAAGGTTATTATTTCCTATTTTGTTAAATGTGAGAAGATATAAAAATGTTTAATTATATTTTCATGAAACTTTAATTATCAACTTCCGAAACTCCCATAAACAAGAAAGAAAGAATATAAATGCTTTGCGGCGCGAGGGTACAAAACTTATGTGGATATTAGTAACGTATGTAGAAATAGCCATATTTATAAAACCAAAATAAATACGTATTATGTGTATTTATAAGCCAGTGTTTGTCTTCATTGTGTGTTTGCCTTCTACCGCAATGGATAGATAGGTTTAAATGAAGTAAAATATGAAGATATAATAATGATCGAAATAAGATCAAGCACTATTCAAATTATTACTTAATTACCTTTTATATTACATAAATATTAATATTGATCTAATATTAGCAATTATATAATTAACAGTGATTTGTGTTTCTCTTATAATAAATTATGATAAATGTGCAAAAAATCATTAAAAACTTGTTTTCAATTCTCTACTAGATGGCGGTGTGTCATATTAAAAATATTTTTAATTTGAAGAAGTTAGTAAGTGCAGTATAATAATCACTATACTATAAGATGGGTTCTTCTTAGGTGTATTCCAGAGAGAGTTAGCTTGAAATTTGCTAATACACTATAAAAAGATTATAACGACGCTCACTTATAGAAACAATATACAATAATACGAAATAAAACTTTGTTATTTCGTAAATTGTACATTTGCAGACTAGACAACAAATAAGCAAAATACACGTCTTTAAACGAAATATATTCTCTGGAGAAACAGTAAGGGTCAAAACGCACATAGTCAAAATTTCTTCTCACTTTTCGTATTAACGTTTCGATTTTGGGCCACTTCTGTCCAACATTTCATTCTGATTGTATTTGGAATATTTTCTACTAAATTAATTTGATTAAAAATGAAACCATTTGCCACTACAGCTAATACTATGTGTATTAGAACGCAATTAAAATAAAAGCTTTCAAAGAACATTTGACCTCGTGTAGACCTTAATAATCTAAAGAGCGCTCCGAGGTCTGAATTAGAGAATAATACAAGTACCTAAAAATGAGAAAGAAGAAATATATGAGTGGTTATAATATAGCGATAGCTTTAAATTATTGGCTGCGTCCATTTAATCTACAAACTAGCCATTTATTCTTATTATTAGCTCGTTTGCAATCACGTAATCAACTATTTTGAATGTTTTCTTTATAAGACCACATGTTCTTCCATTATTAAAATAAATAAAAACAAGCAAAGTAATAATTTTTTTATTCGCTCTTTCTCAGAATATGAGAAAAATAGCGGGCAATCACATGAACAATTATAAGTATCGATCCTAATGTTCTCAAATTCAAAAAACTGTCTGGAACGAACTCGCACTATGAAGATCCGTCTACATTTATGAATTAAGTTATTTATAATATAGAGCGCATAATGTTGCTAATAACTATTTAAATATTTAATTTTTTCACAGATATATAACCTACTATATCTTTCACAGACATAAAAATATGGCGGATATTTCAAAAATTATAATTCTGAATTATAAAACCTTTGTAGTTTTCCTATTATCTCCTCATCAGGTTTTATCAACCTTTTTTTGAAGGTTGGTGGTTCACTAGCTTGGAAAAAAAGGAAATGCTCTATTTTTTAGAATATCTTCTTAAATGTGCAATTAAAGCTAATGGAAGGAATATTTTTTGCTTTCCTGAATATTTAAAATTTAATGCAAAATATATTATTAAATAAGATGTATTACTAAGCCAAACTTCAAGTTTCTAAGTCGCATACTTTCTGAGAATAACGGCTATGATAGACGGACTGACAGACACTGCAAAGGTCTTACAAAGGTTTCGTTTTTTCAGTTTGAGGTATGGAATACTAAAAATGGATCATAAGTAACGTGGACTGGTTGCAAGGATTATTAGAGTACCTAACAAAAACACAAGGTGTAATCAGTTGATTGTCCGTAAAAGACATCGTTGAGCTTGATCTATTGTCGCTATCAAGATTGCTGTGTAATGGAGCTATGGTGATCCCTTTCACTAATGAGTCTGCGATTGACAAGTTGTGATAGTGACGGTAAACGTAATGCGGTATATTCGCTGTTAGTTGGTGATTATACTCAATTTCTTCGCTGATATAATTTTCGATTTCGAATTATACATGAAAATATTTCCATTTTGATTGCTGCTTAATTCTGCTTGTCTATGTATGTCTACATAAAACACGTCTACGTTAAAATTTGGAAAGTGGAAAAAGCTGTTTTTATATTAATAATTTTATCAATGATACTTCTCTCTCGATTACAAATGAAGAGAAAAGTATCATTAATTAGATTAATCCAAGGTGGTAATGATGTAAACTGGAGTATAATTTTTCCATCTAAGCCTATAATTGACCCATATTTTTCCGACCCAAACTTCAGTCTTTGAATTATTTTTCTTTTTATCTTCAAGGTATTTGATATACTTTAAAATATTTTGAAATTAGAGAACTTTTTAAAATAATTTACGTAAATCAGAATGTTTAATTAACCCATATTTTTCAGGTTATATAAATTTAAGTAACTTTCTGCACTATCTTTTATGTGTCTTAAATGTTAAATTTTTCATACCATTTTTAAAATTTCAATTGTGAAAACATTGAAACTGACACTATTTTCAAAATATTTTTATACTATTTTTTTAAATTTTTCTTGTCCCCAATTTGTCATATTAAGTGTTTGATTCTATTTATACAAGTTATATGGTTGTGGTATATATCAATCTTCCACAACCTTCTGCAATTCATTATTGCACTTATTTCTTTCGTTTATAGATTTTCTGTTAATATAATCCTATTCGTAAGTTCAAACTATGCGTTCATCTTATGGCTTACATTAAATGGTTATTTAAATAATTAGTCCTCCTTTAGATTTTCCTCCTCCTCTGATGTATCTTGTTCTCCATCCCGGTTCCAGGTAAAATATTAATTGTAGCAGTATAATTTTAATTGATTAAAGTATTCAAAACTATGCTACATTGAGTTATATATTCGCAAGTCTGGTTCTGCTATCAGCACGGTTTCTACCTACATTAAATTTTTCATTAAATCCTGATATTTATGCTTCTCTATGAAAGATTTCTCTGGGGACTCTTGTCCTCAATCCGGTTTTGGGTAAAATGTTAATACCTATATCAATATTATTTTAATTTCTTAAAACATTCGAAACTATTTGACATTCAGTTTATATTTGCAAGTCTACTTCCACTGTCAATATGGTTTCTTCCCATGTAAACTTTTTCATTAAGCCCTTATATTTATCCTTCCGTTTGAAGATTTCCCTGATGACTCCTATTTCCATTACCAGTTTCAGGTAAAATATTAACTATTGTAGCAGTATTATTTCACTTCATTAAAGGATTCCAAGTAATTTTATATTGTGTCATATTTGCAAACATAGTTCCGCTACCACCACGGTTTCTTCAATATTAAATTTTTTGAAATAAATCCTGATGATTATGTAGTTGTTTCAAATATATCCTTTTGTGACTCTTGTTCTCAATTCCGGTTCTGAATAAAATATTGACAACCACATCATTATTATTTTAATTCCGTAAAGCTTTCGAAACTATTCGATATTCCGTTATACAGTCGCAAGTCTAGTTCCACTATGGACACAATTTTTGCCCTTGATCCTTCCATTAGAAAGATATCCCTGACTACTACTATTTTTAATGCCAGTTCAAGATAAAACGATAATAATAATATTAGTATTATTTTATTTTGTTAAAGCATTTGAAACTATCTTTTATTACATTATATATTTGCAAGTCTAAATCCGTTACCAAGACGGTTTTTTCCCTAATTGTTTAAATATCAGAGACCTTACATATTTCGTGGAAATGTTGTGTCTTATTCTCAATATTTATATTTTTAAACAACATTCTTTACCAAATATTTTTGAATTTCAAAAATATATAGGAAAATGTAATTTAGGGTCAGCCAATGTAATAATTTAATTCCTCTTTTTTTCTCATTTTGATAAATTACCTGCTTCCCGTTATCGGAGTTGTTGCTAACCTTTTGTTTACGATTTGAAACTCTACTTGGATGTGGATAACCAATTAAATATTGAGAAATATTAACGTAATATTTTCTCAGTACTCTAAGGAAATATAAACAGTAAAATACATTCATCTAAACGCGTCGCTTTTGTACAATGTCTTAATACACATAAAATTACACTTAAAAGGGTTCTACTTATGATCACGATAAGATTATCAATGACCGCCTCATATTTCACAATTATATCATCAAAACCTGTTGAAAGGCCTATTGACTGCGGCTTCATCGAGAAAAATAGCGAGATTCGGTTCTAGATTTTGCACCTTCAAGATATTTAATAAAAATGTTTATTATACACGTTTCACTCTCTATTGACATATTGCCCCAGAATTATTTATTATAAACAACTCCCGAGTGTTACCCAGCAGGAAGTATGCAATTTTGCGCCTAAAAATATTTATATATTAACATGAATTAAGAACTATATGTTTACTAAGTTTTAATAAAATCTATCCAGTCGTTTAGATGTAATTAAGCGACAAATACTCAAACACGCATTTCATAGAATCAGCACTCCATGCTGGTAACGCCGTGGGTAAAAACGCGTGGGTTTACAAGTAAGTCAAATTTGATGGCGATTTGCAGTTTGGTTGCAAAATTATTACGTAACAATATTAACATTCTTAGACATTCAGATTAAAATCAGGTTAATATATATATATATATATATATATATACACACACATATATATATATATATATATATATATATATATATACACATATATATATATATATATATATATATATATATATATATAGTCGAATAGAAAAAATGACGACAAAAGGAAAAAAATAGTGATATTATTAAGGAACAAATTAAATTTGCCTAAGAAAAATATGAAATTTAATGAAAAAAGGATAACAATTCATAAAAATAAAATGTTTTATTATCAGATTGGCTAATTAATTTTTAATAATAACCTGTGCTTACAAATAATGTGTTGGAAAATATATTTAACTAAGAAATCTAAACATATTTTTAACAGTTTTTGAAGAGCATATTTTGCAGTGTATTATCTAGCTTCGTCATGTAGAAAATAAACTTTACCCTGTTGAGTTTGTCATCTAATCGACCTAATTCGTGACAGTATATCACTTAGGGTAATAAAACATTTATGAATACTTAATATTTCTGTTAAATTATGTACAAAAATTAAAAATATTATCAACTATGTCAATATATTAGCTAGTATATTGTTGACAGGTATAAAAATATCGAATATTTCTGAAAAATTACGATAATTAGAATCGTGGCTGTTAGTTTTCCGGCAAAGTTTAAGCAGATAAATAATGATGCGGAATTTTTCATAATTTTGACTTAGGTGTGTGTTTTACTAGAAGTTAAAGTGTATCTAAATCTATTTTGTTTGAAATCCCAAAAGTAAAGTTTTGGAAGCCTTGCTATTCACAATTTTGTGATATGCTACAAAATAAAACAATTAAAAGAAAATGAAAACTTTTCATTTGAAATCTAAAATATTTCCTAATTAATATTTTTGGTAATTAACTATTGAGATTTAACCCACGGTTAATGTATGTTTAACCTTTTTTAAGGAAAACGAAAAAAGTAGTGATTTGTGACTTATCCCTGTTCTGCGTTAAATGTGTAAGTATAAACTTGATTCATAAAAAAATTATGTCTCGGGCTGACGTCATTACATTTTAGTCCTAATCATTGAATTCACATCTGATTTTTTGTATGGCTATGATTAAAGCGAGTTTAAAATATATGTATTATTTTAATTGTAATTTAAAATGAATAATAAGACCGTCCACAAATAATTTGGCTAGCGTCATTGAATTCCCAAAACTTATCCACTCAAGGATATCGAGAATTTTATTTTCATAATTTTCTTTTATAAATATTGAACGATTTATCTTCTTATTCTCTACCCAAATTGGGATACTTATGGAGTTATTTCAGTATCTGTGCGAATTTGTCTGTTTGTACATAGGCACTTTTCCCAGAAATCATTAAATTATTAATACGGAAACTAATAACGGAAATAACGCTAATTGGATGTCGTTATTGGATGACAGAGCTTCTAGTATACCTAAAAAAATTAATATGAATTAATAAAATACATTTTCCAATAATTAATTTAAGAAAAATACAAGAGACGAACAGCAATAGCAGCTCTGACTGTATATATATTTTAATACTATTATTATTTTAATCACGTATAAACACGACCTAAGAATGCTAAACCTGAATGGGTATTTAGTGAATAATATATAAATAAATATTTTTAGTACTTCCTAACAAGCGATATCTGATTTTTATTTATTGCATCTCACTGTATTCTAAAATATATTTTGACAATCCAGATTCAATTTGGCACAACGTTGACTACGTTAAAAATTCAATTTGAATATAACGACCATTAGACGAAATACATTAGTTAAAAGACTGCTAATAAAAAAATACAGTTTTGTAATAGTACTAACATTTAATAAACATTTTTTTTTAAATGTTTTTCATTATTTAAGCATTTAATCCGCGTCACTATCTTCATCTATAACTGATTCCGCTCGCGGAGCTAATTTCGCTTATCATTCAACATCAACAACAACAAAATTATTATCAGCATCTATAACTGCTACTAATGCCACCCAAACTTTTTTTCATGAATAAAATATATACTTTCACTCTTTTCAAGGGCTCGATAAACAATATGCTTACCATCGGTAGCACCGGTGCAGTTAGAAATTTCCATTTCATTGTAAATTTCTCTTCTTTTCTCCTTCGATCATCTGTGACAATTTTATGGGCGACAATATATCCTACAATGCCCGACATATTTCCAAGATAATATTATGCATTGTTTCAAATTCCATTCGATAATCATATGCTATTGATCTCAGACTGCTACTATAAAATAAATATCTGTAAAGAAATAAGTTATTATAGTTGTTAAAGACTAAAATAATAAAACTAATTGTAAGTATTTTTTTTATTATTTCATTTGAAGAATGCTAGAAGAAGTTGATTAAAACTCGTGAGAAATATAGGAGATCTATTAGAAAAAGCGGAAATATCTAAAGAGGAAAACAGTAGAGCCCTAGGGCTGATGCTGCGATAACATTGATTTGGTATATAAAATATGTAGTTGCTTTTGTTTTTACCCGAATATTTCATAGACAAGATTGATAGATCAAGATTAATCAACCTATTGCCAGATCTGCAAGAGCTGGTAGCACAAAAGACAAGTGATGATAAAAGTAGGTTAACACAAAGTAAATATAATGTCTCAACTGCATTATCTTAACCGGGAAACAAAAGAACAAGAGCAAGTAACGTGTCAATAGACTGGAGTGAACTATATTTAGCAAAAGTATCAAATGGTTATTTGAAAAGCAACAAAGATAAAGAAGTGTCTTTCGCAATACATTTACTAATTTATTACAGTCATTAAAACTCATTTTATAGTCAACTTCACACCTAGCAGAATTGGCAATCAAATCGATAAATTGCGTCACGCAATATCCAATATCTTCTCTCAGTTTCAAATATATAGCTTTCAAATGTATTGTCGGGATGCTTTCGCAAGGTTAAAGATACTACATTAAGCTTCCGCGTGCACAGATATGCTGAAGAGCGCTGACGCGTGTGATGCGGTTCGCTGCGTACAAGTGTAGATAATATCATCAGCTAAAATACCGATCCATACTTACAGATGGGGGACAATCTTAAGAAGTAAAGTGTTGCTTGTTAGAAAGTATAAGAAGAAGTTTATTTTTATTAAAATGGTTATTTACATATTTTCCTTAATATACAACTACAGTTATTTTTCAAATTAATTTTCTCCATCTTCATAATTGTCAAATAGCTTGACATATTTTTTTTTACAAAAGTTTCATTCTATAGTTTTTTCGAAATATACATTTTAATAAGAGTTAAAATTTCATATAATAGCACTAAACGTCATGATAAATAAAAAATATCCAAAGTCCAAAAACAACCCAGCTATATTAATTCATTCTTCTCTAATTTCATATTAATTCCTTTGTTATAAATAGTTACATAACATATTAATAAGTTATATTGGATTTTGAGGTTTTCTGAAACTATATAATACATAATCTGTCAAAGGCTGCAAGAATAGAAGAAACGCATAACGAAGAGGAAACTTTGGTGACAACAGGATTCAAAAGAACAATTATTCTTAAATTGGGTCCATTTAAATCACAGCAACCGTTTCCAAAGAATTCAGAGACAAGGCGATATTTTTCAATCTTTCTTTACTCATATTCAAAAATAGCTGGTATAACAATTGTAAAGTTATAGTTATGTCATTCCAATATTTTAAACAAACCATATTGCTATTCTGTCGGTTGTTGGCAGATCGTTCAAGCGGATCGTATTTCTTCTCATGGATTAATAGTATTTCTGTTAGAAGTAATTTTACACAAAGTATGTGACCATGAAAACTCATAGCATATTAACATGGGTCTATCTTATGAAAATTAGTTACCAGAAAATACGATTGATATTCATATGGAAAACGAAATTAGAGGCAAAATAACTTTCTGGAAAAATGTATTTCCTACCGTCATGCAATTTACATTTAGGAAGTCACGATTCTAAATCTAGTAATTTCATGTCAATTTTACACTTATTATGTAATCACCATTCTATTTTAGAAGAACTTTTTTTAAGGCAAAAGGGTGCAATATATTATTTAAGTCCGACGATTCAAAATTAGGTTGTTAGTTTGCTTGGAAACGCAGTTAGGGGAAATGTTGTTTTAACTTTTTTGTCTTTTTTCGATATATCTCAATAAAAGAAAATAACGATGATGACGATGATGTACCTAAACACATAAAAATCTTCAATTTTTTTTGGGTTCATAAAGGTGCCCAATTTTACTGCAGAAGAGCTTAGAATTGAAATTTTGAATATAATCGCAGAACTGAAATTTATTTGTCCAAATGTAGAGTTATGTCGGACATATAGGGAAAGTTAAAAGCCCTAATAAAAAAGCACACACCAAACGTCGATTTTGTAGTACACGTATTAAATTTGGTCTTAAGTGTATACTGGAAAACTTATTACATGAAGTGTCACAATTTTTCAATAATTTGATATTCAATAATTTGATATCCATATTTTTACAATAGTATGCAATTCTGGGCAATAGTGAGCAATGATCTATCTGAAAAATATAAAATTACCTTTGGAAAGGTATGGCCTACATGACGGTCTATATATTCAATAATTTGCTAAACAAGTCCAAAAATCTAGTAAAAGAATGGGGTGCAACTACTGTTTAAAAAAATAAAAGAAGAAAGATAACGATGCGCTTTTCTGATAAGTTATCAGAAGATGAGAAAAAATTCAGGTCCGGAATCATACTTCAAAGTCATGGATGATTTGAGCAATACGTTCAAAGTCGTGGAACCAGTTAAACTCTTTTCTTTTTCAAACGAAGCAATAAAAAGGGAAGCCGAAAAACAGACCAACAAATATGATATGATAATTGATCTCTATGCATAATTAATTGCTTTAAAGAGATATTTAAAATCTTCAATTTGGAGAATTTTTTCTATTGACTCACAGAATTATTAGTAATAAATTTCAATAGCTCTGTTTTCCAGAGGTTATAAGAGCATGCTTACTATTTTTGACCTTTCCGGTAACAAACTAAAAAAAGCTTTTCTAAATTAAAGTTATTAAAAATCACCTGTAAGACATCTATGGGGCAAGAACGGTTACCGGACTTACCAACACTATCCATAGAAACAAATTAACTTAAGAAACTATATAATCTTCAGTTATGTTTGTGTATAACTTTGCAGAAAAAGGAGCAGAAAAGTACCCATTTAATTACTGCAATAATATTTGAGGAGTTTTGTAATATATGTATTATAAATAAATATATGTATATATATATATATATATATATATATATATATATTTATTTATTTATATATAGAAGTTTTTCACAGTTTCAAATATATTTTATAAAACCCAGTGTCTTTGTTATTTTACAAAAAGGGCCCTATTTGCGAGGCCCATTTAGGATTAACTATGCTACTGGAGGACGCTAATAGTACTTGATACCGAAGATATTACTTCTCTATCTTGCTTAGGAGATATTTAAAAAAGTGTTCGATGATACCTTTTTTACGTGCAATATATCTAAGTAAGCGTTTAAGGTGGGAAAATGAAACTGAATGTCGGTGTTATAGTGCTATAGTACACTCTACAATTTATTATAGAATGGTTTCTGATGTATTAATCAAAAACAAAAATATTAAAAAAATGTAAATGTATAATTTCATCATTCGATTTCCAGCAGATCTAATTGCATTACCACTTTGAAAAAAATACGTAATATTTGCTTAATTATCACCTCATATCATACCAATTTTCGTTAAAACCCGAACAGTACGATACAGCGAGAAAAAATTTAAATTAAACATACTCTACAACCACTACGTAGACACATTTTTATTTTCTTTTTAAATTTAACATTGAATTTTCAAAAGGCTGTAGCAGAAGTCTTATCTCAGTAGTAAAAGCTAATATTTATAAAAGAAAGTAACTTTTATTAGTCACAATTCTCATTTTGGATAATTTCGACGAGCTCGTTTGGAAAAAAAATTCATAATATTTCTGCTGAGCGAAATATACGAGATTTATATCTCGCATTTGAGAAATAATATATGATTGTTGCCACGTGGGAGCAATATCCACCTATTCCGGTTTCCATGTGCACCGTCACAGCAACAATGTTGCATATCCATGTGAGGAACTTTATAAGTAGGCACTTCATCTGCAGTTCGCAATATTTTCTTTCGTTTTCCATTCTTTTTCAATATAAATTCATAATTATTGCATTCCCCAGATAAAGCCGAACTATTTTACATCACTTCCTTATTCGCTGGATATTATTTATATATTTTTTAAATAAACAACATGTCTCTTAATTAGGAACTTGTGAAACTGAGTAAATAGGAAGAACGAAATTGCACCACAACTATGTGCCATTCACAATTTCGTACGTGAATATACAAATATAAAATGGCATGATCGGCGCGTGGCGCACTGACACACGCGGAGCTATTCCTGAAATTATTCGTAATTACGCGCATACGTAAATCTTTTATATTATAAATCTCGAAGTATATATTTTTAAACGGTGATATTTGTGAAATTGGTTAATATAATAATAACGATTACGTTTAAATACAATTTTCAATGGACCATTTTTTTCGACTGCTGTACAACTTGGATTTAAGGAAACTTGGCACGCTATTAGGTGACACATATATAGATGTTAAGTTTTTTTTTCAATACTGCTCTATATCTCAAAGAATAAAATAAAAAAAGGTTTCCTAGGTCTAATAGGATATTATAGAAAAATTCATCCTGACTTCGAAAAACTTTTAAAGCTTCTTACATCTTGTTTATGAATAGGTGCTGGGATTAAACTTACCCTAAGTATACAAATTATTTTAAACTTGACAAGAAGTTTTAATTACCATTTACTTCGATCCGGATTTCAAAAAGGAATTCCATTTAAGAACAGATGCCTCCATTTCGCGATTGGAGCTGTCTTTTCCAAAGTGCCCATTAATTCTGATAAGCTGATTGCTTACGCCTCACAAACCCTTAATGATAGTGAAGTAAATTATAATACTGTGAAAAAGGAGTTACAAGCTATAATTTGAGTTACCAAATATTTTAATGTTTATTTATTTGGTAGAACCTTCAATATTTTAACTGACCATATACCGCTGCAACGGCTTATGTCCCTTAAGGAACCTAACTCTAAACTTATACGCTGGATACTTAAATTAGAGGAGTTGAAATAAAAAGTCATTTACTATAAAGACAAATAAAAAACTAATACTGATGCTTTTTCCTGAATAAAAATAACAATGATTTATCCCCATTTTGGAACAGAAAATCTCTTTAGATGAATAGGCGATGAAAACATGTCGATTATCGTAAAAACTAACAAAATTCAACAATAAAAGTCAGTAAGACTTTGATGATGTTTTAGATAATCAAGAAGAAATAGGTAACGTAACTATTCATACATTATAGATTGAAACTCATGCGTTATGCCGTATTAGGTTATAATATACAATTATCGTCCATCGTCTCGACCAAGAAGTGGCTCCCCCCACAATATACAATTATCGTCCATCATCTCGACCAGAAGTCACTCCTTCCAACAATAAATTACCTCATCTCGTAAAAATCCGATGGTCTGCAACTTTTCATAAAATGCCTGCTGTAATACCATAAAAATAATACATCATGGGGTATTCACGCGGTGGATAGGGCGCACAAAGTCCACGTCGATTTTCAAGCATAGGTAAATGTTATTTTAAATGACTTAAAATAATTTTATTTACCTAAAAAAATGTCGGATTACTGTCAATATTAAATGTAGTTAAATATATAACCCATCAGTAATAAATCCAAGTTTAAAGAAAAACAATCTACAAGTGTGACGCAACATAATAAATTTTACAAAGAACATGTGGCTTATAAGGGAAATATGTTATTTAGCTCAAAAATTCATCAGCCGTAAGACACAAAACAATACCTCACTCTATAATTCACAAAGCGACTAAAGATTTAGGTATAAAATTGATAGATGAGACAAACCAACACATTAATGAAAGAAATATGCGCGGGCTGTGTATATTTCTCTTGAGTAAACAAAAAACTGCCCCTTAGTTTAGAAACATTTAAAATAGACCATATATTTTTGTGTTATCCTAATCTAGACGAGCGAAAAAAAATCGATTGGTACTTGAAAATCAAATCATAACCCTCACCAAGACCACTTACTCTTTACTATCAATTTCTATTACTCCATTAATTTTAATGAATGTTTCCGACTCCGTAAAAGTAAATAGCTTGTAAGATTTAATTGACACAAATGTACAGAATATTCCACTGTCAACAACATGCATAAAGAATGGTATCTTCATCTCACTTCTACATATTGTCCATCACAGTATATTATCATCATGCCATATCGTAAACATAATACAAACACTTAAAATTTTATATAAAGTGGACAAACAAATCATTAGCGACCAAATAAATATTTATTAATTGAAATGGAATCATGCTACATAGCTAACTCTGTAGTATTTAGTAACAAACCTAACGCAATTTCTCCATAATATTTCCTAGCTATGAATACAACATCGTATCTACTAAGTTAATGCATGGGATGTGGTTGAATTTCTGAATACATATATATTAAACAATCCAAAAGAGTCTTAGAAGAGTATCCAGATCGAAATGAAGAAATTTAACTTATGTATTTTCTATTCAGGATAAATAAAAGGCCAGGATTTAACGAAGACAATGTTATGACCGTATCATATTATGTAGTCTTAAAGGTCCGATATGTTTACGTATCAAGAAAACCCACTTAGCACATCCTGGTTATAAAGCGCTGATTTCATCAAACTCATTGAAGTTATCAAACTCAGCATTTCGTAGGATGTAAAATTCAACCTTTTCAAGTCAGTTCAATTGATATACAACACTTTGTTTAGTTCTCTCTGTTATTACATATATATGTTAAAATTTTTGTTTCTATTTTCAACTTCGAAATTTCATCGAACAATATTTAAGCGCATTATGCACATACATATATACTTTATTATTTTATTACATGTTATTCTCTATTAGTGCTTTAGAACAATTACCATTAAAATCTTGACAGTGCTCTTTTTCGAATTTACAACGATTTCTTCACTCCTATTGACGTTTGAAACTAAAATAGCCCCAACCGAATCAAATCGATGAAAAGTTTAAAAAATTTCATCTTTTATACTTTTGCACATGCAACTGAACCAATTTTTTAAATATTCAGCACATGACACAAAAATAAACTGTTTTTCTTAGTATCTGCATAAAATGGGTATATCTTTTTCTATATTATGTAATCCTATTATAACATAATAGATAAAAACTTTCCCTAATTTCATCAGAATTAGAAGCAGCTTCAAATTTAATTGAACCTTTGCCAGATATAATTCCATTGAATAAATTACCCACCCCGTCCCATTTTAATTAAAAACGGGAGCGAATATTTCCTAATTTAATTGGGTGAAAACTGGACGGACGAGGTTTAAGTGGTTACAAGTTATTTTCTACAGAGCGGAATAAGGGTCGCAAAATGCAATGTAAATACTTCAGCATTGGGTACTTAAAAGTTTCGATATTAATCAAAAAGAACCGCGTCTCAAATTTGCGAGACTCCTTTATTTGTTAACCTTTTATACGAATTCAAATATGTGCGTTCGACAAATTCATACTCAGTTGATGTTTAATTGGTAATGAATATTAATATTTTTTGAAGTTAATTTGAAAAGTAGGAAAAACGAGGGTAAACGATTTTTGGTAAAATACGAATATATTGTTGGAAAATAATTTTTTTTTATTTTTCTTTCTGCTACCAAAATATCTTTTTTCTACTTAGTATGCTAATGACACCTCAGGATGTGTCAGATTTTTCAAAAATTATGATCCTCTCTTATATATTCTTAATCGTTATGAATTTTGCTTCCATATAAGAGAAAGTTCGGTTTAGTTTTACAATTGTAAGAGGTTTTGTGACTAATACTTTTTTTCATAAATTATACTCGGTAACACCTGAATTATTTGCTAGGAAAACCAAGTATTTAAAACCATATTTGACATAGTCATTGTATAAAATCTACCTCGATGGGAGTTTAATGCGTCTAATAATTTATTGTTCTGTTCAAAATAAGCTATTTTTAGGTATCATTGATTTATTGAGCTATTTTTATGAGTCAGTAATTTCAAATCGAGATTTTTATAGAACTTGATAATTGTGATGGTTTAATGAATTTTTATTATTTTTCTTTCGATATCAATATTTTAAATGTTATATATCTATGTTATGATATTACTTTTACACATAACATATTTTATGTAATATGTTATGTGTAAAAGTAAGACCAATCATCGTTTAAAACAGCCGTCGACAAATCATAGTTTCCAATTAATCTATCGATTATGCTAAAATTGTAATCTTAATCTTACAGTAACTTTCCCTTAACTAAACTTAGTTAACTTTATGATGTGAAGATATTTATTGAATAAATATTTAACTATATGGGTATAAAAATAATACATGTTTTGTACATGTATTCGTTTTATGCATATTTTTTTTTATATATTTAATAATCCAGAATTATTTGATTATAAAAAGCATCTTTTCACAAATATCTGTGTTTTTAGCTTTATAACTTTGGTATTATAACAAGTGTGCGCAATTGTTTTGGGAATGTATCGGAGATTTTAAATCAATTAGGAAAAATACGCCTACTTTGTTAAGAGTTCAAAATGATATAACCGCGTTCTAATGATCTACGACTATTGGAAATAATTGATAACACCAATAAATAATAATAAATTTCTTATCGATATCACTACTCGCGTTTTTCATCTTACTTCATAAAAACTTAACCTGTTTACTAATAATGTAACTCTATTTAATAATGTAACTCTATTAGACATATTAATAGAGTAATCTAACTCAAATGTATTTTTAAACCGTTATTAGTCTTGAAATTATTGGCGATTTAAACTGTCATTAATCTCACAGGCTTTAGTCTGTTACAATGTTTAACGGATAGAAATTGTAGCAAATATTTTTTAGTTTTCAATTTCATCGTGAAGTTTGCAAATTATAGGAAGATAAAAGTATTTTCAAAATATATTCCAACTTATCTCTGTAGTTACGAATCGCTACATCTAGAACAACTGTGTAAACAAAAGTGGCATGGATGTCCCAAATAGCATTTAATATTCCCAGTAAGTAAGAAATAATGAATAGTAATTCACCTCACTTTCCATATTGAAACTTTTAATTAGGCATAAGGAACCAAAACGATTCTTCAAATTACTATTAATCGTCTATAGAATATTTATATTAAAGCATTTGTCGACTATCAAGGCCGTTTGATTAATCTATAGTCCTCAAAACTAACTTTTTAAGGTGCTTTTTTATGTAAATAAAATTCTTTTTCAGTTGCAAAAGTATCGTTAAAAATCTAGCTTTGCTTACTATAACATGTTATATTTATGTATATTAGTATTCGTAACCCCTTACTTCATTGTCCTTAGTTGTGATCTAAGGATGAAATATATTATAATGAAAATATATTCGAAATTTTAGGGTATGAAAATTGTTCACAATTTTGTTCCTAAAATGTTTACTTTTTTACACGAAAGAAAGGTATCTTCTTAAACTTTTAGCCCATATATTTTATATGTTGAGATTTTTATTTAATCTTTTCCGTGCGTTTGATAAATAAAATATTTTCGCAGGCTTACTTAAACAAAACCAAGGAGAGATCCAATTTTCTTTAAATTAACTCTCAAAAGACTTTATAAGTCTAAGGAGGAGGAAAATGAAAAACTTGGCGGAAAAGAATATTACAAAACGAATAAAAAAAATAATGAAAATAAAATTTAAGCCATATTTTCGTAATGTTATACTTGCAAACAACAATATTTTTTATTTAAATTTGTTATGATTTAAATTAAAAGTAATGACTTCAATATAGTGAAAGTATTAGAATTCACTATCTAATTTGGGAAGTATAATTTTTTATATGTTCTGAGTCAGAAAATTTAAAGACAGGGCGTACCATAAATAGATATTCTTTAACCTATACGAACAAGTTTAAATTAACTTACTGATTAAAGTCTATCCATGTAAATATATTGCCTGGTCTGTCTATTCATGTAAATCTTACATGTGTAAGTATTATAAGTTATTCAAAAAATATGTCATTTAAATTCATTGCCATAATTTTATTGTGAACTTTAGGTAACATACTAGTACCGCTGTTTTTTTCCTGATTTTACTTTAGTTTTAAGAAGAAGAAACGTGATTTTTTTGGAAATATCTAGTAATATAAACCAATTTAAATATTTAATAATAAAACTCGATATTTGAGAACAGAAAATAAATTCGTTATAAATATTTTTGAGTGTTACTATTAAATTATAAGGGAGTGAATAGAGAATAATAGAGCACGTGATTATAGTAAGTTTAAAGTTTCTGCATCAAAACATTCCAAGAAAAGCGATTGTGAGAAGTAGGCAAATAAACGAACACATGTTATATTTCTTTAACACGGTTATATTTCTTTGATATACCGTTGTTAATAATGAAACTGAACTAAAAAAAACCACCTTTATGCAAATTCGAGAATATTGTTATAAGATATGCGAATAAGTTTTAATCAACTTCCTGATTAATATCTATTCATGTAAATACAATATATTTCCTGGTATATATATATATATATATATATATATATATATATATATATATATATATATATATATGTATATATATATATATATATATATATATATATATATCTATATATATATATATATATATATATATATATATATATATTATATGTTTTGAACAATTAATAATACTTATTAGTATTATTAAATATTCAAAACATATGATATTTAAAGTCATCACTATAGTTTTATAGTAAACTTAATGTAACATTTAAGTAATGCTTTTTTTCATAATTTTACTTTAGTTTATGGGAGGGACAATTTTCGGAAATGTCTAATAATATAAACCACTTTTTATATTTAATAATAAAACACGATATTTGAAATGGGAAAAAATCCGTTATAAATATTTTTGAGTGTTACTATAAAACTATAAGCGAGACAATAGAGAATAATTGAGCGGGTAATTAAACTAAATTTAAAGTTTTTGCATCAAAATATTTCCAAGAAAATCGACTGTGATAAGTAAGGAAACGAACGAATACGTAAAGGGTTATATTTTTTGACATACTGATCCTAATAAAGGAACAAAATGAAAAGGAAACAAAAATATTTCGAGAACACATTCTTGTCATAAACAACTCACAGATTCAAAACCTTTAAATTACAGCAGAGATACTAAAAACTTTGCCAATATAAAATATCATTATCTAAAAAGATGATGTTTTAAACCATTCTCTGATGAAATTGATTAAATATAGCATGTTAAGAGGAGCAGAGAAATATTATTTATCGCCATATTATTTTAGTATTATTTTTAGTATTACTTATCTTATCAGAATAATATAAGTAATACTAAAATATAATTAGCTCACATGTTATTTTAAAGGAGTCAGTATATTATTAATAACTAGTTCACTTGTTTAATGTAAGCATAACAATGATGGGAAATATTTGCTCCGTAAAATTTCACCGTTTCTTGTAAATTGCGACAATTGGTTTCACCATTATTTGTAATATAACAAAAACACTTCCGCATTAAATTACAACACTTATATTTTAGTTTATAGCAGCGAGACGGAAATGCCTAAGTTTCTATTTTGTCAGACATTATTTTATTTACACTGGTCGTAGAATGTAACAAATATAACTTTTAAAGCATTTTCCGACATCCAAATTTTAGCGTTTTAAATTAAAATAACATAACCATAAGTTAGTGGCCATAATTTAAGCTGAAAATAAACTTGACGAAAAATATTTTGAGATAAAAATATAACAAATTATGACGCTTGTCATTAGCGTCAGAAAGATTTGAAACAAATGGAATAATGGGATATTAATTGTTAAGAAACTAATATAGTGACTTGAAGTTTTCAAGTGATAAAATAAAGCACAGATAGTAAAAAATTCCAATAAATAAAATAAATAACGAAAATATGAAAATTTTTGAGCACAAAAAATAAATAAGTCAAAGTAACATAGGTCTACTTGTAAATATAAATAAAACATACACTATTATTATTACTACTTAGTTAGAATCTGAATGTTAAAAATTCTAACTCCTTATATGAAAGATCAGAAGGTATCTTATTATTGTGTTAACGTTATCTATCCTTCCGTTCATCCGTCTCTCTCTCTCTCTTTGTCAGAGTCTTCTAACTCCGAGAGAAAATAACATAGAATTAAATTTCACACACAAAACGGCGTTCTCCGTGTGAAAAACTCAATAGCGTCTCCACTGGGGGGGGGGGGGGCCTGAATTGTTTTTCTGAATAGAAAATTGAGATATCGTTTTGAGAGATCTTTTCTTCAAAATATCGAGGATGGATCATCAAAATTGCTGTTTTTAGATTCATTTTATAAACACAGTCTATCTAAAAAAATCAATGACTCAGGCAGATGTGCTTCGACTCAAATATTTTGCTAATCCTGTAGTTAAGTAATACTGAATAAATTCAAAAATTACTAGTAATTAGTGGAAAGTATTTTTGAGAAATTCACAGCAGTTTTTTGCCCATGAGGAACTACAAAGTAAAATATATTCACGAGGTTAAAATAAGATTTAAATTTTCAAATACTTTAATGGAAATAATTTATATAATAACCTAATGTGTGTCTAATCCCTCTTTGCATTTGTCTTCATCTAACAAGAAAGTAAAAGAGTGAATATGTTACTAAGTGTTTTACGAATACGTACAAAGGCTTAAACTTACTTTTTCAATCTTTTTAATTTCATGTTCCGCATAATGTTGTTTTCAATTCAAATCTTACTATCCATTTTTCAACTACATACACTCAACCGAGTCTCATGCAACTTCGTACATGCATTTCATTCCCACGGATATGTAATATTATGATTTCAACATTTGATTCATAAATCCTAATGATGCAAGTATACTACCCGCCTAAACCATGAGGCTTGTCATTATCATGAGGTCTGCAGTTTTAAAATCAGTATCTTAAGTAGAGACTCTATCATTCAACTTTGGCTTCGAGTTTATCAGCACTTACGCTGCAAAAGTAGATCCTTAGGTCTCTAGACTTAGGTCTAGAGACCTAAGGATCTACTGTGTTTTAAATTAGTATTATGGGTCTCAAGAGGAGACACTACCATTAAACTCTTGAGAGTTAGAATGTAGTTAGGAGTTGGTTGTGAAAGTCCTGCGAGCTTAAACCGTAATTTTTTTGGATCTATTCTTTTTAAATTAGTTTTGTGGGTCTTATTCAGAGACTCGGTTACTGAATTTTGCATTTTGAACTCTTCAGTCCTGTTACTGCAAAGATACTTCCCACCTAAACCGCGAGACTATGAAATTTGCTGTTTTTAAATTAGTTTTATGGGTTTCAAGCAGAAACTCTCTCAAGGAACTCCGGGGTCCAATACCCCTGTCCTCGTACTGCAGGAATTTTGCCTGCCTAAACCGAGTCTTGAGAATCCGCTGTTTTATTTTGAATCTTAAACTTAAACTCAGTCAGTGACCTTTGTATGCCAGCTTTTTAGTACTGATGTTATGAAAGTACCCTGTCTAAACCATGAAACTTAAGTATTTACCATTGTTAAAATTATTATTATGGGTCTCAAGTGGAGCATCCGATATTAAATTGCTTGGTCTTGATACTGTGGGAGTAATGTCTGCTTAAACCGTGAAATTTGAGAAACTGCAGTTTTTAAATTAGTGTTGCAGGTCTTAAGAAGAAACTCTGTTTTTAAACCCTGGGTTTAAATTCTTCAGTTTACTTACTGCAGGGATACTGCCCATCTAAACCTTGAGAATTGAGGATATACTGTTTTAATGTGATGCTATAGTGGTCTTGCCTGTTTTATGTATATTTACTCATATATCCGTCGTTAATCACCCAACTTGGATCATTTTCTTTTATGCCAAGGTTCCAATATAACATTTATTTATTTGTTTCTTGAAAACCCCATGCCGAAAATACAAGTTTACCCAAAGCGCTGGGCACGTAAAAGAACGTAAGACAAGGGTTTGTAAAACCATAAACGTTAGGACAGAAATAACGTAAACGCATAACGAAAGTCGTGAACTACTAATTTCATAGCCCCATTTCTGAAGCTTCCTGAAGCTGAAATTCCTGATGCCGGATTTTAAGGGAATTACATCAGACGACGCCCATCATAAATTCTTAGAGGAATAAGAAAAGATAATACCCTTACATTTTGTAATACAAAAATGTATAAACTTTTTAATATTTCCTCCAACATGAGAATGTAAGTAGCTTCGTACAAAGACCAGATAACTGCCTCCATTTCAACGTTACTACAGACTAAAGAGTTAATTAAAGTAGCAATATATTCGACATCTTGAAAATCATGAGAATATCACATGGCAAATTCTAGTTCCTTGTAGACTTTCTGACAGGTTTCGAAGATGTGACTGTGATATGATTATCTATACATGTGATATGATTATCTATAATTACACCAAGATCCCGCATTGATGAAATTATTTCAAATGTAGTTCCATCCAACACATAACTATGCAAGAAACGGACATGTAAGCGGAAGTATGGTATCCCTGCGCCCTTGACTGAGACTTCACTGGTATACTGAATGTTTATCAAGTTAGAAAAGCACATATTGGTCATTGATACCTACTCACCTGCTTACAATAATATTGGCTATCAATACATAAGAAGAGTTTTAAATCATTAGTAAACAAGGGCAAGAGCATTAAAAACTGAGTGTAAGTCGTGTAGCGTAATGAGAAACAAAAGTAGACCAAAATTACTACTTTGACTGACTACAAATAAAGTAATGTGAGGTCGAGATTTGAAATTTTTAAGTCGGACTTATTGTTTACAAACCCGAAAGTAATTGGTGTTTTGATGGAAAATGTTGAGTTTCGCGCTGTAATGGTGTCTACTGGGAAATAGTCATTTTTCTATGGATGTATTTTTGGGCCAGCATCAACAATACAAATACTCGGACGTGGCGACCTTCAAGGTTACATAGCTACTTTTAGTACTCAATTTGTAGGTTGCTCCTGGGCATGGCTTTAGTATACTCGAGAATAGCTTCCACTGTAGTGTAAGGATATAAATTCCAAATGTGGAATCATTTCACTTTCGGCAATATAGTTCATTAGTGATTGTGGAGGTTCCTTTCAGTATCGTAATGAGACTCTAGTTACTACAGCGACGCATGTCAGCCCCGCCAGTTGCATAAGAATAGCGTAGTGAATACCATGTGTGATCGCGCTTGTGTCACTCAACATGTTTCAGCCATTTGATCAATATCTTAGACAGATTTATTGACTGCCGATGGATACGTAGTACCTGAGCCTGGATATGCAATGAAACTAACAAGCTGATTATAATTTAATTCTGTGTGTCGATTGTTACTAATAGTGAAATAGTTGCAGCTTGTGTGTAATTCTTTTCTTTTAAGCTGCATTCTTAGTTTAAGCAAACACTATTAAAATTGGAAGTACGATTAGCTGTCACTATATGGTGTTTCAACTGAAAACATCAGCCAAACTGCGTACTGAATAGTCGTTTGCACGACAGTAGCAGTGCAAAGTATGAAAAATTGATTAGAATTTAATCATGAAAATTGAAGGGAGAATTCTTCAACAATGAACAGCACAGGTGTTGAGGTCGAATTTAAATGGTACAGGCGTAATGATAATTTAATATTTAAGTCTCTAGAATGTTGACGTCACTAAGCATGACATGAACCTTCCTTTCCGTAAAATCATGGTACAATGATTGAGCCAGAAATTAGTCGCAGGAATTCTTAACTAATTAGAAGTAAACTCATAAAAATTGAACTTGCTTTACATTTCTTGATGTAAGCAAGAAAGTAACAAAATGAATAGGTAGATAAGTACGTGTGTACAGTTAAGGCGTAAGAAGCTATTAAAATATGATTAGATAGGTGTATGAGTATCTTTTCTTTAGTACGCAGGTAGTGTATAAAATTATTTACAAAGAAAGATACATAACAAATAGATTATTAGTAGGCGAGTAACTATGTAGGTATACAATGGCTTGCAGCAATTGCTAGCTTAGTATATATAAGTGTATGTATGTATATACGCATGTGTGTATATATAGATACATATAAAGTATGTGCCATGTGTATTATAGTAATTCATATATGTGTGTGTATATATGTAAGAGAGGAAAGCAGTATCGACTAGCCACTGATTTCAAAAATCTCTGGCAGTAGTAGGGTCATCCAAATTGATTTATGTTCGGAAACGATACTGTACCACAAAAGTTCAACTGAGTACTCGTATTGTTATTATTTTATACTTTTCAGTACTTATTCATTGGTTATTTGAAGTCGGTTCAATTCTGTTGTAAAAAAGTTTTATCGTTTTTAAAATTTTGTATCAAAGGGAAATAAAAAAAATTCCTTCAGTCGTGTCGTAATTCTTTGTGACCATTTTTTCAACTGGCCAGAGCACTTGGCACAAATAAATAGTTTTAAAACTAACAGTTGTAACCAAAAGAAAGCAATGGTGAGACATTAATTTTGTACATTCTTTCATTTTTGTGAGCAAAATCGATATTTTTTTATTGACTTGCTGTTTAACAAAAAGAGAGAAATGGCTGTTTAACAAAAAGAGAGAAAATCGTCTTGTTATGCCTATAATATACTATTGATATTGGTATATTGATATTGGTATTATGTTTATAATTATTATAGACATTTTCGGGTAAATTGTGACTTATTCGTTTTAATTAACGGACTTAAACTTAAGTTAGAAGAAATTACGTTGAGATTGCAACGTAAAAGTTACAAAAGACAAATATTGTTTTGAAAAATATCCGTGTATTTGTTAAAATTCCAGATCACGCAATCATTTCATGGACTTATCCAAATATTAAAATAAAACTTTTCGATATCGAACAGTAAAATATTAGAAAAATATTTATAGAATAAACATTTTTCGCGTCATCCGTAAAGAGCTTATTCAATTTAAGAGACAAATTCCTTTTTTCTTCAATTTCTTTTAAATAAGGTAGCAAATATTTCTAGTATCGTTAACATAAGTTACTTTGGAAATATTTATGCTAACTTGTATACCAATTGTCGCCAATTTCGTTGTTCAAAAGACTTAGTGTAAAATTAATAAAACATCTTAAAAATAATTCATGTTCTGTAGTTAGATGAAAAAAGTTTGAATATTGTACACATATTATGAGATATTTTACAATATAATGCAAAATAGTACACCATTGATATTATACATATTATCGTTGAAGTAATTTCTATGCATTCTTAAGTGACTCCAATTTCGGTAATATGGTATAATTTTTAATAGTCTTTCAATTAATTTAATGATGCTGATATTAAACTAAAATAAATTGACAGAAAACATGATATTCACCCAAAATATACGTCACTAACCAAATTTAAACCATACCTTCATTAACTATTGTCAACGAGTCATATGATATTAGAGCAATATATGTCAGTCTGTGTATGTATGTATGTGTATATATATGTGTGTGTGTGTGTTCATATTTATATAACCTATAATATATATATATATATATATATATATATATATATATATAAAAGTCTGGGGCAAATAAAGACATATTTCGCATTAGTCTTACTGAGACAGATTCATTCGATTAGTTAGCCATTGAATCATGAACTGAACGTCCCATTAACGAATTTGCAGCTCAACATAATCGCTCATGTGTAAGTTATCATTCCTGTTTGTATTCGCTTTCATCCAATTTCATCTTAAGTTGAAAGTTGTATTCATTTTTTTGGTTTAACCTTATAACTAATTAGATCTCGCCTTCCTATGGGGATCTTTGTTTTAGGTGGAATTGAGTCATTTGGTTTTTTCATAAACTACAGAGGAACTTTGAGTGGAGAATTTTAAATATTCCTTATAGGGCAATTTTAAATATTCCTTGTATGCTGAAAACTAAGAAAGTTACTAATTAAATATTTCCACTACAGAAGTGCGCAGAAAATGTTATGTTCTAAAATTGCAAATATACACGTGCTATTTCCTCACTGGCAGTCCGGAAAAAGCCAAATAGAACATTTCTACTTTTTCTCTAAAGCATAAGGTCGTTTTACTCTTGGAAAATTCAGGCATGATAGTAAACTCCTTCAGACAACCTGAACTTAAACTAAAATCTCTTTCAATAAATCTTTTCAATTTTCCTAAATTTAATGCAAGAGATCATCTTGAAGACATATTGTCGAAGAGAACAAATTTTTCTTCTGTGTTTCTGGGAAAATAATGTTGATTGAATCATAGAGCATACTTTCATATATTATCGAACGCGTATCGCGTATTACTTCGCTAATTTTGTCAGCTTAAAACGGAATTATTGAAGCACGACTACTCTAAGTTCTCTTCGTAAATGTTTCATATTTTGTTTGGTCTTTACTTGCCAAAACTCATTTACTCACTGAACAGAACAAATCATCCAAAGCCGTGCTCTTTACTTAAACTGTGAGAGGTATTAGAGACGTTTCCGTTATATTCCAAATGTTACCGGAAAAGGGGACGAATATATTAGTGGCTCACCTAACAATTTAAGCTATTTTATTAATTTTTGCCCAAAATAATGAAAATAGTTTATTTTTGCCAAAACTACCAAAATATGCATTTTATTTATTTAATATATTATTCTCATCAGAATAATATATAATGTCACAAAATATAATGTCACAAAAACAGATGCTGTCGCAGAGGGCTAAAAAAGTTACGTGTCACCATAGTTAAATTTTTATCTTTTAAGATATGAAAAACAAAAAAATATTATGAAGATTATTTGGAAAAACAGTTCAAAAAGAGTTGGTGACCAAATAACGTACATAGAAAAAACATAAGATTTCATCGCACTTGCAAACAAAATTTAAAATTTCGACATTTTCTTACTTATTTTGCTCCTATTTAGTTATTAATGTATCGCAAACTATGATTACTTTTTATTGCTATATTTTAATAAAATAAGCAATCATAGTTTATAGTATATGTGTTACAGATTTCCTTAAATGATAACAGATTTTCTCTTTTTTAAATTGGTTTATTACAATAGCATTTAAAATTAAACTCTGCAGACTACAAAAATCGCTGTGGAAGTGGAGGCTCCCAAAATCCAAGTAATAAGCATCATCAAAATAATTTCGTCGCTCGTGTGTTTAAGACTAGATTAAATAATAAGCAAAGTAATATTGTAAGCATATTTTAGTTCAACTGCTATTGATTGATGAAATTGCTTAAATATTTGTTTGTCAGATAAATATTTTAATAACTCAATGAGCACTTGACATAGAAACGTATTGTACTTCATAACACCGCTACGTACAAAAAAGCATCATAAGCATTCATAAGTATTATTGTTTAACCGTAAATAAAGGTTCTTTTAATTTTCTTGCATTGAGCTTCTTTCAGTGCAGATCAATAATGGTTTAAGCTGCATTCAAATAATGGGGAGTTTATTTTTTTATTTAAAGATATTTTCAAGCTGGTTCAACTCTCTCGGTTGTTACTTTGTACTTTTTTCAACTAAATTTTCAAATTGGTAATAAATCTAATGTTTGAATACACTCCAATTTTCCATTTTTATAATTGTTATTTTCATAAATAATATTTATAGAAACTAGAGTACAACGTTATTCTATTTGTAATCGTGATTCTTAAAAAGTGACAAATACTTTTTTGACTTAAAATGCCTTACAGTTTATATATCCATTTATTTATCGTAAAACAGAAGTGGCTGAAGTAGATTCTAAAGGAGTTTTTTTACATCGATAAAATCTATTTCGACCAATAACCATTGGTCGAAATAGATCACATCACAACAATCTATTTCGTATCCAATAACCATTCTCGATCTGATAACAAACTTGCCAAGTTAAAACGACATTGTTAATCACAGCTCAGTTCAACCGGCAGTATGCGCAGTCACGATAACGAGGCAAGTGAACGGACAGCGAAAGGTACAAAAAAATGTAAGAAGTAGACAGGTTAATCCTCTACAGGACGCTGTTTCAGGCCGCTTCTGAGCCGGTACGAAGATGAGGGTAAAAAAACAATATGCGAATTCGCCGACACATTTACTTTACTGCATTATTTATGTTATTATTACTCGTGTACCTTTCAAAGTTCTCAATAAAGTAATATTGGCAAATATTTCATACTTAAATATCTATATTAATGGTTGATAGGAAATGTTTATGATAAAAGCAGTAGATGTTACTTTCATAAAGTAATAAGGCTATAAAAATAGTTAGTCAAGAAAAAAAAGAAAGAGCGCAATAACAGATGTAAAAAATAAGTTCAGTTTTTGATGCGAACGGAGTCGCAGGCTATATATATATATATATATATATATATATATATATATCACATTGAAAAACTCTAATGATTTGTTCAATGTGATATATAGTACAGTAAATGGAGCAATCAAAACAAGAAAATTTAGCAATTACAGCTCCCCTCTCACAATGAAATCAAGGAAAAGATATCAGCAATACATAAACAACATCTTCGAAGAAGGCTGGTCCCCGTGGAAGATTACGACCAAAACCCTCCAAAGATTCAATTTAACCCTCTAAACAAATTCTACATACTTACATACTACGTCTAGCGTACCTAGTGAAAAGTGCAAATACTGTTACACAGACGATAACCAAATATCAAACGCGATTATACAAACACCTCCCCTCGTGTCGTTTGTGGTCTTGTTATCTAGCAAAGCTGTATTCGTTCTAGCGTCGGCCTTTAACGGCACCGGGTTTGATACATAATCTGAACTACAACATTTGTTTTAATAAATCCCGAGCACCCCAAGGGCTCGTTAAACCTGGATATTATGCAATCTCTCTATTAAGTAATTAAATTAACTGTATCAGCTGAGTTGTCGCTAGTTAAATTAAATAATAATATTTGCTTTGAAAAACAAAAATGCGCTCCCAAAACGCAAAATTAAGCAAATTTTGTTAACATTAAATTGAAAAAGAGATCAACATCAATAAAATATATAAAAACGCTCAGTTAGATGTATCTGAAAAATAAGTTAATCTTTTATTTTGTTCTAATTATTTTATATTTCGATCTTATATCGGACATATAATGTTCGTTTCATTATAAAATTAAAAAAAAGAACTTTTGATCTTCCTCTTCACTAACTTCTTAAGATCCTATATCAACCTCACCAACGGTGGCCTAAAGGTTACAATTGCTTGTATATATTTGCACTTCTAATTAATATAGCAATATATTTGTAAATAAATTCCAAATTATCCATCCGATAATAACATAACATGCTAATAGATAAGATACACAATCTCTTATTTACAAATATTTCAACCTTCATAGTAGATGTTCGTTTATTTTTAATAAATACTTCTAATTTAATATTTAGGAGTTATTGATTGCAATATTTAATATTTATCAGAATCTAAGGCACCCTCCGTAGTAGTGAGAGAAAATTTTGGCTACATATTACACAACACAACTTTGTCTGCACGAAGAGGAAGCAAAGCCGAGAGAAAAAAGACAATCTTTTAAGTATCCTCTTTTACGAGTGCAACAAATTGTGGCGATTCTACTGCTAAAGCGCGATTCTAAATACTGGAGAAAAAGTTTACTCTTTGCGCTATATAAAATTAGAGCTCTTACAAAATTATTGGATATACTTTAATAAGAAGAATATGTTAAATAAGATTATGCAACAAATTAGATGGCAGTGTGAAAATATATAAAGAATAAAAACCTCTCACACAGTGAATCAAGTTGACATTTTCGAGGAAATCAATGAATTAATTTCCTTTTTACTTCAAGAATCACATGAACACTGTAAATGTAACCGTTATTAAAATATTTATCTTTTAACTAAAATTGTAAGTTTAAAAGGATTTGTTCGTATACATTTTACTTCCAAAGTACAATAATATTTTAAACCAAATCCATTCTAATATCTAAAAATGTTATCTTTTTGTTTAAAATGTATCCAATACCAACGTGCAAAGCAAAAATAAACACAATTTCTACAAGAGAAATATCTTGTAGCTAACTGTGTCTTGGTAAACATTAATTTATTTAAAGGATATTAGAGGTAATTGAAAGCAAATCATGTAATATTTACAAACAAAAGAAATTAATCATTCGGAGTGAAACAAAATGAGCAACAAATCAGGATTAAGGAAAGATTAAGGGTAGTAAGAGATGACATATGAAAGTGATTTCAAGTCGTAGATTGTTTAAAATAACGTGACCAGAGGACAGAGAGGTAACACAGGGAATTTGTTTACTCAAACTTAATGCAAGCCATAAACTAGTTAAGTATACAGTTTGGTTAAGTTTCTTACATAATTAATTGTTTTTACAAAAGGATAGGAAAGTTTTAGCTGTCATAATTTTTCATCCTATTTTATGTTTTATTTTTATCCAATTTAATACTTAAGTAGTAAATTGGTTAAGGATACTTTTATGAATATTCTGAGATATTTGTATGCTTCTTTAACATACCTCAGCTAAATTACAAAAACGGAAATCTCTCTATTATTCTTTATGTCATAGCAGTATAACTTTTATTTTAAGGTAATTTTTAATGAAATTTTACGGAAAGTAGAATATAGAAAAATGTATTTCATTCTTTTCTTGAAGTATGGAAAGGCCATACACACACACAACAAACGGACCTCATCAAATGGAATAAAATTAAAAAGTCATAAAATACAATCATAAATGTCTAGAAAATACTTAAACATGAAATTATTTCGATCAACTGGCATTCAAATCTAAAAAGATAAGGGTTACCTATTATTTTTCTCGCACCTCTGAAAATCATGCAGCTGCCTTTATCAATTAACTTCTATCAAATTCACTTTCTCTTCCTTCCCTTGTTGAATCACTGATGATGATTGACTATTACGAATAGCTACGACCACGCTCCTCGTTCTGTAATCTAGAAAAGGCCTGTCTGGCGACTTAAAAGTATCACCTTACATATTAATACTTTACTAAATATCAAGTTCAGTAGCAAGTTCCAATAGAAGAATATATCTAAATAGTGGTACTTATAAGGAACTAAAGACTGAAATTAAAATTTAGTAGATAATGCTGATAATATATTAGCAAAAATTATCTGTATGCATCATTATTGCATATGTTACTGATTTTTTTTTTATGTGAGATGTATCCTTTTTTCTATGATGTAGATTATGTTTATGCTAAATTTCATTAATACAGACAAATTAACTGAGACAGGAAAGTAGGACTAACGTTTATTAGTCCTACTTTCCTGTCTGAGATGAACAATTAAAAATCACTTTTGTATTAAAAAACTGATATAAAAGATAAATATAATATAAAAAGACTGATATAAAAGATAAAGATACTCGTATATACCTCCTAGCAGTATAAATAACTCGTATGGAAATCTTCGGAAATATACTTAGCCTACCTACCTACTTTTCTCCGCTGTTACGTAAGTCAATTTAAATTCTTATAGGCATATTATACAATTACGTTTATGATTTTATAAACAAATAAATATCAGAATATGTCTTAGTAAGGTGGTTTTAAATTCTAAATATATATTTATGTTGAGTTGTGAGTAATTTCATGTGACGACCAGATGACTGCATTCATTTTCGATTTTGCTAGGCACAAGATTGTTATATAAAACTTTTATATGGTTGATCCCATGGAATTCTTGAGAGTGCCATATGACCAATTGGACTATTTCTAATGCAGGCTTACGATAATCAATAATGTAATCGTGAAATTAGTGCTGAATATTCATAACTATACAGAGGCTCTGAACAGTAGAAACACGCATAAAACAGAGGCCTACTGATACATATCCACAAGTGAATTAAGCTTGGGCATGAAATATATTATCACTGAACACTTACTTTACGAATAAAATTAAGGTTATTTTTTAGACTTCAACACGGAACTGAGTCGACATTCTTTTCAAGCATCTCACAATCGCTATAATTACTCATTCCCAGAAATTCCTCCAAATTGTTGGCAAAAAGCTGTTTTGACTTCTATGTGTGTGTAAAAATAAGAGAGGAACAAACATACTTAAGAGTTGGCTCACACCAGACTTAAGAGTTGGCTCGCATCAGAGTAACGCAATAATGTAATCTAAAATTCCTAAACTGAACCAACTGCTTCCAAGATCGAATATAGTTGCCGAAAAGGTCCACCGTATTAAAGAAGAACTCTAACATCCGTAATTTCATAAGAAGAATATGCTTATCAACACGAATTATGTCATAGTAATAAAATTCATTGATAGTTTACAAAAATATAAAGTGCACTTAAATGGTTATACTGGCCTAAGTGTGTACGAAATCTTCGTACGAGAGTTTTATTTGTACTAAATAAGTTTGTTTTTGAAAGTCATTGAACTATGTTATTTAGGACGGTCCATAAACGGTTAATTTTTACCCGTTATTGTAACTCGAAGAGGAAAACAAAACTCATAAAAACATAAACTAACAGATTTTAAACAAGGCCCAGATTATTTCAGTACCGTAAAAATAAATGTAGAAATTGATATTTTTAAGAAATATTATTTGCTCCTATAATAATGGTATTTTGTACAATTACGTACACTTTTTACCTAATACTGGTATAATTACAAGCTTTGACAAGTTTACTTGAGTTTTTTTCTGTTATTGTTTTTTAAATGAAATTCAAGCTTGAATATTTTTTATGTTTACTATTACAAACTAAATCATAAGAGGACAGATAAACCTATCTGATTCAAATTGAATGCATTACCAAAACCGTTATTCGATCCCTTATTCGGATCTTTCCGATGGTTAAACTGTCTTTCATAAGGTCATTAAGGAGGTTTATGGATATTGAGATACCATCTTCTCAAAGAATTGATTTGTGACTAATTTTACATATGAATACGGTGCAGAAAAGGTAGTTATTAAAAAAGTAACAATTAAAAATTCGGCAATGTAATATTTATAAACAGAGCATAATCTATTTATAAACATAACTAAGTATCTTAAAAAAATTGCTTAATATCCATTACGATAATTAAAATATGACACCTTTTCAAAAGGACCTTTTTTAGAAAGGAAAAAGTACATTCAAAAACTAACATTATATAATAAGAGACGTGAAATATCATGGGTTGAAATATGTGACATATTTATTAGGATATGACCTCCAACAATCTTATAAGTAAGTAGAAACTTCAACAAACAAACAACGAGACAGTCTCATAAAAATAGATCAGAATAAATGTTTCATATTATTAAATAAATTAAACCAAACTATTGTTACATACACAGCGAGAGTTTCAAACTTGTGAGCTACGGACTAAGTTGGAAAACTTGCTGATACCTATCGTCACCCATTTCTGAGCAGTGAAATAATAGCTTCTCCGGAAAAGTGGTAGTAATGTTAAAAACAACAGTAGTAAATTTTGCATTAACTGCATCTTAAGCAAATATTTGCAAAATTAATGTGAATAGGAGTTTGGTCACAATACAAACTTTCATGTTCTCCGAGTTCGCACCCGGAAAGGTACGCCGCTGAAATTGTTAGTAGGTAGCCTTTGTTTTTCTAGTTCCATAAATTTATTTATTCATTCTAATAAATATATAAATAATAACATAGTGAATGAGTGACTAATTTTAAATTAAACCTCTTGTGCGATATATTTGTTATGCATTTGCTAATCTCTAACTCCTACCGACCTTAACAAATCGTTAGTGTTGCATCCACAAAACCTTCTGTGGTTTATTACTCGATGTACCTTTTTAATTTGACGGTTATTTTTTTTGTTAAGTGTAAAAAACTCTAGAAATTCAAAAAAGCACCAAAAAGTGTTTTCCAAGATGAGTTAGAATAAGAGAGTTAAAAAAGATGAATTTTGTTGTCTGTCGTGTAACATTTGCATAATAATATAGAGGATTTTTTTAATCTAACAATGAAATTGAATGTAAAGCTAAAAATGCGTTTATGTTATTTTTTATGATTTTATTGAAATATAATAGAAAATAATGACAAATATAGTAATTAAAATGTTTTATAGATAAGAGCCAGATAGTTGTATCCCGAATTTAAGCAAGAAGGGTTTTAGTAGAAGTAACCCTTGGAAAGAAGTTCCACCATATTTCGATATATTGTACTTTATAAACGCAAATAAGTAAAGCTTAAAACAATATTGTTCTTTGTAGGATGCTGGTGGGTAAAAGTGGACACGATTTTATCTTGTTATTGGGTCGTATCCCTAACCGCCGAACAGGACTATTTCAAAACTTAAAGTATAATATCTGATTGCAGACCTTACTAGCAATTTTTGTATTCTAAATAGTAATTTGGTAGTGGAGTACTGGTAAGTTGGAAAAAATAATTGGCATCTCCCAGATGCGTAATATTTAATTTACCGTTAAAAATCACTCTCTGCGCCACAGCACTCATTGTTCTAATTTAATTCATTCTGATTACCTGTAAGAGATTGCTCCTGTAGCAGTAAGTTGGCCACTATATACTTAATTTTCTAAGCTTGCAGTAAATTTTGGTAAATAAGTAAGTAAAAATAATTATGTAATAGACGAAAATTCACATTTCCCAAATTTAAGGGAAATATTTACAGATTAGAGAAGGCTAAAGATCAGGCGTACTATATTCCTATTCCTTAGAGCTGACTCAACATAGTTTGAAAAGCTTCATGCACCATTTATAAACTCGATTGATGTAATTCTTTATAAGTTGAAATTCTTCGTTTGTGAACAGGTTGTCAGTTCGTGCGACTTGCAGCTGAAGTCTGTACGAAATATAGGAAGTATTGATGAATATGTTATCTTTCACTACATCTATATATTTCTGTACATATGGGTTTGAAGTCTCTTAGTTTTATATTCGTTCTTTATAACAAAAATATATTCTTTTATCACAATATGATAATCGGGAACAAAACACATGACTTATTACAATATTTATGGAGTTAAAAAACAAATGAAATCCGAAGAAATACGTTAAGTTATCTCCTTTTTCAAATAATTTAATCATAAATAAAAGTTAAATATGAAATTTAATTAAGGATAATAGTATCGAATATATCCGGCGTTAATTTTGTAGAAATTCATTATTCGCAACTAAATGAAACTACGTGTTGCAGTATTATTTCTACTTTACTTAAATTCTTTACCACGACCTAGGTTTCGTTGTATGACAACATCTTCAGGTGGGCTATTAGCAAAGATTGGATCTTTTTTTAGGATTGAAATAAAATAGAAATAATACTACGACAAGTAGTTTCATTTAGTTGTGAATAATAGTATAATTCTGTATTGAACAAATAGCAAAAGTATTTCCAATCAGCTAGTATTATCACGATTATAATTATGATTATTGACTTATGAAGTCTTAGGTGATTCTGGCTCATAATTAACCAAAATGTTAACCAATATATTCATAAACAGATTTTAAACTTGTAAGAGAGGTGATTCTGTTTAAAAATTAGTTTTATGAAAAATTTATCACTTCAGATCTTATCTTCACAGTCGCAGCGGATGGCAGAATCTATAATACTTCGAATCGCAAATGTTTCAACAAAATTTAGATTACCTCTCCTATTTATAAAGTGGGGTTGAATTTTTTTCTTGTACTATAATATAAATATATATATATATATATATATATATATATATATATATATATATATATATATATATACGAAGACAATCGACAACGGTATCTGCTCTCATTTGCGGGCACAAAAGTGATTATTCAAACACCTACCCCTCCCGCACCACTCCAAATTTCACAAATATAAGTCCAGGTGGAATAATTGCTTAGGTGATTTCAAATTTACGTAGCGCCATGTTTTGATGTTCTCTATACATTTGTGTAATTATAACGCATTGTCTAGGTCAGCAATTCTTTATTTTTTTCCTATCTTCTGACGAGTGACTCAGTTACGATGAAGTTTTTTAATTGATATACTTATTTTAAATTATATTATCACTATAAGTACAAATTTTATATAATTGTTTTTTTCTTTTTACCACTTATCCCAAATGAAAGATTTGATTTAATACTTTAATACCAAGTCGTTTCCAAAATGGAAAATTATCTTTTCAAATGCAATTCCACAGTTCGACATTAAAATTAATTTATTGGCGAAGAAGCTTGGGGCGATGCGAAAGCAGCTGGCTTGATTGTCGACTCTGGGGACGTCTGAATCAAAATGGAAAATTATCATGGTAGGTAGATATTTTCCGAATAATAAATTAATTGAAGGAAGAAAATCTTTCAAACTGGCATTGTCATAATTTAGTTTAAGTAAAGTTATGGCTTGCCGTTACTTACAAGGTATTTCCAATTCCGAGCCAAATGGCGCTCGTAGCGTACAAACTTTGTTTCGTATGCTGAATTATGTTTCTTTGAAAAACAATATCTTTATCAGTTGAATTGTGTTGCTTTGAAAAACAATATCTTTATAGCTATATATTGGCTGCCCTTGATATCACCTAGCTTGCTTCGATGACCTCACTTATCGCAATGGTTTATAAGGTTAGCATTTGCACAGGAGTTCCACCATAATTTTATTACCTGAATTAATGTCTTTAAAAACGCAAATGAATAAAAAGAATATAATGAACAAATTGTATCCTTTAATTACTAAATTTATCTTAACGTGGGATGGCATTTATACTTACAATTTAGTAAGATTAAAACCAATAAGATTAACGTTTTTTTACAATACTCATTCAGTCTGTTTTTTTACAATACTCATTCAGTACATGTATAAATCACAAGATGAATCTGTGTTGTGAAAAAAGCGACCGGAGCGGTCGCTTTTTTTGGAAAGCAACAAAGTTGAATTATTACTTGATTGCCTATATTTCCTGACAATTTTAACATTCTAACATTTTAAACTTTTGTATTCTAGTTTTCATTAATGAGCTTCACTTATTTGCAAAGTTATTGTCTTGTTAAGTCCAGATTTATTTGTTTGTGACTTCGGATTATATTTTGAAATGCTTCTTACTTTTCTCATTCCCAAGCATCATGCCATATTCCACCACAGTTTATTCGTGTACACTGTTAAGCTGCAGAAAAATAGTTTTTCGACACATGAATTATTCCGTTAATCTACAAGCCCGAGAATCATTGATAAAACTTCTTCTAGCCTAATTTATAATTAAACTTACCTTCTTTTTAATCCATTTTTATTTGGCTCCTGTGTGTGTAATGACGTATGAAAATAAATTTACCAAGTCTATTTCCATTCATTTCTAGTTGTCACATCTATTCGAAATTTAGTACACTTTTTCAATTCTGATGACAATACAACCATATCTTCCAATCATCGAGGTAATTTGATAATAGAGGATGGAATTAAGAGGAACTTCTGAATGACGACTATTGAAATGATCGAGTTAGGGCTCATTTAGATTATATCAATAAATCTTTTGTATACTTATTATAATCGATGGAGTGTGCGATGATGGAGGAGAGGGGCAACTTTTCAATTGTTAAGAGTAAACCTATCGAATTTGGGTTCGTTTGTCTTGTCCCAATTAGCCGTTTTGTTACTTAATTCGATCAACAATTTCTGATGATGTTTAGAACTATTTACGTGTACATATCTATGTATGTATATGTACACATACACACACACACACACACACATATATTTATATGTGTGTGTGTATATATATATACATCATATATATATATATATATATATATATATATATATATATATATATATATATATATATATATATATATACATATATATATATATATATATATACATATATGTGTGTATGTGGATGTGTGTCACCATTTGAAACTTCGGAAATTCTTGTATTAAAATTAGATTATATTTTAATATATTGAATTAATCCATAAATTTAAAATAATTTGAACTTTTTCTCTAATATATACTAGTTCTTCAATATATAGCAAATATTATTTCTGTAATAAGTCCTTAAATAATCATTATTCGTCAATTTTTGTGTGATATTTTTTTTGTGTAAAATATATTTTTAAAGTAAAATTGTTTTAAAGTATCAATTGCAAATATTTTTCATTCCTTATTTGTCAAGTTTTCTATTGCAATACAATTGGTTACCAATCTTATAATACTTGATAATCCTAATGGGAGCATATTACACATATAATAATATAAATATTGTGTATTTTTCAGTAAACATTTTTTCCTCACATCACCGTATGGATAATAGCTAAAGATTTTGTGGCAGGTAAATCAATCCTGAAGCTACTTACTATAACTTAATACGTATAAGCTATATATATTGTCATATAAATGCCAAATCATCTTGCAATATTGTTTCATTCTAAGAATGGGGAAGCATTTTTAAAAGCTTTTGTTTTTTATTAAGAATGAACCCGATCAATCCGGCCCAGCTTTAAGTTCTCTCTGATCTTCTCTAGCTTCTGCTTAACATTTCTTGCATTGAGTCAGAGTTAGTTTACAAATAATTATATGCAATGGTATATTACTTTTAATGTATCAAATATTGACCATTAGGCCTAGGTGAATCTTACGTCAGATTCGCAAACAAAAAATTGTGGATAGGTGTATCTGGCATTTCGACATAATTTAGCCCAAGTACAAAATAATACATAGCAATACAGAGCCTAAAAAGCTCAAAAATTCGAGCCAGAGTTTATCTTCACATACCTAAAACTATTACATATATAACAAATATTTGTATAAATATAATAAATACCAAGGAACGTTTCTTCAAATACATAAAAGTCAGCATTGCGCTGTCGTCGGAGGATGACATTAAACTTTCTACATAAGCGAATTTTGTCGACCCGGATCCTAGACCCTTATAGTGCTTCTAAGTACAGCTTTTAAAAGCCGTCTGCCCGTAATCGACTCAAGCCAAAGATAAAAGTACTCGAGTCAGGACTTTTAAAGTCGTGCCAACTATTTATTACTTTTACCTCCCAGCGAGATTAATCTTAAGTACATAGCTTGATAAGGACTCGTAGGAAAACTGTTGTAGCGTACAAACTTCGGTCTTTTTATGCAAATAGATACGGTTTTAGATAAAACAACTAGGTTAAAACTTTTCCGATTACTTTGTTTAAAAAATGGATACATTTTGTGGGTTCATATTTTCATAAGTAATGAAGTCTGAGACTATTTGTTTACAACTAAGTTTTCTTTTTAAGGATGTTTATATATTTTTAATAATATGGAGTTAGGCTCACCACATTGCAAGGCATTTAATTGCAAATAATGTGCTTACTTTTTCGTTTAGAAATTAAAAACTGATATTCGCAAAAATATTTAATATTGTTATGAATATTAGTTTTTGATTTTTTTTCGATATTCCAATATATATATATATATATATATATATATATATATATATATATATATATATATATATATATATATATATATATACAGGTGTCCAGTGGCAGATTTCAATGTTTGAAAAATTGTAAAAAAAACTACACCTCTAACACAAAGTAGGTTTATTTAATGCGGATTTCATTTTTTAAAAACCACGTTTTCCAAATGGCGGCCATCGAGTCTGACACACTCTTCGAGTCTAGCACGCATGTTTTCAAAAACGCGTTTGACGAACGACTGGGGTATCCTACTGACTTCGGCTCGAATATTTTCTTTAAGTTGTGTCACAGTGCTCGGAGTTGTTTTGTAAACAACGGATTTTAAGTATCCCCATAAGAAAAAGTCACATGGGCTTAAATCGGGTGACCTACGTGGCCACGGTACGGTACCGTTTTGGGATATGTTTTTTTTTTCTGGAAATAACTGCCGCACTGCATTCATGGACACATTAGTAATGTGAAATGTGGCTCCGTCCTGCTGGAACCATGTGTTTTGTTTGAAGGATGGACTATTCTGTAGTTCTACTCTGAAAAAGTCATTTAACATCTGGTTATATCTCTCCGAATTCACAGTTACAGTTTGGCCACGTTGATTTTCAAAGAAATAAGGCCCTATGATTGCAGATGCAGACATTGCACACCAGACTGTTACTTTAGGCTTATGCAAAGGCTCTTAATTCATTTGTCTTGGGTTGTGGACATCCCAGTAACGAAAGTTCTGCTTATTCACATATCCTCCAATGTGAAAGTGGGCTTCGTCACTAAAGAATATGTTGCACATCCGGGTAGCAGTACGAAATCTCAACAACGTCACCTCCGCGTAAGTTTTTCTTAATTCAAAGTCAGAATCGTGTAAATCTTGAACAATTTGAATTTTATATGGATGGAACTTGAGCTTTTTTTGCACTATTATCTGTAAACTTGATTTCGGAATTCCCAATATCGATGAACGTGTACGCAGTGATAAACGGGGATTTTCAACGACAGAAACCATAACACGCTCGACATTTTCATCCGCGGCTACCAATGGTGTAAGTCCTGGCCTGGGCCTATTTAATGTTGATCCTGTAGCTTTGAACCTTGCTACCCATGACTGAATGAGGTTGATCGATGGTCCATCACGTAATCGACGAATACTGTAACGATTATTAAATCGACGGCGTGCTACAGACAGCGAAAATCCACTCGAAATGTACGCCTCGACGGCAAAGGCGCGGTGCTCTCCACTCCACTGTTCCATGGCTACTAAAACATCTGCACCGCTTGCGCTTCTAACGATGCCCCCGCGCCCCTTATCTGCTGCGTTCAGAAACTATGTTTGTTCAAAGTTTGAAATCTACCACTGAACAACCTGTATATATATATATATATATATATATATATATATATATATATATATACATATACATACATATATATATATATATATACATATATATATATATATATATATATATATATATATATATATATATATATATATATATATATATTTATACCATTAAGTAGATGATTTAGACAATAACAATGAAATGTCATAAGAGTACCATTGTATTTTAAAACTTCCTTTCTCCATTTGCATACAAGTTGTATGACTTCGAAAAAATCAATCAATATAAATTTTTAAATAATAGTTGAGATCATGTCTCAAGTACCGTATATTTTTTCAATCTCCATGATTATTATATCTTTACACACAAATATGAGTATATAATATTTATAAGAAAGTTCGTGGAGAGTGAACGTGGATACGTAATCTTGTGAACCCAAATAATTTGTCTTTATTTTGTAGTGATTGAAGTCTAATGTCTTACGATTTATTTGATTTAATTTTTTTTAATCCTTAATCTCAAATTTATTTTTCCATACTTAGCTTAACTTAATAATTGATTCTATTTATTTCAAAATTTCTGGCCTAGAGAAGCAAAATTTTCTTATATTTCAAAATTACTTCTTTTATCTAGAAATCTACGATATGATACGAATATTGTAAATATGCCTTGAACCTTATTTTTGGAAGATAATAAGAGCTATAAGATCTTCGTCAGTAAATACGGTAAAATATTAGAATGTAACGAGTAATTTACATGCTTACTTTTTTTGTAGTTATTAGAGAATTTTATTTAAAACACTTTGTGACTAGAATTAAATAATCGTAAAACATGAAAAGAGACGGGGTTTACAATATTTTCTATGATTCACTCAATATTCAAATAAACTTTTAGAGTTCTTAAAAAACGGGCTGAATACATAAAACATATTATTAGCCCCTCGGACGCCTATGGTACGGACGTCTCGCTGGCTCTCGCGCTGACTAATGCCATTCGAACGTAAATATTTCAGTTAAAACTAAATAAACTTAAACACAAGTATCGTAAAAAAGGATGAAATTAACAATAGAATTATTACATATTTGTCGAAAGAAAACGGTTATTTATTCATTTAGATTAGTTTCCAATAGTGACGTGCCGTGTACTGTGTGCTAGTTTGGTCTTTACGAATGTGGAAAGATTAAATGTGACTCGTTGTGAATATGTCATGTTGTTTTGCTTTTGTTATAAACCGTGTTTTTAAGTGACCAAACGTGCAACGTGTGTGTATAAATGCCGTTGAACGTTGACGAAAGCGTCACAAAATAAATATATATGACGCTGTGTAATACACAGGTAATATGAGTGTGTGTATGTGCGTGTGCGTACGATTGCGCTTGTGCGTATGCGAGTGCCTGTACGTGCACATCCGTCTGCATGCATGTGTGCGTATGTACGTGCGCGTGTGCGTGTATGCAAGCGTGTGTGTGTGTGTGTGCGCGCATGTGTGCACGCCAGTGCGTCCATGTGTGTGTGTATATATATTTATGTATACGTAATACCCAGTTATGAAACTGTCCATGAATTTTGTATATTACAACAAAGAATTCCATTACGAATATGGGGCAGTAATTTCCGACTTAATTAAATATTGCTTGAGATATTTAAATTTTTTAGTCAACACTCGTGCAGAAGTGTGCTGTCATTGCCAATGGAATTTTACGAAGTCAACATGTTACGTTTAGCCTAATGTAATGGAGTTTTTATATTTAAAACTAAACCAAACCAGTTGTTAACAATAATTGATTTATATAGTTTACTTTTTTTGTAACTGGCAACATGAAAAAGTATGGAGTCTTTAGAGAAATAAATAATTTGGCTGTCATGTTTTTACGGACGTTCTATTATTTTATAAAGTGTATTTTAAAGACAAGAATTGGTTAAATTCTTCGTCATATCTCAACATGTGGTGACCCCGACGTGATAAAAAAGTGAAGATTCTGCATCGGACCTTTTGACATTCAGATCGGAAGAGCGCAACAAATTAGAAGATGGAAGCTAACATAAAGAAGCGAGCGCCGATTCGGGCTTCTTTTACAAAGTTGTATAAAAGTATAAAGGCGCTTTTCGAGGATGAAAATTCAAAGGTAGATGATATTTTAATTAAATATGATCCATTAGAAAGAACATATAATAATTTACTGGTAATGGATGAAGCCATTTTAGAAATGTTGTTAGAAAAAGAAACTGAGCAGTTAAAATATGATGACGAATATGAGAACGTCGAAGAATATCGCCAAAAGTTTGAAGAAATAAGACGTCGTTTACAATTACAAAACGATAAATTACTTAAAAATGCCCCAAATGTAGAATATTCCGAAAAGACAAAATTGAAATTACCGAAAATTGAATTAATGAGATTTGGTGGCGAAATAAAAGATTGGCTTACGTTCTGGAGCCAATTCAAAAGGATAAATGATGGTAAACATATGGAGTTGGAAGACAAATTCCAATATTTAATGCAATGCATGATTCCCGGTACTGGGGCAAAGGAAATAATAGATAGTTACCCACCTACCGCGGAAAATTATCATAAAGCCATTGAGAGTTTACAAAAAAGATTTGGAAGAGAAGAGTTGCTTATAGAATATTATGTCAGAGAACCTTTGGGACTTGTGATAAAAAATGCTACAAATATAAAATCTTAGTTAAGCATTATTCAGTTGTATGACAAATTAGAATCTCATTTAAGAGCATTAGAATCGATAGGAATGACATCAGATAAGTACGCAGCCATGCTGTTCCCCCTAGTGGAATCCTGTATTCCTGAAGACATATTGAGAATTTGGCTAAGAAATCCTTCCCTCAATGAAGAAGATAAGTCATATAGCAAGAGATTGAATAATCTTTTGTCCTTTTTGAGAGCAAAGGTAGAAGGGGAAGAAAGGATTTATTTGGCCAAGACTGGAATTAAACAAAATGAATATATTCTGAAAAGGCAAAGACCTATAGAACAAGAGTCGACTCAGCCAACTGCTAGTGATTTATTTGTCAGTAATAAAAATGATCATAAAATATTGTGTGTGTTTTGTGAAAAGTCGTCCCATCTAAGTAAGGACTGTTTCTGAAATCTGAAGAGAAAATGAATATTTTAAAGTCTAAAAGATGTTGCTATTCCTGTTTAAAGATTGGACATACATCGAAGAAATGCCGCAATAAGCCTCATTGCATTTGTTGTGGTAGGAATCATTATATCATTATGTGTCCAGACTTCAAGCCCACCAAAAACAAACAAGATAGAGCTGGAGAGGCTGAGAGTAGTTCTTTATCTAATGTATGTCAAACCAAAGAAGTATTGTTACAGACATTATTAGTAGCTATAGAAAATGATGGGAAAAGGCAAGTAGTTTGAGGTTTAATTGACACAGGCTCTCAAAGCTCGTATATTTTGGAATCTTCCGTAAAAAAACTCGGACTCAGGCCAACTCACTCTCAAGGCTTAACTCATGTGGTGTTTGGTGGAGCAACATCTTACAAACAGCATAACTGTTATGTCGTAGAAGTTCATAATTTAAACACATCATATTTTTGTAAAATTACAGTACTAGACCAGCCTCAAATTTGTCGACCGATACCTCACATAAAGGATCAACTTGATTTAAAAGAGCTGAAACAAAAGGGTATAAAAATCACCGATTTTAGTCAAGAGATCCGTCCAATAGAAATGCTGATCGGAACTGATATGGCTGGCAAAATTTACACTGGAAAAGTAATACCACTGAAATCATGTTTAACAGCTGTGGAAACCTATTTAGGATGGGTCGTTATGGGAATGCAGACAAGTGATCATTCAAGAAAATCTATAGATGCAGTGTCAAGCTCCCTGTTGTCCCAAAGTTTCAATATTGAAAATTTATGGAATTTAGAAGCCCTAGGTATTCAAGATCATTATGAGTCAAAAGATAAAATTGAACTAGAAAATGCTGTGAGGTAAAATCTCATAAAGACAATGACTGTTGAAGATGGCAGATATGAAGTGAAATTACCATGGAAATATAAAGACTATCTTCATGACAACAGAATTCTGGCTGAGAAAAGATTAGAAGAGACTACTGACAAGCTAATTGCACAAAATAAATATGAAGCTTACAATGCAGTTTTGGAGGAATGGCTACAAGAAGACTTTATAGAGGTAGTACCTCCTAAAGAATTATCTCAGCCATCTTGCTACTTGCCACATCGAGGGGTCTTCAAAGAAGGAAATGTAACGACCAAAGTTAGACCAGTTTTTGATGCGTCAAGTAAGTTGAAAGGTCATCGTTCTCTAAACGAATCTTTAGAAAAGGGCCCAAACACTCTGGAACTTATACCTAGTATTTTGATGAAATTCAGGGAAGATAAAATAGGAGTGGTCTCTGACATCAAGAAAGCTTTTCTACAAATTTCAGTCTGTCCTGAAGAACGCAACTTTTTACGATTTCTCTGGTGGGGGAACAGTGATGATGTGGTAGAACACTCTAAGAAGGATATTCAAGTTTACAGACACAAAAGGGTGGTTTTCGGCCTCACATGCTCACCTTTCATACTAGGAGCTGTTATACAGCATCATTTGGACAAATCTGCGCCTGAAATACAACATATAGCACAGAAGCTGAAAAAATCCTTTTATGTTGATAACTGTGTTACATCTATAAACTCAAAAGAAGAATATGAAGAGTTTGTTGAAACATCTACGAAGTTAATGACTGAAGCCAGAATGGAATTAAGAGGCTGGGAATCAAGCAGCTTAGAAAAACCGGACAAAGAATGTGAACCAACACCAGTTCTACGACTACTCTGGGATAAAGAAGAAGACACATTAATTTGCAACGTAAATAATATCTCGGAGCCAACAGGAATTCTTACTAGACGAACCTTACTTTCTGTAACCCAAAAGGTTTTCGACCCTATAGGATTCACAAGTCCAGTTACATTATATCCGAAAGTTCTGCTGCAAGAAAGCTGGAAGGAGAAACTTAGTTGGGACACAAGTTTGCCAAAAGAAGTTTGTGACAAATTCTTGAAGTGGTTTCAAGAACTGAATCTCTTGAAACATCTAAAAATTCCTAGACGCATAATACTTGAAGATGCGGCATCAGTTAGTTTACATGTATTTTGTGATGCGTCTGGACTTTCTTATGCAGCAGTAGTCTTTGTGAGAAATGTTCGACATGATGAAATTTGTGTGCAAATGGCATTAGCTAAATCAAGAGTCGCACCGTTAAAGAAGATGACCATTCCACGATTAGAACTGATGGCTTGTACTATAGGAGCGAGACTTTTGAATTTTGTGAAGAAAACTTTGGAACTGAAAGATGTTCCAGAATATTTTTGGACGGACTCGGCCACAGCATTATATTGGATCTGTCATGAAAAGCCATGGGGAGTTTTCGTTCAAAATCGAGTAAAGGAAATACGAAAAATTTCAAACACAGAAGATTGGCGACATATTCAAGGAACCCAGAATCCCGCAGATTTGCCTTCCAGAGGTTGTAGCGTTGAAAAATTGATAAACTCCCGTTGGTGGGAGGGACCGGAATGGCTGTCTAAAGAAGAACGGGAGTGGCCTAAATCCAGTGTTCAAAGTACTGGTGAAGCAAATCAAGAAAAGCTGAAGGTTGCACTAGTAGTCAATAGTCCACTAGATAGAGAGTGGTATGTGCAATATTTTTCCAGCTACAAGAAAATTCTTAGAATGGTTGCATGGATGAGAAGATTCATTTCCAATTTTAAAGAAGTCAACAAGAGCGCTTAAAAGGTGAATTATCGGGGGAAGAAATAAATGCAGCCGAAAACAATTTGATGAAAATTGTACAGCAAGAGCAGTTCAGTGACGAATATTTGAGAAGTCTAAAAACTGTCACATCCTTTGAAGATAAAGAAGGACTAATCCGAGTCAAAACAAAGTTAACTGAACGGAAGGATTTTGAAAATTTTAAGACTCCAATATTACTACCTGGAAAACATAAATCGGTAGAGCTCATGATACACGAGAGCCCCATTAATCTATTGCATTGTGGTCTGAACAATCTCCTCGTAGACGTGAGAGAAAAGTTTTGGGTAGTAAATGCAAGGAAAACTGCACGTAGAATAATATCCAGGTGTATTCGATGCAAGAGACATAGTGCAAAGAACATAGAAACCATGCCAGACGATAAACCAGAAGATAGGATCAAAGAGGCCTCTGTATTCGAGGTGGTTGGAGTGGATTTGGCAGGACTCCTATCACTTAAAGGGAGCGCTAAAAGCTGGATGTCATATTTACCTGCGCGGTGTTTCGAGCTATTCATTTAGAACTGGTCCAGTCACTATCTACGAAATCTTTCCTTTTATGTTTTAGAAGATTTATTGCTAGACGTGGACGGCCCCATATTGTGTACAGCGATAATGGCACGAATTTTGTTGGTGCGAACAACTTATTGACATCTATCGATTGGGAAGCCGTACAAAAAGAGGCGCACATGAAAAGACTAATCTGGAAGTTCAACCCTCCCACGGCTGCCTGGTGGGGTGGCTTTTGGAAAAGACTCATTCAAGTGCTAAAGAAAATGATATGACGGGTTTTAGGCGGAGCATGCGTCACTTACGAAGAGATGGTTACTTTACTGTACGACTGTGAATCAATCATCAATTCTCGGCCCATAACCTACATTTCGGAAAATGACCAATATTTGAATCACTTGACCCCTGCCATGTTCTTGCAGGATATGCACACGGTGGGAGTTCCAGATTTAGACCATCTTGATGAAATTGATATCACCCGAAGATACCGTTATCAGCAAGCCTTAAGAGAAGAATTGAGAAAACGCTTCCGTTCTGAATATCTAGGACAGTTAGTTTTGGCAAAGTCTAATAACAAGTGTGAAGAGGTAAAATTAAACGACATTGTCTTAGTAGAAGTTACAAGCAAGAAGAGAGCTTTTTGGCCTCTAGGACGTGTTATAGCTATATTCCCTGGGAAAGATGGGATTAGTAGAGTGGTAAAGATAAAGACTGATTCTGGAGAATTACTTCGTCCGGTACAACGTGTTTATCCCTTGTAAGTTGAAGCTTTCAGTAATTCATATGAGGAAGTGCAAAAGACTGTAGGTCAACTACGGGAAAAGAACAGGGTTCTGAGCCTTTCTGTACCAAAAGAGATGCCGGAACAAACAACCAGATCTCGAAGAGTCATTCATTTACCGTCTAAGCTAAGGGATTTTGAACTGTCCTGAAGGGACTGATATGGACTCTAAATGTTGATTTCTGAGTATTTAGTTAAATTCTATGTTTAGGAAAGAAATTTGTTATAATATTAATTGCTTATGCTCCTGGGTTTTGATGAAATGAGTTCATCAAAAGGTGGGAGGATGTTAGGTTTGGCCTAATGTAATTGAGTTTTTATATTTAAAACTAAACCAAACCAATTGTTAACAATAACTGATTTATATAGTTTACTATTTTTGTAACTGGCAACATGAAAAATTACTTAGAGAAATAAATAATTTGGCTGTCATGTTTTTACGGACGTTCTATTATTTTATAAAGTGTATTTTAAAGACAAGAATTCGTTAAATTCTTCGTCATATCTCAACACAACATTCTCATTTTTGTTCTGTGCACGCACGGAATGGCGATGTGTCAGGGCTCCACAAATGTCCTACATCGACTATCGAATATATGTTTATTTCAGCCTATTATTTCGTATTTTTTATTTGTTGTATTTTTAGTTAGTATACTTTTGAATTTATTCTATATGGCTTGTTTACACAACATATGTATATATAACATATTACCTCATCGTAAATAAAACTTCATCGTGCATGTAATTTAATACACACATACACACACACACACACACGTATGTGTGTGTGTATGTGTGTGTGTGTGTGTGTGTGCAAAATTTTGAATGCATAAAGATTTCAATACTGCGCTGTGAATCGATGATATAAATACTGCAGTTTAAAAATAAATGAAGTATACTCTAGAGCAGGTGCTCTTGTAAAGAAATAGTAAAAAATATTTCAGTTATTTTTTCGTATCATAAAAATTATTTTTTATTTTGCCCTTTCATACAAAAAAAAATGTAAAAAAGTGTAAAAAAAATGTACAGACATAAAAGTCTTAAACAAAATGTTGTCTATACCTCATATATAAGCTTAAACAGCCATCGTTTATTCAGATTCTGAAATGCGAAAGTGACAAGTCATGATTAAAAACCACATAGATCAAATTTGTTTTTAATTTATTTTTGCTTTGGAAAAAACAACCTCGTATTTGTTGTAATTTTTAAGTCCTTTTATTTAATTACTTGTATTCCAAGAAAAAGAACCTTCTTCAAATATTTGCCATTATTTTTGGCTTCTACATGTACGAAATAATATAGTTTTTATATTTGTTATACTTAGGAAAACATGATTTTCCTAATATTATTATTTGCAAAAAAATTATGACGATACGGCCAAAATTGTTATATGAAAATTTTTTTTCATTATTTTGCTACACATATTTTTCAATTTACTTTGAGTATATTAATTATACGAGTTATAAATTAGTAAAAAGTAAAACAATTGCAATAAAAATATTTTGTTCCATAAAATTATATTCTATCTTTCCTAACAAATAGTGGCACATAATAACTAACCAATATACTACATGCATGTAGTATACATCTATATTTAAGCACAAGGAAATATAATGATTAAGCATTATACATACATATTATCTATATTTAAGCACAAGGAAATATAATGATTAAGCATTATATATAAGAAGCAATACTTTTAAAAATTTATAAATTTTATATTATATCAATTAGTGGTAAAAGTGAAGATTGCGTATGATCAAAATTGATAAATTTAAAATATTTAAAAACTAATGCCCATTCTTTTTTAAAGTTAAATTTTTCTTTCGATGGAAATTTCTTAATTTTTGGGATTCTAGGATATATGGCAAATCATTTAACGAATGTAAATATAAAATGATCTCTGGCAAACTTCGTCCGATAACCAGGTAAAGATATTGTAAATATTGGAAAGCCACTTTTAATAACAATAACAAAAATTATCTTAAATTTGTTTGTAGAGACACGTTTTTCATCGTTTTATATTAGCCAAACCCACCACCCTATCAAGCAAATCCATCTTCTAAAGGGAATTTGTTGGTGTCCAAATTTCAGTTGAATTTCTCACACTATTTCAGTAAATAACTTCCATGTTCAAAATTATGAATGATTTATTACAAAAAAAATATCACTTTTTTCATATAGTTATTTTTGTCTCAGAACAATATCAAAGAGCTCATAAATTACTTCGTCGTGTACTATATTTTCAATTAATTAAAAATATATACAAATCTTAATATATACAGTACATTGGGTTTACGATCATTAAATTTTAAATTTCGCTTTTATGCATCAAAAATATGGAATAAGCAAACAAAATATATCTAGCCGAATTGATCCGCATAACACACAAATATAAATGTTTAATTGCATTAACACGGAGAAAATAAGGAGTAACTAACATCATGTGAATTTTTTTCATTATATGTAAGTAATAGTGCAGTTATTTAAAAAAACCCGTAAAGACGTATTTTACTCTGTACAAGATCGCAACAGTCACTTGAAACAATCATTAATTATATTCCCAAACAATTATAACATCCCTTATCTTTAGTGTGAACATGTCTCTAAACAGTAACAAAGAAACGATAGATGAAGTGAATTTACTACTGGTAAATAAAGTAAGTCCATGACTTATTATTTACGTAAAATTAGTATTCCTCATTATTATGACTCAAAATAGCAAACACAGTTTGAACATTTTCGAAAGGATTAAAACTGCACAAACTTAATTTTTGAGATGTATTGATTCTGGAAATCATCCTTTATAACTTTACACTCTATATTGTTCTTGTGTTTTACATAAATAAATATTTTCAGAGTATAGTTAACATTTTATAACAAATTGGAAAAGTCCTTCAACACATAGCTCCATTTTAATAAAAAAGCATCTTAATGGGCTAATAATAAGTGGAGAGTTTATACATATACAGTATCCTTCGAGCTTTTATCATCTAATTACTTTCCTACAAAGTCATTTCATTTTAGTAAAACATTAAAATAAATAAGGTCATCCATAATTTTAGATAAAAAATGTCTTGTTGTAATCGCCATATAGGAAGATCTTTCAGTTTATTAAATCGTGTAACTTTGTTTCAAAATCTTGCCGAATTACTAGAGCTCCAGATAATATCTCGACCTCACTTAACGTTACAAATTATTGTAAAATCTAAAATGTGTAAAAAACAAGAGTAGTATTGTTGTAGTTAATATTATATATAATATTAGTAGGAACGACAAAATATTTTTATGAGTTTTGAACTAAAAAGAAATTAAAGATGTACCAATGTGAAGTCTGAAATGTGTATTGAATAAAATCAGAATTAATTCTTTTATTGTCCGTGTTAAAAAATAAAACACGTATAATAATACAATTTATTTTCTATGCTTAAAATAATTATATAACTACGACAAGAAATGTTACTAAATCCTATAGGTTACAAACATATATAACAAACTATTATCGATTTCAAATATTTCTTCGAATCTATCTAGTTTATTTTTAATATAGGATTCAAATGAAATCTAGAAATTTGGCGAATATTTAAAAATAGTAACGGAAAATATAAGTGTTCTGTTACTACTTTTAAATAATTTTTAGAGAGAATCATATAAGCTATTATAGTAAAATAGTTGTAGTATTGTTATCCAATACTACCTGGATCCCGCCCTCTGTAGTTTATAGACGGAGCGCTTGTGACCCGTTTTAAGTATTTAATGCACTTAATAGTTTTGCACATTGATACCTGTAGGACAGATAAATAGAGAATCACGAGTTTACCTGACAATTTTTTGTACGGGATATTCGGCACATAAAGCAAAATTGCAAAAAAATATGTGCCAAAAATATGTTTGATTCAAAAGAAAACTAAAACTGTATGAAAGTTTTATTAGTTTTGAACAAAAAAAACAGACAAACTTTTTTGGAAATGTAAATACAGAACCAAAGTACCCCAAACTTATATTATTAAAAAATATAAAATAAATATTTGACGCTAAAATTTTAATAGCGTTTAAATAACATATATTTAAGGAAACTTGAAAAAAGACAAAATTTTGTCAATGTTTAATAATCGGCAAACATTAAAATATATCTTGCATGAGTTAGTTGGAATGAAAAGCGCTACGCCCGGCAATGAGTATGAGTGAGAGCATTTATCGACTGCATAATCTGTTACCACCCTTGGCACTTCCAGTAGCTATTAAAGCAACACTTAATCGCTACCAAGTGACCAAAATCAGGTTCACTGGTTACATTGATGTTTAGCTGGGAAGTTTCGGAGTAAGAATTAAAAAATATTCTTGCTGAATTTTTAAATATTTTTAATTTTCCAAGAAAATATTTAACTCTATATTAAAAAAAAGTAATAAAAATAAATATATATATATAAAAATATATATATATATACATATATATATATATATATATACATATATATATATATATATATATATATATATATATATAAATATGGCAAAATAAAATAAATAATATGAAAATATAGACTTGTGCTCTTCGAAGTATTTTCTTCAGGATTTTACTAGTTTTTATAGTCTCTGAAACAGATTGTGGTATGCATTCATTTTCCAACCAATTAAACTCGTATTTTTCATCATTTCTCTCCAATAATTTCCTGCTGGTAAAATTGTAGGAATATGAAAATTACTTTTACCTAAGAGATGTTGATGAAATTCAGATTGACATGGCGGTAAATTCGACTCAAAAGTTGACCTTATTTTCTATCTCAAACGCTACCGTTGCCGAGTAGAAATTGGGTTGATAAAATTGATAATTCTACTTAATATTTTTGCAGCATCAGCTTCATCGTTTGCTCAAATTTTAAATGGAATGGTTGCCTGGACTACATGTATTTACATAAGATACGACAAACAAATCTCTCTGTTTTCGAGTAAATTTGGAAACGATAATTTTCCTTCGCCAAAAGTCAAAAGCTCTCTGTCTCTGACCTCTTCTGAAAGCGTTACTTTTTGTTTTTCGAGAAGGGATCAAAAATCCTTTATTTCCAGCCTGACTGCCATGAGCAGATGTAATCTATTGTCTATTATAATGTTTACCTTCCAGAAATGAATTGACAGATCCACTAGCTAATACCTATTTCAATTAATCCACAACCAGCAATAAATTTACATATTACTTTAAAATAGGCAAATGTGATGTAAAAATCTCTGAGGTGAATGAATAAATTGTCAAAAATTGATTTCTTCCCTGCCTGTATTTTTATTGCGATGTTAGCAATTGTAATATATTGCTCCCCTAATACTTTAGTAATTTTTTGACCATCTTTCACTGTCGGCGAAGATGCTTGTTTTTTCATAGGTGAATTATTACCCGGTATAAAGTAGCACCTTTTATTGAATGTTATTAAAATCCTCCATAAATTTGCTGTTGAACTCAACCAACATGGGTGTATTAGGAATGTCTAACGTATTCGATAGCATCCATAATACGTCAAAAGTTTTTCTATCACTAATAAAGTTAGTAATATTGAGTATCTCATTGTCATTTGTCAATAAAAGCTCCAACATTCTATTTTTTATTTTAACCGACTTCAAAAAAGGAGGAGGTTCTCAATTCGTCGGAATTTTTTTCATCTATATTCGGCGATAGTTCTTTGCCGAGGGAACAAATTTCGATAATTTTTTTTTGTTTTAAAGAGGATACTGGATAGCCCCATATAAATAGCATAATAATCTCATGATGAGGTTCGGAAATGAACAAAGTGACTCCTTAACAAATGACAATAAATTAACTATGATTCAAGATATTTGATTTGTACAGCTGTTACATTGCAAAACTATATACATTATATATAAATATAGTTGTTACTTGCATTCTAGAAATAAACGATGAAACTTCATAATTGATATTAATAAATCAACCGTGATTTAAGACATTTACTGCTAGTAGTTGTTACTAGAGATAAAAACTACACCATAGACCATTTAAGAGTCTAATGATGCGTTTTTAAGATCAATAATTTAATTTTTATTGAATAGTAGTAAATGAAACTAAATTATTGAATTAATTAAACTTACTTAATACTCCAAGATATTTTGTTATTTATAGTTTGTACTTTGCAAATTAACTGCACCATCGACCATGCCAGGTTCTGATGTATATAATCAACCTTATTCATCTCCTAAAGATGAATAATGCAACTCTTTAACAGGTGGTAGTAAATCAATCGTGATCCAATATATTTGCTACTGGTTATGTGTTACTTTAGTTATAAATTTGCAAATTTATAACTAAAGTAACTGTTATTGGACTTCGGATAAGGAGAACGAAACTCCTCAACGGCTGACAGTTAACCAAAGGTGGCTACTACTATTGCTTCCTTTCTGTGTGTTGTTTATAAATGAATTTAAACAAGTACGAAATTATCTATATAATAGCTTTTGACTTAACTTTTAAAAATTAAACAAAATTCTAGGAAAAGAAATTGTATATTAGTTATGGTGTAACTAAAAATTCCGAAATAAAATATGTTTTAAAAACTGACTTCAAAAAAAGAGGTGCTAAAATTATAACCACCGCCGATCAACTTAAACAAATGTTTATATTATAAATACACTCTTAATGAATATCTCATTTTTTTAAGTTGGCCCACAGTTCTGGCACCAATTAAAAAAATAAGTAACTTATTTAATTATTGCTACTAATAATACCTACTTTGACTTAATTATTTAATACTTTTTTAAAAAGTTTTGCTTTTTTGAAGTCGGCTTTTAAACGATTTTATATTATTGTCATAACTTCTAATGATTCTTCTTTTCTTATGGCTATTCCTTGTGACCAAGTGAAATAATCACTTGGTTTAGGATTCACAGAAGCTTCCTCAATATTTAAAGATATTTCTTCATCAAATACAGAAAAATTGTATTGAGTTAAATCACCATAATCATATTTTAAATAATCATATTTTGATAAATTATATCAACGGTATCATGCAAAGCATTTTTTCCAGATAAATTATTAATGAATCAATCAATATTCTTGAAAGCTAGACCAGTATGAAATGTCTTAGCCTTTATAATGCCTTCAGAATATAAATCTGATCAATAGTCGCTTCAGTTTCAAATTTTTCAGTTCTGAGAAATAAGCACTTCAGTTTCCAACTCTTCAAAAAAAAGTCAAGTAAAATGATAACTTCAGCAATGTCTATGTCTACCTGTTGATCATCTTGGGGTTTCTTGGGCTGCTTGCTGAAGTTCTTAAAGTCAGATCAAGAGTTAAATACTTTTTTTTTTACTTCACTATTCGTCACGTTATAAATCGCGTCCTAACTAATGTGTTTGTGACTTTGTCGATATCAATGTATTTTTGACGTTTACTATGAGAATCAGCGAGTAATGTTACATACAAAAAAATTTAAAAATTTTTCCCGGTAAGACTCTCTTTAAAATGTTAAAACTCTGAATATCTTCAGGTAATAACGTTTTCTTAATATCCAATATTTTTCGACATAAAATGTTAGCGGTATTCTAAATAATATCTTTCTCTTCTAACAGCAGAAATAATATTCATCACTCTGACGATACTTGGGTCGAAAAAAATTTTGTTGTGCATGATAGAAACTTTTAGCTGATCACCGTATATTTTTTTCAAAGTATTTTTTCCACAGTCACTACCATAATTCTCTGCATTATCATTTGCTAAGTTCTTTAAAATGTCAATGTAGTACTGGCATCAGAAGCTAAAAGAGACATTTCTTATTTATAATTATGTTTTCATTGATAAAAGCACAGATATTATAAAACTGTCCTTCACGGTATTTTAGTTTCTCATGATAATTAGTTTCTGGCTTCTCATGAAATAATCGTGAAGAATTCAAATAATTTACGCAGCAAATTCCGTGCGCTTTTATTTTCATAATTCTATATTTTTGAGAAATTTTCAAATCATTAATAAATTCATGCAACTGAAATTGAACTGTTGAATCGTTGTATTATCGTTTATCGTCGTTGGATTTATAAATGGCATACAGTGACTTTTGCCGTCCTCTTACATTTTTATTAGCTTTTGTACAGAAGAGGCAAAGAGTTTAGATTTTCCATTTCGATTGGTTAATTTAATAAATGGATAGTTAAAAGTCCATTTTAATATTAATAAAAAAACGGAATAAAATATTAACAAAAGTCGTCACAGCAACTAAGTGCAATAACAGCAATAAGTTTACTAGTCTAAAGGCCAGTGTAGCATATATACCTGATTATGATTACGTGGTAACTTTTACGTGATGCTTTAATAGTCACTAGGAGTGCAGAGTGTGATAGCAAACTATGCTACATGCAAGATTTATTTTTATGTTTGCCGATTATTAAATGTTGACAAAAATTCTGTTCTTTTACAAATATTCTTGAAAATATTTCATTTAAACGTTATTAAAATTTCAACGTAAATCATTTACTTATTTTTTATTTTTAAAAAATTAAAATTTATTTTATTTAATTCTATTTTACATTTCCAAAATGTTTCTCTGTTACTCTATGTATTTTTATAGAGCTTGAGTTTTCTCGTGAATTACATACTTTTTTGGACATCTCATTTACAAAAAGAGTCAGGCAAACTTTTGATTCCCTATTTATCTATCCTAAAAATATCAATGTGCAAAATTGCTAAGTGTATCAAACCCTTAACAAAAATTATTCATGAGCTCTTGGACTATTTTCTTCAAAGAGTACACATCATCTATCTTATATACAGTCACACCAATTTTTCTTTGTACAAAAGTTTTTTCCAACTGCATAAGCTAATTTTCAACAAATTTTTCTTCGATCTTTAATCTTAAAACAGTATCAATGTAGATATAATGGCCATTGTGATGAATTACACTAAATTTTTATTATTTTATTAAGTTGAAGAAAAAATAAAGGAACTATGATGCGTGATGGCGTATAGATAGGACATGAGCTTAAAACAAATAAATAACTTAAACTTGATCATTTTTTACTCACAATTAGATTCAGAGAGCATATTTACAACTGTTTTTGGCGGTAACTTTTTACACCATTGTAAAGAAAATGATAATATTTTTCGGTAAAAAACGTAAAATCGAAACAAATTAAATATCTTTCGTATATCAATGTATAAATCGTATGATCAAAAATATACAATGAATACAAATAATCAATTACCAATATTTCAAGGCCAGTAGTAATCGCTAGTTACGGATGTTTGCGTCTATAAAAATTTTTAATTTTTCCTTACTATCTTCATGTCTTCCGCATATTGCTTTCTCCTTTAAGATAAACTATTCCTAGGTAAAATTATGTGCTCTTAATGCCTTAGCATGTAAAGTAGGGAGTTGACATGAGTTTAATTAAAACCACCCAGATTTATTTTCCCCGAAGCTGACATTAATCAAAAGTTCCCCGCTTTTAAATTTAAATTAAAAAAAGAAAAAACGTGCATTTCGATCCCCCGTACGATGAAACGTTCGTTTAAAGTTACGACGTAATAACACTTTTAACTTCACGTTGGGTTTAAAACCCGTAATAACATTAAAAGACAAGCCTTTAAGTGGCATTTTACAGGCGAGGTACTAGGGGCAGATGAAAGAGATAGCTTTTTAAAATCAATCGAAATTTTTGTCGGCACTATAACTTGTGGCGTTAGAAAATGAAATATGAGAGGTATTTTTTTTAATATATATTTTAATATATCTTTTGTATGTTTTTTTATTGTACATATTATTTATAAACACAGGCAATCTTCGTACTTATAGTATGTCAGATTCCTGAAATATGCGACGTAAATCGATTCGATATAAGTTGTGACAGGAGCTAGATTATAAAAGAGCTTTTATTAAAAATAAATCTGCATTTAATATCAAAGAAAAATTCTGTGTTCCTGAAATTAAGTAGGTGAAATATGTATTTATTAAAATAAGTATTATTTTTGGTATATAATTATAGCATATTGCTTTTGATTAAGTAATTTTGTCATATTTAATTGAAAAAACACATACATGTAAGAAGCAAATAAATTAGATCTTTGTCTTAAGGAAAATACCGATTCTAATTTATTTTTCTTCTTTTTTTGGTATCATAAAGTCTCAATAATACTTACAAGCATCATAAGTTTTTTTTGTTTATATTAAAACGTCTGTCAAAATTGAAATCATATTCTTCCATAAGCTTCATTACATTCTTCAAACTTGCAAAGGCCTTTGAAATTTTTTTAATGAAATCTCTTATATTACTTTTATGTTTCTCTTACTCCTTTCTGTGCCTCGATTTCAATGAGATCCTAATTAGTCAGTTCTTGCAAGTGTGTGTTTCATTCATCTTCAATATTATCAGCAGCGACTTCACTATTGGGCAACTGGTTGCCCAAATCAACAGTGTAATTTGTGATCTAATAGATATTTAGCTGATCTGTGGTTGAGGGATATTCAGATTTCTCAAACAAATATGGATATAATTTCCTCCAGACTCATTTTAAATTGCTTACCTCTTCGTCTTCCCATGAGGTCGCAATATTTTTTGCACTATACAAGAAGTAACTCTTATAAAAATCTTCCATTTCCATATCATCATCTTCATTAGTCTTCACTGCCTATGAAAATGTTCTTCTGAGATAGTAAACCTTTAAATGTTCAATGGCTCCTTAATCGATTAATTGTAATAAAGATGTAGTGTTCCAAGGCAGAAATACGACCTTAATTTGGGGCAAAAAAGGTTACAAGTTAAATTATTTATTAAACAGTACTGTTTTTCTTCAGGTATGAAGTGTTTAATAAACCAATTTTTTAAAAAGTGCTTATTTTACCGTGCCCTTGAGTTAGCCCTCCAAGTAACTAACAGAGTATCTTCGATATAATTTTTAAGAGCTCACAGATTTTCAGACCTGCAAATCAAAAGTTGTTTTAATTTAAAATTGCCTTCAGTATCTGATCCCATTAAGAGCGTTTGGCTAAAACCAAGCATAGACTTTAAAACCAGGTATAGACTTCTTTTCTTGCGATATAAAAGTACAAGTGGGAATTTTTTCCAAAATACACCAGTTGTTCATGTACCTAAAAAGGTGGTTTATCCACCTTTTTTGGTGAAAAGTCTTTCGAGGGTTTCTACTGATACACCGGGAAAACTCAGCACTTAAATATTATGCAGTGAATATCTCATCAGCCCGAACCATCCGCGGCTGGCAGGAAAATTTTTGTATCTTTATTGTCTTTTATCGCTACGTGTTTTGCAGTGTATTGAGAATAATTAGTGCCTTATTTTGATTGATAGCGAGACTAAGAGAAATCTGTTACTGAGTTTGATTTTGAATGCCAGTACGTAACAGTTTTTCTATCTCAGAAATTAAAGCATTTCTTTTACGTATGATAGTGCTATTTATAGAAAAGAAATGTAAAATTGTAAAAAGTTTATCTTTTACTTTCAATATCGTTTGTATAGTTGTACGCGATAAATTGAGTTCACTTCCACTTAATGGAGTGGATATTCGCGATCTTTGAGTTTTAACATTTTAGATTTAACCTCCATTTTAAATGTCTTTCTCAATGTTTTCTGCACTTTACAATTATCGTTTATTTTAAGTGACATAGTAGTAATTTAATCAAGATATACTTTCAAGAATACTACAGACGATAAAGTTAAATAAAACAATATTACATAAGATTTCCCCAAAGTCAGAATTTTGTGAAGCCTCAGTCTAAGTGAATATCTATGTATATCATGTTTATATATTATATGCATGTTTTTGACAAGGATCCAAACTGCAGATAAACTTTTGGGTCACATTTAACATGAATAATACATATGACTTGGAATCGACTTAAACAGCAGAGACAATGAACAAAGATGCGGAAAAAATTCGTCAATTAACTTTCGGACTGAAAGTGAAAAGTAAAAAATGTTACTATTTAAATTCAATAGTACTGATAGTAAAATGAAGTGACACGGAGGACGCATCACTCGTTAAAAATTTAAATTAAATGTAAAATATAAAAAATAAAATTGAAACTGTCCAAATTGTTATTTTCTGTCATCAAATAATTACGCATTTAAAAGTTTGGAGAAACCAATCGAGCATTAAATCTCATCGTGTAATATTTGACTCGTGGTTTAGACGAAGACAAACAGCAACACGAACTATCGTCAACCGCTGAAGTGGCCGCAAGCCTGTTTGTGTTTCGATGCCGATGAAACTTTCTCTTTTGCTGAATTAAATGAGGTTTGTTAAATTCGGGAGCTATGTTATATCTAATTATAATACATACATGTGGTTATACACGCCTTCATAGAAGACTGACACGGACATATTACTTTTTTTCATAAGAGTATACCGGATTACCCAATATCAGTTGATCGATTTGCCATTGAAAATGTTATGGAACAGATTATTTTGCTTTAAATAATAACTAATATTTGAGTTTTCAAATAAAGTTGATCTTATAAAACTTCTTCCAATCTTAGCACATGTTTTAGTAACATAATACTATAGTTAGTTACTAAATATTTTCATTCAGTTTCCGACTCAAACATTATTTAATTCTTTTGTGGATGCTTAGTAATTTATTAACTGTTTTCATTATCCTATGAAATCAATTAAATTAAAACAAAATGCGAAGAAATTATTTCTCATATAAATGTGCCAAATACACGTTTTATGTATCCTAAAGATACATAAAATTTACAAGTAAAAGCAATACAATTTTCTATTTGATTCTTTTTAATTATTCTTCCGCTGATGAAACCGGGTAGGTGATTGTTGAAATATTTCTGGATTAGGAATCCGGACAAATAGCCACCGCAACTCTTGATGTCAGTGAACGGAGAAAAGAGAGAATGCAATAGCATAGTAGCGGTTTATGTAAACTCAACCATAGACTATACAGGAAAGGGCAACATTACCATAATCAAAAATATATTCAATACTCCCCTTAATTAGAAACTTCCTGACAGATAAAAAATTTTCTATTTTGGTTACGTTATAAACCTTACTTTAAATATATCCATCTATGACTGTTCTTTTCACATTTTATCATTTTTACATGTCACTGAAGAGCTTCTAACATAATTGCATTAATATAAATAAATACTACAAATACTTCTAACATAATTGCATTGATACAAGGATATATAACCAGCTTTACACAGTTCATATTCACAAACACGCGCAAGGATATTCAACCAACCTTAATTAAGTTTAATCGTATATTTGACATTTCATGTTTACACTACGCACAGTATCACAAAATTAACTTTTCTCAAGTTAAACCTTTGCCATTTATAATTGTGTACAGCTTCATACAACTAACTTTTCTCAAGTTTAACCTTTACACATATAGTTGACATTACACATTTATAATTGCGCACAGCTTCATACAATTAACTCTTCTCAAGTTTAACCTTTACATATATACTTGATAGTTCACCTTTATAACCGCGCATAGTATCATACAATTTACTTTCGTAAAGTTTATTTTTTACACAAATACTTGAAAATTCATATTTATAACTAAGCACAGCATCATACAACCAACTTTTCTGAAGTTGAAATTTTTACACATGTGCTTAAAATTTCACTTTTATAAATGTGCAGAGCATCATACAATTAACTTTCCTGGAGTTTAATTTTTACATATAAACTTGACAATTCACATTTGTAACTGCACACAGTATCAGACAAATACAGTTAACATTTCATCTCTAGTTTTGTACGACGTGACTGGGCTAGCTCATATTCAAGTTAAAATATACTTACGACAAACTAACATTATTAGTTGAAAAATGGACATAATGTGATTATTAAAGTTACATAAAGTTACTAAAATGTAAATAGTACATACTTGTTATTTAAATAACGCTTAAAAACTTAGATACAAGTGTACGACATAGTAACATTATGAACGAAACAGTGACAGAAAAATGGGTGTTTTAAAATTACAGTGAAGTGTTAAGTCAATAATTATTTTGTTTTGCAAACATCGTTTTTGTTTATTTACTCCTACGGTGCTTTGCCAGCCGCTATTTGCAACTCCGCACACCGCACTTATGGCGCAGCGTATAATACACAAACCCGCGACAAAAGCGCATCGGTTCGAGACCAAAAAACGCACTCGTTTTTTTCCTATAATTATGAAATTATACTGGCATGAATAATCTGACTTTATATTCACAAGTAGTGGCCGCATACCAATAATATTTGGCTTTGTGCCAAATATAACACGCAATAATAAATGAGTTATAGCAGAAAGTTAATGAACTTGAAACACATTAGAATTTTGCCATCTCCACAATCAAGAGTGCCCAATAAAGTACTCGAATATTGCACGGATGAAGAAGAATCGGAAAAAGAATCCACTGAACTCAGAAGCAAAAAAACAATTAAAAAACGGTATCATGTAGAAAGTGTGCCACCGGAGAAATCATCAAAAGAGAAAAAAGAACAATAATAATTGAACCAAACTCGAAGACAATAAAATAAAAGAAACAAAAATCCCATTGCCTCCACCAATTATTATAAGCAATGTTGAAGACTTTAATAGACTCAGATACGAAGTTTTAATAATAAAATAAAATTAATTGAAAAAGCAGTACCATTCAAGGCTATACCGAATAGCTATTTCTAAATTACCTGTCAAAACGAAAAATATTATAGAACAATTAAAAATTTCCTCCAAACCAAAATAAAGGAAGAAAGAGGCAGATAAAACAATTCCTTTTACAAATTGGAATTCCGCACTTTTCCATTGAAAAGTGAGAGATTGTACAGTTTTGTCATAAGAGGATTACCGTCACCAACAGATATAAAATCCGCAATGACATAAAATTTGCTGTCAATAAACTAAAACATGATGTTCTTAATATCCTAAATATCAAGAAAAAGACAGCGAATGGCGATGAAAGAAGTTACGAACATTTTCCATTATTATATGTAGATATCAAACAAAAATAAAACAATAAGTCTGTTTTTGAAATCAGTAACTTGCTGCATTGCAAGGTGACCATTTAATCACCTAAAAAGGTAAAGAGTATTCCACAATGCACAAATTACCAGCAACTTGGGCAAACGAAAAATTTTTGAAATGGGCAACCTAAGTGCGTAAAATGTGCTGGCAATCAACACACTACACAGTGCAAAAAACAACACAACAGTGTAGCAAAATATGCGCTATGTAACAAAAGAGGATATCCGGCAAACTACAAAGATTGTCCAGCCTAACAAAATCAATGATGTTGTACGCAGTTTTCTACAGAGTATCAAAAATATAATGGCTAGTCAAATTCATATTTTTTCATAAAAAATAAGACTGCTATCCTATTACAAATTATGTTTCGCATATATATTACATTTTTTTGCGTTTTCTTGCATCCAGGTGAGAAAGGTAACAATTTAATAGGCTAAATCTCTGAAAGATTATTGAAACATCATGGTAGGAATAGTATCTATTTCTATGCAACTTACAGCCTCTAGAGTCTACATTGGAGAGAAAAAGTACGAGCAGTAGATTTAAAAGACACCGTAGACAAGTCTCTAATAAGCAGTGAACCTAAAATACCTGAAACAAAAATAATTATTGTATTTGTAAATCATTTCTGACTAGACACAGGAAACAACCACTCTCTGGTAGTTTTCAGAACGAGAAAGCCTTATTATTTCTTCAGTATGGACCGATCAAGTATAATAGGTGCGAAGTAAGGTCAACTAGCTTTCTTGGTCTTTTTAATTATTAGACAATTTTTAGCCACTCAATATAATGCTAATTTTATAAAGGGAAAATTTACAAACCTGCCTTGAGAAATTCTACGCAAATATACAAATAGCCCAAAGCTAATATTTTAGATGTTTCAGATACGTAATGACATCAGTATTTAGAAAATTGTGTTTTGGAAATAGTAAAAGAGTGCGAAGATTGAAACAGATGAATAAATATTCGATTTCCTGATTCTGAGAGAAATAATAACTAATAAAATATAAATAAATAATTCTAATAGCCCTGGGAAATCTATTGAACTATCTATTAAGCCCCTTTAAAAAAAAACAGTAGACAAATAACGTTCTGAATGGAGTCCAGAACGTTGTTTGTCTTCAAAATATCTCTTTTTCTAAATTCCCGAAACCTGGGATGATATATTCTTTTCTCTATTTTGTTCTGAGCATAAATCTCACAAAAGTTTTGATAAATGTTGGCTAAATTGTTAGCTTTCATAAATTCGTATCCATAAGAAAGTCAGATATTATTCTCACTGCATAGCATGTTGATTATATAGTGATTTGTTTGTAAATTATGATTGGACTATGAATGGATATGAACTACAAATTAATGACATACGTCATGCATAAACTTATTATAAAATATTATTTCATCGATTAATTTCGTAATATTCTTTTATTCATTTGATATCGGGGGATTAGAAAAATACGTAGAACTTTTACTCAAACTTAATATCGTTATTAACTAACCTGGGTTAATAAGATAATAAGGAGTTTTTCTTTAGAAATATTTTGAAATTTATGTATCACAAAAACAAATTCGCAAAATATTAAATCTCTAAAATTCATTAGATGTGATAATAATCCTATTTTCTTGTAGTTTTATTGAAAACGTATTTTTGAATAATATAAATAATATATTACTGAATAAAATATTTACTAACATTTATTTAACAGATAAATATACTCAGTTTTGCGCACTTCGTTTTATTTTCAATTATCAAATTTTATGCTTATTTTTCCAGGATAAATTAGTTTTATTATGTTTTAATATTTAGCTAATTTTAGGTATTAGAGTGTAAGAAAAATATAACTAATAAATTTGTACTTATTAAAGTATGTTTACGCTATAACATTAAAACTTTAAACATGTCTTCTATTACTATTTATGCTCGTATTAAGCGAATACTTTAAAGTTCGATTCCAAACATGACTGATTTTGTTTCGACTATTCTTATAATATAATTTAAGACTTTTCGACATATCTAAGTTTAATTGAAACTAATTGATTTTTATTGAACTTAACATTAAAATAAGTAAATTTATTTCTCTAATTACCTATTCATAAGATACATATATAATTTGAAATTAGAGTGTCGCGGAAAAAATAAAAAAATATTCAGTTATATACATAAATAAAAAAAGTTGAGGTTTTCCGCGCCTGTATAAATAAATTATCATAAGTTAGTAACAGTTTTATTGTTTTGCATATAAAATCCATTTTTCTTAAAGTTAAATCCATGTTTTTCTTCAGTTAATTCGTAACATTTTAATAAAAAATAAGTTCATATTCATACATACTAGATACAACAGAATAAATTACACATAATTTACATAATATATATAACGTATATAACATGAGTATATTATAGTTATTCTACACAATATAAATAATATTTCTTTTTGAAAATATCTTAACGGTTCTTCGCATTTTATAAACCGAGACTAGCCCAGAAATACTAAGATATATTTACGATAATAAAAATATTTTTTTATTCGTCAGCGTAAATTGAAGCGAACATCTACAGAAGTCGTGATGCGTTTTGCGGTCGCGCTCGGGATCAACTCGTGTTTACTCTACGTTAAGCGTGAAAGAAAACAAAACGAAATAAGCCGTCAGTGGGCCACATCGAATTTCCTTTGTTCTAAAGACAAAGATGTTATCTTTAGATATTATATCGTGGTTGTAGAACGATATCCGCATATAATCAGAAAGCTATACTTTACAGGAAACAAAAAATTACTATTTCTTCGATGTTTGAATGTTTTAATGTTCCATTGTCTTGTGGTTAGAGTAATATAAAGTACTTATTTATGATATTATACATACCCAATATATCACATTTTATCACTCCAATGACATAAGACTTTTCAGACGTTTTACACTAATTACTTAACAGGTTCCTGAAAGTATAGACCATTAATGAGGGAAAAAATAAATATGTAATGAACACTTAACCATGTTTTTGGTAAATAATGGGGTACATTGTTAATCTTTCTTTACAAAATCACTTGCATTTGCTTGATGTATTTGCTCCGGTAGTAATTAGAGTTCTTTTGAGTGAATATGAAATTGAAATGAAATTGAGTGACTTAGCTTAAATTCGATGTCTACATCGCTAACATTCCTAACTTTATAATTACAGCAGGTGTCACACTGGTCCTTTTTCGAGTGAAATAATAACAAATTCATGCTCTCGAATAACTCTCAAATCGTGAGGTTTGGAGATCAAGTATTATTTTTGTCTTTTGTATAGTTTAAATATTCATTGGAAAGTGTCGATTTAGATATCCAACAAGGTTAGAAAGGTAATTTAGTTAAACTCTTTCTGCAATATTGCGATTCAAATTTAGGCAGAGTATGGAAAAGTCTCTGAGTCTCTTAAAAACCCTTCTGTCTTCTTTTGCAGTTTCTGCCTGATCCTGATACTGTGTTTCGTACATCAACAGTATTTTCGTGTTGTTTTTCAACCCAGTTATGAACAAATTATTTACATTTTATAATGTTTATATTTATTTGTCTATTTATGAAATAACATCGGCCAAATCATATTTACTTTTATTTGCGTATAAAATAGGACTTCTACGAATAACTAGTAAGAATAAATCGAATATGAGTTTGAATATTTTTCAGACTAAATAGTTGAATCTGTCACCATTTGTATTTTGGAAGTAACACCAACTAACGCCTTCAAAGACTATTAACAGATAAAATTTCCCTTGAGTACATGGTGGTTGCGATTGTCTTAATTATGATATAAAGACTATTTAACAATGGAAATAATTGAAATCTGTCCAGGTATGTTCACATAGCCCATACATATTCTAAAAGGGTACCATCACATTTCCTATATTTATCTGGGCACTATAACTATGCGATGATCAAGTTTCATGTCAATAGGGTAAATCATTGTTGCCAGACGCTTAAAAAAAATAAACAAACAAACAAAATGTTTATCTTTGTGAAATTAGTATGATATAATTTCAACAACAGTCAAAGCAGCATTAATTTTTTCTTTTAAAACTGGTCGATAAAGGTCATCGATCAAGGTCAAAGCATTATTTTTTTATTTTAAAACTGGTCGAGTCTAAAGTAAAAAGATAAATCGCTATTTTACGATCATATATTTTAAAATACGTTTTAGAAAATATTTTAACGAATAAACAGCTCCGGCCAACATAAATAAACTAACTTTTGTACTCATGACGTGTTTGTAATGGCAATTTTGATTTCGTCAAGTTTTCACACAACTTTTCCGCAAGGTGGGTTTATACGTTGAGAAAAATTAAAATATTTCTCACTGTAAATACTAACTTTGACTTTTAGAAATATTAAATTATTGGAGTGGCAACATAATTTTCTATAGTGTTATCTTTAGTGGCAACATAGCAGCATTTTCTATAGTGTTATATTTTCTGTTTTGATATTCAGGAGGTATATAATTTTATAATATGATTTATTTGATCAAAAATAAATTTTATAATGTTAATTATGAGTAAATAGATATTTGCTTTTGTTACGTAAATAAGATAAGCGGAAGCGCCTTACACTTTTTTAAATTTTATCTTTAACGTCTTTATCTCGTAGACAAAATAAAGGCATAATTCATTATTACACAACTCCAATATTTAATTTGTGTCATCGCGTCGTTACAGCATAACATTTTCAATTTATTTTCTAGCTATCCTATGTAATACTAAAACGTGAAGTGCATTTATATCTCACTTCCACTCCTTAAAACTTATCCGATGTTAGTTAAATTTATATATCATACGTACACTCTGTGTCATGAAAATTAAATTACACTTAAAATTAAACTTATCTTAATGTTCAATTTCTCGATGTGAGTATCGTTAACCTAGAAATTGAACATTTATTTCGTATGGTATGAGTATAATTGAATTCCTTTTATTAGTTTGAAATTGTTCTTTTGTCGTATAACCATTGAAAAAATAACTCTAAAAATGATGTCTCCAAATTTATCTTAATCCGTCACACATGAGGCGGAAACCGTTTCTACAGTTACTTCATATAATTTGTGCTACATTAAGAATGTGTGTTTAATTTATATGAAGCAATGACAAAATTTACAGAGGGAACGAAATTAATAAAAAGTGATATAATGCATATGTTGTACATTTTTTACTTTAAATTAATTTAATGAGAAATTACGTATTTGAAAATACTTTTTAATATAATAACATATATCTAGCCGTTACATGTCTGATTTTCTGGGTTATATAAATAATTCCACAATATGTTATTTCCCGATATTTATTAAAAATATTTGACATAAAGCTTTTGTGTCCAAATTCTCATAGAGAGATTCCTTGAATAAAATAAACAAGAAGAGTGTCATTCACTTGGTGAACACTCACAGGTGTCGAAATTAATTTTCTATCTATCATCCAGTGTTAATTTTAGAATTGTCGCTTATAAGTTTGTAATATTTGTTCTTTAACCCAAAGATAGATAATTTTTAACCCAAAGTTTAAAATGTCAAATTTTGATGAAAGTTCTTAAAATAGTTAAAATGTGAAAGAATGTTAAATTATAATAAATAAATGTATATTACATATAATAAGTGTATATATTCCTAAACTATCAAATTGTAGCTGATTACAAGCTGACATCAAAACAAAATATTTTTTGTTTAACTGTGTCAACATCACTTCAGGTGCGGTTGGGGGAGAACTGGGGGAGAGTTCATGACTTAAGAAGACATGCTGCGTATAAAAGTAGCGTCAAATTGGAATCTTAAAAATTTAATCACCGCTTTTCTCGCTCATTGACGTAGAGGCATAGAAGTCTCCAATGTGGCCTTAAATTGAAATTAAGTTATTATTTTCCAGCCAAATGTCATATTAAAGAGTAACTTTTATAGAAGTGCAATGTTAACTGTGAAATTTTTTATGAACTCTACGGATATTCTCTCAAAGAAAAGCAATTTGTAGTTTGTCTCTGGTCTTAAGTCTTAAGATGTCTTGAAAAAAATGTAATTGGTATTAAAATATTTTTCATATTAAATATAGTAAATAAATATTGCCAACTTGGTATAGCAAAGCAGCTTTTATGAATTCCAATAATAATTTTTCCATTATAAAGACAATATTCAAATATCACTAGGTAAGTTACAATATACAAATAGTAGTTCTAAATATACAATAGGTAGTTCAAGAGGTACTTAGCTTAGGCCCCTGGAGGCGGAACTATTTAAGCTCTACTCTATAATAAAAATTGTGAGGTACTATAATGTATTTTAGAACTTATTTATCAGCCCTAAACACACTTCATTTGCATAAAATATTGAATAGAGTAGGAAAAATGTATTTGTTTTTCACAGCATATCGTGAACTGAACATCTGCGGGCTGCTCATGTTTGTGTGAGACTTTGGGGACCGGCTTGTATTTGTTTTATGTAAGAGGAAAACAATATAGACAAAGGGAATTAAACAAATTCTGGTACAGTAAAACGGCAGTGTCTAGTCGCAATCTCTCGAATTTGGAGTGGAGTTTAATATCAAGGAAAATTTTTTTCGATTGTTCTTTATAATTATTTTTTAAAGCAGTCTCATTAGGTATGCTGGTTATTTCATAATCAGCGTACCGTTGTTTTCGAATACTATTGCCATACTCAGTCACCCTTTTATTAAATTTTCCATGAATTTTTAATTAATTTCTTTTTATATTTTTAGTAATTATATTTAAAAAAATTTTCATATTATTTTTCTTCGTAATACTTTTTTTGGTTTTAAAAGTGTGGACTTTTACGTTTTCTATATTCACACGTAATCACACTTTTATCTTTATATTCTTAGTACATTCTTTTAATTCTCGTTTTTTGCATAACTGATTCCTTTATACTACGAAGCATTTCCAATCATTTAATTTTTTTTCGATTTAATGTCATAATCTTCCAACTTTATCATTATACCATAATTTTGCCAAATAATAAATTTATATTGCCCTTAGTTATACCTCATTAGATTATTATTAGACCCATAACATACATATTCGTTCACAGTACTTGTAGTGTTCAATGCTGGGAGATTCTATGGTGTAGAATCTCTCTCAATTTACATAACCAGATTCAAAACAAAAGAATAATAAGAGTAGAATGAATACCAACTTTTTGTTATTTAGCCCATCTGTACTAAGGTCGTTTAAGTTATTCCGACAACCTGGACGTTTTTTTAAATTTTTCAAGGACCTATAAGGATTATTTTTTTCCTCATTCTCTTGGATATATATAAGATGACATAGAGCGTTTTGGCATTAACTTTACCTGAAAACAAAAATTATGTTAATGTGAAATACAGCTACCAATTTTGTTATACATACTTCACTATTATATCGTACAAAAGAGGTAAATATAAATCAATAAATATAATATTTTAAACTATATAAAAAGCAAACTTATTTTCTGTTTTAGCTGAAAGTATATACATGACATGAATTTTCTTTAGAAACCTGACCTTGTCCGGACACAGTATAGGTTAAACACGTGCTTACTAAGCAGTGTGTAGTTTGTCCAATCTTTGTAAAAACACTTAACGTTTATAAGAGGTTTAATTATAAATGATATAATATAAATTAGGATATTAGGATGTTAACAAAGACATCGGCACATGAGGAGTCTAGTTGTATCTATTAAGAATTCTTGTCCATTTTTCTAGTCATACAGAATTCGAAGGAAACCTGGGTGTTTTTGAGTGATATTTTGAATAATAATAAGGAAAGCAATATTAAACGACCGAATGAAAAATTCACTTTTTCACATCATTTCCAGATTGTTTTTGATTTTTTTATACCAATATTACGTAAGAGCAGCTCTTATTTTAAGTACTGGATTTAGATTCAGTCAATTGTTATAAGTCTGAAAATATTTTTTCTAATCTGTACGTGATTTGAACCCACGCCATTTTCGGTCACATATATCACTAATTTCTAACATTGTATATAACATTAAAAAAAAATTTTCGTTTTATTTCATCTACTAACAATTTTTATTGCAATCTACGTTGATTTTCACTTAAGAAAAATATAGATAGGACTTGTCGATAAAATCAATATATACAATATATTGATTTTACAAACTCAATATACGTAATTACATAAATATAAATTACAAAAATATCAAAAATATCGTAATTACAAAACATAAAATATAAAAAGAAATAATAAAACGTATTTACTATGATATGTATATTTGACTAAGTCTAGGTAAACGATAATTCAGCGGAAAATAAGCGATTTTCGTTACCGCATGCGAATCATTCGTTTATAGGGGACGTTTATCGAATACAATTGTTTTAAATAATATTTTGCTTTTCAGTCATCGGAGTCCCCCTTTTTAAATTACATTTTAATTAAAATAAAAACTACTTGAATGTTCATAATACTCCGATTAGATTATGCCAATTTTTAAATTTTTACGGCTTCAGTATTTGAAATGATATATTACATGTTTCAGTATTTATGGTGACAAGTTTACGAACTTTTGCGTCATCCGTGGTGTTTTACTTTTTTGTTGGAATTTGAAGTAATAACTTGTTTTATAAACAATTCATACTTTTTGAGCTTTATCTTCTTGCAAAATCAGACAGACAAAGCGTGCACAATAAATCGTAGCTCACAAAATAATCCGTATCTTATAAAATCAGACGGACAAAGAATGCACAATAAATTTTAAAAAATGGGTTACGTTTTTAATGGTCTGCGATTAACGACTTTTGGCACTACCACGTTTATAATTTACTAATTTTGTTTTCTGGAAGTAAATAAACTTAGAGTTAGTATTATTATAGCAGCAGGTTCTAACCTTTGGAAATATAGAGCAAGGCTCTAAGTAGTAATGAGGATAAAAGTACTTTAAACTAGTGATTTCAAACTTGGATGTAATTCATATGATATAACTTGACTACAGTAGGGAAATTGTTAATAAACTGATTTATTTAAATAATGACATCATTTTAGCATATGTCAGAAATATTAAACTTAATTTGTAACCCAGTAGGGCTAACGTCGTAATTGTTCGGTTTAATATATATATATTTCTGTCATTATGTGGAACGTTGAATTATTAGAAAATAATATTCTTATTATAAATATATAGTTTGGATGAAGTGTAATTTGTCTAATAACGTTTAACTTATGGGGTTATTAACGAATAACAATTATTGAAAATTTTTCTGTCTCTTTTCTTAATTCTTTATTTTTTTGCAGAATAAAACTCTTTCATTTATGATTTAGCCTGTTTCTATTTTTTATTGATATACTTTTTTAAGAAAAATATAATTTAAAAATTATTTTATTTATATAAATTAACAATAAGCTTTTAAATAATTCAGTAAATGGCTTAATTTTGAATCGTATACTCGGGAAATTATAGAAGTTCCATGGTATTTAACATCAACCTTTGTAATATTTATTTAAGATTAATTAAAATTTTCGATACTAAAAATGCGATTAGAGTTTTTGAAAAGGTTCAATTAAGTATTTGGTTAGTTTATAGATCTTAGAATGATTAAGTGTTATTACTGTATTGAACCACAAAATTAGCTATACAATTTAAATTTATAATTATATTATAATGGCTTTATAATTATATTAAAATTGCTTTATAATACATATGGCTTTACCGATCATGAATAAATATTTTAGAAATATATACATATATGTGTGTGTGTGTGCACACTTCCATAAACCCAAATATTAAAGAGTAAAATTGGAAAAGTTAAAGCGTTTCTAACGTTTTCTATCGTGAATTCTTGGTTTATCGACGTTAATGAATTACCATATGCATGAACAAAATTAAAAATATTAGAAAAATAAGATATTTTAACCAAGATTATATTTTTTATTCCAAGTAGTTGAACTTATTAAATGGTATACATTTAAACTAATTTATGGTATAAATTAATTTAATATTGAAGACCTAATATTTGATATAGAGTTTTATAAAATGTAAGCGGTTCATTTGATTAATTCCTCGTTAAGGAACTTAAAAGCTTTGATCCATCTTGTTATCGTGTTATGATTATGATATTTTTAAGTACATTTTCAACAACTTGTGGTCGTATTTTGATCTTTAGTTAATGCTATTAGGGTATATCGTGGTAAAATCGACCGTATCGATACCGCAGGGTACAAATGAGACTGGCATAGAAATAGTAGATTATTCTTAACATGGAAGATGTTTGCGACTACTGGGTGGAGTGGGAGAGGCCAACGTGAAAAGAGCGGAATTTGAATTTCAAATTTATCACACCCATCTAGGTAGTTAACATTCAAAATGGGGGGGAGATTTTCAATAGCGTCGCTATTCAAAACTGTGTTATTGCATTCAGAGAAAATTTGGTTTCAAAAGGCGTCAATGGTGAAAAAAATGTTTAGCGCTGTTCCCCTATTCCTGCCGCTTTTAACTTCTCGAACATTGATGAATTAATTAAAATAAAGAAACATTTTTGAAGTTGAACATTTAGTGATCTATTTCTTGCCCATATTTTGTGAAATATCGTTTTGGAATTTAATACAATAATTTTTCATGAGTACGGGGGAGTGGCAATTTAATGGAAAATTATAATTAAAAGATTTTGTTGTGCCCATTAATTAGTGCGGCTTCCAATATTCTTTCGACGGGGTATTAAGTTAATGTTTTATACAACTTAGTAGTACACTTTGTTTCTACATGAAAAATAGTAAAACATAATAGTTCTTTGAGAAGGGTACAGAAAAGGTGAAAAAAGAGGAAATTTTTTCATTTGTCTATTTATTGTCCGAGATCTTTTAAAACATCAATTGGTATCAATGATGCTTAAAATAAAATGGTTATAAATAACGTCAAAATTATATATTTGAAAGATCCGAATTGAATAACCGTTATGAACTTGATTAAACATTGGAGGGTTGAAAAAAAACTGTCTTTCAAGACTGAGTGAAATTTAGATATTAAAATAAAAAGACTGAGTGAAATTTAGTTACTAAAATAAAATTATATCTAAGATTCAAACTTGTTAATTAAATAACTATAAAATAAGTAATATTGACAGTAGCTATAAAGCTCCAGAAAAATACAATTTTTAAGAATTGTACACGATGTAGGTATCTACATGAAACTTTCAGAATATTTGCAGTCAATTGTTAGAGTTGGTTTGTTTGTCGTAAGCGCCTTTATTTTACGCTGTTGGACCAGATAATTCCACACTCGACTTAAGTACAGAATTAACAATCTGCAAAAATAAATGTGTAATAAAATATCCTCAGTGTAGTTATAAAGTACTTCAGGGAGTAAAAAAAAACTTCCGTCACATTTGTGCAAATATTCTATTAAGAGATCTCTCATCGTCAATTAGCTTACAGAAAATGCAATTGTTATTGAAGACAAAAAATAAATTTATATAGATAAACAAAATCTTAGGAATTATTTGCTAACTTTGGTGCGTTAATAGATTTTGTTGATGTTAAATTATTATGGCAAAAATTATATACTACCATCATCTTGACAGTACACAAAAAGCGTCCATCATATAAAAATCACGTCACAATTTGGCCTAAAAACTTTCCCTATTCGACATTAGTAAAGCAGTTCCGCATTCGATGTAGTTTTCCAATAACGTTTTCGAAATTGGCGAATTAATTTCGCCAAATTTTTCCACAAACTTCCCGCTCAACCGTTAGGTCGGGAAAAAAATTAACAGTATTTCGGACTAGGTTTCCTTGACATTTTCCGATATTAAATTTATGGGTCTAATTCGGGGTTAATATTTGCCTTTTATCTTTTTTGACGAAATAAAAATAAATTTATTTCTTCAGCATTAATTGTATAAGAGTTTTAATAATAAGAAACGTTATTATATTATTTCTTCGTATTTTGATATATTATAGTATAATCTAGATAAGAAAAAATAATAGAAATTTTCTTGAAATTTTTTTAAAAATTGATTAATCTTAAAAAATATCGTATTAGTTTGTAAATTGTGTTTTATCAAAAGAAGATCACAGCCAAAGAATGTAGGAAGAAACCTGATCTTTCCTCAAACACCATAATCTTTTTACTTCATACAAATATTTAATAGTTTTGTTTAAATAAAATGACTTTTCTACTTTGCATTATTTTTTGAGAAACATTTAAAACAATTCCTTGGTTTTTCCTTAAAAAAGCTGCTCCTGTCAAATTTCATACGCTTAGTTCATTAAATCACGCTAAGTTTATTAAATTGTTTTAAATAAATACGTAAATAAATTGAACCTGTTCTTTCTTACTCTATTCTGTCATTCACGATTATTGCAACCTTTGAAATATTCAAAATGAACTAAGTAAACTTTAATTTATTTTGTAATAAAAATTCCATCCGACAGTCTAGGGTAACTTAAAACTTATTCATCACCCCTAAACATACACACCTCCCGGTGCGTTTGCATAAAATATCAAAAAGGAAAACATATTTGCCTTTTACAGCCTGATGTGAACTGAACACATGCAGGCTGCTCGGGTTTGCGTCACACTTATGGGCCAAGTCGTGTTTGTTTTGCGTAAGACGAAAAGAAAACAGAGTGAATTAATCTTCAATACAGCAAAAGTTCAAAGTATCAGTTTGCGCTCTCTTTAATTTGGGGCAGGAACTACCATCGAGGAAGGTTTCTTTTGTCTAAAATTTTTTATTTGTTTTGAAAGCAGTCGAAGCAAGAATGCTGGCTATTTTATATTGAACTTATCTCTGTTTTTGAAAGCTTTCCGCATACTTTCTCAATAAACCAATTCGTTAAACATTACGCCCATTTTCAGTTAAAGACCTATATAGTCCGTCATTTCTTTTAAGTTTTTTGTAACAATTTTCCGTAATATATTTGTGATTTTTAAATTTATACGTAGTCTTTATATATTCATCACATTTTTATCTTTGTGTTTTTACAATATTCTTTGGAATATTTTTTCTTCGTTTTTTTTCAGCTAATTTCTTTATTTGCTATAATTTTTTTCATTTAAAATTAAAATTGTGGGTTTTTCTTTCAGGAAAGGATCCAAATTTCTTTTCGATCGAGGTTGAAAGACCTGATTATCTGCGGGCAACTTAATACATCGAAATGTAAGTTTTGTATGCGTACATACTAAAATCGAAAATTTTAATGTTGCAATTTTTTTTCTACTCTTACTTCACGTCAATTTTTAATCAGACAAGGTAACTGCAATGGTGGAACTCTATTCATTTTTGATATAATATACTACTTCTGCCTTATTAATTCCCATGCATTCTATTAAACATGGACTCCTTTATTGCAACTCTCTATTTTACACAAGAACTTTTCATTATTTTCTCCTAATATACAAAATAATTTACTCCTTTTACAAAGGATAAAGGGCATCCCATAAGTTTCCATTTTATTTTTCTTGTATCTGTTTTTTTTAACGCCAGAATATTTAAAAAATCAATCAACTAAATAGAAATGTACTAATATACACTTAAATTTCATCTGTGTTAACATTTCCAACAAGGTACACACTATGTTTTGCCTGTAATCGTATAGTAAATTATATGAACTTAGTTTCAAATACATACCCCATTTCTCCATATGGTATTTTAAACGTATTTAATAGGTTTTAGTTTTATGTACTGAAAGATTTGCGTACTTAATTTACGTTAATTATGGTGGTCATTGTCATAAAAATATAAAACTGAAAAGATGTCATATTAATTCAAAATGAGACGAAAATTACAATTACAAATATATACTTGTTCACTTTTTATATTATTCCTGGTACATAAATACGAATTGATATAAAACTAAAAAATATATACTTAACCTCTAGATGAAAACAGGATTGACACACTTCAACATAATAATGTTAGGGTTTCCAAGTTAAAAAAGAACCCTTATAATTTCGTTGCATCTGTATTTCCGTCGTCTATCACAATTTAATTTATTCTATAATGTGAGAACTTACGCCTCTGGAAGTAGATGCTTCAGGTAAAGATCTCAATATATAAGGATTCAATAAAAGAAATTAATGCACCTGACCATCAAGTGGACATTAGTGTAATAATTTCTAAGCATTATTTGTGCAATGTTAAGCTTAAATATGACGTAAACGCCATAGAAATAAAAGAAGTAAACAAAATACATTAAAATCCTCTATTTTCTAGCTATGAATTAGAAAAATCTAAAACTATGGAACCTTTTCACATACGCGTCCGACATACTCCTTGTGTCTCGTGACATACCCTCTGCATGCTTTTTGTTTTAAAGGAGATCACGTAAATAGTACGTAATACTCATTGTGTTTCATAACCTGCTCTCTAGATATCATCCTTTTTTGTGTCTCATCTACAATCTAACCTTTGCAGTAGTCAATTATTTATGATTATAATACATACAAAAATTATCTTTGTAATTTTATTATTTAAATACAAATTACGATTACTACTTTATAGAAACTTATAAATTAATGCATACAGTATACAAACTTACTTATTTAAAATATACTGGACTGTTAGAAAGCGAAATGTTCATAAATGTAAACAAATATTCAAAAGTAAAATAATTATGACCCGATAAAGAAGAATTTTGAGATTGTAGGAAACCATACGTTAATCCTTTTGCTTTGAAAATATTATATACAGAACAATATACTCTATGGAATTTATTCCTGTTGTTAGAGAAACACATTTCCCCTATATACAATACTAGAACCCGTTTTAACGTTCAACAAGATTTCTTAATAACCTTATCGAATTTGCCAAGCCTCGTCAAGACTTTCAACTCTAAGGTTCCTCCCAAAAATAATTACAATACTTCTCATTGCAAGTGCTTCACTTAACTTTTCCGAGTATCAAATTATGATAGTATAAAACGCAATTTGTAGCGGCTTTGCCTTTCTTGTTTATATTGCTTCTTTGTTTGTATCGGCTTTACCTTTCGTGTTTACGTTTCCCTCTTACTTCTCTCTTAAGTGGGCTACGCTTTCGATACGAGTTCATCATTGTGACGAGTTTTAAAGCTAACAAATATTAAGACGTAAAGTATTTTTATTTTACGCAAAGTAGCTGAGTTATTTATGTAGGTATTCTTATAAGAATGGGTAGAATAATTTTAAACATAGGCATTTAATTGTTTTTCTTATCAAGACCTACCAGCTTGTTGTGTAAGGAAACTAACATAGCGGTATGAAAGTTTAGCTAGAAAATTAATCAAAATTGAAACATATTAAAATTTGACATAAACAAAAGTAGTTTATACTACTCGTATCTATATAACTTTCATTGTCCAAAGTCTTACAGAACTTAGCAACTAGGTGCGTGGCTTTATTGTGATTTGTGAGTGTTTTTTTTTTTGGAAGCTTACAAATCTACTGTTTTAGTTCACGGACGATCAACATTAAGCTCTGTTATTTGCGTACCAATTACTTCCTAGGAAAAAAAATTTAAATTCATTTCAGGGATACAGTATCTACGATTACAGTATCATTTTAAAAATCTAAAAATTAATCTTATATATTTCCGTTCTAAAACTTAATATAACCGGCAGAAATTACTGCTATTTATAATCTGTACATTAATCAAATAGTAACTCCGTAATGTCTATACATCAAAACAACACATAAAAAATTATGATTGGTATAAAACCAAATTACTAAAAACCAAAAAACACACATTTTTTAAACTTTGGTCGATATTTCTCAATTCAAAGCCCAAATTAAATGAATTGAAATCCTTTATCTCCTTCTTCCTTTCTTCTCTTTCCTTATTTATAATATTTTGAACAAAACCAAATTATCCATTATAAATTAGTAGCAAATTTAGTTACTTGTCTGCTCATGGTCTAGGGCTACTCTCTGGAAACAAGCTCCATTTTCTTTTTTCCAAACCCATAATTGTCTTATACGAAAATACCTCTATCCAAGCTGCAAAGCTTAGGAAACAACCAAATCTTGACACCGAGAACTTGCCTATTGAACATATTAACAGGCAACCATATCTATATCATTTAATAAATACAGGACCCCAGAGAGATCGTTAAATTTTATCCTTCTGTCTGTCTCTAATTGATTGACCGTCGCCGTGTAAACAACTATTTATTTAATATTAATATTGAATATGCAAGTGAGACTGTAGGTTTTTTAATTAATTTATGTTAATCAACAAAGTTTTAAAAAAAACTAATAATTTACAAAAGAGGGGGAAAAAATCTACTTTGACATGTGCGCTTTGTGCGTTGACGTAATGTTGTTAAATAAATACTTATAAATACGAGGGGTGCATAAATAATTCCAATAACATCCCATTTTCGAAAGGTAAAGGAGAAAGTAGTAAAGAAACATGTAAAATTGTTCCAGCAAACTTGAAACTAATGTTGGAAAATGGGACTTCATAAAATATTTTAAATTTATATTTTGTATTCTAACTTATGAATCCACCTTGGCGTGTCGAGCGACAAAAAGGACTTATTTCGCCTCAAGTGCAAAGAATTAATTTAATATGTTGACTAAATAAAATAATAACATATTCGCGTCAGATCAAAAATTCATAAATTATTTCCAAGTAACATTCAAACAAAAAGCTTAAATAATATTTTTATTTATTTTCGTGCCTTTCTAAAATTCCACCATCTGTATTACATTTCATATTCCTATGCGGCAAATCTTAATGAATTCAAATTCAGTATCTGAGTTTACCGAAAATATAACTATGCAGACTATAGCTATGCAGAAATTTAATGTTATTTGATCATATGTATAAGCTTCTATATGTATAAAGCGGTTTGCTAGTTTCATCGAGCACAAAGTAAGTTTCTATTAAAAATATGTTTATGAGGTCGGCAAATTGCCAAAACTATTTAGTTGCATAGTTATCATTATACCGTTTCTAACCTAAATAATATTGAATGAACGGCGTTATCTTCTCATAATTGTTGCAACATCTCAGTTAGTTGCAACATTTCATTTAACACAACTGATGTATACATTCATGATTGTTTTCACAAAGCGATGTATTTATAGCTAGTTTCAATTCAGTTATGATGCTTTATTCTTCACTGCTATTTACTTTAATAAAAACACCTTCCCTTTTATCAATCATATGTTTTTTCATGGTAAACTATTTTCTGGTTTTTCTTTTCCCGATAAAAATAAGCTATGCAGACCAAATTTTCAACTTCTTCCAAGGCCACCTCACCTACCTGTATCTTAAAGATTGATTTGTATTTATTTATGTAAACAGTCGCCACTTTGATCTAATTAGTTTGCACGCGTAAACATTTCTCGTAACATACTTAAGCCGTATTTCATGTTGTCGTGTATATTATATGACTTGTCATGAAAAAATAAATGCTATTGCCTCGAGGAGATTAAACTTCTATTTATCGTACCGCGGCAAGTATTATAATAATCTTTTATATCTAATGAAAGATTACCATTGTCAGGAATTTATTTATTATACTAATGTATTTTATCAACAATCAAAAAAGACATTACGTTATTTATGGCACTATATAAAGATAAGAGCATATCGTAAATTAGAAAAAAGGCAGAATCTTCTATGTGTAAAGAATTTAAACACTCAAGTTAAGAATGCTTCTCATTATTTACGTCGCATTTTATTGTGGCATCATTAGGACATTTATCTCCTACTCTTTCATCTATTCGCCGAGGAAAAACCTCAAGGATGTAATTCACCTCAACTACTGATTTTTGCTAAAGTGAAATCGATTGGGTAATTCTCTCGCATCTTAATAGAAGTTTTACTGTATTATATATATATATATATATATATATATATATATATATATATATATATATATATATATATGATATTTATTTATTTACTGAAGTTTGTTTGCATAATTAATCACAATACATAGAAATAACTTAAAAACAATAACGTATTTTGGTTTATGATAATTTCAATTTTGATAAACAAATCATTCATAGTAATAAAATAAGTATTACAAAAGTTATAGAGGTTTGAATAATATTAAAACGTGAACATTAATTGTATAAAACGTATCATATTCTTAAATATTAATACAGTTTAAACCAAAACTATTACTAAAAGAAAAAATCCACGAAAACAGCTCTAAAAATATTAAATTTTAATATTACTTTTAACAGGATCGAGTGATATCACAAATGTCAGACAACGCGCTACACGGTGTGATTTTTAGGGTTGCTCGAAAACAGATTGTCTTTGGCCCGCGTTTTTTCCACTATTACATCGGCTGACCGCGCTTTCGCCCTCTTTTTCCTTAACTGTTGCAACTTATCTTTAGCGAGCTGCATATTAACTGGAATTATCTTATCATATTGAACCATGATTATTTCGTATACGTATTTCCCTCGTAAGTGAAGAAGAATCGCGTGTAGGAACTTACGAAACACCCTCCCGATTAAGTATATACCTATTACATACCTATTCATAATTTCGGAAGCCACCACAAATAGGTCAACCTCAAAACTTCAATAACAAATAGGTCAAATTAATTTGGAAAAGTTAAACACTATACATTTGGGTACCCGATTTCCTAGTCCCTTTAATACAGGAAAAGTTGGTTTATACGAGTACTTGAAATATTTCAACAATGATGACAAAAGGAAGAAAATAGTTGAGCCACTATCTATTAACAGGCCAAAAGATATTCCTTGACTTACTGCCACAATAATGTATTTGTTTACAAGTTTCAATCGTGTGACCCAGATTTTTATAAAACAAAGATCAAATTTTATAGATGCAAAACAGGCTTAGAACTTGTATCACCGCCACTTAATTTTAAATGTTTTATTATTATTATATATATATATATATATATATATACATATGGGCCCGAAAGATGCTTAAAAGAGCTTTATGTGGTCGACGAATATGCTGTAGTTATAACGATAGATTACTCAGTGATGAAAGAGTTACAAAATTGTTTTTATAAATTATCTTATAGAAAATTGTTGGTATGCTAAACAATATTGATATTAACCTGTAATTTTATACTTTATTTATTCTCCGTATCTGCATATTGGAAAATATGAGTACGCTTCCTTGAGAAAATACCGGAAGTTTACTAAAAAGTATGGTCAAAGATAGTAGGCGAACTTGAGTTAAACATATAGTATACATTTATAATGTTAATTATTATGTCATTCATTTACAATGTCATTCATTTTTATTTCCGTCTCTATTCATAAGTCTTCTATTAGGCTTTCTAACTCAATAATACGTATAGTACCATATTTATTCGAGATTGCAATGAATACGCTCACCCATCCGTATTTTTCACTCAATAAGTATAGAAGCCGATCACGTAGGAAAATTTTGTACATTAATTTTCGAAATAGTTTCACAACTTAATCTCAGAATTCTGGATTGACCCTGTCTCAGAGTAAGTTTAACAGTAATTTATCAGATTTAGATTTTAATTCCTTAATATTCAGATAATAGCTTATAATTTTAATTAAATTATAACGTGGAATTAGATAATAAGAATTTTGGTTGAGCGCGCTGTCAGTAAAATGCACACGTTTGAAGGTCGATAAGATATAGTCACAAAACTTTCATTTTTTCAATAAAAAATGTCTATCTCGAAGCCAGACAAACTTGAAATTTTCCTTTCTGGCGTCTATACTTGTTACAGCATATAAAGTTTTGTTTAACAAAACAAGCGTTCAGTTACAAAGACTAGCTGTTTGTTACCGCCAGTGTCAAAATGGTTAGAGTTTAATTTGTCAATGAAATGGTATTTATTAAACTTTTGTATAGCAGCAAGCAACTCTTTGCAACGCCTCACATCCCAAAATTTATATGACGATGGTATTTGGTTTTCTGGGTTTTGTAATAATTTTAGTCACTCTGTGATACGCTCGGTTTTCAGTTTCTTATAGAGGAAAAGAAATAGCTGAGTAACTATGTAAACGGAGCTTATGTTTAACCGCAAAAAAAGTGATCACTTAGTTCTAGGCTATGAGCAGTCAGATATCTGTTCAGGTAAGAAATAAAGTTATCATATTCTTTTTTTTCTTTTTTTATTAAAATTTTAGTTCAAATCGCTAACCTCGTGTATTTCTTCTGTAATTATAATTTTTTTGATAACATAATTATATGGAACAAAGTTAGATTATATTTTTAATACAACTGTATTTCCTTAAAACTCCCTGTTCACAATTTATAAAAACAGGCCATTTCCATCTCAAGTGGCAATGAAAATATCCTTTTATTCTTACTTCCGATACAGGAGGTAAATAATTACCAATTTAATATTTTCCAAACTAATTTTTATTGCGTAAATATCAAGCGATTCTGCGGTATAAGGCGAAAGTGGTCGTGTCGTTAACGTCTGGTTTTTAGCGACTCTTATCTCCTACCTCATAGCAGATTGAGTTAAGGAAAAGAAGATGAACTTGAAAAAGAGAGAAAAAGTGAAGAAAATATGTGAAGAACACGCATACGGAAGCACTTCGAAATTTAACTTTCAAATATGATCACTGCTCGTTGGTGGTAACTGGATAACAAGTTATTACTTTCGGGGCAAATTTGAAAATAATTTTCAATAAATTTTTGCAACTTCACTTTTTTCCCGGTTTTTTTAAATTTTTGACTGATGAAAATATTCAAGTCATATACTAAAGCAAAGTTACGGTTTTGTTTGTTTTTGCAATTTTATGATTCAGTAAAGGTTTTAATTGGTTTTGATGCAATGAAAGCTCTCATTCTATTTGCACTTATTCTTTGATTTTTCTATTACCTATAAAATAATTTATTTTTTAAAAAAAATTAGAAACTAAATAAATGGTAATGAATTAATATCATTTTGTAATATGCATTTATTAACTAAAACCATATCTCCATAGAAAATGTCTTACCCAATATGTAATTGGAAAATAAAAAAGTGTTTTGTTATGTAAAGTTCGCATAATGGGGTGGAAGGAAAAAACGTGGTGCTATTCTTCATTTTCAACACATTCTCCCTGAACCTTTATAATTTTCTCAAATCCGTCAATTTATTTATACCCTCTAAAATATGTATTTTTGTTTATCTTTAAAATAAGCTGCAACTGCAGATATGACCTCCACAACATCGCTGATTTTTTTTCCGTGAAGCTCTTTTTCATTTTTGGAACAAACCATAGTCGCAAGGGTTTAAGTCTGGGTTGTAAGGTGTGTGTTTTAACATTTAAATGTTACAACAAACCGCACTTATAAAGAGCAACCACCGCAATAAGACTCTTGTGTAAAGGTGCGAAAGCATTACAAATTTTTAATTCTATTCAAATCACCCATTTTTTTCTTATATGCTTCGTTAAGCTACTACAACATAACAGCGTAGTACTCTGTCGTTATGGAAACATCCTTATCTCTGAAGTTAATGTGCAGGATATATTCTGTGTTCCTGAAAAACATCACCATGTTTTCCGATTGATTGCGACAACTTGAACTTCTTAGTGGGTGAGATGTCACTGCATGAGCTAGTGCTTGGATTCAGGCCGTAATAATGAACCCAAGTTTCATCATCCGCAAGCATACGTCTCAAAATTTCATATTTATTCTCTATACGGAGATCTAAAATATCACATGAATACGACATGTTGTCGCTTGTGCGGCGGCATAAGCAATCTAGAGACCTATATTGCGCTGAATTTTGATATGCCAACATGGTCATGAAGAATATTCAAAATGGTTGTAGAAGAAACTTCAATACAACTATTTCTTCCAACTATTTCCTCAATTCAACTATTTATTTCCAACTATTTCTTCTTTACTTGTGTACCTTCTAATACAACTATTTGTATTGAATAACTTTTTCAACAGTGTCCTAGGAGGTTACCATTACCTGCCGTCTTACTATACCCTCCATTCCGCGAATTTTTTTACCAACCCTCGTATATTGATAGTATATATGTACCACGATGATTACATCGATGCTGAAACACTAAGAAAAGCGTATTTGATAGCAGTAAACCGGAAATAATATAGAAAACAAAGGAGGAATGAAGATACACATACGATTACACCTTAGAATATAAACATGTGGTTTTCATTCATCGAAGATTGTTTCATCAGACTACCAGATGATAATTTTAGGAAATGCATTGAAGTATAGTCGAAAATGTAAGAGGTCGAATCGTTATAGTTACACTTTCAAAATATTATGATTAACGGATATTTACACAGAAAAACGTACGGCGTGTAAAATACGAATCGGTAACAAATAAAAATCGAACATGGTACAATAGACCATTGTACTAGTCAATTTCCAATCAAAATTTTAGCTAAGAATAGAGTTTTTAATAAAAATGTTTATTTTTTATCAATAATGTAAAATAACGAGAGGCAAAATTATTACCTGACTATTAATTTGCATAAGTTTTGGCTTTATTTTCTAATACAAAATAGCTGTGTTATTAGAAACGTTCATCGATTGTTGTTAAGTTTTACTTCTTCAATTAACTTTTTTGGCAATAATTTTTTTTAATTTTCAACGTGCAAATAAAAGCGTACTTAATTTATTTTCTAAATCCAGTTTTATTTATACTAGATAAATAAACGTCTTCAATTTATGTGAAATAGAAAAAACTTAGGTAATTTGAAAAAACGTTTTATGCGTATAATATAAATATTACAGTTATAACCCAAAAATATGCCAAATTTACGTACTATTAACGGATACTATTTACACATATTGCCTTTTTTTATTGTTGGAATCATAAAAATGATCCAGAGTAATTATACTCCTTTTAATTATTTACCTACAAGTTCACTCTCATACCAATATACCGCTTTCAAAATTCTCTTGGAAGACCTGCCTGATCACCAAGTTTCATTTAAAAAATGTTCCCATTTGTTAATATAATTGAGTTTTGTGATATTTACTATTATATTCAACCCATGAAAATTTTCGTTCGTAATCTTAAGTTAAATGTCAAATTATATATATATATATATATATATATATATATATATATATATATATATATATATATATATATATATATCCTCACATCTTTTATACACTCTTTAAAAACAATCGAAACTTCCTAATCGTTTAAATTAAAGTTCATCTCTTCAAATATTTGAAATATCTGAAAAATTAAACCGCATCCTTAATTTTTCGACCTTCGAAAATAAGATCATAGATTACACGTCCGATGAACTAAGGTTTACAGTCTACACCATCTGCTTCTACTACTTTTCAACAGTTTGATCACACCTGAAAACGCAATATCATTTCTCAAATACACCATTACTTTCTATAAGTCATCGCTTTTCTTCGTATTTAATAATTTGGTTTTTATTACCAGCTAAATTGTGTTTATTTTCATTTTTATTTTTCTTAATTGTGAAATATTTTATTAAATCCTCTCTAAAACTTTTCTAATCTTATGCAAATTTATCTGTACGTTCATTGGAAAAAAAATGGTTTCTTTGAGAATAAGTTCTCCAAAATAATAATTATTATCACTACAGAAAAAAGGTAATTTCCTGTTTCGATACATATTTTTGAAAAATCTTCCATATTCAATATTTTCAGATCTACAAACCACCTTCAAGCTCTAACATTTGTATTCTATCTAATTTCTTTATGACTTAAATAGTTCAGCTTCAGAATTTGTAATTATAATATTTTTCATTGAAAATATTCCATTCGTTCATTACAAATTTCTAATTACTGTCGTAAAAAACACATTTTACCTGGGCTTTGCCTTTTGTGATGACATTTTTCTCCTTACGTTAATAGACTTATTTTACGTTTGTTGTCGATGCCGGTTTACCTTGGATGCGGGAACTTGACGGCTACCAATATGGAAATATAATGTGTATTTGTTATGCTAAATTGTCACTATGCTGAGATTAGACTTGATATTTATGAGGTTCTCGAATTGTTGGTCTAAATAAGTGCGTACATTTAATAAAATATGAACATAATACATTTCTTGATATATTACTCGTATTTATCATTAAATGGTATCTGCAAAAACAAATTTTGTCTTGAATTGAATATTATTTATTTCATTGCATTTTATAAATCACTAACTAATAAAAATTACTTTCTCACTATTAACATTATAGTGAATATAAACATTTATCTTTTTAACTATATATATTCTATTTGGCTGAAGTATATTCAATTTATTATTCGATTTATATTTTTATCTCTAATCAGAAGCTAAGGAATAAGACTAGATAACTCCAATAATAACTAAAACAGATTTAAGAAAATAAGTCTGGCAAAGGTAAGTTTTTCTTAAAATTTATTAATTTATTTTCGAATTGTGCTTAAACTGTATAATTTTTAATTTTATTTGCTTTCTTTTTATTATATAATTATTGGCTTCAGTGCTTAGAAAGACTCACTCTTTCTTTAAATAAATCTATTCATTAATTTCAAAACAACGCCGGTTATTTTATCAGCCATCTTATTCATTTGCTTTTAAAACTATTTTTATAATCAGGTTTCTGAAACCAATTCCTTTTATGTTTCAATTTTAATCTCACATGTGGTAACTATACAATATCTCACTACAATTGTTCTTTTTTTTCTCATTTCCCCATAAAATATAAATTTGCACAATTGAACGTCGCCTGACCGAAATCGTCCAGGTCACCCTCTGCACAAGTTATCAATTGCCCCATCACCCGGGTCAACCGATGTCGGAAGGAGTAATCTCGATTAGACTATTCACATGACAATCTATCAGAATCCGACTGATTGTACTGGGCTCAACGTCTGGACGTCAGTATGCTAAGACAGGACGGCAGTCGGCTTAGGACTATCGCATTCCAACTTATTCTAGGTGAAAATGTTTCTTAAAAAAAGAGGATTAATTCGTATAACATTGCAGACATTTAAAATTTAATCGCTTCCAATGAGAGCTTAATTGATATATGATATAAGAACTTGAAGTTAATGAAAGCATAGGTCTTACCCGTTGTGGTCGTCGATTCCTTCTAAGATAAGGATGATGATGCAAAACATCAGAAGGTCCATAAAATTCTAATCGGTTTGGAGTTTGCGATTGATATTACAACCGCATATAAACGTAATTACAATGTCGGATATATGATTGGATATGTGTAGTAATCAAATATACTTATTTAGGACTTTTTATTTACTAATCATGTCAGAAACAAAACAAGACCCGGATTATTACATACATACTACATACTACATATACTCCACATATTAAATAATCGGTTTTATCAAAATTTTATAAATAATTCTTTTGTGTGGTAGATACACATCCAGTATGTGAATACACATACAGTGTTATGAGAAGTGGTCTCATTAGAGTAACGGAATCCAAATAAATTTGTTTAAAATCCACAAACCCAAATCGTATCGGTAAAGACTACTCGAGTCTTTCTTAATGAAAAGGGATTAATCAGCACCACAAATGTTTGCTTCAAAATATACTTCTTTAATGATTATACACCCATACGTACAGTGCATCGCATACTACAAAGTAAAATATATTTTTATTCACAACTCTTCAAACCAATCGTAAAATTACCCTACAGACTAGCGGCAAAAACTCGTTCGACTTGTATACAGTTTGTCTAAGTTTCCCCTAAACTTATCGGTCGTTACAACTTCATTTCAATATATCCCACCGTAGTACGCGACAATCATGTATTGGATCCTTTCGGATAACATTTTGTTTAGGACTTTCCTTTTTATTAAATTGCGCGAAGAACAAAGAAAATAAATAGAATTACGAAAATGGTGAATTTTTTTCTTGGTTTCATAAGAACTTATGTAACCGGTTTGAATAAAAATGTTACATATTTATGATCCAGCTAGATAGGATAATTTATGAGTCACAAACTTTTCGTATAAAATCACCTTGAGCCAAATAAATGGAGTTCTTGTACACATGGGAAATATGCGACGCTTTCTTATTCAACTGTACTATTGCTGAATGGCTAATTTTTTATTATTAAATAGATAAGTCAAGATATGATGATTTCTGGAACGATCTTCACGTGATGGTTTTTATGACAAAAAAGGTCCTGCAAAAAACAATTAAATGATAATTCTGAAACAGACAAATGATCTTCCAACTACCGACACTGTTAAAGCATATTTTCCATATCTATTTTAATTTATTATCTTAATGTATAAGATTAAATAATATATTAATAAATGTTACGTGCCCGCTGTATACTGGTTTCCCATACTTACGAAACTTTATTAATGTGTAGAAAAAAAATGCAACGTTAGATAATGTTTGAAACCAATTTACAATTCTTTACATCACCAAAACTCTTTTGGTTCTTAATTTTTAAGTCGTTAGAGTTGCTTCTATTTTATAATTAACTTTATTTTGTCTATCAATACTCTTAGACCCAGCTGCTTGAATTTAAATTTGCTGGCTGAGAGATGCGGGACAGGAATAGCTTTAATAGAATGACGTGATTAAACAAAAACGCTCTATTTGAAAAAAAGTAACCCCAGATAACCCTCATGTATGTACAAACATATAATAAGATAGACTAATAATAGAGATGGAAATGAATAAAGCAAATATACGGGGGACGCAGTTGCAATTCTCAGTGTTCAAGTATTACAATTTATATGAGCAAATGCATTACAGATTGGAATAGAACATATTCCTTGTAAGAGATAGTGGACAAATCGGGATCGTACATATAAAATAAACATTACATTAATAAATCTCATTATTTATTTATTAATATGAAATTACGTAAACATAAGTATCACGTTAATGTGTTACAACTTAAAATGCCTTAATGACAAAATCATAAATTTTGTAATTTCCAATTTTTTTTCAGGAAATAAATATTTTTAAAAAGTTTTCAATTTTATTCACTCCCTTGATAAATTTTAATAACATAGTACATACGTTGAATTAAATCGAAGGGTTTTCTTAATATTTTTAAAAGTTACAGATTTTAAAAATTAAATAAAAAATTAAATACGTCAGGGCCAAAATAGTCGCAGAGCTCGTTAAAAGATGTATGGTATAATGTGTCTAAACCTTGCACGTACAAACTTCCAAAACTTCTCATAACAATTTATCAGTAACCCTTAAATTCTGAATTTCATTTCATTAGCGATTATATCACCTGGAATGTATTTCCTTTTTATACACATTCATTCAAATAGCAATCGACTTAACCTACACGGGGAAAACCCATTCTTGTGTTCTGTTTTTAAAAACGTAACCATTTCAATTTCTTTCCCCATTTCTCCCCTAAAACACTAAAATTGTAATAACTTTGCCATCCGCTATAATATTTTTTTTAATTAAACTCATGCGCGATACAGCATAAAACTGTTCAAATAACAATAAAAAGATCTCGAAAATTGAGCTATTTTACATAAACCTAACCTTTTTCAGTAAATTATAAAAAAATAAGTAGATGACAATCACTAATATTATATGGCGCTTACCTAGAAGTCATAATATTATTTTTCGTATTGTTTAAATACCCATAAATAAATTAGCATGACAGGTACGATCGACGAAACTTACGAGCAATATGTAATAATCAAGATAAACTTTCGTTACTAAACTGTAACTAATACATTGCCATAACTTTTATATGAGATAACAGTCTCTTATATAACAATGCAAATCCAATCCATCCATTGATTTAGATTAACCATTAAAAAAAAACACATTTTTGATATACAGATAATGTTCAATGCATGCTCCCTGCAAGTTTGATCGTGTTTCCGCTAGTTAGAAAGCTCCGGGCAATAAAGCGTACTCCCGTAAATTGAACGATAAACAAGCTTTCCCTACTTTTAAAGTAAAGATGATATTTTATTACCTAATAATAATTTGTATGAATATTATATAAACTAAACAGAAAGTTATACAAAATACCGATATTGCTCGAACTTCGTTAAGAACTCTCGCTTACGAATTATACTCGGCTATTTATGATACATTCATCTGATTTTCATTTTTGTGACTTACAAATTTGAAATAATTCACATTTTTCTTGTATGAAAATATAAAAGTGCTAATAAATATTTACTAGCCTTTAAAAAATGTTTATTTAAATATTTAATTGACAGTAAATATATGTTTTAAATCAGTGATTTTTATGCAAATATAAATTATATTTATATACATATGTAATATATCAAGTTCACATAGATAATATTTCGTTAATTCTCATATTAATCGTATTTTCCCACCACCTACAGGCTACTCATCAACACACAACTCATCAATAAAATATAAAATAATCTTTGTTAATAGTAATATCATTTAGAGCAAATAGATGTTATTTATATCCTCTGAATCTTGTGAAAGTCACCTAATTTACAAACAATTTTTGGAGCTCTCAAACGTTTTCAAAGTTATCATGAACATCAATTGAATTCGATCTAACTCTCCGAACAACTGTATAAACTTCCTAAATAAAATTTTACCTATCGTATATCTAAGTGCTTTTTAAAAGTGTTTTAAATTTATTTATTACATATTCTGCATTATTGCTCAGTTACAAACTCCGGCAAATCAATACCCAGCAGCTGACCGGAAAACTAATTGCCACCCAAACCAAGAACCCGACTACGCCAAATAATTGATGAGGGTCGAAATATGCCGTCAATTTATGAGTTTGTCTTATTAAATTGCTGAAGCAAACGATTTGTTGGCACTAGTGTTGTGTTACCAGATTCTGGTTTCCTTTATTTTGCACACTTCTGCATCTGAAGAGTTAAATCGGGGAATCTGTAGAATAATTGTTTATCGTTTATGATTATTTCAAGAAGAGATTCATTTTGCTAATGTGTAACTAGTGTTTACGTAAAATTAGGAAAAAATAAGAAATAATAGAGAGTATTAGGCTGACAGTTCGATTAAAAAACCATAACCATCAAGTTTAAGAGGGTTACACTTCGGTTTTATTATAATATATTTTTTTATTTATCACATTTCTTGCATTTTCGTCCTGTGAAAATATAATAGAAAATATTCTTTTAAAAGTGTTGATATTGTTTTCAAAATTAACAAGTAAACATCAGACACAAAATTTAGAGACAAAGTTTATAGTCTGATAGCAACATTATCGGGATGAATAAAGTTATGAGTTCTTACAATAATTTAACCTCATTCAAACACAAAATGTAGCATTACAAATAACATGTTATATTTTCATTTTTTATAATTAAATTCAGTTTCGTTATTTTATTATTTACTTATCTCGCCAGCTTAATATTTTATGAATAATAAGCTGGTTCCATTATTCACTAATGAACTGATTTTCAATTAAACCTGATCGGATTTATTAATCCGCCTATCATACTTGTGTAGTGGGTCGGCACGCGAGTCTGCCTACTTGCATGGGCATTGAGACAAGACATGTCTACGGATATTGCGAGGAAACGAGGATTGGAATATAAATATACTATTGTAATACCATATTTATATTACATATGCCATTCATTGAACATAGTATTTACGTAGATACGATTCATATGATCTTATATATAAGTTATTATTCTGTAGATAAGCAACACAAATTTTCAAAACAAATAAACTAATTGATAAATTTCTCATCCTAATAATTTTTCTTGTCATATTTCTTTTTTAATTTGTTCTCATCCCATAAAATTCAGGGTTTTTTTCGAAAAAATATTCATCATATTAACTGCTAAAATATTTTCAGGTATAATAATAATAAACTCCACGTCGCTTAAGAATAAGCGCCACGCAAAAGACAGACCATGTCGTTTAAGATATTTCACCAAACTTCTTTTGCAAATTTCAATGTTTTCTCAAATATAGACAGTATGTTATACATACATCACAATTATATGGTTTCAATAAAATTTGGTCTGAGCCATCTCTAATTTCATTTTACATTCTCTATCCTGAAAATTATATTTATTTCTTTTACCTCTTTCGATTGAATTTTTCTTTCTTTTCTTAATCCAAAATTCCATGGTCACGTTTCAAGATTAACGCAAGCGAATTTAAGTTAATTAACATAATTTTAAAGAATTAATTTTATAGGGTTTTCAAAGGCAAATAATTTGTTATCTTTTCTTTATTTTTTTACCATAATATTTATATCTATTTTTAAATATCTACAATGTTAAATTAGAGTGCCTTCGTAGAAATAAATGAATATTTTACATTATGTCGGCCAATTGCGGGGTACATAATTTCAGTCTTGTACCTTTCCAGTTTCAATTGCTATATCTTGCTTGTTGACATTATTTCAACTTCTATAACTAAATTAACATTCTTTCAACGCACTTAGACAGTACGGAACAAAAGTAAACAGGGCGAAGCGAATCGTGAATATGCAATTCAAAATGGGTACACCTCGGTTGTGCTCGGCATTATGCCGATTACAATAAAACCCCACGCCACGTTATTTTATTTAAGTTAATTAATATACGTAAACACCGAAACAAGGGATAAAAGAACTTTTACTCAATCATGAAACTAAAAGAATGTAATCACATTGCGAGAAATAATTGCTATACTTTAAATATCACTTTAATAAAAGTAATTATTTTTAGGGTCGTTTAATTGAAAACGAAAAAATAACAAAATTTTTAGAAGAACACTCACGTGATAGTCCGTCCGTCTGTTATTTGGAATTTGGCACTATGATAATGACATATTAACTCACATATGTCAACAGTAATATATTTGAGTAGTCAATATTTGCATTTCGTATAAATCCAAAACACTCCTAAATATTTGCATAGAAATTTTGTGGGAACAAATGAAAAATATTTTTTTTAACGTCATGTGTCCATCTTTAGGGATAATTGAAAAAGAAAGTTAAAAAAACTAAAAGTACTTTGTTTTTTATAATTTTATATAATATTTTATTAATTAGTTAACCCTCGCCTCGCCAACTTCTCCCCCTCCTGACTATTAATAATCCAATCAAGTCTCCAAATTGGGCCAGCCAATTGCAAGTCACGTGACATCATTCCGATAACTTAATAAAACTGAAATATTTATCTAGAACTTTATACGTTACTTTAAACCAAGTCTTCTGTCCGCAATGAAATAAGTCCAAACATCAATTCACAAAAACATTGTAAAGAGCTTTTGATACATTAAATAAAATGCCGATTATTCATAATCACATTTAATTTTCATTTAGTACAATGAAACAAAAGAGCAAAAAATTATATCACTTTGAACGGTTCTTCACTCCACTACGACACGGCTTTCAATTTATATACAAACATAGCACTAAAATACTACACCTACAGTAAAAGTAATATTAACGGTAGAGACGTAATGGTCACAGACTCACATTAGCGGAGCTTAACATGAATATTTATAGACCAGACAGAATTAAGCCACTCGCTACAATATACCGACCGGATTCCATTGGCACCGCTGACCCTGCCCCGAGAGGCTGGCACAAAACTACTAATGTCCGGATTGAACCAGGTGGAATGTTTAAAGGTAAATAAATTATTCCCACGACTTCGTTCATACAAAATTAATAATTAACACTATGTGGATAAGTTTGGCAACTTCTTAGTCCAATAAAAAGACAAAAATAAAATTTTAAAGAAACTGTTAAATGAAAATGAATAAAAGTAAAAAATATATAATCAATAAACGGCTTTTATAGTTTAAATCAATGTGTTATTTATATAAACTCTCAATATCAATCATTAGTCATTTTTATACACTGTCAAAATTAACATATGCATATAACTAATAAGTAATGGCAACGAAATACTTATATAAAAACTTCATCGATAATAACAGGTGATCAGGAATATACATAATATTTGCTTAACGACAGAAGTATTCCTATTTAGGTCTGATGGGATTTATTTTAAGTATAATAGGCGGATTTTTTTAAGAAGGGATCTTATATAATATCATTTTGCACCATTTTTCAAACTGTTTATATATTTTTTTAGCAGTAGATATTGGAATTGGTCATATATTTTGTTCTCGTGCTGAAAAAAAGAAAGAAAAACGAAAAGATCGAAACGACGCTTTTACTAAATTTCATTGATTCTCATGTTATCCTTGCCTTAATTACCCCGTGTCGTTTAAAGAAAATGACACTCGTTTAAACGAACGTGTCGCTCTTCTCCATATGGGTTTATTAATTTTACCATCAGAAAAAGTTTATTTAAAGATAATGTCTCCACAAACATTCATCACTCTCTCATTTTGGGTCTTATAAATTATTCTGAGTCAAAATGAGGTCGATGTAGTTGTAACATTCGTATCGATAAACCATAAGAACGTTTAAGGATATGAACGTATATCAAGTGAAATCTTTAAAACGTATTCAATATTGAATTGGATTATTTGTTAGAATTTGTTTGTGATTCATTCGTTAGAGTAAAAATATGATAATTTTATACCCAGATTAATACTAGTAACAACGGAAAGATGCAAAGGAACCTGATAACTACTACCACTCGTTAGTTATTAGCAAGATACCTTTCGTTATTCTAAAGTTACTTTAAAACTAAAGGTTATCTGAATAGGAACGCACATAAACGAATCAGTAGTCTACATATATAGTAATGTACATCCGTTTTTGTTCTGGACTTTTAAATATAAATATGAATACACCATCCCAACTGTACTATTCAAGTTCGACAATCGATAGCTCGTGCGCTGAATGTGCGTAATTTAGTATTGAATACACCACATTATTCCTGCTGTGCAATTTAAAACATTAGAGTCAAAATCGTGGAGTATTTAGGTAGGTCTCTTTCCTTATTTTCAATTCTGTCGTATTTATTTTTGATCACTTTATCTGTTTATTTTAAGTTATCCTAACTACTTCGTCTCACACCAAGCGGCTTGACACACTGGCACAGAGTTGTAAATTGAGCAAAACTTTATTGAAAAACAAAGTAAATGCATACAATGATTTCGGATATTTACGATATGAAACCGAAATATTAGAATCACACTGTCTTTTCTGGCAGTCTATGTCTTATCTATTTAATATTTGTTATGCGTTTAATCAACACTTAATTCGTTTCGTAAAAGATTATTTTTTAATTAAAATTAATTTCTGTAATTTACAATTAGTGTAGTACACTTTCAAAACATACCAACAACATGTCTGAGATGCGCAGAGAAATAAAGTTTATAAAAATGTTCATGAGTAAGAGGATGTTAGTGAGGATTGTTAATGAGGATTGTTGCAAAAAAATAGGCATATGATACCTCCAAGGATGACAAATTTAGTGCAGTGAAAATATATGGAAAAAGGAAGGTTATGTACGCGGTACAATAAAACATACTGTGAACCGCAAAATATACTTTACAATCTGAGGGTACTAAAACATATTCTTGTACTTTGCAATCTATTATTGCAAAAAAAAATAAATCCCCAACATTACAGACTCCATTTTAATATTCCAGATATAACTAGTGCTTGTAAGCCTGATTTCATTATTTTGTCAATGAATAATTTTAAAATTTCAAAGATTTTTAAGTAACAGAAAAGTCTTGCTTACAGAATAGAATTATGTGACCAGAAAATAAAAGTAAGAGGCTCGTAAATAAAAGTGAAAAAGGATGCAAGTGAGGATTCACACTATTCACCAGAAAAAAATCATGAGTAAATATTATTGAATAATAGAGAGAATGGTCCATTTTCCTATCTGAATCCAATTAATGGAGAAAGTTAAAATTTAACTGTTCGACTGTTATCTATTATTCACAAAGCTATAGCGTGGGACATAATGGCAAGTCGGGCCTTAAGAAATAATGAAATGTAAATAAGCGGACTATATTTTGGTATTTCGTGTAATTTAATCTTGTTTTTCTATTATATTTATGACTAACTGTAAATTGGTGAGCTAAACCCGTACAAATATCGTAATAAAACACTCGTTCACAGACACACTACATTTTATTTATTAATCCGATTAAGAAACAAAACTAAACGGCCTCGAAAAAGAAATATTTAATCTATCAACGACTATCAGCATATTGGACACCAAAAAGAGGAATAAATACTTTTAGACCGCATCCAACTTTGTATAAGCCGGACAATATCAAATAAGTTTAGTCAATTTCACGGGAACAGGTGGTTAAACGTACAGTAAGCAGCAAACAACTTTTCCGAGTACCGGGTAATCCCTGTTATATATATTTACCTAAGATTATGTATATTCGAGTTAGTGACTGCTACGTTGCAAGTAAAAATACTGTTGCTTTTTGTAAATAAGATAACACAAGTATTTTAGTGTTCCGAAACTTTTTACAATACGCAAACAGGGTGTTGTAATGACTACTGTACACTTGAATATATTGTCTAACACAGCTCCATTAAATTTTAAAATCCTTAATTCCTGGCGGTTTTAATATTTTAATTTTCATTCATAAGCTATAACGTAACAAATATCTCAATATCTATATATTTATCACGTTAAAATAATAAAAGGAAATATTATAAAACTGCTCTTCTTTACAAATATGAAATTTAAATGAGGAATAAAGAAGCATAAGCCGACCGACTTAACGTATACTTTATTACCAATATAGATGTCGTTACAAAGATTGGGAGTCAATTGGATGTTGTAAGTATTTCTTTGAGAACAAAAAAAAAATTCGTTTGGTCTTTTATTGTATTCTATATCTTCATATAGATAATAGAAATTATCTATATCAAGGGATAATATTTTGAAAACAGAACAATACAAACAAATACTACAGTGTCCGTTAAGGAAATATTTACCGTATTTTCCTGCTCCAAACATCTAAATTGAAACAATTTGATTATATGCCATATTATATGCAATCTTAACATATGTAATTTAAAATGCAACCTTATCCGCCATTGATATTAACTAGTGTGGTGTGTAAATATAATTACCATGTCGGCATAATCTAGCGCTACAGTCAAATGTAAGTATTGATAGGAGTAACGTTTAAACATCGTGTTGTTCTATTAAACTATTAATGAATATTGATACCATTTTTTAATCTTATAAATTTATTGCATAACAAAATCTTTTACAGGCGTAAATAATTTCCTTATATTTATTGGTAGATGTAACTTATAATGCAAATTGACCAAAACAACTTTGCATTTAAGTGTTTACTAAATACTCTTATCCTACTTTTTCAGATTATAAGTTTCGTTTGATAAAATTATATAACAATCCATCCATTTCTAACATTCAACTGTTAGAAGAAAAATAACCATTCAATAACAGATAAAGTTAAAATAGCGTAATCATTTGTAAAGAATGGAAAAAGTAAAATCAAATAGAAAATAGTACCTAACTTGCATATCTCCACATACTTATTTTACCAACGCTAGTCGATAATGTCAAAAGAAGATTGAAAAACTTCTAATTTCTTCATTCTTCCCAGATTCAGAACATCATCTTAGAACCCTAAAATTTTATGGGTAAACTAGGTTTTTATGGATTTTTTATGTTAAATTCTTATATAATTTCTTTTATTACCGAACTTTTTGAAGCAAAAGTTCTTAATGCAGAGTGGAGAATCATTATAAATAAACTAACCGAGACGAGATGGAAGTGACGGACACCAGCGGAGGAGCGTCGACGCGACCACCTGTACCTATATTCTCTTAGGCTGTATGTATAAACGTATTGGAAGGGAAGGTGCGTGTTGGTATCGAGAGGTTCACTCTCTGATACTTAACCAAAATGAAGCGCTCTCCCACTCTGCTTCTTTCTCTATTATAGGAACTATAAATAATATAAAAGACTTTCGTTCTGACTCATTCGCTTTTCGTACACTAAATGCGAGCTCACGTGTAATATCTAATTTAATTTGAGATTTATGATATCGTGTTAATTACATCTAAGTCATATAGTAATATTAATGAATTAATTGATACTTTTAATACAAATCACATAAAGGTTGTGGCAGATATTCTTTATATTCCAAGGTAAATTTCAATTAATATTCTTTATTTATTGCTTTTAATTTATTTCATTCCACAAATTAACTTTCGGTTCACTTCAAATACATTTGTACAAAAAACACCTAAAACGATTTCTAAACGTAACAAAGAGTACCAACAATGTCATTACAACGCTTTGATTTAAAAGTTGATACATTTTTATCCAGACTTATTAACAAAAAAGAATTATGGACATTGTATCATACTTCAGTGATCACAATACCATAGTTTCCATTATATAATACGATGACCGAATTATATTTTGTATTTCAATATATAGATTATTAAATACGAGAATAAACATTTCTTCAATAATTGCTTCTACACCTTATAATTTTTTCAGCTTTAAGGTCATAAATAATAAACCAATAATTATATAATTTTTAGACGATAGATAGAGATTTCACTGCTGTACCTTTATGTAGAAAAGCGTAAGAACCTTTGCTTCTATCGTGCGTATCGTGGTACACCCGTTACTGTGATGCCTATTTATTTCATTAGTCATTTTGTGAAAAGTATGAGAGAAAGAGGACTTATTTTTCAGGTATGTTTTTATAATAAAAACATAAATTGTGTACGTTTTATAATTAATCCCTTCAACATAGCAAACTACTTCGCGTTGAGTATATTTGATGAATATATTCGATGAACTTATTCGATTCAATACCGGATTGAATTTTACCATGCTGAAATTTAACATGATATTGACTAGCGTTCAAAAATCTTAGTAATTTTAATTTTGGTATCACACACAATATATGCATTTAACGTATTAGGAAACTAAATATACAAATTTCTATTCTAAAAATTTTAATACCATTTTTAAATAAATTCTGATAAAATTTTTACGACAGTTGAACACTGAAATTATCGCATCAACGTAAAAAAAAATGTATGTTACTATTTCACGTAGAACGAAATAATCTGGATGAACGGTAAGACGCCTTCAAGTCACTAATCTTCACAGCTATTTTAACAATCTCCACATATCAGCTCTAAAGAACGCTCTTCTATTCTTAGCATATAATTTTATCATTTTTGGCAGAGTAAAGTGGCAAATACTTCGTCATTACATGTTATAATTGAGAACTAGTTGTTTGTGTCTAAAATTCTTTTGGAGATATTTGATATCTTGGTAAGTATTACAAATAAAATATTCATCAATTTTATAGCTTATAACTCACTTACTTACTAACAGATTATCAAAACTCACAAACCCAGAGAGCCTGATATTTGGGACATAAAACCGCAGGAAACCTAGGAGTTTGCATAATGATTAAGTAACAGCTAGTCCATATCTTAATATTACGAACGTTTCACTTAGGAGAGTTTAGTATTCATGACGTTAGTTACCTACTTCAATCTCACAATTTATACAGGAAATTTTGATTAGTGTTAACATGCTAGAAATAATTGTTAATATCAGTTTGAATATTGTTAAGATTGCAACAGCCTCTGTCGATTATTGTAATGTTCAAATTAAATATTTAAAACATTCATATATAAATTTAAAACATTCTATATCAACAACTCCATCCCTCCACAACAAATTCGCCACTTTTTACAAAATGAGTAGAGCCATGTTATACGAAATAGTCTCTCGGTAGGGTCTAAATTGCAGTTATCACAGCGTGTGATACATATTTAATCCTGCTAGAGATACACACCTCAGTTTCTTCAGATCAATCGAAATATGTCCAATCAATAGAGTAACAATGAACAAAAGTTATTTCGTTTTCAATGTGAATGTTTTAGAAAGGTTGATTAATTCGGTATATAGAATTACAACAGAACAAAAACAGAAAACCTGTTTTAAGAATTTGTATCTGTCTGTGTTATTTTATTTTTTCATCACGTAAAATCTACTAAATGGATTTTGATGAAATTTGGTATGGTAATTACTTATAGCCTCGAGCAGTATACATAATACTTCTTATCAGGATATTATAGAAAAAATAACCCTGGCTTGGTAAATATACAAGATTGATACTATTGCCGCCATCTATTAGCGTTTTTAGTAAACTTTATGCTCATAGATATATTATAATATGGTGCTGCTAAATTACAAAAATAATCTACTGGACGAATTTTGATGGAATTTGGTCTACTTTATACTCTCGAGCAACATATAAGACTTTTTTTACCTGAATTTTACAAATTTAAAAAAACATCTGGCTTAGTGAGTACAACGATATTAATACTGTCAACGCCATCTATAAGCGTTTTTAATAAATTTTAAGCTCATCTTGCGATAAGGTAGCTTACGATATAGGACTGCCAATGCCATCTATTAACGTTTTCAGTCAACTTTTATACTTATATAAAATGCAAAAATATAAAAAAATATAGAAAACGGAATAATATGATAATAATATTTTCGATAGTTCAGTGGGATCAGCTTTGATATAATGGTAGCACAGTACGTCGAAGGCGTGTATAAAATTCCCACAGTCTAAAATAGTCAAAAATAACATAAACTAAATAGAAACGAAAAAAAAACTATCAACTCTTCAAGCTAGGTCAATACATTCATAAAAAAATAATAAAACTTTAACTCTTAACAGCATATTCACAAAAATTTGGGTATCTATATTAAAATTAAGAATTTAAGATGGGGACTATACTGACAAATAAACGGATTGTTGACATACTAGAAAATTCTTAATCTTCTTTGTTATTCTTCACATATAATTCGGAAATATACGTGAAGAAACTTAAAACGAACGAAACGTTTTAAAAAATACGAAAATGGATGAAAAAAATACGAAATTAAAGACAGAATTTTTTATGAAACTAAGAAGAATTTGTTAACATCATTTATAGTACGTTTTAAGAGATACAAGACTAATACAAGAATATATGAAACATCTGTAACTATGCAATTATGCAGGTCTTATAAAAGTCGTATGAAATCAAAAAAAGTTAGGTAAATAGTTAGGTAAAAGCTCTATGAAAGAACGGACTAATAGTTTTGTGAAATAATAAAAATCTGTGACTATAAAGCTACGGATAAAATATTCTGCTGGCTTCCTATACTCTTACTAGCTAAATAGTTATTACCTACTCACTCAGTTCGACGCTGTTGTTACACGTAACCTGTGCTTTATTATTTTTTGTATTAATTGTAAATAAATGTTTATTAAATAAAGTCATCATTTTCGATAAGAAATTTGTAATACTTTTTTTTTCATTATGCTATATTTAGTTCCTGTAATAATCTTGTCTTTTGTGCATATTACTTGTACGAACACAATGTTTCACATCTGCCAGGCGTCCCGTGACGGCTCACTGTTTTTCGTGTTTAATACCTTACCCTTTTTCGAAAACATTTAAATTAATATACTTGCAATCAATTCTTTAGACAATTAGCATACTAAAGTGGTTATAAATTAAAAAAATATTACTATTTCACTGTAAATATAAAGATATGCGTGAAACGGAGGCCCGAGGTACAACGGCGTTCGTAACTGCACTGTATATTTCTATAAAATCATGCTCATTGACTACTGTTTAGAGTTTGTTGCTTATATAAGGATTATTTTTTCGTAGTACAGAGGCGAAACTTGAAATAGACAAACTTACTAATACATAGGTATTGGAATATTAAATTAAAGCATTAACAAGAGCAGTTTCTTAACCATTCTCTATATCCCTATAAAACTATCCTCCTATTTAAAACCCTAATTGACGTTGAACCTGAAAATGCATTTGACCTAAGTGCCTTTATTTCTATTTTTAATAACCTTGACTTTCTATGTTGATATAATTAATTACAACTTATTGAATATATTTGGCGTTAATTTTGTAGAAATGCATTATTCACAATTAAATGAAACTACGTGATGTAGTATTATTTCTACTCTCTATAATTTCTTTACCACGGCCTAGGTTTCGTTGTATTACAACATCTTCAGGTGGGATATTAGCAAAGATCTTTGCTAATTTCGCACCTGAAGATGTTGTAATACAACGAAACCCAGGTCGTGGTAAAGAAATTATAGAAAATAGAAATAATACTACAACACGTAGTTTCATTTAATTGTGAATTACAACTTAATTTAATGCAGATATTTCAAAAACGACGAAATTAAAATATAATTTTTTTCTTTTAGATTACGTGATCACTTTTCATAATATTTACAATGATTAGAAACATGTAGGAAATAGATTTAAATAATATATAAATTATTATTTTAGTTGTAAAAAATTGAAACAAGGAAATGCTGCAGTTAAAAGAAGCTCAAAGAGCTGAATTTTCTACAGAAATTATGAATAACATAGAAAACAATATAATAAATATGTAGAGTAATTCAGATAAAATATACTTAACTCAATTATTTTAGTCACAATAAGTACCTTCAAAAAGAGAGCAATAACCATAACATATTATATTTCTACTCTTAATTCATACCATTGTAACTTAAGTGGACAAAAATTACCAACATGTTAATAAAAATGTGCACATCAAGTCGATAACAGCGTTTAAATTAGAAAAACTTAAAAGGTGATATTTTATTTGTCAATATTGCAAAAAGTCATGAATCAAAAATAGGAATATATAAAATAAATTCATTGAAAAATTAGCTGGAACAATATCAATCACAGTATGGCACATAACACAAAGGACATATTACCGTCATGCTAAATACATATCCCACTGAAGCAAAATAGATGCCGATGGTGGGGAATAACATTGTCCAAACTTAAGCACTGTAACTAAATTATCCTTTTTAATACATTCTGAATCTACGTCATTAACATTCTTTGTAATTTTCTACGATATTTAGAAATTAATTTCCTACTTTGCAATTTTTGCCTAAACAAAATCTCATTAAAATTGAATAGAAGAATAACATCATTATTGCATGGTGTTGCCATGCAATAAACATGTTACTCTTTCTTTTCTTTATTCAAGTATATTTTTACGACTAGTGTTGTGTAGCCAGTTACAATTAAGATTAATTTTTATCATAAGCTTAACGTTGAATGTAACGTCATATTAAGTTTTTCGGGGCGTTTCTACTTTATTGTCAGGAAAAAAATTACAAGAATTTCCCAGTATCTCGGAAAGTAATGAATAAAGATATAAAGGTGAAACTTTCTGAACATTATAATAGTTTATTGAAAATAAAAAAACACCAAAAAATTGTTTCGAACTAAAGAAGAGACGCGGCAAGTTTTAATGAAGCTCGACTAGTTTTTTATCTGTACACATGTGTGCATAAAAATATTTGGGACTTTAAGAAAAAAAGTAAAAACTCCAGTAATCTTAGGAAAACAAAATTTCAAGTAATTATAATTTACATGCCTATTCTCGAACAGTTAAACATCGAAACTAGACTGGACAATGTCAATACCAAAGATTTCTCAGTTACTTTAATCACAATTGCCCATCGTCTGCCAGGTAACCTAGACAAGTAGGTTGAGGTGGCAAGGTGGAAAGAAGGAGACCCTGCGGATGATCATCTAGTCGCTTGTGTAACCTAGTAACTGCTGTTCTTGTACTAACCGCCCTGAGAGAAACTAAAAACTGGAAAAAGTGGAAGAGGCTTGTTAATAAAGGCATGAATGCCTTTCAAGGACACGGCCTTCAGAAACAAAGAAGATAACCCGGAAGATAATTTATTCAAATTTGTTTACATTTTTTTCATTTTTCTTTACTTTGTGCACTAGAATATATATTTCTATATTACTCCTAGGGATAAAAAAAGAGTGGGTTTTCCTTTTACATTCAATAGATAAAAATGTAAAAAAAATTCATAATTCTATCTTTATTTATTCCTTTATGGCAGACTCGGAAATATTCGTTATTTTTTCATGCCAACAAAGTTGAAACCTGCTTTAAGATTAGCCAAGACCTAATGTTTAAAAATGTTATTGAGACAAATAAATTCTAAGTTTTAGATTGAAAGTGTTCTTGGTTTATTTATTCGATTGTTTGTTTAGTGCGCTGAAATAATTATAAATGTCAATGTCAATGTTGACATATTTGTTTCAATAGAATAAAGTAAACTTCAAAAAGTTGTTTTAATAGAATAAAATAAAGTTTTAAATTGGAGTAAACGTATTTACTATGATCGCCGGAGTTCATATAAAAAGAATCTTCATTTTTGGAAATTATACCGTCGACCAATACATTATGTGAGACGAATTTCTTAAAATTATATTAATTTAATATTTATTTTTTTGAAACAATTACTAATTACCAATTCAAATTAAGTGACTATTTTTATTTTTTAAACCCTTCTATATAACACATACCAGATATTTGAAAAAAAATCGGAATAACAACATTTTGTAAGTACTTCAATGGGAAGTCAATTTAGTTCACTTGCAGTAATAACACAAAGAAACAAAGCAACCTAGTTATTTACCTTAACGAATAGCGAATAGATTGAAGGAATTCGCGATATACTCTTAAATGTTTAAATATTCATTTGTAGCTAAGTGTGTACCAAACTCGTATATATGTGAACGTGTGCAATAACACTGCATAATTTGTACATATGACTAAATAAGGAAGATCAAATACTGTCAACCATAATCTACTACGTTTCATGGCTGCAAATGTTGAATAATTAATATCTTCCCTCTCTATATTAGAATAATTCAACGCATCTCTTAAAAAATGGTAATTCACACTAATTTGCATGTCTGTTAATGAACGTACTTACTGGTGGTGATATGTTCTGAATAATCCAATAAATTTTAATTCCGTTTTCAGATTGGCAACTGTCGTAATAGATAACGGCATTCCCATTTCATGACCACCCTGGTGTGGTATGATCCACTGACCACTCTGCTGTGGTATGTTCACTTAGTTGCTGCAGACTAGTACATTAAATAATTGCGTTAGACACAAATGTTGCCTATAATAGAATCATTGCCTTTAAATAAAATAAACAATTAGTTAGTCAGTAATAAAATGTAATTTTTGCTTTATTAAAGTAAAAGGAAAGACATGTGTTAACATTAACTTTGTTCTTTATTTAACTCACAAGTATCAATATATTTAATACTTTATGAAAGAGACAGAAAAATATCCAAAGAGTGATGGACCCGAGGGTTTTAACACTAACACTTTGATACAGGTAAACTGGGAAAAATTAGCCCTTCAAAAGTTTTATTTAAACATTCAATCAAACAAAGGACAAATTCTAATTTTTTCCGAAAAAAAGAGGTTATTATTCATAACAGTTTCAAAATACTATTCCTGCGAAATTGTTTGAATCAGCAAGATGAAACAAAATGGAGATTGTAATTCCCTATATTACAGATATAACATCAAATCTTTCATGGATTTCATAGACTTGCAGGCTCGTCAAAACATCCGCATAAAATTCGAAAAGCGAGAAGATATTCATTTTGACAAAACATATCAAATATTAGTGTCAGTGAACAGTTCACTTCTATTTAATTTTGGCAACGACTACGCATTTAAAAAAGTAATCGGTACAGATTAATTTGTTAATTCTTTTCAAAAGAATTGACATGCATTTCGTTAGATTTTTATTGGCATTTATTTTCCTTATGAAATTTTTTTCATATATTGAAAATATAATATATGTGTATTTCTAATCGAGTGTACATACAACAATCACTCGTGGAAAACATCAGTAGATCATCAAAAACCATTTCCTTCTAGGTACAAATATATTTTGTTGGTTATAGTCGGTTAAAGAGAATTATTACAAACAGTTTATTAGGAAAAATACTCGGACAGATATATAAACTAAATATCATACTTTTATCTACTTAAACTTACTGTTAATAGTTAAAGTACTTTTGGACCAATTTTGATAAAACATTTCACTATTCCCTAAGGTAAAAATACTTAAACTAATACAGAGAGGGTTATTGTAATAAAATTCAATGCTTCTGATAAATACGAGAACAAATACATATATATATATATATATATATATATATATATATATATATATATATATATATATATATATATATATATACATAAACTTACGAAATTTTGATGCATTTGTTCAGCAATCCACAAAGATTAATATATATAAATATTATGCATTTCTTATTACATACATTCGGGTTGAACTGATAACCTTTTTTTAATGGCGGTAAAATGGCATAATTTATAAAATTAAGGAAATTATACAACTCCGTATTATTACAATAAACCCAATGGGTTAAATACAATTTAAAATTACATTCAATAAATTGATCTTCTATGTACTGCGCTATTAAGTAATGCACTTAGTGTTTTCATTCCATTCAATATATTTTTGTTTGTAGGTATTTCGAAATTTATTTTACGTTTTATTTAAAAAATATACGTATTTTATAAAGGAAGTGTTTATTTAAAAAAAATATCTTTAATAATATTGTTGATATATTATCAATATGTTATTTTTCTTATTATTAATATTTCAACAAATTGTTACAGTATATTGTATAAGTCCCCTGAAAATAAAAATATGTTATGGCAAAACTAATGCAAAAATTATTTTGTAAACGGGACGAATGTTATTGAAAGATTGCTAAGGAAGGTTTGTAAAGACGACTTTTTTTTGTACTCTGTGGTTGGAAATTTACTGATAACGATGGAAATTGCTGATAACAAACATATCAGTCCAAAATATACATCTCTTAATCTACATAAATATAGTCTTTCCAACTATAATTATTACCAGCCTCGACGATATTAGAGCGCCCATCTTAGTAAATTGCCCTCTTTTCCTCAATGAATCTCCTAAACTCGTTAAAATTGAGTAACGAAAGTTTATGGATCATTTCATTTTATTTTGATCGTTATGTCATCGTATATGATTCGAAGTTTACAAATCTATTTTTTAAGAAAGTGTTTTCTCAATCGGTTATGTCAGAAAAATCCTTGACTCGATAAAATCTTTGATTTTAGGTATAAGAAATCCATTTACTGCAGAATAATTTTATTTCTCCCATGGAATAACTAAATTATTATTAATTTTTTTTAAGTGGGAGACTATTAGGCAAATTACTCCTCAAAAAAACATTACATAATTAAAATAATAGTAATTTCAGTATAATATTCTCGTAATTCAGTATTCTAAGGAATAACTGAGATATATAATTAAATAGAACAATTAATGATGTGCCGTGAACAAGTGCAAATGTATTTTTTTTCGTTGAATAATAATATGGGCAAATTTCGCTCAGAACAAGCTAAGGATATTTCTTAAATTAATTGAAAGTTCGTGCTGTGCATTGCCATGACAAATTGGTTTTTTCCATATTCATAACGAAATTTTAAAACGTAATCTTTTATAATTTCTAATGAAATATTTATAACGAATCAGATTATTTCAAATAATTTATAATAAATATATTCCTTAAAATGTAGACGTAGTCATCATCATATTATTAACTAGCCGCCAAGTACTTTTTCTCAGGCTTTTTTTTATTATTGGATGGAACTTGAAGAAAATTTATTAAATTAGTATACAAGTACAGCCAAATTGTCTTGACTCAGAATTAGTAACTACCTGACTAAAACCAAAGAATGTAACCTAGAGAGTTAAGAAGATATAGTCATGGACGAAAACTGTGTCTTAATCTGCAATTTATTGAAATCATTATGACTGTGAACCTACTTGGCTATTAATTACAGTCATAAAGTACACTACACCGATTATAAATTCATTTTTATTGTAAAAAATTATTGAAATTTATCAGCAAGAAAAATCGATTAAACAACAAAATATTATATATTTTGTAAGAGTACCAGAGAGTTTAAATTTTAATTATTCATGCATATTTTATTTCACATTTTTAAATTAAATTATTCGGAAATTTGAATTATATTATAAAATGAAATTTTGTGTTACTTACAGAGTAAGAAATCACTGTGATATCTTATTTTACAATTTTTTAGGGTTCCGTACTTTAAAAGGAAAACGCAACCCTTGTAAAATCACTCACGAGTCTGTCAGTGTGTACATCAAAGCCATTTTTTTTTTCAGGAACCGCTTGATGTAGAAACATTAAAATAGGTATAATAATAAAATATATTAACTCGCATACAAAACTGAAAAACGTTCATTTCGAAATTTTAGGGAGAGCAAATAAAGTATTGGATTTTTTTAAATTCCGTCTATAGTGCGGGTTGTTGTTTAAAAGTGCTAGTTATAAGGTTCTCAAATGTATTTTTTTTTCATTTTTGAAAGTGAGATAAATACTGAAATTTGTGCAAAAAATATTTTACCCTTATTTTCAAAACTACTAAACCTAAAATTATGAAAAAAATATTGGTTTTTCGAAGTCCACACAAACCTTTATAAGAAAACTATGGCGATGATTCTAAATGTCAATTTTTTATAAATTTCCCTAGTTCTCTGTGCCTGCGAATGATATAATAGGTAACACATTTATATTTTTCAATTTTTAAAGTCGATTTTCTTAAAATCCGTGCGACATAGAAATTAGAACTTTGGCAGAGTGTTACATCGTATTATCCCGCGTGTTTTGTTAATATTTTACTGGAAACTTTTTAGAAATAACTACAGAGATGGTAAATAAAAGTCTTCAAAAAATGTTTCCTCGTTTCGTATATCATATGGAGTAACATTTGAAAACACTTATTAAGAGAAAAACGAAAATATTTTTCTCACAATTTTCAATTGCGTATGTAAAAGAATGTTCTTGAAAATATGCAAAAATATAATATTTATTTTCGAAATTTCTGAACCAAAAATTATGACAAAAATAAATTTGATAAACTCTGACTAGAAGATCGCAAAAAAGCTGTTGAAATTAACTAGTCTTTTAATTTTTGAAATGAACACCATGTTTTTTCGCCCGTGAAAGTTATAGTATATAATACATTGGAACATATGTGCGTTGTAAAAACTAATATTTCTGAATAGTTCGAAAAAAATACTATTTATGATTGAACTCTAACTCTGTTCACCATGGAACAGGTCATTAAAAAGTGGCGAAAATTGTACGAACCCTCGTATTACGAGTTTTACTCATGCTTGAAAGATTTTTTAATGATACTTCTTTTATTTGATGAATGAAACGATGTGAGGATAGTTCCACAACATTTCATCATTACGTCATATAAGACGTTACACTAACATCGTCCATTGTAATATATCTGGGTGCATGTGATACACTACTAAGTACTGACCAGTAAGTACTATTTGACGCTACACTCCACCCAAAGGTCTTTGCAGCTGTTTAACACCCTCACAACTCAGCTCCAGCAAATGCTGCAATCTAACTTTTAACATATACAACGTACATATAGAAATAAATACTAGGTTGTAAAATGTTGTAGCTCACACGTTTACTCACTGAGAAATCGACAAATCTTTAGGTACCTTAAAAATTATTGCATTTGTAATGTGTACAATACCAAGGAAGGTTAATTGGAAATACCAGATAAAAATTAAGATAAAGTTTATCGTAGTATACCTATCACATTGTACATGTGTGTAGTAAGTTGCCACGGCCCTATGTATTTATTGTAACGACAGCTGTATTTCTGGGAAACATTAAAAAAATAAACCACGTACTCCATTTAGGATCACAGGTTTGCTTATTACTTCTAATTGACATGGATGGTGGTGGCTCCATTTTTAAACTCACCGGCGACTTTTTTATATATACCAGTATTATTATTTATGATAATTTATAATTATGATAATAATTTGATTTTAAAACTAACACTCGCTTTAAAAAACAAATTCTTATTTGTAAGTAATTGGTAAATTTATTATATTGTATGGTTTGGTTTGGACCACCTAAAACTACTTTGGTTTAAATTTCGTCTTTATGGAAGCAGTTGTTTCATTTTCAATGTTATGAAAATTATTGTGTATGAAGAAAATATCTACTTATTTTTAAGCATTACATCTAGAAAGTAATTCTAACCTAAAAGAAACCATATAGGTAACCATCGCCAATGCCTAAAAGAAGTTTTTAGGCGTTGGCAATGACTACCTATATATGGCCACAAGGTTGTTTAAAAGCCATTTTTTAAATTTATTTCACATCTTTTTCAATGTCCTGGAGTATCAGAAGTATACAGATAGTTCACTTCTACAGTACAACATGTAATAGGTCATTGGAAAGTGCTTCAGGTGCATAATTGTGATAAATGCAGTTAAAACTATCTCAAAAAGTTAAATATATTGAGTAGATAATGATAAAATTCAATACGCTGAAGAACCCGAGAAAAAGAAAAGGAACACAGTACACAAAAAGAAACTTTATTTATACGTAAATAATTAACGTTATCGAATCGGTATCAGTCATTAGACCTTAAAGAAACTCGACCAGAAGGAATGAAATTTCATCAAGCACATTAGTGAAACAAGAGCGAAGTTCCTCTTTAAAAAGTTGTCTGTAAAAAGTAGCGAAATAAAAGCGGCCTAGTTATCACAATCTTAAAATGAAGAGTAGATAATTAAGTTAGGGTTTTACCTCTGTAATTATTGAATTTCTAAATGAAAAGCTCTAAATTAATCATCTATATTTCTCTAGTAAAACTCTACAAACACTCAACTGCTTTTATCTAATTATAACTTGTTCGGAGAATTTTAAAGAGGAACAAGGTTTTTTCACAGTAATATTTTTGATTACATAATTATTTCTACGATGCTATCTGTGACACCGGTTAAAATAAGTGAAATTTAAATTAACGATCAAAGCTTTTATATAACTTTTTAGTGCTTAAAAGTTACTTCTTTTAACTATTTTTTGTGTACACATTTTACATTATTTCAGAAAATAGTACAAATGAGGATTTCGTATAATTTTAGGTCACTCAATATAGACAAAGTTGAGAATAAATTACTTTAAATATATTTTCTACACCACTGCCACTGATAAACTTTTGGACTGAGAAGCCCCTTTACTGCAATTACTATGTGAAAATCGTGGTTACCTTTTCTAACTACGAAGTACAAGCCCCACTAGAACTAAGTGTAATAAGATGCCATTTTTTGTACGCCTTTTCGGTGTAGTGAATAAAAATTTAATAGTCATTTTGCCGCTAGACAACTAAATAGCCTAGTGCAATATTTACAGGCGTATTTAGATAAAACCTAAATTTTGCAATATAAACACCGCGGGCGTGAGGTAAAAAATAAATGCAGATAAATAAAAAGCTGCGAGTGGGAAATTAATCCGCCCTTGACTTCCAAGCTTCGTAAGGGGATAATGGCTTGCCGTTATATTTGAATTAATTTTGATCCGTAATTTAATTAGAACAACTCGAATTTTGGTAAGGAATAAGCTCAGAATGATTTCTATCATATTGTCGTTTTGGTTTTAAAGGAAATATTCATGAAAAATATGAAAGGTTCACTGACCGGATGGAGCTACAACGTTACTTCATACATTAATTTTTTGTTACTTAAGAACTATTCTAACAAATAACCTCTTTTATTTCGAAAGATAATATTCGTAAAACACGCAAATCACACATCGAGTGTACTATACTTACATTGACGTAAGGCTAATAAGTAATTCTTCCGTGATATTTAAATTGTTCAATTATTTTTTGCAGTAGACCACAGAGCTTACTGTCTACGCAGAAGTTACTTTAAATTGGTATTGCCATACTGAAGCCAGAGTACGAATTTACAAAAAATAATTACGTTATTTTAGTAAAATCAAGAGATTATTTTAGTAAAAAACGAATATAAAATCAAGTCTTAACATAAACCGAGAAACGAATTTTAGTTTTTATTCTAATTTATTTAAGAATAAATTAGAATTTAATCAAAATTCGTATTAAAATACAATATTCTACTTAACGAGCTCTAGATTTAATTTTTTAAATTTTCCATTTGCTTTACATCTAGGTATTAATGGAATTAAAAATTTTTGGTATTGCTCCTATTATATTTAAATAATAATATTACCTTTTTCAAAATAATCTTGCTAATATTTAATTAATTAATTGTTTCTATTAAAATTTATTTGCATATCTTTTAATTGCATGATTATAGCTTAATTAAACTAAAGGCTATAACACTGAGCATCGGGCACAAAAAATATTGTTAGAAGATCAAAAATATTCCGTATAGGCCTTGACCTTTAGGGACAGTAATAAAACAATATTGAGATTATGTTAAATTTAACCACCATCCGTTTTCTATCATTGATACTTGACCATGGTTTAGTTTCTGTTAAAGGTCATATTATTCTTATATTGAGACATAGAACGAATATCAGCCCCATTGATAGCGAACTACGTATCTTATTACTTATATGACTATAAGGTAAGTGTCTAAGCATAAGTATTTCTCAAATTAATGTTTTTATTCGTGAATAAATGAAACGGTTCATAATCAGATACAGTTTGAGATTGATTTCATTTCAATTGTGAGAGTAAAATAAACAAATTTATTTTATTGAAAAGGAATAAATTCGTAGCGAACGATATTTATACTCATAATTTAGTGATAAATATGAGCACAAAAGTCATCACGTAAAGAAAGACCAGATAAATAAATTTAAAATTATAGCGGTAAAATTCATTAATTAGTCACTTAATAGTGAAAACGTACACTCAACTCGCTGCTTAGGAGGTAACCAAAGTGAAATGAAAAATGAAATTCTTGTTTATGAATAATATATTTTGAGATGATGGATGAAATTAAAATTTATATATGTGTTTTTTAACTTGGTTATATCAGTCTTGTGTTTTCATTACACGATGTATGTAACGTGATATTAATTTCCATATAAATATAATTATGTGTAATTATATAATGTTAATAAAAAAATTTATTTTATGTTCAATTAAAATGTTTACTCGGTCTCTCTATTAAATAAAAGATAAATTTTCTTTCAATAATATAGCAGGAAATTTCTATTTTCCTTCACATTCCGATCTTTATGTATGAAAAAGGAGTGTATGTCAAATAGAGCGCAACTCGTGACTTAAAAAGCTTAAATTGAACTTGTCAAACTTAAAAAGCTTGAATTGTACTTGTACTAACCATCTGAATTGTTAATATGTGAAGTAAAGTTTTTAATTTAATTTTTAATAAAGTTAATATACTTAATATTAAAAAATATGTGTAACACTACTATAGTTGTGTTTATAATTTTAATGAAATAAAATTCGGAAATTTCCCTTTGAAAAAAATTTAGAAGTGCAAGTGAAATGTGACGGGAAATAAATATGTATAAGTGATTAAGGTAATACAATAAGTAGGCTATTAATGGACAGCAATATGTCATGGAATATTTAGTTAATTATTTTTTGGTTAAGATCTTGTTACCAACTTCTGGCTCCATCGTTAGATCCTTGCCATCATCTGTGACCACTGGACTTGCCAAGACAAATCAAATGAACCCGCACATATAATGCATATGCTCCTCATAATATAGGACTTCCTGTCACCACCTTCCGGTTCCATCGTCAAACCTTGGCTACCATTTGTAACCAAAGGACTCGTGAAGATAAATCAAACGAACCTAAACTCGATGAAACTGCTTCTCGCCAATGAGTACCACTTTCATGATATTTCGGCTCCATCATCAGACCCTGATAATAAAATTTAACCAAATCTATCGCCAAGAAAATTCAAACGACCACAAAAATGATGAATCTACTCCTCATCATTGAGGGTTTTATGTCATTAACTTCCTCCTCCGTCGTCAGGCCCTTCTTACTTTTTGTAAACAACAGACTCGTCAAGGATAGTTAAACGAGAGCAAACTCGATAAATCTACTTCTTACTTGAGAAATTCTGCCACCACTTTCCAGGTTAATCATCAGACTCTGACCAACGTTTATGACTAAAGTCCTTATAAAAACATGTCAAATAAATTAAATCTCGGTATAATGTTTTTCAAAATAACCTTTCGTTGAAAAATTCCTTAGGATATCTCCGGAGCTCATTATCAGGTCCAGACCAGGTTTACATGGGATCTCTCTGAAACAACTTCTTTTCAATAATATAACCTCGGTAATATTATTGAAAAGAAATAATATAACCACAGTTGGTGTGCATGTAATTAAATCTAACGATTATAACAAAAAAAGGTCAAAAATTTTTAAAAATCATGAGTAGATAATATCTACATTGTTACTTATGTATTTTCAGTAATAATAGTCAGTTTGGTTTCAGTAAAACTACTTGTATAACCTTTAACCATTAATTCACAATGCATTATATGCAATAAACAAAAGACTAGATATACTTGTTTGATGCAAGTTTCACAATTTCATAAGTTATTATCGAGAGAAACCACATATATGTATATATTTATATATATATATATATATATATATATATATATATATATATATATATATATCATCAAGCTACGACGCTAAGAGACTGAAGAGTTAGGGCAAAAAAGTATTGTACTCGCTTACTATAAATCTCACCCTAGAGCCAAATTGCGGGTGAAAGCTCGTTTAAAATATAATAAAGGCTTTACATAAAATATATGAAAGTACAAGCCGTGAAATTTCAACAAAATTTTCGTTACGTGTAAAGTATATTCTGAATATATATATAATCATAGTATAAAATCATCTGAATATATATATATATATGTATATATATATAATCATATTCTGAATATATATATAATCATAGTAAAAAGATATACAATCTTTTTAATACTTTCTTAATCAATTAAAAAAAGAGATTCAATATCATCATCATGTCTTCATCTCAATTTTTAACGTCCTAACTACGACCTCGCTCCGAGTATGAAAGAGTACAGTAACATTTTTATAGACCGCAACTAGTATATAAAGGATTTAACTTAAGGATGTTACATATTAAGAATTAATTTAACTGTTAATAAAATTTTATGGCAGTTTAGAAAACTAAATATTTGCGAAGACTAATATTCAGTGTAATTATAATTTTTAGATACATTGTAATAAATAATTTATTTATACTTCGTGTAGTCAACTTAAATCACAATGTATAATAATTACCACGTTTTTATTCTTCTTGTCTGTTGGTTTGTTTCTTTCTTTGTCCAGTACAAACGGTTTTAAACTAGCTTTCCGTTGACGTAGAGACTTAAAACTCAAAACAGAACAAAACTGGATGATAATGCAATAATAAATTACTTTTTTATCTATTTTTTTCTATTCGGCACAAAGGAAAACGCCGTCGCAACTACAAATTTTAAACTAAGTTCCCGCTGAGCTGAAGACCAAAACTCCAGGCGAACATAAGAATGAAGAAGTTTGGTAGGAAGTAATACCGAAGAATTCGGCAATCAAATAACCGTACTGCGGCCGCATTCCTTCGAATTACTGCAAAGTACTACGTTGTCATAAATTACTAACATAAATAATGCATATTTCTTTCACACTTTCAGCGAATTAGTGTTATTAAAGCGAGTGAAATAAGTACTTAATTTATCATCAATATATGGGTTGTAAAGGTATATGACGTAATATGTCGATAATAAAAAAGTTAATGTTACCAACAATATCATCATCATATTTGGCACGACAGCCCAGGGTGGGCCAACTTCTGTTGGAGATTCTTCCAGGAAGTTCTAGTCTTCGCCTGGGTTTTCCAGTTCTTTATCCTGAGAATGTGAAAATCTTCTTCCACTGAATCGATCCATCGTAATTTTGGTCTACCTCTTCTACGAGTTGTTAAAGGTTTTGCGATGAAAATTTTCTTTACTGGGTTTTCATCTTTCATTCTAGATACGTATACCAACAATATCAAGCTGTTTTAAATAGATAGCTAATTTTCACACACATACACACACAACATTAAAAAGCAGATAGTAATCGTTTATACACATATTTTCTTTTAATTTACCACATTTTAAAAGGGACTAAAAATATAAAATAATTTCTCCTCACCCTATAAAGATTTATAATCCGATTCAGATTTATAACCCGTACATATGAATCTGGAAATGTTTGACTGTGAATTTATATTAGCTATAAAAATAATTGTAAAATCTAAAACGAAAAACGTGTGGCGCAAGTTCACATAAGTCGCTAACAATTTTATTGCATCACAAATAATGCGACCAGTTGTATGAGCTTTCTCAATTGCTATTATCTACCTACAGCGTGCGCACAGTTACGGTCCATATTGTATAATAAAGAAACAAGTTTAAACACATCCAACTAATCAAGCTCAAAGCTTTTACCTAATACTTTGAAAAGGAAAAGATTTATTTATATCAAATTATAATATTATTAATTAATTATAGTTAATTTTGTCACCATCTTAATGCAAAAGCCTGAATTCTTTATTAAGACGACAATGAAATTAAAATCAAAAGTTGGTGGACGGATACTCTGTGAATCATAATTTTTTTATGATGAACAAATATTTTAATTGAGAATTGAGACGCAATTTCCTTAGTTATAAAATATTTTCAATTGGAGCTTGTGTTTTGCAAATTTTTGGATAAAGAGTATCATGTCTTTTTTTAAATGAAAGATCCGATTTAATGCGAACTATGAACTACTTCAATATTCTTGTAAATCTCAAAAGTATTTTATATTTCGTCAATAAGCTACAGCGCTCTGTGAGACCAACATACGGATACACATTACAGTAAAACTTAATCTCCGTTTGCACCCTTAAGATATGATATTCCTTAATAAACATTATAACCATGTCAACACTGATAATATCTCGGCTCGCGTTATCAAGGGCCACAATTCTTACCAGAACTTTTATTAAGTTTTTACTATTCTGGTCATAGCGGTTGAAAACACCATACCCATGTAGTACTTTCGTGTGCCGTAGCGTGCCACGACCTTATGGATTACATCGAGGGCTTCCTGTTGAGTGGCTAAGTGTATTGCTTTCCTAAATAAATGTTGTGGCCAAACTTTAGAAACGTTTCAATCAGAGTTTTAATGAAATAAATTATTCTTAAATCTCCCAATTTTGTTGGCATAGGTTATTATTTATTATTGCGACTGCCTATTTCATTGAAAATATATCTTCCATAAGACATTCTTATAATAAAGTTGCTTTATTGCAATAAAGTATTTTTTTCGTCTAGCTTATTGACTTCTCTATCACATAAAGATTTTAAAAAAATGAAATGAGAATGTGGTAAGTAATAATAAAAATAGTCATACACTTTCTCAATTAATATTTTTTGTAGGGATGAAAGCGCGTCATACGACATAAAGTTAATACAAGTCATTTAAAAGTACATGCATCAGAGGTATCGACCCGATATGTATTATTTTCCAAAAATGCATTCCAGCCGATTCAGTGTATTGATAGGATGTTGTCAATAAAAAGAAAATTACCTTGATACGTCACTTCATACGTTGAATTTATATGTACATTCAATAGTTTTCTTACATTCTTAAATGAAACACCTCTTGTCCTATGGCTCATTTAAAAAAAAAATAGTAGTTAAAAACCTGAAGCTCAGTTTTTGAAACTTTTTAACCAATTTTAAATAACGGAATTCTAAATTCAAATCATATCATATGCTTGTTGGAGGGATATTTTAATAACGTCTACGGCAAACTTAAAATGTTTTCTGCAATAAGAATAATGCCAAAACAATGTGTGTATATTTCTTCAAAAGCAGCATTCCCTTTTTTGCCTCTGTTTTTTTTGCACGTATAGCAGGGTGCCTTTATGTTTGAAACAAAGCGAGATAATAAATATATTTCCCTACAAATGCTCATTGCAATTAGCATAAGCTCGCATGTGCTTCAGTCTTTGTGGTCTGTAATCACTCTACTTATTGGATTGCAGCGCCAGACTTCACTCCCCGAGCTCACGTGCTCTCATTATGTCTATTCCACATACTCGCCCGAGTACCTAGCGAATGTTTCACAAAGCTCTTGGCAAAAAATATGGCGACGAGCATCAAAGCACGTACTCGGTGAATATGGAACACATTTAAAACAATGCGGCATCCACATTATATTGGTCAACTCAGATAATTATAAAATTCTTTTATGAAAGAATAATGAAGAAAAGAAAGCGTCCAAAGACAGTTTTTCACTGAAAAGAACCAGGTTAATGTAATAATTGCAGAGTAACTGATCAATATTTCAAATGATCCGGTCGTGAATTTTTTCTATATTGCAGACGTTTCAACACATCTTGTCACTGATTTACATTTACACATATTGCATATTTGCTTGAGCAAAAAAGTAAAAATGATTTAAGTATTACATACTCTATGGCTCCCACACCACAAAATGGTTCATATAATTTTACATGTTCATTAAATACAATGTAGATTTTAATGTCTTTCATATTTCTTTGACTCGGGCCAAAAACTGATTTTTAGGTGAATGCCCGAGACCAAAACTGGTTGAACATAAACACACTATTCACGCAATCGTAGTTGATCAATCTTAACGACTAGGAGATATGAATATGCCTATACATTTACGTCTTGAAATTTCCACAATTAGAATTCAACTCACGTACATTCGCTTTGAGAATAATTATATTTTTACCATTTATTCTGTATTTTAAAGGGTATTTTGAAACAGTATGTTAAAACGATCAAAGTTACTATACAAATTTATGGTTACAAATTGTCATAAAAACCAAAATATGGTAATAACACAAATACATATTTATCATAAATAGGACAAATATGTATTTGTGTATTATAAAGGAATTATATTGAGATGTGCTGAACGAAATCAGTCGAGATTTTGAAGAAAATAAGTGATCTCACCGGTTAAACAGATCATATTTATGACTTGCAAAATCTTTTCAACGAAAAAATTCCATCATTTTTAAGGCTAACTAAAAATATTTCGAAAATGTAAGACTTTTATGATTACGCTCCGTTTATAAAAAAATATTATAAATCAAATATGGTACTCGAATTATGATTCATACAAAATTATTATTATTTGAAAATAGTTTTATGATAAGAAGAGTCAATTAATATTTTAATTCAGGATTGAATAAAAAGTGGAATATATCGGTTTCACTAGTAATTTCTAACCTCGAGTTCTTTCAAAAAAATATTTTAAAATCTAAATGTTACAAAAATCAGATTATTTTTACTTATGACATGTCGTCATTTTGCAGACAGCGACAATTACCTTCAGCGTAAAAATATGGCGAATTAAAAAATTCTTAAAGTTTTCCATGTGGCCGAATTTTTATTCTGTATATTATTGCTTGGAGTTACGAAGAACTGATAATTAATCAGATGGGGTAAATTCAGTGACTGAGATGGATGAAGAAGTCAGCCACACTCGTCCAATTTCTGAATAGTGTAGTCTGCGGTGTGTGGTCTAGCGTTATCATGGAGAAAATGAAACCGGTCCTGCTGGCTACTTAGTTTATTAGATAGTCGATCTAGTTACTTATGACAAAACTGTGTTAATTGAAGATCCGCTTGAAGGCAACTCCCAATAAATCATGCCCTTGTTATTCTACGAGCAGCCAATTGTAATACTTATCTTAGCTTTTGGTATTCTGTTAATATTTGGGTACTAAAGCTTCTGTTTGTCTTACGCTAAACTAAACTCGTAACCATTTCAACCCAGAGTTAATGTTCAAATTGTTACGAGGATATCTCATTGAGTCCCAAAGGACTGTATTTTGGAATACTTTCAAAATAATGCAATTGATGAATATTCAAAGATCAACTTCAACTAGATGAAGTACATCCTTATACACTAAATTCAACATGACATCGAGAACAGAGTTTATCTCCACAACCATTGTCCCCATTTTTATGTCTCCTGAATCAAATATTTACCATCGTATAGAACATAGTAAACTCAACCGTCACATGGCATATATTATTGCCGGTAATCTCTGCGCTGCAATCCAGGATAAATTCATAAAATAGAAGGTTCGTAATTGAGCTCGATTTAGAACCAACTTTGAACCGATTGTAATAAAGAAGTGATTCTCAATTCGACTTTATTTTTTGTGCATATTACCTCAAAATTTCGGCTAACTACCTCATATTTATGCGAAATAAAGCACTAATTTGTGTGTCGATAAGCATGTGTGAGAGATGTATCGACGTTAGCACCGATCTTAAAAAATGTTTAGCAGTAGCAAATTTGTTTATATTGAGAAACAATGTTGTACCGCACAACTTCCAACTAAGTACTAATATTTTCATTATTTATTCTTTTTAGTGCCCTTCTTATTCGGTGGTTATTTAAAGTCAATTCACTTTTTGGGTATAAAAGTTTGATCTTACATCTAATGTACTTAGGAGTTTGATGCTGTCAATAATCGTGTTCACTTTGGCCTCTTTATACCCTGTTAAAATTATTTTGGAACTTTCAAAATCCTCTCATGGAAAGTTCTGACCTCGTGACAATCAACTTATTAACCAACCAAATAATTATGCCATACATGGTTAAGAATCTACCCTCAGTAAAACTGATCGAGATAGGTAAGTAGTATTATATTATTGATGCAATATACCTGACTTTGTTGAATGATGACTTATCGATGATGACAATTTAGTAAAAACAAGCGGAATAGGATTGACGTACAGTTTGTTATTTTTACCCGCGCTTACTCTTCAAAACATAAGTGATTCAGGTAATTTTCATAGAATTTAACAGAGGTCTGAAGCTGAAGAAATAATTTCAATTTTATGCTAATGAAATTATTCTAAAAATAAATGTGCACTTTTACAAGTTCACATTTACTAGTCCATATTTTAATGAATTTTATTTGTGTACACAAAAACTACCTTTAAATAATAATATCACTCCACATTGTAAAAAACATAACAACATGATGAAAACAACAAACAAAACACTACCCAAACATAAAATGAATGAACGAGAATTAGAAATGAAGCAACCAACAAGTCGGTATACAATTTCAAATGTCTGAACTGAAGAAGATTGAAAGAAAATATATTGAATCAAAACGATCAAATGACAAATTATTGACAATAAAGTGTGTACTTCACATGATGCAAAGCAGGCATTCGTATTTTGGTAATTTCAAGTAAACTAAAAAATGAACACAAAATTAGAACATTCCAATAATTATAAAATTATCTTGATACAAATATTTATTATTGTTAGAATTATAAAAGTTCTATTATTGCATTTTTATCCATTTTTGATACAATATGTAACATTTAGTAAAAATTTTGTTTTCGACTTGTAAAATTGTTTGTCTTTACACAATAACTGAATATCCAGGTTATCAACGTGAGTCCTAGTAATATTACCATTAATTATTATATTTTCTTATATTTTATTATATATTCATTATTTGTTACATTTATATTTTCTTACCTAAACAAGTATCGAATTAATCCATTTAATATTTATGACTTAATTTTAGTTGTCTCCTCTGTAGATAGAAAATGTTTATTGTACTTGAAACTTTTCAGTGACTAGAAAGGGGCATATATTTACTAGTTCAATTTGATATTGTTTGTTATACGCCTTGTTTTGGATGACTAATGTAAATTTATTTTATTCGTAAGATTTGTCGAAATATAAATAAATTCTATTAAAAATAAGTTACTAAGCCTTAACTACTAAAGACTTATTAATGGAATATAGCGGACTTAAAAGTAAATATACATTATTGCCAGTATTATGGCTTTTAGGATTCCATACCTCGATAGAAAAAAAAGGGTTCTCATCGCATCATTTGTCTGTCACTTGTCTGTCACAGTCGTTTTTCTCGGAAAACCACATATATCTGAATAGTTGACGTTCAAAAATATTTTTTGAAAATGTAAGATGAGGTAAATAAATTAATGTCTATATTTCATGTATAGGGGCATAAATGAAAGTGTAAATTATATAAAAAAAATTTTTAAAGATTTCATGTGTTTAATTCTAATTAATGTTGAAAATTAATGTTGAAAATTTCAACAAAAAAGTATATTTCCCTCATCAGTATTATTTAAAAAATAGAGCATTATTAAAACTTTACTGAAAAACTATAGAGTTGAGTCTAAATTTCATAGTTTTTTGAGATATACACTATATTCTTAGTCCGTGAAAATATACTAGTCAATAAAAATGTTTAAACAATGAGAAATAGTGTTCATATTTATAAATAGTTTAAGAGAAATATTAAATGCCCTTAATTTTTTGTTTAAATTTACGTGTGTACAGAATCGTGGTACGAGTTCTATTCTTCGTAGTTTTATTTGAGTATTATAACAAAATGAATAGCCCAGGACATCAGTTCCTTTTATTTTCTTTTTGAATATTAAGATACTTTATCAAAAACTTTATGTATATGACCGTTTATAATATAAATATGCTATGGTCTTTGAATCATATATTTATGAATATTGTAAAAATGTAAATATATTTTTATTTTAAAATTTTTAAAATATCGTATTTTTAATTTTTCAAGGAACCTATCACTATTACAAATTACCGTAATTATTATCGAAAATATTCCATCGCACATTTAATCTAAGAAAATATCGTACATTGAATATTATAATTATCAAATTCAAGATCATCTAAATAAAGGTTTTGGCCTACTCTGTCGAACTATTATATTATTCCTTCCTAAAGAAAATCCTTATGTTATAAAATTTTCAGAGAAAATAAGAATTTAATCCTCAAATCCTGCTGAAAATTACAAAAAATACAAACATTAGAGCCCATTAGAAAAAATCTGTTAAGCACGAATAATACCCTTGCCAGAAGGTTTTTGTACATGTTTAGGTGCACCCAAAAAGTTTATTAGTTAACGGTGCATAGAATTTTTATTAAACTAATTACATTATTGAGGGTATCATTCACAAACCTAAAAAGACCATATTTTGGATAATAGTTATAAATATTATATATTAATACCTCCCATATAAATATTTTTTGTTCATATAGATGCTAAGTATACTTTATCTATATTACAGCATCTTAGATATTGTGTTATTATCTTTGAGATACAGCTGCTAAGAAGAGGTTTAACACGTTCACTCCCTGATAAAAAAATTAATTCGTCCTAAGGGTACTAACGACCCTGGCCGGTGTCAACGTATGAAAATATTTTTTTTTTCTGTTTACAAAATTTAAACATATTACAATATGGTTAAATATTGTTTTGATGTTAATAAATTATCTTTCCACTCTACTCGAAGATTTGCTATAATACTACTCCAACACACCTAAACAGGTGCACTCCCTCGCCCCTCGCTCAAATCTACTATTTATTAAATGAAGCCAAGTTCTTGACAAGGAACAAATATATACTCAAATATCTGCTTTCTTTTTTTTTCATTTAATCACAGTAATTTTGGTTAAATTGTGTTACGAGAACTATTAAACAAAAAGAAATTTAATCAATAAATTAACTAATTCTATTGGGAAGGTTATTGAATATTGTATTAAAATATATATTTTAATGTACTGTATTATGCTACAAATTCTTCAAATTGACATGACGTTATTCTTCGATTTAAGTACAAATTATAGTTCGATTATTGAAATAATATTGTCAGAATTGTATTTATTTTCATAATGAAATTTACACAGAAAAAAGCAGAAAGGGTAAATAATTAATCTGTTAACAGCGATCGAACTAAGATTTTTTTACGAATTATAAAGCTGACTTAATAGATTTAGACAGGCCAAAAGATATTAAACAATTTTTTATGAAAATACAAAGAACGAAACCAAAAGCAAAAGATAATTAAATTAAAATAAACGGCTAGAGAAAATTGTACTCACATTGATGCGCAGGTCGGCGCTGGACCGCTAACAATAAAGTACTATGAGGGCCCCAAATTTGGGATTAAGTACAAGATGAAGATTACACGTAAATGATTTGCACCTGCTCTTGACTAGCATCTGACAGTATAATTAAAGGTTACTATAACCAATTAGCAGAGGATATGTTTAGAGTATCTTTATTGTAAAATAATTAAAATGTGCAGTTCAAATAGTACACGGAGCAGGGTTACGGAAAAATGCAACATATCTTCATATTCATCTTAAAGCAGTATTTCATAATGAAATAGTTCAATTGATAAATTGACTATAATACAATAATAATGAACTATATATTTTTCTCCTTTGTCTAATAGTCCAGCAACGTTTATCTCTAATGGAAGTTAATTATTAACGTCAATGTGGAAATATGTTTCCAATTAGAATGCATAAAACATGTAGTAGCATTTATATCTGCCACAATTCACAGATTTTTCTTATTATTCCCTTTCCTAATCCGAATTTGTTTGCAATATTCATGAGCATATACTACTTTGTGATTCTAAGTAATTTCAATCCAGGACACGATAAGTCGGACAAACTTATGATTCCGATCAATTTTAATTGACCTTTTCACATCTTCAATGATAGTGTGGCCTGATTTAATAGCATTGGAAAATAATTTATTCTAATATAATATTCCAAAGATTTGAATGTGAAAATATTTTGTATGAAAATATAGAGATTCTTTTTTATTCTATTAATTTACGGAAACACTTGTTCATATTATTTTTGAATATACACTTTTCATTGTTAAAAGTAATTTTGTTAGAATACTTCACATTATTTTTTTTTGTTTTCATGAAAAAAATAAAACTAATATTAGGGAATTATTTTTGTAATTTAAAAACATCTAATTATTTGGTTTAAAAATGTATTTCTTTAAGGTAATACAAAAATCCTTTTTTTTATTTTGAGTATTGCACGAGTTGTATTTCAATTTGATAACGTGTCCTGTTTCGAAACTTGAATACATTTTTTTCTCTTCGCCTTTAAAATCCAAAGAGAGCTTAGTTATTTAAATGTTACGTTAAACTTCGCGAGTTCTTGAAAGTTACGACAAAACGGGAAATAAGGACGGCAATACAAGTGAATTTGTTAAATACAACATTATCGCGCAGTTATACGAAAAAGCTGTTTGCAAATTATGTATTTCAATATCTTATTATGATATATTTACAAAAAGACGACATAATCAGACCATATGTATTATTTGGCACAGTTAGACAAGCTCTCAACTGAAAAATTTTAATTGAATTTTAGTCAGCTGCCTTAAGTGTCAATAGTCGGAAAATAATACTTGTAAGAAAAAAAATGGATTAGCAAATACATATCACTTTAAAAGATCATTTTATTTTGAAAGAATATTCAAATTCATTTTTTACTCAAAATATTGGTAAAATCATAATTATTCATAATTTGCTACTAACTATATGCAAACTTGTGTCGCCATATAAGTAACATTTTCTATTTATTTAATTTAATTGAAAAATTATAAATGTTGGAAATATAAATTGTTGCTAAAATTTATAATATCTACTAAAATTTTAGTTAAAATAATATTAAACAATGTTTTTCACATAAAGCATATAAAAGGAGCAAGAGGCGAAAATTGAAAAAAAGTATTTGTTGCATTCCCGAATCCAGTTTTGAGATAATATTGCATAAATATTTTCAATTTGCCTTTTTTACATTTTTTAAGATATAGATGTGAGAATAAAAAAATAAGCGAAGCCGTTTAGTATATCGATCCTACAGATATACGGCGTACACTTATGAACATGTATTATACAAAATAACTAACCAAATAATCAAAACTTAATTATTTCAAACCAAACTTAATTTAAGGACTAGGATAGCATACCTTGACAATATATTAAAATATACAAAATATATTTTAATATAATGTCAAGGTATACCCTCCTAGTCTTTAATTATATAGAAATATCCAACTATCCTTGCACAATATCGCTGCTTTTATATCTACGAACATATTAAATTAAATATCCCAATTAACACGAATGAAATATGTAGGTTTTCCGGAAAAGATAACTTTCATTCGATTTATGTAATGTATGCAGACCACTTGGGAATATGGTCGAAAGTGCGCTGTCTGAATATCTCGGACCGAGCAATGGCTTTGGGGTAGTGTGAACAGATTAAGTACTTCAAAATTATTTTGAGATATATGCTATGTATGTAAATTTTACTAACTTTCAGTATTTACTAATATTTATCCGTATGAAACCATATTTTTGTATTCTATTGCTTTTATTATTTTCCCCTAAATAATATCTTCATAAACGACATGACAATTCCACAGTTTTAATAAATCCATAGGCATTAAAGCACATAACCAGTAAATTTATAAAGGCCGTTAAAGTAATTAAACCTACTAATTCAATTTTATGTCTTGACGATAGATTCAAACGAGTTTAAACGAATTGACGAAATAAAGTAGGATTATAAGGAATACATCGAAAAATATCATGTGTGGTAGACGACCGATAACAATGTCTGCCCCAATGTTTTTGCCTACGAGTTGTTTACTCAAGTACCTGCCTGTTCAGCGTCAAACCACACTTCGCTTGCGGCCACATCCATTTCGTCAATATGTACATATGAGTGAAAAATTTCATGCGCCATAAATGTATAGTATACATAGGTATACTATACAGTTATGTAATTATTATGCCTCAGATAGCTAGGCATTTTTTGTTACTATGATTTTTTGTTACTTGAAAACATTAAATTCACTCACTAAAACAGACAAAAACTTCAAAAACAATACTTTCATATTTCGTTACTTTGGTTATGTTCCCTTAAATATTTTTATCGTAAACATATTTAATGCATGGGCCGACTAATCCTAAACTGACATTTATATATATACATATATATATATATATATATATATATATATATATATATATATATATATATATATATATGTGTGTGTGTGTGTGTGTGTGTATATATATATTAGGGTGATTCATAAAATTCAAGTTTTAATTGTTTTAACTCTCAACCCATTATCATTCTATCTACCAAAATAATAATTTGCTTTAAATTTCGGTTTTTTTAATTAATATTTAAGGGTCTCTACCGCCTCGTAAGGTTTTTAAGAATTACCTTAAAATTTGCACTTATTGCGATGTTGGCTATGGTTTACTTATACAACTTTGATGACTGTATTTAGTTGGTAACGTAAACAGTTCTTTGCTTACTCACTTCGTCGACACCTCAGTCCTCTCTGTAGATACCCACAATTTAGTTAATATAAACAATCCATTGCTCTTTTATATGCTTATCCAGTGACGCCATCGTTACGAGTCAAAGTGATTGTGTTTGATTGTAAATGTGATTACTTTAGCTTTATTCTCATATTTGTATTTCTAAAATGACATCGAATATTATAAAAACGCGAAAAAGGACTGAAATATGGTTAATTGGACAACCTCATTCCGAATTGGTGCAAACAAAATGACCGTCAGTGAAAGAAGTGATGTGTTTATTTTTTCATCATAAAAACGTAATGAACAACTCAAATAGAGAATCGGCGTCATTGACAGCAAGTGATGTGATGACACTACGGCAAAAAGTATATATTCCTACCAAAGAAAAACAACATGTTATGACAAAAATACTTAAATGTTCAAAGAATGGCAAAATTTAAAAAAAGTAAAGAAAATAAAGCAAAACGCTCAGCAGCAATAAAAGAAAAAGAAAACAAATGGGAATCAAATTTATATGGTTTGTTTGATATTGCTCACTCAAATACCGATAATATGACAACTATGAAGAATGTAAGCAATTTCTTTTAAAACAAAGAGAAATAAGTCGTCCAGGGAATATTGATGATATCGATAGAAGCCATGTGAGAAAACATAATCGGACATAAAATAATAGATCGTTTACCAATTTTGGTATCTGGAAAAGGAGTCGACCAGCTCTTGGCTGTTCCCAAGCTTAATAATGGCTTCTGCTATTTTCGATACTATTTTATCATGGAATTTATATGATAAAATAAAGTATATGTGTTTTGATACGACAGTATCTAATACAGGCGAATAAAGAAAGCATGTGTTCTCCTAGAACAGAAAATGCAAAAGGAACTGATTTGGTTTGCATGCCGGCAACACATATTATAAATTTTACTCAAAAGTGTTGTTGTAACAGCTATAGGGCCTTCCAGTGGTCCTGAAATTATGATTTTTAAAAGATTTAAAAGCTACTGGCCAAATATAAATCAAAAAAACTTCAAAACGGCAATGGTCGAACCATCTACATGGAATTGTGTTCAAACTGTCGCGAAAGATATCATCGCTTTTGCTGAGAATCAACTGAAACAATTTCAGCCTCGTGACGATTATAAAGAGCTCCTTCATTTGATAATTATCTTTTTCTTTGGGAGGGATTTTTTTTTGGGAGGGATTCCTGAAAAGGATATCTCATTCAAAGCCCCTGCTGGAATGCACCGTGCGCGATGGATGAAAAAATATACGCACTGAAAATGTTTTTGTTTAAGAATCAGCTTAAAATCACCATTAAGTAAGCTAAGAGCGCACTGTTGCACCTCGAATTTAATAACGAATAATGAACGTGTGCAAGATCTACAAAACCACTATACTTTTATTATCTGTATAGCTATAGCGATAAATATATGAAAATAATTTACCTTTTTACGGTTTTTGTGATGTGATTTCATTCCCTTTTGTCGATCTTCCTATAACCTCCACAGACAAACGGTGATTCCGCATATAAATAGAATAATTTATCTAGTAGTTAACTTTGCTTTTGTTTACCCTTTATCATCTCAGGCTCTCCAGCACGTTATATTTTGGCATAATTAGTTTTATTACCCATTGACCGTGAAACTGCGTGACCCTAAGACTGTGTCTAACTTTTTTGATGTGACTTTGACTGCATTCACACATTTCTAAATTCGAAGCTCTTTCTAAATATCTAATACATAACGCACAATATTTTATCTGACTCCAGAACTGTAGTTAGTACTTCTGTGTAAAGAAAAATAATATCATAAAATAAACCTGACCTGCTTGGCATGTTGTTATATACTCTACGAGCTCGATGGCACTTAGAAATTCTTAGTTTCTTCCTGGATAAAATGCTTTACAGTAGGTATGGATTTTTTTATCATACGTACCTAATTTTATTGTACGTAATTTATATTATGTTTAATTGAATAACTTAATGTTTGTTTTTAAGAAACACCTAATGTCCCGTAATTCACTCTAATTTTTATAACCATGGGCAGCTTATGGAAACTAGTAATTCTATAAATTAAACGAGTTTTTTGGCTGTTGTTCCGTAGAGTGATTTTTTATTGCTATTATATGGCGATTTATTGTTCTTATAGCGTTAGTTTTATCGAACGTGTTTATACGTTGTAGATCATAATAATAGCGGTCTCTTTAAAATTATATATAATAAGTAGTCAACGAGAGACCAGATTATAGGCAATTATAAATACAAAAAAATCACAAGCAACCATGCATAAAAAAATTATTAAATGAAACACAAAAATATGCGACATTAAAACAAAGAATAAAATTATAATTCAATTTATTACAAAAAAAAAGGAACAAAGTATCATAAATTTAATACCTTTAGCAGACTATTGCTTGGCTTTTCTACTCTACTGCCACGACAGTGTCTTCTACTATTCACGACGATACAGTTCATTTTTCTGGAGGCGTTGCGCTCTTTAAAAACTGATCATAATAAGAGGTAAACAATATAAGGTCACACAATGTATGCTGGGCTCCGTGCCATCTGCAGAAATTTTAATTATGTCAATCATATGCGCTAATACATCTTTCTATTCGTACAAAGGTGAAGCAGGAAAGTGGTCAACGTGATGCTTGCTTATCGCCATTTAGTGGGTTACGACATATAATCACATATGTGTAAGATAAGATAAATACTTTTCTAAACAGATTTTCAACATAAAATATCTTTTAAAAAACCAACCAAAAAAGTAGGTACTAAAAAGTAGAAAATAATTAACTCATAATAGATTACTTATTCGCAATAAATAACTAAGTTACTTATTTTTCAAGTCGATGCCAGAATTGTCGATGAACTTAAACAAACTTATAATTTATTTTATTCACAACGTAAATTTTATTACCTTAACATCTCATCTAGTCATTTTACATTTTACATTAATTTCAGTTGATCGGCGGTGCTGGCACCACTTAAAAAATAAGTAACATAGCTATTTACGGTGAATAAATAGGTAGCTATTCTGAGTTAATTATTTTTTACTTTTTAATACCTATTTTTTTTAAGTCAATTTTGTAAATGATATTGTGTTTTAGATTTTTTTGTGATTAATAATATTAACCATCAACTATAGCTAATATTCAATTATTCTGTTTCTTAAAATATTGTGTAATATTTTAAGAAACAAAGTAATTGTGGATATAAGTCACGGTAAAAAGCATGTATATATATATATATATATATATATATAAATATATATATATATATATATATATATATATATATGTATATATAATTTCCTCTTTGTATAAAGTAAAATAAGAAGTAATCAGTAGCAAATAAAAGTAGTAAGCTCATTGAATCACGATTGAATTACTACCGCCCGTTAAGGAGTTTCGTTGTTAATCTTCACAAGTCATCATCGAACATTAACCTGGTAGATGGTGCAGATATTTTACAAATTAAAAACTAACAGTAGCCAATATCTTGAATTACTTTTAATTTGCTACCATCCGATAAGGATTTGCATTGTTTATCTCCAAAGCCTGGTCGATGGCGTAATTATTTTGCAAAGTAACAATTACTAGTACCAATTAATAAAGGTTGATTTACTAACATCTATTAAAGAGGTACGTTGTTCATCTCCAGAACTTATCATCGGATATTGACCTAGTAAGTGATTATTTTGCAAATTAATAAATACCCATAGCAAATATCTTGAATCATAACAGTTGTTATCTTAATTTCAAACTTAATATAACATTTAATCTAAAACAGATTCCTCTCAGATCAAATATTTATGTCCCATATCACAAATTTCCCTCTACATGTTAACTTTTCCGTCAGTTCTAACTGTTTCAAACTTTGGCTCCCACCAAATGTTACCATAACAATTAGTGCCTTCGTTCTAACACTCACGACATATCCTTGAATTAATTATGGACAATTTGACACGTAACATTTCAAACTCAGAAGTGTTCGAAGAATTAAACTCATTGAATGAAAATACGGACTCGTGATAACTTTGCAATTACATAAAATCATGAGTTCCCCATGACGTTTCAAACATTCCCGACTACGCCTACCACTTACCGTAACAAAGATGCTTACTACTTACTTATGTTATTTGCATCAACATAATGGTATTTTATATTTTTCTCAAATGCAAATTATGATTTTTTTTTTGTTAAATAATAAACCTAGTTCAATTATTTTGCTTACTTGAATGAATTTTTATCCTAGTTAGTGGTTATTAATAAAGCAAATTCCAAAAAGAAATTATTAATTTAAATATTTTAAATAATTTGTTACTAAGGTTTGTGATGAATTAAAAGAAGATATGAAACGGGCACAACTTTAACTTATTATTGTAAAGTAAATTCCACTTATTATCAAAGTAACCCCGCATTTCATCTTAATCTCAGTCCAGATTTACGGTTTTACTTATCATATCATCGGTTTAAAGAATACAAGTGTTCTTAAATATTCTTCTACTTTTTTTTCAAAGAGAGCATAACACTTGATTCTTTCTTCTCCATTTTCTTCACCATTACCAATATGTCTTTTTAACGATTTATAGACTAGTTAAAAAAATATATTACAAATTCGACTGAAATATCTAATCGACAAAGTTTTGTTGATCACGTTTGACGTTTTGGTGAATAAGCTATGAATTTAATATTGAAATTTATAGACTTATAAATGAATTAGTTGCTGGTAAATGGAATATAAAAGTATGGTATTTGGCATAAAAAAAATAAGAGTTTTTAAAGATTTTTATCTTGTGGCTATAAACTAAAAATTAAAGGAAAAACTAAATCGAGGCATTGTAATTGAATTTATCTGACTGTAACTTTCTTTAGCATTATGTTCAAGTAAACCGTGACCAATAGTTTTTGTGTTGCTGCTTATTTTGTATTGTTTGAATTGAATAATGAATAAAACTTCATTTTAAAAGAAAGTGAAAATTTAACAGCTCGTTGAATGAAAGAAAAAAAGTTATAACTAAGTTATATTGGAATGTAAATTTCATGTTTATTGTGAACTTACATTTTATATGTGAGTAAAATGTTAACCTAATAAAAATTATTTTTCATTCATTTATTGGTTAATACAATATTATCTGATATCTTAAGTTAAACAAATGGGCCGAATTATTAAGTGGGCGAGTGTGTATAAATATCGCGTGATCCCGATTTCCTTTTAAGACTGATGCGTGTGCTGCTTTATCATTTGTATACTTTTTAATTCCATATAGGGATGGTGACGAGATATTTAAAATTACGTCAAGAACCACACCTGTTATCAACTATGTAATAACAATAAGATTACGGGGAATAAAAATAAACTTCTAAAAATAAATCAAGTATTATAAAACTTTTGTCTGCTCGTCTCTAAATATATTTTATTTTAATTTCTAATTAAATAATCATTACCATATTTTCAAAAGCCTAAGGAAGAATACACAGCATATTTTATTAAGATAGAACATGTCAGTTTGTAAAAATTGTAAATTACAGAAAAAGTGTAAAAAGTAGCATATTGTTCTGGTTTATCTCATAGCATTCCTTTGTAATACTTGACCGTTATTGGAAACACTATTTATATTCTTAAAATTAGGGCATCGTATTTACCCGTCAGTCTGTTGAATCATTTTAAATCAAATGGAATGAAACATTCACAATAATTATGTTTGGGATTAAAGTAAAAATTTAGATACGCTACTGTTTCTATTAAATGTACCACGAGGGATATTAATTGTTAACCTCCTACGCAGGTCTAAGAATTGATGACCAAAAAACTATTGAGTTCGGCAATATTACATTTACCCAGCCAGGAGCACTCTTGAGATTGAAATATTTTGCTGGAGAAACAATTTCGAGTATAATATATACTTAAAAAAATGATGATGAGTATACGATATTGTTTAGTTTTATGAGGTTGCTAATTAAAAACTATCACTATTATACAAAAATGTATATACCCTCAGGTGATTTTGTTGACTTCAGTAACTAATTAATAGCTCATAATATGATAGATGAATTCAATCAAAATTTAAAGTTTCTTTATTCCAAAAAGGCACAAGGAATACTTGTATATACTTACTATAGATAGTACTTTCGTATGATGATTACTATTCCGGAAACCGTGTATGAATAACTCGACACTTAACACTAACTTCTGCCTGAACGCCCAATGATGTTCTGTGAAATATTCTATATTTTTACACAGAACCATTTAGTTTCTGTTCAGATAGTGAAAAAAATTTATTTAAATATAGAAAGTATTATACCTCGGTGTATTTTTTAAATCACTTGAAGTTTCTTTAGTTTTTGGAAAACAATGCATCATTGCTTCCATTCCGTGCCAAAATTATTCATGCCATGTACCACATGAACCATGGTATCATGGTATCATGTAAACATGGTTTCATGAAATGTTTTTGCTTTTTTATTTAACACCATTATTTTCCAGTTTTGTCGGGTATTAAAGGAAAAACATAATTTATATTTTATGAAGCTTGTAATTGTTATTGTTATAGCCTCACTATAATAAAACACGTAAACAACTAGAAGTGCCATGGCCGATACATATTGTTTATTGAAGTTCTTTCAAAACGTGGTCAATCCGCACTATTTCATGATTTTATTTCGCGTGGAATTTCATTATAGAGGAGTAATCAATTTAATTGTGGAATTAATTGACATGTATGTGTATAAAGGAAATTTTACCTCAAACGATATAAAAGAAAGCGCTAAAGTATACATAGTATAGTAATGTTACTAAACTTAACGATTCCAACATTTCATAGTGAGTTATAACAATCAGACACGCATAGTATTTGCCAAATATCTCATCCATTTATGAAACTAGACTCCATTCAAGGAAAATATATTGTGATGTTCACAAAGGTTGCCGGCACAAAGATATAAAGGTTAGTACTATCAAATAGCGAATGGGTATTCATTGTCAGCTTCTTGACTAATGCTACCAGATTATTTTTCTTAAAAATTCCAATCGCAAAATGTAAAAAAACTGTTTTGAAATTGATCAAAAACTGTAAGTCTCTCTAACTGATGTATCCATCTACACAAATTTCTTCTACTCTATTTCTTTTTTTATTGTTATTTTCAAAATTGTTGTTTATTAAAATATATTTAACATTTTTGACTAAAATATATCCCTCTCAATACTAAAAATTTAGCTCAGAAACTTTAGAAGGAGATATACTTTTTTATAAACAGTCTTCATGTTTTGCTTTAATCGATATAAGTAACTAAGGTAAATGATAAAAAAGAAAATTAACTCGAGTTATAGTTGTATCTCCTTTTTGAGATAAAGGAACTTTAATATGATAACGAATAGTTCGTAAATACATATATAATACGTTAATTAAATAACAAGGTACCCGGCTCGGGGAAGAAAGTTAATTTCGTGATATTAATTATTTGTTAATTTCAACTTACTCTCGACTTTAAAATAAGTTTCGGATTTCAAATATATGAGATACTAGCTACATCTGAAAGAATTATTTAATCAAAGCGTAAATGTATTACAAGCCAATCAATTTCTTTATATTGGTTTTCATCTAAAACTTATTCGTATTTGTTTGCAAGTACATCACTTGAAATAAATAAACTTGACGTCAGTCGATGTAATCACTTTGGTTACATTCACTGCTCTTAAACTGATTTTCCACTGGCAAGAGCAGACTAGAAAAAACAAGGTCAAAATTAAAAATGTATTGAGATGCTGTAATTCTTGCTTAGCTCGTTTCTAATGGCCATTATATTGGGTTGCGTTGAACTATGAAGAACTTCGATGCACAGATATGTAAATTAATAAAACGTAACATTCTGTAATGAATGTTGCAAAAACTTATGGCTTCGCATCTATTTCTAAGTATTGATAAATTGCGACAGTGATAGGCCAGGATACATGTCGACGTAAAGTACGAGAAGGGACGGTTTTTAGCGATATTTAAAGGACACTGCCAGTTCTCTACCGCGACATAGCGCGAAGCGATGCAATAAATGCTATATATTCCCTTATGGGAGAACGCTAGATTGCACTATGTCACTATGTACATGTCATTATTTTTTTGGAATGTGTATTTTCGGTGAACTAAATGCTAAATCAAATTTAAAATATTTTCTTGTTTTGTATGCGAATCCTACTTATTCCTGAATACTGCGCCGAAATCTATAGACACTAATAAATCTGCCTCTAGTTTTTTAATAAAATTCACACTGCAATGTACGTTTTCTTATTTTAATTCCTCACCATCATTCTTCCTCCAATTATTGCTCGCATCCAGTTATGAAGTAGACTTCTATTTATTTTATATTTCATAAAATGAATTTAAAGAAACCTTACTGTTAATTCTTCTTGTCTATACATTTCATTAATTGTAATAAGATTAGGGTTACGACCAAATCCAATAATTATGAAATATATTAAAAATACATAACGATGACATATTTCAAAAAAAAATTTCTCATTCATAATAAACAAACCATACTCTGGCACAATTTGAGTAAGGTGACTGAGTAGTTGATTACTATGAAATGAAACATTTTACAAATCAAAAAAGTGAAAACTTTATGGCATATTATTCATAAGAAATTTAAATTTAGAGTATGTTATTTTTATACTCCAAATTTACGATTTCATATAAATAATCGAACTTACCATCAGTGACTTTTTAGGGCGGGCAAGCTGCAAAGGGACCGATAAAAAAAATTATATAGATATACACATATGCGCTCAAACGTCCGCGACCGCATCTCACAACCCTGGAAACGGAGTAATATAATTTCACATTGAAGGTGTAATATAATTGTATCACAAAATGAACGTGTAAAAGTATATAACTCCTTAATTGAATTGTAGGCACTCAAAAACAATAAACTGTCTACGTAATTACCCCCACTTATCATGACTTTGACTTTGACTATATTCAGTTCCGAATAATAAACAAGACCAGCAAAACATATTTTTAAAATGCAATTTCTGAGTAGGCACCAATACTAATCTTAAAAATTACGTTGATAATGTCGTACACTTGATTTATTTCGAATGTATAGTTTTAAAATTGGTTTCGATTCACGTTTCTCAATTCTACTTTATTTCACTAAATATAAATAGAAAAATTATACCTTAACACGTAATAAACAGAGCAACATTTGATAATCGCAATTATTTTCTTCACTTTTGCGAAAAAAATGCGCGTCAAAAAATTAACTACAAAAATATTACTAATGCACAAAGGAAACTGGTAAAACAGTATTTTTTTCAGTGACAAAATAAAACATAAACTGGCAACCGGAGATCATTATAACTATATAATGATTCATTTATTGTCTGTATGCGAATGTCATAAACACACGTCTAAATTTAGCCGAAGGTAGTCTAGCAAACATCAGCTTGCCTTGAGACATGAACTGACGCTCTGAAGTGAGATAACCAATTTTAATTGCATGTGGACCATTTCTCATTAGAGAAATTTTTGTAATTTGATACAATATAGGAATGAAGTTTGTACGTTTTATTTAAAATTCTACGTACCGGTAGGTTCGCTTTATGCAAGCGAACTGCAAATCGTATATTGAAACAGGATTCGCTTGATAATTAAGTATGTTTAAATTTTAATAATTATATTATATATATATATATATATATATATATATATATATATATATGCTAAATATTCAGGACAAGCTATGTGTACTTATAAGGCACTGCGCGCCGCTGTCTGCCATAAACAACTTACTTTTTGATTTAAATTTTAACTTGTAAAATTTATTAAAAAAATGTTACGAAAATGAAACATTTTAATTAAGCAAATAATGCGTTTAAAAGAAACAGTATTAATTTTTATGTATTAGTTAAAAAATGATTACATTAATCTAGCACAGATTATAGTAAACGAAGTTGTAGCTACTAACAAATTTTAAAATTTAATTTTGTGTGTTAGTATTGAAATTATTTATAAAATTTCAAACTTTCCTATTTATTTTCATTTTCAGCCACTGTGATTTATTCTGCAATCGTTTTGTGGCTTTATAGTATGTTTAATAAATATTCTTAATAAGATAACCTAAGCGAAATAAAAAAATATATCGTAATGAAAACAATATAGTACAAATAGTATTATATTTGTACTTTAACATTAACATTCTTTTTATTTTTAGATTACGTTTTTGAAAACACTGTGAACTAACGTAACTACTATATTTTGTGAGTACCCTATTATAAAGTGCAGTTGCTAATTTAATCTTTTGGAAACCTATTAAATTAATGAGATATGCAATTAATAAATGCGCATACGCATTCCAACACTGTTAGCATTTTAATTATGAATTGAATCACATTATGTTCAACTTCGTATTTGGAAATTGTTTGAATGAATGAATGAATTATAGATCCGTTATAAAGCCGTCAAAACCATGTGTCAATTTTTAATCTACTTCAATAAGAAGATGGTTCTCAATTCGATGCAAATTATTATAACTCGGAGACGCATTGACCAACTTTTGCTATTCTCTTTTGTTTGAAATAAAATTATTTGAGAGGAGTGCCATGCAAATATGGTCAGACTCTGATAATGGACTCCGGAAATATCTTAAAGTACTTTTCGGCAAATAAGTGTACAAAGTTTCCTTGCAAAAATTAACATTAATTTTGAACTCATTTGGCATGCCTTTATGAATACTTTAGTCACAGATGATGTTGCCACGATGTAACAATCGATTAGGAAGATGGTAGTGCTGAAATAAGCGCTACCTATTGCAGAGTAATAATATTTAGTCTAGTTAATAGCAATTTTTTACTCGATTACAGTGAAATTAAAAGGAGGTAATTTTATTGATACATCCTAATATAGGTATGAATATACCAGTGATGCGCATTAACCAACGCGAACACTTTTTTCAGCTTTAATAAATATGATATTATTTTAATTCTCCCTGAGTAATGATAGTATTAATTTTAATTTTTTATTATTCTTCCTAATATTCTGAACATGAGATATCATCAGCACATAAGATATCATAAACACTAATAAAACTTTTTAACCAAAAATAGAACCGACATCAAATATTATTAAATAAAAAACGCACGAAAAATAAAAAATTAAAAATTCTAAAATAAATTGGAGGTTTACGGTAAGATATCGTTTCCAAACATTAATAAATTTACAAAATATTGCTACTGTTATAGATTTTATTAATAAAAATAAAAATATTTAATAGGAAAATTTGCATTAAAATATCGTTTAAAAATATAAATAAATCTGTAAAATATCTACTCTTAGAGATTTTTGGAATATATGCTAAATAGAAAGTGATGCTTAGATGCACTGACAGTGCCTCTTTCTTTCGGAAATAATCTCATTCAGAAACATTATCAACAGTTAAAGCATTTAACAGATTTTGTTTTGAATTAAAATAGATTCAGCGTTAAGTACCAACATGCCTCTCTCTCTCTCTCACTCTCTCTATCGTTCTCTCTCTCTCTCTCTGTTTCTCTCTCTCTCTCTCTCTCTATATATAATATGTCTCTCATATCTCTCATATGCCTCACATATCTCATATGTTAACGAGCGAATGAATGAATAAGTTACGAAATTAGCGATTCTGATGACAAATATCACAAAAACGTCTGAAACACCAAATTCAAATTTACAAGTTATACTTATATATAAGATATATAAGATATTTGTATTCTAAAAAAACTGGGTTTTCGCATTACCTAGAGCTGAGTTATTTGTGTGTCAAAATAGTTGCAAAGCGCTTCAGAAAAAGACTGGAAGTATTCGGTAGAAGATCTTGGAACTTAATAGTGCACCACCCTACACCTAGATCACGAAATAAGTCAATTCATTTACAGAGAATTCAGTAATAGAGATGAAAAATTACCTTTGTGGCGTTAAAAAAACCTATTTTTGGATATTGCGGAAAATTATTAAAAAAACAACAGACATTAAATTTTATGAACGCGGCGTTAGCTAAATTTCAATCTTGCCAATTTTCTTTAATAAATTATCTCCAATTTGTAGCACAACTTTCATCAAATTGGTTAATATGGTTCGAAGAAGACATTTTTTCCAGCTATAACGTCATCGCTGTTAAAAATATTAGCAGTGAACTACACATATAAGCACATAGAAGTATTTATTTGTTGAATCTGATCACACTATTCCAAAGCCACTGCCCTAACCTTCGTGTCGACTATACTCCCAAGGGGCTTGAATACATAATACAAAATGAATGAAAGTTTTCTCGTTTCTAAAGCTGATATATTTCATTCACGTTAATTTTAATATATTTTTATATTAATATTAATGGTATATTATTATACTTTCCGTTACATAATTACGTATTCGTGCGCTTATATTTGAGTCATAGAAGTTATTATAATATTAACTCTGTGTTTAATTTTATGCATACAAAGCAAATGGTTATATATTATATTATTGAATAGGTTCTCGGCCAACTGGTATATAAGTGACTTGTCATTAAAATTTTAAAGAATTTTATGCAGCGCGTAAAATTCTTAAAAACGCTAATGACAAGCTTTAACAAAGTAAAAGAATGAGAACCGAAATATAGTGTTCGGAACTTTAAATTACATTTTAAAATGAAAATAAAATCTCTATATCTTAACGCAACGCCTGCCTATCTCTCTGTCAATTAGAACATTAGTTCTATTAGATGAATTTTTATAAGGTTTTTACTTTCACAACCAATATATTATGTACCCAGGAAAGCTTTTAAGTTTAAAACACTGCTGCAGATGTTCAGGTTACAATTTTATTTTAGTGTTTGTAAGGTGTATCCTAGAATACGAATAGGTACTAAACACTATGGATAGCGTGATGAAAGCTGGACACTGAGAAATGGAAGAAGTAATTTTGTCAGAGAGATATTCATGTTCCACCATCAATCATAGAAGTTGTGAATATTACAAATTCTATGCGAAAGTACGACGGGAAAATGCCAGTACTATGTTAAAGAAATAGATACGGTTAATTCATTCTAACACGAAATTCTTATATTTCAGAAATAATATTATTGTGTCTACAAGGAATATATGATCTTGAATCTTTGGCTAAGGCCGATACGTTACTTTCATAATCATGCCCAACATTAAATTTTATAGTCTGGATGAAATAATATTCAAAAAATATTTTAAAAAATACCAACTCGATAATAATTTTACTTATTCTTATATTTGAATATGTTCTGTTTGTAATTTTTGCATATTTATGTTATGTTATGTATGATAAACCAAACTTTATCACTTGCTAGATCATTAATCATATCATTAAAAAAATCTTTGATAATCTTCTGAAGTAACCTTCTTTAATGTGTTGTCTTTTATAAATTGACTGCAATTTGAAAATTGTGTATTTCACCTCAAGATTGATTCCACACGAGAATGTATTTGTTCGATGATTTTTTATGTTTTCAATACGGTCTCAATCAACAACAAAATTTACAATAAACTTCGATTGACATTTTATGAAGAAGTTCCATCTTTTGCTTCAGTTTGTAACTCGTTTAAAGAATTCGAGTGCTGTCGTATCGATATCATTGATTATCTACGTAATAGACTTCACTCAAAGGCGTCAACTGGAAATAACAGCAGTGCTTCGTGGCTTAAGATAAAAACGTGATGTGTCCGTGTGTGCTGGCATTTCGGGCATGATGTCCCGAAATGCCAGAAAAATTCGACGAATGTCATTCGATAACGAAAGCTAAATATGCAGTTTCTCTCAATGTGCACAAACTAAGCAACAACTCTGTGCGGTGATTATTTCCTTCCAAAGAGCTACTTTCACAGGTGTGTAGAGGATGAAGTGCCAAAAAAAAGATTGTCACCTTCGAAAATGTTGCGGAAGATACTTTTAAGGAAGGCTGTTTCTATTAGTGGTTCCATCGAATAAAACGATCGATGAGCTGATACAGAAACTATTTTGAAAAACAATAAATAAATTGCAAACTTCATACTTGATTCTAATTTTGTCATTCTAAAAACTTTAAAGAGTTCTTTTTAATATTATTATTAAATTAAATCTTTTTATTTCACTACGTGCAATAAAAATATTTAACCATTTACATAAAAAATTTCAATAAAACCTGTAACCAGTAAAACGATTCTTTTAACTGGGTTTCGTTACGTCATTATCTCTGCAATCGTTACTACTAATTAATAGGTATTAAAGCTAGTTTTAAAGGAACATAATCTTGAATTTATGTGTAAATAACATTTGCTTTTTATGTAATATTTGTTGACTAATATTTGCTAACTAAATTATAATTAAGGTAGATTTGATTTCGCCTCCATGCTAAAGTACTATGCCGTTTTTATCATATCTACTTGCGTAAATATGCATCTAATATAGTTGAAAGGTTGGAAAAAGCTTATAAATAGCCTACAGCTGAGTCAAAAAAGTTGGAAAGTCATTAAAATTTTAAAATCCACAGAAACAAGAATGTCAATAATTTTTTTTAAATATCATTTTTTGGTAAAAATAATTTTTTTACTTTAATTTTGAGAATTTCAGTTTTTTCTCTGTAGAATTAAATATTTATTAGTTATTTTGGGATGACTTTATGGAGTCGGTGATTCCAAGTTGGTTATGAAAATAATTACCTTCCATTAATTTTTTCTGAATTTTTTAAAAATTTGCTCAAATTATGGGAGAATATGGTAAGTATAAGGTTTTATATACAACATTTTGTATTCATAGTCCTTCTTCCATTAAATTTTCAAAAATAACCGAGTTTTACTAAAATATATTCTTCTTTATTTAATACAAAAAATTGAATCTTAACTGTGAAAATATTAAGTGAAAAAAGTAAGTTTTACCAGAACCCAGGTTTTAGTAGGCTGCAAATATAAGCAAAGCAAAATTGTCCGTCTTTAAAGGAAAAGTGTATTTAAAAATTGTACTGTGCCCTGAAAATGGAATTATTTAATATTCATTTAGTATTATGTGTAGTACATAATACTTGTTAATAACCTTGTTTATTAGTATTTTACTTGAATATATCACTCACAATATTGTTCCACTGAGCTTCAAAAAAGTAAATTTTAATATTTTCGTCACAATTGCAATTTTCGTGGTTTACTGAAAACATTAGCATGTCCGTGTGTCCCATACACACGTTACTCATAGATTTAGGGCCTTCAAAAGTACCGAGTCGCTAGAGTGATGTTTGCAATCGCGTAGTTAAAAAGAGCAGTCGAGGGAGTCGAGGAGTGTTGATATTAACGGTATTACTTTTAAGCACCCCCCTCCTCTCTAGAAACTTAGGAACGAAAATTTCTATTCTTCCGAACGCCATCGATACTTTTCTTTTTTAAAATTGGTAAAAATTGTAGACCATAACTATAGTGTAATTATGTTTTAGAAGTAAAATATACTGGTTTTCTGAAGTTTCAATACTTATAGCAGTGGGCGCGGGGCGCGCATATCCCAATTGAAACGGTCATACCGATGAGGACAAAGACGAGCAAGCGACGTTTCAGTTTTTCGAAAACATGATAGAAATATTATTTTGCTGACCTATTTTTTGAACTGCCCACCTGTGAAGTTACATCTTAAAGAGCTGTTAGGTTAGAAAATATTAAGTGTTTTCAAACACTTGATCTTTTCTCTTGAAACTACCCCTAAATTAAGAATAATGATTTTAGGTTTTCTGTTACTTCTAAAAATTACTATGAAAACTAATTTATAAGGGTGCATAATTCATGAATATTCTTGTATTATGCAAGCATTTATCCCAACCTTTAACATTTTAATCCCTTTCATAGCGGCCCTATAGTCTAAAACCGCGTAAAATGTAACTTTTGTGAAAATGCAATAATTTTTGCAACTACTGTGAACTAAGAATCTTTCAAGTTTTACTTTTTTATTATATTATTAAAGATAATGATAATTAATAATCACTTAAAATTAACAATATTTCCCAGTTGCCAGTCCTTTTCTTTATACAGATATAGTCTAAAAGGGTTAAACATTTAAAAATAATACTTGCTCATAGAAATTATATCTGATTATAATGTTCATCTTATTTCTTTTAGAAAATTTTTAATGACTTTTTATTTTAATATTCGCTTAAATAACATAAAGTTAATATATAAATAAATTTAAAACGAACAAAAGTAAAACTGAGGTAAAACCGAGGGATGATGTTGCTTCTGTTCAAAATTTATGCTAACTTCGGCATCCTTAAATGTTTAGGATGTAACAATGCGGTTTTCTCGAGTTTAAGAAATTTAACCTCCGTTATTATCACAATATAATAGAAATGAGTCAGCACATAGACATATTATTCAGGCATAAATTAAAAATATCAAATGACTTCAAAAATGGAGTTGCTAAAGGAACCTATTTGCCTTTTATTTCAAATATGTGAAATATCTATATATTTCAGATTTTGCCATTTAAGTAAGATGACTGCAATTCGAATTAACATCATCCATAACTAATAAATGAAAGGAATAATTTCAATATACCTACTTCCCACATGATTGAGAAATAATTAGAACATAATAATTTATATTTCTTTCAATGCAGACTTCATCATATACATGCATAGATTAAGCAAATTTATTTTACACAAACTATATCAGTTAATTACACATTACTTACTAAAAATTGGTTATTGTTGGAAACTCAAATATTGCAATACATGAACAAATAATTTATCTATTCAGATTAATAAGGAAGACGTATATAACATGACTAGATAGTAGAAAGATTTATAAACTGGTAATCAAGAACTAAGGTAGGAATATTTTTCTTCACATTAATTGCTTCAGTTATCTGTATTTTGAGTCATATTTATCGAGGCACACCTGAACATATAAACATCGCCACAATTTCTGAAAGTAAATATTTGACAAATTAATAAATTTCTAAATCGTTTTAATTTGTTTAATCTATCGTCAATGAGATCAAAATAAAACTATGAATGTAAGGAGGAGATAAGTAAAGAAAAGGAAGTAACATAGAACTGAAGAGGTACTATAAAAAATGTCATAAATGGGACTCCAAAATTGTATCCTATTGAAAAAATGACAAATGGAAGAGTGTCAAAGAAATATGTAATTATACATTTTAATACATTATTATATTCATGACTTCGGCAGCAAGTCTTTAAGTCAACGGACGCAATATATGAGACACAACTGATGATTTTAAATGAAGCAATAAATGATACGAAGATCCCCAGGTTTTAGTGCCTTATTCGTTCGATATATGTAATTAAATTCTATTTCACCCAATTAATCGACTGTCAAACTGACAATATATTCAGTACATCAAACAACACTTTTGGAAAGATGGTACATGGAGTACTTGAATCAACAAATTGATGGTCGAGAATAAATGACAGGGTAAAACACATAATCAAATATGCTAGTTTTGCTTAAAGAAGACAACGTGCCAACTTTACACTAGCACTTGAGCGTATCATAGACTAAAAGGGTTAAACATTTAAAAATAATACTTGCTCATAGAAATTATATCTGATTATAATGTTCATCTTATTTCTTTTAGAAAATTTTTAATGACTTTTTATTTTAATATTCGCTTAAATAACATAAAGTTAATATATAAATAAATTTAAAACGAACAAAAGTAAAACTGAGGTAAAACCGAGGGATGATGTTGCTTCTGTTCAAAATTTATGCTAACTTCGGCATCCTTAAATGTTTAGGATGTAACAATGCGGTTTTCTCGAGTTTAAGAAATTTAACCTCCGTTATTATCACAATATAATAGAAATGAGTCAGCACATAGACATATTATTCAGGCATAAATTCAACCATTCGATATTTTTTATTGTACAGCAATGAAAAATATCGCTAAAAGTATAACTTTTCTACCTTGAGTTCATAAATATCTCGTATTTGTTCAATTGTAAGTAATGTAAAGACGATGCGTTGCGAAAAAATGTATGCGTACCATTTTTCTTCAAATAAGACGCAAAATTGTTTGTTGTAAAATATTTTGAATACTTTGTACTTGTTGATGAATCAGTATTAAATATTTCTATTAATTTTCAGGTCATGTAATACAAAATGGTTAATTTACATATTTATTTGTTCATTTTAAAAATTCGATGGAAAAAATAAATTGTCGCATACTTATGATAGACTAGTTTCTGCTGTACCAATACTTTCTGTTGACAGAGAAAATAAGGTGAGAAAAATTAGTTGTATAAAAAACTGAGAAGTTTGAAACAGATTCCTACATGATTCAATAGGAGGAAAAATAAAACTGCATTAATAAAATATTTGTAAAAAACCTAATGTTATTTTACTAAAAATGTTTACGACCGTAAGTTAACGAAGATTCGTAAAAGGCAAAGATGTGTTTGGAATGTAGGTATAGCGAGTAAGTTTTCAGAGCGTAACCCGAGGCTAGGGGCAGGTAACTCTTTGAATCTTCTAATTATTGTTTCTCTCTGAGCTATTTAAGATACGAGAAAAAGGGTCACAATTGTGAATTTCTAACCAGCTTTGACAATTGCGGATAATATTTTTTGAAACGGAAGATATAACAAAACTCCACAACTTTAAAAGTTAACATTCATCGGATTGCTATTTCATTTCCGATCACTTGCAAAAAATCATACGTAATGAAAAATGTAAGGGACACCGGGGAACATGGGAAAGAACATTGAGAGTAGTTGTACTGCTTAAACTGTCTTTGCACGTAATTAATTACGTTCCGTTCTATTAGCTATACGCAATAGTCTTATTTTCAAAAATATTATTGGAAATTGAACCATGTTTACTCTTAGTGAACGTCAACTGTCATTAAAAATTTCGGTAATCTATATAGTAAATATTTTTATGCGTAACAACAATCAAAATCAAAATAAACTTAAATTAATGAACGAACTTTTATTCCTTTAAATAGTCCATTTCGTACTTACACCATTTTCAAAATAGTACCAATGATAAGTTTCAGAATATCAATTGACATTTATTTTATCTTTTTTCGCAAGTTAAAAAGTAAACAGGGATAATTCATGTTCATATCGTTTTTATTCGAAACCAGTTAAACAACATAAATATGTTGTTTTAATATTCTGTTTCTACAGTCAAGGAGCTACTAGGCTCCGATTATCCGGACTGCAAGCAACCGCTTCAGGCGCGAAATATATAATAAAAACTTAACTTGTTAAATACGAGTAAAGACCCGTACCACAAGGCTTCTGTTTTCATTATACAGACATATGACCTATTATCTCGCACGTATGTAAGAAAAGTTACTTGGTTACTACCATCCATCTCCTTAATTTATTGATGAAAGTTGAAATACCTACTAAATGTCGTCAAAAATTAGGGGCCTGATATGTGTATACTGCATAAGATATTGGTATATATATATATATATATATGTGTGTGTGTGTGTGTGTATGTATGTATGTATATTACGTATCACTATATCGTTCCACTACACATGTCACCGTTATAGTGAAACATTCCTTCAAATGTGAAATAGGGTTAATTTTAAGGGAGTATCCATATTACTGGACAGTTTCTTTGAAATAAAATTGGCGTTATTGTTTGACTCTAGGCTTTACTAGAAAACAGTCACACAAAAAAAATTAAGCAGTAAAATAAATTCAGTTTTGGTTTTCAGACCTTTAAAATACAACCGAAAATAAATTTTTCCGTTGTATGTAAAAATTCAATTGGCGTAACTGATCACGTTTCTAGCTCTAGTGACCGTAATCACGAGAATCGTTAAAGGGTTCGTTAATTCGACAAAATAAGCACTAGAAACAAATTATTCTAATTTATAGGCATGAAAATATAGCAAATGTCTCAGAAATAACTAAATAAAGATATGACATTTAAGCTTATTACATAAGAAAAGAAAAGAAATACATAAGATAAGAAAAGAAATACCAACATGTTTAGAGCCATGGAAGGGAAACAGGAAGACACAACGGATTAGAGAAGTTTACTAATTTTATAATCTAAACACATACCTGCATAAAGTTTACTAATTTTATATATACACTTTCAATGGTTTACTGTATGAATGAACGTTTCATATGTAAATTATGCGTTAGATAATTGTATTGACTTTAGTTTTATCGTAAAATATATCTTCCCTTTAACAGTCAAAACTTTTTTTAATAATTATTTATTTATTTGCCCTCTAACTCGTTTAACATTAACTCGCGAAATTGTTTAAAAACAACATTAACTAAATTCTGTAATAACACATCTACGGTCTTGGACGAGCGATGCGTGACGGAGTAGAGACAAAGACCCCAATATACAAATGAATAAAAATAACGAACAAAGCATATAAAGCAAACACTTGTTCGAAAAAAGTAATAATGAACAAAAAAATAATACCAATAAAGCAAGGCGGCTGAATGAACCAAATGAATTTATTTTTAGTGCTTATTTTGTCGAATTAGCGAACCATGACGATTCTGCCTGAATTATAACAAAATGTGTCGGATCTGAGCATATGAATATATTACGCCATTACAATGTTACTGTTGTACCATCAATTGTATAGTGTAGGCAGGAATGGAGACTATTTGACTATTTATTACCGTTGTTAAGTGGAAGGTAATATTAATGGAGCCATGTAGAAGCCATTGGGTATATTGTAACTAATGTTAAATTTATTTTTATGAGAAATTATAAACAATCTGGAAGAGCTGAGTTATTAATTGAATTGATAGGGACTTACACAATACAATAAAATTTGAATATATACTATGAACATTTATAATATGTGAGGATGCATAGTAGACAATGTTTGAAATACCAAAAATATGTCAGCTACGTGGACTCCAAGGTAAAAGTGAAACTTCTACTACTGTTTCATTTGTATCGTTAAACTTAATTAAGGACATCAGATGTAATAAATTATGTTAAACATAAAGATACTGGTAACGAGTTAAGAGGATATTTTTGCAGTATCCAAATTTCCCAGCGTATCGTTCGATTTAATAAATTAAATTTTACATTCTACCAAAAACAAAATATAATTTTTAATGAATGTGCATAGTTTTTTATTTAATATCATAATATTTGATTTGTGCATTATTTGATTTATGCATGTCATTTAAAAATGTCACGAATCATCATTATCCTTTAAGATGCTTACAAATGAAACGGTTAAGGTTCGTATATTATAACTAGCTATGCCCGTGATTTTGTTAACTCGGATTTTTGGAAAATATTAAGTTAACTTTAAAATTGAAAGATACAATACACATAAAACTATCGGCAATTACTATAAAAATTCACTCCTTTCCGAAAATTCCGAAAACAATATTTTTGAGATCTTAACCTTCATTATGTCCCCTAAAATATTTTTTCCTAAGTATTTTCAATCCAATTTACAGTTTTTTTTAAAGCTTAGATGCATTGTTATATTATTTTTTTGAAAACATTTTTATCAGCGTTTAGCTAAAAAGATCGGTAACTGGCGTTAAAATATCGTTATGTATTGGTAAAATACTGTGGTATTACTTCTAAACAATGGGGTATTTCGCCTATCAATGCAAAGAGAAATATAAAATGCGAATATAATAAATTCATCAAATCGAATGAAAGCAATCATTTAATGTCGTCTCACAACATTTAATTGATTGATTTTATAAGTTAAAAATATCAAATGACTTCAAAAATGGAGTTGCTAAAGGAACCTATTTGCCTTTTATTTCAAATATGTGAAATATCTATATATTTCAGATTTTGCCATTTAAGTAAGATGACTGCAATTCGAATTAACATCATCCATAACTAATAAATGAAAGGAATAATTTCAATATACCTACTTCCCACATGATTGAGAAATAATTAGAACATAATAATTTATATTTCTTTCAATGCAGACTTCATCATATACATGCATAGATTAAGCAAATTTATTTTACACAAACTATATCAGTTAATTACACATTACTTACTAAAAATTGGTTATTGTTGGAAACTCAAATATTGCAATACATGAACAAATAATTTATCTATTCAGATTAATAAGGAAGACGTATATAACATGACTAGATAGTAGAAAGATTTATAAACTGGTAATCAAGAACTAAGGTAGGAATATTTTTCTTCACATTAATTGCTTCAGTTATCTGTATTTTGAGTCATATTTATCGAGGCACACCTGAACATATAAACATCGCCACAATTTCTGAAAGTAAATATTTGACAAATTAATAAATTTCTAAATCGTTTTAATTTGTTTAATCTATCGTCAATGAGATCAAAATAAAACTATGAATGTAAGGAGGAGATAAGTAAAGAAAAGGAAGTAACATAGAACTGAAGAGGTACTATAAAAAATGTCATAAATGGGACTCCAAAATTGTATCCTATTGAAAAAATGACAAATGGAAGAGTGTCAAAGAAATATGTAATTATACATTTTAATACATTATTATATTCATGACTTCGGCAGCAAGTCTTTAAGTCAACGGACGCAATATATGAGACACAACTGATGATTTTAAATGAAGCAATAAATGATACGAAGATCCCCAGGTTTTAGTGCCTTATTCGTTCGATATATGTAATTAAATTCTATTTCACCCAATTAATCGACTGTCAAACTGACAATATATTCAGTACATCAAACAACACTTTTGGAAAGATGGTACATGGAGTACTTGAATCAACAAATTGATGGTCGAGAATAAATGACAGGGTAAAACACATAATCAAATATGCTAGTTTTGCTTAAAGAAGACAACGTGCCAACTTTACACTAGCACTTGAGCGTATCATAGACGTTCATCCAGGAGACGATGGTGAAGTTGGTGTTGGCACCATCGAGACACATTCAGGGACTTATTAATCATCTATATCCCGAGTCGCTCCTTAACAGAAGACTTATGATTGATAAATGTAATTAAATATTTTCAAAATATGTATAATTTAAGTAACAAAATTGAACTTTATATTTTGTAATTAATTTATTGAAAGAGGCTCGTGGAATCCAGGGTGGTATGTTAAAAATAGCATTTTCTAAAATATTTCAAATTTATAATACGTACTTACCACATATTGTAAAACTCTCTTGGTAAACTTTATTTGTAAAGAATTAAGAAAACCCTACTGCACCTAATATCTGTATAGACAGAAAGGCCATTATAGTATAGACAGCCATAAATATGTATTGTCTTACGTTATGTATTGCTTTCGCTAGTATTGCTGTTCATTAGCTGCAATAAAAGGTATTACAAAGGACTGAGCACCTCGAAGGCGGATCAAGTAGCTGCCCACCACGATAGTTTAAGAAATGTTCGTCGATAAGATAATTTTATTTCAAGCACAGATGTTTTTTGTAAATGTAACAAAATTTGTAAACGATACTTCAGTCATGGCAGTCAGACAGTTAATACCATTTTAATAAACATAACATATGCAAAATGTGTCAAACAATTCATTTTGTTTTGTGTCTTAATAAAATAAGTCGCTAGTGTTGTAACAGTCTAATAATAATTAAATATTGTTACTTCATCTATACGCCCTGTAACATTAGGGGATCTCGGAATATTTTTTCGGAAAAAGAAATTATTTCGTAATAATTTTCAAATTCTACCATAATTAATAATAAAAGGCTACTTCGAAAAAATTTATAATATTTGTTTTTACTTAATTCAATATGAGACGTTGTATTTAATAACATTTATTGAGACTAATTATTTATTGTTTTATAAATTATAAAAACTGTAGAGCACACACTAAATGAATGCCAACTTATTATAACCTTATAATGAACTATGCAGCCACAACAAAAAAAGAGTAACTATGGTATAAACTACAAATATAAAACTATAATAAATACACATTATACATAACGCACTCATCCAAATGACTGTAATTTAATATAATATTTATTAAAAAAATGTAATTTATATCACATTAACAGAGACAAAAAATCATTCAATCCCGATTGTAATTTTAATAAAAATTTCGTTAGTTAATATTATGTTCCCTAAATGGTATATAGACAGTAATCTACTCTGAATAGATAATCCTTGGAAATAAGCCGCAAAATCGCATCGGTGAGAGTGTGTCCGAGCTTATTTTATATCCATGAATCGGACCTTTTGGGAACTCTGTGGTGAATTAATGAAAGCTACAAATACGGATTCAACTCATGTCAGTTGGCTTTGCAAGTATATGCGATTAATTTTTATTTACTAAGCGAAATAACGATTATTTTTATAATAACGTTTAAATTGATATATGTAAGAGGTTTAGTTACACTTCTGGTTATGTTTTTTTACTTAATAATTATTAATTTTATTTCGTCAAGAAATTTAAATTAAAATCGTTTCAAACTCTGCTTTTAGTATCCAATTTTTTTAAATGACAAAATAGCAAAAAAACGATAAAATAAAAAAATAGATTCTTTAATGCTATAAAAATAGTAGAAATATTTTTTATTCCGTCTCTACTGACGTAAATATCAATGTTCGTCTACACGTAGGTTTAAATGGAATTTTTTATAACAGCACAATTCAAAACTGATTCAACCGGTTCTAATGAAACTATTGCCAATGCTTACGTTACTTATCAGAAAGCTAATTTAACGTGACGAAATAATTCAAACGTTGCTGAAAAATTTCACCTCAAAAAATAATGGTAAACTGAAGTAAAAGTAGTAGATAATTAATTACGGTCCATATATATGCTTTTTAAAAGCGTATACGTTGAATCCTACACTCGGTATATCTGCATGAAATTAATTTGATGGCATGCGCAAATTTAATCCTCAAATGCTTACTGTTTACAGTAACAAGTTAAGAGATTACGTCGGACTAAAATTATATTTATTGAGCTACTTAAGTTTCGTACTTAAATTAATGGTAACCGGACATTATAAATACGTTAATTATAGCTAACGATCACAAAATATAAAATTTCTCAATATCTCTCAATACCGGATCATATTAATTAGCATCGCTACTGCGTCTCTCAGGTGTTAATAAAAGCAAATGATTTTTCCAGTTTTCAATTTAAGTCTGAGGGTTGAGCATTTGATAAAACCAATCTACACTTCAATTCTAATTCTTTCAGCACTTATTGACGATGCAAACTATACCTATATAAAGCTGATGCTATAGTCGAACTACAACTGTCAAATTAAATCTGTACAGTCCTTTGTTATTCTGTAAGTTTCAAAGACAAAAAACCTATGCATGAAAATTATAAATAATAAAACTGCTCGACGAAGTGAGTTTAAATGTAAGTTACGAGTTTCAAAAATTAAGATAGAAATTTTTTTTTATAAAGGATGTCATTGATCGCATTATTTAAATTAGTTATAATATCATCATATAACAGATAGCTTAGATTTGCACATGGTCAGGTTTATCTATCTTTTTTTATCATTTAACAAAGATAGATAAACCTGACGATGTGGAAATCTTAAAGTTAGCATATATAATTTCTTGTGAAGGGCGTAAGATACACGTCATAAAATGTAAATTATATTCCCGGTAAGAAATTTTTTTAAGGCAAACGTCTACATCTTAACTGGGTCTTAAAACTGACATCTATATTCTGAAATCGTGGAGATAATTTGTAATGCACTATTAAATTACTAACCGTCCCTTCTGCTTTATGTATGTGAACTTTATGACTAAATTTTTTGTTACTACAAATTGTCAATTAAAAACGATGAAAGAATTAAAATGTATATTCTGCTGAATATTTTTAATTTTTCCTTACGATTTAGTTAAATAAATCGTAGTCATGGTACAAAAGAGCAACCGAACTTATTTCTATGAGCTTGAAGTTTTCGTTAACTGACAGATAGTAGAATGGCAAAACATGATTATATGTTGGATACAGGCGGTTCACGAATGTCCAGGCTGCTGTGTTTAAAAAAAAAGAAGTACTTTGGAATTAACTGTTTGTGTGATAACTTATGTGTTCTAAATTACGTAAGTTACTATATCATTTTAAGGAATTGTTAATGGAATTCGCAAAACAAAATACTGCAATTTACAACACGCCTTAAAGGGACGCCGATCTGCCTCATATTCTTCTATGAGGCTTGTTAATATTACCCATCTTAAAAATATGATTACTTTTTATATATACAGCTCTTAGGTAATAAGAAAATTGATTTAAAATATACCTTATTACAAATGTTAAAATATAAAAAAATATTGTGATGACGAAGAAACAAATTAACTAAACGTAAAACTAAATAGTACTTAGCACAATGAAATAAATTTTAAAATTTGTGTGTCATCAAATGGCAAGTTGGTGTCGAATTTGGACACATCATATTTGATGGCAATCCTTGTAAGAGGGATCGCCGACTCATAAGTGAGAGATGAAATATCTTCCCATATTAGCAACAATTTAAAATTTTTTTTGGTGAATACATACGCAAACTACATGTGTACCCAGGCCTCGAGCAAAAACACACTGTTTAGGCCGCAATATATAGAATTTTGAAACGTTTCTTTTGTATTAGGATATTCTAATTTAAACCGTTGATATAAATTATCAATGTTACATTAAGAGCTGCTTTTTTAAATATACCCTTTTCTCGTCATCTAATTTTACAGACGCAAAGTCTTTTCATCAGGCATTATCCGAGTGTTGTCTCCTCTAAGATAAAAAGTTCACGAGTGTATCACATCTGATGTCAAATTTCGTCCGTCCCGTGGATTAGGTGATGATAAAGTACTTTTCCCCTCGGCCAGTTCCTTTGCCTTTCTCGCATGCGGTCTAGATGTACGATACTCTTCAGCAAGCTTATTTTCACTTCATAATTTAGGCGCTAAAATGAGGATTATAGTTTTTTTTTCAGAAATAGAAGTGGAAATGATATTTAATGTCTCTTCTTTGTAAAAGTATTTCGTCATCATTGGATTTTACATCATCTGTCTGTGTCGATTTTGTAAGCGTATTTTCTTCGGAAATATAACACGAACCTTGAGATTGTAAAAATTGGAGTGAAGAATGGGTCTATTGCCTACTTAAGATCATATTGTTATTGATCATTGGCGGCACTTCGCTAGCGAGTCGTTCTCTACACTGTTTACACGTGTATAAGTTTTTATTGGTAAATGACCACTTTTTTAGCTAACATTTTTGATAACTTTCTATTTGTGTTATGTGTTGTTGTGTGTTGATCTTTTGTTTTTCTATGCACAAGATATGGAAATGGAATAAAGCATCGACGACAATAAGAAACCTTGATATCTATATTCAAATGTGTATAGCAACGAAACAATCTCACAAAATTTTAATAAAATCACTCGTCACGCATCCATATAACTAAGCAGTTCCTAAGCCACTAACAGAAATAACGGCAAAATTTAAATACACAGCGTCATCGCTCTGTCTCTTTCGCATAATTGACATAACTTCAGTAGCTATATTGAAGTAAGAAAAATCTTCTTAATGACTACAGATGGCGCCACCAGAACTTAAATTGTTTTATTAATGCATATTTCACATATTTTATTGAAAATATACCGTATAAATTATTGCTTATCATTTAATTGGTAGGTATATTAAATGGTATACTCAAATGTAGATACAGATATATTCTTCTTCGCACACAGAACAAAAGATTACAGAGACAGTTATTACAAAATAAGCAAGTATGTAATGTAATTGATATCATTAAAAATAAGCAAAACATGATTTAACATTCTGACCGTAAGTAAGTATTTTGTATAATTGAAGGTTTCGAAAAGCTCAAGCTAACTGGCGGAAGGCGCGACAAGGCGGAGCTTCGGCATTGTAACCAGCCTAGCTCCTAAATGATTTTTACGCATATATTATTTACACACTATTTTTAGATAAAGAAATATAAAAAAATCGAAAATTAAAATACCTTTTTAAAAAAAATTTAAATCCAAACATGCAATTAAGAAGCTCATTAAATTAAATATAAATTCCACTGATTTATTTATTTTATTGTAACTTTTAAAAACTACTTCAAAATAGCGTACACCTCCTAGTCGGTTAAAACTTTAAAGCCCTCTAATTCGTTAACAAGACTTTATGCTGTGTAATATTTTGTATTTTGGTTGAGAACATACATAGATATAACATGGTCGAATATTACTAAAATGGGAAACATTAATATTTGTTACTTGTCCGCTTCGCGTGAAATGCCCTTATACGCATATTTCGCGATAAACGCAACACGAAGAACAACAATTTTCTGTGAATCAATTGTGTTATAGAACTGAAATCCTAGTTGCTAATACGATTTTAGTAGCATGGCCTTAACTTTACGAAAGTAATAATATTTAGTAAAAAGAAAGTTTCAATTTGCGCTAGGTCAGATTTAATTTTTACTTAACTTGACAAATCTAACCTTAGTTACAACCACATTACTTTATATAAAACTAGTTATCCATCGAGTCGAGTTACAATTTTATTATGTCTATAGACGCTAGTACGCTCAGTTGTTTTATTTATTAGTCAAAGCCTAGTGGACGCTACCATTTTTTAAAAAATCTGAAAGAATTATTTATATATATATATATATATATATATATATATATATATATATATATATATATATATATATACATACACCCTGCCACTTTTCTATAGAATTCATTATTGTGTAAGATTTTTTAAAAATATTATTTTAATGTAAATATGACGACTTAGTTTTGTTTAACTCTAAAATAATTCTGCCCAATTCTGCAACAGAAAACATGCCATAACAGACAATCTGTAATAAGTAGCAAAAAAAATTGTCTTTAACAATATTAGCTTTTTGTGAATTTTCGTGTTATGTGCAATACATTTCTAAAATGATTTAAAATTTTAACTCAAAAATGTGCCCGACACTCTTCCATTCTCTTCAATTAACTGTGATTGCATTACCCACACATACTAAAGAGATAATACGTACTCCATGTATATATTGATATTATAAACTATGCAATAGTTATAGTTTCTTATCAAGTAAATAGTCGTTTTATATTAAAATCAAAGGAAGATTCTAATCGATCATAAAAATTAATTCGCATAAGGCTGACTGGTCAGGTAAAAATTGTTCAAAAATTTAATTTTGCTTTTAAAATATTTTGTATGTAACAGTGCTTTCATATTATTTGAAAGGCCGCTATAAAAAAAAAACAAAATTTTATTAAATTTCTAAAGGTACTTTTAAATATTCTTCCATTTATCATAATAATATCACCTTTTAAACAATTCCGTACCAGAAAAGACCTTTAACAAAATGCTATGATTTAATTTCCGTTTTACAAGATAAAAGTTATTGTCACTGCTATTACAGTTAGTCTGCTATTCAACATTCATAGTAACATTATGACTAAGTAAGTAAAACTGTTTCGTTCGTTGTAACTCCACTGCGTCTAATTCGGCTTTCTTCGGACTTGGCGCTAAGATCCTCGCTCGATATGGCGTCCCGTTCTTGTTGCGTCTTTCTTATTTTGCTATGAAAAAATAAACTATTACTTATTTGTATACCTTATATAGGTATACAAATAAGTAATAGTTATTCATTAAGGCAAAATCCATACTGTCCTGCTTATTTCTAACCAAATAGTATATGAACTTGAATAATTAATAAAATTTTGTAGCTATATAAAAATAAGAAAATGATTAAAACATAAACTTTTTTAACATTACTCCCCAAATTAAAATAGAACTTTAATTAAAATTACAGAAACCGTATGGTTAATTTTTATAGCGAGAAAAAAGTAACAAAAATGAAATTTGAATCCGAGATCTTTTATCGAAGATTCGAACAGTGTCAGTCTGTCGCGCTATGACCCAGCCACAAGGTCGCTAGATTGTAGTTTGAAATGTTGAATAAATTGAAAAGCTAAAAAAAGTTTGGGAACTATTTTGTCGAAATGGGTTTTATAGTTTACCTCAAGATTTTTATACATTCACCCTACCATCACCGCCATAAAATTTTACAACCACCATAAAAACCTCATCCGAAACTAAAATTCAGAGACCGCGCCTTCCTTTCATAAGTATTTTTTTCTTGAATCATAATTTATATTTGCATTGCAAAGAATGCTTCACGGGGTTAAAAATAACTTCTATCTTAACTGAATTTGTAATGTGATAGTTTTGGTTATTCCTATTTTTCTGTCCTTAAATTCGCGCACCTAGTATGATTACATCAGTAAAAGTTTGGTTCAAATCGCTTTAATAATTGTTACGTGATGCTTTAATACAGAAACAAAAGATAGCTCAAGAGAAATATAGACAAAAATCTCTCGGAGTATATTTGCTGAGGAAAGTGTTAACAAGATAAGTTAATATTTTTTTAAAACAGTTGAATGGCCGTCGCTCCAAAATTGACAATTATTATTGCTTCTGCAATACACAATAGTATTTTGCTGGTAAATTACAAACATCTAGCTTTAAGCCTGGAAAGCTTATGATGACGGTCGTTAGATGTCAACCTGGTTAACGATATTCAATAACTTTTATTTATTCTTTATATGACCATCGCTATTACTTTACCCACGGCTTCGTTTGCATAGACTTTTAGAAAATATTAATAAGTTACCTATAAGATTAACACAGGTAACCTAATTTATTATAATAATAACACAAGACAACTTTTTAAAGTAAATTTACTTTATATTGAAACTTCAAATTCTCAAATTTCCTTTCTGAATGGTCGACTGTGATAAAATATAACCTACACCTCATCCTAGACCCAACGAAATTCAGCAGTGTTGAAATGACTTTAGCTATTTTACTGTGCGAACAAATAAGATTCACAGAGAAACAAAAACAATGATTGTGTTTTTTTTACATTTGATATTTTGTTACTAATTACTTTTAAAATACATATTTTTTCATATTTAACGTCTAAATGCACATAGGCCAATTAAAATACGTAAGAACCATTATACATATATATATATATATATATATATATATATATATATATATATATATATCCTCAAATATGTACATTCACTTGTCGTCTTTAGACCCCTATTGATAATGTTGACGCAATATTTTCTTAAAATATTGATTGGTAATAAGAATATGATCGGAAGTTTTTAATTACGTCAAAATATATTATTGTGCGTTCATCCTTTTTTCAATTTAAAATTAACGAAGTCGTTTTAAATTTTGCCTTTTGGGCGTGCAATGCTGCAAAATTATTCAAATTTAACCCAATGGAAGACGAATGACAACTCAGTTTTATTATAAAATAAAATTGAGAAATTTGCATGAAATTCAGTTTTAACGAGCTCTCGTGATGCGCTTGGCTTATTAAATCAAACGTTGTGATTACGAATCTGACGCGGCGCCGTTAAATGCTTACGCCTGAACGAACACGAGATAACAAGGCCGCGAGCGACACTGGGGGGGTGTTTATAAATGTGATCGCGTGTGACATTCGGTTATCGTGTGTGTAACAGTATTTGCACCCTCCACCAGATTTACAACCCTTGGGATGATTATGAAGTAACACATGTTTATACTAACGTTATGAAAAAGAAATATTTGATCTTCATCTTCGTTTGACGGACATATCCCTTGGAATAAAATTATCTTATTAGACTGATTCAGGTGAAATCGTTACAATGTCTTCATATATTTATATGTATTTAAGTTCCTTTTATGAATTGTTTATCACGCTGCACCAGAAAGAAATAAGATAGTTATAACCAACTTTATCCACGGCTTGGCTCGTATAAACTTTAGATTATGCCGCAGGGATTTATCCGTGATATGATCTTATCTTAATTAATAATTTATTTCATCCTCAACATCTTCATAATATAAATAATAATATTACGCGTTTTTTCCTATTCTCTAAAGACACTTTAGTAATATGTTTATTATGCAACACGTTGTGTATTAACAACGCGACATCGTACTGAATGTTTATTATTGACAAAAATACCTAGTTTCATTCTGTAAGAATTGACCTATTTTTCGGACCAAGATATGTGTTAATTTAAAAAATGAACTAGGTCTATAATTATTAATAATTTGTATGGTCTTGTATGGTTGATTCAATAACAAACGTTCAAACTTTTATATTCATAGCAGTAAGATAAAACTAAATCTTGTACCGTATTTTATGTAACAAAAAATTTATGTTGAATATATTTGGCGTTAATTTTGTAGAAATTCATTATTCACAATTAAATGAAACTACGTGATCTAGTATTATTACCACTTAGTGTTAAAGAACGTAAAGAAAGTAGAAATAATACTACATCACGTAGTTTCATTTAATTATAAATAAATTTATACTACGCATTTTGCATTTTTGTTGATAAATTCTACATTTTTATTATTAAGTAATAAATACAGAGTTTAATCTAGGCATAGAAACAAGTGATTGAATGAATCAAAGAAATCGATACAATACACCGATACACTAAGCTAAGTGACTCATTTGATTCATTTAATTCTTTGTTTCAGGAAGTTTCGGCATAACAAAAGATGGGGGTGTGCCACTTGTGCATTTCGTTGACTTATTGGACCGTTCGGCATTCACATTAGTAAAATGATTCCTTGCTTTTTGGTACATATTAGCTTTTCTTATTAAGTACATCCCTTTCTTTCTAATACAAAATTATGTGGTGTAGGTGGGTTACGTGTATCATATTAAAAAACCCATGTCGAATATCGTTTTATTAGGAACTGATATATAAAATTAAGTTAATATGAACATGTTTTTTTAAATACATATACAGACATTGATTTTATTATATCTGTATGATTTTGTTATTTTCGTACCGTTATTTGATATTTAAATAAATATCGGATGTTATATGTGAACTGATATAAATTAGTTACGCATTTGGCTGCTTCGTCCGTCTAAATCCCATTTGCTTGAATTTTTCCAACTCGCTTAAACTCCTCCAGTTTCGTCGTTTTTTTGCTCTATCTTTATACTTTTAATTGAGTATATCTGGCATTAAATTTGTAAAAAATCAATGTAACTTGACTTCAATCCTGGCTCGTGTGTACGAAAACATTTTTGTACCAGGGTTTTCTTCTCTTGCTTTAGCCGTTTGTTTTCCTTGCTGTTAGCTGACCATATATGGAAAGAAATATCGTAGAAAATATGTAGTATTATTTCAATACAACGAATCCAGGCATGCAATGTAGATAGTCCCTATTGATAAGAATCTTCATTTTTAGGCATGACAGTCACTTTAGTCACATCGTTCATTTGCCGTAAAGTAGCTCCACATATTGTATATATGGAACCAGAAGGTGTACTCGTCAACACATGAGCCACTTTGCCATCTATCATAGTAAGAAAGAGTTTATACTTCACTTGCGCCCCCTCACATAATTTATTAAGTAATGTTGGGGGTCAAATCATCCTTAATATCTTTAGTTTTTTCGGGTGTTTCTTTGCTAAATTCTATAGATATAGACTATCAAAAACAAATAAAAGATGGTACCGGATTAAGCCAGACAACATCGCTTGTTAGCTCGTTAATTAATTTAATAGGCGCCAAAGAAATGACAAAAAAATTTGCATCAAAAATATGTTCAGACTATTCTGGAAATTTCTTTTTGCACGGATTTCGTCCAGATGAACCGTCACAGCATCATTTACTGTATATAAGTAAATGTTTCAATCCATTCTTATACACGGAACATATTTTCAAAATTCTTGCTACAGGTGATGCAGTAAATCTTGAAGTTTTACTATTTTTTTAGTTGCGTTTGTAATCTCTATTACAGAAGGTGGTGGATAGCTTTGTTTAATTGCTTGTACTTTGTAATATGCGGGAAATATAAAACAGTTTCGTTCGTTTGTTAAATTTCTCATGTACAAATATTATGCTTTCGTTAAATCTAAATCAGTAAACACGCTCAATGTTTCTTTATCCGTTAGCATTTATTTCTGACTTGATTTCTCTATGAGACTCTAGAATAAGCTCTTATTTTATTGTCAGCAATACCTAATGTATTTACAAAATTTGCTTTTTTTCCTTCTCCAATCAAACGTAATCCCTGAATATGTACATTGTAGATGTGCTCAAATCCGTATTCATTAAGTAATATAGTATTTTTCCTTTTTTTGCTCGATTCTGACGGGTACTCGTATGCATTAGATACGCACGATCTTTCACGTTTTCCGGAAGAAGTAGACGCTGTGAAGTTGCTTGTAACGTCTTCCGAGTTAAGTAAAATTACTGAATTTTCTGATTTAAATAAACTGCTATTCTTCTTTAAAAGTATGTCTTTTTTCCCTGAAACCTTCAACCATCGTTTATTAAAAGCAAGAATAATATGTCTATGTATATGACTGATGATAAAACATATGATGTCTTCAAAGATGATTCTCCTCTAAAACTGTTGATAATACCTCAAACATTTTTCTTCCCTCGAAATAATTATTTCATACTTAGAATACTTGAAAATAGACATTTTATAGAGGTCACAAAAAACATAAGTGCATTATATTCCTTACAATTAAATGTCTGTTCAATTACCACTATAAATTTGTAATGAAGAAATAAATACATCAACTCTTTACATACAAATATAAAGTGTTAACTATTTGAAGAATTGGGTTGATGTGCATCTTGTTGATTAAATTTTTTACATGCAAAATGAATGCAAAAATGATAAACGCCCAATCACCAAACAATATTGATAAAAAAATGTTCTTAAATGATAATAAACGCCCACCTATCGTAAAAAAAATTGTTCTTAATAAATTACAAAAATACCGCAAATTATTCATATGAACATTATTCACATTTAAAATAGCAACAGGTAGCGGTTTTCCGTTTTTTGACCTTTCTCACATTTTTATCAATAACTTCGGAACCGCAAAAATCTGCATCTTATTTTTTTTAAATATCTCTTTTAAATAACTAGGATACAACAACTGTCAAAAATCTCTATGAACTTGAAATAATTCCTTTTTTTACCTCATTTTATTTTGAAATTATTTGAAAGTTAATGATACCATTAAGTTATAAATATATTAATTGTTCTAAAATATACAAAAAATTAACTTTTTAGAAATGTATAATACTCTTTATATTTTTTTATAAAGTTTAACATTAAAATCACTTTAAATGTGACGAAGTGAACAGGCATGACATGGATGTCAATAGAAACAACAAACCTTGTAGCATGACTAAAATATATTTTAGATAACATTTATAAAAATGATACCCGATAGTTTGGTTTGATCCTTAAAATATTAAATAAAAGAAAAAAAATCATGACAATAGCGACATTGATAAACACCATTTTTGATATGCCCATTAGTATGCAATTTGTTTTCGCTTTTCTTTTCGAGCTACTCACGTTAAGTAATTTTATTTAAATATTTTTAAAAAATCTAGTTGCATATTTATTTGTTTAATGAAGTAGTTTAGTGTCATCGTAAAAAAAATTGATGATACTATATTTTGAAGAATTAAAAGTGATGATACTATATTTTGAAGACCGTTCTTCGTGTTTAATTTAATTTCATATTAGCAATTATTTTTGTGTAAATAATGGATAGATTCCAATATTTGAGAAATAATAGTCTAGTGCGTTTGTATATCGGTATTAAATTAACACAATAATTAGGCGTGATCTCCTACTCCTTACGTAAACAGGAATAGTAATTGCTTTGAGCAGTGGAATGAGAGATAAACTGAATATCCTAAGCTATACTCGCACATGCTAAAGAGAATATCCATTGTAGCAACATCAGTACCATAAGTGGGAATATTCTCCAATGCGGATGCTATACTAACAGGAAAACGCTCGAAACTAACAAGTATAGAATTTAGCCAAATAATATTTGTCATACAATATGTGAAATAGTAAAAAAATAGCCGCAATCATAAGCTTATTGATTTTCAAATACACCAACCAAACCCTTTGTATTAGTTAGTTTTTCATTTAATGCACGATTTCAGTGATGCTAAAAGTGTAATATTATCAAAAAAATTCATGTGTGAAAGTCCTGAGTCTGTATAGTATAGAGAGAGGCATATCAATCGTTACATCAATTTTCCAAGTTAATAAATATAAAGAACGTAATGCAGCTGCTATATGTTTCAGAATCAAGTAAAAATGGATATTATTAAACGTTTTTCCATATTCTCCCAAAAAATGTAAGCAATAAATTTAATATATGCATTGCTTTATCAAATGACATCTTGTAATATTTGGGTATTATTACTAGAGAATTATTTTTATGTATGTTTAACGACATTATAAATACATAACTAGTTTACCCAGTGAACTTCATACCGCCTAAAATTGATTTTATTTTAACTCTTTATAAGCGATTATCAATCCTAATCAACCTTCCAACTCCAATTCATGGAGATCAATAATATTGGCTGCACCATGTAGGGTTTGAGTTTCGTTTGGTTATTAAATGAAACTCGCTTTTAATTCAAACGAATTAAATATCTTTTATTTACATGAAAGATAAATGCAGTTACCATTCAATGCAAAGCCTTCTGGTATACTACGTTTTTCGTTTTGTTTTCCGGCGCGTAAATAAACTAAGATGATGGCTTTCCGACACGCGAACACGCGACACATGCGTTCATGCGCGAAACATGGAAATTCCATGTTAATTCTGCTGACATACGTCTAGCCTTGTGATTTGTTGATTGTCATCGCAAAGACCAGACGCACGGGGAAATGCAGCCGTTTAAAATAGAATGGCAAGTCCATTGGAATCATCGGGATGCGTGAAATCAAAACATCCTCCCCTTTATACTTGTTCTTGATAATCGTCGCCTCGATGACGTTGTTCATAAGCTTTTCACAACCAGCCTCATTCCATTGCATAGTCTTGGTAGATTGATATTACGTAACATAAAGATGAATCAGTCTATTTTCAATTGCAAATTGTGAGATTCCAGGCAATTCCAGCGAATTCAAAAATTTTGTTGGATAATTGTCTACCTCATTCTGGTTGATAACTGGGTCAATCGATTTGAAGGAAAACAACTGTCCTGGGGTAAAATTTTGAATGGTCGTGTTTAGATCATCGACATCTTTGTATTACGCGGCCAAACATGCAGCATGAGCTTCTCCTTTTGGAAGTTCTGCGCTACGTTGGGAAAAACATGCCGAATGAGCTCATCCTTCTATTTGGTTAATTGACTGAAATTAGGGGGTAATATGATGAATCCGGTTGATATAGCAACTGCAACTTTTCCATTACCAATGTTCAACAATTGGTTCGAAAACACATCTGCCTTTCGATCTTGTTGTAAAATCACTCGCATGTTAATCATCCATCGGAGTGTCTTCATATGCCGCCACAAAATTGATGATTTTAAGCAGGCGTTTAGTTTGTCAGCCACAGTTGTTCAAGTAACTGAAATAGTCTGACAAAAATCGGACACGGAGTTACAGTATTCCACATTTATGTTAATATCAAAAGCTTTTGAAAATATCGGCGAATATGGCACAATGATTCATATTAACATCTTGCCCTTTGATCTTCACAGCTGCATATCGTACATTATCCGCAACTGATCACCAACGATACAATGGGTATCCTTCATTGCCTGTGATGGTGTCGGCATCAGTTCCCTCGGGTATCGCTTTTGAACACTTATCATGGATCATACCTGGAGTCGTTGTTAAAAACTCCGCAAAGTTCATGAATCTATTCTTAGTGACCACTGCATGCAATTTAGGATCAACAGTTTCAACCAGGATTTCATCTAAGATGATGGAATGGATTTCATCCGGCTCGATTTTGTCAACTAACCAAACCAATATATGGGCATGAGGCAGATCACGCTTTTGCCATTCAACGGAGTACATCCAACCGTTGAACGAGCTGGCCGTACATACGGTACTTTATATTGAAATCTATCAGAGATTTTAATTTTTGTTTAAAAACTCTGGCAGTTATGTTATATCTGTCAACTAGTGTTTGACAGCTCGTTTTTATTTCGATTCATTGAGAATTAAAGGTGAAAGTTATGAATAAGTCTGGCGGCCATATAGTTTAAGATACGACATCGCGTCTTGTGCGTACTCGTGCATGTGATACGGGTTTCCAATGTAAGTGGCCGGCAACATTGTCATTCTCCCCGTGTTGATTGAATCACCGTTGGCATGAAACGCATCGCGGAGTTAAATGTATTCTTCACATCAGAGCTGCTTTTGGTTAAATTAATATATGTCAATTGTTTAATCTCAATTTTAACATAAATGTTAATCATGAACTAATGGAAAAGACGGAGACACTTCAAAATGTGATTTATTTCACCTTCTCGGATCACAAGTTTGTATGAATGAAAATTCATAGAACTTACTTTTTTATTAGTTTCAGTGCTTGCAATCACAATAGCCATACGGTTAGATGTAATAAAATCGACCCAATAATTATTGAATCTTTTACATTAACGTTTATTTTATTAACCATTTTGATATTGAAATTATATCAGTCCTCGCCCTACCGAATGATTAATGGATATTATAGCGCATCGTAAATTCCATGCGATTCAGAGACGCGTTACAATTTATTGTTTCAACGATGAAGCACGATATCTCTAGATTGTAAATTTTCTCCGACAATAACAACAGGCACTTCATCGATTGTCAGCAAATTTAACCTTCTTGTGTGCTCACCCCCAGGAGTTTTATAAGCCCTGATGTCGATATTATAGCTGTCAGATGGCATCCGATATAGCGCAATTTTGAACAATTTGATCAATTCGTTGTTCGAAAGAAGCGTTTGCATTTCTTTGATAATGGCTCGCTTCGTTATTGGATTATGAGCACAATGCTGATTAACTTCCGCTTCAGAATTGCTCATGAAATAAATTTGTAAGAATCGATGATCCACATCCGGTGGTGGTAACAGCACTCCTACTGAACGATGTATTTTTCCTTGAATCTACAATGACGTGTGAAATTATGAAATTGTTTTTGATACAATGGCGAATGATGCGAAAGACAATTTTGTTGTAATTACCTTGAAACTGGGCATCAAATTTTCCCGTATAATAAGCGTTGCGCCAAATGACGTCATTTGGAAACAACTGCTACATTTTTGGATATTGGCCAGAAAATGGATAGAATCATTTCCCGTTCCAAAAACTTATGAGCGTAATGGTTCTGATGACAGGACTAATTGGATGAATTTCACTTTTCCATCCGCAGAACATGATTCAAGATATTCACGGCTGAATTTCAATGCCTTATAATGCGGATAAACGACTGACATTTCCCAATCGTTACTAACTTGTCCGCACTGCAATCGCTTTTCGGATCGTAATGGAATACCACTCGTTACAGATTCACAAGAGCACCGCGTCAGCCCAATCGGTCATGTTCATTTTGTCGGTTTCTCTGACATTGTGTTTGATGTGCATGAATTCGTTGCATTCTAAAACTATTCGCTTATCGTTCATTTTTAGTCACTCTCGAACGTAATTTGGACATGCCAATAGGAATATTTCCGTTATGCATGGCTCGCTGGTCATAATTTCGGTTTGCACGTGAAGTAGCTCGTCGGGCATTTGACTGACTTCGATAACGTATGTCAGCTCGTCCTCTCCTCGGCATAATAGAATTACCTTAATACCTTAATAGAATGGCTTATTAAAATGAATGTTCGCAATACGTAATTAAATTCGCTTTAACCCATTTTTTACACGAAAAAAACATGTCTCTGATAATCTTATAACAACAATTTTACACAACAGCTGTCAAAGATAAGTCCACCACGAACGCGATCTATTGAAATCACCAATTCATTTTTTATTATTGTTCGGCTGTTCCTTTGGTTTTTTCCTAATTTTCTTTTTTCCTAAACTACCCCAGTATTAAGGCGAATAAGACAAAAAGAATGTTGAATTCGGTCGAGCCATTGCTGAGTCTTTGCGAGACTAACAGACGGCAACTGATATATATATATATATATATATATATATATATATATATATATATATGTAAAGATTTGAAATTAAATACAAATGATTTTGTTAATAGGTTTGAATGCATGATATCATATATCAGTGAAAGAATTTTTTAAATCAATTGGATAGTTTTTCAATTACCTGTTACCAAAAAACTCGCCAATTTTTACTTCGTTTTTATATTATTTGATTTCTTACTCATTTTTTTTAATATTGCAAACGTGATAATATTTAATTAACAAAAAACAATAAAGAATTGAAACAACATTCGCGAGTTGTGCTTCCACCTCTGTCTTCTTTCATGTTCGTATAGGCTCAGGTGCAACCTGAATTAGCGTACGGTAAAGGATTAGCCCTTCTACTTGTATTTTTGTCGTACTTTTCGTCGCTCGTTCGCTCACTTCATTATTGTGACTGCGCAGGCTGGAGTGTAAACTGAGCTCAGATTAACAACTGTCCTTTTTACTGTCCAATTTTCTTATCAATTTGAGAATAGTTATTGAAGATCCAATACATTGTAATTCATTTTTGTGTATTGAAAAACTTTGTTATAGTATATTTTTGTTATTTCCATTTTATTATAAATAAATGAATAATTTAAATCTAACGCATTTTAAAACCAAACTTGTTAATGACGCTCATCATTTAAGTAGATTATATGCAACTTTTTCAAAATAATGAAAATATAGAGAATAACATAATTTATGAATTTGGAGTATGAGGTATTAAAACTCCAATCGTCTTAATAAAATGACACCTTGACCAGATTGTGGGCCAATGAACAGCACAAAAATAAAATTAAAAACCATTTCTACAAATTGCAAAGCAAGAGACAATCGTTTGTAAGCAAGAGCTTATGCAAGAATCTACCCTTAGTAATTCCTAGAAATTTTAAATAATTTCTATAAATTACTAAGGGGGATTTGCGATATTTCAGAAAATAAGTAACGTAATATGGTACTTAAATAGGGAATGTAAAGAAGTCAAGATTCTGATTGTCTTTATAAAATTGCACCTAGATCAGATCATAGGCCAATAGATACCAAAAACTGTTACCATAAGTTGCTGAAAAAGAGTACTGATGCTTTATCAAAATTTAATAAAATAATTTTGCGATTCTGTTTTTGTCATCCGTATTCAGTTTCTGTTAATATAATTTTTATAAAATATTATTATGCTTATGCTTGTTAATGGAAAATAGAAATGTGGCTAAGCGTTACAATTATCATCAGTTTTAAAATGTCATTAATTAGGAATGCAAAGTAAGGACGGAAAAATCAACCAAATCAAGATTTCTTTGAAGAAAAAAATAATACTGCATTTTTTATAAATGTCTCGAATCATTATCTGTAAACACTGAGAGAAACTTATTTGAAGACAATTAATGAAATATTTAATTATAGTAAATATATGTGATAGTCTTTTCGTATACTGGTGTTGTTTTGTACAATCAGTTCCGATTGCAAGTACTCGCTGCATTTAAAACACGTTTATTTAACAAAAAAAAATTTGCAAACCTCTACTTCCTCACCAGTAGCTAAACTAAACTTGGCTTATCATTTATTCTTGTCATTAGCACGAACATCGTGGGAATAATAAGTTGAAATATATTAATTAATCTGTTAATATGGAAAATATCCTAAAGAAATTTATTGAAATCTAATGTTTTGTTCACAATTTAAAATAATTTTTTTTCTTATATTATGTTTCCAAAATTTAATTTTCTGTTTTGAATAATCAATTTTGTAGCCTGCCGCCAGCTATTTTTTTGTTGCTGTTATTTAATTCACTCTTTGTACATATTTGTTTTTTTATTACACAATCTCGTATTGTTATAGTGAACAAATTGATTAATTTTATCTGGGAATAATTTAGAAAAACTAAATATTAATAGAGTTTCATCGAAGTTATTTGGGTTTTGGGAGAAAATAAACAAAGTAAAAGCTTAAAAAACTGGGTGGGCCACTAAAAAACCCACTATTTCTTCCAGTGACTTCTGGAAGTTACAGAAACTTCTTGAATGTCTTTGAAAGGGTAAATATAGACAATGGCATTCGATCTTCCCTTAGCCTAGAAATTGAGAGGCGACAAGTAAAAAACAAAAAAAGAAAAACGAAGAGAACTTAGAGTGGTCTTGTTTCATGAATTTCATTTTAGAGTAAAAATGGGAGAAGTAACACCCAATATATAAACAACAACGTTCGAAGGTACATAGCCAAGCATTTGTTTCAAAGATTCAACGAAGCGTATTTTATATCTTCAATAATCTAATACGATATTCAAAAACTAGGGTGACCAATTACATTATATTAAATAAATTAAAAAGACTTGTTAAAACAGATTCAAAATTAAGTTCACTTTATTTAGCAAAGCTACTCCCATTCTCCCATACTCCAATAAAAAAACGACCTTCTGCAAAGCGAAATAAATTAAAATATTCTATTTGGCTACTATATAAACTAAAACTGATGAACAAAGATGTTAGTATAGTTATCAGTGGTCAACCTAATTTTATACACATTTTTTTTCTGGAAAGTTGGAAATCGAAATACCAGAATCGATAAAAAAATAAGAATTTTCGACGAATCTTCATAGATGAGATATCTAAATTTATAACTTCATAACTCAATACACAAAGCACATTCACAACCTCTCTTTGACACATCCAAAGTTCTGGAATACATTAACCGAAAACATAACCAACATCCGCACGCAACTATGTTCCCACTTGAAGTTCCCTCGCGGTTTATAAGACAAATGAATGCCTAAATTCCACCTAAAACAAAGATCGCTATGCCCGAACCAACGAGGTGCGAGTTCTCATTAATTATAAAGTTCAACCAATAAAACTAATATCCCCCTCCCATTCCTCCTTAACTTAATACTAAAACGAATGAAGGCAAATACATGTGAAAATTATATCTCACCACGTGAGCGAGGACATTCATCCGACAATTTGTTAATGGAGCGTTCCATTCATGATTCAATGGCCTACCGATCGAATTAATCTGTTTCAAAGACTAATGTGAGATATATGTATATAGGTATCATTGAGGGCGCGGTGCGTATATTCGTAGGTATACCTATAGAGGTCTTTGTACATATAAGTTGCAGTAACATTACATGGCTCATTGATGTTACTTAATGAAATGTCAATTTTTCGTCAATTTGTGTGAATATTGGATTAAAATGAATTTCTTTTTGAATTCTATTTGTGGATATTTGACGTCTGAGGCCCAAAAATAAGTCAAAATCACGATTTAACAAAATCTTAGCAAAGAACGTGTAGAAAGTAATACAACAATAATAGTTAAAAAGGCGATAATGAAGATAATATGAATTGTATATTATTTTGTATCACACGCTTGTCACAAAACCTGAGTGACATCAAAGTGTTTTATGTATTTACAGAACTTGAATAACTTTTAAAATTTTTAAAAATTTTGTTTTTGTTTGCAATTTTGAAAATCGTAATCGGAATAGTTTTTCATATATATTTTAGCATGAAGCTTTTCAATACTTTTAACTTTGTCAACAATATCAGATTTTCTTTTCAGAATGACGCTTTTGCTATTTTATTTTGAGCAAATTAAATTATGTCTATATTTAATATTGCTCGATCTGGAGCCTAAACTATCAAATTGAACTTTTTCAAAATGACCTTCGTATTTATTCTTTTTAGGTTCTAATCTCTTCAGTTAATTAAAAAATACTAGAATATATCATTTTTACCCAAAAATGTCTGTAGTCACTTTGAAAAAAAAATTATACTTCAATAGTGCCTTACTGATGTAATAAGAGAATATTATTTTTTATGTTAAACAGTCACACAACTTAACGAAAGATTATCATTTTAGCCGAATAAAAGCGAAAGAATTTACAAAAGTATCGTATAAACATTTATATAGTTTGGTTGTAACTCTTAACTTTAAAGCTATTTATTTCTTCAAATGCCTATTGTTAAATTAATGTGCAGTCAAACCGGTTAGGACACGCCTAAAGGGGTCTTTTTTATTTCCTGGCAAATAAAGAATTTTAAAAACAAAAACGGTGGCGATCCCATAGACATATTATAATTCAATGACCATAGTCAAGATGTGCATAGAATTTCAATTAAAATATGGGTTAGGTTTATGGAATTTTTTTAATATAGACCAGTTTTAAAAAAGTAGTTTCTGAAAAAGGCGAAAACCTAATGAAAAAAAATTATAGTAGCTAAGATATAAGTGCCACGTTCATTTTCTGCAGTGAATCAGAAGTAATATTTAATAAGATTCTATTGAAATATACCCATTGATCATTAGTAGGTCTCGCTAAGAATGAGGAATCTGCGAGAGTTGCGTACATACTTAGGTATTTACAAGAATTTAAACTTTCAGGATATACAATATTTCTGATATACTATTTTCAAATATTGTTATTTTTCACTATGTAAGTATATTGAGCATTTAGTTTTCCATAGGCGTGAGAATATCGTGAATTTCTGAAGGTACTTTGCTTTTATCACTAAAAACTTTTTCGATATTTTATACTCAGATCTTTTTAATGTTTTTACTTAACTGCAGGATTTTTCATTTTATTACAATCAAAGAGCTCTTTTGAACGATGTCCCATGTCTCTATCCAGACATAATTATTTTTCAGCCCGATTTCATAACGTCGTCTATTGGACCCCCCCCCCCCCCCTTGTAAAGTAAATTAAAGTCATTATTAATTTATTTCCAAGGTTTGAGGAAGGAACTGCATATTGTATGTGAATTTTAAGTCCCTATCTGATTTAGTTTAGAATTTAGAAATCTCTGATAGAAACACAAACGTAGGGGCGAGCGGAGTGACAGATGACGTTGACATAACTATAGGATTCCTTTCTGACTATCTAGATATAGAATCCTACGAATTATATTAGGCTGTATTTTATTTTTAGGTACACCGTTCCATATTACTTTGTTCAGTTTATTGCTTTCGATCAACAATTTGTCGTGACTTATCAATTTTAGCTTCTTTATTTTATTGTGCGGAATTTTTCACCTGTAATGTTTCCTTTTACCATTGAAAATTATTCGATAAATTTCGACTCAATATTTCAACAATTAAAATTCTTAAAATCTCTCTCATATCATAAGCGTCATAGTTTTGTTCTATTTTTATGAAAAAACATTTTTCATCAAATTTATTGTCAGCTGAAATTATTTTAATTAACATGTGACCAGATTATTTTAATCTAAAATTTTATTTTCATCAAACAACAACGTAAAAAAATGCTATAAAAGTAAATTCTAATAACATAACAATATTTGATAAAACGGAAATTGAAGTTTTTCTTTCCGCAACCATAAATAGAAATTTTAGCACTGCCATTTTTAAGAGAATATCTTTTAATTTTTGTTCCCAATTAAATGAAACTACGTAATGTAGTATTATAACTATTTTGTTTAAATTATCAACCACGACCTACGTTTCATTTTATGACAACATTTTCAGGTGGGCAATTTGGAGAGATAAACTATTACGTAATAACTTAGTTTCATTTAGTTGTGGTAACGAGTTTTCACAAAATTAACACCAAATATACTCAATAAAATATTTTCGCTTAAAATACAAACAATGATAGAACTAGTTGATGCAGTTTACACAAAAAAGTGAAATTTTAAATAGCGAATATTTCTCATTATTGTTACGCTTACATTAAATAACTGAACCAGAACATGATAAGAATATTTAGGTTCCTTTGCAAGAACAAACAGATTAATCTTATTTTAATGTTATTTTTGTTATTCCAACATTTATGACAAGAAAAAAAAACTTTATGTGCTAACTTTATGAGTTTTAACAGAAATTGATTAAAATAATCATCCTTTGAGATGATGAAAATGAAATCCATCAATAGGTTATAACAGGTGGTAATCCATCAATAGTTTCTGTTGAATCTCATCAATAGGTTGTAATCATCAATGATTTCTGTTGAATGTATTTCTTTTTTTCTCTCTCTGAATTACTTGAATTCTTTGTTTTTCTATTAAATCAATTAATTATTAATTTCCTTTTAACCATTTTTATCTTCTTTATTGGCATATTAAAATCTGCAAATGCTGCCAGTTAATTTTTCAATAATTCGACCCTCTCTGTTAAGCTTTACATTCTACTTTAAACATTTTAAAATTATATCTCAGCCTGCAATCTTTTTATATTACTGAAATATTTAATGTAAATAATGGGTTGCATTAAATCGCTTGTTGCTTCCGAGCATTACTTTTATCCGGTTAAATTACTATTCTCTATCAACACCAATTGTTAAATTTCTCTATTGTTTTTTTATTGTAGTTTTAAAATATTTTGCAGGTTTTAGATTTTTATTCTTTCTTTTTTTTTCGATAAAATTTAAGGTTATGTGTTGTTTACACCGAAAATTTTTTTTCGAAATATTTTTCTTTACTTTTATTTCCTAAAGGATATATATATATATATATATATATATATATATATATATATATATATATATATATATATATAATATATAATTTGGTGACCACGTTACAGCAAATTCAATCCACCTGAGTAATAATACTTATTACTAATTAACAGAACAAAATTACATAATTAACGGAATTGAAATGAAATTCTTGACTTTACTTAAAGTTGAAATTATTTTTGAATTCAGTTATATTTTTGGGGTTCCGTAGGTCAAAAATAAAATAAAACGGAACTAATATAAAGTCACTTACGTATGCAGTCGTTTGTATACGTACCATGGATGTTTTTCATATTAAATGAAACCAAGTCCGTTCACACTAACTTTATAAAGCAAATTTACCAAGCATCTTTTTGCAAAACCAATATGGAAGCATACATAAAGAAGAATGAAGAAGACCTTAAAATGAAAAAAAGAACATACCAGAAATCATAAAAATGATTCCAACAGCACGTGAAAATCATGGCCTTCCAGCTCGAAGAGCACGAACCAAGCGAGATTACCAGTCCCTATGAGACAATGCAGTGAAGTTATAAATCCATAAAATGAGACCAATATGCTTTAGTGTGCATGATAGAATAGTGTTTAAACAAGCGATAGAGCTAATAGAAAAAGTAAGTTAGAAACAAATAACTCAGAGATTGTAATGGTATTCCCAAAGGATATTGTAAGAAAAATAGTACTAGTAAATATAAATATATAATAAAATAGTACTAGTAATAGTAACATTTCTAGAATCAAAATTATGAAAAAGAACCATGGAGATGACATTACATTTCATATTTTCGATTTTTACGATATTTATACACCCTTGGGAAATATACAGTATAATAAAAACCAGTGAGATAATGCATAATGTATAATAATATTAATGTATATAAATAACTTAATAGAAATACTATATATCCTTATATAAATCTAATGTTTATATACGCCTAAATGTGTACAGAATCCTCGCGCATTTGAGTGAATTCTATTCGTAAGCAGACTTAATTTTAATTTCAAGTTTTATAACAAATATAATACTTCTTCAGAATGAAGGGTCTAATTATAAAAATGATAGATTAATAATGAGCTTATGAGTAGAATTTTGGATATATATTTTGCCTAGCGAGTAAATTGACTTGAACTTTTAATACATGAACATATATTTATCAGATTATACGATGCTTTTCTCTGTCTCACAGGATAATTAGTATTGCATTACTCTAATTACAAACGGAATTTTAATGCGAAATTAAATTTTACCATATTAAAGTTATTACTTTCTAATTCAATTATAACATATTTTAAATAAAAAGTAATTTTACTCATAATTAAAAAATCCTACCACTTACCATTTAACTTGACTATATTCTTGAAAAATATTTTATTTTTTTCCTATTATTTCCGTTTCTTTCGTAACATTTTTTGCAACGAACTTTTTCTTTTACTTCCCCCTTACAATTGTAAATTATTTGTTTTAAAGACAGTTATAATTTATCGTGTGACAATATTTTACTTATCAAATGCATGGAAAGGCTTGAATAAAAATCTCTTGAAATTACAGAGTTTATGAGCCAAAAGATCGATAAGATTTTTTCCTAGATGTGCAAAATAAACATTTTGGAAAAAATACTGGATAAAAATTACATGGTAAAATTTGTAATATATTGTCATTCGCGTTTCAGTCTTAAATCACGACTTAGGACAATGAAATCAATGGGTGTAATACAAAACTAGATTTACAACAAATTTCTCACCCCTGAGTTACATTTGCGGTGGAATAAAAAGTGCCACAAAAATATTCATACTGTTTTGCGAAGTATAGATGAATTGAGTGGTCTCGATATCCCATAGATAATTTTATTCCAGTATTGTATAAATAATTGATACACAATAATTCAAAGAATCGTTTCAGCTACTCATCTGCAATTGTAATTTGTTTTAATACCAAATATGAGATGAAGAACCAGTCATTATTTGTTTATTGTATTATTGGTAATATTAAACAATATTCGGAACTTTCGTGTAACTTTTGAATCCACAATACAACTATGTAGCGACTCGTAACTAAAGGAACAATTCAGGATTTCGATTTGTTTTAGGTACTTCAACTTTCCTGTAAAACACAAACGTAGCAAAGAAATTAAAAATGAAACAACGCTTAGTAAGACATTTATCAATTGAAAGATACAGTAGACTAGACTAAGTATTATGAAAGGCTAAATAACTGCTTGATTAGACAAATCATTTCAAATTTTCAACATTAACATCGGAATAACAATGAAAAAAACTCATTCCAGGGCGATCAGATTTGTCAAGAGCAATGAAATTAATAATTTGATTTCCAAAAATAACTCGTTTCGAACAAAAAAATAAATGACCAGATACATTAAAGTCGTATTGACATTAATTGTAATGAATAATATTATACAATGACTAAGTAAATTGCGGTTATAAATATCTGGTGTCGCTCGCAACTAGTTCAAGAATTACGGAAGTGTACATCCCGCGTTACTGTTTACAACTAGTTTAAGGAGTCTAAGGATAGTCGTACGAATTTTAATGATGATCTGCATGAGAGACGTCTTCAACAGTGCAACTGCAGATAACTTCAACATTGTACGACTCATAATATCGACTAGAACGAGAGTAACCTATCAGCAGATTGGGGAAAATTTAGGTACGAGTCGAGTACAGAAAATTGTATATGACCCTGAAAGCAACAGGAAGCTTTTTGCTTGTTGGGTACACTATGATTTAAACGAAAAGACACAGTCGTGTCGTTTGGTGTCACGTAATGATAGAAACATTCGACACATATTATTCAAATACTGAATTTGATATCGTCACGGCATGCTGGAGCAAAGAGGGTTGCCACTTTTCTTCAAAAGGGCAGGTTATTATGTAACGATTGTTTTGAAAAGTAAAATGACAATAATCGTTTTTTTATTTAGACTATTGTTGTTGAAAAAAGTTCGAGAGCAATGTCCTCGAATAGAACCCTTCATCGTACCCTCAACGGCTCTACTTAAGACCAAATATTTGACTGGCATGCAGCTTTGACCTCGCACCGTGAGATTTTCATTATTCCCAATACTAATATATAAATTGCAAGCAGTAGGATTCCCTAAGTTTTTATATTTGTCAATATTAAGAAGATTCTGATATATCAAAGCGTACATAAGAAACATTTAAAGACATATTCATTTTGAATCAATTCTTGCTACACATTATCAGTGGATATTTCGTAATTTTTGACCGTAAAATAATTTTTTATCTCGAATAAAAAAATATAATTTGAATGCCCTATAAGTATAACATTATTATTTAGTTTGAAAAACATAATCTTTTTACGGTTCTCTACCTCAAAAGACATAAACGTAACCCTTATAAAATCACTCAATCAGTTAAAAAAGAAAGTTGTAAAGATTCAAAAACTATTTCCTTTTTTTAATAGCTTTATGTAAATTATTTTCAGATATATTATTGAAAACGTTCATAAGAAATATATCACAATTATGAAAAAACAACGTTATTAGAAATTTACCTAGGGTTTATCGAAAAATTATAGCAATGTTTCTAAATTTCATAGTTTTTGAAGAATTCGATATATTTTTAATATATGAAGGATATTATTGATAACATATTTAAAAGTCAAAATAATATTATCATTTGTAAATAGTGTAATAGAAATACTATGTGCCCTTAAATATTTATATGTACTAAGAGTGTACGGAGCTTATCAATTTGTTACGTGATTATGTTAGTGAGATATAGCAGAAAGTGGATACATATTTCCATATATAGCAAATACCCGAGTTATTCAATAAATAGAACTTTCCGACATTCCACGTGCGCGAGGATACTAAATCACAAGCACACGTCCTCAGAAGACAATAAAATTCCATCGGCATTCTGTGTCGAATATCGACGACACCGAAGTTATAATAACAACAGAACAGATAATGCCGACAGCTGAAGATAATGGATAACGCACGGCCTGCTTCACTAGATATGCCGTGTCTGTTTAAACACCATTTCACGGAATTGTACAAATGTGCAATCCAAGCTAGTTTTGCTGGGCGATGTGTCGTTATTTGCCTTAGCTTTTAAAGCTGTGAGTACCTCTCTCTATATGCCCAATGTTTATTATTTTTGAAACGAAACCTGCTCTTTTGTTATAACTTGTAAAAATCACTTCAACTAAAAATGTAACAAATGCAGGCATATCGTTGTACAATTCAATGACTTCACGCCAAACGTCAAAAGGCATCAGTATCCATTATCGCCAGAATCTCTTAATCACATCTATTAAAGTTATTTAATTAGATGTAATTAAGTACACACCAAAAAAATTCTTGCATTCAAGATATAAAAGTTGACATAAGTAGCAACTAAATATTACCAATCGTTAATAAGTATAATAATTTGATAATAACTAGTAGGTTTTTATATTAAGTGTATATTAATTTAAGTTAAAAGAAAGTCCGTACTTAACACATCTTTGGACGTTATGAATCAATGCATAAAATAAAGTATTAATTTTTCATAACGTAAGTACGCATTATATGTTGTTTTCACGGGCATAAGTACCTGGTGTATATTTAAAAAACTATAGCATCAAGAATCATCGCTATAGGTTTCTTACAGCCTTTTCATAGGTTTCCCAAAATTCTGTTTGTACATAATTTTAGGTTCAGTAGTATCGGAAATATAGGATGAGTATTAAGTACATACTTTTAAATATTTTTCAGTATATATTTGAAGATACAATACATAGATTGATGAAAAATTTGTGACTTTAATATTTTTAACTCCCTCCTAACAATCTGTTTCAAACCATAACCCATATATATATATATATATATGTGTGTGTGTGTGTGAGTGTGTGTGAATATATAGATATATATATATATATATATACATATATATAATTTTGTTTTTTCGCTATTTACTTTTTCCTCCTTTGCGTTCCCAGATAAATATTTTTAACCGGCTACAAAAAAATAGAGTATATAAAATCGACCCGTATACAAGTTTATTATTAATAGTATTACTTACTACCTTACTTAAAACTAATTAGAGGAAATGAAACCAAATTATAAGAAGTAATAAATATTGTAATATGCACAAACTCAATGCAAAATCCAAATCAAAAGTAGGTACTAACCTAAACATTTACGTTAAGATTTATTTTTGAAGTTGGTGAAATCCAAGGCACATCAAACGTACATACCACAAGAAAACAAAAAACTTGTCTGTGGAATCATTAAAGTGCAGCCATTATTTTCAAGAACTCCATGGGATAAGAGATATGCAATATTATAGAAATTTTATTATAAATAGGATATTCCCTATAATAACCAAATGTTTTTAGACCGACAGATGTTTAGTTTTAAAATTAGGCACATACTTCATCATAAACTCTTTGTTCTTTGTTTATTTTCGGTAACCTGTGTACGCACTTAAAATATTCCGTGAACTGCAATTTTTGACAAATTTTCCTGATTATTATTGAAGTGAAACTTCTTTCATATTGATAGATGAAGCGCTGAGGGATAACGGAACGGATATAAAAAGATAACGGGTACATTGCGTTTTTGCATAATAAAAATCGAAGAAACACTTAAACAATATAAATAATACCAGATAACTTTGTTTATTTTTTTGGGTATGTTGTCCCCATAAAATTCTATTCAAATACACTATATAACGCTCCATTTCGTAGCTTATTGTCGTAGACAATTTTTAACAAAGTCTCGATTGTCCTTTCCTATGTCACTAATACTAAGTAATGTAAAATCGTATAAAATTAAACGCTTTATGTTAATTTTTCATCATTGTTGAAAAAGTTTGAATTTGAATATACATTCTCAAAAACATGTTATTTGTGACGTATTTAATAATAATATTAGTGATATTGTGTGTGTGTGTATATTTATATATATATATATATATATATATATATATATATATATATATATATATATATATATACATATATATATATATATATATATACATATATATATATATATATATATATATATATATATATATATATATTTATATTTATATAAAGACATAGAATTACATTAAAAAACCCTAATTGAAGAATAAAAATACGAGTTACGGTAAACGATTTTCTATCGTTATAGCGCTGAATGTTTTCCTTGTTTATTCACTATTTAGGGTTCCGTAGACAAACTAGGAACCCTTACAATTTTATCGTGTATATCTCTCTGTCTGTCTATCCGTGCAATAAATCTGAAATTTGGCATACTTTTGCATATTTATAAGTCCTATAATGTTATGAAATAAAATGTTAAAAAAGTTTTAGAGTAATTGTCCCACAAATAAGGTGTGAGAGATTATTTTTGGACACCCCACTGTGAATGTTATCATGGAACAGATCTTTCAAAAGTGTTGGAAGTGTGCCACAAACTTTTTTTGGCACAAGTATCTGTTCACAAAATGTTAAGTTTTGATAGGGTAACTTTTATTGGTGGTTAATGATCAGGTTACTTATCTTCAAACCCTACAAGCTACACTCCTATTTTTGAATATCTGACAAATATTTGCAATAATAGTATGTATAAACAAAATAGAAAGAAAAATTACAGCAGCTAAATAGATACTATTAGGTTACTGGTAATAGCGTTTCTAGTAATGAACTATTGAAAATTAGTTTGCTCTGTAAAAAGTCCATATAATCGTTTCTTATTTTAAAATATATACTTATTATGTCCATGAAAGATATATATGATTATATATATTTATATGTTTCCCTATATATAGATAATATTATGTAAATTATGCAACATGTTTTACTCCTGTGAAAGATATAGTGGACAATGTGGAATATACTATGAAAAATTAATGGTTGTAAATAGTTGAAAAGAAATAACTATGGACACTTAAATGTTTACAAGTGTCTTCATGTGTATACATTTTCCATAATGCTAATTCTACTCGTGTTTTTTTTGTTGTTCAGAATGAATAATTCTTCATATTCCATGAGTATTTAAGCCATAAAACCATATAATTTCTGAAATAAATTTTCAAAAATTACTTCATTATTTTAACAATTAAGCTATTTTGATTTTAGTATCCCATTTTATTCCATACTCTTATGTGCATATTTTCAGAGTATCGATTATTTCATAAAACACATATCCGTATAAACATCCAATTGCGATTCCCAGTAATTTCTTAATTCGGATCCGTATTTCAAATTTTGGGTTTACAATATTAAAATTACGAATCTAACATATTTCTATGGTTTACGACTCAATCACTCTGTTTAATTTAGCTACTATCTGCACTGGCAATGTTCGGGGAGACGTTCTACGTGAATATGTAATCAATTTATTTGGGTACTTCTACTTGGGAGTATGAATAAGTAGGTACCTATTTTGAGTTTATTATTTTTTATGTTTTACAACTGAGAAATGAAAGATACTATTTTGAGTTAATTATTTTTTATAGTAGCTATTTTTTGAAGTCGGTTTTTTAAAAAATGTTTTATTTTACAACTTTAATTGATTAATAGTATTGATCGTCTCATTTTACCTAATCAATTGTTTTCTTAAAATATTCTATAAAAATTAAAAGTTGCCGGAAAATCCTGGTATATAGATGATTTCCTCTTTGTCTAAAGTTGATTGTCAACAATACATGGAAGCGAGACAATAGCTGAAACTGTGAATGATTAGCTGTTAACAGTTGAGGAATTTTGTTCTCTATATCTGAACTCAAACATCAGATCTTGCAAAATAATAACTACCAGTATCAAATATCTTGAATCACGGCTGATTTACTACAATCCATTAAGAAGTTCAATTTTTCATACCCAGAGCTCATCATCAGACTCTGACCTGATGGAAAGTATAGTTATTTTGCTAACAACTACCGGTACCAAATATCTTGAATAACGGTTGAGAAGTTCTATTGTTTATTTCCTCATTGTGAAATCATTACCATATTTACCACCACCAGAATCATGTAGAACTACCTTGACAGTATACTCTTTCAAGCAAAAGATAATAACGTAAATTGGCTCAGACATCTCGATGAAATCGATATATAAATATAAATATAAATATAAATATAAATATAAATATAAATATAAATATAAATATAAATATAAATATAAATATAAATATAAATATAAATATAAATATAAATATAAATATAAATATAAATATAAATATAAATATAAACATAAATATAAATATAAATATAAATATAAATATAAATATAAATATAAATATAAATATAAATATATATATATATATATATATATATATATATATATATATATAACCAAAAAAATAGAGTGGAATACATAACCTCCTCCTCCATTATAATTTTAGAAACAACACGTCCACGGCGCGTCCTCTTTAGATAATAATAAAAAACAAAATTGATCCATTGACAAAACATATTCGGAAAAATCTCATTAAACCTTTAATAAAATTACAATACAGAGGAAATATTATGAATCCATGAAAGATTTTAGAAAGCAAAAAAGTCACGTCTAAAGTTAACGTGTTACTACCGTTTCACACTCCGCCATGTAACCAGGAACAAAAATATAATTTTTTTTCCTGGCAACATTCATTATAAATCCCATTACTCTGCTGGTTTAATTGAATTCCCTAACAAAAGTAAATGGTTACGTAAATAGCAACATTATAATATATCTAGCGCCGAAGTCAGCGTAGGAAAAAAATGTTTTCCGTTTGTATTTACTGGTTGACACAAAGGATTCAGGTCATAGGGCAATCCAATAAGTCTTAAGACAAATGGAGACGCTGGAAGCGAAAACAGAAATAGGGTATTATTGTTATTATTTACAAATACTTTAACAAAATATGGCCTGTTTAAACAGAAAGATTTGGCGAAGGAATGAAATAACTTTTTGAGGCGAAGGTAATTTTGATATTTTTAACTGTAAGTTGCTGTATGTGAGTATAGTTGCTGTGACGTCTGAAACATTTTTCTCAAAACTTCAGAAAATAATCAAGGTTAAGTATTTTTTATTTGTACCATTTTTTAGTTTTGTAGACCTAATGAAGAAGTAACAATCTATTAGTCAAACAAAAAAGAGACACAGATAGATTATTTCGAATCATCCTCTTAAATTATGATTACATTAATTTCTATGGAATGTTGATTAAACTTGTTGAAAATTAACAAATTTGCATGATCACCCTTATGCATATACTAAAGTCACCACCTAAAATATCTGCTAAATAATACCTAAATAAATTGCTTTGAATCGTAATCTTATTCAATCATATCAATTAGTGTGATAATTTATTAAATTTTATCAGAAACTACAAGAGCATTAACTAAAATTATATATGATATGACAACATATACGGCAAATATTTACTAATAAGTATGATACTGAAGAAGTTAAATTGGAGAATCTCTAGATAAGAGCAAAAAAGAGATTGAAGAATCTGTAGATAAGAACAATTTATACTAAAGAGGAAATTGATCGACCGATAATAAATAGAGGCACATTACGGTTTTTTTTACTTAACGCCAATCATATTTATCGATAGTCAACTTAGAACTTAGAACAAATACCCACACAACATTTTTAAATTCAAATTAAATTTTGAATTACAAAGTTAATGAATTAGAAAAAACTTAAATTTTCTACTACCCCCTCTAATGTTTGTTCTTCTCTAACACTTTATTGGGCACAGACATCAATGGTTTATGAAAAATATTTCAATTTGAAAATTCCATTGGTAAAAAATCACAAAATGACTTCTAAACACAAACTTTGATCTAGAAATAAGTCACTTTAATACTGTATACTTGACGAGTATTGAACAAATAAATTTGAAGGCTGTTTAAGAATGAGACTTATTTTATATATTAAATTTTAATTTATCTCGATCAAATCCATATAATCAAAGCATACTCCGTCTCTGTGATATAATTGAAATATATAAGACAAATTTCGATAGACAATCGTAAAATTTGCAGACTGAGATAAATAATTGAAAATCAAATTGATAAACAGACTTCTTCAATTTCTCATATAACTTTAAAAGTCACAATCAAATAGATGTCGAAATTATAATTTAAGTCAATGAGACGTAATTACGTCGCGACTGTCTCTAACGAATGTCCCGACTGAAATCGAGACGATTGACGTACCCTTGTCGTCCTTCTATATTTCATACCGCCATCTTTACATATGTATGTATAGTTTATTATATATATTGTATGTTTCCATTTGAGAAGAAATAAAGCAACACATAATTACAAACGACAAACGATTTATTAATGAAAACATTCAAGGGTGAGTTTTCGTAATTTTACGACGAATATAACGAAATTGTCGTTCATAAAAATTGAGTTGATTTTTGACGCACATCTTTATTCAATTGTCAGATGTAAACGTGTAATATTTCAAATCTAATAAATTTTTATCAGTGTTTTTTTGAACGGAACATGAATATGATAATGAAATATAAAATGAAGAGAAAATAAACCAAACCATATTTTTGATATAAATGATGGAAAAGATAAACCAAAGCATATTTTGGTCGACATGAAATGGTTCTGGTGTCATATGTATATTATTAGTATAAATATCATAGCATCTGTTACTCTTTAAGTGTGTCTTAAAATAAGCTCCTAGATTATTTATAATCAATCTATACAACGTATAAATGTCACATATCTATAGAATTAAAAAAATAAAATAATACTGTAAAAACCAAAAAATTAAATTTTAGCCAAAGTAGATTGCTTATAAAACTTAAATAAGTTCTCAGCCTTACGCACAGCGCGTTACATGATAGGTTTAAGCTACTTTTGATATCTGTCTAACTGAAGACCTATTAGATATTCCAGCATTTAACAAAATGCCTACTTCAAAAATTAAAAAAATTTTAAGTACTGTGAAAATGTAGATACGTACCTTTTACATTTTAACTTCATTCTACAAAAATTCCACATAAAAAGGACTTAGAACTTTATAGTTTTCATTTAACCCCTTTTTGAAGTAAAACTTCTTTACGCACGCTTGACTTGGAGAGTAAGCTGGTGAATGCGTGACGAGAGCTATACGAAAAGTGTGATCGGGCGAGGCGAACGGAAGTTGAGAGGGAGATATAAGTTAGAGAAGACAAAAAGAGAGAGAGTTACGTTTCGTATATTACTGTAGGGACAAGAGAGAGTGGTGCCAGCACACATTTTCGTTCTCTCTTTCTCTCATAGTCAGTTATGTTTCGTATATCTAAGAGACAGTGCAAGCCTATTGTCTGTATAACACTGTAGGAGCAAGAGAGAGCAGTGCGCGCGCACATTTTCTTTCTCTCTTCCTCTCATAGCCAGTGCATGAAATATGTATATATGCGAGTTTGATAGCGCTTACACGAACGGTGATTTTTTTATTATTTTGTAATTTCATTTCGTTCTTGAATAATTTTATAAATTATTATTTTGTTCAATACATTAAATATTCCACGTTTAAAGTAAACAAAATTGTAAATTCATTTTAAGGTCATATTTTGTGAATTTGAAATTTTACTTCAATCGTGTGGTTTAAAGCACACTCGTTTTTTTTATTTAAATAATAAGAAAATTAAACAGAGCTTGCTCCATTTTTTCCATTCATATTTTCAACGAGACTTAATTATCACTCTTACGCAACCCTAAATTACCTACTGCAATGACACCACAAAAGGTATGTAAGATAAATATTACTTAATATAGGATAAGGCGTTTTAAATAAGAAATAAGAAGGAGACCTGGATTAATAAGGGATGGTAAATGTAACAGCTATGCACATTTTCCGTTATGGTAAGCCTTCATTTTCCACAGTTCGTTTGAATACACAGTACGAGTGCTCTACACCTACGGACACGTATATGTACATGTTTTTACAATAAGAGGAATTTGATTAATATTTCACTAATTTCTTTTAAATATTATTTACATATGTGTAGTGATATGTTTCATACGGCTTTATTTACAAACTATAATTAAGAGCGCCACAATCACGTTTGCAATATATTTGTTTTATTACATCTAATAGCCAAAAACTACTAGGCAGAAGTAAGTGGTACTGATTAGGTTATTTATCCCCACAATTAATTTATATCTATGGTTCAAAAATATGTATAAATATATGTACGTATTACATATATCCTCAAGCCATTGATGGAAATTAGAAATACAACGTGGTTATGAGACGACAGCCCAGTTTACTCTGGGAGTATAGCGCTTTTTTGGGACATAACTGGATGCTTTTAAACATCTTTGTTTTTAATAGTATTGTCAGATATGAATGTGGTCGGTAAATGAAATATATTCTTTATAGTTTTCAAATTTCGCAACATAAAAACAAAGAGACAAGGATTTTACTTTCTCTTATATGTTTCCCACATTTTTGTAAAATAATTTTTAATGTGAAGTAATGGATAATTGGAACAATTGCTTACAAAATAGACAAAAAATTATATTCAAATATTATTGAAACAATCAGTTAATTAATGAGAAAATAGAATTTGTGATTTTGTCAAAATATTTTATTAGTAAATGAACATCTAATGAAATATGTTTTATAAAATTCAAGTAAGCTATGGCTTTTTTTGAGACAAAAATAATTATTGATTGAAATTAATATTTTTACTGCCGTGATACTGTCTAGCGTTTTATAATTGTGTTTCTCTTATTGTTGATTAATGAACTATATAAATGAAAGAGGAAGCATGTGAATTCATATGGCCCATTTGATAGACATAATATTAATGAAATTTATTTATGACATTGCATTGTAATCTTTATAAACTTATCTGCCTAAATATCAACTTCCAAGGTTTCACGTTAAATTAGATCAAAAATTGATGATCATATTGATATTTGGAAAATAATAAATGTGATCCACCGTATCAGACCACAATATCTAACTAGATAGAAAATATATTATTTCTAATAATATGTAGAAAAGGACATAATACTAGTTTTGATTATCACTGTAGTAACAGATTGATTCAAAGCTCCTAGAAGTGATGTGAATAGATGAATATCTCTGGATCAAATTACCTCTATATAAAATGAAATCAAACATTTATTTTGATTTATTAGCTTTTTTTAATCTGACAATGTTTTGAAAGATCACTGACAGCTAATTAATTACCTACGAATTACGTAAATCAGGAACTATTTTAATTTAACAAAATATTGGAATAAGTATATACAAACAGATTCCAATAGCTTAAAATTGATAGAATTAGATCTTCAAAAATTTAATTGAACATTTCGCGGAGCGAATCACAACAAAAACAAAGTTTATTTTTTGAACATGTACGATAAAAAATAATGGCATCACAAACTTTTTAGTCAACTGTGTATAATTTCATTTTATATCCTTTATCAGTAAGCACTAGAAATAAAATAGTCTTAATCAATAACCCTCCCACTTCTATTAAGTCAGACGACACGGCGTTCGTGCGGCTTTCTTTCTTCCCTGCACAGCTTGTTCTCTTCCAGTTGCTTAATTTGAATTGCCATGAGCTGTTCTTCTATTCGCCACTGTATAATGTTTTACATATATAAATTCTCCAAATATCTCAAAATTATCAAATTTTTACACTAACTTCTGCGAAGTTTTCACACATTTGTCACAGCTACTAGTATTGAAACTTTTCGAAAGTATTAAAACAGTCTATTTTGCACAAAATTAACTTTATTTTCTTAATATCAGTTGACAATTTCACTATGTCCCCTTAATACCGTTAAAAACCTAACAGTAGCAGCTAATATCCGGAATCAAGCGATCAAGAGAGGGAGTGATTAAGCATCATGATCTTGATATTTTACATCCTTAACAGTCTAATCGCATGGAGTACGCCCTGTTCATTCTTATGAGCAACTCTACTGCGGTTGTTTACACAAATATGTTACAAGTTGTTATGATTCATAACATTTTCAGGTATTGAAAGATATTCCAAGAACTTACTGTGAATAACGAAATAATACTTGATATTTCAAATGTTTTGATACAAGATGAGAATAATATAAATTACTAATTTATAATATATACTTCTGAAGCTTAATCGTTTAAAAAATATATGTCAAAAAACAAAGCAATATAATAATATAAACATCTGTAACATATAAGCAAATATTACTTACTTTCGTTACGCTCCACCATATCTTTTTAAATCATTTATGTCAAAACCGAAAATAGGGTTGAACCTTTCCTATATTTTCAAATATTTATTATAATTTTACACGGCAATACGTATAAATATTCCAGATTAAATCTTACATTCATTCTTTTCAACAAATAATTAAAAGTAATACATTGATATGTATACACATATATACATATATATATATATATATATATATATATCTATATATATATATATATATCTATATATATATATATATATATATATATATATATATATATATACGTATATATATTTGACGTTTTTAATTCTAAAAATGTTAAATATACTCTCTTGACGTATTTAATATAATGTCTTTCGCTTCTATCGAGCACGACTTTCACATCAAGCACTTTTCTTAATATTATTATTAAGGCATGGATTAAATAACGTAATTATAATATAATAAAGAAATATTTCTGTAATAACAACCTCTTTTGTCTATATCCTGTCCCGAATACTCGCTTTAATGAAAGCAACTCTGCACGAAGCACAACCGAGTCAGTTCACACACGCGTTTAATTGAATATTCCTTACTAATTAAATTCTGTTTGATAACATAAGTGACTTCAGCCGAGACCTCTAATGTAACAACAATATTATAACAGCTCAAGAGCGTAACGGTGTCAGACGTCCCTATTGTTATTAAATAATGAGCCCTTTTAGGTCGGATCGGCTGATTAGTTTACGGTAAAGATGGTTGTATGACGCCTTTGTTGAAAAACACGTCTGTTAGAATATCGTGTGAGGCTTCGTTAGTTATATGCCGTACTGTAATACGCTCTTACTATTTTTGGTAGTTTTCTTTTCTTATTTGGAAGTATTTCTAAAATATATACGTACGATTGAGTGTGTATACACACACTCAATCATTAAAGTTAGGAAATTTTAACTAATAACGTAAAAAAAACTAAAACAGAATTTTCGTGTTCGCAGATATTATACGATTAAGTGTCAGAAGTACATATTGTAAATTAATAATTAATTTCATTCTCATTCTTTAAAACATTTGAAATAAAAAGATTTTTTTTTCTATTATGTAGGATAATTTTTATTCACCGACCTTAGCATATTTCTCTATCGAATGTTGACAATTTATATGCACTTGAAATCATATATTTTTTTTATTACTACTATAAGACTTGATATTTTGTTATATTATTAAATAAAAACCTGACCTATAAAAATACGTATTCGACGATAAAATAAATTCTGCACGACATTAATTGACAAAAAAATAAAAAAGAATCGATCGTCTGCTAAGTATTTTTTTAGTGACAGTCTGAAACATAAAATATAATAGATCAATTCAAGTAAGTGTAACGTAAATGGCGACATATGTTCATTAGTTAACATATGTGCAATAAAACACCTACATTAATTTTTACTTTCCCTATGAAGAGACCAAATCAATTTCATGAGATATATTTTAACTTTTTATGCTCTTATATACATTTTAAAGGATCTTAAACTGCATTATGTTATATTTAGTAATTTCTTGCTGATTATGGGAATAAACTCATAACTGGTACTTAAACATTTTGAACTGTGGTTCAATTACGTTTCGAAATGGACTTAATATTATTGAATTAAATAAATGCAACCCGTCTTTGAAGGAAATTTCAGAATTGTATTAATAAAATGTATACCTAATTTTAAAATAGAATTTCATATTGGGTAAAGTTTTTAACGGTTTTTCAAAAATTTCTTCTGATGCCAAACAACACATTTATTCAGAATTTGCTGAAAAAAACAAACGTTTAGGAGCATGTGTCAAAACGCTAAATATCATTGTTGCAGATAATTTCATTTTATACGAACTCAAATATCTTCCAAATTCTGAAACGGAACAAACCTATACTTATATCATCTAGAATTACTTCAACAAGTTCCATAACGACGACTGCCATCGAACGCACCCAAGGGCGTTCGATGGCAGTCCCAGCGTTCCCAAGGGCTTCCCTTTGCTTAATTGGATATAATTAAAGTGGATTGCCCAGTTCAAATAGTAAACGAAGGATAGTATTTGAGACATTTGCTATTATTACAATGAATAATAACAGCGTACCGTTACACATCAATCGTTATAAGGTCTAAAGTTTAATTTGTTAGGCGATATTCTCTGAAATTGAATATAAAAAAATTTCACTTTCAATTAGGAATAAAAAAAATTTCATGTTCGTATGGATACGTGTGTACACTACATTTAAATATGCATATGTTTTGGATTTTAACTTTTAAAATGAATAATATTATTTTTCATATCTATACGTATAATAAATTTTTACGTAAATAATAACGGAGTGAAAGTTACGTCGATTTAACGTATATAACGATAATAAAAGCCAGAAAAACTTTTTTAGAATTGTTGTTTGTTTGGCTCTATATAAACTTGAGCAGGTATCACATAACATTTGCTGGATGGATTTTGGTGATATTTAGTAAGTATAATTTGAATAAGTTTAGTATAATTTGAAAAGGTAAACAGTACATATCCAGGATCAACATATAAGAGAAAAAAGAAATCATTTTTGTATCTTAATTAGACGGGATCGAAACCGTACGTACAGCTAGCAATAAATAAACTCGGTATGGTAGTAATATAAGGGGTAGTAATAGCCGTAACATTGTTATATCACGATCAGAATGTCACATTAAATTCGACGTTTTATGCAGCGTCAAATATATTTCTAACTCCAGTAAAATTTGCACAAAGTACTGGCAAAAAACAAGTGAAACGTGTGGAAAACTTACGTTAATCACTTTTCTCAAAGTGATTAACGTAAGTTTTACTTTGGAGAATACTTCACTCAAAAAACAATTAATTGCGTTAATCTATATTGATTTTTTTTGTAAAGGAGTATTATTTAATATTCTATTTATTCCCCACGAATTATTCTCAGAGATACCAGGCAATTTGTTAATATATATATATATATAAATATATATATATATATATATATATATATATATATACATATATATATATATATATATATATATATATATATATATATATGTGTATATATATATATATATATATATATATATATATATATATATATCGATCTCTAAAAAGTATTACAGATTGAGTATCAATAAGCTATTATAATTAATTCAACAGGAACAAATAGGTTATAATGAAAAATATCCACAATTTGAATTGAAATATATTTGGATTGTCAATTACCGCCTTGTGTAGTAAGTTTAATCTTTGTTATAGCTTTTTCCTTATAAATATCGATAGCACACAACAATTTATATAATTTTTTCTCATAATTTACATAACAAAGTACAATCATTGTCTATGAACTAATACAATATGAGACAAATTTTGAGCAAATTTCAGAAAAATCTACCAAGTCTCGCGTAAATCAGCTCGCCATATTTAGTGTTCTTCGTTAAATCACTGATTATGGGCTATCGCACTACCGTTTATAAAAACAAAAATTGGTAACTACTTTATAGAGTTTATAGATACAAAAACAAACTAAATATTGCATACTCCTACACTCGATGAAGATACGGAAATTGTCTTAGGTACATTGAACTTTGAATAAATATATAAATATATTAAAGTTATATATAGTTTTATATATTCATATTTAGAGGTTAATTGCAGTTATGTAAAGTAGGATGAAATGCAAAATAAATCTCAAAACTCAAATAATTATAAAAGTCTCAATTTTTTGATGTCTTCAGAGACATAAATAAAAATATACCTAACGATGTACATTAACCGTCACTTAACCTATGTATACCATTACTTAACCTGTAGTTTACACCTTTTGTTTAATTTACTCGTACCTTTGTTAGTTTACATTTTAATATTTTAGTTTGAAAATAGAGTGAAAATTATTAACTGAATATTCAACACTTATTCCTTTAGAATGATACTTTCAAGCTTTTTTTATACAAATCAGTCACATTCGTAGAAATATAAGTGTGCCATCACTTTCGTAGTGAACAGTGCACATAACATTGGGTCAATTCCGATTTATAGCTTTTGATGTATAGACATTAACAAAAGTGAAAAAAATAACTATTTTTAAAGGGGAACAAAATTTAATTTTGTAGTTGATATTTATTTGAAATTTTGGAACATATACTGTTTTTGTTTGTTCTTCAGACATGAATCGCGGTTTGTTGTTATTAAAGCCTAGGGATATAAGTAATAGGAGTCAAGGCGTCACAATTCGGGTAATATTTAATATCACGACTGACTGAATCAATCATATGCATATAAAGAATTGAACAAGTGGAATTGAAGGGTAAATGTCTCGTTTTTTGCAACTTTTCATTAGGGGTTCGTAACTCAAAAACATAAAGACAGAACTTTATTGGGTCACACCTGCATCGTCCGTCTATCTGTCATAGCTATTTTCTAAAAGGCTTTTTAAAGCAGAAAGATGAAATTTAGTGTAACAACGAAGTATATTGAATCACATATTTAGCAATAATAATAAACCTAAAAAAATATTTCGCGGAAAATTTAATAGAGAGCAAGTCTAATATAAAAAAAAAGTTTACGGTCAAGCAGAGTAACAATTGTAAGAGCGTTTTCCAAGGATTCCGAAACTATCTTATCAAACATTTCAATAAACTAAACTAAAATTTCACAATGTTTTTCTTAATTTTACATAATATTGTTCTAGAAATATTACTATGAATACCTACGAAATATATATTTACTCTAGGGAAGGTGACATTTTTGTGGACAAATACTGAAAAGCTAACCTAAAGTTTACCATAAAACTTGCAGTGATGATTCTTTATCAAATAATTTGGAGACATCCACCATTTTATTATGTCTATGAAATATATACAAGGCAACAAATTTATCTACGTCACTAAAATAATGTTAATAGATAAAAATGTAACAATTTAATGTGTATATCATGTACCTCTCAAGGTCAAAAATCCTAGTAATACGTGCTCTTTTGTATTTAGTATATTTCGTTCATTTATATGTCATTGAAAATAATTTTGTCACCCAGATAGTTGCCACTATTCGTGACATCGACTCGAATAATATTTCTTTTTCAAACAGCTTCTTTAGAAGTCAAGTTATTATGAACGTACTTTCGTTTGTTATGTTTATGAACTAACTTTCGTTTAAAATACGACAAAAGAATACTTGAATAGCGAAATTTGAGACAGATTTTATTGGTGCTTACAATGTATTGAGCGAGCGAATTCAACCTTATCGCGCTGTGTGCAATTTTCTCCGACCTTCAATTTATTTGTTATAACAATAGATAATGCGTGCGACTACAATGAAATTATTCTTCTATATTATGTAAGTGGCTCAAAACATACGGAAAAGTGGAAGGAAGTTGACACAGATTCGTTATTATATTTTATATAATACAGAAGGAAAGTGATTATTTGGCGTATTCAAACATGAAATGGACTAAGCAAAAATATATCTCTGATTTACCATAAAAATGTGCACAATTTTACCAAACATCTGATTATCGGTAAAAAAGAGAATTTTTAATATCTTATCAATTTTAATATCTTGTAATAAATAACTAGCATAAATCTTTTTTAAATATCAGTTTAATTTGACATTTCTGTTTACATTGTATTTACGCATAAAGAAATGTAAAACTATATCAAGTTAGTAAAATATTATTATTATATTAATTCTTCTATTAAAATTTGGATTCTTTTAATTGTTATGTTACGCCTATAGCAATATATTACCATCACTTGTACTCACATGTGGTTTAACTAGATTTTGTAAACAAAACATTATTATTTTTGAAACTTATATTTTGAAAAAAAAAGTGAAATCTTGGACGTGAAGCGGTAAGATGATTTTCCACCCCATCATTTTCAAACACACAAAAAATTGCCGCAATTCACTTTACGTGTTTTTTACGAAAATTGTTTATTTAATATTAAATTGTATTGTAATATATGTTAAGTTACGTCCCTTACAGGAAAAAACCATTATGATAAAACAAACATTTAGAAAGTGGATCAAAAATATATTTATTTTTTGTATATTTTATTGTACACACGTATTTTTTAATTTACTTTTTAAAACGATTTATTTGGGAAAAGACGGTTATGATGAATTTAATTTTTTGCTTTTTCAAGATCAATAATGAATTTCTACAAAATTAACGCCAAATATATTCGATATATTTATTTGTCAAGTAGTCTTCAAAAAGCACTTTCATTTTCAATAAATAATTTTGTCGGTATTTATTACGAAATATTAACTAACAACTTAAGGTAGAAAACCAAATTTTTAATTCGAATGTTACCGAAGAGCCAAATGCCAATGTTACTTGGCGAGTTTCTAAACATGTTTTTAATGAAATATCGCGCTTATTTACACAACGTATGACATCTTTTTTATCTGCTTATCAAAAGCTTTAATGTGATATCGTCTTTAGGCCCTTTCAAATATTTATTTTAAACTTCCGACAAAATGGCGACTCTCAGCTGCCATATTCCATGGATCGTGACGTCACCTAAAGATTCCCTCAATGTAAAAATGATTCTAGTAAGACTTCATTTGTCCAAATCAGATTATCCGTTCCAACTCTGTGGTAACATTTGGTCACACCAACGTACATACATACATCGACAGATTAATATACTACGTTGTATTAATCTGTCGATGTATGTATGCATTGCCTTGGTGCGCAGTCACAATTTCTTTTATTATCGGTATTCTTTGGTCCTTTTTTCGGGATCCATAAATATACACCTTTATGGGATCACTTATCTACCTTTCTCTTAGGAAGACGGGGAGGTATAAGTCTAAGGTCCCTTCAAACTATAAAAAAATCCATCTTCTAAGTCAACGCAACCAAAAAATACGGTTATTTATGCCGCATATTTTGACACTCACACATACATAAATCCAAACCTATAGGGTATTTCCCACTGAATTAGAAGCATGACATTTGGCAATTAAAGTGTCACAGCACAAGTAAAGAAAAAAATCTGAAAGTCGTTTATTTGCAATTGTGTCACATAAAAAAAGGTCAAAAGTCAAGGACACAGTAAAGAATATATTTTCGTTTTAAAAAATTAAAATTTTGTAAATATCTTAATAAGAATATTGTGCACAATTAAATGAAACGAATGCAGAATTATATCTGTATAATCAATTTTAGGGTTAGGGTGCTGCTCTAGCGGGAACTTTAATGTAAAATTTATGCGTATTCTGAATACTTCATCCCCCAAGATCAGCTTGAAATATTCCCATTATATGTGTGCATGCGCGCGTTCGTGTGTATGCATGTATGTGTGAGTATGTAGGCTTGTTATGTTGCATGAGTGTACCTGTCTGTGCATGGGTATGCTTATACTTGCGCGTATACGTTTTTGCGCACACATACGTACGTGCGTGCGTGCACGCGAGCTGATGCACGTGCATATGGGCGTGTATGCATTCATGTGTATGTGTGTGTAGGATCATTCGATTTACATGCATATGACATTACATCATTATTCTATTCTCTTTTGATAATTTCCTACTTATCAAAAGGGAATAGAATAATGATCGCCAAATGAAATAGGTTGTTTAGAAATAACATATTTCCATTCAATTAAAGGAAATTTTCAAAAAAAAATGTATTAAAAATAAGTATGGTACGAACGAGGCGTCCAAGGATTCTATTAAATAATCTGAGAAATGTAAAAAAAGAAACACCGAGTTATATAGACTGACAGACGATAATTCTGTTCATTATGTAACATGAGAAGACACTTAGTTATTTTAAAGTTTTATTAATTTTGTCTCTTACTTATATTCGCTTTAAACTTCATCATATACTGCACCAACTAAATAATTATTTTCCCCTCATATCTGAGGTATATATATATATATATATATATATATATATATATATTTATGTATATATATATATATATATATATATATATATATATATATTTATATATATATATATATATATATATATATATATATATATATATATTATATACGAGTACATTTTGTCACATAATATTCGCGTTATATGTAATAAACTAAACTAAATATCAAAACTTTTAAATATTTTATGCTTGCTTTTAGCTGAATTGGTTCTGCAAACATGATCAAAAACAATAAGACAGTACAATAAAAATGGAACAAAAATAATCAGACTTTACGATACAAACTCATATAAGCGCAATGGAGTTTTACGACATTTATCTTTGGAGTTTAGCTAAAGGTCATACTGCGAAAACTATTAAAAACTATGTTTAAATACCTAGTTCCCATTAAAGTTCTAACGAAACGTAATAAACTTAATTAAGAAAGACGAAATAAGGATAAAGACTCGGCTTAATGCAAAAGGTTAATTGAAATAAAAATATAAAGTGTGCTATAAATTTTTCACAAGGGATTTGTAGAGTTTAGACATTAATTGAGTTTTGAAAAGTTCAAGGGGTCTATATAGTATTTGAATATTTTTTTATGTCCAGTATTTTTGGTACTTCGCAACTTGTCATATATTTCTATTTTTATTTATTTAGGTTAGTGTGGTGATTGAACATTTTATTAGAGAAAAGCTTTTCCTGAGATTTTCAAAACAAAGTTTTAAAATTTATTATTTTCTTTGATTATGTATTAAAAGTTTCATTATAAAAGTTTCATTATAATTTTCTTATCTTTAGATATTTGCTTGCATGGGTTGGAAATAGAAATGAAGTATTTAGAACTTCATTTAAAGACTCACATTTTGAATAATTAAAGTCATATTTATACCGACACCTTTACTCAGTTTCTTATAAATGTGTAATCATAAGTAGTAATGTGACATTCTACTTAACTCTTATGTGTAGATAGTTGAATAATTTACAGTAAATAATAATTATATATAATATAATTAAGTTTCACTGCACTAAAATCTATGGCATGAGAATAAATGAACTCTTGTAAGTTCAAAACTCGAGCCTAATCGAAATGATTATCTTTAAATATCAACGCATTATAATGACTACCAAAAGTTGAAGGGACAATTATTGATCACAATAAACATAGCACGGTGCAGTGACTGGTCTGGATTAGAACGATTATACAAGCAAAATTGTTATTACTCTGAGCGACAATGTCTATTCCAGGTTATAATCAGTACCTCATGTCATATTCATAAATAGTAAGTACTAGTCAATATAAACTATGACTTTAGTCTGTTGTATTGTAAAATCATAAAAATTAACAATGCTAATACAATATTAAGGAGAAAAATTAAAAATGGTTATTAAAAACGGCATGAATAATACAAAATTATAGAAATAAATACGAAGATGCAGTTTGAGCCGTTACATTATGGTTTTGATTTAACTTTTATTGTTTCTTTTTCATTTTCTTTATTTGACTTTATGATTGCAATTTAATATTTTTAATTAGACATACCCTTTAGGGTTAACATTTTGTTTTGACACTCGTAGTATGAATTTATTTTTTGAAAATATACTATTTTTTATATTTTGGTTTATTTTTAAATTTTGGTTTGGTTAAAAATGTCTATGGACTTTTATTGGGTCTTGATTTTATCTAAAAAAGTTATTGATATATATTTTATTATAATTATGAAAAAAAATCTACATTTAGTAAGCGTCAAATTTAAAATGAAATTTCAACAAGTAGATTATATTACATTTCAATTTTGAAACTAGTTAAAATAAAACTTGACATGAACTTAAAATTTGAAAAGAACCGTGTCTTGATATGAGCCATATGAAGAGTAGTAATGAGTTACAGATTTTTGCAATATATCATTTGTTTGCAATATATAATTTATAAATATCTCATGGGAAACAAAATATATAGCACTAATATCCATTTATACGTTGATTTAGAAACTTCTATATATTATCTTCTTCGTAATAACAGTTCGCTCGATTTATTACATCGACTTCTAAAAACTATTATCATTTCTTTCAGTCAGAATCGAGAAAAAGGATATTTATTTGAGGGTGACCAAACGAAAATATCTCAATCTTTGAGTAAAATTACTCTATTTTTCTATTTCCTTCAATACTTTTTTTGACTATTTCAGAAATCCTAGTTTGTAGTATTCATAGAGCATCTGCAATGTCCGAAACCATATTACAAAAGAATTAATCGTGTATTGTAGCAAAATTTCTCGAGGCATACTTGTAAAAATTTTCCATATGAATGGCTGTAAATTCTCCAACAATACCTACCCCGATCTACTCCGTCTGGTATATACAGCGCTCCATGAAGCACCTACGAAAGTCATGAATTTTCATAAATTTGCTGCAATTATTTAGACCTGCTATGAAGAGATTGCTTTCTTTAAGCAGACAGAAGTGTCCAAAGAAATACCTTGAAATCTAATTACTAAAGAATTACAAAATTATTTAAACGAAAAATTATAATAACGCAATATCAATTAAACGGATTATTAGCTCGCATACTGGCTTAATACGCAGTTTGTGCCCATTATTAGCTCGTATACAATCATTCGAACACAATCAAGAATTTTTTGTCTTTTTTTATAAAACAGAATTGACATTATAATAAAACGTACATCGCCATTATAATATAAGAGAAAAATAATAAAGTATTGATTTTTGTGTTATTTATTCTTTACAATATAAAAAAAGGCAGACAATTTCATAACAGATTACGAGGCTAACAACCTCAGTGTTTTCTGCATGGATTATGGAAGAATCTAAAAAAATACAAGATGCAATCACTGGATCATCGGTGAAAGAAATAGATGAGTTTGGTCTATTGGTGCTGTCGATATTAGTGGATAATGGAACTATCGTGACCTCTTTATATTGTGACCTAACGAATTTGCGATTGACATGCTGTGATATCGTCGTTAAATTCAATCTACTCACAGTCTATTCAATCTACGCTATAACCATTGATTACATTCTTTTTTAAACAGAAATAATTTTTAATTTGGAATTATATATGAAATAACTCAAAGCTAAATTTAAAAAAGGGGAAAAATTATGATCCTGGTTGACAATTTACATTACTAATATGAATATCATTATATATAATAATAAATAATGATTTTGCTTAATGACAATGAAAATTTATCAAAACAGGATATATATTGAATAATAGAGTTAAATTGTTTGTGAAAATTAATGAAGCGTCTTTCAAATTATAATGATTCTTCTCTAAACGTCTATATAACATAAATATAGTTTGAATGATATGGTACAGAAAAAATTAAAAATTGTGGATCTATATGAATGAACGCATTAAGTGGAAAACTTCTTTTTTCGTACTCGAAGTTTCGTGCGCGAAGAGTTTCATACTCAGAGTGTTTATACTCAATCATTTTGCCTTCGATCCTTTGTAGGTGTAGTATGTGGGGTTAATAAACATGCAAAAAGAGTAACAAACGTATATCAGACACTCAACGTGATAACTACCGAAAAAATTATTTAAGAAAAATTTAAAAGTATATTCTGAAAATTAAGATTTGAACTTGTGTCTCCCAAAAATATGAGAAATTTGAGTGCATCCTCCTCCTACCCTCTTCGTATATGTAAACGAAGCAAAGCTGAACAATTCATACAATTACTATATTTAAAGCTTAACAATGACAAATAAGTTTTAATTTGATATTTCATATTATTTGGGGTAAATGAATTATTTTCATTTTTTGTACTCCTATGTGAAACATAGCCAAAAATAATAATATTTATAAATATAAGTACTATGTACTTTAGATGTTCATACTTTTGTATATATGCATCTAAATATATACACTTATACTGGTAATTTTATAATGGAAACGTATATCTTCTCTTTAGATAAATGTGTTTATTCGTTATATGGTGAATTTTGTATGAAATTTTAAAGCTTTTATAAAGTAGTTGAGCCTATTTATTAATGTATCACATCATGATATTAATATATCACATTTACTACGATATTATTTGGTATTAAAGTAGATCAAATGTAATCAGTTGAATGTGCACTTAATTGCTTTGGTTAATTCACGTGTCTACTTCAATAGGCAGTGCATCACTACTGTTAATGGTAATTTGTATTGTTTTTTTTAAATTTTCGTATTGAAAATTACCAACATACGATTATATTGCTTAGCAAGTTCACACACTTCTACAGATTGATCTCAAGCACACCAATACTAGATTGGTAAAAGTGCTCACAGGTCTCTTAAGTTCATCTGAATATGTTAATATTGCATATTCATGTGAATGATCCATGTACGTATAATGCGTCATACAAAAAGAAAATTCTTCTCGTAGTAACCAATTCCGCAATAGTTTATACAAATCCAAATACCGTTTTAACTTTAGGTTTATAGTGCATATGTGTATCTATTTATTTATTATTAATATTTGTACGCGGCTTTATCCGCGGAGATTTTCAATCTGGCAGAGTTTTTCCTCATTAATAATGTTTGCATGCTATAAATACAGTTGATGAGAGTTAAAGTTCTTAGCTTGAAATTTAAATAGCTGTTACAGTTTTTTTTCTCTATTAATCGGTTGTTTAGCTAAATGACTCAGTTTTCACTATATGTACAATTATAATAAAACAATTCAATTCTAAATCTTTTAGAACTGAGCAGTTCTGACTTAAGAATATTTGATCGGTAAAAAAAATTAGTAAACTGACTTTAATATGAAACCAAAACATTAAACACAGGAATTAATAGAGAGACAGAATGTCTATAAGGCAATATCTGACATAGATTCAGTTGCCTTTAATTGTGGATGATTCATTGAGATCTGCAAACAGAAGACTTTGTGTGCTGCTCTAGTAAACAAATAAGTTCTTCTCTCCCTATCCTTTCCTTTCAAACTGTAAACTGCTGTAGTATTGATGAATACTTGACTCAAGTGTTTGCATATAATATGATGATACTTCTAAGACACTTTTAAGGCAGGTACTCATATCGATATCTACGAGATTCAGAAGAAAACTTTACGTCACATTGAAAGTTATTTTGCTTGAGCATGTTTAATCTTATTCTGTGAAATTATTAATTTAAAATTCACTACACATATGGTAAAATATTCAGTCTACTTTCAGTACTGTTCAAGAATGCAATGAATCTTTAATAATATTTAAAGTTAAAAAATGTTTGCTAATCTAACCGTAAGCCTTCAAGAATCAAATAAAACAGCCCTAAATAAGGATTCATGATAACTGGTTACGAAATCAAAATTAGTTGTTCTATTTTAATTTCCCAAGAGCACGTCGTTAACGGAGAAACTGAATAATTCAAATGTTGGAAGCGGGCCCATTCCGTTATTGATTCCATCGTAGCACTGAATTTAAATGTACCGACAAACATTTTTACAAAAACTTGAATTGAAAATTTGTTTTCACTTCCGTTATTAATGTTAACAATCGGCATCGTTCAGGCTTTCTTAAAAACATATTTTCCGACCTAAGTGTGTAGAAGCGTGTCTCCGATTCATATTTTTATTCATTGTGTTTTTAAAAAATAAATAGAGTCAACGGGCTGTGCCGTAGTGTCAACAAAGAATTTGCTAAATAATTTGATTATTACCTTTCAGTAAGGTTATTTCATAGCAGAATAAAAGGTAACGTGTTTATTTTAACGGATATGAATAGTTTCTCATTTGGTAAGAAAAAATATAAAAATTGAAATTTTAATGTACCTTATTTCGAAAACATATTGGTTCGACTGTGTCTCTCTTTCTCTCTCTCTCCGTTTCTCAATAATCAAAGTAATCATACTTTGACTTATTTTTGAGCTGAGACAAAAATAATTTTTGAAACTTTGAGCATAAAACATTGTACTAATTTGTCAATTCCTGCTATATGGCAAGTCTAAACTCCACACTTATTGAGTACCTTCATGTTAAACAAGAGGGCCAGTGGTACAGCGAACTAACACGTTTAAAATTAAGAAAACTTAAAGGTAAATTGTCACTTTTGATGATATATATATATATATATATATATATATACATATATATATATATATATATATATATATATATATATATATATATATAATATTATTCCCAAGTAATGCATGATCTATGAGTATTTGAATATTAAACGAGTGAAAAAGTTATCTACAGAACCTTCTACAAGCTCCCCATTGAGCAAATGGAGAGCCAATAAGCATACGGAGAAAGGTAAAATTATAAATAAATAGTGATTTGCACCTAAGATGGTCACTTCAGATAAATTTCTTGTGGCAGTTGGCACATGTGAAGTTTTTCTTCCCGAAGTGAGTGCTCGTTGCTGTGTGCCTACTGCTAGCCCCAATCGCTTTAACCGAGCAAACGGACGTCCTCCTGAGTATAATTACATTTCTTCATCAATTGTTTTATTCAGGATTTAGTATTTCATGTTTAATAACAAAATATCAGTTAAGAACGAATCGAACCCATTTGCCGAAGTTATTAATATTGTTATCTATACATATATTAATATCGTCAGAAAACTGAGTATTTTTAAGTAACACTGAGTGCTTCTACTAAAGACACATTACTAAGCCAGTTTTAGATGTTTGTCTGTTTGTCTGTTTGCTTGTTTGTTGCACCATCATTGTGCATGCCAATCTCAGCAACTACTGAACCAAACTGGATGCAGTTTTCAGTGAGATATTTAAATTAGCTTGGGCTAATATTGAGGCTTTCTTTTTAATAAGTTCAACAATAAAATAGATATAATCTTTAGTTTACTTTCGTTGTGCACGCTAATATCAGAACTTGAGGAACCAACTTAGCAACCAATGCCATCTATAAACATTTTTTGTAAACTTTGAGCTCTGGGCGAAAAAAATTTAAAAAATCCTAATCTTAAATTTTTATTACTCCGAAATCCATGCGAACGAGGTCGTAGACACAGCTAATAAAGTAAATGCAATTGACAAAATTCGCACTGTATCTTGTAATACAGGGCAATTTTCTTTAAATTTCTCTTTTATATGACAATTATTTCGTCTGTGACGTCATAATACAATGTTCTATCTTTTTATAATTAAAAAAAATTGAAACGTAAATTGCAATGTGAAATAGAATTTGTTTGAATGTTTGTTTATTTTTTTTGTTTTAATGTTCGTTTGTTTGTTTGAATTTTTATATTACAATTACTTCCTTGATCGCAGTTAATTTTTAAAGACATATAACTCATACAATGTAAAGAAATACACAAAAAATTTTTTTCATCTCACAGAAAAATGTTTGTGTTTGTAATTTAAAAACTGTTCCTGTTAACGATAATAGCGTGAACACAATTACGTACATTTACATAAAATGTATAATATCGTCACATTCACAAATAATTGTTTTAACTTTAAATATATTTTTCAAAAAAAATGCAATATGCATATTTTTCTGACGAAATAAATGATAAATTCGCAATATCAACTAACGTTATAAATATTAAAATGTTATAAATGCTAAAGAATTTCATTTTGAAATTACATCCCATTTAAACCCTATACCTACTTAGTTTACCAAAATTAGTGCTAAATAGTACAATAATACCATACACGTCAAATGCTAAAAACCAGGAAATACTGATCGATCAAAATCTTAGTTGGTGGCCTCAAGTAAAGGCCTCAAGTCGTCGTGTTTTCAAACAAAAACTAATCATTTGCTAAAAAATCATATTTTATTACGAATTCTGATAAGTAAAGTAAAGTCTATCAACGAGAAGGATCTTTTGAAAATATATATAGCAAAATCAGACGTAGATTTAAAAATAAATGTAACTAATATAAACATCAACGCAATACAATAAATCTATCTGCCTAGTTTACATAGGTCGGTACGAAAAATAAATAAATGGCAGCTTAGCACGTTACAGCTTCACACGTCAGATCTCAAAGATCATTAGAAATTAGCAAAGATCTCTTTGCTAATAGTCCACCTGAAGATGTTGTAATACAACTAAAACTAGGTCGTGGTAAAGAACTTAAAGAAAGTAGATATAATACTACATCACGTAGTTTCATTTAATTGTGCACGGTAAATATTGGACAAATTAGTATGGGGTGGCTTTGACACATCATAATTAAATCCCGTTTCTTTGTTTTTTTAACAAAAATATGGTTACACTAAACAAATTAAACTTAAGATTTGAAAATAAATGTAGTAATAAGTAATGTACGACAGAAAAGCTAAATTAATTTAAACGATTATGATCATTTGTTAGCTTAGTATGAACCGCGTAGAGCGCTAACAAAATTTTCGCAGGAATAGGTAGCGAGGTAAAATGAAAATTAATTCGTATAGAGAGAGCTTATAGATTGAAGAAGATGCTTAACGTGTTTGAACATCGATAATGTTTGCGATTGTTACTATTTGTTAATGAAACGGACAACATTTTTATCATTCTCTAAAATATTTACAAGTTCTCTTAGCATAATTCACATGAATAATTTTCCAAATCGAAAACAGATAAAAGAATTGGAATTCATTGTCATAAAGTGGTCGATTAATTATACATAACACATAATATTATTCTTTCTTCCTTTGTTAATTTACGTAAATTTATTATGAGGATAATTTATTCCACGAAACATTTATAAAATTCCACAGGACAGCATATTCCCAGGAGTTCACTACACTGTGCCATTACAAAGTATTATATTTTTCCTTTTGAATTGTAACAAATATTAATTAGATTACGACAAAAGATACAGATGATTAGAAGAGATTATTATCAGAAAAGTGCATGAAATTCTCGTGACAAATAATCCAAGATTTAAAATTATTAAGCAATATATCAAATAATTATATAATGGCGATTGAAGAAAGGTAACAAACTATAAATTTTATTAATATTAAAATACGAGTATGATTGTACTTATAGAATCTAGTTTATATCTTGCATGAATATAAGTCAGCAGAATGATTATTTTATATATTTCACAATGGAAATGATTTTTGAGAAATTTGTCTCGCGCGATCCGCTTATACTTAGCTTCCATTACACTAGACAGCTTTGAACGATGTTTTATTAGCGGTTGTTTTTTTTTAATTTTAAAAATAGTAGTCTCTCACTTGATGGCATGGTGTGAACATTTTCGCTTTCATTTGTAAAATAAACTATCCATAGAACTATCCGTCCAGATAAATCCGTCCAAATATGTCTCAAGTATATTAAATATCTCTATTAGAGTAGGGTATATTTGAGAATTCTGAGCAACTTGTGGATTTAAAAATCTTCACGTTTATCTCGATTATCTTTCCAAAATATGTACGAAATATTTTGAAGACAGTGCATAAATAACGTAATCCTTTAAGATTGGTACAAAGAAAACTTAAAATGGATACGTTATAACTTAAAAATTTTGCGATATTCATTTCTCACACTAGTAGTTATTGAATATCGTTCAACACCTGATTACTCATTACTGAAGGCCTGTTCCGCCGAAGTATTTAAGTCGCCCAGTATTAGCAAAGTATTTCTGAAAACTATATAATTTATAGCGTTGTATAGAACTGGAGGTAAAGTTAATATATGGTTTCGGAAGTTTAAATAAACGTTAGTAAATAATTAAGAATAGCTGCCATCTGCATTTATACGTTTCGAAATTCTCTGGAAAAACTTTCTTGAGGACTATCGTCACGAATCTTTCTTAAATAAAGTGTAATTCGTCGCTAATGTGTAGTGTAGTTAGGATTATTGAAAGTATTAGATCATTACCTGGTTTGCTTTACATTTTATCACACTACCTAATTCCCCTATTATGAAGTGTAGTAGCTTATATTACAGTAGTAGAAAACGAGTCAACGGTTTCATAGACACGGAGGGATATAAAGCATTTATGAAAACAGCAATAGCATACAGCAAAAGCATTTATGGTAAACTATTGATAAATAATGAAAATATTTTCTCCGTGTAAATATGATGCCTAGCACACTTTTTAATAGTAAAAGTATCAAGAATTTCTCAAAAGTATGATATTCAGAACCACCTGTACTATTTTGCCGATTAACTTTGTGTAAATGTGCAGTGGCACTAGCTTTTTCGCAATATTTACCATAGCATATCTTTTATTAGAATGACAATATATCTAAATCAATCTTACACAAAACCTGAAAAATATAGTTTTGGAAACCTTATTTTAAAAAAAAAACCATTTGAAAAGTACTCGAAAAATAAATACGTTGTAAGTTTAGTTTGTAATTAATATATTAAAATGCCTTTAAAATCAATAAAACGTCAACATCATTTAATCTACGTCATGTTTTAACTACTTATTTTTTTAATGTGGTGCGTTACTTAATTTATAGTTATAAAAAAAATTATCTCCTAACCATAAATTACATAAGGATAGTCTATATAACAACTGCATCTATTTACATTGTAACTTAAATTATATGCAGCATTAACATGTTCGCAACGTTTCGACCATTCATATATGCCACTGCTGTCAAATCTCAAAGTTGTTGGTCATCATATAGCTACTTTCCTTCACACGACCTTGGTACTGCTCCGAAATAAAGTGTTATTTTAATTATTTCCGCCAGTGCTTTTATCTCGTTTTCACGCAAAATGAACACGACAAAGCGATAAATTCGTACTCTACTCTGTCAAGTCGATAAAAAAAGGCTGAATCGCTTACTCATAAAGCACAAAATTCCCTTGCAAATTTGCAAATTGAAAACGACCACAGTATCACAATTGTATTTCGCGCATCTACCTAATTTTCTCTTGCTATTGCTGGAGAGTTCAGCGGAGTACAAAGATGAATGGGCGTTTTTAGGCCCTGTAAAATGTTTATACGGGTATTAAACATGTGTGAATGCCTCTGTCGGTCCGCAGGGATTAACCCCTTTAGTCATTTACAGCTAATCCCTTTTTTGTAATGACCTACGCCGAACAGAAAACGTGTTAAGCTAAATAAATGAATGTTCGTCTTTTTGTTAATAACTGTGAGACATAGTAAATATTTATTTTTAAGGTAAAGTTTAAAAAAAATATTTTGAGATGTTACGAAAGTTTTCCTGGAGATCGAAACGGAAAATGCATACTTTTATTATCTTTAATTACTCCATTAATTTGGGTCTTAAATATGAGGAGAATTAGAATCGTAAAATTTAGTAAGCATTTTTTAATGTTTGTTATGCAATTGAGAACGGAAAAGTAACATGATATTGAAAGTGTCTTTAAAAACGAATAAAAATATTTTCCATTCCTGCAAAAATAAAGGGTTTCTTTGAATTTTGTGACTGTAAATTAATATATGATTAAATATATCAATCAATTTCAGCAAATCGAAATTATCACGTAATTATATATCTAAGCCGCAATAATTACTTTTTCCAATACAACCCTTGATCTAAGCATTTTGCTCAAAAGCTTTTTAGCATTTGATAGCTTTAACTGGATAAGCCTTAATAAAAAGTATGTGGCATAATTTCATCAGGATAAAATATTTCGCGAATGAACCCGAAATTTAAAAGATTGGGTATATGTGAATATAAGTATGCAGGCACGGAAACACAGTTTAATTATATATATATATATATATATATATATGTATATGTATATATATATATATATATATACTAAAAGTAAAAAATACTAAAAACGAATGCTAAAACCACAAATATCTTCACAAACTGAAGTAGTCTATTCCTTAGACTTCTTCATATATGGATACTCAAGATAGTTTTGGTTAATTCTATCACATTTTTTAAATGCACCTTGTAGTGATTATTTACTAACATCACGAATATGTGTTTTATGGTGGTGTTTGCTGACCATTTTAATACTTTTACTTGCTAATAAAATTGAAACTAGTAGGTGCGTCAAAAATCCAGAATGGTTTTCCACTAACATATTCGACATTTCAAGTTTTCTTTCTTCGTTAAATTACGTAATCATGCCCAAAAGTAATTAATTTTTTTTTTCTTTACACACTTTTTTAAAATTCGTAAAGAAAAAGTCAAGAGATAACTTCGGTTAACAACAATTTAAAGAACTTTATTTCGCCAAAATATCGAACATTTTCACGTACATCACGTCACACGCTATGGGATGTCGAGCTATATTAATGAAATATAAAAACTGGAGTTCTCAATATCGGAATTTAAGAAAAATTACTTTATTCGATGACAATGCCTCAGAATATTTTATGTAAACTGTTTAATAATATGTATCACATATAATATATATATATATATATATATATATATATATATATATATATATATATTTATATATATATATATATATGCTACACCATTAATTATGTATCGAAATTAAACAATAAAAAATATTTTTAAGAAAAAATTAAACTGACTTCAAATAATCACTATGTAGCAAATTCGTACTACATAGTTAGATTTCTTGCGATACAATATAATTTCCGAACACATTATTTGCAAAATTTTACGTATTTTTGCTGTTCCTAAAGAGTCTTGGAATCAGTGATAAGTCAACAATTCTCATCCACCTACAAGCTCCACCACACACAAATGATCGTTACATTTCACTTAGCATAATCAAATTTGTTTACAACAACCGGAAATATGAGATAATATACACTAAAAACCAATCGAATTGGAAATCCCCTCCTGTTTTTTAATGTCGATGAAAAATAACTGTAAGCATAATTTCTCAATAAAAGGTAGTCGGTGTCGAAAATAAAAAAATAGGCATGATTAAGACCACACTGTAGAACTGAAAACATTGGCAGTCAATATAATATACTATATATGTTGGAACTTTTGTGTACGAAAATTCAAAATTATGTAGTTGTGTAATATGATGAATTAATACATAAAAACATTCTGAATTAATTTTTAAAATGTTTATAAATACACACAAAACACACTACATAAAAAACTGAACCCTTTGTTTAAAGAGTATATATAAGGTTTCACTATTAACGCGGAATTTATAAACTGAGTACACTGCGAGCATGGGAGGGAGATAGTTTTATTTGCATTCTATTAACCAATATTATTTTTATAAAATAACACATAAAAAAACATGCAAGGAAAAACACAAGCATCGAGATTCGAATTCAGACTTCCGTCGCGTTTCGTGGGTATTCCAGTGCTTTACCGCCTCCTCAATGACTCACTGGGCAAAGTAATAAAAATATATTTACTAACTCGGCCTCTCGATATTCATCTTGTTCCTGTTCGCTTTTGGTGTTGCACAAAAATGTTGGACAAGATGGGCAAAAATGATTTATCATTTCAAATATTATTTTTTATTTTGTGGACAAGATTAAGAAATACAAATATATTTTGGATAATATTATAGATGAAACATAACTGGAGACTTAATTTACCCTAGTCCGGTTTAGTTACATATGGATGACAGAATAAAGTTAATGCACCTTAACATGTTTTAATATGCCGTGTTCCCACACAAAATCATGGAGATTCTGCGTAGTGGATACATAAAGGGAACCATTTGCTGATATAACATTCAATTTATTAGTTGTTACGGAAGTTTTTGTTCAGAATTCTGTAACCGTCTGAAAACTTGAGCAACCAAACGAATCTGGTCTGTGAAATATACGTTAAAGGATATACTGAGTTGCAAAAAATATAAGAAAATCGTGAATATCCTTGTTAAGATGGTTTTATTAATTCAAAAGGAAATTTAAGTAATAATAACATTTTTTTTTAAATTGACCAATAAAGTTAATTTTTTAATTCATTTTCTACACCTTCATAATCCATATATTTTCACAATCCAAGTGTCATGCGAATTAATCAAATAGTTTTTAAATTTTAGTATAATTGTTTTCACGAAATTTATTATATATAGTCTTAATTAAAGTTAAAATTATTATCACTGAACGTCATATTAGACAATTTAAAAAATTGAAGGTATTTGGATCAAAAGACATCGTCACCAAAAAGACCCGATAATATACTGCGCCATAAATAGTTGTACTAGATGGTAATTAGAATAGTAAAAAAGGTAATTATAAGAGAAAAGTTTGGAAATAAATCCCACCCTTATACAGACTATTTCAGTCTCTATGAAATAGTAAATTCGTCTACTTCAAATTCCACCACTGAACCAAAAGATTAAACCTGTTCAATTAAGGTTTTCGCTGATTAAAAGTATGAAAAGGTACGGTCATGATTTTACAGAACACCCGTTCTGACGTCATGAGGCAGGTATGACACTAACGCATTGTTTCTGCGAATATTACGAGTCATAAAATATCTAGTCGTTAAAAAAACGACTTTAGAAAAGGTATGCGCTAAAAATAATTTACATTATAAATTAAATTCAATTATAAATTTGTTCAAGTTGGTTGACAGTGCTGGCACCGACTTCAAAAGTACCTTTGTCATTTATTGCAAATAAATAGGTACTTATTTTGGGTTAATTATTTTTTACTTTTTAGTACATACCTTTTTTTAAAGATATTTATGATTTTATCTTAGAATTTTTAGTTACTTATATACTATTTTTTTTCTTAGAATATTACATAATTATTAAAAGTCACGGGAAGAAGCTAGTATATGGATAATTTCCTCTTTGTTTAAAATTGGTACACATAGAAATAAAGTGACAGTAGTACCGCCAATGGTTAGCTGGCTGTGACAACCATTAACTAAAAACTTAATTAGACATGTAAAGAAGAAATAAAAGAAGACGAGTTATGGATATGGGAAACACGATGTGTGATATATACGATTTTTTATGACGATTATATATATTAAAGAGAATATTAATTTACACTTCGTTTCAAAATATTAGGGATAATAGAAATATTTTCATTTCTTCAACAGGAACCTGATATATATAAAAAAAGTAAATTTGCATAAAAATCTCATTTTCCAAATTTATGCAGAACAATAATTTAAGACTTATTTGTAGGAATAAAGCTAAAAGAAAAGTCCGTAATGACAAACACGTAATAAAATAAACGCTAATAATTAAATTAATAGACTCGTCCTCAAATACGAAACGTCAACCCGTATTTACTACATAGAAATTATATATACATAGAATCTATATACAGAAATTTAGGGAAAATATTTTTGAAGCAGTAAATGGAATGTAGAAAACACATAAAAGCGTAGGCGCAACCCGTTGGGTGAAGCAATGTATTCATGGGACAAACACAGATGAACTATGGGATGCTAGACTCTCAAAGAAACTCGAGAAGTGTATTGGCGTCCTTCTTTCTATGTTAAGAGGAAATTTGCAGATAAACACCGTTATGGTAATATTATCTGCTAACTTCAGGTTTTCTGTTACAGATATAAAAAAAATAGACTTTTTTATTAAACATGATGATCCAAAAGTATTTATTGTCACCTAAACGTAAAACCTTGCGTATTTAATTTCCTTTAATAACATGTTAGTAATTAATTTATTGCATCATCTAGTCGCAATTTGAAGAATATAGTTGAATTATGAAACACATTTTCGAAACAATAATACACAGCTTGCGACAGTATACTTAATTTAGTCGATAGAATAATTAACATCGCCTGATTATGATATTGATTTGTAAAATGATAATACAATCTACAGTGGTCAATGTTTAGATTCCTAATTAACTAGCACTCTCCATATCATCAAACTCTTAAAAGTTTGATATTAATTTTGTTTACATCGAAATATTCACTGGTGACTGAATAAATAATTTGAATTAACGAAGTCCATGCGTACTTGTTAAATTGACTCCCGTACTTTCAACGACCAATAACTCCTTACTACCTAACTTTACAACTTATTCAATCTCTTGCATCTTTACTCCTCTGATACAATAACTATGAACTGTATAATGAGCCCTAAACTAAATATCGTATACATGTCGCTTTATTTTTGTATTTATGTGAAAGTTATTCAGTTCCTCCTATCTCCTTTCTATTTAAGTGTTCTCTTACGTGTATCTCTTCCATTTCTTTCTTATTCTTACCTTCCCACTGATCATGTTTTACCTAATTTTGATTTATAAAATATTAGTATGGCTAGTATATATAAATTTATATGTAACAATATTTATTTTTTGGCCATTCTTCTTATTTAGCCTTTATCAAAATTTTTTATATAGCCTTTATCAATTATGTAAAGGGCACCATGAATCAAATTATTGCATTGTGGTTGGTGTTAATAGATTGTAATGAGTCTAGCATTTGTATATTTATTATTCTACTTTTGATTAAAGTTTTCTGAAAGGAATAAATCAATGAAAATGAATAACAATTGATTCTCGTTAAAATTTATAATTTAACCAATTTATTTTTTTTAATGAAAAGTCACTCTTAATTCAACGAACTACACTTGTTGGTAGTTAAAGGACAAACCAAAGCAACAATTAAATAGCTAATTAGTAATAAAAGAAACTAAGCCTCTCAATAAAAAAGTCAGTATCACCAAATCATAATAAACAATATTTTTATTCTTAGCCTTGGCAAAAATACTATGTGTTACTCGCCCTTCTCCGTTTCCTCCTTAATTTCCTTATTCTCAGTCTTATTCAAACTACCATGTACAAATATATATTTAATCAAAGTCCTTTTAAATATTAAAATTGTTGATACATGTGTAGAGAGCATTACAATATATTCTATTAAGTATAGTACAGTTCAGTATATATATATATATATATATATATATATATATATATATATATATGTATATCTATACCAAAGCCAAACTATGCCTGTAATTGGCAATTTATATTGTCCGTTTGAAGTTAGTAAATTAAATGTTTAGCCGCAAACGTTCGGTCAATACATATTTGTATCACACGATGTCAGTTACTACTGTGCACATCACTAGATATATATTCTACGTCAAAAGAAATTGATTTAACCTGGACTACGAATTCCTTTACAATTATTTTAAATGACTACATGACTAAACGAGAATTCTAAACAGAAATAATTTATCAATCATAGTCACAAAGAAAGTAGCTTTTAAGCGACTAAAAGACGACTCGCACACGGTCCACGAGGTATGAAGTGTTTTGAATTCATCGATTATATCGATATCAATTTTTTAAAGCCTTTTATAGATTAGGTAGATACGTAAGGATAAACATAATAAAACAGGGATGATGTAGAACGGATTAATGAAAAATTGATACATAAGTCTTTCTTTCTCGTAGTAAGTTGTCGGTATTAAATGATTTACAGTAAAAAGGGATCAAATAAAAACAAAAGAGTACAATCGGCAATTTGTTTTAGGCTTAAGAAATTTAATAAAAATTTAATAAAAGAATTCTGATATAACACATTTAGTGTTAACATCAGAATTCTTTTAATTTTATTATATTTCGATCATTACATCCTGAGCATAGATTTTATTAAATAATTGTTCTGCTACTAATAATTAAACTACAATACTGACAATACTGGGCCAAGATAATATTATATTCTAAAGAAAACAAAAAGAAAAAAGTAACAAAACTGACACAGGAACTTGAGTACATATATACATTTCGCCGGAATATTGAGTTAATTTAAAATTTTATTATTGTATATTATTACCCAAAATATTATACGATAAATGGAGAAGAATGCTTTTTCATTAACACCACAACCATAAACCATAAAAGGCAATATCTCAGCTACATATTCGATAGTATGTAGGTAATTTGGTAATATGATCATTGTGAACTGATTATTTTAATTCTTAGTTCATTTACTCTTTTCTTTTTTTTTACAAAGAATAAATTATATATATTTATATATATATACATATATATATATATATATATATATATATATACAAATATATATATATATATATATATATATATATATATATATATATATATTTATATATATGTGTATATATACGGATAAATTAAATTAAATAAAATACTAAAATACTAGGAATTCTATTTCTCTCGTATAGTCTACAAAACACAGTTTATCGCATCATGATTTTGTTACTATTTTAGGTAACATAAATGTTTAGTTATGTTATTATACCGTATTTATTCCATCTTTCATGCTTGATTGCATTATAGATATTTATATATCAGTATTTGAATCTACATAATATAATTTAATTGCATCTTATATTGTTACCTTGCAAATTGTAATTTACCAAATGTAAACATGATTTAATTACTTTCTTTTTACATTTACTTTCTTCAATAATACATTTCTCATTATTAATTCTTTCCATGTTAACAACTTACCTCATTATTCTACTCTCAATTGTCAAAATACTGTTTCCTCCATTTAATCTTTTTCGTTATATTATTTGGAGTGCAAAAGTTTATTTAAATGCTACATCGTATATTACATTATTTTTTGATAAATGCAGTTAATAAGATTTTCAATATTACGGAAAAAACATAAAACAAATAAATTATATTTACTGCAGATACACTCGTTGTGCGTCACTATTCCTGGTTGGCTGTAGTTCCCACGAATTGCATTACATCGTGTGGTTGAATAATGTCTCGTGGGAGGTGGGCACAATAATGGAAGCAGGAATTATAGATTTTGTATCGGAATGGAATTGAGAATTACCAATGTATTGGGATGGCTGAAGAACGAGTGACCCATATATTTTTTTAGCGGGCGTGAAAATTTTTTTCTTGGGCATATTTCGGAAACATTTTAAACCGACGCTTTGGTATAGGTTTCTTTAATTTAATCTGTGTGCAATTTTTTTAAAAAATGAAGGTATATTTTTCAATCTTCACAAAATTATAGATATAAATTGGACATGAAACAAAATCGCTATGTATACATTTTTTTCTATCAAATAACTTATTTTAATTTTTCACATAATTTTTGGAACAAAGATTTAAATATCCATTTTTAATATATTTTTCTCAATAATATCTTAGACTTTAAGAATAAAACTGTACCGGTAACGGGTATACGGCAATCTGTTCTAATTCGCAAAAGAAATGGATATCTCACAGTGTAGTCTTTATTCCGTAACGTCTTGGTATATTCGAGATAATTAAATCAGTAAGTTACGGCCGGCTTTGGGACTGTCGAGAGAAATTTATACGGGTTAGGAATTACACTAAAATTGACAACTTAATTAATAGTTACTTCGCGTTGAGATTTCTCTAATTAATTGAAGACATTGCTCAAACCAAATAAAGTTCGCAAATACACTGTAAAGACACAGTTTTAACTTAACCGCTGCTAAAACTATTCATCTTTTACGAAACCTATAATATTAATAAATTTTCCAACAAATTTATACAGTAAATAAAACATATTTTCATTCCATAAAAGTTTCAGTTATTGACCTATCAAACGTTACAACTGCCAGGTGCACTCATTGTTAGTTGCTACTTCTCATTACTTGAACTAAGAATTATTTTAACTTCGACATTGCAAATTTTAAGTCAGTTGTTTATTTAAAGTCTTCCAAATTTATAAAATAAGTTTTGGCTTATTTTCTCCATTTTTGAAGAGAATTAACTACACCAGTTAACTTCTGCTGTACTTGTTTTTAGTTAATATAAACTTGTTAGCGAAAAAATTTTGTTTGATAGTTAAGTCATTAAAAATATTATTTTTTATCAGTATATTGAACCAATTTAAAAGGAAATTTAGTTGATTGTTAACTTAGAGTTTATGAAGTTATAAAAAAATATCATCGTGCATTGTAAGAAAAGACTGAGGGAATATCGCATACTTAAACGAATATTGTCCTTAAATTCACCTTTAGTGACTAAAAATTCCAAAATTTATTTTAATGTAATAAATTATTTGGACAAAAAATATTAAAGATAAAATATGATGTAATATTAAACAAATTATTAAGAAATGTGAAATAAAAGAAATTTCGATATTACTGACAATATATACAATATCGATCAACCACTTGGGTAATATCGAACAAATAATCGTTTCAAAAAGGGCAGGAATGCGGTAAAAAAATATTGTCAACCTGCTTTTATTTATTTTACTTTATAAAGGATAAAGCGTTATAATTAGACTTATTATTTAAAACAAAACTTATATTTAACCTGCATACAAATTTATCAAATATTTATGAAAATAACAATATTAACACTGAAATACTTTTTTTTAATTTGTCATAAGATAGTTACGATTGCGCCTACGCACTATTTTGACCATTGCCAACAAACAACTCTTCAGATAATTTTATCTATTCTCTGTTTTTGTCATTGGAACAGGCAATTTTGTTTTTTTTTTTACTTTTTTCATAAAATCTATTAATTTCATTAAAATTATCTATTTCAAAAGATTTGTGTTTTTGACCTTTATAGTATTTTCCATTGTGAAAACTCTATTTTTCGCTAAGGTTTTCTGTTCCCTCCTTTCTTTTTTCCTTCTTTTCTTCTTTTCTTTTCTTTCCCTCTTTTTTTGTAATAATTCTCCAAGTTCTCCCTTTTTGGATACTGTAGTAATAACCTCGAGTTATATTTTGTCCCTTCCCTTAGTCATTGTGTTAGTCTGTTCTCTTATTTTTGGAAAAGGTGCGATTTAGACAAATGTGCAATCATCTTAACATAGTGTGACATGATTTACATCATCAGATGAAAATGATATTCTAAGTCCATGAAGAAAAATTAAAAGATGAAAACATTTTCAGCATTTTGTATGTGTGCTAGTGCAATTTTTAGTTTTCTTCTTTCCCTATCTAGTTAATGTATACTAAAATTATCTTGTGTAAAATTTTAAAATAAACAATTTTTGGAATGGTTCCAAGTGTTTTTTAAATACAATTTAAACACGGTGAATAAAATTTAGCAAAAAAATTGGCTATTTTGTTTGCCCCACCAACATTTCTTGAAATGTTTACAAGTAAGGTATACCTTAGTATGCTTTATTACTACATCAAAGCTTAAGTTTTGTACTGCAAATTATTTCTAGGAAAAACGACCATGACCAATGCATAGGTAGACAACCCGATGAATGATACAGGGGTTTAGTTTTCTTTTTTGAGGTACACAATCCTAAAAATAAAAAAAAGAAAACGTAGCCTACTCACAGGGTTAGTAGCTTCGAGAAAATTTCATATCACTCTAGTGTACGTCCTATATTTTCTAGTTTGAAAAGCGTCCAAGATAGAGTTTTACATAAAAATGTCAAATGATGAATAACTTGTAGTCTATTAGAGAGACAAAACTTTATTTATTTTATTTAGTTATTTATCAGCTTTAATGCATAAAACATATGGCGGATTTAAAGCTACGTGAGCAATCTCTTCCAGTCAATAAGAGATTTTACAATAAAAATTATTTATAAAAAAAAACAAAAAAGAGAAAAGTATTAGGAATACAAAATATTGATATGTATTGGGATGGGAAAAAAAGGAAAAGACAAGGCCACAAGGGAAAAGGCTTCAAGAAAAATAGGACTTCACTCGATCTTTGAAATATTTAGGGATGTGATTTTCCTGGTGTCAGGATTTAGGTGATTCTATATTTTTGCTGCTTGGACAGTGAAAGATTTTTTGTAAGAGGTATAGGTTTGTTTAAGTAGGATGAGTGAACTTTGTACCCCATGACCGCGAGGAGACAAATCTTTACATTTACCAATAAGATAATTTGGGCTCTGAGGATTTTTTAATACCTTAAAAAGAAGTGTAAGTAAGGGAATTTGGTGTCGATCGAGGATCTTCAGCTATTTGAGAAGTGACCTGTATTCAGAAATGTGCTCATATTTTTTGTACATGACCGGGAATTGAACCTGAGTCTACACGGTGCGCCGCACAGTCAAAGACGGTATGGCGTATGATCAACCCAACACACCACATCGACTACACGGCAGTTACTTGAAGTCTCCTTATAATCTTGCTACAATATTATCTGCTTTCTTTTTTTCTATGCTAAACTTTATGACAAATTCTTTTTGCCGCTATAACGATTTATTTCAAAATAAATATAGATGTTGAAATGGAGAGATAATTTTGTCAAAGTTAAATATTATATATATATATATATGTATATATATATATATATGTATGTATATATATATATATATATATATATATATATATATATATATATATAGACGATGACACATAATACGATTCTGACATACACACATTGATATAATCATTACTTATTTGTGATTGTCTATTCTTTGAATGCGAATGATATAAAGGATATTTCTGAACAAAGTAACTTGTTTAAATATAGGGTCAATTGTATCTTTAACTAAACACAGGTTCTGTATGTATAAAATATCTTGTTAACAGACATTCCTGATATTACTTATTCACGGACCATCTCAATTGTACGATCCAAGAATTCTATGCCTCGCCATCGCAAATTTCCAACCGGTTAAATTCAGTAGTTTCTGCCCTCATCCACTACATTCCCGGGGTCACTTTAGTTTGCTTCCCTCATTGGATCTCTGGGTGAACTTTCGTTTCAAGGAAGAACTTTAGTATATTCAAATGAAATTGCCGAGACATTTTCGTGGAAATTAACATTCTTTCTGTCATTCTCCGTAGATGGACAGAAAGAGTGTTCTCTAAAGTCGATACCCTACACATTTTTGTTAAAATATGTATTTAAACATTGAGAGCTTAAAGAAAATATTTAAATAGAAATTAAATCACTGTTGCAACGCTATATTTTGTTCGGTCAGAATTGTAAGGGTCGTAATTCATTATGAACCTTTAATCATGGATTTCATATTTATCGTTTTCATTTTATGGAAAAATAAACTTTAATTATTTCATATTATTTCAAAAAATTTTAGGCCATAGAATAAAAAGATCTGTCATTTACTTTCAAAGTTATATTTTACTTTTAAAAAATAGGCTAATTAAGCTATAAAAAAAGTGATTACCGCATTAAACAATGCAAGAATTAATAACAAAAAACGAAATTATGTAATATCTGAGAGTAGGACATATTCACCGCACATTAGAAACGACAATAGTCACAGGTTTTATTTCATCCAAGTAATGAATTAAAATGTAATGAACTATGTCAGAAATATGTAAAAATTAAACGTGGAACATTTAGAAAAATTTTGATATGCTGAACTGACAAACAAGTGAATAAAAATTTTAAAAATATATGAAGCATCCAACTTGTAGCAAAAAAAATGAAATGGATAGCGGTTTTTGTTCTTGTATTTCGGAAAGAAAGGAAGGTAAATAAGTATAGAAAGGATAAATGTAAATATAAGAACGAACTGTAAAGATTTAAAATATAAAATTGGCATCCTAGTTTACACATGTCTATGAATTTTCTTCTAAATTGCGAGTAATAAACCAAAAACATTTTTTTATGAATAATAAATGTTAAATTCTTCCAATTCTTTTGAAATTTGACCTCTTTTCTAAGCTATATTCTTCGTGCCTGACTATGAAAAAGGAAATATTAACATAATTTTGCGAAAGTAATTCACAAATTCATTTTCATATAAAAAAGTTAGTTATAAAAACAAATTGACTTTATTTCAGCATTAATTAAAAGAACATTATAGCTGGCGTACATATACATACACCGTTATATATATGTACGTGTATATATATATATATATATATATATATATATATATTTATATATATTTATATAATTTTTTTACATGTGTACATATCACTGGCTAATATTCTCACTGTTTATTGTTAAACAACCTATAGTACTGGCTACGGTTGAACGTATGCTGAAACGAAAATATTATAGAAAAAATTAAAAAGGGTTCTGCCTAATACATGAAGCGTTTTTAAATTATTATATCCCACTTGATAAATTCGTTCACTAAGACTCTGTAGTAGTATAACGTATTATCCCTACGCCAGCTTCGTCACTTCGGTAACACGTCTAAGTCACGCTGTCAATTATGGTCAATCACTGTCAAAAAAGGAACATCCTGCAACAAGTGGACAAGATTTAATATGCTTCAAATACAATGAAATAAATAAATAAAAATTTTAGGTATAACGATTTTATTTTGAGGAAAATCTTGGACTAAACTATGTAAATTAATGCTTTGATCATTTAATGATATGTAATAATATGCTATTAATTGCAAAAGTTAGAGGCATAAGTGTATTTAGGTCAATCTACCTAAAATAGGGTAAAAACCAAGCGTAATTAGTGGCGTCATCTTGATTCAAATTAAGGTTATTAGTTTGGTAATGTATTATGATTATAAAATCGTGGCCACTTGCATATGCCATTCATTGATGGTTGAATTTAATTTGAAAATTATAAACGCATTTGAATATAATTATCAAATCAATAATCTAAAATATCATTGAACACTATACCCCTTCATTGAATGTTTTATTCGCAATATTTTTAGATATATTGACATAAAATACCCTCAGGACTTTAATAGTTTGTAGTATGCGAATATATAGTACGAAATGGTTAGAAAAATATTTTGTACTATTTAATTTAAGACTTGTATGAAAATAAAATAATCTTAATTAAATTTTATTTGTTCATTTTATTTTATAATTTTCAGTTTCAATTAAAAATTCAAGACGAAACGGTTAACCCCACAGGGTCTAATTAGAAAGGCAATGCTCTCCTTCAACATACAATTTGCTTTAAAATAATTGAGTAGAGAACGAATTAATTTATGATTCTTAATAAATTTTGACTGTAATTGTACTGATGGAGCACCAGATCGGTGTGTGATGGTCTAAATACATGCCATTTTTTTCTTCTTTAAAGGTATTTATAACGATCTCACAGAAGGGAAGAAGGGAAATATGTCTAAACTGAGATATTAGTATATTAAGTATTGTCTATTATACTTATTAACCTGATTGTAATAATAACATTAATTAATGATGTATAGTAATTGGTTCAAATTCAATATCGATAGAAACAAAGTAATCTGTACACACTTAAGCGAGATTCATTAGAATCAGGTGATTTGATCTTTAGTTGCACAGTTTTCATACTTTGCTGACTGACTGTATACCGTAATAAGTAAATACATAGATAAAAGCCATTAGTTTGAATCAACTATCCGTTTTATATAAAATCTCTCTCTCTCTCTCTCGTTATTCACGTTCACCCTTCTGTCGAACTGACGATTGCGTTATGTTTACTTTGACGGAGGAGGAGTTAAATGAAGCGCAAGAGGCCTCGGTGAGGATGGCGTGTGTGTTGTCGTAGCAACGGTGGTTTCGAAGTCACCTTTTGTCAAGATAATTACACAAACCTATAAAATTTATAGTGAATTTTATCAAAAATATTATCATACAGTAAAATTTATTTTCATATTCGGAAAAATTCAGTTATGTATATTCCCAAACACATTTTTTTGCTTTGAACATATAATTAATGAAGGTTACGTATAGATCGTTACATATAGTACTTGTATTGCGTTAAATATAGTAACTTATTTTAATTGCATGTCACAGGAAAAATAAACTTTCTTATTTTTGTCGAATTATTCGTTTTTTAAACCGCCAGCTACTTGGATACAATCACGAAAGTACCGCTCTTCTTTGCATAAGATATGATAAATTACCTCTTTTTTTCGGTGGTGATTTTAAGGTAAATTTTGCATCTCATGATTCGATACTATTACTTCTGCGTGAAAAATATAATCTATATATGAATAATGATCATAATATGGCAACAAGAGAATCTGGAACTACGACGGATTGTGTCTAAAACAATATCTGGAAATTATAAAGTCAAGAACGTATGGTACGTTCTTGACTTTATAATAACGTTATGTAATCAATGAAAATATCACCAGGTAATACTATAAATATTGAGGAAATCAATTAAAAAATATAAGTAATATCTTGTCTGTATCTTATTTTCTCACTTTAAATACTATCATTAAAATCTGTAAGTACTATAATTATTTTAGAATATTTTCCTCTTTTTCTCTCTGCTTTTAGCTTTTTCCATACACCTAAAATCGAGATTTAGGTCGTCAAAGAAATTTCATTTCCGGCACGTGTGCTGAGTAGGATGCGCTTATTTTTTCATGCTTTAACATTTAGTATAAATAGACAATATGAACGGTTAATGTAATCATTATTAAAAGTTATTTTTTGTCATGTTTTTTTGTCTCATCACTACTTTCATTTATTTCCTTTCAGTTCATTGTGACCAGAAGTCATGTTTTACAGTTGCATTGATGGTCTGCATTCATGGTTAATGCGGTTCAATTGTATGTTTTACTATCTTCTTTGTTATTTTTGCATTGATTAATTTAGTGTGGTTGGGCCTTTATATTTTGCACTCATTGTATTTTCTACAAATACGCAGTTTTTTCTTTGCGATTTAATTTATAACCTATTTCTATTGTTTGAATATTTGTCTTTATTAATTTGACTTTTTCCAAAATACCGTGGACAATATTTATGACTAATATTGATATTTCGGTTTCTAACCTTTTCATTATTTTCTGCACTTGAATTCTCCAGTTTTAAACAGAATTCAATAACACGTTCGGTGAACATCGGTGCCATTTTTAAATATATTTCACCGAATTTAAAGTTTGTATCAAACATGTAAAATTAGTTTTATATATATATATATATATATATATATATATATATATATATATATACATATATATATATATATATATATATACATATATATATATATGTCTCTAATGTACTGTTACTCGTACATATTACAGTTTTGTAGACACATTTCACTCTGTGCTTCCCTCAGCGCCCTAATGTTACAAAAAATTGCTGCTACGCATCGCGGTGTACGATGCGTAGCAACTATTATTATACGAGACGTACCTTTTTCTATATTTTAACTAAGTAGTTGAATCAAGGCACGCTGTGAAAAAAGAGGGTAATAAAAAGTGTTGCTTCATATTATTTTTACGTCTCATGGATTTAAAGTGTCACGGAATATCTAAATAGTATTCACAATGTTACTACATACAACGAAATTACAAAAAAAATTACCACAGCTAAGTAAGCTCTACTAGTTTACGAGTAATAGTGTGTAAATATATAGTTGAATCTTTTAAAACTTATTAGAAAATCTAGTCAAATTGCTTAAACCAACTGCAAAAATAACTCAATAATTTAAAATGTATATTTATTATACCTGTTAAAGGCTTTTAGTTTAATTTACAGATTAAGTCATGGTTAACACTAACAGCCTTTAAGAAAGCTGACCCTTATTATAGACGCTACAAGGCAATAAAAGAAAACGTCATTTTAAAATTAAAGGACGGGCCTTCCGATTTCCATAAAGGTGCATCGCTCCATTAGCCCACATGCTTTGTGAACAACCCAACACACTACAACGTCAAAAGTTTAAATGTCTGTTACTTGATAATTTTACAAAACAATCAAAGCATCGCTACTAAATTTGGCCTTCATAAATTTCGTGTTCCGGATATTTGTTGCTCAGTCCCACCTAGCTGGCACAATAAATCTTCATAAAACTCAGTACGGATATAACTCATGGTTAAAACTACCATATTGGTTAGTTTCAACCCAGGAAATAGGATTATTTCTGTAGAATGGAGTTCAATGTTTCGTTCAATAATAACAATGTGGGTATATTAAGGATTTAATATTATCTTTGGATAGATGTTGTGATAGTGTCACTCTTAATCGAAAATCCACTAGAGCGATGTCAAGAGGAAAAGCTGGTAACACGTATTTTAAACCGAATCACATCCGGTCTACCTCTAATAAAGTTAGATCCGAAATATATTTTACGTTATGAAATGAATCCGTAAGGTGACTTTTTTTTAATTATCGGTATACATTTAAAGGAAATAATAATAAAGTATGTCGCGTGGGATTATCAACAAACCGTATCATAATTAATATTGTTTTAGTATGGGTGTCATTCATAATTTTTTATTCGATGAACATATGTTAAATATATGAGTATACCTATGATTGTTTTAAGAAATTATCTGTTTTTTTTTAAGAAATGTTATTCCACGTAGCCTTTGGACTTTTCAGTTTGATAGATTTTATTTTATTCCCACTAATATGAATCGAAATGGAAAAATAAATTTTATATTTTGATTTTAATTTTACTCCCTAGAATTTACCCCATAATTATAAGTCAAGATTTATTTAATTCATGTCTATGTTTGAATCCTAATCAATTAACCGCCTATATTGCATAGTCTGTGTAAAAAAGTTTATAATGTATTTTTTGAAAATAATTATAATATCCTATATATGGAAATACCTATTCTATCCTAAAATATCCATACGATTTTAGCTTTTTACAAGCTTTACAAGTAAGCAAGCTTACAAGCCCGGACTTCTGAAAACCTTATTTTTCATAATTTAGAGTGTAATCATTTCGAAAATAGAAGTAATAGAGGGAACATATTTTAGTTGCATATTTTTCAGTATATCCTTTTTACTGAAAAATATGCAACTAAAATATATAATACTATAATAATTACTAATATATAATTACTATAGAAAATGATGACAAAATATTTTTGAGGCTTTTCTTATTAGTGCTGTCCGCGGTATTAATTAAAATTTTGAGTATTGATTTAATTTACCCCCTTTACCCTGATATTTCCATATAAATATTTTTTTAATGTTAGGTATTGACATATAATGGTTTAAAATGTTTCACAACTAAGCCTCACAATATTGTCGCTCCTTATTTTTCCATGTATATTTTTTAACCTGCTGAAATAATCATATAAAAATGACATAACCAAAATATATTTCAACTTATGATGCATTTCAATGATACATATAATAACCTCAATCAAATACAAAGACACGCATTAGTGTATAATGACTAAGCAATATGGATATCTGTGCTAATCATTGACGTAATGCCACATATACACATTATAATCACTGTGACCTTAGAGACAAGATAAACGTTCTCTTTACTTTCATTTAGTATGAATTTCTGACTAATGGTGTCTATTGCCAGTGTCTTATTTTATAATGTATGTATAAAAATACTTTCCTACTTCATGAAAAATTGTTTTAATTACACGGCTATTACCAACAAACCCAAAAAAAACAAAAGTTTGGGTTAAGTATCCATATAAGGATTTATATGTATGTTATGGATTATATTTAATATTAACTTTGTACCATATTTATTTTTCATTTATTTCAAATTATCTAGCAAGCAAGGAAGGTATACGAATAAAAATATTCGAAAGCAATATTTATGTGTATCGTCATTTCTTATTTTTAACGCCACATTAAAAAGAAAGGGAAAGAGGAATTCTAAAGATCGTGTATAAACTAGTAAACACTATTGTAAGTCGACTTTCTTCGAGCATAATTTCGTGGTGTCAATATTGACCCCAAGTTACATGACTTGGACAAAAAAATTACTTTCATGAAAATATTATTTTCTTTCTGTGTTGCTTACAGTGATTTCGTTTTCAAAAATGTTAAAGCAGAAAATTCTTTAAAATTTTAAATGGTCATCCAATTAAAAATTTGCACCACCTCAATGTTTGTAGATATTTGAAAAAAGCAAAATAACTTGTTGAAGTTGGTTGCTGATGAATAATAACATCACACATTTTTAACGTAAGATTATTTTTTCCTTCTTTTTCAATATTATTTTAACACCTAGCAATAACTCGGGATGATTAAGGTTTTATTTATACTTACATTATGCAACTTAAGGAAAACCTCTTTGCGCTTTTCCTATTGCTCTAATATTCCCATAAATTAAATGTAATAAAGTACTCACGGAAAACGTCCGGAAGTAAAAGTACACTTAAATAATTAGATAATCTTTGCTTTATTTTAAAAATACAAGTAAGCAAAATTAAACTAAACGAATGGCATCGAGAGTTGTTCGTACCATAAATCCTTGTTCGGGCTGATTATAATGGATAATATATAGTCGAAATAGATAAACGGAAGTTACCTTCAGTCAAATTACCCAGTGATCTTGATTAAAGACGTGTCGTGTGCGATTTGTCTTAACTTTTATAATAAAACTGCTCTATATTTTCTCAATGAACACAAGGAATCGAATATTTGACTTGGGTTTGAAAATAATTTACATCATTAATTTTTTATTAAAAATAACGGACAAAAAGTCTGACTGTACAAATAATATTTTCATGGACTATTTTCGTTATAATCTCAATAAAAGTTTTTAATGCACAACGTTCATTTATATTGTTACAGCCATGAAGATTGTAAGGAAACGAATATATATTTGTGAAACTGGATTTGTTTTTGTGACCATGAAAACAACTTCAAGAAGACTAATATAGAATACTCTATCGTTTTTAATATTTATTTTAATAACAAAAAATAAGAAACGAATCTATTAGCACTAGAACGTCCATTTTCTTGCAATCTTTATATAGTAACATAATTATATTTTATTATTTCTATGCGCATTTAAATATAATATTTACCTTAGTAAATATTTTTGGTTTTATAAGAAAAATAAACAAGATAATATTTTGAGTAGTGAAATTGTACGGAATAATGACAAGATAAATGACAAAAAAGGACTTAGTTCAAAAGAGATGGTTCTTCTCTCTATATACACATATATAAGGATCTCTCTGTAGTATTTCTCAGGATAAACATTTGAAATTTTACTCTGGCTGAGAAAAGAATAAAAACGCAAGTAAATAGATCAATATTTATTTATTTATTTTGCGGTTGGTTGAATCATGACCTAGAATGACCTTTGATCATTGAAATTTCAATTAATTACATTTTTTATGTGAGATATTTATTTAACGGGTGCCTATAATACTATCAGCGGTATTAATTTCACGATAATGGGTATTTCACAATTACTGTTTTAAGTTTTACTACTATTGCGATTGAATACCCTCAACTCTGCAACGTATGTTTATTTTTTTCTATTCTTGACATCGATCATTACCTCCCATTAAACGGATTAAATTAGCAACTCACGAAATAATAATCATAAGTTTAGTCCTGTCGTAATAATCGTATTCAGGTAATAATCGTCACTTTTGTCCTGTCATAAGCCAACTATAAGACAAACACTGAGAACTCAGGTATTAGCACATTGTTAAATATAAATTAGTTATATTACCGAAGTCTTTACTAAACCCATTCCATCCCGAGTGAAAATCGATAGGAATCCCATGCAACTGTTGTATGATGATTATGTTAATATCTTTCTGCCTAATAACTAAATATTAGGATAGTTTTGTAAATAATTATAAGCATATGCTATGTGGGTTTGTTTCGTTAAATACTTCCGTGTTGATACAAAAACGGAGATATAGAATTGATTTAAAAAAATAAATTAAATTAAATTCTCTTTCCTCCTATAGGATACCCATATAGAAAGTAAATTACGTAAAAGGACTCCACTCTGAAATTAAATATGTACTCAATATTTCACTTGTTATATTCTCAAATAGATTCTGTTGTATTAAGATTTTTTCTCTCTTAGACCTTGCCCAGAAAGGGCGAATTCGCCGCGAATCTCATAGGCGTATTACATGCGTCCGTTGCGTCAAGAAGGAACCAACGTGCGAGCATTTGGGGATATATTTAGTCAGTAGAAAATTACGAATTTTCGAAAAATTACGGGTCAGTAGACGAAGCGGCCGCGTTGTTGGTAACTTACCATCGCTGGAAGAGACGAAAACGTAGGGTAAGTAGAATGTATTTAGTGCATCCAATTCTTAACGTTAGAATGACACATAGTATGTTTATAACTTCGTATCCAAAGTTAAGACAACATGAGAACAAATTTTTTAACTACTTTCGTATGTTCATAAAATCATTAGATGATTTATTTTCATTAATTAAAGACGATTTATCGCCACGCGAAAATTATGTCCCACGCCAGGACGTTCTCGTTTCGTCTCGACGTGCTCGTGTGGTGAAGTGTACGCGATTTACGCGCGAATTTTAAATTCTCGCGATGGTTGTGGACGCAATGTATTAGTGACGACCAGTACCTCGCCAACGCGCGTATGAATTCGCGCGAAACGATTCGCAGCGAATTCGCCCTTTCTGGACAAGATCTAAATATTGTTCATTTTTTTATTATTTACTTATTTGTCTTCAATAAATTTACCAGACAATTTATAATAATACCGTTCGTTATATTTATTTCTAATTTTTCAATATTGCCAGCTAGCGTTTAAGAATCTAGTGACTAGATTTTTCACGTATCTTATATGGCTTTTTTCATTATGTGTACAATTGTATATTATTTATGTGCATGTCTGTATATAATTTTGAATATGATGCAAAACGTATGTAGATTTTAGGTATACCTTTAATGTGATTAATGTACTTTAGTTGGAATGGACTAGAATAATTGAAAGTTTTATGGAATAATATTTGAGAAATATTTTTCTTTTAACATACGTTCCACAATGAAATTAAAATAACCTCGGACTGAGAACGGGCACTGAAAAAAAATTATTATTTTCTATTGTCTAACAGTAATTTCCATTTATCACAAATATCCTGGAATTCTACCTGTAGGTCAATCTGCATTTAAAGTTCAGACGAACCAATCCGGCATTACTTCTCATCGTGTAACGTAACATTACGCTAGTGGTTGGGGCGAAGCGGAATAAAGAGCAGTACGAACTGTCGTTTACTGCTGAAGTGGTCGTGCGCCTGTTTGTGTTTCGGTGCCGACGAAACTTTTATTGAATTAAACGAAGTTTGTTAATCTCGGGAACTGCGTTATATGATGTACGTAAGTATACGTTATATGTTGTATGTAGAAATTTTGTTGTATTAAGAATGTTTTACTTTCATTTGTCTTGCATGTTTTTCTTCTTTTTCCACGTTTTCGTTACGTTTAGTTGATCACGTGTGTCTTATATTTTGTCTACTAATATTATTATTTTTTATTTCCTTCCCTTCAATAACTTTACCTTAGACAGTTTACAACAATAATATTCGTTATTTTTATTTCCAATTTTTAAGTTTCATTTTTGTTTGAAGACTTTATGCACACATACTTGTGATTATACACGTTTTCATCAGAAACTAAAAGGAACATATCTCGTTTTTCATAATAATTTTAATAGTATGTTGCTTACGACACACTCGAAATCAAAGCACAAGAAATGGACATTTTTTTAAGAGAATAAGTGATTTTGAAAACTAACCTCGAATTAAAAGCTAGCGGTCAATTTTAATAACAATGAAAGACGGGTATAGAGACATAAAATATATATATATATATATATATATATATATATATATATATATATACATATATATATATATATATATATATATATATATACATATATATATATATATATATATATATATATATATATATATATATAACATAATATAACATAAAATATATATATATATAGGTATAGAGACATAAAATATTCATATTTTCTGTCAGTTCTTTCACATATTCTCTCACCAGATTATCCAATATGAGTCGGCCGATTTGCCATTGAAAGCACCTTTCGTGTAGAAAATGTTCATTCCCAAGTAGCATCCGTTTACAAAGTGATATATTCGTAAATCTGTTTTATCAAATATTTCGATTTGCATAGAAAATTGATTCTATACAAAACAGCTTCCAATCCCAGCACAGATTGTAGTAAAGCTTGGATAATATCCAATATTATTGTCTAATTTCCGGTTCATGCATTCTTTTATTGTTTTGTTCACAAATTCTTTTATTCCTTGATATTTCAGCAATTGTATTCAATATTTTGTAAAATTAATTTAATTGAAAAAATTGAAAAAAAAATTCTTAATTTGTATTAAATGTACCGGAGACGTATTAAAAAAAATACTAAAGTATTAACCATAATTATATAGCCATAGGCAATACATAAAAGCGACAAGTAAAGGTAATATAAATTACGTATTATTTTCAATTTGTTTTCTTTTATTTTTGTGGTTTCGTGAACAAATGTGAAAAGGTACCTTTATAATCAAAAACAATCGCCATTTTTTTCTAAAACCGATTGACCTATAAACTTGGAATTTGGCACAATAACAAAGCATTCCAACTTGCATATATTTAAAAAATATTTACAGGGAAATTTTAGGGCGAAAATTTATTTACCGAATATTTTTATTTGCAATAAAACAGTGTCTAGCAGTGTTTATAAAATACCTTAGTCACGAATATTGCGAAATTTATTTATCCTAGGAGTAGATCATGTCATTCGAAGTTAAATTTGACGGGGAATTTATTTTTTTTTAATTTACTTTCCGCAGAAATATTCTAATGTATTTTCTCAGAACATTTTTGCCACATTTCCTCAGCAATATTTTTTTCTATGTAGTATTAATATAATAAGGAAATATAATTTTGCACGCACATATACAACTATGAAATGATATAGCTGTGCATAATGAAATACTCCACTTTGGGACGATGGCTTTTCTGTAATTCTCAGACCGATATTAAGTAATACAGCCCTAGATTAATTGCAATAATTAGCATGTGCTATAGTTGATTCTTATTCTGAAACAAGTTATGATACTTTAATAAAGTAATTAATATTGTTTTGAAATATGTATTTCATAATTTTTAACCATTAAAAAATTTATTACTATAATTTATTTTATACTAAGTCCATTTAATAAAAAAGTTATTAATAAAAGTTTCTGTTATTTTAATGAACATAAGACTTATTTTATATTAGCTTCACACATTAACTTGTGCCAAAAATAATTTTAAAATTTTTAAAAAAATGAAGTTCTTTTTCCGAATTTTTACGTTAAAATCCGAAAATATGCAATTTTCCCGTTAAAAGGAAAGTATGTAAACTTATGAATTTGCGTATTAACTCTAGTGAATTAATATGTAAATTCACAAAATTAAAAACATAGAAATTTATATTTATATATGATATGTAGGCATAATATTATATTAGGCGATATACCTGCTTTCTCAATAGAACATTTGTCTTGACAGTATCTCTCTTTTCAACTTTTACAAGATGCAGGCTATAAAAACCACATTAAAATAAGCAATATAAAATAAATACTTTTATTCTTAATGTTTATGTAGCCACCATACAAAGAACTCAGTAAAATTGTTTCTATGTGTAATAAGTTAATCATTCATATCATTGATATGCACAGGAAAATAATTGAAATGAAAATAGGTTAATTTCGTAACTTGAATAATAGATTGTATATGCATATATGCATGAATATTGAACCTTTCGAGTATGCACTGCGGACGCTCATATGCTCACACATGCAAATCTATTTTCAATCATTAGCTAAAAAAATTGTGTTTCTTTTAAAAGACAGTGACATCAATTTAGCACTCCATAAAACATTTGGACTTAAATAATTAAATAAATGTAAAACAATATATTAGCACAAAGATAAGAAGCTAAGTTTTTTTAAACCGTAAAAATTTATTACCGCCATATCCTTGTTAATTACAATTAACTGGACAGAACGACGATAGATTTCTTCGTAAAATTATTAATGTTTACATAATATTAGTGGAAACAAAACAATATTAATGAAAACTTTTATAAAATTACCCTTTATTAATATTTTAATTCTTCCATACGTATTTAAAACCCTTTCCGTACGTATTATCCTTTAATATCTCTTGGCTTTATTACATTAAATGTGGTGCTATGTTCATGAAAATAATGTAACAATAAACTTACATCACTAGTATCTAACCAGAGAAGATATGTGAGCATTTCTTTGACGTTTTATTTATATATGGATGTACATACTCTTAGTATACAGATAAGAATTAAGATGACATAATTATAGGTATTTAATTTCTTATTTTAGAATGCTTCATTGGAATTGATGATCCTTTGATTCTGTGAATTCTGTGACTTCTGTGACTTTAAATTTATTAATTTTTATTAGTTGATAACGTTTAACGTCAGAGGGAAATATATTTATTAAAACTTTATGCAGGAATAATGTTATATCTCTTGTTAAAATTAACCCATATATTTATTTAAGCTTGAACTTTTTCCACACCAAGTTTCATGGACATCTGTCATGACGTGATTGAGTAACAAACATCCTACTTGGATGTTTTTGTAGTATCAGTAGTGATGTATTTGTAGATCAGTAGTGCGAGTATTTATTTATGTACTACTCTGTCACGTGGAACCATGCCAATTTGGAGCGATTCGTTAATTATAATCGGTTAATTGTAGTTATAATATAATAAACATCAAGATAGTCAGTTTTATTTTACAATACTTTTCTTGCTTTCTAATTCTAAGAACCTCCATGAAGGTGTCTCAGATTGTTTTGTCTTCCTCCAAGAGAAATATTTTGAAATTTACTGATTTTGTATTTTAAATTTCTGTACTTAATTAAAATTTAGTTTTTTATTAAATCATTAACTGGGGCTAGATTGGCCTACAACTCTATTGGCTATCAAGCTAGATTGGCTATCACTATTGGTTATCAAGCTAGATTGGCTATCATTAACTGGAGTTAGATTTGAGCCCTCACTGCACTCATCAGAGCACTCACCTATGGAGCTGAAACCTGATGTTTATTAAAGAGCAGTCTACCCGTAAGAACAGTACGAGGAGCAAATTGGGGAATTCCCTACTTCATACTCTATTCGATATTTTGCACATCGACCTGATTTAAGAGTAGTGGGTTTTTCTAAGTTTTGCCGATGTTATATTAGAAATATTGCGTTGAAATAATTCCTTGCGCATTATATTATGTAGAGTTATATGCTGTGATAGGAGCAAAAAAAGTGTCAAGCACTAGTGGAACTCACTACGAGGGTTCCATACACATTTCGGCACTTATAAACAGTTAAGGGTGTATATTATTTCTACAATGTAAGTTTAAATATTTTAATTAAAATAAAGTTTTTCACAATGTTAAAGCGACGTATAATATACTATTTATTTCTTCACGTGTATTCTTCGCTATAGTTTTCCTGCAACCAATGTGTAGGTTTCTGATACCCATATTTATTTCATAATTTTAACTTCAGTAGTTTCGAAAATACAGGGGAAGTATATTTTTTGACATATTTTTCATTATATCTCTGAAGACATAGTAATCTCTGAAGATACCCAAAAATATGAAAAAAAATTCTTACCCTTTTAACTAACCCTTCCAAACAACATCCGGCGCTATTTAGGGAATTAAAAAAAATTTCGAATATTTCAGAGGGTAACCTCTCTAAAACTTAAAACAAATGAATATTTTCTTTAGTAGCTATTGCGATATATACAGGAATATTTCATTACTTCGCCAAATTTCATATTTTAAGTCGTGTTTTCAGAAAAAAACACCACTGTTATGGATATAAGGGCAGACGCGTCAGTGATTTTACAAGGGTTCCGTTTTTTTTTAAATATGTTACCCTAAAAATACGAAATCCTAGATATAAATTTAATAAGTTACACTTCAGTGGCAATAAGAATAAACCTGTGTTTATAAGATTTAATACTATAGGGTAGTAGGGTAGGGTTAATACAGGTTATAGAATCGTGTCTTATTACCTTAGAAATTTTTCCAATCGAAGAAAGTAAACAATAATAATGAGACCTGACAGACGAGCTACAAAAATTGTTTCGCTTTATTTACTGACGTTCATATATTCGTATGACAATAGAAAATACCATCGCGTTTGTTTTCATATTTTGTCTTTCACGCTTTTCATTCGGTCTTAACATTTCTATTTGCCGTCATTCCAGTGTCCACCCTCCGATTTAACATAAGCTATTCTTCTGTCAATTATGGATATATATCATTTAATTCTTAAAAAAAAGTGAGAATTATATTTGTTTTTTAAATATGTATGTATGAAAATCGAAATAAAACCTTACAAATTTTGGTATTATATTTTAAAAACGCATATACGTTTTTAAAAAAAAATTCTTTCTTGTAATGTAAAATGTACGTATTTTCCTCAAAGTATAAAGTATAAAATTTAATTCAAAGCAGAACAAGTATTCTTCGATAGTATTAAAATTATTTTACTTTAATCAAATTTATAGTTTTTAACACTTTTAAATGCATTTTAAAAATTTTCTGATCCATTATTTGAAATGCTCATAATTAGAACTTAGTTCTAAGTGGTCAGTTTTAAATCTATAATGACCTTTCTTATATAATAAGATATGTAAATTTTTCTTGTATAATAAAATATATAATTACATGAATGCACTCGCTATCGTTTCCAATCCGTTTCACCTTCACTTCCAGCAGAAGTTTCTTCAACTCCAACAGACACGTGAAAGGTTTGTACGAATTCCACTCCAATTTTGAATCCAAACTTAATCGGAGTGGAAACAAAAGGCGAACTTATTCGAGAAGCGCTAATCCGAAAGAAAGTTCCAGGTTTAGAAAGGCCTCTCAAGTTAAATTCTCAATTTATGCAGAATCTATTAACGCGACTACGTAGATGTGTTATTAAAAACAACTTTTGCTATTAACCTAGTTTTTAAGTAGAGAAACTTGGAAATGCTTTGCAAATAATAAAGCTACTTCAGTCGTTCATATATTTTATATTACAAATATTTATTTTGAATATTACTTTATAGTAAAACATAATTCTTAAATATTATTATGCATTACGTCGTATTTCATTCCTTCACATTATATTATTAAAATAGTGGATTTATCGTAAATTAATTTATTAAATTAATACTCTTGATTACAAGTGACTTAAATATCTACAGTTTTCGAACTTAAGCTTTACCTAATTGGATTGTTATACACAAAACAACACATATAAACAGCTCTAAACATATGAATAAAGAAAAATCTCACACATAAATACACCGTTCACTGAATAATATTATTAACTGGGACATGGAACTGCAACAAATCAATACAAATTCCATAAATAATATCACTGCAAAAAATTTGGAAATTTCATGACCATCGATTATTAAAGCGTTGAGGTGATGACATCTCACACAGCAAGTCAGCACGCTTGGAAAATTGGTGTTATGTATATCATTCAATATCTCAATGCCTCTTCTAAACAACACAACAATAAATTTTCCTTGATGATAAACCTCCCACCTGGGGGCCCTATATTTTAAATGCTTTATTTCGCATACTCAAAACGCTTCGAAATCCCATATCAAGTGAATAATACATTGATGGATAAAATAGCTTCTGACTTAGTTTTATTCGCATACATGTAAAGTAACAAGCATAAACATTAAAGAGAACACAAGTACAGTTTGTAAAGAAGTGACCGTGAAACTTGAAAATGTATTTCGCTAACTTTCCAATACTCATCAATCAAATTAATAATGTGAAAAGAGTGCGATGATATAAACAATAAGATAAAAGAATCAAGAACCAACCATACTTGCATAAAAAGTTTATCTTCTATTATACCTCAAGCATGCAAACATGACTCTCACTCATTACTCCTATGATATAAAGTTAAAAAATAAAATGGAATGGCGAAGGTACATTATTTTACTAATATGCAATATATAACGTGAATTAGTGACGATAGTAAATTACTAAAATGTTACGTGTACATAAATAATATTGAAATATTATGTATTTAATCCTCTTTAACTCCAAAATAGCTGCACTAACGTTATTAGTTAAAATTTTTCTGTGACTCTTGATACATGTAAAACGTTAAGACAAAGATCCTATCTATATCTAAAAATCGTGAAGTTTTTCAGACCCATACAAATATAATTGGGGTAAAATAAGAACATTTCAAATTAAATAAATATTGTATGAAAATACTACAAGAAAATCGTAGGATTTTTGCTTGTAGGACTATTTAGATTTTTACTATGCAAATTTACTATGTAGATTTTTGCTTTAACTATAAAGTAAAATATGTTAATAAAAGAAGATACAATGCACAAAAATCTGCAATCAAACGGTTGCAGATTTTTGTGTATTGTAATAAACTTTTTTTTTTGCTTTAAACTTGCATCTTAATAAATATTCTCTATCTCTGCTGGACAGGACTCTATATTATCAAAGGCTTTTTTATAATTAATAAATGCAAACCATAAAGGCATTTAATACTCTGTAGCTTATTCTATGTTAATTTTCAAAGCCATGTAGTAGGTGGTCCATGGTGCTAAATCCATTTCTGAAGACTGCCTGTTCAACTGGTTTGATAAAAGTACAGTTTTTTGTTCAGACGAGTTACAGAAATACGTATATCTTGATAATGCAGAATCGAAGAGTAGAGAAACATTTATATCTTGATCAAGAGGTAGTTATGGGGAAAGCAAACTAAGCCAGCAAAACAGACTGACGCATAAGACTAGCGTGGAAACCTACTTCAAAATTGCATTCGCCTTGAAAATGAAAATTATGGCAGTACAAAAAGCTCGCTTAGATGACCAATGTATCTTACCAGTAATAACCTATGGAGCTGAACCTGGTGTTTATGAAAGAACTCCTCACCAAGCTTAGAGTGGCTTATAGAGCATTTGAGGGGAAACTGGTTGGGTTCACGCTGAGAGACCGAAAGAGAAACGAGTGGCTTAAAGAAAAGAGTAAGTCTTGATAAAATCATACATAAAAAAATCGGGTGCTTTATTCGCTCTCTCTAAAACTTTCGTATGAACACCACCTATTGATATATATGCGAGTTAATATGTTATATCGTTTTGCCAAGTTTGAATAACTTTTCTACGTCAATTGATTTTTTAGAAAAGCAGCTGCGAGTGACAAACCGACAGACGTACACGGAGTGATCTTAGAAGGGTTTCAGAAACCTAAAAATAAAAATTTTAACTCACGGCCATCTGCGTCGGTAACTTTTACTCACATAAAAATTTGATAGTTTTACTACTTAAGGCAACCTACAAAATGAGAATTACTTTTTATTAATGTCACCTGCCTTATAACCAGCTTATTTACATACATACGATATTACACGATAACTGCAATATATTAAATAAACCATAAATATTCTTTTGTTTACTGTTTTATAAGTTATAAACATACAGCATACAAACATACATATTAACAAGATTCATTACTGAACTAATGTCAATGCCAAACCGCAAAATAAAACAAAATCAAAACCTCCTTCCATTCCAAATACATACTAAACTGTGTATATTCAATCATTATTCTCAACAGAACAAAGAATGTATCATTTGTACAGATACTCACCATAAAATATAATTTCGAAAATCCAATATCCTATTCCAAACACGCCTCTCATTGGTTAATGATCAAGGCACTCACGCAGTAAACTTTACAACATCCGCTACGAATGGATCCCGAGAACTTTCCAAGGCACTTGACACGAGCACGCACCCATTGCCGGCCATTACTCATGTTACGATCTATCGAATTTGGGAAATAGACGATCTGTATCACTTCACTATTATATTGAGAGCTAAATAATACTTTGGTCAGTTTGGAAATGTTTCAAAGGGCCGACGGACCGGAAACGATGTCGATAGGGCTGGTATCATCAGACGAAAAACTTACTCTGAACTTAAAAGCTTAGAGCTTAAACGCTTATGGATTAATTGAGCTTTTAAGAAAATTAACTTATAGCATGAGGCGACGTATAAGAAAGCAGGCTATAAAAAACTACTAAATCTATTGTGTCTAGCTAATATTATATCCAATCAATCATGGTGGAGAGTAGGATAACTTCAAGGGTACAGGGTTTGAACGTAAATTAAAAGACGGAAGTTTCTGACAAACGTTGTATACATATAAACGTTTATTCGTATTTTCAATAAAATTATGTATATTTTACATAAATAAATGGGAACGAGTATATATATACATATGAATCTGAAATTGCCTTTTCGGTTTTAAAATTGCGAATTATCGGATACAGATTGCCATTTATAGGATACAGAAGGTTTATTAATATTTGTAGGTAAACTATGTAACCTAGAGTTAGTTTTGATTTATATGAAATTTTTGTAAAATCTTATAATTAAATTGCAAAGAATTTATTATACATTATTTGCAAAATATTCTTAACTGTAAATGGCAGGCAATCTACGCGTGTAACTCAGGATATATGCAATTTTACTTGAAACAAAATATAAATTTATTCACGTTGTATGACAGCATATTATTGCAAAGTTCTTCCGCGAACTAAGAAAATATTTTTGTTACTGCGAAATCAATGAGCTATACCTCCAATATTAATGCACAGCTAGGTTCTGAGTCGCATTACTGAACATCGCACCATGAGTCGCATTACTGAACATCGAACCCGGAGTGCTTCGCAACTATTTACATCCCCGAAGTACCAAAAAATGATAGAAGACCTGTTTCTTGAATATGGAAGCATACGGGTAGATTAATATTTTATTATAATATGACCGAAATTTCAAGACGTTTTATCTACATTGGTGTCCGAGATATTTAATATTAAAGGTGGTCAACAATCATTCACGTACTCACAGATAAATCATCATTATATAAAGGTTCCAGAACAACCAGAATCTGAAAATTTAGTACATATAAAATACTTATGACACTACTGAAGTAAAAAAACATATATTTGGAAATTTTTGGCTGGAAATAAAGATAAAATGTATGTTACATACCTATCAAGTTCTGTACTTATGTAGTTTTTCATAATCTCATACAAGTATTTCAATAACATTGGTTCTAGAATATCCTAATAATATAATAAAGACGAAAATTTTCTTTGTTTGTTTGTTTTTTAGGGATTCGCACACACACTACTAATCAATTTACATACAAGTGTCAGAGTATGATAGGTTATAATTTTTGTATTGCTATTTTTTTAATATTTATCTAATAATGTCATTATAATCAGACAAAAAGTTGCAGTTCTGTGTGTTTTCGTAAAAAACGGTTCCAGAACTATTACAAGTATATTAATATTATGTATAGAGGAATTTTATGTTTTAAAAAACCCTAAAGAAAAGTCCGACACAGCATTTATCCATCTTTTATAAATAAGTCACTGTAACTATTTTAGGTAAAAAGTGCGTCGGACAAAAGTGACTACAACTCAAGTTATTTATCCTCGTTAATCATTCTGTTTCACTATAAATATGTCTTGTGAAGTTAATGAACTTAACCAAAAAATTCGGTTGTAACATGTTTAAAAATAAATGTTAAAGGAGAATGATTTAAATTTTAGATAATACCTTCTTTTATTTTTCTGTAACAAAACTATTTTGATTTAATTACAAGCTAAGATAAAGGTAATATTTAATAATAAAAATAACACTGATATCTAAGTTTGAGTCTAGTTATCAGTAAGTCAATCCATAATTATCTGTTCAAAATATTTCTCAGCGAGTGTATTTTTATTTAAATTATACATGTCTTTATGCCGTTTCATGTCTGATACATTCCTGCGAGCCTTATCAAACATTATTTTCTGCGCGTACTTTATATAGCACCCAAAATTAATAACAAGTGTTTAAACTGTATTCCGAAATGTACGAACTGCATTACTATTTGTATTATTGTGAATGTTGTATTATTGTGAAAGTAATAAGATCCATAGAAAATTTAATTCATGGTACTACAGGACATGAACAAAATTTTAAATTGTATTAAAAAGGAGAAGAACATTTTCCTCGAAGGTTATCAAAAACGTTATACGATAAAACAATGCATTATTCAATTTATTAAGAATATGTGTAATTAGAGTAACAATACTTATATTGGTTTCCATTGGTATTAACCATCAAATAGAAAAGCTTACGTCATGTATAAATTTCTCTCTCAACTGCACCTATAGCAAATAGAAATTTATAAATTTGGCAACAAAAGATGAACGATTTCAACTTCCAGGCTACCTCCTCCATCAGTGTCAACTCCATTGGCACATTACAGTATTTATGAACGTATAAAGGCATTTATTCCTCCCTTCTACAGGCCATCTGTGGGCTTTATACACTGATATAAAGATTTGGCTAGGCGCCCGCATGCTCTAAGGTAGACATATTCGAATTTTTATTTGTGACGACGTAATTTATTAACTTAGGTTAAGAGCTTATCGAAAAAAGATTGGCTGGAAATCCTTTTACGCTTCTCGAACGTCCATCATTCGTATCGGCGAGCGACACATTGTGTCCTTACGGCGAGTTCGTGGCGTTTATTTATTGCGTGAATTGAGTAATGTTTACGTTCTGAGTTATTTTTTCAACTAATAGGGTATTGAGTAATTCATATTAAAATTACGTATAAGAAATAACAACTTTATGCTTCCATAACTTGAATATCGATGATTGCTTATCAATCACAGAGAAATGGAAAGGTCATTCTCAAACAATGAGCAATTTTGTAGCTTCTCTTCGATTCAGGAATATAACTTTTCCTAACTTTTCTTGCTCCCAAAAAGTAAAATAAAAAATTTTCTAAAAGAATCAATTATAACTATACATATAACTATACTATAACTATTCATATAACTATACTATAACTATTCATATAACTATACTATATATATTTGTTAGGACACTATAATATTTCGTTTTTGTGTTTTGAATTTGAACATAAGTTTTTCTAATTATCATGTGTCCCTTTAATATGGCTTAATAATTATCATGAGTGTCCCAAATCAGGCACCCAATTGTACTGCCAATTGCAAATAATAATTTTCTTTATAAGTATTTAGGCAGAATTACAAACTGTCTCTTTGAATGAATCTTGATTTATTTTGATGTGTAGTGTAATGACTTCTTCTTTATTCGTTCCCACATTCCCCAGGATCGTGACTCACAACAACGGGTGCCTTATAATAAATTACTTGTCACCAGTTCTCGCAATTTTGTATAAATCTCACGGCCTCACGTATTGTAATTTGCAGCATGCTAGTGATCTAGTCAGCCCAATAAATTGGTCACGTGGCCTTGTTCTTCTACCCACGTTAGCAGGATACCTTGGTCTCTCTCACTCTCTCTCTCTCTCTCTCTCTCTCTATATATATATATATATATATATATATATATATATATATATATATATATATATATATATAAAAGTATATGTCTGTGTGTATTTATTTTTCTTATAATATGGCCAACTTGAGTAAACGACAAGTAAATGTGTTTGACACGAATGCCGAATTCCTTGATGATAGACTCGTTCACCCGATGAGCAAGCCAAGACACCAGCAGCGTGCATCGCCAGCACTAACTGACTTCACTACTGTAACTTCGATTTTGACTGTTTTCTTTTATAAAAATTCCATAGTTTACTTTTGGTAACTCTTAAAATATTGGGTTCTCGCTATTGTGACCTTATGCATTACTCTCTGTCACAACCTGTATGGTAATCTGCGATAGTGAGATTTTAAAACTCGACTGTGGGATGAAGAAATGTTTATGAAATAATACTAATATTAAAAGTATAAACATTTTCAAGATGTTTTTTTCTCATTTTTATATTTGTTAATCGGATCTAAGATGTTTTTTGCGTGGTATATATAAACACAAGACTTTTGAAATCACTTTTTGTGAAGATAGAAATTCAGAAAAACTGTCATAATCCTGGCATGGTCATCAAAAACGTTAAATACAAATTTTGGGATTAAATTGGAGTTGTGCCACTTTTATAAAAGTTACTGCAGTGTGTTCTAGGTCATCCAAAAAAAAATTCCACATTACTTTTTAAAAATGTTGATCCCTGAGTTGCCATTAATTTAAGAATAACTGAAAAATAACATAACAATACCCATTGTAAATGATAACAAGTTGTTAAAATTACTTTAATTACAATTGCTTTGGATCTGCTGAAAAGGAGAATCTTTCAAGAGGTAAATGCATTTTATGTCATTTTTAATTTTGACCATTTTGTTGAATCCATAGTATGATTTTTTATTTAATGGTTGATTGCATCTCTAACCTTATACATTATTGATCTATAATGCAATAATACACATGAATTTAATAATGATGATTAAGATTTCTTCTCAGGAGAATATAATTGTTTATATTTGATTAATTGGCGCAATATTTTACATGCATTACTTTTACGAACTAACTGAACGTGTTATCAACTATGTCTATATGAAGAGTTATATACCTCCTTTATCACTCTGTAGACCGATCCCACTGTCCTTGTTTTAAGAATTATTTTTTGCATTTTTTATGTGTAAGCGAATCTACTACCAGCTAAATCACATTTTACGACATTTGTATCACATTAACATGTTTTTTTTAAATACATATAATATATTATCACATGTTTAAATTGTATTTACCATTTTCCAGAGAAAAGGAATATTTTCTTTACTTATAAACATTATCTGCAAAATGATATTTCTTGGGTCTACAGATGGTACTTGATCAGTGAAAACTGGTCAACCGCGTAAAATATTCATAACAAAGTTTGAGCTTGCTTTTTGGAACATTTTTCGTAAACGAAGTACATATATAAGCGATTGAATTGTTTTACAAATAAACAATACTTGATTTCTGATAAGATAATGAGGTTGTATATGAACAACAAATTTAAGGTTTCAATTTGAAATGAATTGGAACGAGTAATAAATATTAACCAAATGACGACTATTGCCAATCACAAAAGTCGTTAAGTTTAAATATTAGGTATGACAAAACCTATGATGTTAAATTACGACATAGCTTAAAAGATTAGATTACTCAAATTAGTATTTACTGAGTATTGGGTATCTTAAATCGTCATTAGTCCAGTCGATAGCTAGGTAATTGTGACACGTGCAGTCACTGTTCGAATATAATTTTTCTTTTCTCATATTTGGGTATTGTGTCTTTCTACAGTATATCGTACAATACTTTAATAATTTTTACATGATTTTAAAACTTTACAAAACTACATACAAATCCTTATAATTTTAGTAATAAATGAAAATGAAACATATGTAAGAGAAAATTAACGTTCCCGAGTTACTCTTTTCGTCTTAAATCGTCACTTCACGTATATTGTAATGAGTCATTTAACTGTCTTAAAACTGTACGCCGCTTAAAATAGTCATTTTAAATATTCGACGTGAACGAATGTAGATACGATAGGGAATTGTTTCAAAATTCTATTTGGTAGGACAAGAAATTATAAACACCTGACATAGATGAATTTGAATGTCTTGTGGAAACAGGTTCTGCTTAAAAGTTTTCTAATAGTAAAATAAATAAATACATACTTATTTTAAAAAATGCCTTATTTATACGCATTATCAAAATTGTAATAAAAATCAAAGTCAAATACTTTTTTGGTCACGTCCGTAACCAAATACACGACAGCTATCATTTTAATATATCCAATATAAGTGCAAAAAAATGTTAAGTGAAACGACCAAAAATATATTTAAAATAATTTTATGAAGCGAAAAATGTTTGTCTTTTTCTGACTTTTTTTTAATTTTTACCGTAAGGCATGAAACCTTACGATTTAGATGAAACAAGTTTATATAAATGACATCACATTGAACATTCCCTTTCATGTAAGTTACAATCTCCGGATGAAAATGCGGTATATAATACTTTTTAAGAATATGGGGTTGTAAACCATAACGATTTCAAAGAAGTCAAAGCGCGTTGAGCATATTTTTTAGTTAAACAAGTGTCGTAATAGTTACCTCAAAATAAAGCCTGAAACAGTTATACACGAAAATGAAATCTATAAGAAACGTTCAGCATGGACGTTGCCAATTATTATAACTTATTAGTTATATGAGTTTCTATGGTACAAAATTAACTGTACTTGTATTCAACTAACACACAGAATAAACTGTTAAAAATATTGATATTAAATTAGCCATAAATAATTATTGTACAATAAGAGAATAAATCGAAAAGGAATTATGGTCACATTGTTTCAGACCACACGCGGTTTTAGGTAGGTAATGTAGAATATAAGTATTGTAACTGAATGAAATAAAATCGATTTTGAACAAAGTTATCTGATATTTTTTCTCTTCATAAAAAACGTTTAAGGCAGACATGCCACATTACATGCTACTAAAGTACGATGCTAGATATCAATAAGTGAATGTAAACTTAATACAGATACAGTAAATATTGGATAACATTATTACGTCTGGATTGTCACAATAATACATTTAAAGCATACATATGGTTTGAATCACACTGTTCATTGTTATTTGGCTCGCCATTTTCTAATTAAATTTCTTTGGAACTTGAAAAACATTGCCAATAATATTATTTACCGTTGATCAACGCTATATCACATCTTTGACATAATTATTGATTGAGTACTTCTAATATAGATCTGGAAAAAAAGAGGAAGGAGGTAAATGAAGTGTATCCCTCTAGAAAACATCATTAAAGTAATTTATAGAATACATGGATAAATTATTTAAATATCTTATGCATCAAAATAAAGCACATTTTTCTATTAACTTTACCTTAAGGAATATTTTTTTAATAAATAAAATTTTATATTATTATATTTATAATTGATATAATATTCAATATTAATGAAATACTTAGATATATAAAACAACCATGGAAGGAATATAAATAAATACAAAAATATATACTTTTAGCACATTTTGAAAAATAAATTTATTAATTATATATTAATTTACTTTTACTAAACTTGTTATGTTAAACGCAGAAATTAATGACCTACTCTTATTTCTTCCGCTTCCTCTTAGAGCCAAAAGAACACAATAATAATATAATCTAATAATAAATTCAATGATATTGCAGTCAAATCAAATATGCTACAGTTGAAAAGAAAATAGTTTTTGCATTCATTATAATATTAATTTTGCAAAAGTTAATAATATCCGTTACTCATCCACAAATTACTTTATAATAAATCGTATTTAATTAGAGACGAAATTTGCTTTTGTAGATATAAGATTATACTTTGCTGTCAGAAATGCTAATTATTTTTCATACACATATAGATAAAATGTTACAAAATTCAATGAATATTTTTTTATTATAGCATTGTTATTTTGCATTTATAACTGTTACCAAAACTTATGCAAATTAATAATCGTGTGATAGTTTTGTCTTTTAATTATTTCATATTTTTAAGAAAAAAAATTATATTTATATTACGTGTTTCATTCACAGCGCAAAATTTTGAGCGGTTATTATGTTAAAATATTGTTAACCCACCATATTCGGTTATAGTTTTTACCGACCCGTATTTTACACGTCATATGTATGTTAGTAATAATATTAAATAAATATAACTGTAACGATTTGATCTCTTATATTTTCCGGCCATATATAACTGGATTTTCTAAAGCTATCACCCGCTACTTTGACGGCATAATAAGCAACGATGGAAAGCCATACATTTCTGTATACTAACATATTTAGTTACATTTCTACTCTGTCTTTCGTGGTTTTTCTAGATATTTTCGTCATAATATACATACGCTGTCCACATACAAACAATACTTTTTTTTATCTTCCAGTTACATTCGCGATAAAACTATCATTGTGTAGATACCTTTATTTTAGTTAATACCTTTATATTACAAAATGGTATATATTCATCAGCATATAATTTGCTTTTCACTATTTGCATTCTCAAGAATATAAGATTATAAAAATAAACGAGCATAACTTGTAAACTGAAATTTCCCGAAAGAAGAGCTCCAATCAATGCAAGAGTATTAATGCAACTTACAAATACAAAATTGCAAAAATAAATAAAATCATAACATGGCTTTAGTATATGAACTCACCCTCTTCTTTAATCAGTAAAGTTAAAAGATGACGAATAAATTGTATTCAAAATTCTTCTCAAGTTTGTTTCGGAAGCGATAACATGATATATGATAGCACTTTTATTGAATATACAGCTCAATTTCACAGTGACGACCATTACCATCTATCACGAGCAGTCAAATTTGAAATGTTATTTTCCCAGTACTCCTACACGCGTACTCGTAACACATATTTTCACAAGCTTTCTTCCTTTTCCGAGTATCTCTTCCTTTCCTTAACGCCACCTGCCGTGAGATAAGGGCAATTTCCGACGCCTGACGCCGACGCCACGACCATCTTAACTTTATAATGGGCGGAATCGCGTGACTCTTCTGAAGTAAAAGTTAATTAGGAAAAATTATTAATCTCCGATAGCATAAGTGAGAATAACAAGAATATTTTTAATGACCTTTCAGATAGAAATGCTTTGTCTTTGAACGGGATGTGGTGAAGAAATAAAGTTAGCGCTTAAATACAGAAGAAAGAGAGGAGATAAAATTAAGAAATGGTAAATCTGGGGGATTATGATTGAATGGGCTTTTTCAGCATTTAGAGAAAGCGTATTCCTGTTATCAGAATCCAATTTATTTAAAAATTTTGCAGCTTGGACACAAGATAAATTTTCAAAAATATGGTTGCATATTTGAAAAAAGGAGATTAAGGTTTTTCTGGTTTTTAGAGCGTAGCTCTATATTACGAACAGATAAATAATTATATCTGATGCGATTAATTGATTAACCGACATACATAACTAGTTGCTATTTTTATGTGACCTTGATAGTCAATTACATAAGTAGCAATTACTTTTATTTATGTGAAATTTTAATATATTCCATATTCGAATGTTTTTTTAGCCAAATTTATATTCTTAATATCTTCTCTTATCAAGCCCTTTATTAATGTTCTTATGCACCACGCAGGCAGGACATAATAAAAGGAAACAATTAAACTTCCAATTTTCAAATAATTTTTACGCTGTATTTGGTCTTTATAAAGATGCCTATATAAATAACTCGAGTACTTTACACACACTAAGTATACTTTGCGTTATTATATTTGTTATCTTTAAAGTTCTCATATTTGTGGTAAATTCGCATCGAAAGTGTAACCCGCTTAAAATAGATCAAGTGAAGTGGAAATGTAAACACGAAAGGGAAATCCGATACAAATTGTGACTTATATGATAATACATCGGTACTCCGAAAGGGTAAGTGAAATGCTTTCAATAGAAAGTAGTGCATTTATTTTTTTTGAGGAGGCTTAGCGGTGGACGTTGTGATGAGACTTGGTAAAGACGGAGAGTAGTGTTGAGAAGTCGTGTTGAGTGCTAAAGTGCGTTCCTGTGTTACAAATACCTGAAATATGTGCACGACTCTCATTGTATTGATCTAAAAATGGGAATCGATTTTGTAGAATACGTTTTTTTGTACTTAATATTTTAAAGTAGAAAAACTTACGGATTATTTTATAATAAGCCTTTCCATTTCCAGGCCATAGTTATTTTACTTTTAATATTTTTTTATATTTATCGACTTTCCGTCATTTTTTTTTACATCATTTCTTTTATATGACTTTTTTATAACAAAGTTTAATATACCATATATACTGGTTTATAAGTTTCTATGCAATAATGTGTATTTTTCTTAAATTTCCTATGAAATTTACAAACTTTAGATATAAATGAGTAATATTAGGTTGTATTACGACAATCACTACTATAATTAATGTAATTCATATATGAAAATCTTTCAATACATAAGACTAAAACGCACTCGACCTATTTAAGGCTCGAAATGGAGAAATATGACGCCAAATGTAATAAGCATTCATTTAAAAATTTCCTGATATCAATCCTACACATTCAAAAGTTAGAGTCTCTTGTTGGAAACACTAAATAAGATAAAATTAATACGTTTTTAAATATTGTGGTGCCTAGAATCAAGTTTATTTGCCTCCGACAATGTTTACGATTATCGAGTTTAAAGACAGGAAATACAATGCTAACCTTGGCATTGTCTTCACCTCTAGACATGTTATGCAACATTTTAGTAATATAAATGATATTCCTCGAGAATCAATTCAAGAAATAACAGCGTAACCATGAAATTTCAGGAATATACGTGAAAGTGAAGGTATGAAAAGTGAAAAACTATCGAAACAAAATATTCGAGAAAACTAAAAGAGGAAACTTATGCGATTTTGTTTCTTATGGATAAAAAGGGCAACTGGTCTTCTATATTGACAGTCAGTAATTAAGTGTAACTTTTTGTAAAATAAATAATCGCGATAAATAAAATCATGTTTGATAGAGTTAATGAAGAAAAAGTTGCATTGTAGTAAAAATAAGGTTACCACGTTACTCTATTTTACTGAAAGTCGTTCTAAAGCAAAAAGATTAAAAATATAGACAAAGCTAAGAAATAAAAACTCTAAAAGCAACATATATATAAACCTTCGTTTCAGTATATCATTTTCCCTCCCAGAACTCAGTATCTTCAAGAAAAAATTTTTTTTAAATGACGTAAAAAGCAAAATAAAAGAATCAACTCTGAAAAATACGGTCCTAAAGAATAATCTTCAAATATAAAGATAAAATTACGATTACTTAAGAATATAGAAAAGATAATAATGTAAAAATTTTAAAAATATTACGTATTAAAAAAACTTTCGGGTATGACATGTTAGAAAATAGATAAAATACATCTAAAAATAGTTAAATATGTTAATAATCAACTAAAAATGGGCGTAAATGTTTGAAGAAATGGATGATTGAGAAAGTATAAAGATAATTTTCGAAAACAAGGGGATGCTAATATTTTTCCTTTGGGTACTTTAAAAAATTTAAAAAAAAAACATTCAAACAAAAAACTTCCTTCTCGATATTAACCTCTGCTCTAAATAAAAAAGAGCACGACCTGACACTTTGACCTTTAGTTTATTACATTTGATTTAATTCGCTGTCTGTTTTCTCTTCGTTTTACATAAAACAAACTCCAATTGTCCCCAACGTCTCACGCGAACCCCAGCAGGCTACAGATGTTCAGTTCACATCAAACCGTAAAAAACAAATGTGTTTTCGACCACATTTTAATAAATTATGTAAATGCACAGTACTCCTTAGAAGTTTATGTTTGGCTTCCGCTTGTCCATAACGTGAAACGTTGGGGACAAGTGGAGTTTGTTTTATGTAAATAATTTCAAAGGCAACTGTTATTTCAAAAGAAATGTTATTTTAATTAGTTTAGTTTTGACAGATACAAGCTGAAGGGTTTTTTTAATTTAAACTAGACAAATTACAAAAATTATTTTATTTAAACAAAGCTGTTATAAATTTATGTAAATTAAAAAAAAACACTGACCTTTGAAAAAGAGAAAACAAGTTTTTGTTATGCTGGGTACCCTTAATTGTTACTCTTTTAGGTAAATGAAAGCTTGAATCAGAATTTATGTTTTATATTTATTAAAACCAATTAATTTATAAAAAAGTTTTCATTTAAAAATTTATATTTTTATTAATTTTTAGTAATAGTGCTTGTCCTATTTAAAACTAAACTTTGTCGTACTTTACTTATTTCTTGAATTGTTAGCTGTTTACTATCTATACACCAATTTTGTAGAGTCGACCTTTGTATACCAAAATACGAAAAAATATTAAAATTACATTTCATATCTTCGACGTTCTCATACAACTACTACTGATAAAATGATATTTTTAAAACATTAAATAACGATAAAAGGAAACACAAAAAGTGAATTATATCGCAATAAATTGAATATCGGAAAATGCAAAGAAAAAGCAATACGAAATACTATACTTTTTTGTATCCGTTATGAATACAATTAGGCAGGAAATTTGTGGAGAAACTTGGAGAAATTTATTTCACACATTTCCCAAATATTATTAGGAAAGTTCATCGGGTGCACAGGTGTGTTACTAATATCGTTAGGAAAAGTTTTCGGTGAAAATATGCCGTAGACTTACAACTTTTACGCGACTAACACCTTTTTGCACAAAAATAGTTGTACATAGTTTTTACCTTAATAATAATTTAGAAAAAGAAAATCGAGTAATGCATTGAAATTATCAAATAGTTCCTATAAATGTTGTTATATGAATCAGTTGATTTATTTACTTTCATTAACGATTGTACTTTCTATTAGCCGGTTGATAATGAAAGATCCGTTAATAGAAGTATTTCTGTTACTATTTGCAGGAATGTGAAAAAAAATTAATCTAAATTATTTTTCTTATATAGCGGACATTTATTATCTCCCCAGCTAATCATCCATAGATTTTACAGGGTAAAAAGGATCATGGCTGTATATTTTTATAATCATATACTCACTAACTAATTAATTTATTCTTTGCTTAAGGCGAGTACTAAGCATGTTGGTCTAATCGCGTATCATAAAAGCGCTAACAACAAACAAGCTCTAACAATTGACTGCATACATACTCGAACTTTTATGTATTGTAATTTTGGCTTCAATATTTTCAAACATTATTTTAATGTTGCTGTATTGGTATAAAAATTTAACTCAGAAATGTACTGGATTCTCTTCCGGCTACCTTCGCTAGAATTCACAATTTCTAAAAAATCCTTGTATGTCCATCTTGATACTCTTAGCTATACAATGTTGAAGATTTATATCAATATGATAACCAGCTTTTATGTGATATCCTGAATTAAGTAAGAAGTTAAAGAGAAATACACAAAAATTTTAGAAAAGTTAAAAAAAGTTTATTTTCGTACCCAAATTCCCTCCCAATTTCAATATTTAATAGACAGTTCGATTTAATTTCAACTAAATGTATGGAGAAATTGTGCATAGGAATTCAAAACGGATCCACCAAATACATAATTATGATATAAACTTTAACCATTGAGGGTGAATTTTATTGCATTAAAAGTAAAAAATAGTTAGTACCGACTGATTTTTTGCAGGATTTCGAGGGATAAATGAATTATTGAAGGGTTTAAACATTTGCTTTATCCTCCTCATTTTCTAACGTGTTACTTTTTTCAACGATTAATTTACAAAGCATGCTAGTAAGTTGTTTAAAAAATTAACTGATATATACGCAGGTCTCGTCAAAAGAGAAAAAGAAAGCATAAAATTATCGAAACTATTAGAGACAATTCTCACTTAAAAAGTAAAAGGAAAATAACTCAAAATATATCTCTTTCACCGCTGCCACCTTTTAACACCAAATTTTCCGCAATTTTCTCCTGGCTATTTTAATATTGGAAACATGAAAGCAGTGGAATCAGAATTAAAGTTTCAATTTTGCTGCTCTCTTGTTGGTTTTCCCCTTCCGCGCATTAGTTGCAATCACCCTTCTTGGCAAGAATATTCCGCCACCTTCTACCGGTCCCACATGGAATGTGCTACGTCGGCGCGGTTTTGCCACAATTCTCTCCTTATTACGGAGCCAAAAATTAATTTATTGTATTATAAATTTTTGATATTATAAATCCAGTGATATGAGTCTGGATAGAATGATAAATATTTTAAGCTTTGCGTAAGAAGCAGCTGTGGCAAAAATCCTAACTACCTGCCTGTTACATAAATGTATGAATTTTATAAAGCACAATTTATAAGCAAGTATATTACCGGAGAACATTACCGAAATGCGCCTGTTATTGATATCTCAACTTTTGAATTTCAAAGTGAAAAATAGAAACAATATTGTACATAACATTATAGCTTAATATTAAATAATTCATAAACGGAGCTTAAGGATGAAAACTGGCAAATGGAAACTCAAGTTCCTTTTAAGAGGCCTATCCAAGAACTTCTCACTCTATGAGGTAGGAGAAATCATTCCCTCCCGCTTTACAAGTATGGTGGTATATCGTAACTCTTTCATATATGATATATAATATGGTATATCTCTATATAATACACCAGCTTGAAAAATTTTACGAACATGTTCAAAACTATGGAACATGGCATAGATATGATGGTAATTTTTTTCGGTACGTAATTCTAAAAACAAATTTCTTGTCTACAAATATAACTAGCACTATGAGGATTCTGCCAAAAGGTATAAAAAGCCAAAAAATGGGTGAACTTATTATATTGTTTGACGACACTTGTACTTTAAAAATCCCGGGAATTATTTATACGCTTAGAAAAAACTTTTTTGCTACGCCCGCGCCAAAGCAGACAAATGTGAAATCTTTTGAGTTTTGTCATCTTAATAACGTTCGTGCGTTATAACAATAATATAGAAAGTAGAAATTACAAATAAAATTCCTTTTGAAGTATCGAAATTGTTAGTTTCTAAGTATTGAAATTTACTTTTGTACAAAGGTTATATAAATATATCAGCACTCTACTCACTAGTCCATATATATTTGAAATCTGTTTCTGTTTCCTCACATTTAACTTTAACAAATTTATTGCCAATGTGGTTGCAACGTTTGTTGTCAATGTGGTTGCAACGTTTGTGGTAATTTACATTTTTTATAAATTAAATCGCATTTTAGTTATCCCTGTTGAAAGATAATGAATCTTAGTTATATTCACCTATGTCTAACAGGATCCTTTTTACCGAGTGACTGGTTTTATAATACTACATGCAGCCATGAATTCTGCTTTATTTAGTTTACTTAATAGTGCTACACTCTATTGTCGTTGACTGGCCCAAAGTCTTCCTGAATATTTTTTATATGTATACCCTGTCATTGATCGTCTAGAGTCAACATCATTAGCATAGTCCGCATCATTGTAACATTCTGTTATATTTTCCTTTGAAAGTGAAAAATACAGACCACAGTTTTAACATTCGTTTTTTTCTAATTTTGTGTTTTAATCTGCAAGTATTTTATTACTCAAACTTCACTCAAGTTAAATTCTATAAGTATCTCCTCCATATATTTCATTTGATGTAAGAACATGTAGTCATCACTTCTTTATGTTTGAAGACCAACAAAATTTTTGGGTTCATATACTTTTATTTCAAAATTTATTTCTAAGTCATGCATTATTTTATTTGATACCTTTAGGTCACTAGAAATTATTAGTCTATCGTCTATAAACAAAACCAGGTATACTTTAATTCCATTCAAGTGACATCACTTATGGAAGTGACTATTTGCAAATCCAAAATTTTTCATTCCAGGACCTGGGCCTATTTTTTTATTCAAACTTTTTTTTTTATAAAAAATTTACTCAAAATTTTTTTATTCCTGGGCTGCTTAGTTTAAATCATACAAAGACCGATTGAGTTTCCATAAACAATCATAACAAACAACTTAACCTTTTGTTGGATTCATATAAATATGCTCTGTTATATCTCCATAACTCCATATCTCCAAATGTTTTCACATCAAACTGTACCATGTTTAAGATAGTATGACACATTTCTGAAAGCAATAATGGGACCGTCTCATAGCTGACAGTTGGAGAAAATACCTCCCTGTAATCGACTTGATACTTCTATGAATATCCCATGGCTCAGAATCTCGCTTACTCGATGGCTTAATAACTATCTTTAACACGAAATACCGACTTATAGCTTACTGTTTTTACTCAATGTACCTTCTTTATTAACTTCCATGTTTCCTTTTCCTCGTATCCTTTCAACTCCTCCTTTATTAACTTTTCCTAATTAATTTTATCTGGTGATGACAGGGCTCTTGGTAAGTCATTGCTGTGTCATCAAGTTGCAGATCTCTATCTTGATAAAGGAAAATATTAGAGATTAATTTCTTATATTTATTCAGATATAAAAGTAATAATACCTTACTGAGCATCAGATATATCTTTCTTGGATACATAAAAAGAATCGTCTTCGGAATGGAAGGAATCATCATTAGATGAAGTTACCGAAGATATATCCTGACTATCCTGGGACTTTGTACAATCAGATTCAATACTTCCATCTACTACACTTTTGAAGTTTATTTTTGTCTTCACCGAATTTTCTGGAAACGCGACATATCGCCTGATGATTTTCTTTCTTGATCAATATTTAACAATCCGTAAGCTTTAGTGGTATCTAAATAAGCAAACAAAATAATTTTACTTGGCTTGGCATTTAGTTTTTGACATTTTGAATTGACAGTACGTACCATGACTTCGCGTTCAAATATTTTAATGAATTACAACTTTTAACCATAATTGTGAACAAAAGGGAGCACGCCCAAAGGACCCAAAGGGATCTGCGCCCGTTTTTTGTAAAGCAAGTAGGAATTTCAAGTATGTAATACACATGCTTCACGTGTTTGCTAAATAACCACCCCACCACGAAAGAATAGCTAATTGTAACCAATAGTAATTTAACATATAAGAAATAATATGTTCTGTACAAAAGTAATAGTCAGTTGCTAATACTCAAGGTGACAAATTCGAGTAATAATGTGTTCTGTGTAAAACGTAGTCGGTCGTCAACACTCAAGGTGACAACTTTGAGTAACAATATATTCTGTGTAAATGGTAATCGGTCACCAACATTCGAGGCGACAAATCAAATTACAAACAAATATGAAATGTCACTAAAATTCGTTTAATACTTTTATTCATAAATCGATGCGTCTCATTTACTATTTTACGACACTTTTATCTGTATGCCTACTTACAGCCTCGCACTCCATTCCATAAGCTAGTATACTGTTTCGCAGTTTACTTCCAGAGAATAAAATGAGTTATTTAAATGTAATTGTGCGGTAGGACGTTAGACCCAGACGATTAAAAATATAAGCTTTTCTAATCGTTAAATTCATTGTCTAAAAATTAATGTGCCATAAATTAAAATCGTAATCATGTTCACAAAGTCATTTATTTCTCTAAATTTCAATAAAAAAAGTTAAGTATCACAGCAGTCACAAAATACTACTCAGTTACCAATTTTTTATCGACAATTCAACTATACATATATAAATACTGAACCACCAAATATGTCTTTCCAAATATTAAAACTGTGTAAGGTCTAACATTGATACAAGCTAATCGGGGAATTTCATACATTAACTTAGTTTATATTTTCATTACATTTGAATTTAAAAATACACTTAGTAACTCTGTTCCGTAGAATAACATTGATTTTACTTTTTATGTAACTATTTTTTGTATGTACTAAAATATATAGGGAAAAAACTGTGTGTACAACACACGTTGGGTTGGATTGATCACAAGTCATACAATCGTGGTGTGTTTGTTTGATCACAAGGCATAAGGCCTTTGACGATACTGTGGACCGCGGGGACCCGGCTTCGATTCCCGGCCGTTTGTCGAACGGTGATGGACTGGTATTATGGGTGGCTGTAAGGAATTGCTCTCGTAGCAATAATTCCACCAAATGTTTGATAGACAAAATATAAATAAAAAACGAGAAAACGTTGGTTGATATTCCTTATGCAATTGAATTTGCATATATTATTTTCCCATAAAAAATCATTAAATCAACACCCACAGTGAATATATCTTTAATAAATATTTAACGTCAAATAAACTAAATACGAGTGGGAGCTTGCTTGTATATAACAGGCACTACGAAGATTTGGTACACACATAAATTTAAACATAAACATTAATGTTATTTTTGACTATGAAAATATATTGCTCAGTATATATTCATAGACATTTTTCGTCTATAACTTTGTAATAATACTTTTTTAATATTTCATATTGGGCCTTCTTTAGTCATTATTATTTCAATATTAATTATAATTATTACACACAGTTAACCATGTTATTTACATGTTTGTTGAGAAATATCGGAGTCGATTTACGTCTTCTATTTAATGGCGTTTTTAAGGTAGATTTATTAATAAAATGGCTTAAAAATTTAAATTGTTTTGGTCCACCAAATTATTATTTCAAATGATTGAAAAAAAACTTTTTACAGATGCTGAGAGAGAAATTAAAAAAAACGGAAAAGTATATTCCTACACGTATTACAGCTTCTAAAGCATTTTTTCCTCAAAAGTTAAAACTTAATTTCGGACCAAATTTCTTTCGTAACACGGCGAGAACCAATATTGAAATTCCACCTCTACGTTGTTTTTGTTTCCGCCCACGCCTCCCTCACTAATCGAAGCCTCCTTCCGGCACCGAGTCTTGAGACCTCCCTTCACTACTTCCACCTACTTGGCAATTACGATCGATTTCGCGAGCTTATTGCGAGCCCAAAATTAATATGGTTCACTATAAATTGCAAATACTTTAACCACAATTATATGAACTTGGAGAGGACAATACGAATTTTACTACATCACTTAAATTACAGACAGACCTATTTTGGGAAAGACTGCTTTGAAAAAACCAGATATAAAAATATTTTGTTTGTATTCTATTTTTTCATGTGACGTTATTACATATTTTTTCTGAAGCCCAAGATATAATTAATTATCACTTTAACATTGATACAAATGAATCGCTCTCTTCGATAAAACTGATACGATATGTAGCAAAACTTTCCATACCTTCTTTTTCTTACAAAATACGTAAAACAAAATACGAAAAACAAGTAGACAGGAAAATAAAACAGATAAAAAATCCTTTTAACTATTGTAAATGTATATTATCCCAAACAATAAATACATAATTACGTTTATTTCAATTTAAACTTGATTAAAATATGTGTGATAATCGGGAGACAAATTGACAAACGTATAAACATTGAAGAAATATAGTTTTAGTTACCTCGATCCTGCGAAACAAAATAATATTCAATAATTATTTAGTATGGAAAAATATTTTCTTTAACATTTTGTTAACAAATTTTAAAGAAAATAACAAATTAAAGACATTAATTTCATCAAAGAAGGAAGATTATATTTTTGTAGACATGAAACAAAGAAAATCGACCATGTTTATATTCAGATTTAATTCTTTGAATTTTAGCAGACGAATAATTAAATCGGAGATATCTATACATTTGTGACAAAGATAGTTACTAAAATCATAGCAAGATTAAGTAAATTCACTATATTCGATATTGGAACTTTTTGTGAATTCATTAATTTTAATGCCTTTAAAATGCCCGTTTTTGAAAAATTTCATTGAAATAACTTCGATCTCGTTTTAAACATTTAAACTGTCAAATATTGTATAAAATGCAATATTTATCTTCTAAAATATTTAAACGTGTTAATTCGAGTATTTAAAACCGTTTCAACAATTAGGATGGATAAATGGATATTTCCAAGGTGTTCACACGTCCACTTCTTATTTTTTTACAAAAAACAGGAATGTGAGCTCTTTATTGAAGAAAGTCGATAAAAATGTTCCAGTAGCAAGTTACATCACTAAATGAAATGGGACGTATGTAGTCTTAAAGATTTAAGTTTTATTTAAAATTTTTGACAAGTTTTTACAAAACAAAACACAGGTATTTATAAAAAAATAGTGACAATACCAGATTATCGCAATCAAACTTTTCTTCTCAATCCTACGTTCTTGTAAGCATTTACAATTTGGAACCGCTTTTATTCGAGGGCTCCTATAGATAAGACATATTTACAGTAATAAGTTATTCGATTTATTTTTAAGATTTGCTGAGTATACATTACATTAAAAAAATCAGGAACTAAAACAATAAATAGACGAGGGTACAATGACACAAATTATTGTATTGACTTCTCTTTATTCAACTGGATACTTTATTTTTTAAATGCCGAAATTAGGAATTTGTTTACACAACGTTGTGTTTTCTCTCTCTCGTTATTTTTCCATAAAAATTATGTTTGAAACCCTCTCCATCCATTTAAACATGTGCGGAAATTTAAAACAGTAAATTTATCGTCGGACTTGTATTACCAAATCAACTTTATGCACAATCCTTTGGGAATAAAGCGTTAATGCGTTTCGTGTACTTAAATTTTGTAGTGGACTAGTCACAATGCATATGACGTTTATGTGTGTGTGGACTAGTCACAATGCATATGACGTTTAACAATTTGCGGAAAAATATTTTTACATTGTAAACCCACGTGTACACTTTAAATGGCCGGATATAACCATAAATATACAGTGAATAAAAAGGTTTTGAAAAACTCGTCATTATTTTACCTTAAATGACTTTTACGGATTTGGCGTAGTTTAATTCAACGAAAATGACCCCAATAAATGACGAATGTACCTGATTCGTGGCAATTACAAACAATATACGCCAAATTTAGGTTCGAATCATTTATTGATAATTTTATATTTTCTCGGCAGTCATTCAAAAATTTGATCACCTGAAATAATAAAATATTTATATTTCAGTGGACACGCTACTGCAAAAATATAATTCAACATAGTGTAAAAGGATATACTGGAGATTTTGTAGAATTAGCTTTTACCCGCGGCTTCATCCGTGTGGTGTTAGGAAAATGTGAAAAACTTTTTTTTTTGATAATAGGCATATGGTCCAATCAAACCAATTATGTAGTAATGAGGTAAGTTTTATTTAAATATAATTTACCAGATCTGACTTAATATTTCTCGTAGTCCACTCGCGTCTTATGTGATGAATTGGACATGTTAAACACAACATAGTCCCAATACTAATAATTAAATTAACAACGCATTTAGTGCGTAGGAATATTTTTTTAGCATTTGTATTTACTACTTTTAACCTAGGAAGCGTAATATTAAATTACAAAATTTTATTGTAATCCGTTAAGCCGTTTAAGCGTGACGGAAACCCGAACAAAAAAAGAAGCAACGTTTCTTTTTTATCATACTAGAGCCAATTATATACAGCCTATCTTTTAACTCAGAATATATGTTATCTACACGCAAAATTGTACTGAAATCAGTTGAGCGATTTTAGCCCGAAAAACAGACAAAAAAATAAACAGAAAGCGTTTCCTTTTATTATTTTGGTAAGGATTATTTAGTACAACCTGTAGCGCAGTATGTAAAGCACTTCGAGTTCGATTTCCGGCAAGATGTTTGAACATTAATAAATTATTGCATCTAATTGTGAATGATTTATGTGAAATGATCGGTTTGTTTGAGACGTTAAATTAAGCAGACGGCGCAGGCGGTGGGATTCAGGATCCACTACGTTTAGCGTTACAAAAATACTGTACTCGTAATGAAGATACATGTTATAATTACATTTTTGAAGGGAAACTTCTTTGGGCGCGATGACAGTAAAATGTCAAGGTCAAATTTAATGCAACATGTTCTTACGTCTGAATGTAACAAATATATTGCAAGAAAGACAAAATATATGTACTTAGCTAACAACTGAGAGAGATGGATGAACACAATAGAATAAGACTAGAAATATACGCAAGCATGAACACAAACAAAAACTACGCTCACTACTGCTACCAGCTGTTTTGTACGTTATATGTGTCTAAAGTAAACTATCAAAAATTAGTCGATTTATTTGTCCATTTATGGAGATTTGTATGGACACTTTGTATGGACACTTTAGCAATTGGATCATACAATAGGGCACGGTCGTTAAAGTAGAGTTTTGTTCTGACTCAACTGACATTGAGAGGCAGAAATACATATTTAACTGTTGTAAGTCCGACTAACAGTCCTGACAGCGTATGGTGCATATGGGCGTTAGCTCTGTTCTGGTACTAAGGTTGCGACTCTTTTTATGACAGTTATTTATATAAATTTACATAAAATTTTATCAGATGTTTACGTCTATTTATTATTTTTTATATAATATGTGAACTTACACTTAGTATATTCTCTCTCTTTCTCTCTCTCCCTCCTCTCTCTCTTCTCTCGTTGCCGTTTTGTCTCTTACAATATACTTACAAATCAAAGTCCAGATCGTCAAAGAAGTTTCACTACTGTCACTTGTAATGAGTTGCACGCGGCTTTTCCATTATAATAGACTTAGTTCGCAGGTTACTCTGAATATGTGGAAGTGAACCGAAACCAGACAGCAACCAGGATGGTATGTTTATTTATCTTTATTTTAACTAGACAAATGTAATTAAAAATAAAATTTCTGAGACAATACAAAATAAAACAGGCAATCAATAGGACAATTTTTGCACTCTAGTAATATAAGTGTATAAATTGACAATGATACATCAGCAGTCAGATTTTAAAATAATATGTGTACACATTTTCATTATGCGTTATGTCCTGGTAAGACATCCAGGTGTCGATCCACATTATAATTGATTCTAAAACAACAAAAAAACACCCAACAAATATGTATCTCCCCTTTTGTCACTTTTTGCACTAAACTTTAAAATATTGCTCTGTAAAATCTTATTAAAATGATAATCTACTAAAGAAATCAAAATCTTACAATTCTCTGGTTATTTCCCAAAAATTAATAAATCATCTTTGTTTTCAAAATCTGAATAATTTAGCGAGGAAAGTTTAATAATAAAATTATACATTAATGTATCACTGTCATTAACAGTTGGATTATTTGAAGCATCATGTCACAACGGACGTTAATAGTTCCATAAAAAAAGACTTTGTGTTTAACGTGTGGAGGCCTCCGTATGTAAATAACTTTAAAATATTAAGGTTTAAAAGAATTTTGACACATACTATTGGCTACAATCAAATCCAAAAGAGTTAATCAGTTCAGTTACAGTTTTTTGTTTAATTATAATAGTCACGAATAAAAGTTACTTATGCACCAAATGCACCGCGCATGGTCCACACGCTCTTCAATTATGCTAACATTAAATTCGGCGGAGTAGTTGTTTTCTTTATTTTCATCTCAACCAATGGATAGAAAAAAAATATTAAAGGTGCCAAAAATATATAATTTTTACTTATAATTCGAGCAAATTTAATAAACAAAAATGGCGCTCACTACTACTGTCAGTCGTCCAATATATTATGTGCTTGAAAAGTAAACCATCAACATTTTTATGTCGATTAAATGATCTATTCATGATTTATTTCTAATTTTAATCTATACTTTATAAATTTTGAAGACAGACAACATATGTACTTACTTTTTTTTATATATCCGCAATTAACCTGCGCATATAGTCGTAAACATAACTTAAAACAGGAGCGATACATCTCGATCTCTGTTGGCCGCATTTAGCCATGTTCTGGCACTGGCATCGCGCCTATTAAATATGTTTTTAATTGATAATTGTGTACATAAATTTCATAGGTGATTTTGTTAGATATTTACGTCGATTTTTAATGACGTTTCATAAGTCCTTTTGAATGTATAGTTTTCAAATCTTCTTAACATATATTTAATATAATCTAAAGACTTACACGTCGTACTTTTTTATTATTTAACTCCACGTATTTATCCTGCCGTTTAGTAAGTTGGCAAACTTGTATTAAGCTAATTTCGGAGACAGAGCATCGAATTTTTCCAATTCGTGGAAAAATAATATATGACAATTCAAAAAAAATTTCGATACTATTTCAACTATCAGAAAATACTCTGTACATATATATATATATATATATATATATATATATATATATATATATATATCATGCATGACTTTAAAAACAATTAAAACAGATATTTCACTTATAATTTACGTGATATTACCAATGTTTGAAGAATTAACCCGCAATTAACATATTTACATTCTACTAAATATAAATTGGCGTATAAAGCTATTATAATCATATATAGCGTATAAATCTATTATAAATATAGTATATCACTAACATCCGGAAAAAGGATAAAAAAGTATAAAAAAAAAAATGTTTTCAAAGGATTACTATTACATCCAAATATCCAAATTTGATACCTATTTACATTACGTACACATACGCAAATAAAAACACAAAAAATAATGAAATTATACTTACTTAATGGACAGTAAATAGACTACAACCTTCATAATGTCTAATAAAGTTTGTAGGAAAATATTTATCCATATGGGGAAGCGGTGTTTATTGGGAAAATTGTTTTTCAGAACTGACATCCTACAAGGAGAAAAAAAGCGTTCCCAGTAATGGAGAGAAAAAGTAATATTTATTCATCACGACCTACTATTTCTTTAATTTGATTATAATTTTAAATAAATGATTAACGTAAAATAACCCGATATTTAAATAAATTTCAGCAGATATTCCGGATTAGGCTGAATTCTAAAGACGTGGCCTGAACAGTTCCAGAAAATTCATTGCAACTTTTGTTTTACCTATTACGGAGAATGTTTTTCATTTTATTACTTTTACTCAGATTTCCATTTATTTGTTGAGCGTCTGGTGAAAGCTTTTTATGAGTGTAAGGGTAATTAACTTTGACCCAGAATTTCATTCACTCGGAAAATGCAATTTAATGCATAAAACCAAAAAGATGGCGTTAAAAGAAAGAAGCCTCTGCCTTGTAGTGTATAGTAGAGTTGTTGCGGACGAGTGAGCTCCCGACGCTTAAGACCAATACTTAAGAACGACAATATCCCTGACGCCGAGGACAGATGTAAATAAACGCGCAATAATCGGGCGGCCGCGGAAAGAATAGAATTGTGTATAAGATACGATACAAATTCACTAGTGTTCGTATTCAGTGTTCGACCATCGTTCGGGTTACAGTTCGAATTCAGAGATTAAACAGCCCTTCCATTCAGTATTAACGTTATTAAATTTTTCTGTCACTAATAAGTCACGTTAATATTTATGCAACACAAGTTATTTATAATTATGAAAAACTTAAAATTATCATAAAAAAATTATTATTAAAATTTAAGATAAATTAATAAAGATCATGTCCAGTGATAAATATAAATTACGCAAAATACATAAGAATCAGATGTTTATTTTAATTTCCATGAAAAACAATTTTAACGACCTTCCTTTTCAAAAAGAAATTCACAAAAATTCCCTAACGTCATAAAAGTACATTGAAATGTGTTTATTACATAATAACTTAAATAAATAAAAGTAAAAAATTTTAGGTTCCTTTTTTTGTTTAAATAACCTGTAGTTTACAGAACTAATAATAAGTAAACTTTAGGTACGTAATCTATGGCTGCATAGTCTGTTCGTTCTGAAAAATTAGGCAGTCAATATCGTCACGTAAAGTTTATTCTATGTACAGAAACCTAAAAAAAGTCATAGAGCATTCTCTTAACGAATGATTTATTAACGAACTGGCAATTTTTGTTTACTGCTAACCCTAATTGAAGCAAAGTTAGCAGTACGCAGTCTGCTGTTGGCTAGTTGCTTATTTTAAGCCCATTTTTCCAAGAGATAACTGTAGGTACAGTTATTTAAAAAATAATGAGGGAGCTGTATTCTTATAATATATACAAAAGTATAAAAATAATGACCAAGTCTTAATTTGAAATTTCAATTTTATTTGAAAAAAATATTTTCGATTTCTCTTTAAGACGACATATAGTATGTGACGAAAAATAAAACTATATTTACCTCATTTTTTTATCATCACATTTGCCTAAACTGGAATATGTAATATCCACCTTTCTTTATTAGTTAATGGCAGCAAGACTTTTTCCGGATTTCTCTCGAAAATATTTTATAATAGTTTTTGGATTGGCTCTTATTATTTATTTAAATTAATTATAATAAAAAAAGGGTGTGTGTTCTTATGTACGCGCGTGAGAAGTTATACTTCTTTGGCGTCATTAAAAAATAGTTTTTAATTTTATGCAAATAATAAATTATTATTTTATATAAATATTTATTTTCTTGCATTAAGGGTAACATAAATCTCTTATTATCCGAATGTTATTTTTAAATTATGTCCACTGCCATAGCATCTTCCGGTAATGACTAAATTTATTTAATAATTCATAATAAATTTAAAAAATTGTAAATTAATAATTTAATTATATATATATATATATATATATATATATATATATATATATATATATATATACATATATATACAATTATTAAAAATAAAATTTAGAGAATAATAAATATATAGGATATAATTTGTACTAAATTATTAAAAGATTCTTAATTTTAAATGTTTATTATTGATTATTTAATATTTTAAAAGTAAATGAATAAATTTAAAAATTTCAAAAATTGAATTTAAGTTAATTCATTTTCTATATATAAATATATTTAATATTTTCAAAATAAAGAAATAAATTTTATAAAACACTTAATAAAAAATTTGTGATAAAAATTAAAATTAAACATCAAATTAAAATATTAATTTTCAATATTTATTATTAAATTGAATAAATGAAAATAATAAATATTTATAAAAATAAATGAACAAATTTAATGAAAACTTTTTGATAAAAATGAAAAGTGAATATTAAAGTAAGAAAATTATAACAATATTTAAAAAATGAATAAACTTAAATTCAATGAATTCAAATTGAATTTATTATTAAATTTATTTATTTACTTTTAAAATATTGAATAACCAATAATAAATATTTAACATTAATAATTTAATAATATTTAGTATTAATTACGTTAAATAATAATATTTCAATTTATATCAATAAATAATACATACGGATAGATAACCTCAATTATATTGGAGCACTTCAAAAAGTCTATAAACACAATTTTTTCACTAATATTTACGAATAGTAAATATATTAATCAAAATATTCATTTTAAATCACTACTGAATATAATTTATCAGCACATATATAAATCGCACTTATATGAAACTAAAACACGTGTGTGAATGTATACACTAGAAACATGTGGAAAATAAATACTATGAATATGAAAACAGTGAACAAAGGCGACGATGCAACCGCTGCAACTTCATACTGTAACTTTTGTGTGACGAATCTTAAAATTTCACTCTCATCATTTTTTCATAACGCGCCTAAAGAAGTATAACTTCAAAAATATTTTAAAAATGAGTAATTTCTCTTATTACGGAGAAATTATTAATTTTTATTAACAAAATATTTTTTATTTGCACCATTTTGACAATTATAATTACCTTAAACATTTCGTAAACAGATGTCCATGAAGTAAAAACGAAGATAACACTGTATTACTAGTAGTATTACTAGTATTACAAATTTTCCTTTATGTGAAAAAATATTAATTTCGCTCAATATTTATAACCGAATAATGTATGCTGCGTCGTTTCGATGATACGACATGATACTCAGCGTGTATTAACTGCGGAAGGACTCTAACTGTTGCTTTAACGTTGAAATAGTATTTCCCAATAACGGGATAAGATACGTAAAATTTAAATGAATTGTAATCGGAAATTATTAATAAATTAATTGTAATATACTCAGGACCTGTAAAAACCGTGTTGTTACACCAATTTAAAAAACAGCTTTATATATGTTTTTTTTCACATCAATCGCGTATTCTTAAGTCTTAATAACAGGGATAAAAAACTTACACTAAAGCTTGATTTTCCCCAACAGAGTACCGCAGAATACATAAAAAAATTATACTTAATATTGCTCGTATGTTTGACTACTTTTTAACATATTTTGCTCGACATAAATAGTAACATAATTTCACATTGAGGCCACGTTGAAAACTTCTTAATCTCATTCCAGCCTCTTTGTCGACAAACAACGCAGGCGGTGATTAAATCTGAAATTCCAATTTGACGCTGCTTTTATGTGCACCTATCTCTTCTCAAGCCATGAGCTCTCCCCCAGCCCCCGCACCTGATGTGACGTTGACACAGTAAATTTCGCAATCATTTTTTCGATTTCTTATACGAACAAAAATTAATTTCATATATTACATAACACATCTACCTTTTTGAAAGGCTACGTAATATGAATTTTTTTTTCCACAATGTATATTTCCCTTATTATAACTTACACAATTATAAAATGTGAATGCCTCAAAAATCTTAGTTTTTGAGTATTTCAGGAAATTTTATGCCCTAAGATCTGTTAGGAAACATAATTTATGCGACGAAAAATAATATAAAAAATTGTAACATATACCTAATATACATCTCTATGACCATTTCAACATAAAACTCTTGTATCAAATAGTTTTAATGAATATCGAGAAAAAAATTATTGTCTAATTATTTATATAGCCTTTTCTTACTAATATCATTGAGTTAAGCTAATGCTTCAATGACGAACAAATTTTATTAAATACTAAAAATGGTATACAGCTGCAAGATGTATCAGTTAACCTATTATAGAAAAAAGTATTTTAAATTACTCATTTCTCCTAAAAATAATTTGATTTCAAAAATATATAATCAAGCATATTTGTCTTTCAACACGTTATATTAATTTCATTCACCCGGTCAATTTTATTTTTGTTTTATGTAAATTAAATAATCCTTAATTCTTAATGTAGCTAATATTACATCATGCGACCGTACAAAAGATGTTTGCCTCGTGTCTCAGGGGTTAAGATAAATTTGTGTACATAATTTTCAGAGCCGTTTTATTCAGTGTATTTACGACACATGAATTCAAGGTACACGTATACGAACAAGTGTTCAATTTTTCTAAGCGAGTCGTTGTACATAAGCCACCCCTGCTTTTCCAATACCGACACGGCCGGCTATGTAATAAGTTTTCCTAACTTATTACTGGTACGAAAATTAGTTTGTTTCATTATAAATTGTTGATACTTTTACGCTCGTGATACGGGCTAAGGAGAACGGATAAATATTATTAGTTTTGCTTTGAAAATGAATGGGTTCTCGTTCGAGATTAATTTTTAAATTTAACACTTGTTAATTAATGTAATGTTAGCTACATTAAGAATTAAGGATTATTTAATTTAGTTAAAAAAAATTAAATTGAACGGCTGAATGAAATTAACATAACGTGTTGAAAGACAAATATGCCTGGTTATATATTATTTTAATGAGAAATGGCGTAATTTAAAACACTTTTCTCTATAATAAGTTAACTTACATACATACTCGCTGTTTATTTTTTTTAGGCTTCAATAAAATATTTACGTGATAGAAGTATTAGCTTAACTCAATGAAATTAGTAAAATAAGGCTATGTAGATTATTAGACAATAAATTCTTTCTCGATAATCATTAAAACTATATGGCATAAAGCTTTTGCATTGAAACAGTATATTAGGTATATATTACCAATTTTTATATTACTTTTCGTTACGTAAATCCTAATAAGTTTCCTAATACGTCTTTCACAGGCGTAAAAAAAATTTCGTGAATTATTCAAAAACTAAGATTTTTGAGATACTCACAACATTTTATGATTGTGAAAAGTATGCTAGTGAAAATACACATTGTGGAAAAAAATATTTAATATTACGTAGCCTTTCAAAAAGGTAGATGTGTTATGTAATATATGAAATTAATTTTTGTTCGTATAAGAAATCGAAAAAATGATCGCGAAATTTACTGTGTCAACGTCACATCAGGTGCGGGGGCTGGGGGAGAGCTCATGGCTTGAGAAGAGATGGGTGCATATAAAAGCAGCATCAAATTGGAATTTCAAGTTTAATCACCGCCTGCGTTGCTCGTTAACAGAGAGGCTGGAGTGAGATTAAAAAGGTTTCAACGTGGCCTCAGATTAAAATTATGTTACTATTTATGTGTAGCGAAATATATTAAAAAGCAGTCAAAGTACATACGAGTAATATTAAGCATAATTTTTTTTATGTATTCTGCGGTACTCTGTTGTGGAAAATCAAGCTTTAATGTGAGTTTTTTATCCCTTTTATTAAGACTTAAGAATATGCGATTGATGTGAAAAAAAGATAAACATATATAATTCTGTTTTTTTTTAAATTGGTATAACAACACGGCTTTTACAAGTCGCGAGTACATTACAATTAATTTGTTAATAATTACAGATTACAAATCATTTAAATTTTGCGTATCTTATCCCGTTGTTATGAAACATTATTTCAACGTTAAGGCAAGAGTTGGAGTCCTTCCGCAGTTTATACACGCCGCGTATCATGTCATATCATCGAAACGACGCAGCATGCATTATTCGGTTATAAATATTGATCGAAATGAATATTTTTTCGCATACAGGAAAATTTGTAATGCTAGTAATACAGTATTTTCTTCGTTTCTACTTCATGGACCTCTGTTTACGAAATGTTTAAATGTAATTACAATTGACATAATGGTGAAAACAAAAAATATTTTGTTTGTAGCGTTTTTTTGCACTGTTCAAAAGAATGTGCAAAATTTGTGAAATCTAACGATCTAATTTACCAAATTTCTTTCTCAGTCATTGTCGTAAGTTCCAAGGGCGGGATTATGTAAATATGCCTGAAATGGATTATTATATTCGTAACGTTAAGAAGTAAATTTCATCAGGTACTATAAGTTTGATTGGAAAAAATGGATATTAATTTAAAAGAAAAAGCTCGAAGGCGCCAGTCAATATAAACCAACAATATCACGTATTAAATCAAAAAGGCCAATGGTGCAATATTTAATGATTTATTTTGAACATACTCGAATCTATGCACTAGCATTCGAGTGATTACGTCATGTATTATGAAGCGATTATATATATATATATGTATATATATATATATATATATATATGTATTCTTACAAATATTCGTAATACTATTTCTGTTTTATAAATAAACGCAAAATAAATATTGTTTAGTTAATAATATTTTATAAATAGATAAATAAAAGTGAACACGAATGCCATATCTAACGATAACATGGACCAATCCACAAAAGGAAAATTTAACCTATGGCTTTGGATTAAACAAAATTCGACGTGGCACACTGACCTTTTGCATATTACGGTTGATTTCCTTTGTCCGTTTTCTTTCCGCCTTAGCACAAAACAAACACAACTTGATCCCGAATGCGACTGTGCCTTCAAGCAGATGGTCATTTCAATTTACGCTGACAAAGAAAAATATACTTTTCTTTATAATGTTACTATCTGTCAATAATGTATATGTAATAAAAGGTATCTTGGTATTTTCGGAATATTGTAAGTATATAAAATAATATAAACCGTTAAAGTATTTTCAAAATAAAACATTATTGTCAAAGTCACCGGAATTTTACAAAAATGCACTACATGGCGACAAGTAGTAGACAATAATTGTGCATACTTAAATTAAATTTAGTATAAAATATAAATGTTTTTGTAATAATTGTTGACAGCAACTCGGGGTTAAAAACCTATTAGCCAATCCAATATATTGCTGAATAAGATGATGAATGTGATTTATCTTTTAAGTATTATGTTGTACCTATTATGTCATAATTTATGAATTTGAACTTATTTTTCATTAAATGTTTGTGAACTAAAATATGTGAATGAACTCAAAAATAATATATTCTGATAATATTGGAAAATATTTTACAAGTATAAAATAGTGCATTGTTTTGAAATTATAAAAAAAGTTCTTAATTTTCATAGGCATGGAAAAAATTAATATTCATAATTATTGGTTATTATATTCATAATTGTTTGGTATATTATTGTCACACAAGAAGAAATTTATATATTTCGATATTAAACTCAATATTAATACAATATAATAATTTTTTTCAAGAACTTTTCATGTTAAAAATTAGCAATACTAAGTGTAGCACGGGTAATGAAAAAAAGATTTAAGTGCAATGAAATTATTGATGTTTCTCAAATACAAAGAATTAATCTCAGATATTTAGGAAAAACATAAATTATAATAGAGGGAAAGAGAGGGAAAACAGATTATAATATAAGAAGAGAAAGGGAAAGAAATACGAGTAAAAATGTACATTAAAAAATAATTTAAGTGTGCTTACTTTACAGCATAATAATACTATAATAGGTACAATTTCAACCTCCGAAAATAAAATTAAGTGCTCCAACGTGTGTTTATTTCTCTGTTTAATAAATAATGGTCAACGCCTAAGATATTAATACATTTTTAATAAAATTACAAGTGTTTAGGATCATTATTCCGTCGAGTGTATATCAGAAATACAATATTTTTTTAATTATTTTTTTCGTTATTATCATCACGCTCCATTACAACGTAAGAGAAAATAATGAAAAAGCTGCTTTATTTAATCTCAACATATAATAAACCTGATACATTTAACATGTTTACAATAAATTATTGAGGGGCATCATAAAATAAATATAAAATATTTTTTCAGAAATTTTTGTAAGTTTGTTATTTGTATTTGTTTAAACAAGCAGCGCGCAGAAACTACTAATTCAATTTGGATAGAAATTTTTATAACATTTAGTTTTGTTTTAGCTGTATAACATTTAGTTTTTATTTTATCTGAATCGTTTCATTCAATTTGAAGATATGCGAATTTAGTATTTTTAAAAATCAATTTATATTCCATTAGTATAACAAGAAAAAAGGAAGCTACTCGCGTGGAATCAATGCGGGCAGATGCATGAGGGTAGACGTTGCTACCGATCATCTTTTGAACATAAATATTTTCGATGTTGTATGTGTTTAATTTAAACTTACTTTGTTTCTTATTAATTACTTTTCACAATTCAATGAAACTACGTGATGTAGTATATAGCACAGATTGATAGCTTGCTAATAGCCCACCTGAAGATGATGTAATAAAACGAAACCTAGGTCGTGGTAAAGAAATTAAAGAAAGTAGAAATAATACTACATCACGTAGTTTCATTTAATTGTGAATAATGAACTTCAACAAAATTAACGCCAAATATCAATTAATCAATTAATTATTTTTGTAAGTTTTATATTATGCAATAATAAATGAAATTTTGACACAATCTTATTTGCAAAAAATAAAAAAAAATTGAAAAACATTTGGAATATTCTGGCAACTTCTAGAACATCCTTGAAAATTTTAACATGTACTGGGACTTTCTGGATAATTCTGGAACATATTGGAAAATTCTAAAACATCCTATAAAATTTTAGATAATTCCCAAAAATTTTAACACATGTAGAAAAATTTGCAAAATAGTAAAAAAATTAAGTATTTAAAACTTATTTGAAATTTTCTCACCCTAGAAAAATTTCAAATATTCTGAAACTTTCCAGATAATTCTGGAATGCTTTAGAAAATTGTGGAACATTCTATAAAATTCTGAACTACATCCTTGTCCTTCAACGCTCTGCAATCTATTCATAAAAAAACAATGTTTTGAAAACAGATAGGTAGTATCTCGCCAGATTTTCGACACCCCCTCCCACCCACACATATCTACCGACCACACTCTCTCATTCTCAGTGGGGGGCAAAGAACTAACTATGACCACAAGGGCAAGTGGATGGCGGTAAGTGGTAATAAAAAAGTGGGCATTTGCGTTTACGAACATAGAATTATCTTATATATATATATATATATATATATATATATATATATATATATATATATATATATATATATATACATATACATAATTCTACTACTACTACCACTTGAATGAATTATATTATGCCTAGCCTACCTGGCTACGCATAATGTAATTCATTTAATATTGCAATAGGTTTTTACGTATTTTTTAAATAAAACTTCTTTAGACGCGATTTTGAAGCTACCTAACCCCAAGTGCATAAAAGTACTACGAAGTACCTATATGTTGGCCTCATTAAGGATTTAAATGTATATATTTAAATCTCCATTGTTTAGCAAAATATTGCACATTTTAAGAAAAGCAAAGAAGCTGAGACACTTCTTTAAAAATAGTTTTCATTCTTATATTTGATAAGGAATTTCGTAAGTATTCTAATACGTAAGAGATTGTTATTGTATAGCATTATTTATCTTAATACTGAAGGTTTTTTGTCATTAAATAAATCCAGATGAATGAAAACTTGTACATTGTATAAAGCAATGCGCATATATGTACTCTACTTTTCAACTCACCTATCATAACTCACTTTCTGTTAACATTTATAGAGATTTTAAAGGCGTAGTTTGAACTAAATTACGCGTTTTAGTTTAGTTTATATTACGTGTTTTATTTTGATGATAAAATGAAGGTAATGTGATTATATTTTCTATTAGAAGAAAATCAATTATAGAGTGAAAACTGATGATTGATATTTTAATTTATTCATTACAAATGAATAAATTAAACCATCAATCTTTAGTTTTCACTCTATAATTGATTTAGGCATAAGGATCTCTTTTCATAAAAAAGATCATGTGTATAAATTCTCCCCTCTTAGTTAAAACTTCACTCCGCTGACTCAGTTCAGGCTTCGAAAATTAACTAATTAATAAATATACATATAAAATACTACGTAATTTTTGTATTTGATTTATGTTATTTGTATGGAGTTTCTATGATTTTTTACAGACACAGCTACATGTCATAAGTTAGTCGACTATTATTCGTAAACTAGTAGCGCCTATTTATCTATAATAATTTTCTTTTTTAATTTCGCAGCTAATTCTACTATTGTGAATACTTTTCAGACATTCAAAAATAGCGGTTTCACTGGAGGGACGAAAATACGTATCTAATACAAATGACCGTATCAAAGCTTGATATGTCGTAAGCCGATCCCTGTATCGAAAATGTGCACACAGTCGGGTATGAGAATAAAAAAAAATCACCTCCGCCTTGCTTATAGGAGAGATACGCAAAAAATATTTTTTGGAAGATTTTATTTCAGAATTTTATGGGCTTTATAAATATGTATAAGCATGCCAAGACAAATGGGCGTGACGAAACAATAAGGGTTCCTAATTTGGCTACAGAATCCTAATAACGGGTTTCAGTAGAAATGGAGAATTCCAAAAATAAATGTAGAGCCTACCAATTTCGGAAATAAAAAATTACTCAATGATTCTAGCGAAACTACATGATAGCTTGCTTTAATTTAGTACAACGGCCTCTGTTGTCAGATTGAATTAATAATTTAAGGAAATTAATTTTACGCGAGGTTCGCTGGTAAATTAATCAATTAAATCAATTAAATCAATTATTTACTATCTTACAAGGCAAAGGTAGCAAGAACTTTTCTTGTCTTTACGATGTTAGATAATATGTTGGTAATAACATAACATATAGTTGTTTTGGATCCAATTTTCCTGTAAAATTCATGGCACTGACTTTGTGAAAGGTAGCAGAGATTAAGGGTTAACGGCCGAACCGTCATTGAATTTGAATTCAGCGGACGTTACCGGGTATTTCCGTCATGAAATTATAACGACCGTGCTGGCCGAAAATTCGTTTGTCGCGTCTGGTCTAACTTCCGCTATGAATATCGCAACCGCTAATATTTCGGAACGCTTTATGATAACAATTCCATGCGCGCATGATAAACCCCGCAAATGTTTGTAAACAGTTATATTAGTTTTTGTTATGTTTTTTTTTCTGTAAACTGATAAACAAAACAATACGTTTATTTATTTATAAGCAAGTTTCATGTTTTTTATAGTACTTTACGTTTATCGCAAAACAAACTATTACTTCATTACTTAATTAGAGAAAAAATTTGATGGTTCGCATTATATATTGTTCAAAAATGAAGAAATAGCGGTATATATGACATACAGCTGGCAAAATCACTATTCATGTACTAGTAGTAGAAAATACAAATCTAAAATTAAAAATTCAGTTATATTTAAGTAAGGATATATTTAACCCTCTCCCTGTTCCATACCCTTCTATCGAAGCTAATTACATATGGAAAAAATACATTCGTTTTACGCGTTAAGGTAATATTTGTGTATCAGTGTTATTTAAACTATTTACAAAAAGTAGTTATATAACCGGGAAGCTCAGATATGTTGCTGTTAAATGATATTCTCCACAAATTAATGCCTTAGATAGTGTATATTGACATCAGCCTTGAACGTATTCAGGAAATATATTTGTAGCATTTTATGTTCATGTTGCAATTTCTTGCCTGCTTTGGCCCTTAAAATTTAAACAACAAATAACTAACGTGTCATTTTAATAAAAACTGACTGATATGTCAGACGTTTTCTTTAAGTGTCTACTGAAATGACAAAAATATATTTGGTACTCACAAAGAAAATGCACGCTATATCAATTGTTTTGTCACGTGGTCATACAATTAATAAAGCGAAATACCGCAAATATGCATTGAAAACTCAATCCTAATATAATTGTGCAAAAATGTATGGTATAATATGCTTTACACTCTTCACTAATGTGTGGTATAATATGCTTTACACTCTTCAAAATATTCTATTAACATAAATAACAGGTCACACTTAGTTGCAAATAGCGCAACTCATAAAAGAGACCTAAAATGCCCGTAACAAGAATTGATAACATATTAATTCGAGAATATTAATAAAGTACGAAGAAACACCGATATTTTATAAACATTGTTATTGTTATCAGATTCTGTCCTTTTAAGTAAAATAAAATTACTGAAGAATATTACGCTTGTAGTCCCCAAAAAGTCGTACAGTACAAGAAGCCGTACAATACAATACAGAAGACTTACAAGACGTTTACGAAATAGGCAATAAAAATTGATTACATGCAGAATAATGATAGCGATAAAGATAACGACGATTATGAAAACGAATATAAAGACGAATAATACGATGATTCATATAGCGATAGAGCCAAAATTAAATATGAAGTTGGACGTTTGAAATTAAATTACCACTGTAAATCCATGTTATATGCAGTTAGCAAATTGCTAGGAAAATAATCTATTAAGTACATAATATATTTTATATAAGCAGAATTCTTTTTATTTCTATCTGTTCTGTCCCTATTTTAGGCCCACTTTGCCACAGTCACATTTCACGAACCAATTTTTCTTAATTCGCGATTTTCTTTCACGTTTTTCACTTAAACTTAAATTAAAAACAGGACGGATGAAAATAATGAAAAATTAATAAGAATAAAATTGTATTTGCAGAGAATCGTCCAAAATAACAAAATCAGTGAATCTTCCACAAAGTTTTGATAACCCTAGAGTGATATTTTGGAGTTTATTGCTAGTAATCAATGTTTATTAGGATATACGCTTACAAATCAATTATTAAATATATAAAATAAATTAAAATTATGAGCTGATATATTTAAGAGAAAATTTAAAAAAATTGTCAATCCTTGATCGTACAACCCAATTCCTGTGACAAATAATCATTAACCTCTTAATTTTATTTTAATTTTTAAATTATATAGCCACTTTTTTTACCTTTAAAATAACACCAAATAAATTAACTACACGATGGTAAAAAACAAAAACACCAAAAACCGTAATAAATGAAACATACCAAGTAAAATTTATGGAATGGGATGAAAAGTAAAAGAAGCGCTGGACTGACCGAAATTAATCATTAGCGAAATTAAAATTAATCAGCGGGGCTGAACCTCACTTCTGTCTATGGCTAAATAAAGTAAAAAATTGTGAAACAGAACTTCATTTATTTTGGATATTAGTATTTTTTATTGAATTTGTAAATTATATACTTTACATACACTTGTGGAAAAAATGCTTGATCTCTTGAAATATTATAATTTCTGAGTGTAATTCAAACAATATTTTACATCATATGGACAAAAATATTTTATGAAAACACCCTTAGCAGTTAGTAGCGAATGTATAATTATATTTTTTAATAAAAATTCCGAATAAATGCTAGGAAATTCCAAATTTTGAAATGTCGAATTTTCTGCTCTCGATATATATGCTAGGTTAATTTAAATAAAAACTTACGCACAAGATCAAATTCTAATTATCTCTCACCATTTTTGGTTTGAAAAAATTCTTTTATATTTTCTAATTTTCTCCATAGTCTTAAAACTCCTCTAGACATAGTTCTGTGTAGAACATTTTCCTTAATACTTTATGTTGTTTATTTTTCCTATACAAGTGTGTTAAATAATATAGAGGTTTTTTCAATATCATTTTCTCGCTGTTTTTATACAATTATTTTAAATTTTTATTTTAACACGACTGTGCTTATGAATGAAGACGATATTATGGTAAGACTTGTTGCCTTTTAGTGAAGAAATTCCTTGTATTATTATTCAAAATACATGGTAACGTTTTTCCTTAATATTTCTCATTCAACTAAAAAACGTCTGTCATTAAGAACTACCAATATCCTGACGAGTTAAGCTGAATCATGAACAATAAGATTTATTCAATTTATAAATTATGACTAATAAAATTTTTTATTTGTCGTAATTTATAAATTACGACTAATAAAATACGAGGAAATTTTTAAATTACCGGTTGTCTTATTGAAATTAATTTTAATAATAAATCGGAATTTGGGACTGATTGAACATTAAAAAACACTATATAATTAGTATCAATATTTAATTAAAATTTGAAACTGATTAAACATCAAAAAACACAATTTTTGCTTAATATTCAGTATCCATTAATAAACATTTATAATTATTAATTTTCCAATATATTAGCATTCCATATTGAAATTATGAAACACTTGGAATCTCTTTCGTATCATATATTAATACTAAGCAATTATAGAAATTATGGAACGCAATTATGGGATGTATACAAAAAGTAAGAGCAGTTAAATTTATTATTTGGGAGATTGGGAGGTAGTTTGTGAGATAGAACACGCTTCAAAAAATTGAAATTCCAAGGTGCGAATCAGAAAACATATATTTATTCTTTTTACAAAACTTTTCTCACATTTCTCAAGCGTCATAAAAATCGCTATGCAAAACATAATTCTGTTCAATATTCTCCATTTTCTTAGTTTTAAGGAAATCGAGAATACTAAACAGAACATTGTCGTCGCCGTGATGTGTTGAGTTGATTACAAGGCATACGGTTTTAGACGAAGCGGCGCACCGCCAGGTTCGATTTCCGGTCGTTCGTCGAACGGGGCTGGACTAGTATTAGGGTTGGTTGTAAGAGATTGCTTTCGTCGTAATAAGTCCGCCATGTGTATCAATTAGGTACATTAAAGTAGATAAATACATATTGTTCATGAGGTTTAGGATAAACGAAAGTTATTAACTTCGAATCAAACGAAATATTTTTTTGTGTCGGAAAAATGTTGATAAATTGTATTGTGGGGTTTATAAATATTTTCCTGCTTAGTAAAGGTTATCGCGAATACTAGATAATTGAAATAATATTTCAAGAATTACAAGATTACATATTTAAATATCTTGATAGCTGTATTACTAAGCATGTACCACCAGCGTCGAAGTTAATTATAATGAGATATTTTAATATAAACGTTTTATACACTATAATATAATGGTTTAACCAGTTATTACAGTAATATTTGGTTATACAAAGGTTATTAAGTACTGCAAGAGACAGAACTTACCACTTTTGAAAAAGCTTTCTGCATCACATATAGGTTCATGAATGTTATAAATTTAATTTAAAACTTCCCTTTTTAGATACCGTTTTACGAAAATAACGTATTTATATTTTTACGTCTGTCTATTATTTTAAGATTCTAGTGCATTTCATTGTGCCAGGAAAACTTATCGTATAAGTTCAACTTACCTGTTGACAAGTTTTTATTTAACCAAATCAAGTCAAGGACGATATAACTAAAGTTTTCGGAACTGCTTTATCATGTAGCTATGCATATTTCTATTCAAAATAACATTAATCTTCTAACATATTAAGAAGAGCGGTAATTTGTTCAAAGGTTTTTTGTTAAAATAAAAACTGAAAATTGTTTAGTTAAAGAAAATATGTAACGAAAATAAAAGTTAACATGCTAACAAAGAAGATCTGCTAAGCTCATACTAATAAACATAATCTGCTGAACAAATCTCACTTGCTCATCAGATTTTATTTACGTATATTACAAACATGATGGATAACAAAAAAATATAGAAAAAGAGTTATGTACGTACCAGAGCACTCATAAAGTAGGATCCCCGGCTGAGCTCATACTAATAAACATGATCTGCTGAATCAATGTCACCTTTCATCAGGTTATATTTAAGTATATTACGAATATCTACTAGTTAGATAACAAAAAAAAAATAAAAATCCAGTTAATTACGTATCAGAGCACTCATAAAGTAGTATCCCGTATCTATACTTTTTAAAATTAATGATACAAGGTAACCGTAACAATTTTAGTAGAAAATTCTAATCAGAAATCAGCCCCAGGAATGTATTCAGATTTTTCAAAATTGGCATAGGGCAAATCGCTGTGAAGTTTAGTAATTGTTTCAAAATGAAAAAAAGGAAACATAAACGAAATCAAAATTTAATTTTTAATGACCATACCAATAATACTCGATCAATAAGGCGACGCTCCACCATTTTAGATATATAAGAAGGTATATTTTAGTACTTTTTAATTGAAATACCTCTCTGACATTATGTGCAAATGTTTGTGTATTTTCATCTAAAACTGCGTAAGCTAAGAGAATTTTACAGGCGGGTAAATATGACAAAGTTAGAAGTTCTTTGTCTCAGTATAGAAAAAAACTCAAAAAATTAATTCACAAAAATTGTTAAGTATATCTAAAAGATATAAACTCTTGCAAATATTAGTAAAAATAACATTCAGCTTTTTATTGTTAAACGAATTGATATATTGTTTGTCTAGTAAGTAGGTAGGTAGTCTAGTAGGTAGCTAGGTATTTCAAGCTCTTAAATAATTTACAATTTTAGGTTTTGTCTTGTAAAATAAAACAAAATATCTTAAAAATGAAATTTCGCCTAAACCTGAATTAAAAAAGATTATATAAAGTTGTGATATTCCACCAAAAATATTAATCAAAAAGATTACTGTAGTAAATTAGTTTATTTTACAATAAAATAATTTAGATCGAAAAAACCACCAAGTTCCATTCAACTGTTAATTTCAATTCTAATTATAAGACAGTTTTCACTCTTTACTTATTGACTTTTTATTTCTAAATCAACCTTTAATAAATAAAATTGTCCACTACAATATTATGGATACTACATTAAGCTTTGCTATTACTATAATTAGTGGTAATAACAACCCGAAAAAGAAGAGGTAGCAAAGCTAGACAAAATGTGTTGACTAGACAAAATGTCTTGTCAACATGAACTATATATTAATTCAACAAGATAATTTTCTTTAAAGGCCGACTAATATTTACCGACGAGGTTATTTGACTCTTGCGTGAGTTATACACATAAATAAAACGATACACGCATATTCACTATGCGTGAGACATGCAAAGTAATGTTGAAGAAGTTTTAGTTCTGTTGTTGTTTCTTATTTTTATCTCCTAAATAAATCTTTATGGCTAACATTATTTCAATGAAAGAATGTTAGCGTGAAAGAAAATTTAATAAGTATTGAAATATTACAAAATGTTGTTTCAGGAAGAAACTGCACTGGTTAGAAACTCTTCGTACTAAATAGGTTTCGAATACTCTTAAATCGCAATTTTAAGTAACATTATTCTCAACAAATAATGATTATACACTTAACGCGACCTAACGTTAATTTCGAGTAATACTGTCTAGATAATTTAGAATTAAGTTCTACACTTAAAGGGGTTAACGATTTAAATGTTAGTTCCAATCCAGTGAAGTAAAGTAGCGGGATTAGCACGAGTGGGAAAATCCAAGCGGCTCGCATCTGTTTCTTGTAAGTACGTGCGATGAATATCAAATTAAGATCAAATAGTATGTAAAGTAAATTTAATCCCGGGAGTTAACGGAGGGGAATAAAAAATTTAACATTAAAATTACTTAAAATATTACACATTTCAAATTAAAAGTTTTTGTCTTGTTTAGATACTGATTTACCATGATTTTTGGGGAAATGTATTAGATTGAGAAGTGGCTTTTTTTATTAAAAATATATTTGATCATTTGGATATAACTGAATATAATTGTGAGTTAATTAATAATTATCACAAAACAATAATTTATAAAATATTGTAAAACACAAAAAGTTATTTTTTCATTTGTTGCTAGCGAATAATAATTATCGGTATGTGCAATGGAATTGGATGAATGACCGCGTTGCTTAAGTGACTGTAAGGTACAATATTAATTATGATTATGAGTAATTTCGCGTTGTTCAAATACATGGGCTGTATTTTATACTTAAAATATGCTAAGATGTGCTTATATCAAATAATTTATAAATTGCGTTGTAAATAATTTTTTTTCGTTAAATAGCAAAACAAAGTTTTTAGAACAGCAATACTGCAGTTACAATATAATAATATACTTAAGTGAAAAAAACTTCTATGGCTTTTTATATAAATATCAAATCAAATAATATTGAAAGGCTGTGGCACTTTTGAATGTTAAACTTGGAAATGTTTTCTTAGACACTAAAATATTATATTTATTTGATCTGGCGAACAATACTTGTGTGATGCGTGATTAAACAACGTGGAGATACTCTCCGCTTTATAGAAATAAAAAAAATAGGAGATTCAATAACAATAATTTTATCTTCATTACACACCTTGAAGCGACGATAAATGATATTCATTTGATATATTCATACCAAAAAGTATGCAGATTTCAATCTCATATAATTTATCTTATAATTTTTTTAAACACAATCTAGCAAGAGTATATATATATATATATATATATATATATATATATATATATATATATATTTATATATATATATATATATATATATATATATACATATGTATATATTTATATATATATATATGTATATATATATATATGCACTACTATCATAAAATTAACAAATCAGCTACTATCATCAGACTATGACTTCAACAGCAGTAGGTATGATATTTATTAAAATATATGTTTTAGCAGTATTAATGATCCTTACAACGATTCTTAATATATACAGTGCGAGCTACGATTTGTAGAGAACAAGATTTAGGACCATTTAGGTAGGTAATGCAAACTTATCTCAGTAAACTAAGGTGGGAAACTTTGGTAAAAATGTACAGGGACCCGTTAAATTACTCCTTAAAAAAGAATGGTAAAAACTAAATAGAGAAATAAATTGAAACACAACGGAAACTTAAACAGACAAGAGCCATTGTAAATTATCCAGATATACCGCGAAAGCGTGGTTACAGATCAAAGCGGATGATTGAATTTGAATGGACTGAACCATCAGCTATTAATATGATCATTGAATATCAAGTCTCGATGTGGAATTGTTCGTTGTAAATGAAAAAAAAAAACAAAAACGATGTTATGTTCAAATTATGCGCGTAATTATTTATCGACTGGCGTTTATTAATTCTTGCAAAATTGTTCAAGACACTTTCGTACACAAGAGCCTTGTATATGTTTGTGTCTTGATAATAAAATGAATTTCAATCCACTTGCGTCTTAGTCAATATTATGCTTAGATACGATTAGAAGAATAAAAATTTACCCCAATGTATATATGTTACTATAAGAAGAATAAAACAACACATACTCAGAAACGAGTATATATCTTTGTATATACCTAAATATGCTTGTTTTTCTACTTACTACTAAGGTTTAGTCAATTCATACATTTATTTATACCTGTACATATTTACTTATCTGCTTACTAACCAATAACTTAGTTATTTTAGCTACAACTCGAAAATTATTGACAATATGAGTATACTAAATTAAAAACAGAAAATTAATGACTGAACTCGACCATCAAGTCAAAAGTGTTATATGCAACCCAACTGTCCTCTAATTGATCCTGATATTGTAAGTGTACGGTATCAAACGCTATGTGTATATATTTAATGGGTTTGAGTATATTAAATTAAAAACAGCAAATCTTTAAGTCTCGCGGTTTAGGCGGGCAGTACTCCTTTAGCATTAGAAGAGAGGAGTTGCAACCCGAAGTTCAAAGACAGAGTCTCTGTTTGAGACCCAAAATATCAATTTATAAACTATAGGTCTTCAAATGTTAAGATTTAGACCAGCAGTAAACTTATATCATCAATGTTTATGGATCAAAAGTTGAAATTTATTGCCTGTACCCGTATATTTCCTCTTACCTATTTACTCTGTTACTTTCTTGCTACGTCAAGAAAAATCAAACGCACCCAAACTCGATTGATTTACTCCCCAAACTCGATTAAGTCACCTGCGCCGGTAAATTTTGGAAAATTTTGTTGCATATCTTCAATTTCAAAATCACATTCTAACCAAATTTTCTTGGGAAAAGGCTAAATGTATATCCTTCCAATTAAACAAAAAGAATTATCTAAATTGGTCAAGAAATGTGGACGATGTATAGTAATATAAATAAAAGAACCTCCTTTTTTGAATTTGGTTAACAAAAATATAAGGGAAACGAAAATCTTATAAATTGTCCAAAAAAAAATTTTGAGGCAAATTTTTTGATAAATTTATTCAAGATTTATATAAAATAGGATATGGGATCGGACGATTTCGCAACTCGCTTATTTCTTATGATATAAACATACGCACACACAAATATTTTTTTACTTAATCGCCCGCGGACCTACAGAAGTTCTAACTCCTTTTTTATTAAATCTTGTACCGAGATATTTTTATATTATGTGTTAATGTTTTGATTAATATACGTTATTTAAGTTGAATTAATATAAGAATAAGAATAATTCTTAATCATAATTATAATTGTGTTTTTATTTATAAATACAATTTTATTCATTATTATTTATGTCTATATATATATATATATATATATATATATATATATATATATATATATATATATAGAACACTATGCAACCAAAATAACAGTAGCTATGTGGATAAAGTTCTTTTTTAATTTGATTTATTTTTTAAATTGATTGAGAAATCAACTGCAAAATATCTGAGAACATTGTGGAGAAACAAACAGTCGTCCGCGCTACTTTACAGTTTTTACTGATGGAAAGGTCTTCAATAAAAATATATTATTAGATCGCGTAGCCACATAAGAGGGAAGGGAAAGTTAACGACTGGCGGGAAAATTAATCACCAGTTTCGCTCTCGATCGATCCATTTGTAGATGTGAGAAAGAGATAACTTTTCGCACGCGCTAATGATGTTTCCAATTATAATTTATGCTGGAGGTAGTGCTAAATGAGTGAAGTATTTACTGAAATTTAGCTGCGATAGTGTTGCGTAATTTATCAATGCAGCGTAATATAATGATGGTAATGAATGGATTTATATTGTAAGAATAACCTGTTATATTTTCTGACTTATTCTCATTCTTAATGTCACAAGTATTTATCATATAAAACTATGAAAATGACTACAAGCCCGTATCAGTACATCAGTTTAATAACTATTATATACATCAGTTTAATAATAATTTACTTAATCAATTGCATGATTATTGAAATGGATATTAGTTTGCCTGACGTTAATTAACCGTAATTTCTTAATTTCACTCTTAAGCTTAGTGTTTTTATAATTAGACTTTCCGATTTTTGGATAGTATATTAATATTTGAAGACTCAGACGATGTTACTGAGAAGGACATATTTAATGCTTTGAATGTAGGTGCGTGCAAAGACAGTCGTGATTCTCCTTCAATATTGTAAAAGAATAATATGAAAATCTTTTGAAATTAATGCATTCATTAGCAGGTAATATAATTCTATTTACGCGTTTAAATATTTTCACCATAAGCAAAATCGTAAATCAAAATAACTAAAAACTAATTTATAAATAGATAAATTCATATAATTCATATAGTAGTTAATTGATTTTTTTTCTCATAGTAGCGGAGTGTGACTTTTAATTAAAAAAAAGGTTCTATTTTTTTGTATTGATTAATACTTAAATTTTCTTCTGTAAAATGTTGAGAAATCCATTAAATACAACGAGTCAATAAAGTCGAATGTGTCATTAGATGGTGACATCAATTGAGACTGACATCACAATTATTTACATTTTTAATAACTTAAAACTTCTTATTTTTAATCATTTAAAACTTCTCATTTTTATTTGAAATTAAAATTTGTATTTGTATATTTGTAGAGTGTGCAATACTTATTTATAAATGAAAAGTGACAATTACGAAAACTATTTAATATTAAATATTTTTCTTTTAAATACGTCGTTTTGTATATTCCTTTTGTATATTCCTTCATTTGATTTAATTTTTTGCACAAACTCGCATAAATTAATAGTAATTTACGGTAAAAACACAACAAGCAGTAAAAATAAAGGCTAATGTTTTAAAAGTTACAATAGTTGATTGTACAATGTGCTACAATGTTGTAGTCATATGACATGTACCATGCCATGGTCAAACGACAAATAGTAGTTCAAAAACAGTAAAATAATAAAAGTATTACTTTTGCTGCCTATCGCTAATGTCGTTTAATCTTCTCCAATGGAGGTGAATCTATAACTCCATTGAAAAAATTGTCAATCGTATTATAAACTGCCACTATTATCATTTTTGACAAATTTTTAGGTGCTGAACTCAAAATATAGTAAAATTCTAGTTCCACACACTAAGCTAGCCGCAATCGAATATAGTGGCGATTTAGTTCGAAAGAGACAGAAGCCATCTTGGATCTCAAAAACATTGTGTAACTCGTATTTAGCATCCTATAGATAGGTAAAAACGAATACAGTCACTATTTATTTATTACTAGAGTTAGAGATGCCCCTATCGAGTGCAGTGCACTCCAATTTCTGATTGATGATGCAAGTGGCTGAACTGGATCATCAAGTGAAAAGTGTTATATGCAACCCAACTCTCCTCTAATTTATCCTGATACTATAAGTGTACAGTATCAAACGCTCTGTTTAATGTTCGAATTAATCAAGAGAACTAATTTAATTCTAAATATTTGAAGGCTTCCGATACTCTTTCATGAAACGAGCGTAATTAATTTGAAAATATATAAAGTTAAACAAAATATCAAAAATGTATGTGGCTAAACTAAAATCATATTTCTTAATGTTTCCTGTGTTATTATTATTCTAATTGATTTGTTAATCAATTTAGAATAATATGAGCGAAGGATTTGTTTCAATCATATGCGAAAACTTTTGAAATTAAAACTTCTTTTGACTCATTTTGTTCAAAATGTTCGATAAGAAAAAACTTGCGATTTCGCATCAAACCAAACACAATGCGCTTTTGATATTCTAGGTGGTGGGCCGATTTATAACCAAACGATTCTACTTTGGGTATACTCGGTGCTAAGCTGAGTGCCGCCGAACGAGAGGAATATAAAATGTTCGAGTTAGTAAATTTAATTTAATTTTGTCACTTTCCTCAGCAAGTTATTGACGCAGCTGTAAAGCACTAGGTTACGTACGGGACGCAACGATAGCTCGAGTTCGAATCTCAGTGCTTGTGTTTTGTTTTTTTATAAAAAATATTATTTACTAATAGGATTCAAATGAATCTCCCTTGTAGTGCCTTCCGCTCGGGGTTTACTCAGAATAGAAAGTCCACTTTTGTAATGAAGATGAATATTTCCTCTTTAGACGAATGTATTTTTTTATTATATGAAACATTTCGTATGTAATGGCAAAACTCTTACAAATTAATTGGACGTATTTGTTTGAAGTCATTTTATAATAATATTATTTGGGGTTTACATGAATAAAACATCATCAATTGAATTTTCACTGCATTGTTTTGGTTAATGCACGTATCTCCCTAAATATATAGATACAATTAACATTAATTAGAATTTTTTTTTGTTTTTTAAATTTTTAATTAAAAATTTCCGACATACACAATATAATTTTATTCGTTACCAAAGTTTTCGCTCCTAAAGTGTCATTTTAAACGCACAAATATGTTCTATGTATTAAAATTGTAATTTGTATTTCAAACTGCATGCGATGTTCAGTAAAAACTGATAATAATAGAAATCGGGTCATAATCAAGTATGTCGTAGATAATACGATACATATGGTAGTTAAATGTGAAATCACTTCAATTTTTTCTCTAAAGTTCCGTACCTAAATAAATTTCTGGTTTTACATACCTAACCTTCACTGTACCTAAACTTATACCTTTCTCAGAGTTATGTATAAAATACAAGAATTAAAATAATCAGTAAGAGCATTGTAGCGCGTAATTAAAATTTGCAAATTTTTTTTCATTCTAAAAATTTGGCAAATAAAATGATAGTAAATTTTTTGTGTAATGAATTAATCATAATTGAATTAAATTAAATATATTCTCGACATCAACATCGCAAAGAATATCATTTAAAATTCTAAACGAGTCAGTAAAATTAATTTGGTAACGTTTATAAAAACATGCAAAAAATTTCACTGTTTTTCGAAATAAGGAAATCAATTTACGTGTCTCTCCAGAATTTCAACTAAATACGAGCAGTATGCTTTCAGGTATACCCACACATATATTAAGCGCTATGCATTATGTAACTTTTCGTTACCGGACCATTACAACCACTTATGCAATGCTCATATATAAACCGGTAAATTGTTTTTTTTTATGTAAGTCGTCTATAGTTTATAAAATAATTACATTTCAAATTTTTATGAAGTCATTATTATACAATGTGCGTGAGTGCTCGTTATTGCGTATGTGTGTGTGTGTGCGGTAGTTTGACTATAGAACCTACGTGAAACCTACTAGCACCAGACAAAATAATTTTAGTCACACGCATGGATGTGAAAGCGTTATTATTGCTATCACTTTTCTCTGGCAAAGTTTACTAGTAATTGAATAAACGGTATATTATCTTACTATTTTTTTAATAATTTCAGATCAGATTATTAAATAATAAAAAGATCGTAGGTTGCAATGCCGTTAAGATTGGAAAAGCTTAATAATACTTTTAATACCACCCGCCACTGTATATTTTTCTATGGACATTAACAGTGGATTTAGTACAAATGACTACGAAAAGCTACTATTTTAATATTCTACCGCTTCTTTTATTCTATGTTATCACTAAGCGGACGGTAGAAATTTTAAAAATGAAGTTCAGAAATGTTTCTTTAATATTGTTTTGGTACCGGCTTCATGTAAACGTAGCAGCGAGCAAAAACTAGTTCAAAATATTCTACTATTTCATTGTACAGCGGTTCATAGAAGACATTTACCATCCAAATTGCATTTGTATAGTGCCAGCGGTCTCCGAGTAAAATAACTGTAACATACGAATATGCAGACAGACTGACAAAGGGGCAGAATGAAATTATAAGGGTTCTGTTTTTGGAATTTAGCTACACAACCCTAAAAAAGATTAGTTCTTGTTACATATCAATTTTTTTAAAGAATAGCCATCAACAAAAATTGCTAAAGACATAGCCTCGATTTCTTTGTTAAAAAAATCGTAATAAAGTATCAAATAAATGAATGAACTGTGCACACTACCCCGAGCTACCGGTCCTAATCTCTGGAAGCCAGATTTTTGGAAATATTCCCTGTGACAGCATTACATTATGCAAATCCAATAAAAGTTATGTCATTTCCAAAGTGTACATATTTCAAGAGCATTAAGTTCAATAAAGTTTCATATTAATATTAGTGATATAACTGTAATTTAATAATTAAAACTTCATTTTTACACGCCTTATTCAAATAACAAATACTAGCGTGACCCGTGCGAAGTCTTCGCATTATTTATTCCATTATGAAGCTCAGATGACAGATCAAACAAATATTTTACTAAAATTGACATATAGAGGCGCAAGTATCAAAAGCATTGAGCTAAAGCACCACTTTATTTATACGTGAGTGGATTTGAAATTAAACAAAAATTTTACCGACCGTCAATCATATTGACGTTGAGCCGTTAGATGGCAGCATTGCTGTTTTGTGTATATAATTTTAATAATTAATTAATTTGCAAAAACAATAGCAATAATAATTTTTTTAGTTGTGGATGCTGGTAAAGCAAGCAATTATCTATAAAATGATATATAATTTATGTGGATTAGTTGTGAGGTTTTTTCTAAAAAGGGAGAGTAACATCTTAACCTTAGCGTATTAATATATATGATGATGATACACTATCTTTATAAATATTCGTGTTTGTAAGATGCCACGAGAAAAATATTCCCATCCTTAAAATTTACATGTTAAGAGTTAAAGAGTTAAGGACCTTGTTTTATTTTTAATTATTAAGGAAATAAAAGTATTTCTTACAATAATCAACCTCCTATTTTATTTTTTTCGCCCAATAGGCACTTTGTGATTATATAGTCAGGCATTCTCTTATCAGCATGCGCTTCCTATTCGTAAGTAATCTGCGTATTTTTTTTAAATATCACGAAAAGGAAACGTTATTCCGTAGAAAGTCATCATTATTAAAACAAAATCGAATTTTAACTTCTCCGTGATCTGTTTTCCATCGTTATCTGCAGGACGTAGATACGTGCATAAGTATACACCCAGCATAGAACACTCCTTGGAAACAATTTTACCACATTCGCATAAAATAGCAAGTATTTGATATTCTAATATTTCAATGAAATCATTTTTATTTTTAAGAAATGTTCACACACTTGATTTTTTGGTTTTAATTGTTTTTTTTGGAACTTTTTACTTTTTTAAACCGAATAAAAATTGTTGGAGCAAAATGAATACAAAATAGTAATTATTACTTAATTTTCGTTTAATTGTAATTTCTAATATTTATTTGTTCACTCACTCATAATAATCTGATACTTTGTGGACAATTTGCATTTTCCAAACTCATAAATGTTCTCATAGATCATTTAAAGAAACGTTCACATCATCTAATTTATCGTGGTAGTCAAACCGATAACAAAAACTTTCTGAAGTCCATTATAAGTATATTTTCGTACCTTTCCTCTCAGAACAGTGCTTAGAAAAGAACCAATAATTTAATTTTTCACATAATCTGCCTTCTCTACTTGGTTCATTTCAACAAATCAATATCGACTTCCAATCAATAATCCCCGCAGCTGACCGGGAACCTAATTGCCATCCAAGCCGAGAATCCCACCGCTCCAAGTAATTGATGAGGGTCGAAATACGTCGTCAATTTATGAGTTTGTCTTATTAAGTTGCTGAAGCAAGTTATTTCTTGGCTGCTGCGATGTGTGGCCAGATTATAATGTTTAATTTATACTATTTATCGTTTCATATATCAATGTTTAAATTGTATCTAATAATTCATTGGCCGTTTGTGTAAGTTAACAAACAAATTAATTTTATGGTGAACAAATATGACTTACGTGAAACGAGGAAGAGTAACGAATTTTCCAAAATAAAGAAAACAGGTTACTTATCCGTTTAAAGACGACTTTCGTTTTGTAATCAATATGATTTACAGAAGACTGAATAATCATATCAAAATCTCCTTTTTCTTCTTGAGAATTTAATAAAAGTCCATATAGTCAATATATTCCCAAAATACGTTAAAATTTACGTTTCAACAGCAAAATTATTGTGAAGAAAAAAGGAATTCGGTCGTGCGTTAAACTAATTTTAATCCAATATTAAGGATATAAATTTGTAAATAACAAACTTAACATTTTCATTTTGTAAATTTTCATACTGTAAAAAACCCTTATAAGATCCTCACATGATGTCTATCTTCATTTGAAAGGGCTAATAACGAGGGTCCCAAATAGATTTTCTTCATTTTAAATATTAATCTTCAGAGATACATTAAATGCAAAAAAAATGTACCCACCCCCTTATTTCTGAAACTACTCAACTTAAATATTAACACATCTAATTAACCCATACATTTTGCATATATTTTACACTACCGACTTCTTTAAAATATTCATATAACTTCTTTAAATAAGAGGAGGTAAATAAAGGTTTTAAAAAATATTTTTTTCTCATTTTATACGCGATGTGGAGCATCTAGTATGTTTCGAAGCTGGGTACAAAGTTGAAACAGGCCAATAGCTTAGGAAATTTAAAACTTTCTAAGCCATACATATGTCAGGTGAAGTCGGAAAATTTTCTTTCATTGTTGTTTTAAGGTTTTCTTTAAAAAAAATTCAGAATATGACGATTAATTGCTAATAGTGTGTAAATTAATTCTTCAATATATTTTTTTTTATTTTATAATGTTGAACTAATACTTAAAATAGCATTAAAAAAATATTCAAACTTCGTTTAATACATTTATGTTTCAAAATGTTTAAATAGCCTTAGCTATCGGCACTTTTCAACTCTCCATCCAGATTCTAAACACCCTAAATTAATGTTTTTAAATAGTTTAATAAAATAATAGTTTAATTAAATACTATGTACGCTTAAATAAGTGCCGAAATGTATAAGAGACCCTCGTTGTGTAATTTATATTCGTGCTTCGCAGATTTTTTGCTTTTACATATATTTTTTTAAATTTTGCTTTAGTAACGTTGCTCTTATTTATTCTTATTAATTTAGTATTTGTAGAATAATAACCTGGTCATATTATCAATTAATGAATCGAGCTTCAGTTAAATCTGATCGGATTTATTAGTCCGCCTGGCACACTCGCGTAGTGGGTCGGTGCGTAAACCCGCCTGCTCGGGTAGACACTGTGGCAAGGTACAAATATTGCGATAAAACGAAAGGTGGAAAGTAGATATGGAATGTTTAATTTCGAATATTGCTAAAGATAAGTCAACGACTATTAGTACCGTTATATGTTTTATGTACCATGGACAAAAATAAATTATCCAACTGATACAAAACAATTAGCTTCATGAAAAGAAGAAGCTTTTAAGTGTGAGCGTTAGAAAAAATAATTACTTACCATATTATGTTAATATCAAATAATTGTCAACGACCTTTGCGCGGATTTCTCTTCCTTTTTTTTAATTGTGCACATGGTATGTGAAATACATTGTTTGCATGTTTTGCAAGCGTTATTTTGAAAATTTATAAACGTATTTGAATGCTATTTTTCCGAAGGAATAAACGAGTTTTTCTTTTTTGTGTTCTTTCATTCTAAATACATTTTCGACGAAAAAAATTAGGTAATAATTAAGAAATAGTTTTTTTGTTGGATTATATAACAAGTACTACAAAGACGTTTTAATAGATGTTATGTTATTTTATTGGAGTTTTCTCAATAACTTTCTAACTTGGAAAGGAGAGGACCTACGTTTCATTTATTCATTCAGAAAGTTTCAGGTTTTTTTTCTTATATTATATTGTAATTATGCGAAGTATTATGTGCACATGTGTATTTACACATGCAATACCTTTATGCTTATGCTTTTCAAAATATGTCATGTTAGTAATACCAATATTATTACCGTGACATATTTCAAAAGCCTTTCAATTATATGTGATTATTACTTTTCTCTTTTCAGTTTAAATTTTGTTGTGATCTCAATATACTTCGGCATATCGGAAAAACAATAAATGTAACCTGTAAAAACGTAACTATCTATTTTAGCAATAAACTTCGCTAAGTATATTTCAATGCAATCGATGAACTCGGTGATGTTTCGAATTTTGATTAACCGAAAAATATACAGTAGTTATTATATTAAATGCATCACATGTTGCCAATTTGATTTGCACTGTATTAAAAAACTTGGCTTAAAGGAAAAAAATTACTTACAATTAGTATTTTAAAACTATTTGATTTAGAAAAAAAAACATTTCTCCATTAAAACGAAAAGCGAGAAATGACATAAAAACCAATAATTGAAGAATTTATTAAAAACGATTTATGCATACATAAACTTGTACATTCTTATATACAATTGCTTATATATACGTATATTTATATATGTACACATACATAAAGGAAATATTTCAAATAATTTTGAGAACAAAATAAAAAAACAAGCCATTGAGAAATTATCATGATCGCCTCTCTTCTCTGCCATCAGATCCTACCGGTAAAAATATATAAGACTTATTGGGACAAGTTAAACGAACCCAAACTCAACAGATTTACTGTAATCCACTAAAAAATTCCCTCGGACACCTACCACCTCCATCATGATACCCTCCCGAATACCTCGTCTATCCCTTTATCATCACGTCAGCTCAATGGTTTGTTCATATTATAATGTTATCATCAGAATTGGTAAGAATTTGCTGCGCCAATAATTTTGCTAAATTTGCTTCGTCAATAATTCAACCCAGTAAAGACTAGAATGCAAAAATTAAAAACGCCAGAATGTCAAAGTCTTCAGGATATGTAGGCAATCGAGTATGCGTAGGCAATCGAATATGCTAATGCTAGAAATAATTTTATTTTTCAATTTAATTAACTTCTATGACAAGCGGACCTTGTCTTTCATAAAGCACGTGCTTCTAGAGATTTAATTATGAATTACCAGCTTTTACAGCATGCCCGCTCGAACGATTATAGTTACAGACTTCTAAGGAGAGATGAAATATTGTCATCGTTTTCGTGGCTTTATAATACAAATGACAATGACACATACAATAAAAATAAAGAATAAGCCTTTCTGTACATGATAGATATTTATGGGAAAATTATTTAGGAGCAAAGTAATAGTAAACAAAAATAACGTTTTTTTAATTTTTATCCGTTTGTCCAGTTGCGTGTTTATATGTTGAACACGCATTAAGAAAAAAGCTACCGACTGAATTCAATTGGAGTCTTGAAACATACAAGGATGAAATTAAAATAACCTCTCGTTTTTATTTTAATCGAATTGATTAACTCGATCAAATGATAGGCAAAATTAATATTTTCCAAATTTCATTTATATTTTATTAGCTCAACAATAGCTAAGAAGTGTTTATCTACACGACGTGTAGTACTTACATTGATATATAGTGTATCTATATAATGACGTTATGTAAAATCGCATGATGAAATTTTCAACCCAAACAAATATTGGCGAAATTGAATTATGAAGTGATGCGGGAGGAACAGGTTCTTAAGTAAGCATCAGAATGCAGGCAGACAAATGAAAACAGACGTCATTGTTGGTCGTCTTGTGCGCTTGCAATTTTTCGAAGTTATGTGTGTTCGATATAAGGTTACTTTGTTTTCTCATCCGTTTGAAATTTGAATCTGTTTTCAATATTCTTAATTTAAATACTTTTTTGTAAATTTGATTGTTATATACTTGATTGTATATGTGTGTGTGTATATATGTGTATATATACATATATATATATATATATATATATATATATATATATATATATATATATATATATATATATATATAAATATGTATATTCATAATAAAACTATAGAATTAGCCTACATGTATTTTAAAGGTATTCGCAAAAAAATATTTAGTAAATAAATATATACAAATATTTAGTACATTGCGCAAAAGAAGCGCTTAGCCACCTAACGCGTAGCAATTTCAAAATGTACGGTATACCTATGTAAATCAATCGATTGCGCTATATGTAGTTTGCATCACGTAATAAAGTTTTCCACCCAAGCACACATTGTCGAAATGGATAATTCAGAAATGAAGTGTAAAGTAGTGCGGGAAGTACAGATGCTAATAAAATCGTTTTCCGCACATAACATTTTTAAACGTTATATGTATTTGTTATAAGCTTACCTTCTTTTCTCAATGTATTTAAAATATCAATAATTATAATTTAATTACTTTGGTAAGTTTAGTATTTCAATTAGAATGTAAAGCAATTTATTGCCAATACATAAAACAAAATTGAATTAGCCAATCTCTACCATGAAGGTATTTAATAAAATCTTATTTAAGGGAACATAACTACAGAAACAAAACAGAAAAATATCATTTTTGGATTGTTTGTTTGTTTGTCTGTGGGCCTGTTTGTTTGATCGTGCACAACGCCAGAGCACCCAGAATGATTTCTACTGAATTTTCATTATTGGACTCTATTGGGATTTGGGTAAATTATATTTTATAATATCAATATACCATTAAAAAAGAAGATATAGCAGTTTGACGTTAACAGACAAAGTCCATTTATTATAATTATTATATTAAAATATTATTATATTATATTAAAAGATTACTTTTACAGTTATGATAATAGGTGTATTAAATGCATTACGTGTATTAATGTCAAATTTAATTTTAATATTTTTTTATAGATACATATGGAAAAAACATTCTTGCATTTAAAAATTAAATGACAACATATTGCAAGTGCTAAAAGTGTGTTTATTTGTAATTTGTTATGGTAACAAAACGTTAATACATCACGATTAGAGATACAAAATAAAGAAGTAACTATAATTGATAATTTCATTGAATTAAGTAAAGTTTGACAAACATTCATTAAAAAATATATGAACAATTTAAAAATTATATAATTACTCTTATCATTAAAAATTCAGAATAGCTACGCCTGCAAATAGGAGTATTATAAGTGACTGAGGTATGTCTAAAATACTTTTAGGAGGAACTGGACGTAGAAATTCAGAAAAATTTTCCATCGTAAAAATATACATCTAAATAATAATTCTTAACTGTTTCATGTTTAAGAAATAATCACTCAGGAATCTAATTGAAAAAATAATATAGATTATTCTAAAGATTCCTGATAACATTTAGAAATAATGTATTACTCAATTTCTTCAATATTAAACTTTGGAACAATGAAATGCGCATCAAAATTTGTATTGCAACTTTGAGTATCACTCGTCTAATAATTGGACCGTAAGACATGCTTACCGATCACGATACCTAAACTTCTCCGAAAATTTAAATATCTTACTATTATATATAACTAGGTTCAAATTATGGAGTCAAAAATCAAAATGCTTATTACCGTTATTCGAGCAGTTTCCTTCTTTTTATTCTTCTGACAGATAAAATAAAGTGCAAGTTAGTACTCAAAATCGCTAATTACTTGTTTCTTGTAAATTATTAAAAATTTCCCCCTTTTTATTCTTATTACATATGGTGAGGTTCTTTGAGCTAAATATAAGAACACCTTTACTTTAAACTGAACTCTAAGTATACACCAGTAATAAAAACTAGTAAAAAGAAATATTCCTGATACACAATTTCCATTTGGAAAAGTGGCTCGTTAATACCTATGTTACATATACAGCATAATATTTGTTGTTGAAAAAGTACAAATATGGAATTAAATAATACAATTTTCTTCGATTTCAAAAAATATATGCAGAATTTATTTTTTGAAATAGAAAAGTCTGTAGCTCTGAATCGAACTCACGTTGACCGAGTTAATTTTTAAACTCCCTATCAGTATAAGTTTTTATGTAAAGAGCTCAAGTCAGGCCTGAGCAAATTGGTACCAATTAAAATTAACCCAGTGACTAAAATGATATTATGTAGTAAAATGAATTAATAGATAGTATACTTCCTCGATGGTGTGAATATAAACATGTATAATAAACATATTTTTGTGTATGTAGATGTAATAGAATATATTTAGATTCAGTAAAACTGCAAACCTCTGTTCGGATTCAACAAATGATTTGTCATTAACACTGAGTTTGGGATATCCTGAATAACATAGGATATCACACGCACTAAAAACGGGAAGACCAAACATTTATAAAATGAAATCGAACAGACTCAAATAAGCACCGAATAAGGACACTGAAAATTACAAAATAATGAAAATACGAGTACTTAGTTAGGACTTTTGCAGCACTATATGGTTTTCGAACATAAAAAAAAATTTGGAAATACTGCTCCTGCTAGATTAAATAGGTGGGTGAGTATGTATATATGTATGTATACACACACGCATACATATATTTATATGTGCGTGGGGGGGGGGGGTGTTCAATTTCATCAGGTTAAAAAAAGTAATCTTTTTCGGTCAATATTTTTAGTTAGTTTAAAAAAAAAGACCTGAACACTCCATTGTTCCCTTATCAATTCATACGAGATCGCATATTCACTCAAAAACATTTTTTTTCTAAATTTGAAATCACTAACAATAATTTTTAATGATGGTTTTTCACATAATACCTAAAATAGTTATAAGGAAATTTATAGGTTCTAAGGATATCTCTTCAGAGGGTAAAATAATCGTGCCCAGGATGCTACCGTTATTATGAAAATTTCTAAACTATGATGACACAGTCTTTACTAACAGTAACTTATTCTCATTTTCTAACGTATTATACTCTGGATTTTTATTGCAGGTGAAATTCTACAAAACCAACGGAATAGGTAGTTTCAAATCTTGCAACTGTTTTTGAAGTCACTACAAGCGGTTTCTGGTATTCTTTCCTAGGTATCAGCTTAACCATATACTTTTTTTCTCTCATTGTCTGTAGAATCTAAACAAATCATTTCTCATGGGTAGATTGCAATACACCTGTTTATTTAAAAACCTATCATCTTTTTTCTGAAATTTCAAAATTGTCATAAGTCGTTAATATGGAAATGCATCAAACTACACCTTTTTTCGATAAAGGTAAGAAATTAGGCAATATGGTATTAGTGCCCTTCTTAGCGATCGATGGTGAACTTGACTTTTCTAACTATTGATTTCATTCGGATAGTTTTGCAAAAAATGTTATAAAAAAAGAAAAGAATAAAGAAAAACACAGTACAATTTCAAAACCACTTTCATAACAAGGTCAAGGCTGTTTACAAATCGTAAATAAAATTCATTGCTATTCGAAAATATTTAATATCAACAGTTGGCCCAAATATCGAAGATTACAAAAAAATTCTATTATTAATTTCAAAACATACTTATGTCAATACGACATTGTTTCATTTAAAATTTAGATAAAGTATTATTCGCTTTTTAGTAATAATATTAATCTAATTTCAATCACTACTTCAAAATAAATTTCCGCGGTTTATTTATTATTCAATATGGCAACACTTACAAATCTGTGTTTAAATTAATCAGAACGATCCAATCTTTTAGAAGAGATAATTATTGGTTTTAGAATAGCAGTTGGGATTCGTATTATTATATATTTTTTTTTCGGGGATTCGTATATTATGGTTTTGGTAAAATATTTGTAAAATGTTCTCAAGTAATTTGTGAATATGTAATTTTTTAGTACGGGCAAATATTTGGACATAATTTAGCGTATGCTAAATACAATTATAAAACCGGCAAGCCCGTAAGCCAAGCGGTATCCAATTCAAACTTAAAATTTAGGTAAGTATGATACATTCTAAAGCAAAATAATTTTAATTTTAATAATAATTGAAATTAAAATAATCAAAACTAAAATTGCACACGTATTGTACGCGTTAACAGATCCTAATGTTATTTACGTTACGTTAAAATCTACACAATGACATTAGCAGATCCTAACGTAAATATTTATAGACCGTACGAAGGTAAGCTTCTCGCTATAACCAATAGAATCTGATCGATACCAGATCCGGGTGATTTCGCCGAACATGACCTGAGACGCTGGCATCAAACAACTGGTACTTGATAACAAATCAGGTGGTATGTTTAATGCTAGGGAGGTATTTCATGCATTTAATTATATATTTAGCTAGATTTTTTACGATATAATTACAATTAAAACACAATATGGTTTTATTTATTTAAGTTCTTTGGTTCAGTAAAAAGACGAAAACAAAGTTAAAAAGTATGAAATAAAAAGTATTTGAAAAATAAAAACAAACAATAAAAATTTACTTAAAAAAAGGCCCTTGAAAATTTTGTTTCTGCAACTACTTTCTCATGACTGACATAATAAACAATAACATTGGATTAATTGTAAATGGAATTGTTAAATGATTTTGGTTTTTAAACGTGGACTGGGTCATAAAATTAAATAGAAAGGAGAAAGATGATATTAAGTGAGTGAAGTAATAAATAAGAAGCATCGATAAGGTTTCATATGTAGAGTTTCCTACTACTTGCAAAAAAAAATTTATTTTATTTCTCGATCTCGAAACATTTTACATGTCATTCAAAATTCCGATATTGAAGTTTTGTTTAGAATATAATACTGGAAATTTGATGTAAATATATAGCTTATTTTTTACACGATACGAGCATAACCCAGCATAAAATCACACCAATATTTCTCATCTTCTCGACCTTATTTCGAAATTATTCGCACATCACTTTTATTTGACTGACGCTAAACTGTTCAATATTGAAAGTTGCATTTAAAATCCGTTCAATAGTTTGTATGTGATGCGTGCATAAACAAAAAAAATAAATGGATAGATAAAAATTAAAACCCTCAACTTTCACGGATTTGTATCTGAAAAAAGAAGAAATTTAACCTTCATTAGACCACTCATTCGTCCCTCTGACCGTCTGTCACAGTCGTTTTTCGTAGATACCTTTTGATGTAGAAAGTTTGCTATATTAGTAGATATCATTGACCCGCTGATATAAATTTCACATTAGTAACGAATTAAAAAATATTGGAATGAGAATTTCAGAAAACGTAATTTTAGACTAAAAAAGAAGTTTTAGGTGTGTGGAGGAACAACTGAAAAAGTGAATTTAAACATTTACAAAACTGTTTGCTTCGGGGTTTTATTGAAGTTTTTTCTAAAAATATAGCTGAATGTGTTCAAAGAAAACAAAAATTATGAAAAAGCAATATTATTAGAAAATTTTTATAAAAATATAGCGATAATTTAAAACTTAAAATTTCTGAAAAATTTCCGACACTGTGTCGTAAGGTTGTATAAAATATACTAAGCAATATATTTCCGTATTAAAAATAATATTTAATATTTGTGAATAGTGCAATAGAAACATTATTTACAATATAGGATCTTCATAGCATAATTTCTATTTATACCTAAACGGTTTTTTTTTTTTAAATATCCCAAAAATTTTGTTTCGGAGCTGGCAAATTATAAATCATATTTTCAACTAACTGACGGGGAATTAATTTTTTCTTGGCAAATATTAAACATTGGCCGAATTATATGGCTAATTAAATAAAACTACGTGATGTAGTATTATTTCTACTTTCTTTAAGTTCTTTACCACGACCTAGGTTTTGTTGTATTACAACATCCTCAGGTGGGATATTAGCAAAGAATCTCAAGATATTAGCAAAGATTCTTTGATAATATCCCACCTGAAGATGTTGTAATACAACGAAACCTAGGTCGTGGTAAAGAACTTAAAGAAAGTAGAAATAATACTACATCACGTAGTTTCATTTAATTGTGAATAATGAATTTCTACAAAATGAACGCCAAATATATTCAATATTCGAATTATACGGATTTAAATGGAGTTTAGTTAAGACGACCATATTGTATTGCGACATCGTTTTTAGTGACGCGTCGTCCGCAGAGCACATAAAGCTGTTGCCTGATGACCATCAATGTCTGCAAGGCGTTATATGAAGGCGTGATAAGTGTTGTTATCACATAACACCTTTCTCTCCTTTAAATTTTAAATAGGAGTTGATTGTCGTCACATCTTGATACTACTTGGTGATCATATTTTAAAATATTGAGCATAATGATCTCAAAATATCAGAGTGATTTTTTTTATTTTTCCTTTATGTCGGCGTCTCTTTATCATTAAGGAATGGTATTATTTTTTTGACACTATAGTCAACTTTATATATAATGGACAAATTCTCGTATCATTATTTAATTTATTTTGTGAAATTTTACTTGGTATCGGGCTTCAACAAAATTATCATTTGAATAAATTCCTTTTAAACTCCTCACTGCTATATTATAAGACGTTGCAACTTGCATTTATTTGCTCGCTGGTTAGACGCTGATTTTTTTCATTTCATTTTATATTATATTATCGTACATCGTATGTTCCTGTCATGTACTGTCTAATTTTTATTTGGTTGAGTTTTTTTATTTGTTAAAATAATATTAACATAGTCCACTCATTCGATCCTTACAACCGGATAGTTTAATTAATAACAGCAATGTCTTTAAAAAAAGGAAATTTGTTTGTTTGATACTTTATTTAATACATCCAAAAAAATACCCTAAAGAAACGGGACAGTGTCAGAAAGATATAGTAGAGATATGAAATAAACTAAAAGAACAACCTTCGTCTGGTCAGTAGAAAAAGGAAATAAACAGCCTTATAGCTTCTTATCAAAAGCATATTTTGAATGTAAGTTGAAAAGCTTCAAACGTATTCAATTTATTTCAATCAAAAGTAAGATTCCACTTCATTTGTAACATAACATTATATTGAATTCATGCGATCACGATGTACCTGAAATTGGGTATTTAAAACGATCTCTGTGTTAAGAAGCGGTCAGTCTGAGATGAGGGATTGCTTTGTCGCATTCGATCTCAAGCATTTCCGTGTGTCAGAAAGCAGGTTAAGCCGTCGGTTCCAGCTGCCTATAATTATATCTATATATAATTATAACTATATTTATAGTAATCGCTAAACCAAGCCTTACGGATGAGTTGGAAATTTCCTACAGCAAGTGGCCATAAACTTGCCTCCGCCAATACACACTGCCTCCACGTGCTAAAATAAAACCACAGTTTGTGAGAAGAGGTTTCCTTCTAGAACTGAGACAGTTGAAATCATTACTATTTTTAACTATATTGAATTGAAAATATATATATAAAAAAACATCATCGTAAATAAATATATGTAAAAAAACATAATTTCGAATGATGGCTTAAATTGTTGATTCTTAATTCATTCAGCTTTTATGGCATATGCTCTATCTGGCTCTTGCTCTATAGACCAACTTTTTTTCAGCTATTGGATGCAACTTCAATGTAATTATCAGCTAGCAATATTGATTCAGTAAGTAAAGTATATACTAGTAATAAAAAAATATTGCTACAGGGATGATGAAAATGAGGTGGTAAATTTAACAATTGTTTCAAATGTAAGTCGGTACGCATGATACATTAAATCTGAGATTGATCATATTTTTTCTGTTACCTAATCTAGTCGCAGGTACCTAAAATTATTCGCCTATGTTAATATTACATGTGTTTAAACAGGATTTACTTTCTTTACACGCTATGACTGATCATAATATAAGCAAGAATTATATATTTTGCCCAATATGATGTAGCTAGTAACAAAACTAACAACCTCGATGAAAGCCTTAATATTGTTACCACTTTGCCTAATCTTCGTTGTTTTTTTGAAATAGCGGCTCAAAAATTAATTGAAATAAACAGTAATGTTCTGCAGAAACAGTTAAACACTCTAACCAATGAAAATAATATCGTAACAAAGTTAAAAAACACTTCAACAGGTATATGTAAAATACCCCGATATTTCCAAAGTATTTTAAAGACCTTCTCAAGAAAGTGGCAGACCATGCTTGGATGGAAATTTCAAGGATAATCAAAGATTTGGCTATGTTCCGGGGAAACAGCTCTTGATCGACGCGAGGAAGAATTTTTTGTATTTTCAGAACTTTGAGTCAATTTCAGGAGCAACTGAATATATTATGATTTGAAATATCTAGAAGCGCAACAAATTTGAGCTTATTACCCTGAAACACAAACACATTGGAAGGCCGAAAATATGTCAAGATAGAATCGCATCTACAAAAAGAGCTTGCGAACCAACCGTTCTTTATTGTTTCAACAAAAACTTTAAAACTCTTGCCTTCATTTTAGCGCCAGAACAAGTGCCTTCAAGTGCTCTAGATTAACAAATGCACTTTAAATATATAAAGTGGAAATTGAAAATTTCCATAGCTTTGTGCATGATATTTTTGCTTTCCTATAAAAAATACATATACAATATAAATATACATTACGCCTACTCAGGTTCGGATCAGGCTTCTATTCAAGATTGACTGTGCGTACATTGCAATAAAAACTTTTCCATACTAAAATGATCGATCCTGAAAGAGTATTAAAAAGGACGTAAATAGCGCATTATGCAACAATAGCCTGTTCGCATTCTTGCATAATGCAATAAAGAATTATTTTACACCTTTAAAACCCCAAATTGGCTTGAACGAATTGAATACCTTGCAGGTAACGAAGTTGCGACTGTAGGCTTAAATATTCCAGATGGAATTCCATCGTCTGACACGATCGTTATGATCGGTCAATAATTGTCTTACGCTTGTATGGATAAAGGATTTTTAATTACTGGGAAAAATATGGTAATTTAGTGCATAATATATCAAAGTAATTAACAAAAATTTCAATAAAATTATTAGGTAAAAAATATTAGAATTTGAAAATTTAATTCATATTTAATATAAAAGTGGCATTACAGAGAGAGGGAGGGATCAAACTAAATGTTTACATGGACATGGAGAAGATAAAGTAATATATGTAAAAACGTTATATAGTTTATGGACAACCCCTGATGTTCATTTTATTCTACAAGGGTGAATGAGACAGGAAGATAATAAGTAATCACTGTAGGTTTTATTAATGGTATTTGGTAATAATTACTTGTTTACCATAACTAATGCTTTTAGTATAGATCAGTATTTCCAAGCTATTTATACGTTTAGATACGCTATTTTTATATGAACGAGAAAAACATGAATGGTGAAAAGTTTTCTGCGTATTTTCTTAGGGAAATCTCATTATATAGATATCTGTTATTTAAATAAATAACCTACTAATTACAGTTCATTTAATTGTAATTAATTTAACCCCGTTGCTTAATAAAACATTAAAAACTACGAAACATTTCACAAACAGTAAGTTGATCAGTTAAAATACATGCCAATATCTAAATTAAATTTGGAGAAATCTATTGTTACCATAAATTTTCCTTACAGGTCAGTATTTCACTACTCACTGGTAGTTGTTTAATATACATTATGTGATAACATTTTATTATAAGCAAATCAGGAAGAAGCGTCATGATACATTAACTTAATTTAAATTAATTAACGATATACTTAATGACACCAATTTAATAATGCTCACTTACAGCAAAGAAGCATCATATTTTTATGCAAATATATGAATTCGTCACTGAATTGTATATGTCAAAGTCCTCTTTTACAACCGAACATTATTACATAAATGTGTAAACTTAGAGAAAAAATTTACGCGTAAATATTTTCAATAAATCATTAAAATGTTATTTGTCACGACATTTAGTTTTATCACTTTCTGCACTTATTAATCTTCCTAGATTTGTGATTAGTTCTTTCAAAAAAACGTAACATCACAATTATCGTCATAATTTCCTTATAATTACGATTATTTGTATAATCATATAATCATATGCTATATATATTACCAGCTAATATATTATCGGCTACCTATACTATATAGTAATTTTGAATTGAGATATTTACGATTCAAGTATTATTGAATTCTAATAATACTGATCAAAATAAAGATCTAAACCACTCTTTCAATAAATGTTACTTAGTCTCATATTATCCTTAACTTACGGACCCCACGTCGATTTAAGAAAACGTTCGCTTAAAAGAACGTTTCGCTGTGCTTCATATTAACCTATTATCGTTTGCCGCACGAAAGAAATTTGAATAAGGGGAATGTCTCCACAGACATTCGTCAATCAGCCGAGCTCTTATAGGCGTAATATTCGTATCGATAAACCTTGAGAAAGATTGATAGTTTATCGATGCAAATAGTCTATCGGATATCTCCATAATGTATTTTATGTGGAATCGGACCACTCACTGAAGTTTTTTGTGATATGTTTAATAAGGATAAATATAAGATATTTATATACAAAGAATAATGCAGAGTAACAGCGTAATACGTAAAATAACATGATAGCAGCTACACGAGTGTTAACAAAATACATTAATTGTTTAAAAGTAATATAAAAAAAAGGTTAGGTTAGGTTAGGTTATCTGAATAGGAACGTATTTGAAGGAATTCAGTCATTTGCCCTCCATATTATACTTATCATATTTTATTTATTTACACAGACACACACATATTTATCGTTACATTACAGGTAACCTATACGTAACGATAAGATATTACGAATAGGTTACCTGTAATGTAACTAAATGCATGATAACTACAAATTAAACATGAATAAAAGATATATGAGAAATACAAAGGATAACGACCACACAACTCGACAAATTTACTTTCACTCGTCATAAATAAATCACACTCTGATGCGATCGCTTTCAGGTAGTTAAGCAGTTGAATACCGCTAGGAACTGGAGAGTTCCGATATAGTTCAGTTCTAGAGGGTGGTATAACAAACAGGTGATGATTGCGTGAACGCAGGAAATTGTTAGGTACGAAGAATGAAAGTTTACTCAAAATACAAGGCATAGAATTTTTCCTTTTAATAATTGGAAGATAAATCTCATAATGTAGGGCAATATATCTTCTGAGTTGCAGGGAGTGGAAACCTAGCATACCCAAAACGAAATCAGTAGGAAATAAAAAGGGGAAATAACCATACTGTCTCATATAGAGATATCGAAGGAACTTATAACTTTATTATGAAAAATATTCATTCGAATGCTCTACTCTAAAACGGACGAATGGTATCCTAACAAAAATCCCTCGTTTTCCATTTTAGGCAAGATTAAATATAACTCTGTGCAGGGAGAGGAAGTTTGACCTAGCACAATATTTATTGAAAATATTGATTCGTTCTATTGACTAAGGATAGTTTTTGTTCTGAACTACACCGCACAAGAACGAATTCACCACGCCAATCGTGTTATCCGCACCATACCAATATCCAGTTACGATTCCAGACAGCTCTTGCACCGATATTCACCTGACTTAGTTTTGGAAAGACCGCCTCACTTCGTCTCATTCTGCAGTTTGATTCACGACTTCGGAGTCAGAAAAGGTGGTTTAGGACCCACTCACAATTTCAAATTATGTTTGTTTACCAGCCTTATTTCTGTTTATTGTCTGCTATCATTTTGTTTTATGCTAGCTTGCTTAAAGCATTGACGCTGAGTTGTTAGTGGATCAAAAAGTTTATTGAGAAAGGAAACAAATGCATTAAATAACATCAAATACTTATCACATGAACTAATAAAAAAATTGTCTAAAAAATTGTAAACAATTTTTTTACTTACTTTTTAGTATAATATCTTGAAACAACAAATCAAAAATTTTTTGATTATACAATAAAAAAATAGTAGGTTTATGTGAAAGTACTGACAAAACATCCGAGGTGTACACCGAAAAAATCTGCATATAAATACTAGTGAGTGGGATGCTGATCATTATATGAAAGGAGAAATCAGAATACCTGCAAATATAAAATGCTAATATCAATTACCCCAAAGTGAAATATATCTGGCTAGAACTAATCGAAATAATAATGACGACCAACTGAATACAATGCAAATATATGAAAGATGAAGGTAATATATGCAACACAATAAAAACATCGCACATACATCACAAAGACATCACATCACAATCAAAGCCATTATGAAGTATATTTTTAAACAATTTCAGTAATTACTTTCAACCTTGAAACATACGGAATTAGGAAATGAAACCATTGCAAAATTAATATCTTAATATATTGCTATATTACCTTCTGTGATGGTTTTGTCATTTTGTAGTTATATTATTTATATATTAATACAGGGAGAGAAAATTTTGTACCCCTTTTTAAGCATATTGCGAGCACGGAAGAGTGAGATTTGGCATTGTTAAAGTTTATATGAAGAAGTAGTACAGAAAGCTAAAATTTGTATATAATGTGTTACAAATATATAAAATCATATATTAAAATATTTTATATTTACATCCATACTGTCAATGTTAAAAACATAATAGTCTTTGGTGAACAGTCGCACAGAGTAAAGAGAGTCGCCAATCGCAATGCATTTTTATAATTTGAAATGTTCCTTTTTCAATAGTCTGTGGAGTATATTTCTAGGCAAAAAAGCGTTTATTTTATATTTTGTGTGGTAGATATCTATGTTATAAGAAATACAAATACAAGTTGTAAATGCGTTTTTTTTTCAATTGTTAAATTTTAAATTTCATAGGTATGGCAGGGAATGAAAGCAAACAACACACGTTAATGACGTATTGATACACGCTCTCAGCTGACACAATAGAATAAAATTTTAAAAAATTGTATGTAATGATTATAGAAATATACTCTTTGACAAAAATTCCCCAATAACATCCAAACTTAAAAATTTAACGAATTTTGGTCGAATTTCGGCTACTGGGCGACCACTAGTATTACTTAATACTGGAAGTGCGGGCGCAAAGAAATATGAAATAAGAAAAATCAGTAAGTATGGAGTTACAGTTTTCGAATTCTGCAGAAATTCATTATAAGTTGCCTTACAATTAAATCAATAATGACTGGTTTATATGAATGACTATTTCGTGGTAATCCGAATAATTCTTAATACAGTGGATACTAAAGTAGTAAAGTGAATACTTTTAAGAACTATCTATAAAAATAAATACAATATTTATAAAATTTAGCTTTGATTTTTTTCACGATTAGGTACTACGAAGAATGTATATATCTTCACTGAGGTTGGTTCAAAATGATCCGGGTTATTTTGAATTACGATTATGTCATTAGTAATTTTCGAATTTTGCTAAAATTCTCAATAACTAGAGAAAATCCTTTGCTTCTTTCTGATCGCAAACTATGAAATTTATTTGACTTGAAAAACTATTATTATTTGCTGTGACTATGTAAATTAACATTACATTTTGGATTAGCTGTCATTGGATGAGGTAAGGTGAATTTTTTTATTCCTAATTTTGAAAAATAATTCATAACAATAAATTATTCCCAATAACTCTGTCATTTTTCATGTTTTGTTATAACGGCAAGATTAACTCTTGCATTTTTATAGTCTTTAAATTATCTTGTTATTATAACTAAACTTTTTAAAGACAATCGTAATTTGTCAGACAGTCAGTCATCTCAAAGTTGTAATTTCACTGAATTAAAGAAAACAATTTTCACTTTTTCGTTTAAAATTACGATATAATTGTTTGGAATAAATCCTCCAAACTCGCCTCTTTTCAGCAATCTTGCGAAGTGATTTTCATGAAATAAATGAACGAAACCTGTAAAATTTAATATACAAAATTCCCAGAGTTTACAGTAAACTTGGAAAAAATGGAAATTTTCCGTTAACAATATAACCCGGCTTCTAAAATGGAAACTTAATTTTAAAATTGAAAAATAATAAGTAAGGATGGCGTGTAAAATCATATTACGTTTTCCTTATAACTGACACGATTACGGATGAGTACTTTAGTTTTATCTGCAATATGTCAGTCACAAGAATTTTATGGTGTTATCTGAACCGAATTAGTTATTTTTAAAAAATAATTATAGAAGTTACTCGTTAAATTTTTATTTTATAATTATGGACCATTCCAAACACGTTAAAATTTATTGGGCTCTAAAGTATAAATTATGTATGAACATTTATTAGACCTTTTCATTACTTGATGGATTTTCTGCAATCTAATGTGTGATACATTATACATTCGATTTCGTAAACTACTCGCAAATTACAAAATATTTTTAACGACACCAATTTATTTGTCAGTTGTCCAGCGATATAAATTTTTTTAAGTGTACCTTAAATATTGGTTCAAACTTCGAGTAAACTCATAAAAGATTCATGCAGTGGATTCTCCGACTATTTAACCAAAGAAACCAAATACACCTAAATATAAACTGAGGTAAATTGCGACAAAAAGGGGTCATCAATTCTTAATTGCTACTCAATAATTTGACTACTTTATCTGTTGCATTGTTGAACCTCACCGGTTTTTATCTACTTTTTTCTTGCTAGGTATACAGGGACAACCTGTAAGCGGCTAATACTGGCATTACAAAAAATGTTCTTTAGTTCCCAAGTACCTATTATATTACATATTCATAACTTTTTTCATTAAAATTTTACTCTTCATCGCCATACAAACAATTAATTAATTCTGTCAAACATCCCTCTAAAGAGGTCAAATTCACCTTTATAATGTTGGCCGTAAAAAAACTCAAATCGCTTCTTTCTGTCGAGTGTATTTGATGCCTGATACACATAAGATAGAAAAAAAAATTAAAAAAATGAATATGTAAAGTAATTTCAAACATATAATAATAGCTACTTTGAAAAATAACTTAGCGCCATCCATATCGACTAGAAGTACTAAACTTATCTATGCTCCTCAATATATATATACCTGATTTATTTACTTATTTGATATTTTCTAGAACTTCTAGAACAGTCGTTTCTGTAATATGTAAATATAATCGTAGAAACTTACTGTACAACGCACTAGACTGTAAATTGTAGACGAAACGTATAATAAACCTGAAGAATTTTGCGACAAGAAATGGATTTAAGACCATTTTTAAAATATTGAGTTGTACCATTTAAAATAACTGTTATCGGGTCTAAATAAGGATTATACTTTTGTAAACCAAATAGCATGCCGGTATGCTATTGATCAGCTGTTATTATTGATGAAATTTCAATGGAAGTATTTTGTTGCCGGAATCTATTGGGTATGCCGTGCTGGTCAAATGTTAATCGATATCAATAGTATACCAAACTGTATATACATTTATTATGTTTTTATCCTATTAGGAAACTATACATATAAGTTTAGTAATATTTTGATATAAATTTTAATAAAATTGCATATGATAGACGAACGCAGAAGGCATTCAATTAAGGTAACAGGATACTCTTAGAATGTCGTAAATGTGGCAATACATTAAAATGTTTCCTTTGTAGGCAATAATTCAATGTAAAACAAAATAACTTGAGTTCATGATAGAGCATCACCAGATTCCGAGCTACAGTATCGCATGCTTTATTCTTTACACGAAGCGCATCGCGCTATGTTGACACCTCCACAACTCAGCTCACTTGAACGCTGAAACTAAGTTTTAGCTTATTGAAAGATGAAAACTGTAATTAAGGGTTTCGAAAATAATTTCAAGCTTTATATCTATATTACGATCCGTGATATTTGATATCTCGAAGATTAAATTTAATCGCTTACACATACATTCACTGATAGATCATCGAAACCTACAGGTAATTTTCAGAAGAACTAAAAACTTCATGTTTGGTAATTACGTAGTGTTTAGGGTACCCATGAAGTAAAAATTCTAAAATCTGGATATTGTCGGCTAGATATAAAGATAATATTAATCTTAATGCATTTATCAAGTTTCAAACATGAGTAATAAGTTTCTAAGGCTCCATTTACGTATTGTAACAACAACTATGGTTCTATAAAATAACAAATTAGTGAATAAAGCAAGTATATTTAGGAGCATAGATTCGCGAAGTACTTCCATTCAAAATGAATAACGTTAAGTCCTTTCTATTATCACATATGTTATAAATTCCTTAATAGCGGTAATTTATTTCAGTTTTTCATAAAAGTTTTTCGTTATCTGTATCTAATATCAAACCTTAAAGAAATCGAAAAAAAAGTGACTAGTTATTTCAAGGGCTAATTTTTAAACAGAACTTGACTACATAATAGACTGCATGGCGATGAAGAGTACATTTTTTTTGTAATTTAGAATTATTGCTGTCGACAAATGCAAATTAACTTCTTTGTTTTTTGTGTGTATCAAATTTCAGAATAAAATAAAACATTTCAAACTCATAACTTTTCAATATGATGATATTCATAATTGTCACAAAAATTGACGACCAGCATTTGGTCAACGTATGTTTAATTTATGAAATTTCCCTGAAAGTGGGTCGTTCGTCATAGTTTCATTCTAATATTTCCCGTCATAACGAGACAACAAACTCAAGAATACCTGACAAATCTGGGAGCAACTTTGATTGCATAAAAGTTAAATTAAAGAGCGAATCATTACAGGATTCTTAAAATTTTTTTTAGATTATTGTTAATATAATTTTAACCAAAGAAATATCTCCATCAAAAACATTTCCGAAACTGATTAAGCTAAAATTATAAGAAAGTAGTATTACCAGAAACCGTAAGTGTAGCGCAAGCCCATTGTTGTAAAAAAGTTGGTCTTGCCTTTCTATCGAATATTTAACGAAACTTGGAAGATATTATGACTGTTGCAAATAATTTATTATTATGAATTGTTTTTAACAATTTCAAACAAAAAAATCGTCTATAATCTAACTATATACCTAATCCAATACGCCATGTTAATTTACATAATAATGGCAAAAAGATAGGTTTTTTATAATTTTTTTGAACATGATATTTTGTGACCGGAAGCAGAAAGTTTTTCCTCCAGCTGTTGACAATTTTAGCAACCTCCAAAAACTATTAACGAAATAATCGAAATTCAAAAAATTTCGTGACATTTGGACTCAACCTCAGTGACGCTGAAGCAATAAATTACTTGCGTCATGTAGCCTAATTGTGAAAGAGATAAAAGAAACACTCTTCTTACCTAAGTAATAATTATAGCTTTATATTATGAATGCTGTATTTATTTTCATAGACAGATGTTAAGGTTTCACTTTATTTAACATTTACGTATTAATAGTTATTCGGATTATCATGAAATACTTATATCGAAATAGTTATATAGAACAATCAAGCTGATCTTAACTGTAAGGCTCTTATAATAAATTTCCGCAAAATTCTAAATTAAATACTTACTGATTTCTCTCATTTCATATTTCATTACACCTACGTTACGACAGTGTTAAGTAACACAGTTGAACTACAAAATAACAGTAATACCACTAGGCGTTATATTACTACATTAAACTTTTAATTCCTGAATGATTTTGTTTCAAAATGTTGTATGCTTCAATGTTCAAAATATCTTTTGAAACGAATCATTCTAAAAGAATAAAAACATCTAAAATCTATCTTTTTTCTCTTTCTGGTGTAAATATTGGCCAAAACACAAAATAAAAACTAAAACTTGATTCACTAAATTTTATAATGAAAGTCTTAAACTATGAAATACGTCATTAAAATTTTAAGACGAAGAGTATGCAAATGAAGCAAAAAAGTCCAATCTCGTCCTTGTGATAATTTGAAAACCGCAGAAATTTCATCAGTTCCCATAATGGCCAAGTTACAGCCAGTCCATATTTTAATCGTACAATAGAAAGTTTTGAATTCGTACTTATTTAAATTTCATAATTTATGGAGGAATCTTTAATTAGTGTTAGAAGGCAGGTAGCAATTATTATGAAAACTTGGATATCGGTAAATATTGTAACAGGCGTTAGTAACATCGAAAATATTTACTTGTGTTAATAACATGACTAACGGAAACAAAGCATATTGGATGGACTAAATTATAATAAATCACGTATTATCGCATACAATGAAAAACTAATAAAAACGATATTTTCTTTGTTTATACTTTACAGTTTCTAAATATTATGTTGATCTCAGCTGCATTTCAAATTATTTATAACTTCCAAATCAAATTTAAATAAATTTTTTTTTTTATTTTATTGAAACAAAAAATAAATTGACCAATCTTAAAATTATAATAAATCAGTTGTTTACAACATGCTCACTGAATAAAAATCTACTCCCGTGGCCCACAATGTACCCAGTCATCACGAAATCATGGTAACTCCAAATGAATCTGACGATGAATTGTAATGTATACGAGAACATGAGAACTATAATGACAACATGAGGAAGTTCAAACCGTAGTGTGCATTACATAAAACATACTTTGTGAAGTGTATATTGTAAACATTGTAGATTGTCATATCGTAACAATAATGAGATAGGTTTTGAAAAGCAATATTTATGATAATCAATACCTCATGCTTCTCAAAACCCATCTCATTATCGTTACGGTATAACCTCTCAACTTCTTAAAACCTCGTGCTTCTTAAAACTTATTTCATTATCATAACGATAAAATCTCGCAACTTCTCAAAACCTCACGCTTCTCGAAACATATTTCATTATCGTTACGATAATAAAGTAGGTTTTTAGAAGGATAAGGTTTTGATTGTTGTCGTTAATCTCAGGCTGTGAAATACATATTACATATAAGGCATACTTCACAATGTCTTTAATTATGTCCCGTATACACTGTTTTGGTTATGCTTCATATAAAATGGTTTTAACAGTGTTACGTATATTACATCATTATATTATAAATTTAAATTTGCCATTGCTTTCTATGCATTCTGTTTGTCGTCATTTTTATTTCGATTCGTTTTCGCTTGATTCCCTTTGTGTAATGAATACTACCATTTTACATTTGTAGGTATTTTGATTTCACTTTAAATATAACGGCACTCATTCTACTCACGCAAAACTGTGTATTCGAAGCATAGACATGAGAAAATATTATACGAGAAAAACAATAAGTAAAGAGCTACAGTTTATTATAAAAATCTGCAAATATCTTTCATAAAGGACAATATTTAAAAGCAGAAATACGGATTCATATTTCGATGCAAAGAAGGTACTTTGTGATACTCCAAATGTCACTTAATATCTAAATATCATGTAAAGGGAAGATGTTTAACTCTTTGTTTAAAAATCAATACAATGTTCACCAAATTAAGCAATAATTAATGTGCATATCTTTAAACTGCCTATGTAACGAGCGGTATATGGTTATGACCATGACAAAATGGTTATGGAATTGAACTTGCGGCTAAAAATGCTTTAATGTGAATTTAAATAAGACTTTTCAATGTACACGCAATGGTCTAATGTTATTGTAACTGCAATGATGATGGTTTTTATAGTTTTATTTATTTTCATTAAATTAAATTTTCCAGTTGGTACGCTATTTACAAATTAAATACATTATTAAATTATTCCTCATTACAATGAAGAGTATCACTTAAAAAAAATATTTCTTTCACTCGGATTATAATATTCGGGGACATTTTGAATTTTTATTACGCCATTTTTAAATAATTTCAGTTTTGGGAACTTTGGGAAATGGCATTTTTTTTAAACCCTGTGGAATTTCCAGTAGACGGGCAACCGTCTAAAATTTCAATATAGAAATGTTTGAGTGTCAGCTTTGAGAGATATGCGGTTTAATTTTTTAACACTATTCAGAATTTTACATTTCTACTTCCAACAAGGTCATGGAAAACGGATAGACGGAGTGACATATCGATCATGTCATGAAAGTTCCGTTTTTTTTTTCTTTTGAAGCACGGGGTTTTAAAACAAATTCTTATGAAACTCCTAAGTATGGGTTCTTCAATCGTTTTTCCGCTTGGGGAGTCCTTTTTTATTCCAGAATTTAAAAAAAAAGCAATTTAATTATTAAGATTGTGTATCCACAACCTTCGTTACAATTCTATTCTGATAATAGAAGAAGGTAATATAGTAACAATTATGTATATTACATTCAAATAACACAGTGAATTAGAAGGTACATTTACACGTATTATATATCAAGAAAAGAAAGTTTATGATGAATTTTCTCCCTTTTATATTTATATATATATATATATATATATATATATATATATATAAATATATATATGTATATATATATATATATATATATTAATATATATATATATATATATATATATATATATATATATATATGTTATTCTATATATTGCTCGAGATTATAAACTATTACCATACCAACTTTCAACAAAATCTACGCAGTAGATTTCGCGTGATTGAAGAAAAAATTGGCACAAAATCAGTGAGGCAGGCAGGCAATAATTCTAAAAATAAGTTTTCTGGCTTCTATTATGATTCTATAAACAAAATCAATCACCCTTCTTAAAATATGTACAGAATTCACTCTATTGTAATTTTGTTTAACATGTATAGATTCATTGGTTTCTTCCTGCAAATTGAAAAAGTGCCCTATAAATAATACGATAACTAAAATGGAAATAAGAATTGAATATAAAAAACTGACTTCTGTGACACTTTCTATAGCTGCGACGCACTCGCTTTCTCCACCTCTGTCCTTAATGCGTGTACTATGGACGTAAACAATTTAGGTTATATTAATTTTAGTAACCAAATTGAGTACCAACAACAAATATGACAATTAAGGGTATTATAATTTTGGGGTGAGCCTGTTGTAAAGTAATATGCCCTTGAATACAAATACGTGCTTTTGACAATAAATTTTCTATTTTATTAGTTAACGATGTATGTATGTATTACAATCAAAACCATTTTGAACCTGCTTTGAACCATGAGTCATCTTATAAAAATATTTGTAAATTTTGAAACTAAAATGTAACTCTAATTATTACTTTTCCTACTCTATAGTTTCTCACGTCTATGCTTCCAGTAAGTAATATAATGTAGTTGAAATATGTAATATAATTTTACTTCCGTAACAAACGATCGAACATAAATAATCTAGTTGAACTGAAAAAAATAACTAATGATAACACTAGGCGGTATATTACTATGCTTAACTATTAATTTTACAACAGATTGATTTAAAAATTTCATATATTCCCAAGTTAAACCTAACATTTAAAACGAATTATCGTTTGTAGGCTAAAAATATATAAAATTTACGTTTTTCCCCCTTCTGATGGAAATATTACCCTAATAACGATCCCGCGCGTCGCTCTACGTACATAAATCACTCAATGTTTTAATCAAGGTCTCGAACCATGAAATACATTTTTGTTGAAACGAGGAGTATGGAAATGAAGCAAAGACCGGTTACGTTCTTGGAAAATTTTGGAAAACCGCAGGAAATTCCCGAGTTTGCATAATGACTAAGTTACAGTCCGTCCACATTTTAGTTTTACGAGCGCCTTCCCCAGAATTGTTTAAATTCATAATTTATGGAGGAATCTTTTATTAGTGTTAGAATGCAGGTAATAATTGTTAGTAGAAGCTTTAACTTTGATAAATATTGTAAGAGTCACAGTGGTACCAAAATTTTACGATACGCAGGATGTAATTGCATTATTAACATGACTAACGGGAAGGAAATAATTAGTTCTTAATTAAACTTGATACTCAAATTATTAAGAAGTACATAGAACGGGCTAAACTATATTAAATCAGGCTTTTTTAATGAGAAATACTAAAAAACATGATAAGTTTCTTTATTCCACCTAATTGTGAATACAAAAGATCATCAATGTCGCTTGCTTTCTTTAATATGTAGCTATTGTCACAATAAATTAAAAATAAACTGTTAGCTGACATTGACAATGGTTATATCGTTGTCAAAATGAATGGCTTTATTGAGGTTTAACTTAAAAAGTTATCTCATTCTTGTCTTGGCCATTTTAACTAATGTTTGTTCTGTTTTTTCTTTATGAATTACAGTCAGCTTCCTCTTTGAACTTCCTTTTTCAGTCACTACTCTTGACTGCTTGTTTTCAGTTACTTTTTCTTTATTTTCTAATAATTTTTGACCGTTGGACGCAGTACATTTTGGTGATTTTTTTAGAATAATAGTTCTTCAAAATTTATTTTTACGTCTGAAATTATACACTCTTTTGAGTTTCTTGACATAAAGAAAGGTCTTTAAATTTTAAAAAATGCCTGCTCCAATTGTAGGAATTTTGGTAATCCTGTTATATGATGTGCTACAAAATAAATATTCAGGTGATCTTCTTTAGAAAGTTGGGTACTTTGTTAGTTTGCCACTTTGGCCCATTTACAATTTCCTGGCCATTTTTTATGTGGCCAATAACATTGTTTACATATTTCGGTACATATGAAGTAATGTTTTTCTTGTATATATACGCAGTATTGTTACTATGAAACTGATATTAAATGTTAATATTCTACTGTATCAGAAAAGAAAGTCTATAAATTCATTTTTTTTAAATGTACCTATTGTTGGCACTAAGATTTTTGAACTAACAATATTTGATTTTTTAGATGGTTGTTTATTTGTTCAAATGAGCAAATTTCTAATAAAAACTCCTAACGGATTACAATGTATTTTGAAATATTTTAAATCTTTAGTTCAGAGTTAAAATCTGAAATGTATATTACATTGGCGTTGGCAAACAAAGGTTGGCAACCACCGACAATTTCGATGGAAAACAATTTCTCTTATATAATATTTCGGAATTCTGTCGGTGGCTAATTCTAAAAAGATAATAAAAATATGAATAGAGCATATTAATCTAGACAATGATGTAATAAATACGAGAATCTAACATTTAAACAGATGATAAATTATTTAACTTACCAAAATTCCGGGTAACAGAGGTCGGGGTTATTCCAAAAAGGCAAAAATGTACGAAAAGCCTTCTTTTGATAATATGTCACACTGCACACGCGCGGTCATTGATAGCGACTTGGTCAACTGAAGCGGCTTAGTGGACTAAGTTGGCGTTTAGGTTAATGTTACCAAAACAAGAAATAATGTAATGTTCCGTATAAATTTATAATTTTCGGGATAACTCAATTTCAGAAATTACCAAAAACGAAAAAATTAAGTTTAAAAAATAAATATAGGGATAAAATCATTAATCGTCGATAATCGATAAAATCGTTAATAAAGTCGAGCTACCAACTACATCAATTACCAGCATATAATGTTGTATATTTAAAAAAATGACATTTAATTGATATTAAATTACTTTCCCGCGAATATTAGCAGAGAATAAAAAAATATTCATAGTGAGCTGGGAATTTAAATATTCAACACCCACGTGTATATATTATTTGCAAGAACGCCTAAGCTCCTTTAATATATATATAAAAAAAGCAACCATATTATTTGGAAATATTATTCGTAATCTTTCAAAAATTTATTTTCGCACTCTAAGCCACAGCCTTAGAAAGTTCATTTTATTATTTCGATTAATTTTATTTTCTGAAACGTGATTTGCTCTAACAAACCACGTCTTGTTTCAATATTATCTTCAAATCAGTATATTTGTACTGGACTATAAACGTGCTAAAAGTGTAAATTGATTTTTCAAGCTGTTTGCGCCATTATTTGGCGCCGTCTCAAATATCGCTGTATATAAAAATCGTTATATATTTTTATATAACAATGTTGGAATTAAAAAAAAGGCCCTTATTATTCAAACAAACTGAATGCTCTACAAAAGGTATTAACGCCGTATCAAAACGAAGTATTAAAAACATATAAAGTATTATAGCTAAAACATACTTAACATAAATATTTAACTCATAACGAGTACTTTTCTAATAAGAAAAATCGAAAGCCATTATTTTTTTATTTAATTATTATTTACACCCAAATAGTAATGTCGAAATTTTAACATTTCAATTCGGGAAGACAAAATAAATGTATAATTTTTTGTGACAACACAAAAAACTATCGGCACATCATGATTAATTAAGTGTTAATATTATTGGAAATAAGATCAAATTTTGAGTTAATTATATGGAATTATATCAATAATCAATAAACAAATTAATCAACATAACGGACTATGAAATAAGATAATATAAATTTAGACTGAAACAATTAAAGTTAATAAATCGGATTAGATTAAATTATTATAAATGTAAACATTAAATACACTAAACATCAAGTCGCTCTATGTAGAAATTACTTATTTTTTTATTTTAACGTGTTTATTATTAATTGACGAATTTGGGGACTCGAAATCTACAGTGAAAAAAGTTCATCTGTGGTGACTTGGTCTATTGCTGGAGAAAAAACCCTAGATTGGTGCGACGCTTTGAAACAAAGAAGTTATCATAAATATGCGGTCTACTGTTGTTGCAAAGGATGTTAAATTTAAAGTGCTGAAGAAGGTGAATGCTATCAATTGCATTGTGGATAAGCTTATGAAGGAACGCACAGTCAGTAAGTTTTATTTGTTAAGCCACGTGCTTGCACTACGCACATGTGAATTCCACCCATTCCTGGCTTTACTAGTAACGTGATCCACGTGTTTTTCAAATTTTAACTTATCATCTACAATTGTCGCCAGGTCCCTTATATTACTTCATAGTAGTTTCACAATGTCGAGGGCATCATGATTATTCTAAATATTTGATAACGATTGGAAAATTATAGATAGTAATAATTATCAGGATGTAAGTGCGTCTCGTTCCTAGAACACCATACTAACAAATTTTTTTGAAATCTTTTTGGAGTTGTGCAATATCTAAATCGTTTTCTATTATTTTGTAAATTTTGAAATCGTCAACGAACATAAGATGCTTATCATGTAACAGTATTTTCCTTAAATCATTTATAAAAATGCCGAATAGTGATCTGGTGTGGCAGCCCTGTAATATGACGAATATGATTGAATATATCTCAGCAAGCAAACCATATATACGATAACATTGCAATCCGAATGTTAAAATAGTATATTTTTTTTTACTTAAGTCGTTACTGAAATCAGTGCAGATATCATAGACTAGCTTGCGTTTATCTAAAACGTTTACAACGTCCCTTGTGTATTCAATATTTGTAAGAAGCAATGCTGCTTGGGATTTAAATGTGATTTGTTATGACAGTAAATAATTTTTTGAATAGGTTACTACATTGACTATTTTTCATAATTTTGGAAAGTGCCTGTGCATTATATTACATTTAATATATAATTACGTGGAGTAGCAAGTGTGTTGGTGTTATTTTTAACAAAGACAGCTAATATTAGAGCAGGACTTAGTTTTTTAAGAAGTTCTAAATTTAGAGTCTCTTTCCGAGATATGGTAACTTTCCCTATCGTGTTTGTTGAAAAAATTTGGACCATTCAACATTTATTGTTGTTGTAATCTTTCTCACTCTCATTATAAACAGAACTGAAAAAAACTACAAAAAGTTCTGCGGTGGAAATATCCATGGAATTCTCTTGAATGGAATATTGCTAGAATCTTTAGATTTCATATATGACTAGAAGAATTTTGATTTATTAATAATTTGATTCCCAACATTACTTAAATGGTTTTAATAGCCACATTTTACACATTGTTTAGAGCAAGGTCTCAATAAGTTGAATGTTAATTTATCCATTAGATTACCGCAATTTCTATATTTGTATTTATGAAACATCCTTTTCTGCTATAAGTTTTCTAATACTTAATGAATACCAGATTGTATATTTCATCAGTTTTATCTTCCTTTTGGAAATGTATTCAAATATACATATAAAAATACTTCAGAAAATATTTGTAGTCAACTTTGGGGAATTTAAATGTGGATCTAACGAATTTTTCTGACACATTTCTTACTTGATTGTCATTTATGTTAAATTCAAGATTAGCCGAGTAAACTTAGGATTCATTTTAATCATTGGCTAATGTTCAATATAACGTTCACATTCTATAAATTATACCAGCTTTATCCAGCTAAATTATAAAAGTTTAAGATTAGCCAAGACCTGAATATTATGAACTTGAATCGTTTTTACCTTCTTATATGAAAGATGTTTTTGATTTGTTTAGTTTATTAAAATATAACTCTATAAAGAGACTTTATTAATATTTTACCACTTTTACCATATTTATTTAGAAAGAATAAAAATTAAAGGTAATAAACAAAAGATCAAATAATATAGAATCAGGTTATTTAAAAAACTGAAATTTCAAATTTTAATACCGTTTTTACTACGAAAATAGACTGCGTGGCAGGTATTTCCCAGGTGTAATTGTATCATAAATTTATGAAAAATATCTTGACTTTATTACTCAAAATTTTTAATTCACTCCTTTTTTTAATATTTTACATTTAACTCTTCTTTGGCGTATTTTGAATAAATAAAGAAGATAACAAATACTAGAACCTAGGTAATATTTTTTCAAAATTACATTTTCATTTTCGCGCCGAGATACTATATATTAGTGAGTAAATATTAAGATTTTATCTTATTTCGTTTAGGAGTTATAAGCGTCTGGCAGAAAGATGGATAGATGGATTGGCAGAAGGCCTTACCGCAACATATCGGATCAGTAAGAGGAGAGAAAGTGTATGAACTCATCAACAGTAAGAGATTTAAATGTTGACAGAGGTTGAGGTACGAGTATCTTGATGTACGAGGTGAACATCCAAGAAACATGAAGCTTTTCACAAAGAATGATCCAGACTAATCACTCAATTTAAACAAGTAAATGTAGACCGAAATCCTAGTAATAGTTAATGTAACCCACGTAACTAATCGCGATCAATCTTGTATATAAACGAGGGAATAAAATGATCAAAAATGAATTAAGATATAATACGAAGCTATAAGGTTTAACATAAATAAATGATCATATAGCTATCGTAGCTATAATCCCTGAGATTCAATATATTATATATAGAGTATGTAACGCTGAAAGCGTTTCCAATAAAACTACACGTGTAAAATGAATTTAATCTTTATTTTAGCCGCTGTCTGAAAGCCTAGGGAATTTTCGTCATGAAAATAAATGTGGCACACAAATTGATTACAGAATCAGTGACAAAAATTGTAAAATGGTTTTCCATTCATTTAATTACGCCCCAATTAATAAACCTTAAACGTTTTACTCATAATTTGTCGTTCTAATAATCTGTAGTAATTATTTTACAAATTTCACACTTAATCATGTTACGCTGTACGTTAACATCGGCGACTTAATCTGAATTTATTTGCGAATGATCTTTTTATTTAAACACAGGTTTTGATCTCGGTCCAAGTATATGCCTCCTCACGTTTATTTTATTTTGAGTGGTATCATCTGGATATTACGTTTGTAAGAGTAAACGAAATTTATGAGAAGTGAATAAATTATCTGAGACGTTTTTAGGTTTCCTGACGGACTGAATGGAAACCTAATATTATGAAAACGTAGTCTGTTCGGCCATCCGTCTGTTTATGTATCTGTCAGACGTTTACAAGTTAAAAAAATTTATGGAAACTTGAAATTTGCATATAATATGCGTGTTTCTTGACCTGAAATTAAAAATGTTGGTGAGGAGGGGAGGCTAAAAAATATTACCTACGTAACTATACTTTGTTTCTAACATTTCTCCTGTCCTGTACTTATAAAAATGCTAAAAAGAGTCAAATGTTAAAAAATCATTGGTAATGACCAAAATATTTTTACGCTTTTTAAATACATGCCAGGCATTCTTTTTTTCATTGTGAAACATTTATATTTGCAAATAAGTTAGTAGAAATACTATATACATTTAAAGGTTTAATATGTACGTAATTTTATATGGAACACTCCTAGTACGAGTTCAACTTGTACTTGATAGATTTATTCAAGAACTCGTCAGAGTTGAGTTCTACGATTTTTACATAGGGCTAAATTAATTATATTTATTTGATTGGCTTAGGGGATTACGTTCAGGACAAGAATATTTTCTTTTTGATTTATCAATAGGAAATAACTTACTTTATATATTGGCATTCCGGGTTAAATTAATATTTCATTAGATATGAGGTTGGCGCCAAATACACAAGGAAACACGTAGGACGAGTAAATACGTTTGACACAATTATAAGATAAAATTAATTGCAAGTGATCTTGCAAATTTTCCACTTGATTGTTTCTTATCAATGTAAAATAAAAGTACGAAGTTTGCAAAATTCCTTTTCTTTTTTCCTTTCATTCGAACCTTGGACCAAAATGAAGTATAAATTTTATTTTATAATGAACTCTAAGCACGTCCAGTAATGAAAACCACTTAACACTAAGGAAAAGAATAACTAATTAATAAATATAATTTTGGCTTTTAAACAATTCAAACATTCTTAGTAAAGAATTTTTTTGTAGGAAAATGACACAAAAACACTAATTTGTGATTTTCTTTGCGGTGAGGCTACAAAAAAAATTACCATCAACAATAAAGTTGGAATCAACACCGATTGGCATTTTATGAGGAGACCCCATTCCGTACTGCTATTAACAATTTTGTAGCTATTTTAAGACGACGTTAAGTGTTTTTTTTTAATTTTTATTCGCTTTGCATCTGAAACTAAACCACAAATACGAAACCGAGCATCCATTTCATTAAAATCTAGTCAATAATTCTTTTCTTCTGAATTTCTTCTTCTGGAATCGTTCGAGATTCCATAGTAATTCAGGATTATTTGCCGCCAGAAACAATTGATCCGAAATTTACTCCTCTAACTTTTATACGCCTGCATGCCACTACGCGATACGCGCGTACTCCAAAATAAAATATATTTTATATTGGCAACTTTTCAAAGCAATATATTCGCACAATTACCGTAAGAACTGAGTTTGTCGAAGTTACCCCTAGACTAGGTCTGTCGCCATAAACATCATTTCAATATATCCCGTCGTAGCGGCGCGACATTCTCGTAATGCGTCCCTTCGCAAGATGTTTTATTTAGGACTTCCCTTTCTTTAATTGCGTAAAGAACAAAGAAACTGAATTGAGTTACAAAAAGAGCGAAAATGTCCTTCTCATTTTTCATAAGTACTTTTGTAACTAATTTAAATAATAATTATATATTTGTAGACCAAATAGTTTAGAGTCTCTAGGAATCGAGAACTTTTATATACAATCAGCGTTAGCCACCTATAAGTTCTTTTACATTTGAGAGAAATATTATAATTTTTATTGTCGACCTTATAAGTGAATAACGTGTTATTATTAATCATTAAATAGATAAGTCATCCTATTGACTGTTATTTTCACGTAATATTTTTTCAAAATAAAATGAAACAGGTTAAATGTTTTGCTGACATTGCTAAAACATATTTTCTATATTATTTTTACTTTTATGATGAATTAGATTAAATAAAATATTTAAAAAAATTTTACCTAAAACTTATTCCCAATAATCAGTATTCTAGAATATATGGAAAAAAATTATTTATAGAAAAACTTAGAGTTACAAAAAGTTTCATAACTTTTACATCATTCAAACTCCTCTGGTTCCTATTTGATAAATAGTCGGGGTCGATTCTATGTTATAACTAACTTTATGATGTGCATCAATTGGCTTTGACCCAATCATTCAAATTTAAATTTGGCTAAATGCTAGAGAGGAGTAGCTTTAATGCAATCGTGTCATATTAAATAGGTATGTAATATTTTAAAAAAAAGTGGCGCCATATAACTCTTATACATGGCTATATAATCTTATTATCGATGCAAATAATGTGTCAGTGATTGGCGCAGTCACTGTAAGAGGTATTAGAATAATATCGCATTACATAAGTAAAATTTATAATTTAAAAAAAACACGCTTTGAGAATCAAAAGACTCATTGAGACAACTTACACGAGACTAAAACCGATGAGTTTACAATTAAGCATTAAGAAGTTTCCATGACCACCTCCCTCTTCCATCATCAGATCCTCCATATAACCAAAAGGCTGCTCAAGACCAACCAAATGAGCTTAAACTCAATTGGTTTTCTGTTAGGTATTGAGAAGCTGAAATGACCACCTCCTTCGTGCATCATAAATAACCTAGATGGTACTATATTATTGCATTGTCACCAACATTACATGAGTTTTCAAAGTGTCAAATCGATGCGATAATTATAAATTGGGGAAAAATACATTTGTAAGATTAGCTTATAACGGTAGCAAATTACAGATCAAGCTAATAAAAGTATATTAATAATATTTATATCAATAAACTAGCTAGAAATATACATTTATATAAATACAACAGAGCTTCTTTTGTAAACCATGTAAGTGTATTTAATTGAAAATTTATTACTTAAAAATGTTAAATTTCGCATTTTCTTAAATTTTATTTTGCAAAATAAACATTTTGACAACGTATTCAATTATATCCACTTCGGTGCCATCTATTAAAATTTGAGAAAACTAACATACACATCAAGCTTATTCTAAAAGTTCATTATACTAGTGAAACTTACAGATGTTAGAAATCGAAATTCAGAATTATTCACTACAATATATTAATAACTCGCGAATCAGAAGTTTCATTTCACGATAAAAATAGACCTATAAAAAAGCACCTATAAACACTTCAAACTTAAGCATTTGGGCGTTTACCAATCAAGCGACTTGTAGAGTCTAGAATCTAGACCAGTAGAGTCTAACAATTACCCAGATGAAAAATACAAAAATAACAATCTTTTATATAATAATGAAAATCCAATCCATTTATCTATCTACGTCAACAATAAAAAATCGATGCACTTTCTTCCCATTCTCCATGCTATTCAAGTGTATTTGAATGTACAAACTACAAAGTAGTTATACTTACTTATAAAGTGAAAATTATATTTTATTACATAATAATTATCTACATAAAGATTAATGGAAAGCTATATGAAATACATAAATTGCTCGAAACGCACAAAGAATTGTCGCCTGTCAGTGTAAAGGTACCGATGAAACCTCCACAGTTTTTGAAGCATTCATTTGATTTTAATTTAAGTAACCAAAAACCTTACGCTTACTAGCTCTTACATAGCATTTCCGTTTTTAAGTTTCATCCTTACAAGATTACTCAATTGTTCTGACGTGAAACATCTTTCATTTCGGCGAGAGGAGACAAAAACAATATGTAACGAAATATGTTATGGCAAGATCGCTTATAGCTTTCGAAACCTACCGACATTATTTTAGTACCATAATTTAGAGGACAGAAGCCATTACTCAGTAGCGTATATGCTGGCGTAAATGGCGCTGCAGTTGCGTGCAGCACCACTCATTCAGAACTTAATTTACCATCGCGCCCTGTGTATAATTAGTGATTACTCAGCAGTACATTTATCGTTTCGAGCGGGAGCAGTTTCGCGTTTGGCAGAGCTTACGACGTAATAATAAGTGTGATACATAAAGGTCATATTCGTGACCATTAGAAGTTGTGGAATTTAAAAAATCTTTTTTTTTGCCAAAATTTGACGACAGCTTTAATATGGCGCCAACGGGTGCGGTACGTAACGTACAAAACGGGCGTGCAAGAGCTTGGGTAGCAAGAGAGAGAGAGATTCCGGTCCTCGACGACCCGCTTATTTCATAGTTTTAGGTATATATTCTAAAATTACATATTTTTCAGAATATCCTCTGCAATACACTTAAAAATATCCAAAATAAAATGTCCCCTCCCTTACTTATATATATATATATATATATATATATATATATATATATATATATAATATATATATACATATATTTGCAACTGTGAAAGACATAATAGAAAATGTATTTATTTTGTGACGAACTAATATTTGTAAGCAGTTTAACAGAAATACTTACTATGTGCGCTTAAATGTTTATACGTTCTACTCGTGCTCAGTACATTTTGTTATAAAGATACATAAAACTTTTTATCGTAATTTGAGTGGACGGAAACTTTATTGCGCGATAACTTTACTTTAAATAAAACGTAATCATTTTTGTTATAAGCCTTAATATCTAAAAATATGAAAGTCCTAATAAATATTAACTAAACTTAGAAAACATATTTTTAAGTATTTTTTTTCTATATTGGCGAATAAAGACATAATTTACACCAGTAATTATGTATCGAATTGTCAAATATTGATTAATCATGGATACCCATTTAATATATAATTCCATACCGATAACTCTGATTAATTTTCACACTGCTCTTATTTTTTAATCGTCTCCGGTCCTACTCATCAATTCAACTTTGAACTAGAAAAGATTATCTTAGCAACAGGAAAAATAAATATTCTCACTTTTCAATAACATCTAAAATAAATCTCTGTTAACGTCGGTATAATTTAGATCTAAAATGGTGCACTTGCAGCCCTCTAGACCTTGTAAAAATCAGGTAATTAAACACATAGCTTGCGCTTATTTAATTTTTTGAGGACACAAATATTTCCAAAGATATAAATATCGATCTAATCCATCGTAAACATCGAACCTACAATAAAACATTCCGAAGTTGGTTCTGAGTATGATTTTGTCCATTTTATCATAAAAAAGCTTTTTATACAGTTTCTTAAACTTTATTTATGAGAGGTGTTGCATTGTCCGCTCAGTCAAACAAGCCAAGCTTAACCTCAGGTCAATCAGTCAGCTAAGCCAGCATCACCAAATCAATATTACTTTCAGTCAACAATATTTTGCAAAGCTGACCGGGAGCCTAATTGCCGAGAGCGCCACCTGCTCCAAGTAATTGACGAGGGTCGAAATATGTCGTCAATTTATTAGTTTGCCTTATTAAATTTCTAAAGCGAATAGTTTGTTGGTACTATGTTGTGTGAACAGATCAGTCGTTTACTTTTCTGCATTCCCTGTCTAGACAGTTAAGTCTAGAATAGATTTCACATTATTTGTAAAAATTTGGTATGAAGATTAATTTTACTAATAGGTAAATAAGGCCTATATAAAATTATAATAAAATAAGGAAAAAAATACATGTTTGTGTTTAAAGTTAATTTGCAAAAAAACATACATTTCAAATTAAACTACATTACCGTAACTTTCGAAACGGTTTTGTTTTTATAATAAAGATTTCATTCTGAAAAAAGGCTTAAAATTCTTTAAACATTTTTGATATTTTTTCTGAAATTTAACAAGAAAATGAAACATCTCAATGCAATTTATTTCGAACATTTAATAACAGTATAAATAACTCAAAGCAATAGTCAAGTTATATGAATTGAAATACAAAATTTACCGTCTAATACCAAGACTATCGGGAAGTAAAAATCTATGATATCGTAAAATAATTTGAAATCATTCCAATAAAAGGATGCCATTATTTGATATTTTCGTATTAATATTTACGACTGTTATTTTGCTAATTATTTACTTTCATAACAATAACCGAACCACTATGCTTCAATTAGATCGAATTTATCAGTCCACTTCAATCGGATTTATTAGTCAGCTTGATATACTCGTGTAGTGGGACAGTACCGTCATGTAGTCGTGAGGGGTGCCTGCCTGTTGTTGCAGACATTATGACAAGGTAAGTCTGCAAGTATTGAAAAAGTGTGCGATAATTGCAATACAATAGTCCAGATTGAACTCTTAGAATATTCCTAGAAATCAGCCAGGACCAGTGATTTCCAACAGTTGTACGTGCTGTTATATATTAAATGCGAAGTAATTATAAATGCATATATTTTCATCACGATACACAACAACAGCTTCTTTCAAAGATACAGTTTTTATAAATTGTGCATTGTTTTACCAATTATATTAACATTACAGTCAATCAGAACTGAATCTGACAATAACAAGTGCCATATTATCTCACTTGTCCTGCTAAATGATCAATTTAATCTATCTATCTATCAGAGGCATGTGACTTCTAAAATAAATGTAGTAACATTTTAACGCTTCTTGGGCCAAAAGTAAAAATATTTGAAATAACTAAACATTACGTTTATTTGAAAGAGCACCGGAACATCTGAAGGAGGGAAGAAAGAAATCAACATTATCTTATAGGTTATCATTCAAAAGAGCTTTTTGAGTGGATCGTCAAAGTTGCCAATTTTAATCCCATTTTGTAACCAAACTTATCTCAAAAACCCATTACGTAATTCAGCTCTAACATTTTTCATAAGACAAGGAATAAAAAAGAGATATGGAAATAATAAATATAAAAGATAATCATTTATACAAATACTAAATATAAAACCATAAAAGAGTTGTAAGTAATAAAACTGAACTATTTATGTGAAATTCATTAAATTTTACGCTTATGAAAGACACATTAAGCAATATATCCTCATAGGAAAAATTACATTTTATTAGAAAAATACGTACTCTTAAAAGTTTAAATTTATACACCTACATAAGTTTGTAAAGAACCATTGTAGTTCTAATCGCACTTTGCATATTTATTTAATATTAATTTATTTGCGAAGTCCTTGTATACCATAATCGATTATGAAATAGATACTAATTCTGTAACTTTCTTTAAAATTACGTACCTATATGTGTGTTATAATATTTTCATGTTATGTTAATAATAACACACACCACAACGTTAAAGATATTTCATTTAACAGAGTGCAAAAAACATTTACTAAAAAAATGTTTTTCTTTCTTTTGCAAACTTAATTTTTTTTTCCCCAAATGAACAAAGTTATAATATACATCCCAATCTACAAATTCAATCGAGTCAGTATTCGTTTAGGTATAAATAACTAAAAAGAAATTACAAGCTCCCCGCACACGGAATAAAAGTTCGCTCGCCATGAACGGCCACTTCGCCCAGAATTAAAAACTCCTGGTAAATAACGATAAGAAATAACTTTTCACGAAGTAAAAACCAACATGGCCATTTATAAAACTTTCCTCATTCGAATTGTTTATTATTCAAAAAGCCTTTTATGATAATTTTTCATTTCAATTCAGCCGCCCGGAAAATCGAGGCGACGGATTTCGCATTGTTTTATTCGTAAATAAATTAATTTCAATACACATTTTGAAATTAAATTTAGTCAATCAGTAACTATTACATTTGAAATATATCATCTTTTTTCACCAATAATCGTGCAATATAATTTATGCAATATTGGAATTGCGTAAGCATAAATTTATAATAATAATATTAACGGAGACATATCATGATTCTTTCTTATTAACAATTTTACCATCCAAACTTATATTACAAAGTACAAAGGGGGGTTATATGTTTCTTTGTATTATTGGCACTCAATTGCGCCATAACGACTAAACTAATTTGAATGTCATTTGGTGCAGAAAGTTTTCAAATCATTTAATAACACTGGATGTCCAGTGGCAGATTTCAAAGTTTGAAAAATTGTAAAAAAAAAACTACACCTCCAATACAAAGTAGGTTTATTTTAACTTTATAACAACAAATGCGGATTTCATTTTTTAAAAACCACGTTTTCCAAATGGCGGCCATCGAGTCTGACACACTCTTCGAGTCTAGCACGCATGTTTTCAAAAACGCGTTTGCATAGCGACTGGGGTATCCTACTGACTTCGGCTCGAATATTTTCTTTAAGTTATGTTATTCAAAAAGCCTTTTATGATAATTTTTCATTTCAATTCAGCCGCCCGGGAAATTGAGGCGACGGATTTCGCATTGTTTTATTCGTAAATAAATTACTGTACTGTCTCTGCCCTGAAAACTTATCTTCATTGTCTGTTTCCTTTCTTACCTGAATTCATATTTTGTACCTTTTTTTCTTAATCAGAAATTCCATTTTCACCCCATTGTGGCATTTCAAAATCGACGATAGTAAATTTGCGAACAAAATCTAATAATTTAATATGATTTAATGCTACGAACTTAATCGCGTTGTCGAAATCATTAAAAATTTTATTTTTAATTTATTTTTTTGGTACTAACTACAAACAACGTAAAATTACACTACGTTCCTAGAAATAGGTTCGCGTTACATTTATAGAGTGTACGATTATTTCTATTTCAGTTCTGATACTGTAATTTTCCTGATGTCAGTATATTCAGCTTTTGTAAACACATCACTTTTTTCCAACGCACTTATGCAGTATGGATCAAGATCAACAGGGCGTAGTAAATATGATGTATGCTTTTCAAAATGGATACACCTCAGTAGTACTTGACATAATGAGTATTGCAATTAAACTCCACGTTACGCCATATTATTTAAATTTTGTAGTAATGAGGCCTATAATTTATATACATAAACAGCGAAGAGAGAATAAAAAGAATTTCTTTACCACAATTTAAACTAATTGAATATAGTCACATTTTCAGAGTTTATTACACTTTTAAATAATATTAAAAGTGTAATAAACTCTGAAATAGAATTAAACACAAAAATAGAATTATCACACTTTTAAATAATATTTCAATAAAAATGATAATTTTTTTATTTCTTTACCTCAAAAGAAAAAAGAAAACTCTTAGGAGAATATTCAAGTGAATGTTCGACTATCATATTCATCGGTCGCAGAAACGATAATATAACGAAATTAAATATAACGAAATAGAAATTTTAAAACGGGCAAATGACAAAATCCATTTTTAATTACATTTTGTTTTGTTTTTGTTGAAGGGGATAAACAGAATAAAAAATTATTATTTTTCAGAATTTTGTGTAAGATAGTTCTAGAAAAATTAGTTAACCCTCCCCCTATCCGCTTCTATCTACAAAAATGATATAGGAATAGCGAATTTATCGAAAAAAGGTCAAAACTTAAAAAGTGTTACAATTATTCTAAAACTTGTCTGATAAGGCAGACAGTGTATTTTTGAAAAGTAACACCGATATTTTTAAATCGCTTACACCTAAATGTTACAGGTTTGTGAGGAACTTTCGTAGTATGAGTTTTACTTGGAATTAACATATTATTTGCACCTCTTCTCCAGATTCCTTCAGTCAAAATTAGCACAGTTTCAACTTTGGGTATGAAAATTCATAAATAATTAAAATAATGTTAAGTTACTATCCGAACAGAAATTTCAAAATAATTACAACGCACTCTTTATTCGTGACTTAATAGTCATTTAACTCAGCTTTTTCGAAATCGTCGGTTCTAAATCTATAGAATAATATCCCAACCTGCTGCAATATTAAATTTCCATTGTGGAGTCTTTGATATCTAAAATGTATCAAAGACTCCACAATAAAACAATTGTTTGTTGATTCAGACTTTACCAATGATTCGTTATTAAAAGAATGATAACATTTGAAGCAAAATATTTGAATCGGTATAGCATCGAAGGGTCTGAAAAATAATCCAGTCAATTATCTGACTAGTAATGAAGTCTCCAACAAAAAATCCAGTAATACGATTGATTAATTGTCTCAGCACAATGACAAATCGCAAAATATATTCGGACGATTGAATAAAAAACGGATCAATTAGTTGAATTTCATTATCCGTGAATTGAATGGATTATTTATCAATAATTAATGTAAATGACGAGATGGCCAAACTTTAAGTGATCTAAAATATTATAACAAGCTTTTGATAAATAATATAAAATACACAACATTTAATAACTAAGTTTAACTTTGATTAAAGAAAACGAAATAAAAGAACAGACAATAATATTCCTTTTTTTCAGTTACGAATTCTATTTGAGGCTCATCTCGAGTTCCAGTTAAAATCATAATAAAATATCGAATTTTCATACAAAAAGCGGCAAAATTTCTCTCCCCCTAAAGCTTCAGCAATCTCGATGATTTTCTACAGTTTATCTGATACTATTTACTATTTACTCTAAGACAATACATTTTTAAATTCTCGATATTACTTACGAAGTTACGATTATTAGCACCTCAAAATCAATTGTTTTCACTCAAAAGTTATTATCATATTAAAGTGCTTGTAAATAAATATTTGACCAACTAATAAACAAAATTTAAATGCTCAGTCTTAAAAGAACCTTTACTCAAGAAAAAGAGACCATAATTATGAGAATGGGTGAAGGTTTAGATTGAAAGAAAAACCTTGATATCTGAAAGATGAATTTACGTCGAATTGTAAGCAGGTATTTTTACAAGTTGCTTTCCCTTTCATATAATCCGCGAAGACAAAAGCGAACAACTAGCATATACAAATATCATTTTTTATCAACTGCCGTACTTAACGATGAAAAATACAAAATGTATTCCGTCAGGCGTCAAATCAAGCTGCAGAAATAACAATTATTGTGATTTTTTTTAATACAGCATGATATGCCAAATTGCCACATTATTATATATTTCAAAATTACATTTTGTCTTAAGTAATAACTTTTTTATTTTATCTAATCATTTACACAAAAATATATTTAAAAAACTATTACTCAGCTTTATCAACGTCACGTTATTTTTTCATATTATTTACAATACGGTCCGGGTCTATGCTATGAACAAAGTATTTCTGTCGGTATTACTAATATTAATGATCTGTTGTGAGTTGATTTACCTTTTTGGTACATAAATGTCCAATACGAGTATTAAATACCAAACCCAGGAAAAACCAAACGAAATATTTTTTTTATATATATTGTGTTTAAGAAACATCATTTTGTAATAAAATTAGCTAACACTTCTAAATGAAAAAAAAATCTGCTTACCAAATTTTGCTATATTCATTTCAGAATTTACTACTATGGATACTTTTCGCTCCCTTTGAAATAAATTAAAAATGAAAATGCATTCGAAACATAAGTACTTGGTTTTTTATTGACAACTATAATAAAGTTAAAAAAAATAAATATAATTGAAACCCTGATTGTATCGTATTATTTTTTATTCCCCTTAAACTCGTTTTTGGATTTGGTAGAGTTTTTTCCTTACTTTACCTTGACTAATAAAGACAGAAAACTCCTTAACAAATACTTGCGAATGTACGAAGAGAGTGCCTCACTACCGAGAGGGAAATACAGAGATAAAACGACGAAACCTACAGCGTTTGGGAAGACATCGCAAATAATGCTCATTGAGCATATTATCGCCAATAATTTCTAATATAATTTTAAAGATATGATGATGGCTTTTAAATATTACAATTGTAATAGTCGAAATAAAAATAAAAAATCTGTTTTTACCGAACGAAACTAAAAGAAGTTACTTCACATATTTATTACATGCAAATAATTTCATAATTGAGCCCAAAAGTGGGATATGACTTTGGCAAAATCTGTAATTAGCAACATAATAAATAAAATAGTTGGTGTTCAAAATGTCTAGCCTGGTTGTTTTACAAAACTCCAGTTCAGGAAAATTTTCCACCAATTCATTCAAGAAGTAGCGTGGTAGCTAAACCCTTTCTAAATGGAAGAAATTCAGCATATGTTGATAGTATGTATAATCCATGGATGGTGGATTCTCCCTCAATGCATCCATCGTGGAATGCATTTCCTGCAATGCCATAGCCGGTTATGAATCAGGATTTGCACAACAAGTACCACCGGACTTATTGCCATTAAATAAATGTCCTATGTCAATGCTGTTTTATCGGCGATTGGAGCTGCATTCGGAGCTACCAATAACCACAGCTGTGGGACAAGTTCGCCTAGTAAGTTAATTGAAGATAATTTGAAATTGCAAGGCATCATCAGAGCTTATCAGATGAGAGGTCACTTTATTGCTAAAGTGGATCCTCTGAAAATTCTTGCAATGCCGATTACTAAAAACGAAATACTGGCACTACTGGACCTGAAAAACTAACATATGGGATTACGGGTTTAGAAAGTCTAGTATTTGTACGGACCTATTGACAATTTTGTGATTGTCATATGGATCGAGAATTTAAGCTGCCAACTTCTACTTATGTTGGTGGTCAAAAGCAGACCGAGGGAGAATTACCATTAAAAGAAATTGTTACTCGATTAGACAATGCTTATTGCGGTAGCATTGCTGTGGAATACATATATACTCGAGAGGTGGAATATTTATACTTTACTCGTAAGAGATTTGAATCACCAGACGTAATTGACTTGACATCCAATGACAAAACAAAATTTGTTATCACGTCTTATGAGGACTATTGCGTTTGAAGATCTCTTGGCTAAAAATTAGCGGACTGAGAAAAGATTTGGGGTAGAAGACGGTAAAGTAATGATACTTCTTTAACTTTGGGACTAGAATTTATAATAATAGGAATTGTGGCATTCCTTGACTCTCCTATAATTTAGAAATCTTGAGAACTTTATATTCATAATAAGAGTATAAAAAATTACTGTAATAAGTTCCAACCTTTAAACATGATCGAATGAGAAACCAAAACTCTCACTTTTGTAATATTAGTAACTACATCCGTTATAATTATAAGAAATGAAATATCTCACCATAAAATTATAAAAAATGAATTTAAAAATAAGTATATTTCTTGTATTAGTATTTTTCTTAATTTATTATGGTACAGTTTTGTGACAATCGATGGGTCATAATTATTATTTGTTTTATAGTTTTTATTTCTTTACGTAGATTAGGTTTTTTAGAGGGTTGGTTAAAGCTCTATGAATCATGGAATGGAAGGCTCCTAACTTACGGGACCAAGGGTGTTGAGATTGACCATTAATTATGGAGTCTGTGAATGTGTCTTTTCTAAATATACTAAATTTATGTTTATTATTCTTGCGTTCTATTGTTATATCTAAAAAGTTAAGTTTATTATCGGATTCTACTTCTAAAGTGAATTTGATATTATTGTGTAGGGAGTTAGCAAAGTTAACAAACTGGTCTAACTGTCGCTGTGTACCGTTCCAGCAGATAAGGATGTCGTCAACGTATCTATAATAGTATAATATATTGGTCGCTAATTTACTGTTTAAGAGGCTGGTTTCTAGATTGTTCATAAATAACTCGGCTAAAAGGGGACTGAGGGGGGAGCCCATGGCAAGGCCATTGACTTGTTGAAAAAAATTTTTTTCGAATAGGAAATAATTTTGGTCTATGCATAATTTAAAGAGGTCTCTAATTTCCGATGCTTCAATGGGGTTCAACTTTTTCTTTTCTAGGATATCTGAAATGATATTTAGGCTGAAGATGTTGTAATACAACGAAACCTAGGTCGTGGTAAAGAAATTAAAGAAAGTAGAAATAATACTAAATCACGTAGTTTCATTTAATTGTGTATCTAAAGTAGTTGAGCGGACAGACATTTATTTTTAAAGTATTTTTTTTATTTTACCGTTTCGAAATAATTATACAAAAAAGCGGCGAAAAGATTCTCCCTCTAAAGCTTCACTAATCTCGATGATTGTTTACAGTTTATCTGATACTATTTACATTTAAGACAATACATTTTTAGTTTCTCGATATTACTCACAAAATTATGAATAGTAGCACCTCAAAATCAGATTTTTTCATTCATAAGTTATCGTCATATTAAAATACTTGTCAATAAATATTTTACGAACTAATAAACAAAATTTTAACACGCTGTCTTAAAGTAACATTTACCTAAGAAAAAGAGATCATAATTATGGAAATGGGTAAAGGTTTAGAATAAAATCAGTGAAACAAATTAAAAGTTACCTTTTTTTATGAAAAAAACACATAACAAGTAGTCGTCCATGTGGGAATCGAACAGACCTCGATTTGACACACTTTATAGGACCTTACAATTCGCTCAGTTTCATTGGAAAGCAGACATTAGCGAGGAATCGCAAACGTTTAAATGAGAATAGATAATTTTCCGGGATGGTAAGAACTCTAGATAACAAGTACTCTCCTTCATCGGATCATTTGCGTCAAAGATTTCATGTTTCCGTGGAAACCTTTGGAGTACTTGTATAGATTATGATCGAAATATAAAATTTTATTTTATGAGACAAAATGAGGGTATATTGAAAAAACTAAAGTGCTGAATGTGGTATATATATATATATATATATATATATATATATATATATATATATATATCCCAATTTTTACAATCACATGTTTATTATGCGCTCATAAAACCAAATGTTTTGTTTGTGGGTATTTCTTTTTACTTGCACCTCATTTTTACTTTCCAACTTGGTGTACTCCCAAATTGATACAATTAAAAAAAGGTAAAGAAAAATTCTGGGTAAAATGGAAATTATACAGAAATTCCTCTGATTACGTAAATGACTCTAAATTAAGAAGTCAATTTAAGAAAACGTCCCGGTATTGTTTTCATGATTATGTCCATAATACTGAGAAACTTATTAATAACAACATAAAAGGTTTCTGATCATACTTGTCATCCCTAAAGACGTCGTAAAGATACACATCATCGATAACTTTCGGAGGTTGTGAATCGAATGACATTCAAGCGATATGCCAAATGTAATTCCTTCCAATCTACCTTTGAACGGGTTCCACCTCTCAATTCAAATGATATTTGTGAATCCTTCGAACAAAACCTACCTCTTTACTATAATTTGGCCCTTCAGACAGATATTACTATCACCTCCCTCTGCTTCCAAAGAAATAAAACAAGTGTATTCTTAGAAAATTAATGCCAATATGATCTGCTCCTGATCAGAACAACATCAAACCTATATTTCTTAAAAATACACACAATACTATTTCTGTTCCACTCACTATAATATTTAACATGTGTATCGCACAGGGTCCGTTTCTCAGGTGCTGAAAAGTTGCACACATAAAACCAGAATATAAATCTGGCAGCAAACAATCTATCGAAAATTATCAATCAACATCCATTTTTTCAGCAATATCTAAGATACTTGAAAAAGTGGTTCACAATGGGATTTATCCGACATTGCATCGGCATGTTATTGAGGAGCAGTTTGGATTCGCATTGAACCGATCAACTTTAACCAACATATTATTGTATACGCAAAATATTTTTAAATCTATGGATTGCAGGACACAGACTGACTCCATCTAGACAGATTTTAAAGAAGCTTTCGTCAAGGTTGATCATCTCACTTTGCTGAAAAAACTCTCGTTTAACTCTGTAAAGGGTAATTTACTTCGTTGGTTCATCTCCTATATCAGTAACAGACAACAAACTGTAAAAATTAACGGTTTCAAATCAACGAATGTTTTCGTCACTTCAGGGGTACCTCAACGTTCCATATTGGGTTCTTTTTTGTTTATCATGTTCATAAATGACATCAGTATTTGTTTTTAACACAGTAAATTCCTGTTTTATACTGACAATGTAAATATTTTCTCCAAAATAAGAGATTCTTCTGATCATTCGAAGCTACAAGAAGATCTTAATAGACTAGATGGATATTGCAGACTAAACAAGATACAATTAAGTCATAGTAAGTATAAATCGATTACTTTTTCTAAAAACAAGACAATCTATTTTCACAGCTATGATATAGGTGACCATTCTTTGGAGTCAGTTTATTGCATACGTGATCTTGGCGTGATGTTTGATAAAACTTACATTTTCATATTCACGTTAAGCAAATCACCTGCTTTGCTGGGCTTTGTCTTAAGAACTACCAAACCTTTTAAGCAAATGAGAACGTATCGAATCCTCTACACAACTCTTGTGCGATCTCAACTTGAATATTCTGTTGCAATCTGGAATCCATAATATCTTACATACTCTAATATGATCGAAAGAGTGTAAAAACGATTTATGCGTACATTACAATATCACTTCAATATCCCTAAAAAAGACTATTGTAATGCACTGTACGCACTCAAATACCGTACCCTGTATTAAAGCTGCATCGAACTCCGAGCATTTGTACTTTATAATATCTATCATAGTCGTTATGATTGCGCCGATATAGTGAACAAGTTGCAGTTTCGTGCGCCAGGGAGAGCGACCCGTAGCTCCGCGCTTTTTTACCTACCGCTCTCACTAATGCTGGTGATCGCGTACCACTACGAAGGATTTGTGGTGGTCACGACAGAATCTTTCATTCTCTAGATATATTCGCTACCTCATTACTTCAATACAAGTAGTCAATTAAACGGATACTATATGACTATTAATCCTTTGAAAGCATTGACACTACATTTCCTTTTTTTTGTTCAAATCTAATATAACTGTCCGTGATAACTATTATAGTTAATTTTTAATGAAATACTGATTTCAATAATATTAATATTTATTGTTTATTTACCAACATTACATGTTTTGTAACTTAATTTAATGTATTATACAAATATTTATATACGACTGAGGATATATGTACATAGACATACATATTTTGATGTCGCAATGTTAGGATATAACATTATCTAATACTTGAAAAACTCACTTATAGTATCTCACTATGACTTGTATCTGTTTTTCCCCATAGGAGATAAATAAATAAATAATTCATTTTTCATACGCCTGTGAAAATTATACAAAGAAATATAAAAATTATAAATTAATAAAAAAAATAATAATTTACGTTCATAGTTTAAGAAGAATACTATGTACGATATAGAGCCGTCACAGAGTGAGTTTTATCTGCGTGTAGCACATTGTTTTATGGCGTATTTGTAATTATTCGAAATTTTGTTTCGGAGCTGAAAATTTCTTAAAATAATTAACGCTTTCAACTCAATGACGAACTTTCATGGAATCGGGCATTTGTCAATTTTTTTTTATTTCATAAATTTTATTAATAAACGTACTACCAGGACCGGAGGAGGTAGCCCATTCGGATCCTAATCACCCTACGCTCGAAATGAGTGTAAATTAATCAACTCGCAAAGTGCTACCGGAGCATCAGACGAATGTTGATATAGAGTAGAATTTCTGTAAGAAAATTCTTTTTAAATTTCCTGTGCATGGTTATGATCATGCACATTTTTGCGAGACTCACACAGAATTGGGAGATCTAATTCTTTATCTCGGTATAATTAAGGATAATCATTTCATATATCACACTCAAATCATGACAATCTGTCAGGTAACCCACAGGATTTGTCTTAAGGCGTTCTCATGATTTTCATGATATCGAATATTTCGTTGCTTTATTCAACTCTTTGGTCCGTAGTAATTTTGAAACGAATGTATTCGTCTAGTTTCCATATGAAACTACTTATATTCTCATGCTGGAGAAACTATTCAATATTTGAACCGGTTTTTGTATTGAAAAATGTACGGATGTTATCCTCATTTATTCCCTTCGGAATTTATAATGGACGTGGTCGTATATAATTCCCTCCAACCCCTACATAAATGGCTTTTGATCATGCATTTTTTAAAATTAATAAATCATAACATTAAAACCCTTCGATCTTCAGTTTAACAGCGCTTAAATGCTATATGAGCTCCTGAGTACTACATCAGAGTACGAAGTCATAGTTTATTTCAACTACCAAGAGCGGGTACAAATATCTTGCAATGTTCATCTATTTTTCCTGAACTCACATTGCTTAATACAGTATTGCGAGATGCATCCAGTCTAGATATTTTGTTTGCTCCATTAATTGCTTCCGGAACGGAGTTATGGAGTTGCTTGGTGCTTCACGACTAAGCGCCACTTAGAATTATATTTAATCAAATGACTGTGTGTTCCTACTTTATTTGTTATTATTACTACTTTTGTGACCTGTAAGTTGCTATTTTTACGTGCTTGTATTGAACCATTTTTATTTTCATCAAAATTCACGAAAAACGGCAAATTTCGGATTGATCAATTAACAAATTGGACATAAGATAGTACATAACAGTGGAGAAGTGCGTTACATTTAGACATTACGTTATTTTTGAATTTATAACTCTGAAGAGCAATGTGAGCAACTAGTCTAGAACTCGATTAATGCTTTACGTATATACGGTTTATAAGTTAACGTTATGTTTTATTAATGCGAGCTTGTAATAATTACTTGTTAACGATTACTGTCAGCGCAGCGTAATATTTCACTGCCAAATTAATTATGCTAGGAATAAAATATCAGTAGTTACGTCAATGATTGGAGGTTGTGTTTTCTGAGGCGGTTAAAAAAATTGCAAAGTGCATTTGAAATCATAGTGAAAACTTTTTTACGCGTTTTGTTCGGAATTTATCATTTAGTTAATACCTGAAATTTTAATTATAAAGCCTAAAAAGGTAGTTCTATATAGACAAAGTCCAACAAAGCATAAGATCGCGAGGTGATCTGCTTAATTGATGTATACGCAATTATAACTAATTTCATCGCATTGGCAATAATACAGAAAAAAACGAAACGTTACCACTAATTATACACAGGCTTTGTTTGAATTTAGCTTCATGTTCAACACTAGTACCAAACATCTTAATAAAATCTGAATTCTCATTAACTATATTACTATTTGCATGTTAACCATATTCAAGGACTCCATTGAAAGATATCTACTGTTATTATTAATTTACTTGACAGGTCAGTATTTCACTACCCCTAATAGTTTCGTACATATTATTTGACACCTTTTTATTATAACCTATTTAGTATACCTATTCAATATACTAACTTAATTTAATGACATGAATACTGACGACGCAATATGCTAACTTAATTTAATGACATGAACGTACTTAACGCTATTTTAACAATACTGACTCTTGCTGAGAAGCATCATGTTGTCATTTTTACATATAATTTCGTCACCAAATTTTATTTGACAGAGACCTCGTCTAAAATAGCATATTAAGATAATAATATGTTATCAACTAAGATATTATAAGCTTCCTATACTGATCGATTATATAAATCGTTGTCATAATATCTTCATGTAATAACATGAAGATATTATGACAACGATTTATTGAAAGCGTGGTTTAGTTTTCTTTTCTTTATTGTAATAACTTGAAATGATGAATAAAAATTTACTTATATTTTGTGATAAACATAAACAACTAACTTATTTTTAAAAAATCACTTTTTTACTTTAAATGAATTTTCGTAATTGCGAACTAATTGAATACCATTGCATAACGTACCAATTAATATGTCTGAGATGTACACTGAAAAAAATGTAAATAATAGAGAGTAAGGTAATGATCTCTGTAAGAAAGTGAACCCAGAATACCTACAAGAAAAATTGATTATACCAATTACACAAAAGCGAATTATATTTCATATAGATATAGATATCTAATCGAAATAAGAATAATGACAAATTGAATGCAGCGCAAATATGTAAAATAATGAACGCGGCACAATGAAAGGCATCGCGAAGGGTATGTTGTATGCAAAAATACACTTTACGACCTAAAGTCTTATACTTTACAATTTATGATTATAAATAAAAATCACACTGAAAGAAATTCCATGGATCCCAAACTATTTAATAAATTACAAAAGTTTCTATTTAATTTATATATTTTTGGAGTTTAGAGAGTTTTCGACGGTTTCATTTATTTACTGAAAAAATTATATTATTAAAGAAAAAAACATATTCGTTTATGAAATTTACAATGTGATATCCTATAATACGTACAATTTAATATAGTTCTGGAATTAATAGAAAATTATTATAAAATTAGCTAAATGTAACTCGTAAATAAATACTAAACGGATGTAAAAAGAAAGAAACTCTCCTCACAAGAACAAAAATCGTAAGTTAATATTATAATCCGATAGAGCGAATAGTACGTCCATTTTTTTTAACTCCTCTTAACCGAGAAAGTTAGAATTTAAGTATTTGATTGTTATCTTCATATAACATTACTGGGGACCATCTTGACAAATTAGGTCTTAAGATATATAAAGAACTGGCTACTTTTCGGTACATCGCCCCGTTACATATTGTTTTCCTATTAACTTCAACTCTAAGTTGAAAAGTTACATCCGTATAAATATGATAACGAAACACTCTCCACTACATGTGCTAATCATTTAATAATGACGCTAAACAATAAAACCAAACAAACTCGAAACAAAAGTGTTCAAGCTACGGCTTTCAACGAATTGGACATAATAAAGGATAAATCTTTTTAAACCACATCCAACTTTATGCGACCCGGGCAATATTAGATTGTTGGGTCGGTTTTAGAGGAAAGGGACGGTTAAACATATTGCTGTGAACACCCTTTCCAAGTATAGGGCGCCACAGATATACAATTATTATTGCTGTTATGAATCAGTTATCACTAGCATTTCAATGTCCACAATTTTTGAGAATACATAAATAGAAACTTGGAAAGACCACTAGATAGTTGAATAACTTTGAATTTAAATCCTAATTGTTGCGTATTTATATTTGTATTCATAAATTCAGCAATCTCATTACCTGCACAATTATCACTTTATAATGGAGTATATGAATTAAAATTAATATATTTTATGTATTTAATTGAAATCCACATAATAAATATGGAAACATAAGCCGACCAACTTACTGTATTTTATAAATCATAAATGTATATCGATACAAAGAATGGGAGACAGATGAGGTTTTTTAAGTACAAAATTTGTTATTTAACTCACGTTCACCAATGATTTTTTTTATTATATTACCAATATTAACGAAAAACAATTTGAAATAATGGCAATACCAATAATACAATGTCTACCATTGAAATAAAAGTCATATTTATTTCCTTCCAAAAATCTATATTGAAACAACTGATGAATATTGTTAATGAGTGCAGTTTTAAGAAATTTGTAAAATAAGATAACTTTGCTTTTCAGTTTCATACTTTCCAGTTGAGTTAAGTGTAATTCAATTTTATTTGCTAATTATTTTTAAAAATTTAGTCGAATTTTTCCATGCTAATATTGTTTCACGCATCGTATTATATTATTATTGTATGCTGATATATCGTTACGTTGAAGTAATACTAAGTCAAATAATTTCATATTTGTCTTGAATCCACAGGTATTCATGTAGTTATTGTTGGTTTTTCAATTTCACTTCTTCCCCTGCATGCATTGTTTTTTGTGCCAAGCGATTACATGCCATGTAACATACAATCTTAATATGCCTAGCATAAAATATAACTTTAATCGAAAAAAATTCTAAAAAGTTACTGTTATAACGTACAGGCAGGATCTAAAAATCTAGGTATTACTAGATATTAGTTACTTAAACTCAAATTTATCAGTCGCACCGATCCTTGACTAGATAATTTAAGCAAATTTTAAGTCACATTTGACATTTATTGATATTGGAAGTTATTACCTTGAGTGTTGGTGACAGAATATATTTTTGCAAATGATTTTAGCTTGCAGGTAAATCTTGCTTTCTAAGATTCTAAATTTCTATTGGAAACAATTTTTGCATCGTGATGGAACGGTCATCGAGCTAACATTTGAAGCGTGTTGTGCTACAGTATACTCTTAATTGCTTAATTGCTTAATTGCTATTAAATAGGCGCAAATCGTTTTGTCGGCTCGCCCTCTTTTATTCACAATTATATCTAAACGATGTATTTGTGAAAATTAATTTTACAGACAATGTACTTTTAAGGATTTAACTATTTCCTTGAAAATGAGGAGCTATAAAAATTATGTCTTCAAAATCCAGCACATTGGGACAATACGTATTATAAATACAATTCTACAGATGTCTATAGGTACTCTTGGGGAAATGCATGTTATAAAATAAAGTTTTAAATTTGTTTAATGCAAAATGAGTATTGCAAATGACTCGACAATAAATATGACGTTGAATATTTAGATAGCAATTTCTAAGTATTTTTTGTTCTTTTTTAATAATTCTTAATATATAGAAAACATAAGATGCCCACCTTTATGAAGAAAACTTTTTTATTTTTAATTATAGTTAAAAATTTATCTTTCAAAATGATTTTTACATTCTAAAAATAATAGCTTTTTTAAAATCGTATTCCATTTTTGTAACAACAGATCTATTTTTATCAGTCTCCTCAAATAATTCTTCCTGTAATTAAAACACTATGAAGTTCATTCTGCAGATATTTTCTATTAGTATAGTGCGTTGAAAAGTGTTCAAAACTTGTTTTTTTACATATTATACCCTCTCTACTTCTCAGACTTCCAATCGACACTAAGCGGGAACCTAATTACCATCCAAGACGAAGAGGCTCCATTGCGCCAAGTAATTGATGAAGGTGGAATACATCGTCATCTTAAGAGTTTGTCTTATTAAATTGCTGAAGTAAGTTATTTCTTGGATCCTGTAATATATGACCAGGTTCTTATGTTTCTATAATTTATAGTGTTCCATACCTTAACACTTCATTTCATATATGAGTGTATAGATATAATCTTTATTCGATTTTGAAGGTGAATTAAGTCTGTTGTGTACTATTCCGCCATTCTATTTTTATCAATTTTTATGTACAAATGTATATTTTATTTTAAGCAAAACATTATTTTGTATCAATATCTTAATTTTTTTACGTAATTCTTAGAAATGGTTATAAAAAAATCTTATTAATTTTGTGTTATTCTTACCAAAATAGCATAAATTCAATTATTACCAAAGACATTAAATAACTTAATTTTACTAACAGTCAACTTTGATGAAGAATTAAAACGTAGTGCTTAAGTCTATTTCACAGATTTTATTAACTTCCAAAGGCAACTGAATGAGTTTTGTGTCGCATCTTCCCTACCCGCAGTGTCTTTTGATTCGCTTTCATATAAACTCTACGATTTTGGAAAAATAATTTACGGCATACTTGGCTCGCTTGCAAGAAAATCTGCTGAACTGGAATAAAGTCACCCACCACCTTGTGGAGTTGAAGGCGAAACAAACGTTTATATAAAGGAGTGAAGGAGGAACCTGCTATCACCCCTTATAGTGATACCTTTAATGACATCGTCAAGAAACTAAGTTATCCGTTAACAACAGAAACAATCTTGAGGCTTGTTACAATCTTGGACCTGCCGACGCACACCTCATTAAGCCATGTCCTTTAGTTGTGAAGTTCGTTCATCATACCGACCGTAAACGAAAATTATGAATGGCACAAATACACTTATTAGCGGATCCATTATTAGGCCAAGTTAAATTATATTTACGGAAGCGCTTACTGCTGTTAAACATGATAACGGCTGGATAAGGGATGAGAAGGTTATTATTAGATTCCCAGATATATTTGAGATCATAACTTGGCACAAACAACTGAAATAAGCAAAACTGTGCCTTTCATTCTTTAATAATTCAAATTAATTGGAAAAACGTACCACGAGTGAGATCAAAGTATAAAAATAACATTACTTTTCTTTATTAATCAGTAAATAACACTTCCGTTAATTTTTATTGTTTTTAATTTTCATCCATATAGCTATGTGAACATTAATTATGCCTCTTTTTTTAATTTTCCTGTTTTTATTTGTTATTTTTTCTTTTTTTTACATGCATATATTTGTAACTTGTCAACCTATGATGTACTCTACTCAACTTTTAGTTGTATTTACAAAAATTTAAATTTCTGATGTTGAAATCCATAAAGCATTCCACCCGCCACTCCGAAGTCTTAACTTGTTTTGATAATATTCCCTTGCGTGCTTGTCTTGTCTGCAAAACTTGGTTAAAGTTGTCATACTACTTAATTTAAGATTCGAATTTTATATCTACAAAAATATCAATCTTGAACAGAACATGGAAATGGTTTTGCCAATAAACAGAATTATTTTTTTCTTTCACAACTTAATTTTTTTTTCAAATAAAAAAAAGTTATTTAGGCACATATTTTATACCGTCAGTCTCAATACACAATCTCATTTCAGTATTTGTTCACGTATAAATACCCGAAAAGAAATTCCAGACTGCGTGGACACGAAACAAAACTTTGCACACCAAGAGCGCCATTTGGCTAGATATTGAAATACGGTAAGAAAAGATAAAATATAACTTAACTTTTCCCAAGCTAAATGCCGAGAATGCCAACTTTTAATATTTTCCACCCTCAATCAATTTATTGTTCGGAAAGTATCTACCCGCTATTATAATTTTTTATTTCGTCTCCAAGTCGACAACTGAATTATTCGTTACCACATCGCGCCAAACTTATTCGCAGACGAAATTAATATCAAATTGAACCGTGAAATTCAATTTGAAAAAACAATTTTCTATTATCAGCAGTTAAATGTTAAATATTAACAATACTCTGCTTACGCGTAACTCAACAACTCTTACTATGTCATGTCTATGAACAACCTTCCTTTTTATGTTAGGTTCTAAATAATCTAATTAATACCTAAATGTGCTACATTATTAAGTCACCTCTATGGCAAAGGTGTTCAATAAAATTGCTAATCATTTTTTTTATTGAACAATGCCGAGTATAAAAATATATTATCAGATCCACAACTACGCGTCAGAAATATTTACTTATCCTCCGGAACGTCAAAACTTAAACTAAGATATTTGTATCAATAAACTAAAAAAGATAATACCCTTGTCCTGGCAAATAATCCAGTTAAATAGACAACTTAGTTTTGCGCAATGCCAAATCGTGCAACCCAATTCCGACGAGCTTATAAATAAACCAGTCAAATAAGTTATAAATCAACTTGCCAATGAAGTTACGAATGTTTCGTTACGAATGTTTCCTAAAAATATAAATATTTAAGAAACACTATTCTTCTAATATATTTACAAATACTAATGCCGTTATTATTAAAATTTATTACCTAGTTTGTATTGCAAAGACGTAAAATATCTTAATTTTAATATTCATAAGTTTTTTGTATTCTATATTTAACTCGTTTTAGAATTTGTTAATATTTTTCTCAGAATTATATTTTGAGTTTTGATCTACATGTCAAATGTGAATATCAATTGTTTTTATTAATTCGGTTAGAAATTAGATGCCACAACATATTGAGTAAATAGGAGGACAGATATTTGAACCCATTAATAGTATAATATTTAAGTGCGGGCAGAAGTTAAATATCGTGGTCTCTAATGTTGTGTTACGGTCCTACTATTACTCGAGTATCACTCAAAGACAATAAAGGGATTTTGAACTGCCTTCTATTGTTCTAGCCCTTAATATTTAAGAAATAGTTAGGGTTATGTATCATTTCCATTTTAATGTTTAGGAACACAGGATTAAATAAACATCCTTACAGACTCTTGAGTAATTACTCCTATGCCATGAAATCGTAAGGAATTATTATTTAATTGTTAGTTTAGAGTTGCAAGTGTCAACTGAATATAAGTCGTTCTTCTAGAAGTAAAAAAAAGATAAAGTTTTTTTTTTTTAAATCTTTGCAGATAGAAAATGTAATACTGAAATGTTTCCAACAAAATTTCAAGTGTGAAATAAAGATTATTATTTGGACGATAGATTCACGCCTGTCAAATTTTCATACTGGCACATACATTAGTAGAAAGAATATGTACCTATAAATGCTTCAATTTTTAAATAATTTTATGCGGAACACTCGCAGTGCGAGCACATCTCGTACTTGATAGGTTTATGCATAAACTTGGCACTGTGCTCATTTAATTTGTGTATTTGATTGGATTACTGGATTGTTTCTTAGGACAAAAGCATTATTTTGTTTTCATTTATTAATATGACTATTTTACTTTAAGTGTTTCAACTTCACTTATGGACAATTTATTGAACAGGAGGTTAGCGACCAATATCTTATGGAACATGTAGGACAATCAAATTTATTTATTGAAGTTATGAAATAAAATGAAATGCTCGTTAGTTTTCAAAATCTTCACTTTTTTATTTTGTATAAACGTACAAGGTATGCAAAATTAACTTTGCTCTGTTTATAGTTTATATGGATATTTGACCACAATAAAGATAAACTTCAGTTTAAATTGAATTTTAAGCACGTTCCGGTAACAAGGACCACCTAAAGTGTGAAAAATCAGATATAAAATCCAAGAATATTTATTTTGAGTTTCAAATTATTCAAACAATATCTCTTGATAAAGAATTTCCATGGAGGGAAATAATCATTTTATTATAACAATCTTTATTTTACATTAGATATTTGCATTTACCAAAAAGGAATATTGTTTAAATGAAACCTATAGAATATTTTTCCAATCACCTCAAAATTTTCTTCGATTGATGTTGAAAACTGTAATTTTAGACTCAATACCTTATCGTTAGCAGGTAGCACTTAATTTTACTTAAAAATAGTCGATGTAGATACTCATTTTTTTTCGTTTTATTATATGTATATATATATATATATATATATATATATATATATATATATATATAGATAGATATATAGATAGATAATGAATTTTCTGTTCTTTAGACGAAACAAGTCCTGAAGTAATAAATCTAATAGAAAAATTTATTTTGGTTTAATTCGCGATCTTACAAAAATTAAAGACAATGAATATTTAGGTAAAACGATGGAAAGCATGTTCAAAAATTTTGCGTTACGAAAATTACCATGTTTATGATCAGAAAACAAAAATACCATTTTCGTAATTTTCATCTGTCCGTTAGTCGGTTTTTTTGAACACACATGACGTAAGAACTACTACCCACACCCAAGACCAACTTAATCCAAAACAAAGCAAACCCAACAGAAACCGAGCCAACTCAAAGCAAAGTCAATCCAACCCAAAGTAAAACCCACCTAAACCAATCCAAAGGAAAACCAACCCTATTCAAAGTGAACCCACCATAAAAAACCCAATCCAACCCAACCAAACTAAAAGCAAATGCAATCCAAACCAAATACAACTCAAAACCAAATCAAACCCAAAATAAACCAATCCAACTCAACCCATAATGTTATTCTTTACTTATTGATCACTGTAATGAAATAAACATAACAAACTACAAAAATAAAGAAATTTAGTGATATCTTGCTAGATACAAACTGAGAGAACAAGAACGTTTCAATAGTGATGAAAACCTTATCCACATCAGTTTTTTAAATATTTAAATTATATGCTATTAATACTAGTTTTGCGACGGTTGTTTTTGCTATCACTACTACTGGTACCTTCCGGAGAGGTCAGTATTTCACTGCTCAGCAATGTATGACGACAGATAATTGGTAAGTTCCCACATTTTAAACTCTCTGTATACTTATGTAATATAGGTTACAATAGCTCAATTTATTATATTCAATAATATCGTAAATTTAATCTGGTCTATCTTCACAAAATCACTCCTATAAAAAAGCACAATTTTTTCTCCATAAAATTTATGGAGATAATATAGTTATCAATGTCTCAATCCATCGTATTAGGTATCTTATTTTACACAGTTAATTTCCCTATATTTTTAGGATAAAGTCATTAATTTTTCAACAATTTTCTGTATTTATAATTAGATAATTCAAACAAAAGTTAGAAACTATAATTTCTATAAAGTAATCTAATATAAAATTATTTACAAATTACTTCTACATACGATGGTACCTTACTTTGGCTGAACTTCATATTATTCCCACTTAATTTTCCGTTTACAAGGCAGTTTACGTATCGGAAAAGAACGCCCTGTTCCATATTATAATATGTATTATAACCTACCGCCAGAAAAAAATTTAATTAAAAGAAATATCTCCACAGACATTCGTCACTGTCTCAATTTGAGTTTTATAAATCAGTGTATATAAGTGTATATAAAATAAGTATCGATAAAGCATTGGAAAGACGTATAGCTTAGCACTACAAATAGTTTGTCTACTAATGTCTCCATATTGCGTTCAATATGGAATCTGTCTTCGTTGTGTGTGTTTTTTATTTAGTTGTAACATTAAATGTTTGAAATGTATATGCTTGCATATCGCATGTCAAATACACAGTAGGCTTTTGTTTTAATTGTTACAAAGTATCTTTAAGTCGCAGTAAGACTTAAAGATACTTTGTAACAATTACAAATGATGCGTTAAAAAAATTAATTTTATTCCAAATTACGAAAGTAGTGGAAGTATATACTTTTATTTAAAAATTAGTTAGTTTGTTCATTTATTTTTTTAAATAATTGTAATAATATGAACCCTCTTTAACCTCAGTCTTTCCATTCGTTTAAGATTTGTTTTTCTCTTGAACTTACGACAGATTTACAAAAGAGAATCAAAATTTAAATATTTATAGATCGTACTAAACAACATAATTAAGCGACGTTGAAAAGTAAACTTGTTAAATAGGAATAAAATACGCACTGAGATGGTTTCATTCACTCTAAGGCACCCATAGGCATTTAAGTTTGCTTAATATTTCCATTAAATTAATTTTTATATTTCCATTGTGAATAAAAATTACTTAGGGATACTAATTATATAACAATAATTGCTGTTGTTACCTAGGAATACTAATTATATTATAGTAATTGATGTGAATGATAGTTTCCTTTTAAAATTACTGGAAGTAGGATTTTCGTTTGAGTTTGCGTCAACTTCTTTGCGTCATTTCAGAAGAATTCTATTCAGCATTCTATACTCCTGCTATTTTTAAAAAAGACCTGGTGTTAGAAATTACAGCTCAAAATATCAACTTTTACCGACGATTTAAAGTTATTATGAGACGCTTGAAAGTAACGTTGACTTAGTTTTGTGTTTAAGTCTCCATACATATATATATATATATATATATATATATATATATATATATATATATATATATATATACATATATATATATATATATATATATATATATATATATATATATATATATACAAATACAGAGAATTCAAATAATTGTGTACAAAATCGAGAAACCCAAATGGAATCGCTGGAGATTTATAGAACAGACAGGCGAACGCTTGCCCTATTTGTACTTTGAGATTATCGAAATTTCTCCTGGAATCGAGTCCACGAGGAAGGAGAAACTTTGCCACAGAAACGGATGCCACAATATAATTTTAATATCTTCTGCCGTAGCGATGCGACAATCTTTTAATACGTCTCTTCGCAAGAGGTATTCTTTGGAACTCCCCTTTACAAAAGAATCAAAAGTTTCTTCATAACTAATATGATATAATTAATAATATAATTTTTTCGGGTTCAGAGTTAAACAAAATGAAACGAGGTTATGCACAGGTCTCAAAATGGTCTCATCTTTTGTTACGTTTTATTTTAAGAAAAATTGTTAACCGTGTCGAAATTCATTACATTTTCTTCCTTTAATAATATATTAGGAAATATTCTTTACAAAATTTTGATATTGTTGTAAAATTGAACAAGGAACCGAACAATGTTTTTAATTTCGAAAATTTAACAACATTTGAAGTAACTCAGAGCATAAATAAATTCCTCTCAAATAAGATATAAAACCTATGTTATAATGACAAGGCTATCGGGAAGAAGAAAATTATAAGATTTTACCATAATTAGACCTCTTCCCTTATTAGTTTGATATATATAAAATCATAATCTGGTCACACAACAGTCAATGAACTGAGCTTCAATCACATCGTATCGGATTTATTAGTCCGAGTAACATACTATTCGTAACGTAGTCATTGCAGCAACATGCATTACAAGTATGGTAACAAAACGAGAAATAGATCAATTTGAAATATTTTTGTAGATCAATCAGCGTCATTATAGAAATTGTTCTTAGTACTATCATACATTTTGAGTTGTATGTGTTGTGAGTAGTTATAATTTTCATTCTAATACACATCACTAGCTTCATTCAAAGATATTACTTTAAAAATGCATGTTTCGTATTAATAATTATATTAATATGATAGTAAGTTATAGCTGTATGTGACTATATAAATTATCATATTATTGCAAACAGAAAGAAACGGACGAAAATGTGCTGTTTATTGTATCGTCGTCCCCGATGTAAGTCCGATTGCCCTGCCTTATATATATATATATATATATATATATATATATATATATATATATATATATATATATGTATATATATATAAATATTTAGCAATAAATTCTCCTCAATTTTTTATATTTTTAAATATTTACAAGAAAAAAATTCACTATGTTATTCTTGACTTACCCAAGGATAAAAACCATTTTCAGTATCAATATTTATCTAGTAATCGATTTTAAATTATGTGTACTGACGTAATTATACCACTCTTACAAACTCACATATGAGGCGCTATTCTGTAAATCGATTTTCCAAATTATAAATTTTTAAAACGGAGATAAGAATTCACAGTTGACCCTTAAAATTAAGGATTCCTTTTGCAAAAATTTAATCAATTTTTGATTAAACTCAGAAACAATTTTATTTTTCTACTATATTATTAATAACCACCGTGTCGTACATGAATACACACTACGTCGCTCAAGCCTTTCATTTAAGAAATTACAAAAAAGGTTTATACAAAAGTTTCTTTTTGATTTCGAAAATTTCAATTTTTTTAAGTGTACAATATCGTATTACACATAAATTCCAATTCTACCATTTAGCTCGACTCGATTTTATACGGAATTAATGTTTGGGCACCCGTGCATAAGAAACAATTTTTCAAAAATAAAAGCCAACGTCGCTTATTTATAAAAAATTTTCCATTCAATTTTTTATAATTCACAGTCTTTTAAGCTAACATTTAATGTCAATTCAGCTGCCTGAGAAAGCACCAATTGAGAACTAAAAATATGAAATTCAATTTTAACAATTTCCATTCTCATAATCAATTATCGTCAAACGTTTCAATAACAAGTTTGAATTTGGTCAATCGATCACAGTTACATTTGTGATAAATCCTCTACTACGTACAATCGTTTTATTTTCACCAATAATCGTGCTACGTCATTTATGCAATATAACAACTGTATATTTTTAATTTATATAATATTATAAATATATAAAAGTATTAAACAATTTATAATTAAGAACGGTTCAAAGTGAATTGTTATTATGATTCTTTATTTAACCTTTTAACATCGAAACTAATATTATGAAACCGAAATTCCGAATGGACATTCGTTTAGATATTAACACTTAATTTGCCTTAAGGGGTTTTCAAAATAAACAAATTATTTTTTTGCATTAATACTTACATTAATGTTTAACAGTCTACAATGTAAAATTAAAGTATGTTCTTGAAAGTAAAGAAATGTGTCACATAATATGAATCCAATTACACGGTGCATATTTTCTATCTACTTGTGCTCCAGTTTTAAATACTACTAGCCGTGCTCGCGGCTTCTTTTGCATGTGAATCTATAGAAAATATTATTAAGTTAACTGAAAATCTAGTACATCTATTTTAATAATTGAAAATTAAAATGTTTTTAAGTAAATGTGCAAACTTCACATTGCCATATTTCATTTTAATTGATCAATTGCCAAAACCGATTTGTTAATCCAGACACAACGTAATACACTAATAAAAATTTCATCTTAAATCCAGTTAAATGTTCTTGCGTGATACGCATATAAAAACAGATTCATGGACTTTTTAATTATTTTTGTATTTTCAGGATCAACCTTTACTCCGTGAGATATGTTTCGGGAGATTTCAGTACTTAAAAAAAGAATTTAATTTAATTTAAATACAATAAAAATACTTGTTACCTCGACTAATGCCAGAATACATGAATACATAAGAGTAAAGTAACACAGAGTTTCATATTCCTTCGTGTTCGCATCGTTTTTGCTGAGATGTCCCTGGTTCCCAGGCGTTGTGTGGTCTGGTGCTGACTCATCGTTTCCGTTTGGGTGTTTTCTAGCTACGGCGGTGTATTGTTATGATATCCAGTGACTGCCGATATCGTAACTCATATACTATACCATTAGAACCATTACCTAAGCCAAGACCTACGTCAACATTTCGTTTTAACATGACTTTTGCTTCTATTTTTATAATTACGCTCTCTTCCAGACTTGCCATCATGGAAGCATCGTGTTCATACTTTTATGCATTCACGGGCTCTTTTTGATGGGTATCTGGGGCAATCTATACTATCTACGGCTGTAAGTTTCATTTTAGGATAAGGGAGAGACATTGCACTATTTCATTGTTGACTTTGTCTTCTGACACATGTCTTTTGTAGGTAATATGCTAACGGTATCGTCAAGAAGTTTGGAGGCGTTTCCAGTAATTTCAAGTAATCTGCTTTCATTCGAATCGGAATTAAGAGTGATTAATGTAGTCAAGAATAAATCGCGGTCTTTTTGCGTAGCCTAATCTTCCGATCGAAAGATTTTTTAACCAAAACTTCTATTTTTCATAAACAATTAACGAGCGATTTTTCCTCAAAATTCATATCAAAAATTTCAAGGACAACCATTTTGCGAAATTTTAATAGAAACCCTCGATCAAGTACAAAATAAATCAACACACTAAAATTTTTTATTTATTTTATATGAAACACTAAGAGCGTTGGCCACCATAAATCACTTTTACAATACAGAGAATCACAGTCAAGTTGATAACTTGGTCTAGAATTACTATATATATTTTTTTTTTAATTTTCATGGAAATCACTTAAAATACAATGTAAGAAAACTTGGTATTATATATTAAATAGAAAACACTAATACATAAAAAATTCTAAAAGATATGTATTTATCACACATCTGACTATGTAGTCAGTAACTCCTTAATTTACAATATCTTTCCTTAATGAATTGTTCATGCAAACGTAGAAAAAGACAAAATATAGTTTAATATCTAAATTTAAAATACTAAGTAAAACAAAAAACTTGTCAAGCATCAGTGAAACTTGCACTACGAGGGTTCCGTACACACTTAGGCATTTATAAAAATTTAATGGTGCGCAATGTTCTCATTAAACTACTTACAAAATTTTAATTTTGTGGAACGAAAATATAATACCTATATATCTTTCTCATACATGATCCATATTTAAAAAAATATATTTTTATGTGATATAACTACAAATTAAAGACTTTATCAATTTTTCCTTTACTTTTGCTATGAAACCTTGCATTTTGCCAAATTTCATGATTCAAAGTCAACGACGTAAATGACCGTATTTTTTTATGTCATTGGCTTAGAAACTTTTACAGCACTAAGGTAAAAGTAAGTTAAGATTATAGCCCCAAGTAATTGATATTAATTCCAACTTGATACCTCAACGCGTTCCAGAGAAAACTTGACAGATAGACACATAGACGAACAACTAAGTTATCCATCCTATAAGTGTCCTTTTTTCATTTATGGTACGGAACTCTTAAAAACAACAATATTTTGTACGAAATCGTCTAAGAACGCAATTTTCGAAAAAAATTGTCAGTATTTTGTACAAAATATTACGTTTTCCTATAATTTCGTAATAGTAGTAGCATTATTAACATAGTTTCGGAATTTTTTGAAGAAATAACTATACCTATATAATAAACTAATAATAATAAGTACACAAATGTAGGCGTAACAAAATCTATTCTAAAAGCATAGCTCCGATTTCTAAAAAACTCATAATAAAATAATGAATTTTCTTCAATTATTTCACCAAATATTGAATTATTACTAAATCTGATCACACTACTCCAAGTTAGCGACCTGAAGCTTTAGGAGCCAGGCCGTCGAGAATATATCCAGTGACCCGAATACATTATGCGAGCCGAATGAAAATTATGTCGCTTAGACAATCTGCATATTTTATTGGCACTAACTTTAATAAATTTTAATATTAGTATTAATGACCTAATATGTATTTTTTTCATTAAATTTATATTTTCGTAAGCTTTATTCAACGCTCAAATATTATTACACTATCGTGGTAAATATTTATACGTTACCTGTAACGAATTCCTTCAAAAGTTGAAGTATCATACAAAGAAGGTGTTATACTCTAAAAACAAGTCATCATTATTATATCTATCGAAATTATAATATGAAGTCCCAAATTCGAATTTTACCTTCGTCACTGGTTGTTATCCATTGTTATGTATAACGTAAATACGTACATAAGTAAGTAGATCGCATACCGGAACACTTCTTAAAAACAACAATTTAACAAGATTTGCATAAAATTGGAAGTTTGATGTTGTATTGTTTCAATAACACAATCATTTTACCGTTAAAAAATAATTATAATATACCTGCATGTTTTTGTGATAATTTTTTTATTTTTTAAATTATTTTATTCTTAAATCAAATAAAAATTGTTAGTACAAAATGAACACAAATAGATAATAATTTATAAACTTTCATTTAATTCTGATTTCCAATCCGCGCATATTGACTCATTCATAAAAATCGAAATATCTATGGACAATTTGCATTTTCTAGGTTCATAAATGTTTTCATAGATAGTTTAAAGAAACGTTTACAACATCTATCTAGTTTGTCGTAGTAGTCAGATTTATAATATTTTCACGTTTTCAAAAGTTCAAAACTTCATTTTATATAACTTTTCATTCTCTACTCGATTCATTACACCGAATCAGTATTGATTTCCAAACTATAATATTCCCGCAGCTGATTGGGAGCCTAACTGCCATCCACACCGGGAGCAAAAATATATGATGAGGGTCGAAATCCGCCATCAGTTTGTCTTCTTAAGTTGCTCAAGCTAGTTATTTTTTATTTACTGCAATATGTGACTTATTTTTAATTTTTAGTGTTTTGTATCCAAATTAACCAAATAAATCAAAAATTCTTTATGAAAACTTGATGCTGAAATTAATTTTCACATAAACATTTATAACTTATGCAAAATGAGGAAAAGCAACGAATTTTCCAAAAGAAATATACCGAGCCACGTGTTAATTTAAATATGGCGTTCTTTTAATACTCAATTATATGTAAAAAAAAAGTTGAAAAATGATGTCAAAATATTTGTATTTTCTTCTTCTTCTTGAGAATTTGATGAAATTCTATTTAGATTTTCGTTAAAATCTTTTTTCTGATTTTAGAATATCAGTAAGTTCGCATCGAATAAGATAAAAATTTAAGTCCTAATGGCAAAGTGATCGTGAAGAACAGCTTATGAATTCTTATATTAATTTATTTACGTGTCAATATGAAGGATTTTATTTCTTTAATTTTGCTTTATAAGCATTATTCTTGTTTTATAATTAATTTAGTGTTTGTAGAATAATAACCTGGTCACACTACCAATTAATAAACTGAGCTCCAATTAAATCTGATCGGATTTATTAGTCCGCCTGGCGTACTCGCGTAGTGAGCCGGCACGTGAGTCCGCCTATTGAGATAGTCATTAAGGCAAGGTACCTCAAGGAATATTGCTAAAGAAGAAGAGTTGGAAAGTAGGTATAGAATTATTGCAGTACACTTTTTAATGATACGTGTAATATATAGTACATTGGTAGAAATCAGTCGAGCTCAGTGGACTGCAAATGTTGTTAGTATTACATATTTCATGTACTGCAGTTGCAAATAATTTTTCATACTCTGTATCAGTTTTAAAGGAGTTTTTTTCCAAAGATAGAAGTTTAAAGAGGATGTTAGAAAAAAGTATTAATAATCATATCACTTTAGTAACCTATAGTTGCCCAATTTACAAACTGTGCGCAGAAATTTATTCATTCTTTTCTTCACTTGTGTAAATATACGAAAGACAACTTTGTCAGCTTTTCTGACAGTGGCCAAATTGAAAATGTATGAACTGATCTTTACCATATTTTAACACCCGAATAATGAAATGTAATGATTAAAAATTGCATATTAGATTGTATAGCAAATACTGAAAAGACATTTTTGTTAGATGATGCATTATTTCACATACGAATGGGTTACATTTTGGCTAAGTGGGCATATCGGCATTTCGTTTGTTTTCGTCCATTTCCTCCTTTTTCATTTTTTATATTATATATTGCAAGTATTTTTCTTGATTAGTTAGTTTCTAATATTAAGTTAAATCGATTTAAATTTAATAAACTGAAATACCCACTTATTTTTTGGAAACTATATTAGAAACATGACACATTTTTAAAACCTTTCACCAATATGCCATTTATAATTTTCAATTGAAACATGGTCAGTATGCTTTGGATATATCAGAGAAACATAGCGTATAATACGAAAAAAACTTATTATCAATTTTTGTAAAAATATTATTTATTTACATTTCAATTTATATTTATTCACATGCCTACTACCCTCCTCCGTCATCAGAGCCTCCTGGTTACAAGTATAACTAAAGGGACTGATGAGATAAATCAAACAAGCCCAAACTCGGTTGGTTTACTGTTAGCTATTTAGAAGTTTCCACCACCGTCTTCTTCTTTTAACATCAGATCCCACTGGTTACACTATTTAGTCGGATTCGTTAACACAAATCAACCGAGTTTAAACTCGTTGAGTTTACTGCTAGTCATTCAGAAGTTCCTATGATCACCTCTCTTCTCCATCATCACATCAGCTCGATGGTTGAATGAGTAATATAATAATATTGTCACCAGAATTGCAGAAGTCTGCAAAATTCCCACTTTACAAAAAATCGACTTGCTGCGATTACATACGCTGTTACATAAAAATAAAGCGGATAGAATCGCTTACTCTTAAGAAGAAGCTATGTATAATTATGAATTATGCCAAAGATATATTTCTGAAACATTCATTGAGCTTGTAAATTAACGGAGTATTTCATATATCAGAGTACCATCAACGCTTAGATCAGTATCATGCTCGTGGTTGAGAAAGGTAAAGAACACTTCAAAATATGAGTATAATTCGAATTCATTCAGTGGATTCATTACTTTTAAAACAGGACGATAATTTTGCAAGTTAATAAAGCTAACTAATAAAAATAGAACATAAAAGTGGAAAACATTACAATGTGAAAGTTCTAAAAAACATCCCCATTCAAGTAATTATAGGTTAATGGAAAGAAGCTATTTTTCATTTTGGTTGCTTTTTGAAATCGTTTAACATTTTCTTTCATCTCCTCTGATGGTTTATTAATGAATTCTTACATGTATTTTGGAATGGTTTAAACTTACTCGCTTAATTCTTTTTAAATCATGTAAATATTATTTTTTTATTTAATGAATACAATTAACGTATTTTTCTTATTCATTGCCTTAATAAATACGTTCATGTAAATGGTAATGCTTTAGGCCATCGAAGTCGATGATACCCCTACGACATCAAGGGCGGCCTCTACGCAACCGTCTGAGACAAGTATTATATTAAATACCAATAAAAAATAAAATGTAGTAGGGTTATAGTTGAATGTAAAAATAAATAAAATGTGGATTACATATTTCACCGCACCTTATTATTTATTTACAGTAGATATTAAAAACCTTGAAACTATTTTTTCGATTTTTCCCTTATTCAGAATATAACAATATTTAAAAAATCGATAATCTCGCTTATCCAATTCGTACGATTTCGTACATCGGATGCAGTAAATATGTATTACAAATAATTGATTTAGTTCCCTGAAAAACGAACGAACGCACTTCATTGTATGATCACCAGTTATTCTCATTTGGGTATATCCAGCTTTTTGTATCATTATTTAAAAATTTGTTTAAAGAAATTTTCTTAGTGCCAAATACAAAGCTATGTTTTTCCTGTATAATAATTATAACTCTTTCAAAATGCATATCGCGTTGTTTAAGATGCAAGTTGGATAATTACAAATATAACAATGTTGATTAAAAATTTGTTTTCCAATAAATACATTATTTTTTTTCATTCAATGCTTAATATTTTTCTTAAATGCAAAAAGGCGATTTGTACATATATTTAAACCTATAATCTTAATATTCGGTCTCATTTCAGTATTTCTTTACGTATAAATACCCGTAAAGAAATTTCAGACTGCGTACGCATGAAACAAAAGTTTGTATGACAAAAGCGCAATTTCATTCGAAACTGAAAATGCTCGGTAAGTAAAGGTAAGAAAAAACTTAACTTTTTTCAAACTAAATATCATCAATGCCACCTTATAAAACTTTCCCCCGTCAAATACTTTATTATTTAGAAAGTATCTACAGCCCATGACAATTTTCATTCGCTTGTCTCCAAACTTGAAAGTCGAGCCATCTGCGTTTGCATGATGCCAATCTTATTCGCAAGTAAATTAATTTCCATTTAAACGTGAAAATTGGTTTCAAAATTTTTAATGTTGCTTTTTATTTTATATTTTTTCGATTATAAACGTTTATATGTGTCGTGGGTTTAATCAAAATTTTAATTTTACTTTTTATTATTAGTCTTAATAACTAAACGTCCAATCAAATGTAATTAATATCGGGTCGGCGCCAAACAAAGAAACAAACAAAAAATTATTATGTAGGTAAATCGTAAAACGATTACGGCGACAATTTGCAACAAAATGTTGCAGCGCCCCCTGGTGAGCAAAGACCATAACACCTATCTGAGAATCATCGCTAATTATTTCCAAATATTTTTCATAAAACTAACTAACGTGTCTAAATCGATCAAACCATTTTTAAGATAAATGGTAACATTGGTTTGTAACAAAATGTTGCGGCATCCCCTGGTGAATGATCACCGTAACAACTAGCTAAGAACCATTACCAATGAATCACAAAAATTTTACAGAAAACCGTATCTAAATCGGTCAAACCGTTTGGGAGAAAAATGGGAACATTCGTTTGCAAGAAACTATTTATTCCGACCCTCCTGATGAGCAATCACCATAACAACCATCTGAGAACCATTGCCAATGAATCACAAATATTTTACAGAAAACAGTATCTAAATCGATCAAACTGTTTTGGAGATAACTGGGAACATTAGATTGCACAGACAAACAAAGAAACCAGAAAACAACCTCTCATCCTAAACGCATACACCTCCTCCGTATCGTCGTGGGCACTAACAAAGGTTCCTTAATGAAATTGTACTAATCATTTTCCATCCTAACGAAACAATGTCAAGCGTAAAAAGTTAATTGTAAGACTAACTACTTTGTTACGATTATCACACCCATTGAATAATTGTGTTGTTACGATAAAGAGGTCCACTACATAACTAACTGCGTTGCTAGAATTGTGTGTTCCACTAAATAACTGCTTTGCTACGATTCTGAGATATACTACATAACTATATTGACATACATAACTGTTCTGACAGATTTTCTATATAACTGTCAAAAATATCTACTTGTCCTGCATGTTTTCTCGGGTATTCGTTGCTAACTTCATATCTATAATAATTTGTAACATTGGGAATGTTTGCAAAAAAATGTGAATTTCACAAGAATACCTTGTTTTACATTTAGCTCATTTTATTTTTTTTATATATAAATAGAGCACGTGAGAGATAATATATTATAACTGATTACAGTTTCCGATGTAGTTGAGTTTTTGAGATGGATCTAGTAATAAAATGAGTCTTATTGATAGATCTAGCAACAAAATAGCAAATTAATAACGCCGGAAATCGTCATTTTATAGTGAAAAAAATTAAAAAGCACATTTGTAATCTACTCAACGAGATCTTTTTACAGATGCGCAAAGAATTAGGCCAAGGAGCTACATATTATATGTAATTTCCTTATTAATTATATTATTTTGTTCTTTATTATTTCATTCAGAAGTTAGAAGCCTCTGGCGGACAGGTAGATGAATAGATGGTCATATAACCTTGACACAAAATTCGGTCCACGAGATAACAAATATCAAATTATTGGTTATGAATTCCATAGATAATTTACTTTGAATTCACTCACAATTGCAATAACTAGAATATACATTTCTAAAATAAAATAAATGTAATGAGGTACATATTTGGACCGATATTGACAAATTTTTCTAGTTAAAAATTTGTTCACAAGTAATAAAAATCCTGCCACCGATATTAGCTTATGATTAAGTCTGCAGTTTATAAAACTATCATTACAAATTACTGTAATGACAAAAGAACGACAACAAATATTAACAATATTTCATTTTAATTCATTGCAGCAAGATAAAATGTACAGAAAGCCGTTGTTTTTTTTGTTACTAGTTCCAAAATCCAATTGTAACACATTTTACTCACGTGACGTAAAAAAAACCCATGAGCTATACCGACAGTCGTCAAAATAAAAATAGAGCCGAAATTCATTTTACACGTTAAAATTTATTAAAAACATTTACATACTAGATGATTTTTTATTATGTTGAACTTGATCGCTTCATATTTAATTTTTTTTTGGAACAAATGCGGTTTAGTACTAGGAACATTTGACATTTTTTTGGAATGATATAAAAAAATCTACATTAAAAACGACATATTTGAAAAAACCTGCAACTGAAGATTTTAAAAAAAAAATCAATTTGAAAAACTATTCACAAGAAATATGTTCATATTTGTATATTACTGGCCTATTTTTCACTATGTGTGGTGGTCTCCATTTCACCACTGTCCTGTACCACAATCTTTGTTTGCGAACAACATAATCAACCCACTCCAGTTTTAATTTCGCTACCCGTTTTTTTTGACGTCGCTAACCTTGCTGTGCTCTCTTAGTCAGTAATTTCTTTTACGGTATGTCAGTGCAATGCTTACTATTTTCCCCTCAATTGCTCTTTGAACCATTTAGAGTTTGTGGAGAATCTCCTTTGTGAATAGCCAAGTCTCTGCTCCATTTGTAATAACTGGTGTGACACATTGGTCATACATGCAAACCTTATGTTCAGCACTATTTTTCATATCGAAGTCAAACTCGAGCTTGCCATAGAGTGCCCACCTTAGTTATGTGCGCTTATCAATTTCATTTGCTTGAATGTCTTTACCTATTACCATTTACTGGCCAAGATACACATACATTTCCACCCTTTCAATGACAATGCCCTCTACCTTTATGGCTGCAGTATTTTTGAGTTGTTTATTATAACTTTGGTATTTTCAAGGTTCATGTCCAAACCACACCTTTCAAAGGCACAGTTAGATTCTCATATTATGGTCCCGAAGTCTCTCGGATTGTCTAAAAATAGTAAGATATCATCACCAAACCTAAAGTTACTTAGTCTCTCGCCTTCTATATAAATACTCGCTTCTCACAATTCAAAATCTTAATAATATAGTATTCTAACAAAATAATAGTCCATATTCAAGTCCAAAGGTAACAAATCGAAAGCACCATCGCGTTTTTATTTGTAATTTCTTAACGTAACGATACGTTTATATACCGATATTCAAAATACCCCAACACTATCTGATAATTTGTGTGAATTATGAAAAACTTAACATACTTTCATTCAAAAAGAAATTTATGTCAAATTTATATATAATATAATTTCCTTTAATATTAAAAATGCGCTACCTAGCTCATCTAAATTCTCACATATGTCAATGAATTATTAAAAAGAACTGGACTGAGTATCTATCATACATAGTGACAGCTACCATTGTAAAATCTAGATTTAAGTAACCAATTTCAAATGTTTCGCGTCACGAAAATGATCCGTTCGGTCTCTGCAAAGATTATTACTAAGCTTTCTGATTACATATGGAAATTATATCTAATTCAAATTATTTCTTAAATAACGTAACGCCAAGTTAGCCATCAAGATATCTCAACATTGACCAACATTAAAATCTCTTACTGTTAATGGCTTCAAACATCTTCTCTCTTCCTATTTATATCATTGAAGTAAAATCGAGTGCACGTTAATCTTTAAAATCTCTTCTTTATTATTTCGTATGAACGTGTCTACTGTCGTGAACTTAAGAGGTTTACTAAATTACCTTCTTTCATCTAGATCTTTAATTGGAACAAAAAATCAGCTTCATTTTAAACTAACAAAAATCACCCAGTAATAGAAAGCATCTAAAATTTTAGCACCCGGACATGAACTCCAAAACTGTTTGTTTCGGCTTTCAAATGATTTAAACAATATTCCAGCCACAAAATTTTCGTACAAGAGGATGGCCCATTAACCCCTAAATTATATAGGTACCACAATATTTGCGTTTATCGAAAAAAAATAAAAATATAATGTAAACAAACATGGGGAATATTTTCTGGTTCCTTTAAAATATTCTTCGATTATCAAAAATAAGTAGGGAATCTTTAGTGTAAATCCAACTCACATTTGACCGATTAAATTTTTTAACTCTTCAGTTTAAGGTTTTACACATTTAAAATGCTTAATTGTAAACAAGATAAGCACATCGATGGCAGTTAAAATTATTCCAATGACGAAAATTACAAATACATTTAATTAACAAATGGTATCGTTTCTGACCAGCATGAATGGTTGCAAACTGAATTCGCTTGTGCTGACTCGGTTTTCAGTATGTTTATCTTCAACAAACAGAACTGTGAATACTACCTCCATAGACATAATAGTCGCAAGCTCACATTAACCTAACCATATCTAACGTAAATATTTATGCACCGGACGGAAGTAGGCCGATCGCTACAACACACGACCTGGTCCATTAGCAAAACCCACTCAGCCTCGAGAGAATAGCTCGAAGCAGCTATTGTTCCGGTCAAGTCAGTTGGAAAGTTATGAAACATTTAATATATTCTTATGTATTCAACAATATAATCTAAATAATTTTATTGAACAAAAATACTATAATTTTGTTAATTATAAGTGTTGAACATACATTTCATTATATATTCAGTATTCTTAGATTAAAAATCCAATTTTTTTAAACCATTTTGGTTATGACTTAATAATTATTTAAAATATAATTAATTTTCTATTTATATTTTTATTGAAACAGTTTATAAACGCCTATCGACGCCCTCAAAAATGTTACTTAGTTCACTCACGATATTACTAATTATAATTAAGCCAACAACTAAGCATCCTGGAAAAACAAGGACTTTCAACCTACGAAAGGGTTATCAGCAAATTGAACAAAATGTATAATTTGTTGATAATCCTTTCATAGGTACGTTGATTATTTTGAATAAGCTCTACTGTAAGTAATCGTTGTCTTAACTCTGTATGTTGGCTAATAACTTATTACTGGGTAGACGGAGTTCAAAAACATTTTTCTTTAATTAGTAGTAGTTTTTTTGCAAAGGTATATACTTTCTAAGTGTTCCCGTATAAATAGGATCTGAAACTGTTTATAAACTACGGGGATATTGCGAGGAACTCCTCAACGGATAAAGTGCAAAGCATTTTTGAAACATTTGAGACCGTGTTACCATTCATTTGTTATATCTTTATAAGTTCTTTAGTCATAGATGGTGAAACAGAATTCCTCAACCGCGATTCCTTGAGTTCGAGCTTATTGACTGGTCTTGACAAGTGCTTTAGTTACAAATTTTGGCCAGAGTGTAATGATGAAAGCAGAAGGAGGTAACAGGAAATCCTTAATGTTAAAAAATAAACTCATGAAATCTCGATCGACTTATCATGTCATAAACAACGTAGTAGACAAACATTATACAAGTATATACAATGATATTAAATAACTAGTATATTAAATAGGTACAGTTAGCATTATTGTAAGTAGCAAATGAGACGTAAGTCGGAAGGTAGTTAAATAGGGACAGATATATAAAAACGTAAAACAGCGACTACTGTTTACTAGTTTCGCTACTGTTTTCGCAGGTTTATAATATTTGTCATTACATACGATATAGTAAGCAATGAAAATGGAAAAATAAAACTTTCAACAAAACTTCAAATCCCCACTGAATAAGATACAATCTGAAGAGTCAAAATAAAATAATTTTTACAAAAAAGGTCACTTCAGAAAAGAATGAAAATAACATCCTTTTTTTAAATTGATATCTCTGATTGATAGATTAAAAATATGAACAAATTGGCCAGTGCTTGTCTTCTTATCTACAACCTTTTCTTAAATATTCTTTTAAAGTCGATGCCAAACAATATAAAACTAAAAACATAGAAAAAACACTACTAGAGTAAAACATTTACTGACACCATTTGCTATTAAAAAAAATCATATGCACTATCAATACATGCGCGAAACAAATACGATATCTGATTTTAAAGTAACATATTGTTTGGCACTGACTTCTACCAGTCAAAGGTGTTTTCAATATAAAATCTGTTTTTTAAGTTATTTTATATAACTATTTATTAATGTTTTATGTCTTGCCGTAGTCAACTTTCTTCCTAAAAATATTTACTCGCGTATTATTTGACGTATTAGAACTAACCGGAAACTAACAACAATTGGGGCTTTACTAAAGTATGTTACTCAGGTACTTTGCTCTCAACTGGAGGCGGACAGCTGATTTCTATTTCGATTTCCATTTCCCGTTAAAAAGTATCAGTTCAAAGGAACAGGGCAATCCCATGAAAATTTAGAATTTTATTCGGCCATATTTCCACAAATACTATCAGCGTTCTTACATAACCTTATTTCTCTCACATTATGGTTTAAATAATTGGTTTATTTTTGTCCTACAGATATTTGCTTTTACAACTCAAAAATATTTGGTCGCACTTCATTTTCTTTTGGTATTATTATCCAGACAAAAATAAAAACGCAAGTAACCACAAAAAATAACTTATTAGCTTACATTAGACCAGAATTGAACGTCGAATAACCGAAATCTAGCTGTCCTAGTTACACTAAAATATGTAAATTTATCAAAACCTGACTGATCGGTAACAACGTCGGGACGTCGGTTGTAAACTTAAATTCAAGATAACTTATTCTAGATGTACGTATTTCTTGAAAAAACGGGTGCCTATTCATATTAGATATATTTAAAATGACACGTCACGTAAAAGTCGAAGTAAATGAAAGCTCAGCTCTTATTTACTTCGGTTTTCAATCGCCATCGTAGTCGATTACTTCTAGGACGTGGATTTTTTCGCACTTTTTATATTTTGTATTGATTTGTAATAAAAAAAACAAAAAGTACTAAAAATCGCGATCAAATTCCTGCCCGTGACCGTATTGATGTAGCACCACAAGTAAACGTAATTATCATTAAGATTTTATTTATGATTTTATTAAGATTTGATTTGATTTAATTATCATTATATTCAGGTTTAAAATGTCTGCTTAAAATTTCCTTGTAATCGAATTTTTTACAACAATTTTTTACTTTTTTCATGAATGATTTCTTTACCCGTTATGTAACAAACAATAAAAGAGAATCATATTAAAATTGTTGTCATAAATTGTCATATTAAAAAAAAATTACATTTTTATCGATATTAGTGCGAGATTTTTGTGACAATTTTCGTTAAGCAAAATGAATATTTCAATTTTATATATTTTATTTACGCATTTACAATATGATATTGAGTTATAGCACAACAGTTGAGTGTGGTGGGATGTAATCCCATTAGTTCCTTAGTAATAGGGGTTTAATCCTAGTCACAATTTTTTGCTCTAAAATTTACTGCCCCCACTCACACCACTATCTTAAAGCTCACCACATAGTCCAAAATAAAATATATTTCATATTCATAACAACTATAATATATTTCATATTCTCTCCAAGACAACTGTGGCCATAAGGACAAGCGGCGAAGGTTCGCCCATTTATATCTCATGTTTGTCAAATTTTCCCCTAGACTCGGACGGTTGCCACATCTTCATTTTAATATTGGCCGCAGTAGCAGCGCGACAGTCTTTCAATGCGTCCCTCCGTAAGTGTTTTTGTCCAAAACTTCCCTTTTTGCGTAACTGCGTAAAAAACAAAGAAACTGAATAAAGTTACGAGAAGAGTGAAAATGTTCTTCTCGGGTTTCATTTCAATTATTCATGTAACACATATATTCAAGTGATTTAAATAGAAATATTACATATTTTTGGTCCAACTAGATAAAATACTTCAAAAACTTTCCTATAAAACCAGCATTAGCCGCCTGCAAGGAGTTTCCTTTCACATAAAAAATATTTTTCTTTTTATTCGACTATACAGCGAAAAACGTGTAATTATTAATCATTAAAAATATAAGTCAACCTGTTGACTGCTACCTTCATATGACGATTTAAGGAATTTTTTGAAGATTTTTTTTCAGGAAAATTATCCTCCAATTACCTACATTGTTAAAATATATTTCCCGTATTTATTCTGCCGTGGCATCTTAATATGTTAAATTAAATGCGACATTAGTAAATTTTCCAAAGCCAAGTCTGGTTTCTCACAGCTATAAGTCTCACTACAAAATGTTATGAATGTGTTTAATAATGTATACAAAACTTAAATGTTTAGATATGGTGTGAAATAATTTGTATGGGTATGCCAGATTTCTTTTTATATACTCTGTAATATAAGGGAAATTACTTTGGTGAAATTAATTTAATGTTTGTTAAATCGAAAAATTAGTGCCTAACTTATGAGCAAAACTCTCGCCCTCTGTACCTGATAAATACCTGTTCCCGTGTAATCAGCATCTGTATGCTACACCGGCATCTAGAACGGATAATATCGAACCTGCTCGTTTTCTTGCGATATACAATTCTTCAACCACCTGATCGTAGTTGCACCAGGGTGTGATATGTTTATGAGGGACAATGAATTTCTTCATCGTTATCTATTGTAGTGCTATTGAATTTATGTAATCGTCTTTGTTTTCGTTATTAGAGTACATAAGTGCAATAACCGTAAAGTTTCTGCAACTAACATGTTAATTAATAAATAAATAAGTAAATATATAATAGTTCACGGGTTTTTTCTCTTTTAAAATTAACTTTATCATGTCTGTCAATAACATATAAATTCGAATTTGGATGGCTGGCTGACAATATGTTATGTTAAACAGACACGCCGTACTTTTAAGAAACAATGGCTCCAAATAAATCTCATGTAATATGAAACTTTATACAAATATAAAATAATGTGGTCTAGTAAAAGTGATAGAGTCAAAGAAAGCAAATACATAAAAGAGATAATCACAATTCTGAAAATTCTGGATGAGCAAATACTTTGCAGACAGAAATGTGACAGCGTCGCTACCGTAAAAGGCAATTGACAAATTGGGCTCATAGAAATCAAATAAATATTGTATTAATAAACCTTATTTTTCACTTATTAATATACTATTATTTAAATATAACTATGATATTTTTTATAAACCATGTCAACGTGTTTTAATTGAAAATGCTTTCCTGAAAAAAATGTTAATGTCCTTTCTTTTTTTCTTTCTCTTTTTTTCCTTTCCTGAAAAAAATGTTATAAATTAAAAAGTGTATTCCTTTAAATTCTTTTTTCTAAATATAAATCTTTTGAATACGTTTTCAATTTTATCCACCTTCTTATGACCGAATATTAAAATTTCAATAAATTAAAGCGCACGTCAAAATGACACCAAGTATTTTGTTTTTCTTATAACTCTCAAGGGTTGGAGATTTTAAAAATAAGATACTTTACGAAAAATAAGATACTTCAAATTCCATATAATCGTAAATCTCGTTAAAGTATAAATAGTTTAGTACCCATGTAGATTCGACATTGCAAAAGATCATGGAAATGTTATACTTTTATACTTCTTAAATCAAACGTTTTAACGAGTTTTAACTTTAAGTTTTAACTTAACTCCCGAATTTGAAGATTAGCTCCTGGAGAAAACAAAATAACCACAAAAAAATTAAATTTTGCCGCCATCTTTTCAACATGGTTTTGTGAATGACTATACTTTATGTTTAAAAACTCGCTATGTTCATTAGAACTCTCCATTTAATATGTATATCAAATATAAAATTTTCTTGATCTTATCCAAAATTGGCCCTGTTAAACATTCCCTAATAATGATATGTTGTATCTGGAACATAGTTTGCAAAGTTCTACACTTTCTTACTAAAGTATATCAGCGACCCATAAATTCATAGTTTTCTTGTAATAGCAGCAGAATAACTTTGAATTCATTCCTTTTTTATTATAATCAGTCGAAATCTTGAATCAAAGAAAATTCTCAAAAAACTGAACTAAATTATATTGTCATTCCGTGTTCCTCCCATTGTAATATGTAAAAATACGTCTTCATTTTGCTATAATGTTTCTAAATTCATTAAACTCCCTCACGCACGGTAGGGCCTGAAGGTATTCAAATAATAACGTAGAAATAAGCTTGAATTTGAGTCTTTGTGCGTAAACATATCAAGCGACTTCTCCATTAGAATATAATAAATTACGCAAAAGAAAAGTACTATTTCGCTTGTCATTCTTGCCTAGAAGCCGTGACAATATTTTTCAGCTTACTTACCACTCACACCAATGCCGGTGCTCGCGCACCACTGCCACCAGGCTTTGTGGTGCTAGCGACAGAATGTTCCATTCTCTAGACATATTCGCTAGCTCGTTTTTCCAATGCAAGTAGTAAATTATACAGATACTATACAACCATTAGTCATTTGAAACCATTGACATTGAATTTTCTTTTTTTAAATCCATATAATATTTTCAATACTTTAAATTTTTCCTGAAAATAATTTTGTTCTGTCTGTTGTTATAAATTTGTTATTATTATTATATTCAAATTATTATTATTTCTTCTATTACTGATGATTATTATAGTGAATTCTGAATGGATTATTGATTTTAAATATTTATTTCTTGTTTTATCAATATTACTTATTTTATAATTTCAATTAATATATTATAAAATTTTTCAGTATTATAGAAATATTTATATAAATTTGTACGTAGAATGTTATATTGATGAGGGAATGTTAGGATTCAAGTTAACCTAACACTCGCAAGACTCACTCATTGTATCTCACTATGATTTGCATCTAGTTTTCCCATAGGTATAAATAAATCAAACTGGTTTCACTTACAGCACTCTGGATCCTATGAAATCGGAAAATTTGCAAACGATTTGTACCTATTTAATTTTTTGAGCATCTAAACATTTTAGAAATTTGTCATGGAAACATTCTTAAGTTTATTCTCAGCATAGCTTCGTCCATTTTTAACATAAAAATGCTTTCTACTACTTTTTTAAACTTCATTTATCATATGTTCTCCATTTACTGCCCAGTTTGGCATTTACACCAAATCATTGTCCCCGCAGCTAAACGGGAGTTTAATTGCCATCCAAGCCGAGAGCACAACTGCGCCAAGTAATTGATGAGGGTCGAAATACCTCGTCAATTTATGAGTTTGTGTCATTAAATTGCTGAAGCGAACAGTTTGTCGGCATCTGTTGTGCGACCAGATGCTGGTGTAATTTGTTTTTCAGCATCCCCTATCTCGTAAGTTAAATCGGGAACTCTGTATAACAACTTGGTTATAATTTGTGAAAATTTTACGGAGACATTAATTTTATGGGGGGGTAAGTTACACTTACATAAAAGTAAGGAATAAAATAATTTTTTTCAGTTCAAAGTAACGTTTGAAAAAAAAATTATTTTAATTTATTAAGTTTAAGAATTTAATACGGTCTGGCAGATAATTGGCTTACAACATAAAGTCAGTAGAAAAATAAACTATGACGTATCTACATTCACCTTATTAATGAAATGCGCATTTTTTCTCTTACTAACTCAAAATCGCCAGGTAGCTGCGATATTATTTCCTATTTGATAGTCAAAAATTATACTGTGACAAATACGGTCACGCCTATTACTTCTGACAAATATCTAAATCAACTAAAATTAATGCAAATTAAATAAATGTTTAATGAGCAACTTCATGGTGTCGTTTTTGTGTTGCATCGTTGCCAATTTAATCCTGTATTTTTAAAATTTCACCGTCATCATTTTTTTCGAAACCCGCCTAAGAAAATATAATTTCAAAAACATTTTTATGTATTTTCAGGGCCTATTTTTTTAATTATATTCTATATTAAGAAAAGGCTGGCAAATAATATAAAAATTAATTGGATTTCCTTCCTTTGGAAATATAATAGCAAATATTCTTTAAAAAGTTTTTGATATTATTTTAAAATTTAAAAAGAAAATGAACATCTTAATGTTGCTGAGTAGGAAACATTTAAGTAACTCTGAGTAACAGCAAATTTCTGTCAAATGAAATACAAAATTTTTATTCTAAGGTCAATATTATCGGGAAAAAGCAAACTATGAGATTTTAAAATGATTTAATCTTGTTCCAGTATAAAGGATGCATTTCTAAAAATTATACTAAATAATTATTTCATTTTCATTATTTTAATTTCGTTAGTTTAATATTTGTGGATTAATAACCAGTTCATACTATCAATTAATGAGCTGAGCTTTAATTAAATTTGACCGGACTTGTCAGTCCGCTTGGTATACTCGTATAGTTAACCGGTGCATGCACCCGTCCGCTAGGGGTAGACAGTGTGGCAAGGTAGGCATACAAATTGTGGCAATGCAGTGATCTTCATTGATCTCCAATTTGGAAAATGTTTAGAGATTATTCATAGTAAGTGAAATTGAAAATAACAAAACAACGAAAATTAAATATTCACGGTAAGTGGTTAGCAACGATTGTTTTTTGCTATCATAAATTTTACACAATGTCATTATGAATGCATATATTCTCGTCCTAATACAATATCAAAGTAGAATATAAAAAAACGTGTTTTCTATTACAAATCTCGGCTGGGAATAAATGATCGAAAATATAATTTCGCAACGTCTCTGCTGCGAGATTGTTCGTCCTACTCAATGAGCTGTAGTGATGTGACGATACGGTGAAAAGAGGCAAAATAGAGAAAGTAGTTATGCTATTGGATGATTCGCATGCTTCTGTTTTATTTCATTTTCATTGAATTAGAAAAGTAGACTAGAAAAAAGTTGAGAAAATACTTACTAAAATTCAAAAGCCTTATGAACATTCCTGATTATAAATAAAGAATATTAATATAAAATATTTGTTTTCGTTTTTAAATCACTTTTTCCTTGCCTGAACGTTCTTCAATATCTATAATAATTACTAAATATCAGACGCAGGAAACATGAAAAGAAATATTTTAAAAATATTCAATATCGAATAAACATAATTTACAATAAAATATATCAAAAAATCCCTGTAATTAAAAAAACTCTATATATAAAAATATTGATTTTGATATGTGACTATGTTGATTTTGATATGTGACTATATTGATTTTGATATGTGACTATATTGATTTTGATATGTGACTATATTGATTTTGATATGTGACTATATTGATTTTGATATGTGACTATATTGATTTTGATATATGACTATATTGATTTTGATATATGACTATATTGATTTTGATATGTGACTATATTGATTTTCATATGTGACTATATTGATTTTTATATGTGACTATATTGATTTTGATATGTGACTATATTGATTTTGATATGTGACTATATTGATTTTGCTACCACCAGCAAAAAAAAAACAAAAATATTTTTAATAAAATGGCAAGTACAATTGAAATTTGCGTACTCAGTTTTCTCTTGTTGATTATAAAAAGAATATATAAAAGTTATAATTATAAAAAGTTTCTCTGAAATCTATTAATAAATTTTATATTTATCGCATCTCAGAATAAAGCTTAAATTTATTCCAATTTAATTAAAGTGATAAGCTTCAACGGTGACTTCTTGGATTTAGATTATATTTTTTCTTACTAATGAAGACTGAAACGTCCTTAAAAGACACTTTACTTTCTGAGCGCTACGCGTTATAAGTCTCTCATTACCGAAGAAAAATACTAGGGAGACAAAGCGACGAAGTTTGCTTCGCTTCGAAAAACTTCACAAATTATTGAGAGTGTTACTGCTGCTAATTTTTACTAATTATTAATATTCAATAACGACTTTTAAAATATTACATTTAAGATAATCGGATATAAGAAACAAAAAATATACTAAAGTAATTCTAATATTAGCCGCCCCAATTTCTTTTTACCTATTACTTCGAATCTTCCTCTTAGTGGTCGTAATTAACTCAAAAAGTTACAATGAGTTTAATGATAAGAAGACATTTTTCATATTTTCAGCGCAACTCAAAATGCAGCTGGATATAACACATTATTTGTTATAACCTACTCTAATTAGTAAATTGGGCACCACACAAATGCTAATGATTAAATTGGGCACCACACATATGCTAAATGCGTTTTAAGCCTATTTATATAAAAAAGTAATTTTCCTGAAATTTGGGAAAGAAGTACTTTAATATGTTCACTCAAACGTGATCGATTTACCAAACAAATCTTTCACTGTTTTAATACCACTGGCTGCATCGAATATAACACTAAAAATAAAATATCTAAAGCTGAAAATATTGAAGTTATATTCATTATTATTACCAAATTTTATGAAATGTTGTCTCAAAGGCAGTATTGACTTGTAAAAATAGTATTTAAAAAATTCCATATAACCCACGTATGTTTTCACAATGATTCAACTTTTTTATTACCAACGTTTTAACCGACCTCATAAAGGAAGTATCTCAATTGGACATGTATGTATTTTTAGATGTATGTACAACTGTAATTCGGAGACACGATGACGAATTTTCATTCCCATGTGAATATGACCAATACCTAATAATCGACTCCGGAGATATCCTAACGACATTTTCAATGGATGAGAATAGGCCCCTTTAAGAACTTTAGTCATAGATGGTGTTCAGAGTCTGATAATGGAACTGAAAGCTGGTGAAAGAACTTCTCAACTAAAAAGTAGTTTCATCTCAGTTAACTTGTCTTAGCAAATCCATTGGTTATAAACAGTGACAAGAATTTGACAATGGATTGGGAAAACAGTGACAGGAACTCTTCAATGCTGAGGAGTAGAGACATCATGTTTGCGCCCATTTCATTTTTCTTGACGAGCCTTTGAATCACAAGTAGTGGCTCTGATGATGGAGCCGTAAGGTGGGAATGCTACTTCTCGATAGCGAGGAGTAGTTTCATCAAGTTTGATTTCGTTTGATTTACCTTGATGAGTTCTTTACTCACAAATTGTGACCAAGGCCTGATGATGACGCCAAATGGTAGTGATTGCAACACATTGATGGTGAGAAGAAACTTCGTCGTCTATGGGTTCTTTTCACTTGTCTACATAAGTTCGTTAGTAACTAGATGCGGCCAGAATCTGATGATGGAGCTAAAAAGTGGGGATAGTACTCGGCAATAGCAAGGAGTAGGTTCATCCAGTTCGGCCTAATTTGACTTACTTCTGTCGCAAAAGGTGACCATGATCTGTCAACAGTGACCAGGTGATAACAGGAGCCATAATGGTGTGGAGCAGATTCATCAACTTTGCACTTGTTTGACTTGTCTGACGAACCATTTGGTCACAAATGGTAACCAATGGTCTGATGATAAAACTAGCTGGCGATTATAGGAACTCCTTAATGTTGAAAAGTATGTTCTTAGACTTTGGGCTCGTTTGACCCATCTGACGAGTCCTTTAGTCACGAGTAGTAGCCAGAGTCTGATTATAGAGCCGAAAGATGGTAATGGGACGTTACTGTGGTGAGGAATAAATTCATAGAGTTTGAACTCGTTTAATTTATTTTGACGTATTCACCAAATAAATAGCCGAGTATGTACGTGCAGTTTTATACAAAGGCGTGAAGCAACTATAATATTGGTAAGAAAATATGTACAAAACATACACAAAAAATAAACAAAAAGAAAAACTAAACAAATTTTGTGACTATTTTTTTATAAAATAGCCACAATTTTATAAAAAATAAGTAAAGTAGCAGTAATTAAATTTGGAAAAGTCGTAAGTCTCAATCAAAGATCTCATTTTGCATCGCTGCTTACCTAGGAGCCAATACATCCATACGGCCATTTATAAAATGATAGCGCCATCTATCGCTGAGTAAAAATACTTAGTATGATTAACTGTATATATTTACTTGACTACATAGAAGCCAAAAAAATATGTTACCCATATAGTGATATGTCCATATGTACATATTTATATACATGCATACATATGCATGCATTTCAAAATAGGTTACGTATGAATCTATTCATATTCATTAACTACCACAAACACCTCTTTCGATTTCAGAAAATGAAGTATTATTAAATTCTTCGTGAGATCGTGACATTCTGAACAGTGTAAAATCTCATGAGCACTAAAAATGAAAAAATAAAACTTTTTACCAAAAACCTGAAACGACTTCAAATAACCATTAAATAAGAAAGGCAATGAAAATTAAAAAAATAATAATACAAATATTAATTAAAACTTTTGCGGTAAAAGTAACATGAGTAAATTTTTAAAATATTGTTACCATTAGAAACTTCTAATAAATACAAAGACGAATATTTTGATTGGAACTTTTGCGTTAAAATATCGTTTCCAAAAACATGAATAAATTTTTCGAATATTGCTGTTTTTAGAGATTTTTTGGCCAAATCGGCAGTGATACTTCGATACTTGTCAAGTATCGACACCTCCCTATCGTAACTCACAGCTACAGGTACATGAGCAACACATTCGATTTGACACCAACTTTAAAAACGGTAGCAATATTTTACAAATTTATGTTCAGGAATAATTTTCATAAATTAATGTTCAGAAACATTTTTAATATTTTATACTTTTCAGTGCATGGTTCAGCATAGCGTTCAATGGTTATTTGAAGTTGATGGTTATTTGAAGTAAAAAGTTTTACTTCAATCAACATTTTTCAATTATAAACATTTATTTTCATGAAAGCTTTTTCAAAATGAAACCGTTTTTAATAAACACAAAACGAGAAATCTTGATCAAGTAAACTAGATGAAGTTCAATTTAATTTTTTTTACGTTCGAGTGGTCACGTGGCCATTTGAAATAGCAGCGGTTGAGGATAGTATTTCGACCTTTTTGAATTTTAGGTAATGTAAAATACAAATCTATAAAATAATAATTTATTATTTGTAGTTTGACACATGATCTTTGTATTCGGAAACATTTTGTTAAAAACCCTTACTTAAACTTAAAATAAAAATCTTACAAATACATGCGATGTTCGCAAGGTTCGTGCGAGACTTTTGTCACCTTAACACGTCCTGCAAACAATTCGGCTCTTACTGAGATCTTCTTCGTTCTACCTATTTCGCTTCATCTAGAAATTGAATACTTTCAAATCTGAAAGTAATCTGAAGCTTCTGAACCTGAGCCACTGAGCGTTGTTTAATACTCTCAATCTTCTTCAAGAGTATTTTCATTATGCCAATATCATTAACATTTACAACCAATCCTTTGTAATAATCCTAATGATTATTCAATAATGGGTCCAAATCGCAATCATTAGCGTGGGTCCAACTTTTATACTCTAAGACAAAACATTATTTAAATGTAAAGCGTATTTTTACAACAATGCTAGTACAAACAAACATAAATCAGATTATTGAAAAATAATTACAATATTTCTCATTTTCCCTTGTCATATCGCTTCATTCGCGTTTCATTTTTTCATTCAGGTCATTGAACTACACAATATTGATAACCTGATCAAAATCCCTTTAACAGTTCCTGGGTAATGCATAAGAATTGCTGAATGATTTTTTTACAAATAAGAAATAGATTGACAGGCAAAAATGTGAAAACCCCTAAAACTTTTATGGTACCACACCTAAAAAGGAAAAAAAACTTCTAATTGACTAAACTTCTTATTGACTCGCTTATATATATTTGTTTAGTAACAAATTAAAAAATATTTGAATAACGATTTCAGAAAAACTAAATTTAGTATAAACATTTTTTTTTATTATGTGCAGTAGTAATTGAAACGATGAATTAAAAATTTAAAAAAATATTTTCTTCAGGATTTTACATAAAATAATTTTAAAGATATTGCTAAATACCAAACAAATTAAATTCTAAAAAATACAGGGTTATGAGAAGTCTACTGGAAGAATAAAGCTATGATTCTAAAACTAATATTTTTTGAGAAATGATACTGCCGTACAAAGTATAATAGGCAATACATGTAGATGGTAAAAAATAATAATAAATATTTTGTAAATAGTTTAATAAAAATACTTAACAGGTTTTTTTGTGTATAGTGTATTTATAATAATTGTTTTATATATCATATGTTTTTATCTACATATCATATGTTTAATTTCTGAAATTTTATTTTGGAGCTGAACATTTCTTAAAACGTTTTAGTTAACTTAGGTAATGTAATAACTAATTAATAAGTAGTGTTAAAAATACTAGCACCTTCCTACCTACTTGGGTATTTGACAATTTCTTTATTTAATAAATTATATTTTCAACACACAAACTGACGAGGAGTAAACATTCTTTGTCTTCTCTTAAAAATTTACCAAATTAGAAAGGTATAATTCATATTGTGTAAGTACACAAATTGTGTAATAAATATTGGCGCATATAATTACAAACAACTATAATTCAATTCTTTTCGTACAGGTCAAAATATGAACCTAAACATCGCTTTCACTAAATATCATTTACTGTCATATTACCCTTAACGACCCCACGCCGATTTAAGACAATATCATTCATTTAAGAGACCGAATCGCTGTACTTCATATTAGTGAAATACTTTTTGCCGCCAAATGAGAATTGTATTAAAGAAATGTATTCGCATACATTAGTCACTCTCTCGCTTCCGGTCTTATAAATTATTCTATGGTCGACAGAAATTCGATGTGAGTGTAACGTTCCTATCGATGAAACATTAAAAAGACTGGCGGTTTATCGGTACAAATTTTCTATCTGATAAGTCTTTAAAATGTATTCAATGTGGAATCTGACTTTGCTTAAGTCATTACAGGAACCATTGCCTAATTTCGTCTCGGTATACTATTCGATTCACGACTTTGAAAGCCAGAAAAAATGACTCACGACACGCTCACTATTTCGAAATATGTCTTGTAGTCATTGTATTTGTTTATGGTCATTGTTCAGTGTCTGTATCTGCTATCCTTCATCTTTATATTAACTTGTTTAAAGTATTGGCGCTGACTTGTCAATTGAACAAGAATTTTATTAAGGAAAATAAATACATGAAATGACACGTCGGCCAAAATAACAGAATTTAATTTTCTGTTTAAACGAGCACTTTACTTCTTTAATTATTCTTCTGTTTTAATATCTTAATATAATAATCCTAAATTTTCTTTGATAATGTGATAAAAATAAACAATGGATTTACACCACAAAGAATGACTTTTTTTTACTTTAAAAGCGTTTTTATAGCTGCCAACCAGTGTTCAACATTGTATATTCAACCTCGTCAATGTATTCAACATTTACAAAAGCTACCAATAAAATATCTGATGTTTGCACAGTTAAACATCCACATATAAACACTGATGTGTAAGATGATGATCGTTCAACAAAAGTTAAATCACACAAGTGTAAAATTTCGATATCAGTTGCACAAAAGCGAATCATATTTCGCGAGAACTAATCGAAATAAGAGTGATAACAAACTGCAAATGAATATAACATAATAAAGTTAATACATGCGGTACAGTCCAAGACGTTATGGAGTACATATTGCATGCAATGAAACACTTTACAAGGTAATGTCGCTAACAATATTATCTTATACTTTATGGTCTAATATTGCAAAATAAAATTATATTGAAAGAAAAAACATTAGAATACTCAAATACCATGAATCAATTTTAAATACTCTATCCCAGAGACAACTAATACTTTATGAACTTGGTTTCACAAATTGCTTTGCTTATCTGTATCTTCAGATTTTCAGAGGATTTTATGTACAACGGTTTGTGTTCGGCAATTATAAAATAAATAATATAGTGTGCAATCTTAACAATCGTAATGTAAAATACAACCTTATCCACCATCGATGTGAACTGTCTGAACAGAACTGACAAACATAAATTACTTCAATAAAAATGAGAAATATAAAAAATCGCTGTCTTCTAAGGTTTCGTGGACTTAAAAGTTCACGAAATTGGTAAATAGGTCATTAGTGAGGATACTTTAATGAGCCGTAGTGAGTTCAGTGACTCATCATTAGTATAAGTAGCAAGTTTTGGTCTTGATTTTTGAACTGTCGTCGACCAAGCAACTCAGTCAAGAAGAAAGTGAGAAAGATGGAGAAAATCGAGTACTGCGGTGTTATAAAGTTCTAAACTAAAGAAGAAACAACTCGCAGGAATTGTTAACGTATCGGATATAACCATTTTGAAAATTGTTCACACTCATCTTGGGATGAGTAACGTCAGCGCAAATTGAGTGCCGAGAATGCTTACTCCGCCTCAAAAACAACACAGGGCGGAGTGTTCTCGCGCGTGTTTTGACCTCTGTAGTAAAGACAAGGATGAACTATTGAGTAGAATTGTTACTAAGAACAAAACTTGAGTTCGTCATTATGAACATGAGGCCAAACAGTACTCTTTGCAGTGGCATAAAAAGCACACCATCATTCAAGAAGTTTAACGTTGATAGTCGGCTGGAAAAATTATGGCGACAGTTTTTTGAGACTCAGAAGGGAACCTTTTGATAAATTACAAAGATAAAGGTGTTTCCATAACTGAAGAATACTATGCTTTAATTCTAGAGTAGTTGAAAGAATTCATCAAAGAAAAAAGAAGGGGAAAATTAACCAGAGGTGTCCTGCTTCTAAACGTGTTGCGTTGGCTGCCCTGCATAAGGTGGGTTCAACTTTTACGTTGAATCACTTACCCTAAAGTTCTCTCCTGACTTTCAACAATTATTATCTATTCCCAAAGTTAAAAAAAGAAGTTCGAAGGAAGAAATTTTCAAGCTATAAATAAGTGAAGGTTTATAACAGTTTATAACAGTTTCAGCTTACATTTTGGACAAAGATAAAATATTTTTTATCAAAGCATACATAAGCTAATTGAAAGATCGGAAAAATGTATAAGGGTAGCAGGTGAATATTTTAAAAAAGAAAAATAAATTTGTATTTTTACACTCACTTCCAACCCTCCCCCCACCCCTCCCCCCTCATTCCGCGAACTTAAAAACGACGCCTCGTATAAGTACCATATCGGAATTACCATGTGATGTGCAAAACAATTATCATATTGACATCACTGCGTGCTGTCGTCATACGTAACTACACTCAGACATAAATTTTCGTCTTCGACAGAAGGACCAAAGCAAACGGAATATGTATATATGTGTTCAGTTTACTTTGGTCTATGCTAAGGAAATTTTCAGAAACTTCAAATCTCACGCAGTGATACATCTTATTGACCCACATATTTTGTACTACTTAACTTTCTAAAACATTCAAATAATGCATAAAAAAGGGTTAAATAAAGTACCCAACATTTTTTCTTAAATTTTATATATAATATGGGTTTAATGTGAAAGGGCTTGTTACGAAAAACTACAGAAAAACTAATAACTATCCTAGATCTTATAATTTTTTAAATATGCGCCATGTTTTTTCGATTATGAAAGGTATGATATAATAAAAAAGGATATACATGTTAATGAAGAAACGACAACATACTATTTTTTTATGTAGGCCTTACGCAACTAAGTTATTATTATCTACTACAGTCACGTCAAGATGAAGCAGAACAAAATGTAGAAAGTTTGTACTATATGCAATAATTGAACATTTCTTAAAGTCCATTATTTGATCATTTGTGTATATAACGTTTGCCGGAAAGAACATACCTCGTGACTATACTTATGAATGTCTGTAATTAGTAAACAGTCACACCAGTTAAAAACTTTGAGGTAAACAACTGAAACTATAAAATCGATCAACAAGCCTTGCGCTTACCTTCCATAATTTTGTTGTGACTGACAAATCCAATTCAAATTCACATAAAAGCATTTTTACCTGCGTAAGTTCAGATTATCACATAACAAACTACTCGTAAAACAATTTAAAGATTCACATAATAATTATTGATGATGAATTTATACAAAAAATTAGAAATCTTCACATTACGTGCAATTTAGTTATTACATGATATCTGGAGTACCACAAAATGTCTTGCTTGCATCGACATAGTTACGATATATAAATTACTAATGCTGCTTTTAACTCTAAGTTATGTTACAATATATTTTTGTAGATTTTCAAACCAAAACTGTAACTCTTTACTTATCAAAATTTTTTTCATTTAATATTTTCTCACGCCTATACTTCCAGTGCCAAGTAATACAGTTGAACTAGAAATATAACAGACAATAATATTAAGCGGTATATTATTAAACTAAACTGTTAAATTGACAACGATTTAATTGACAAGTTTTACGTAATTCAAGATACTAATCTTTAAATTAAAAAAAATATCAACCTTTCTAAATTAAAAGTATTCACAATTAACCTTTTTCCCCGTTCTAATGAAATATTAGTCTAAAAATTCTACTCATTTCTCTAGCTAATCGATTCACTCAATTTTATAATGAAAGCCTCGAACCATGAAATACATCACATCTGAGATAAATAATATGGAAATGAAGCAAAGACATCCGAACGAGATTACATTCTTTGGAAACATTGGAAAACACAGAAATATAACGAGTATTTAGAACGACAATTTAAAGCCAATCCATATTTCAATCACAATAAGGTCTCTCGAAGTGTAGTTTGTGAATTCGTGATATTTAGCTACTTATTTAATTTTGATAATTTATGCTGGAGTTTTTTATTATTGTCAAGATGCAGATTGTTAATAAAACTTTTGGTATCGGTAAATACTGCAATAAGTAAAAACGGTATCGAAATTGTGCGACAGGCAGGATTTGTTAGCTTTAATAAAGTATATCTAACGGAAGGGTAATAATAATTAGTTCTCAATTAAACTTAATATTCAAATCATTACGGAGAATATTGCATGGACTAAACTACATTAAACTACGTCTTTTTCCATGTAATGAAAAAAATAATAAAATGGAAATTGTTGTTTATTCCAAACTAAACAAAGATATAGTTTTATAACTCAGTTTCATTTTGAGTTATTCAATACTGTCAAATCAAATTTCAATAAAAAAAACCTTAATAAAACCAAAAATATATTAACCGCAAATTGCTTCACCGATCGGATAGCAACTCCACTTTCGAATATATTTTATACAATAAATCATAATAACTCCAAATTAATAAAACATAATAACTCGAAATGAATAAATCATAATAACTCCAAATTAATAAAACATAATAACTCCAAATGAATAAATCATAATAACTCCAAATGAATAAATCATAACAACTCCAAATGAATCAAACAACGAGTCGTAACGATGACGAATTTAAAGTTAAACATAATTAATTTTAGTTTCATTCTATTATGAATATAAAGAAGGATAATAATGGAAACTCATAGTCATCCATCAAGAATTACAGTGTTTTTAAAACTTAACTTAACTCGCTAATGATTTACATTATGAAACACAATTTATTTTTATCGTAATGTAAATTATATTGTTATGTAGTTTACTTGCGTAATGAAAGAAGGGAAGCCAAATATATAGAAACACCTTGATTCTAGCACGCTGAACAATAACAAAGCACGCTTCGAATGGGCTCCAGAAGTGCGAGATTTTAAATACACAGTGATAGAATTTTTATAACTCAAATAAATAGTACACGTGTCTTAAGAAGTTTATTATTCTTTAGTAAAACTGCCTCGGATGTAAAAACTTTCTCTGTCAACCTAAAAGTGGTTTTTTAATTATTTTTTACAAACTTTAATTTTGTGCTTCGGAACCACAAAATAATTATATTTTTGTCGAGAAATAATAAATGTGAGTATGCTCCAGAACCAAAATCTTCAATATCGAGCTGTCAACTACAGAAACTGTCAGCTCAAAAAATATATATTTTATTCAAAAGATGACATTTAATTTAAATCAAATTACTGCTCCGCAAATACTAACTGGATTTCTAGGAATATAAAATAACTCATCGGAATTTGAGTATTCGACGCCCACGTATGTTATTTGCAAGAATACTGTACTAGTGATAAGCTGCCTTAAGGTATGAAGGCGGAAAGTATACGTATCGTTTTGAAATATGATTTCGTGTAATATTCCATAAATCTATGTTCTTACTCAAAGCCTAGAAAGCTCACTTTAATAACTAAATATTGATAAATTTGCCCTAAAACCTCATTTGTTACGACACGCTGCACGATGTTACAAAATAATTTTCAAGTCAATATGTGCGTACTTATCTGTAAACGTGCTAAAATTTTAGAATTTATTTTGATGTTGTCTTCACCATCGTACAATGTACATCTCAGTTATTTTCAACATTTATAGAAATCATTATATAATTTTGGAAAGCTGAACATAGCTGTAATTTCAAAGAATGCTCACGATGCTCTAAAAGACTGAATAGGCTACTGAAAGTACAGATTACATTTGAAAACACTGTATTAAAAACATATTAAGTAATATAGATAAAATACATCATTTCTCATATTTAATTCGCAATGGAAACTTTTCTAAAAAATATATTAGCATATTTAAAAAATTTATATAGTTACATCACTAACTGAGAGATAGCATATTCCATAAAAAAATTTCGAAAGGTAATATTTTATTTGTAAATATTATGATAAATTATAAAATAAAAAGAGGACCTAAAATTATATAAAATCCATCCATTGAAACACTAACTGAAATAATAAATAATCACAATATTACAATTACAAACGACATGACACTATCACACTAAACCAATAGCATAAACATAACATTACCCGAACCTAACGCTTATGACGACCTAGCCCTATTTAATGCATACCGGATCTAATTAAAATATTCTTCGTCGTTTACCCGAACCTAAAGTTTATGACGACCTAACCCTATTTAATGCATATCGGATCTAATTAAAATATTCTTCGTGGTTTACCCGAACCTAACGCTTATGACGACCTAGCCCTATTTAATGCATACCGGATCCAATTAAAATATTTTTCGTGGTTTACCCGAACCTAACGCTTATGACGACCTAGCCCTATTTAATGCATACCGGATCTAATTAAAATATGTTTCGTGTTTACCCAAACCAAACACTTAGTCAAAATAATTTGAACAAACATTTTTTTTAGGGAGTAACCCCATAGTTATATGATAAAAATTCATATATTTCTCTTACATATATGTCTTAACTCTAATATTGTAAGCTAAGCCGGCTTATATTTTTGTTGAGATTTAAGTTATTAATTTAACTGTACAAAAAATAGCAACACTAGCCATAATATAGTAACTTCGATACTTTTTATCTTTTAGTCGCCGATCGGTTTAACTAATTTGATAATTACTAAAATAATAATTAATAAAATATTAACGTAGTAATTGTTAGAATTTTTTAAGATTATTTTTGGGATAAAATATATATTTTAATTAATTCAATCTTTTAATAATTTTAAACGTATACTTTTGTTAAAACTAATTTAAATGGTACGTAGAGAGATTAAACTAGTACGGAGAAATGTACCTAACTTTTGTTAAAAACCTTAGGTACATTTCTCCGTAGTAACAAAAATTAATATTCCATTCTTCATTTTATCGTTTCGAAGCGATTCACATATTAATATTTTTCATATCACATGCTATGTTTATGCAAAATATTTTATACATCTTAAGCTAGATAATTCAATTTTAACTTTATATTCGAGTAATAGATAAACGTTGGAAACAAAGAGCATCAAGTATGGAGTACAAAATGTTTGGCCAGATAATTAAAACTCACAGTAATTTGAGTTATAAAAGTTTTCCGTTTTTTACTCGTCTTTAAAAAAAAAGGATATACTTCGACCGTAATACGAAACATAATTACATACGGGTCGAAAGTCGCATGTATTTTATATTATATACATAATAAATAAATATAAATTCCGGTCGGATGACCGGAATTTACATTTATTTACATATTATTATGTAGGTGGTGATATAGTTGTTATATTCGCGTGTAAGTAATGAATTTATGCATCGACTACGGCACAACTTGTTATTTTGTACATATTTTATTATTCCTTACTAAATATTTTCACAGGAGATATTCGGTTCATTATTACACAAAGTCATTCAACAGCATATTCTATTCGCCATCGTGTCTCATACATCAAAATATAATTAAAAATATTATTTTGTACATATTTTATTTTTCTTTACAACATATTTTCACAGGGGATATTCGGTCCATTACTACACAGAAGTCATTTAGCAGCATATTCTATTCATCGTCGTGTCGCATATATCGAAATATAACTAAAAAGAGTGAAAACGCTGTTCGCTAAAAAACCAAAAAGGCACCTTCACTAAATAAGTTTGTGCTCACATTTTTCTTTCATATTTGCTCATCTATATTAAAAAGGAAAAAATTAAATCTTTTTGTTTTTAAAACTCGGAATTTTCTTCTTTTGATGTGTAACTTGTTTCGCTGCAAAGTAAAAAAAACTAAACAATTTAGGAAGAGTAATTATGTTCATTACATCGTGACACGTGGTAAAGCTGACGCAGAATGGTGAGTAGAGTAGGGAGAAGATAAGATGTGGGGGAAAGCACTCTGCTGTACGGTAAAGCTCAGTAAAGTTTACGTGTTAGACTTAATAATATTTTTATAATTAAATAAATTTATAGAACAAAACTACCAAAAAGTAATAAAGCGAGTGAAAAAAAAATCAAACAGGTCTTTTAAAATGCAATCGAAAAAAATCAGTAAATATATTTTGATAACACGTTCCCCTTCACGATTTACAAGTCTCCAAAAGGTTTGGCGAGATGCTGCTCCCTTTCCCCTACTCCTAATTTTTTAACCAAATATGCTAGACATTAAAAAAAGAGAATGACGGCATTTCTTAAGTGCTTCAATGCAATATTTCGATACCCTTGCAATAATAAATCAACGAAATATAAGCACACAAGTCATTTGTCTTACGCCTGTAAAAGGTGTGCTAGGCCAAATTTCTACTTAACGTTAAATAAATTGCATATGAAATAAATTAATAATATTTTAATAGATACGCTATATGATATTTACACATTTATATATACCTAATCATGTAGGGTACCTTCATTTTACGAGTACTTTTTTTACTGTCGACTTTTATTACCTACGAAATGACGAGACAAAAGAGATACCACATTTCAATTATATCAATAGTTAACATCTTAATTAATTTATTACACTCAAAGATTACTACTGAATAAGTGTGTTGAACTAATAAGAAAATAATTATACATATGTATGTTACATTATCAATTGCTAACTGTCTTATTAATTACTAAATGCCTCACTACTGTAATAAGGGTTAATTTGCAATTTATATTCTTTTGCCAGCTAGATATGATAAGCAAAAATTCAGACATGGTATACCACGTATAGGTACTTCTATTTCATAATTCTTTCACCACATTATCAACCATATTTCTCTTTCTAAATCCTTTTATTGCACGGCACTTATTTATAATATAATTCCTTTCCAAATTTATTAATTTCGTGACAAAATAGTATTACTACATCCCACGTAACCAAACCCGTCTTTAGTTTATCACAATTACTCTAACTATATTACGTAAAATACCCGATAGAGCTAAAACCAGAGCTTTACGTAAATATTGGTACAAAAATATTGGTTTTTTCATTGGTTTTGTTTTTTGTACCTATTGGTACAAAAAACAAACCCAATTAAGAAACCTTTATATGCGTAAATGAAATTTGCGTATAATCTGAACGAGTAACTAAATAATGAAATTCCACTACGGTATACGTAAGTCCACAACGTTTATTGGCTATAAATACCGATTCATTTATATCCTCCCTACGTATAAATCTGTTTATTAGACTAAATTCAATGTAACCCCTATAAAATGAGAACTCGTACAATTCTGTAGCTCTATTGGTAAATTATGTACTGAATAGTCCAATAAATTTTGATTCTATTTTCCGGTTGGCGACTACCGGAACAGCGAGTGGCATTTTCCGTTTCAATTAAATTAACTGGGATAGGTTCATTTATTTCCCCTGGACTGGTGCAATGAAACATTGTATTAGATTGAATCGTAGCCTTTAATTACTTTATAGATAAGTCATTAATCATATATTTATGTTTTTGATTATTGACTAAAAATTTGTTACTAGTAAATAGTACTTTTTGCTTTCATAAAATCAAAGTTAAAACGCGTGTCAACATAAGTTTGTACTTTTTTTAGCAATTTATCTAGTACGTCATAAACGTTCAATGTAATGTTGGGTCTAAATATTACAAACATAAAAAATAACACTTTTACCTAGAGATAAAAAAATAAACCCCTTAAAAGTTTTATTTACATCGTCAATCGAACGATTGAGAAATCTTGTATTTTTATGAAAGCTCAGTTATTTCTCATAACGGTTTTTAAATGCTATTTTTACGGAATTCTTTGAACATAGCAGTTGTAACGCTTTCTAATCCATGAAACTCGCAAGTCCGACAGGGTTGTCCAAAAAAACCACGTAAAACTCAGAGTGAGCATTCGTTTTGAGAAAAACAGAACACATATCAATGTCAGTTAACAATTTATTTTTTTTCATTTTATCAATGGCTACATATTGTATATTGACAATTTTCAGTAATCTTTTCTAATAAGTTATTATGTATTTCGTTAAATTTTATTGGTATTTTTATTTCTTATCAAACATTTTTATATGTTAAAAATATAATGTGCCTACGTTTCTGATGTTTTTAAATTTTATATTATTTTTTGATCGTTTCTGATTTTCAATTGCAGAATTGCTTGTTTTAATTAAACCCAAAAATATCAACTATATATAGCTATATATAAAGAAGAATTTAATAAAATTCTATTTCTGCAACGTCAACTCCATTTTCGCCCGTCTCCTATATAATTTTCTTGTAAAACACCGGAATAAATGCATTATAATTTATCTCGATACAAAAGGGTCAATGCATTGAATTGGTATCATGCAGGGTAAGGATAAAACATGTTAATAAATAACCTGGGTATTACCACCGAAGTAAAACTATCAGATTATTTAAATTACTAGCTCTGCCAGCGACTTCATTCGCGTGGGCTTTACAACATTGTTCACAAAACTTCTCTGTGTCCTGTAGAACGGTCAGCGATATAAACAAATAAATTGTTAGCGTTGCTGGAGAGTGCTATATACAGCTGTCCGCGTGAAAAGTAACTGATGATTATGTCCACATCAGCTACGCGCTAGGTTTGTGCTGTTTTCGAAAACACAATGACACCACGATTCACGAAATTTACTTGCGACATCTTTCGTTGAATAGCGTGCAACGAACAATTAAAAAAAATATATCGCGTTATAATACAGAAAACATTTAGCGTTATATCACCGAGTAAAAATAAAAAAAATATATGAATTAATCAAAACAACTAAAGCGCGTTATTAAGAGTCGTATTTATGTTGTGTTGTTTATTATAAATTCTTACTTACGCTATCTATTGTAGACAAACAAAATAATAGTACAAACCTTGTAACTTTATTTAAGCCGTAAAATATTTAGAGAGCATGGATATGATGTGAATTATATTGCATTGCATTATGTAATTTGACACGGCGCGTTATGAAAAAGATCCAAATCCATTCAATGATAATTGACTTGATGGGACAGAGGAAGATTACGTATTTTTAAAACCTTGTGGTGACATCTATTGGTGATTTTTTAAACTGAACTTTTTTAAACTGAATATTATTGAGTCGTTTTGCTTTATTTTTTTAATTATGGGTATTTTTATTTATTTATTGCCTCATTTTGTAATTTTTTATATTCACAATATGTGTCGATATGTATAGATAAGTAAAAATATCTAGATTCGGAGTGATTTTCTCACAAACCAGTTTCTGTATTTTCGCTTGCAGATAAGACATTTTCCAAAAATAAAAATATTCTATATGTTGACCAGTTATCATCATACCAAATTTTGTCAAAATCCGCCCAGTAGTTTTTGCATGATTCGGTAACAGAAAGACAGACAGACAGTGAGACTAAAATTTTAAAAATGATAAATTTGGTCTTTGCATCGATAATAATCACTATTAGAATAAGATTTTCCTCAAAATATTCAGTGTACAGACACGGCTCAGTTATAGTTTTATAATATGTATAGATAAATCGTAACCATATAAAAATTTAAAATTGTTCCACGCATCGAACGAATAGAAAAATGCATTTCACTAAAATCTTAATGTCTCAAAAGTGCCTAATCAATTGTAATATTATGTCAAACATATAAATCAAACTTAATATGTGCTTTCAAATGATGCATCAACTTCAAAAAAAACTTCAAATATTGAAGTATTATGCAGTTTACTTTTTTAACTGTACTAATCCAATCGGAACCAAAAGCAATTCAAAATAATCCTCTTCGACCATCGAGGAAACCGGCCATGAAGATAAAACACCTATAAATGCATTCAAATGACCTATAACTACGATATAAGGATGTATTAGATTTTACTTAATCATATAATTTAAAACATGTATCTAAAAATTCACAAAACGAAAATGGCGGCCGGAAAACTAAATTTATTGTGGCATTCAAAACGAGCCACGTAAAACCTCGACTTACAAGAAAAGCCACACTTTTTAAAATATGTAACTTGCGATGTAAAATAAATTAAAGCAACTCGTATAAAATAGTATATTAGTTGATTTGATTTAGTTGTCATATAATGAGGTGAAGCCAAATAAAATGGTCTTAAATATAAGTTTATCCTTGGCGTGTAGTGCTTTTTGAGTATGGCAAGCTACTAAAAGAGGCAGATAAGAAAAAAAAACAAATGAATATACATGTTAAGTAAATAATATTTTTATTTTATTGTTACCAAAGTCTTTCTTACAACTGTGATAGTTTTTACCAATCTAATTATTATATACTATATAAAAGTATGTTTTTTTGATATACTATATACGATATACTATATAAAAGTATGCTTTTTTGATATAAAATATTTATTATCAAAAAAGCATACTTTTTTCACTTTCTTGCTAACCCATTATTTCCGATGACCAAATGCTATAAACTATACTCGACTATTTTATAAAAAAAATTATCTTAGACGTATTTCTCATAAAAACTGCATTATACTCATTAAATTTTTTTTCAACAAAGTTGGCATTCTTATTGAAATTAAACGTTAAATATGCAAATACAAACAGAAATTTTCACGAAAATGCTAATTAAAAAAATTTATAAGCAAGAATGACTGCGTAGAGAGGTTATAAATTTCATGTTAACGACACTGTCGTCGTGGTAAAAGCGATTTCTTTTATTATAATCTCTAAGAGCGATATTTTTTTTATTAAATGCATTCACAATTAAATGAAACTACGTGATGTAGTATTATTTCTACTATCTTTAATTTCTTTACCACGACCTAGGTTTCGTTGTATTACAACATCTTCAGGTGGGATATTAGCAAAGATCTTTGCTTTGAAAAACCTAGGTCGTGGTAAAGAAATTAAAGATAGTAGAAATAATACTACATCACGTAGTTTAATTTAATTGTGAATAATGGATTTCTACAAAATTAACGCCAAATATATTCAATATTAAATGCATTCTTTTTTATGAATATTCTTTATATAGAAAAAGGAAAAAGTGAAATTTTCTTCAAGGCCAACCCAACATTTTATTCAAAATATCGATCGCGTATGAAAATTTATCAAGTTTTATAACTGACTTCGGAATTATATTATTTTAGATAAAGAATTATTTTATTATGAAAATTATCTACAGAACAATATACATTATATCGTATTAAACTGTTATGACCAAATATATATTTATAATAAAAAAACTAATATAATAAATACAAACGGATATCACAATAACTAATTCAGTGGATTAAATACACAGACAAAATAAAACAGATGTATTTATAAAATGGAAAATTAATACATTTAAGAATAGTTATTTCACTGGAGTATGTTTACTTCGGCTGACACTTGGCAGATCTTTCAAATAGCATACACAATGAGTAAGTGTACGTAAAGCGCTAAAAAACTTGTGAAAGAATACACGAGTTATTTCATTTGTCGTCGTCAAGTGTTGTTGCTCATTAGCAATCCAGGTGGTCCTCCCCTGATTCCAAGGGGAAAACGATCACGTTTTTCTTCCCCGAGGTGCCCAAGTGATTCAGTAAAAACTGGTTAGTTCCTAATTATTATGTTTCTCAGTTTCTAACGGGACATGGCGCATTTAGTGCCAGTTTGTATAGGGGTGCCTTTAGAGATAGCCCGGCGTGTACCTGCGGATGTGAGACGCAGGACATGAGTCATGTTTTGTTCCACTGTAGTGAGCACGACGATGGGCGTAGAGTTTTGTTAGAGTGCATGCATTCTAAACACTACCGTAGAATCACGCGGAACCTTAGAACGTGGTATCTTTAGTCACTGAAAGTTGGTTGGGAACGGACCGATCTTTGAGTCATTTAGAGCGTTCGCTAAATGCGTTCTTGAAAAAATGAAGGTACTAAATGACTCTTTGAGAAAGGTCAAACTCCAACCCTGTTGGGTAGAAGCGCTGAGACTGTAGATATAATATATCTATAAATAGATAGCATATGATCTATAAATAGATATAATATCTATTTCTGATCATATGACAAGCTACAGTCTTGTCGCTACTTTCCCGTAGGTATATGCAGATAGATTTATTATTATATTCTTTAAGGACTTTAATACACCTTTATTTTGTAATAAATGTTTATTTCAATTAACTTAAAAACTAAATGTTCGCCTTCATGTCTTATTTTAAATAGGTACCACAATAATTACTGTAATTACATTTTTATTTAGACAGTTAAGATTATTAAGTAGGTATTCTACGTATATTATTTATCTAACCTAACCAATAAATTAATTGCAAATCTTAATTCAAATCAATTCGCTATAGAGAAGTCTTTATCAGTATCTTCTTAGTTCTTGAACATATTTTAGAATACTTAAGAATGCAGATATCTCTTCTTTCTCCGACATCTCATAGTAAAAATACTACGTAGCGACCATTCACGTGATATACATCTGGATTGTATACATAGACAAGGACACGCCCATACAAATATGCCGATGGTCCTTTCGCAAAGGTGGCGTGATAACTTAGAATTAGTAGATAATTCAATTGACAATATGCATACATGAAGCTGTGAGAAAAATTTCAATAGCACACGATCATTCTTTGCAATCAGCGCCCGCTAAATCTAATCCCTAGACTACAGCGAATATAGCCATATATTGGCTGAAGTCGCACGCTGAGATTTCTGTATAATCGATGACAAATCGCAATTTATTAAAACATAATATTGCATATAATATAAAATATTACATTTTTATTAAAATTTATTCGAAAAAGATCACTAACTTTCTCTTTCAAACCATGTTTTAATTCATTATGAATTTAAAAATATAGTATTGAATCTAGGCTCGACTTGCGCTTAATTTATTTTATTTCTTTATATAAAGATAAACACAGTTTTATAGCCCTATCAGTATTGCTATGCATACATACATCTTCTGATCATTAAAATTTATCTTCCAAATAACAAGTAAAATTATATTCTCTATAATAGGTACAGTCGAAAAAACAACGAATTAAAACATATTTCCTAAATACTGCCGGTATAGAACAATCATTGAATATATAATTCTTATACAAAACTTGTTTAGAACACAAGTAAAAAAAATTGTTTTTATTCCAATATCAAACAATAATCGTGACGCATAAGTTCTCAAATATTGCTGTTCCGTAAAGGGCGTAAAGTTCAAAACCTTATCCTGAATGATAATCATACTATCAATAAAAGCTATGGAACCGAATGAGAATGTTCTGATTTTTTAAATTAAGAATTAATGCAATAAATGTCCAATCTTGAGACATCTCACATTTTCTCGCAAGTACTGACATCTATTGACACTTTAATTAAGCATGTTTGTAGGAACTTTTTTAGGATGTTATTATTATTTTATATGTTATTATTGTATGTATTTGTACAATAAATAGATAAAAACTCAAAATAAAAATTATAACGAAAACTATTTATACGAACCTACTGGAGCTTTACAAATTTACTACAATACATTTATTTACACGTAAGTTTGTTTAACTGCGCCATCTAATAACAATTTCGAGTAACAAGCGCAATGCAATACTTACAACTTATATCAACCAATAGATGTCGTGAGTTTCACTTATTTTTGTAACTTAAATTATTTTAAATGTATACTACCGAAAATATTACGAAATTATTGTATTACTGCATATTTTTAATTTTAAGAATCTAGAGATGTTAATAATGTAGGTTTTTATACGAGGTTTTATCATTAACACAAAATGTTCCCAAAAAATTTGTGTTAAACGTTATTTAACATCTGCTTTATGTTCTTTTTATTTCTCTCTCCTCATTCTTTTATTTCATACAATCAAACCACACTAGCGATATTTTTTTAGAATCCATATTACAAAAAATTTAAGTAAAGATCATGGAGTGACTTGCATATTCAATTTCTGTTGTATATTTTGCACACAGACTTCAGTGTAGATATATATCAAAACGTGTTAACAAAATTTATCATTTAAAATGGAAAACGAAATTATTTAAATTTATTTTAAAGGTGTTTAATATAGATAGGTATCATCATAAAATTTAATACGCCTGTTTTAAATATTGTTTTATATCTTTCATTCATTTTACCAATTTTCGAGGAAATGGTAGGTTTTTACGTTTGGTACGTTTGGTAGGTAGAAGGCTGAAAACGTAGGTATACGTTTCTTCGCATTGTATAATGCGAAGAAACTACTTAATCTGAAGGAAATATATAAACAAAGGAAATGAAAAACTTAAAATTAAAATGGAAAACGAAATAATTGATATTTATTTTAAAGAGACTCGCATCTCTCCTGGAATTCATATTCTGAGCGGGTAGTCTTGTTTACTTTTTTACTATTTGTTTACTAACTTGTTTACTATTTTTACGAATAATTCACTTTATGGGTATTTATTTCTTATTTTTAAATTAATAACTGTGATCTATTTGTTATATTATAAACTTTCAAGTAACAACTCTATTGAAATTTATTTTCCTTTTACGTATATATAATTAAATTATAAACTGATAAGGTAACATCTAGAAGGTTATAAAATTATTAATGTTTAAATATGCATAAGTTAAATATTTTGATTTGAATTAAATAGGAAATGGAAAAAAATGTAAATATTATTAGATTGTAATCTTTTAAACATATTTTAAATAAAAAAAAAAGCATTAATATGTTTATTTAACAGTGAAGCATGTAACGAAGCTCATATAAGATAAATTACACTATTTTGTATGAAAACATAAAAATTATAAATGATATAAATCAATTTTGATGACTTATATCAGTTTATTACCACCAGTTTAGTTAGTAACGTATTACAGTATTCACAATTAAATGAAACTACGTGATGTAGTAGTACAATATCTTCAGGTGGGATATTAGCAAAGATCTTTGCTAATATCCCACCTAAAGATAGTTGTAATACAACGAAACCTAGAACGTGGTAAAGAAATTAAAGAAAGTAGAAATAATACTACATCACGTAGTTTCATTTAATTGTGAATAATGAATTTCTACAAAATTAACGCCAAATATATTCAATATTACAGTAAGATAAAAAAGTTCTGTAATAAACAAATTGTCGCACTGTTTCAATAATGGATACCAAAACATTATTATATAATACGGAATACGGAAATAAATTATTATAAAATGGCAGTGAATGTGTGATATTTTAATTTAATTTATATTTATGACAAATACTTAATAATTTGTAATAACTTGTTTGTATATGTTCGATAAGCAAATAGTAAAAAAAGATAACCCTTTAAAAAAGTTTCAGCACAAAAAATGAGCCAGACGTTACATTTTTGAAATTACTTTTTATAATAAAATAGTCTCGACCAGAATTTTTTTTCTGAAATATGTTGTATATTCCTTCATGTGATAACCAAAAAATTAAAAAAAAATAAAAATTTATAAATTGCAAATATATCCGATTTATCTGGATTTCACAATTAAATATAAATATGAACATAAATATAAATATAAATATAAATATAAATATAAATATAAATATAAATATAAATATAAATATAAATATAAATATAAATATAAATATAAATATAAATATAAATATAAATATAAATATAAATATAAATATAAATATAAATATAAATATAAATATAAATATAAATATAAATATAAATATAAATATAAATATAAATATAAATATAAATATAAATATAAATATAAATATAAATATAAATATAAATATAAATATAAATATAAATATAAATATAAATATAAATATAAATATAAATATAAATATAAATATAAATATAAATATAAATATAAATATAAATATAAATATAAATAGTAAAAGATCAATAATATCTTTCAAACCTTTCAAGCGTCATTTCAATCTCCTCATTGTTAATTCTTCAGCTGAAAATATTTCCCACAGAACTTAGTGAACATTCATTGTACCTTTATAGTTTGATAAATGATTAGGTATCCCTTTGATTTTAAAAATCCATCATGATAATTTTTATTCCTTGTTTAGATCCAAAATAGTGCTTTATACCAATAATGGCTACTAGGTGAATCAGAAAAAAATGCAGTGTCGACAATGGGGTTTTTCTTGAAACTGACCCTTATAATAGGAACCCAGATTGCAGATGCATCATGTCGAGTTCATTGGCTCATCGTACATAAGGAAAACGGATTTTTCACACCAACTCGTTCATCGTACATGTTCATGACGACAGTGTGCGGTGACACTTGATGTCTGCTCCCACCACAAAATGTATTGACTGGACTTCATTGAAAAATTTTAACATACAGTTTTCACTTTAATGTGTATGTTTGTATCATTTGTACTAAATAATTTTTTAAATCCTTAAAACTTTTATACTTTAAATAAGTCATGAAACAATGATGAAAAAATGACTAACCACCTTTCTAGTTTTTAAAATAAATCACGCGGTTTTAATAAATCTTTTTCACTATTATCGTTTAGTTTTAGTTTAGTCCCAGTAGTAGTCTTTTGATTTGCACCAATAAAAACATAGCATTTCTTATTCATCACTAAATTCTTTATAATTAATGACTTTATTAAAGTAACCAACACATTTTCTTTCAGAAAGATTTTTTCACAGCAAAAATGTTTAAAAGGTCGTCGCTTTTTCTTCCGCTCACACTACAGCCCTGTATTTGCATTTTTAAATATCTGTCATTTTAAAATAATACTTAATTTTTTGTTCTAAATTCGAAATTATTTTTCTCTCATTAATGTCCTTCAGGAATTATAGAAGATGAATGCTCCGCAATATAATTTCATTCTTCTAAGAGGTTATGTAAATCTTGTGCACCGTGTCCTTTACTTGTCTTCTACTTTAATTTGTTCATTTACGTTTGTAGAGTGTATCGCTTTATTTTTACTTTCTTTTCTTCTCTTCCATTTCTTTTTTCTTGGTACATCTCCATCTTTTCCTTTGTAGTCTCAGTTTGCAGCGATTCATTTTAGCAAAGATTTCTATTTGTTTCTTCTTCCTTCGTTCCTGTGAGTGGATCACTTTCTTTAATTTTTGCGTACTTTTTTCCCCTTTTCTGTCTTTCTCGTTCTCTTGCAACTTCTTTTTTTGGGATGTTGTTCATCTGGAAACTTAAAAATTCTTTAAAATTAGGTGCATTTCGAAAGTTTTAAGTATACCAGCATTTGTACGTATATTGCATATTTTAAACAAAAACTATTGGTTTGTACATAAACTTTGATATTTAAACTTTTGCAAAGTTCAAGATTTAACAAAATCGTGAGACGCATGTATACTTTAAAATCACGTATTAAAGCGTTTGTCTACTTGCCGATTCTTACTGCGTTGCAAGCGGTAACTTACTGTAATAAGCAACGTGCGACTTTGTCACATTGTACAAATTTACGAAATTTACAAAAATATAACTAATAAGACGAATTTGTTCCGCAATCATTTCAAATATCTGACAATAATTTTTTTTACTTTTAAATGCTCGTATAGAACTCGCTTGTTTTCCGCTGGGAATTTTTTTTTATAATACATGGCTAATCACGTCATTACCACTAATTTTGTCCTTACCTCAAATTTTGAGAGTCGCAGGTAAGAACGTTACCGATAAGGGCATTGTCCGCTTTGTCGACGTAAACTTTAACCCCTTAGGTTATATCAATACTGCGTGGTAGACGATTATCATATCAGTGCCGTATGGTACACTTCTTCTAATGATTTTGACGTACCTTATTGTATAGACAAAGGGTTGGGACGAATTTTATGAATTTTTTCCCGATAACTGTTATGAAACCGCCTCTGAATGCATCCCAGCGTAACGTCTGACTTATTCGAGCGCAAACGAACTGGTCAGACCTTGATAGGATGAGGAAGGTCGCTACTCCCAAACGTATATTAACATGATGCCATTTTATGTCGTGGTTTGAGAAGGATAACTATTACGCTTTCAAATAAAATATGTGAGCACAAGTAACTAACTTCCATTGTGTGAAATGTCCTCATCAAGGTATTTTTATTTGAGAATAAGTAATAAATTGAAATGAAATATGTGCGCACAAGTAACTAACTTTCATTGTGTAAGATGTCCCCATTAAGGTATTTTTTAATTATAAATAAGTAATAAATTGAAATAAAATGTGCGCGCACAAGTAACTAACTTTCATTGTGTAAGATGTCCCCATTAAGGTATTTTTTAATTATAAATAAGTAATAAATTGAAATAAAATGTGCGCGCACAAGTAACTAACTTTCATCGTGTAAGATGTCCCCATTAAGGTATTTTTAATTATGAATAAGTGATAAATTGAAATAAAATGTGTGTGCACAAGTAACTAACTTTCATTGTGTAAGCTGTCCCCATTAAGGTATTTTTAATTATGAATAAGTGATAAATTGACATAAAATGTGTGCGCACAAGTAACTAACTTTCATTGTGTAAGCTGTCCCCATTAAGGTATTTTTTAATTACGAATAAGTGATAAATTGAAATAAAATATGTGCGCACAAGTAACTAACTTTCGTTGTGTAAAATGCCTCCATTAAGGTATTTTTTAATTATAAATAAGTAATAAATTGAAGTAAAATGTGTGCGCACAAGTAACTAACTTCCATTGTGTAAAATGTTCTCATTAAGGTATTTTTTAATTATGAATAAGTGATAAATTGAAATAAAATGTGTGCGCACAAGTAACTAACTTTCATTGTGTAAAATGCCCCCATTAAGTTATTTTTTAATTATAAATAAGTAATAAATTGAAATAAAATGTGTGCGCACAAGTAACTAACTTCCATTGTGTAAAATGTTCTTATTAAGGTATTTTTTAATTATGAATAAGTGATAAATTGAAATAAAATGTGTGCGCAGAAGTAACTAACTTTCATTGTGTAAGATGTTCTCATTAAGGTATTTTTTAATTATGAATAAGTGATAAATTGAAATAAAATGTGTGCGCACAAGTAACTAACTTTAATTGTGTAAGATGTCCCCATTAAGGTATTTTTTAATTATGAATAAGTGATAAATTGAAATAAAATGTGTGCGCACAAGTAACTAACTTTCATTGTGTAAAATGCCCTCATTAAGGTATTTTTTAAATTATGAATAAGTGATAAATTGAAATAAAATGTGTGCGCACAAATAACTATCTCCCATTGTGTAAAATATCCACATTAAGATATTTTTTAATTATGAATAAATGATGAATTGAAATTATATATAATGGATATAATTATACTAGACAATTTCGAGGTACAGTCTTCGAAAATTTAATGATTCACCTTGTATGCTTACTTTCTCAATGAGCAGAGCGTTAATTATAATTTGTCGGAGTGATTTCTTCATCAGATGTAAATATAGTTGGCCTAAGAAGATAATGATGCTTAACAAAAATGGTATATTAAACCATTTTTTAATAAAACTGATAGCCAAAGTTTTGTTAATCTGCGACCTATATCTTTGTATTCGGAAAAGTAATCTATGTCACCAGTCATCAAAAGTTAACGTACTTTTTACGTGCCGTTTGTGGTATGCTTCATTAATTTATTTTATAACTTTGATTCAACATAACTTGACTTGTTCGGTTGAGAAAAAATGAGATTTAAATGAAAAATTGATGTTTTCATGAATAATAAGTAGTTAGAATTTCGAAATATTGCAAATAAAGTACCAAATGTACAAGTACCTATCTTTACTTAGATCTATGTAAGAAAATCGCTTTCTAATAATACTATTATTCACTAGACAAGAGTTATTCTTATTTAACAGGGAGAGAAAAAAAACGTGTCTATGATGCAACGAGCAGACAAACTTTAAAAGTATACATATATTTTCACACAACATTATGCTTTGAAATTCTTGAAATTTCTCAAAATTAATAAGCCCTAGGATTTAAAAGTATATACTCGCCCACCGTCTATTAGTACAATTTCTAAAAATTTTAAATATGATTGAAGTGAAATTTGTAATTAGTATTTGAAATACACATTCAATTATACGGTTTAACGAAATTTTTTAAGCGAATTTTAGAGAAAAATGTAGAATTAGGTTCATTAGCAATAAGGATATCAAACGGTACATTATAAATGAAAATTACTATTAAAATGAAATCAGTGAAAATTTAACAAATTAAAAAAATTGCCTAACCCCTATATCATACGAAGAAAAATACGAAAAAAATTAGTAATTTAATAATGCAAAATTAATTTCCGGAAAAACCTAATGTTATTTTGTATATTATAATCGTTTACTCAAAAACCTATAACATAATCATTTTATGTTTCAAATTAAAGTAAAAGTGAAATGTGGAAGGAACCATACGAAATCCGTTTATAAAATGTTTTCTACTTACGTAAGCAGCGAATTCTGCTTATGTCTATCCTAGTTTTTTAATCTATCCCAACATGGCAATGTGGATTGTAAGCAAATGGAGAAAGTATTAATTGTCTCACAAGCAATCTAAAGTATAACTAAGGTCCGTAAGCTCCTGAAAAAATTAAGTGACTAGAATTGTTTGTTACATTTCGTGAAATTGTATGTTACATTTCGTGAAATACCCGTAACATAAATCCAAACTTTAAGTGAATCACCAGTGAATCACTACGGCGAATATGTAACCTTATTAATTACATAATCATCTGCAGCATCCGCGTCCATAAGGCCATTAGCTACATGGTCACAGTGGGTAGAGTAGCACGACGAAGAGAGGAAGAGAAAGGCCGCTGCACAGTGTCGAGTCACGTACGCCAGACGCAAAATGCACTCGCCGAATGCAATTGGCTATTAACCAGTGAACGACTGTCGTCTGTCTCAATTTTATGAGAAAATAATGTATCTTCTGATTGTCTCCGCAATGGCTCGTGTTAAAGTGCGAAAGTAGGTACTGTATTGCGAAATTGAATTAAACAAGGTCAGCAAATCTTAATGCGGTTAATAAACCGTGCTGACTGTATACTGAGGTATTATAAAACAAATTTCTAATGTGCTTATATAGAAGATTATTATTTTCTGGCTACTGTAATTTCTATAAAATAGATTCTGTTTTCTTGAGTCTAGAAACGATATTGCATTACTAATCTTAAAAATACTCACAATGTCTTATTGTATCTCATATAAGAACGATACTGGTTATATAAGTGAAATCATACTCACATATTTTTTCGATCTACCCTTTTTACGTTTCAGTTCCATGAGATTTCATCTACCTTAATAGTGGATGCTGGATGATTTAAATATTATGACACAGATCATCGCGTATCAATGCTAATATATCATCTCATCATGGCATATTCAACTCCAAAATGTATAGACTAATAATAGTAAGGATACTCCGTCTACGACACTACGTTTCAAGGAATCGCAACGTTCAATCGCAATTGTGTAGTTAACTACTTCTAAATTTGTTGGTTACAGTAAAACGTCATATAGGTTAAATACAAACTATTAATGAAAAAATTATACAAAATAATACTTATCATGCACGAGTAAAACTCGTACCACGGTCGTACAGATTTTGGCATTTTACTTATTTAAACGTAAATAGTATTTACATTAAACAATTTACAAATATTAATTTTCCATAACATAAAACATATTGCAACGTATTTCGTACTAAATCTTTCACGGACGTAATAATATGGGGCATATTTTAAAAAATATTATATCTAGGATAATCGCTATAGTTTTCCTATAATCATCTAGTCATATTTCATGAACCCTGTTTTTTCATGGTTTTTGACTCAGTAATTGTGGAAATAAGGGAACGGAATGCTACATTTTTGCATACTTTTGGTATATATTTTTAAATACGCAATATAAAATTGAGAAAAAAATATTTTTTATGTTATAACAAGCCTTTTCAAATTGTATACCACATGAAAGAGAAAATAAGGAAAAAAAATTTTAGGATCTTCATATACCACCTCTTTAAATGTTAAACGAATATTTCTAAAAAGTTGGTGAGTAAACTATTTGCAAAATGAGTGGAACAATAAGATTTCTGTGCCTTACTTTCATATTTCGATAAAGCATGGTTTCTGAGAATAATCAGTTTTGAAAATGGAAAAATATAAATGTGCAATACATTTATATTTTTTTCCATTTTCGAGCTCGACTCTATCTTTCGCAGGCATGAAAATATCTGGAATAATCCTTAGACTTTTTCTACTATCTTCGCGTGGACTTCTGTAAACTCATATTTTTTTCAATCGTATTTTCAGAGATAAGAGGAAGAGCCCCCCTCAAGTATACAAAAGAAACATGTCTCCTCGATGGAAGCATATTTCTTTTGTCTACTTTTCAGTAAATCTCTGACTAATAAATTCCGGTTTTCACCAATGATCTACATACAACCAGGAGATTCATTGGTATTCGTTTCTGAATAGGGGCCGTGAACACCTTTATAATTTAATATTTTTGTAACACATATTACATATATACTACACCAAATCTCATACTCCTCCGTACGCGCAATATGCTTAAAAAAGGATACAAAGTTTAAGTACAAAGTGAAAAATAAATATTTCTAAATAGTTTAATAGGTATACTATACATGCTTAAATGTTTATTACTGACGAATGTATACGGAACCCTCGTAGAGCTGGTTTTACTTGTGCATGACATGTTTTTTTTTTCTTTTGAGATACGGAACCCTGAGAAAGAGCTTTTAAATATAATGGTAGGAACATCTTACCGTCTATTTACCTCCTATAGAATGCAAAAAATATTACTAAATATGACATTACATTTTCGTAACACTTATCATACCTAAACGAATAGTTTAGACTTGAACAGTGTTATGAAAAAATAGACTGCAATAAATTCTTGAAAATTTTACGAAAACTTGTACCTTAAAATTATAATTCATGTAATAAAAATTAGTCATATACTCAATAGAACCCTAGTATGGCTTGCTTATATTGCATAAAAACAAATACCCTAAAGTGTCTCGTCGTTATTTGTTGAGCGTTCAACCACGAAAAATGTCAAATAATTAGTTTGTTTTTGTTATAATAAAATACATTCTAGAGTTTTTTATTTCCAATTGTACTTTATAAGAAGGTAAATTTTTCAATTGGTAGATTTGTTTTTGCGATTTCTTATATATGTGGTTTGTATTTTATTTTTTTTAATAAAAGCCAACTATAATGATGACAACAATTATATACATAAACACGTACAGACACACACACACATGCTTACGCACGCACATACACATGAAAAATATAGACAAAGGGAGCGGTGTATAAGAATTGGAAAAATTATAATACGTTATATTGCCTTGCTAACGTAGAGGAAGTTATTGAACACACACAGTTCTTAACAAATAAGGGATGGTGGAAACTTTATGAACGGAAAACATTGTTCCCATAATGGAAAGAAGTGTTAATTTTAACAGAGATCTAGAACAATGGTTATCACCTTACAAAGAAGTTCGAAAGGAGTAAGTGAAAAAGCGATCACATTTTTGACGTGAGTACGTCTTTAAATTTGCTACCATACGGGGGCAATCCAAAAAACGTAATGATAACAAAATCGGGGGGATACAATTTGGCGTTGCAGTTTCGAATCTATCCTCTACATCAAAAATTAAATTATACCACTGGATAGCTAAAGGATCAAAGAATGCATTATGATAAGCGAGAACACATCGCGCGCAGTGGAGGGGAAACGCAGCCATTTTGTAAAATATATTATACCTATTTTGCTGCGTATCGAGATTTGCAATTTGTATAACTTTTGATTCGGAAAAGCTACGATCAGCCCCCATCAAAATCTATCGATTGTATATAAAACATTTGTTTAAAGTAGTGACAGTGAATATAATAATGTGTTAGAATAAAAAAATATTATCAAAAATATTTTATTTCAAAAATATGACCCGTTACATAGACGTATTCACGTACAACACACGGCCGTGTCCATGACACAGCCACGCCCCATTTCTTTTTCTTACCAGCGTGCGTTAATTAAAAAAAAATATTTTACGTACGTAAATATTTTCATAATTTTTTTAATAATACAATTTGTAGATTATATATCAGCTTATTTTACTAACGCTCTAATTTGAATGTAGTTTAATGTATGTCGAAAGCTAGATTTGTAAAGATAACACATTATTTTGTTGAATATAATGCTTAATCAAGCAAAGGGTCAAGGAATTATTAAAATTCTTAAAGTGTTTAAAAAACAACATAACATAACGTGAACGAAAAGTGTCTTGAAATATATAATAATAGTAAAAAACAAACATAAGAAAGATCTATGAATTAGTAGTTGAATTAAAGTATTACTTCTTAGGAGCGGAATGAGTGCTCTATCTACTTTTTATTGTTTTTATCAAAAATCATCCATTACAAAATGGACCGTTTACAGTATAGTGTGATGAAACTGACACTAATGACTGGATATTTAATGAGTATAAATGTATAAGACTTTTATGTATAAATTTAATTTTTAAAAAAGTTTTCGAAAGCTTTCCAAGAAATACTTCATATTTGCCTTAACAAAATATGTATTACAAAGATATAGCATATTTTATTGACCCGCATGTTAAAAGTTAAGTGAATTCATATATGTCGATAAGATATCATATACTTAAAAAGTCCATTTCAATGACAACAACGATTTACCAAAGGCACAATTGAAAACCGTTTATTTAAAATATTATTGCAGGTGGAAGTTTACCTATCGATACCCCATTAACTTGTCCAAATGTTACATTTAGACCTACCTTACAGAAAAGAGTCGGTCGTTTATAGTAGAATTGAAATATAGATATAAAAATGACTACTTGATAACAAATTGATTTTATATATTTCTACTGTAGAACTGTATATAGGAAAAGTCCCTTAAAAATCGTGTCCTTAAAAATCGTTCTATGAGCTTTCCGCACTTACATTTTTTAATCGTATACGTTTTGAAGCCACTTTTATTAGCTTGTCCTGCAACTTCCCAGTTTTGTCAACAAATCTTACAACCCTTTTTTCATCCATTTTTAATTGTTCTCTGTGGAACTTTGAAAAACTTTATGCATTCTGGTAACAACATAATAATATGGTAATATAACAAACGAGCTTTTATAGTTTGGAATGTGTTCATAGAAACTTCTCAACACTTAACAGTAAACCCATGGAATAGTGGCTTGTTTGATTTATCTCAATGAGTCCTTCGGGCCGTGATGTTATGACCGGAAAGATCTGATGATGGAGGTCGGAAATTATCACAGGAGCTTGTCGGCTAGCAGTAGTTTTGAAACTCATAAGATTTGTCTCAATGAGTCCTTTAATTGCAGTTTGAGCTCGTTTACTTATCTCGTTGAGCCCTTTGGTTAAATATTGTAAACATAAGGGTGCGATGATGAAGGAGGGAAACTTCTTAATCGCTAACATGAATCCATCGAGTTTCAGCTCATTTAGCTTATCTCAATGAGCCCTATAGTTACATATTTTAACCAGGAGAGTCTGCAGATGAAGGTCGGAGATAGCCGTAGAAAGTTCTCAGTGATAAACCGATCGAATTTGGATTCGTTTAATTTCTCTCCATGAATCCTTTTATTACAAAAGAGTGTTTTCAGTTTATTTTTTTTAATTTTACTTATTTGGTTAAAAAATTACAATGTAAGGAATCCCGCAAAGTTGCCAAAATCAGGCCATTTTATACTATGATTTTTATCTTATTAACTCTATATACTCGAAATGATACCTAAATACTCGGAAATTTTAAATATCACGTGTTGGGCATATAATAGTTTCCAAGTGACTAATAATGGTAACGTAAACTTTTTAGTTGTCACTATCCTCTGGTTGCACTTGGAAAATGTATTGCATAGTAGTAAATCTGGCATCTCTCTTTGAGATAAAATATATATGTGACAAAACAAAATATGCGTGAATTAGCTTAAAGTAGAACGAGTCTCGTGCGCACTTGACTTGTTTGTTATAATTAAATACCTTCTTTGTCACAAAAAGTCCTGGACAGCTATAATTATATATTGTAGGGTTTAATGGTATCCGAAATGTATAACCATGCAACTATCTTTATTAGCTATTCGTAGCAAAAACAATTCAAATAAATCTGGATAGATAATCTATCTTTTCGTTATATATTTAAGAAATAACTAACAAACACATAGTAGCCAAAGAAGTAAACCAAGGTACCAAAGAAGTAACCACTATTTCATAAAAAGAAGTGAAGCGTCTGATTCAAATACAAAATTTATTTAAATACTACCGTTACCCAAGAAAGATGTATATATGTTCTTTACATTTTTACAGCCTGATGTAAGTCCATTTGTAGGTAAATTCATCTTAGACTAAATTAAGATTTGAGAATGTAGCCACGGATGAGGTTCGGACATCTTCAAATGCAAAATTTACGATCTGTAAATTTATTTCCCAAACGTAATATTTGCGGGCAGCATAATAAAAATTAATTCCATACAAGAATACAGACATTTCAACAAATAAAACGGCTCCATGAACGCAAAACGAACCAATCTTAAATGAGTGTCTTCTTTATAAATTAAATATTAGATTTACAGAGAGCTGTACCAAAATGGTAAAACACTTATGACGATATTTCGGTGTCCATAAGTCTTTCGGTCACTACTATTTATCTCTAAAAACTACGCGTATTATCGTCTCAATAATTGGCATGAATATATAACTTGTTTACCCACACCAAATCCAGGAGTTGCGTCACGGAAATATTTTTTCCTCTATTAGGGCATCAAAAGTGGAGCAGGAAGCCAATTTATTTAATAATTTTTTTTTTATTTTCTTTAGCTTATATAGTTTCTTGTACACTTTTTAGCAATATTGTACGGAAAAAATGATATCCTCCTCTTATCTCCGAAGTCGAATTCTCAAGCAAATCTTGACAGATTTAATTATTGTTGGTTAAATACCAAATGAATATATTGTAGCATATTTTTTCAAAATTTCTAAAAAAATTCTTCAACATACAGATTTCTACAACCACTTCGCTTATGGCGACCTTCATAAAACATTAATTTTCTGCCGTATTTATTCTGTTCTTGTCTTCCTTCCGCGTTATCGATAGTTTGTTCTTATTAACAACCTTCAGTTGCTATGAAACTAATATTTTCTCTTTTGTCATTTCATTATTCTTTTATATAATATGTGGATTTGATCATCCGACATTCAATGAGTTTTCATTGAATGTCGAACGGTCAAAATCAGTAGTACTAGCTGTCATAGCTAGTCAGTAATAGCTTTCATAAATAATAGTGAAATAAGCAATTACGCCCAGAGTAATTTATTTTTCAAACAAATTAATAACATTTTATTATAAATAAAACATAAACACCTTTTGCAATGTTTATGTTACTCGACAACCCCAATAATGCGCGATTATTGTTTGTCGGCACTGGTAGCAAAGCAGCGCGGAGTGTTTGAAATTACAAACTGCTTATAACTATTCATGTGACTAAAGTACTGAATTTTTTTCATTGATTTTTGGTGTACTGATGAGGAACACCGCATGGTACATGAGGATATGTTTAATGTCGAACTGTCAAATCCACATTGCATACACATAATGAAATAGTAGAATTGAAAAAGTTTGTGCAATAAATGTTTGAAACAGTGATGGAACTATAATTACGGTAAAATTAAACCATTTGTGATATTTTAATCTTTCCAAAAAACTATTCGATAGGTTTAAATGAGGGTTTTAGATTTACATTCATTGAAACCAAAAGGTATGAATGATACAAATAATTTAAAACATTTTGATTATTTTTTATATTTGTCTGTCAATAAATTTTAACTGGTATGTTTTAAGTAAAGTTTATGAAACAAAACTGAAATGTATTGAGGCGACGTTAATAATTAAGAGGATAATAAAAAATGTCGACTAAGTAAAAACATGAAATAGCTTCATATCTGACTATCACTAACATCAAGATAAACTAAATACGCCACACGAGTGAAGTCGTGGATCATAAAGTAGTCTATAAATGGAAGAAAATGGTAGAGGCCGATATAAAAACGGCGCAAGGGATTATAAAGAAACTATACAGTTTCATATCAAAAAAGCTTGTTAAAAATCTGTAAAGAAAATCATCAAGGTTATATCCAACTTAATTATTACTTATTTTGAGTGACAGCGACATCTATTTCTTATATAAGCAGCCATCATAAATGTATAGTTTTATAACTTTCCGCTAGATGACGATATTTATTAAATTTTGTACATTCTTTTCAATTTAATAACGCTTTATATGTACTCATTAGTAACTATAGTATTATAACTATTTATCAAACTCTACGACATCTTCATAAGAGCACTTATAAAATTTTACGGATTCAAATTGTGTGATATAGCAAAGCTTTTCGTGCATGAAGAACGAGAAAAAAATGATTGCACTTTGATAAATAACATATTGTGTAAATTTTTCGAAAAACAAACATTTTAATACTTACCATTTATTCATAATTTGCCATTACTTGGTAAAATCCGCTCCTCTTTGACCTGTCCAATATTTCCTTGTCATTGAAGTGTACAAATTACCTGCAATAAATCTAAAAATTGTTCGTTCCCATTTCAACAATCGAATTTTATTTCACAATACTTTTTCAATTACCAAGATGAGAAATAAATCCATCCACTTGTTTTTATTTTGAACTTTTTCCTCAGTTTGACCGAAGGTTGAGACTTCGAATTATTTTCCAAAGCAAAACTATAAAAGTTACGGTTAAAATATTTTATTAAGCTGGATAAAATAGCTCGAAAAATTTAACATAGTGCACGCGTAAGTTCTGCTTAATGAACTATCGACTACTATGTTTTCTGAATTTCCTATAATTATTTACTAGTAAGCTGAATGCGTAAATCAGAAATTTTTGCGTTTTCGTGCCTCAGAATCAAAAGCAGAAGTAGAAATATATCTGTCTATTTATCAAAATTCCTTTCTGAGCATCGACTAGACTAGAAATATCGGTGCTCAATGCAATAAAAAGACGCTGCCTTTCCAATATCACATATTTAAATATTTACACAAAAATTATGACAAGAAAGGTTATATAGCTCGAGTTAAAAAAAATCCAAAAATAAATCATCTTTAATTATATGTAAACATCACGCACAAACTTAATTTTTTGGGTTGTGCAAAACCCATTTACTAAACTTGATGATAACATTATATAACAGTACGGAACATTCACGGCGTGAAAACTACTCGTACTTGACCGTCTTTTTTATTTATTGATTAGAAATAAAATTTAAACTAGTGATTTCATGTAATTTCTCTTGAATGGAAATTGGTTTCATAAGGTAATAATATAATCAAAATGTCGAGTGGTGAAGACGTCGATAAGTAGTGATCCTTTAATGATTCAACTAGCCTGACATTTCTCTCTAGCTAATACGAAAGAACCTATAATAGCCAATTATCTAAAATAGCTATTTATTAATGAATACTTTTAATTTTGTGTAATGGCTAGAGAAACAATATATTTTGAAACACATAAAATTTTAAATACTTTTAGTAGTTAACTGGTCAAGCCATAAAGAATGCCTGCTTCACTCTTGTGTATACAGACAATTAGAATGACATTAGTTATATGGCAAACTTTTTATTAGCAACAATTTAAATCAATTACTTCAGGGGTACACCCACAAACAGGTTTTCGCATTTACCAGCCACCGCCCCGACATCATCGGTGTATAATAAAGTTAGAACATAATAAGACGAAGAGCAAAATGATATTTTACCTAAATATATGCAGCTACATCTCATAAAGTATTAATGCAACATATACTAACAAAGAGATTATTTACTTAAGTGTCTAGTGGTTTCTATAGAATTAGGTGGAGAAATGAAGTGCGTTTTTGTTTTAGAATCTGCACAATAAAATTCTTAATGTCGGATAATTGTCATAGATACAGTTTGATAGAAGTTTGTTTTAGTTCTCTTCAGTACGAAACAATTTCGGTACTTGGGAACGAATATAAGAGTAGACAACCTTTTTTCTCTCACTGGCTTATCTTTATCTATCATTAATTTCTTTAATATAATAGTTAAAGTGAGTAAAAAACCTGTCAAACACAAATAGAATTTGCAATACGAAAGTATTAATATATATATATATATATATATATATATATATATATATATATATATATATATATATATAATAGTACACATTTAAGCATTTATTAAGATTTAATCCTATGTAGCATTTCTATTAAACTACATATTTGTAAACATTAATTTTTCACAACCTGTATATATTGCTAACTATATCTTTCATAAGCGTAAAAACATGATGCATATTTCTAAAAATATAAGATCTGGGATAGTCACTATAGTACTAAAAATACTATCTTTTCATATTTAAGGTCTGATAGTTTGGAGAATAAGGGGGAGAGAAATATTATTTGCATATTTTTCAGTATATCTCAGAAGATATCACAAAAGTTATGAAAAAAATGTGAGACCTTTATATCTAGCTCTATCAAACGATATTCTGCACTACACATGGAATTAAAAAAAAATTTCGGTTATTTAATTTACACTCTGCACAATTTAGACTCTGCACATATTGCATTTATACTCTGAACCTACTGAGATATGTACAGATTAACACTAGATCACATTTTGATGAGTGATCAAAGTGACCAAATTTCCAGGAGCGACTAAGAAACAGTAACTGAATTACATAATGAACAATTATGTTTTTTTTTCATTATATAATTTAGTTACTGTTTTTAATAGCTCCTTGAAATTTAGTCACTCATTAAAATGTAGCGTAGCATATTTTATTACCATTCTAAATTACAAGTAAAGGTGGCAGCCCTAATCACAGCCGTTCTTCCCAGAAACATCAAGCGATCTTTGGGAAGAACGCCTGTGATTAGGGCTGCTACCTTTACCAGAAAACCGAAATCAGTAAAAACAAAAATAAGTTAAAAACAATTCTACAAAGCTTCGATAAAATTACTTTACAGTGTTTATTTAATTGAATTTAATCTACATTAATTAAATAAATATCGCTATTATAGCATTGATAATCTGCTATATACTTAGGTATTTCGACTTGTTTTAATAATTAAATATTTGAAATATATTATTTGGTACTCTATAAATCACATTATATTCTAGATTTATTATTATTCCTTGCTGAAACCTACTGCGTATTTAAAATTATATTTTTCATTTCCTTGTCACTTTTTAAGCATTTTGATTGTTCCAGTTTTTTTTTTATAATGAAAAAACTCTTGACAGTCCATACTACAATTAAATTTCACTAGGAGTCCAGTCCAGAAATTTGTGAACGGAATAATGAAACAGGTAGTTTCATTCTTCCGTTCACAAATTTCTAATCAAAGAAAAAACTCGCTCAACAATCTGTCTTTATAATGCTGTTAATTTCACTATAAAGTTGATGTTCGTCTATATTTTTAAGTTCAAGCAGTTCGAAAGCTTCAGTGGCATCTTCATATATGATTGCACATTCTAAATCAAACGTTGAGAGCACTTTGAAATTGGAGTTATTAAAATCATAATTTTTATTCAAATCGATAGTATTTTCAAATAAACTTCATTAGCTTCCTTCTTAAACAATAGTTGGTCTGATTTTCTCATAAATTTGACATTTTTTTGTAATTTATGCGCCATAAAATTCATAAATCAATTCGCTTTCAACTTTTTTCTTTCAACTCTTTCATTATTGGATACAATTGAGCAGATATGACAGTTTCTTTTTCAAGTAATGATAAGCTTGGGTTAAAATAATGGTGTAATGATGAATAAAATGTAAATAACAATCCTGTAATGTTATTTTGAACGTAAATCCCCTGTATTTGTACAATTCCTCACAAATTCCCATATAATTTTATGACAAGCATTTTCCCCATGACTCTAAAAATATGACGACAGAGCAGGCCTGAATAATATTAATATACCAGGAGCTTTGGCCAACCTTAACCATCGAGTAGTCCATTCCGTAAAACTTTTTTGTGTCCTATAGAAAATTCATCAAAAAATCTCTATATTTGTTCGTTCCGCGCTATTGGAAAATTCAGCATGAACTTTCAAAATTAAGTTTTCTACGTCATTCGTTAATACTTTCATTGTATATCTAGCAGCAATAAGAAGAACGAGACAATTACAATTCGCTTTAATAATTATTTTTGTGTCCGGATATTTTTCAATTATTTTTTGGTGTACAGAATTACGTACCCCGTAGTTTTCTGATGTATTATCAGCTAGAAAGGCGTATAAAATAAATGAATAGAGAAATCTATTAATTTATTTTAGGCGCCTTTCTCACGATCCAAATATCTTATAACAGTAGGATACATTTACACTCTACGTACTGCTCGCCCCGCGCTGCCGTCTTCCATCCCCATCCGCGCCGTCTCACCCACACCGACCGTGCTTACTGCGTTTACTAGCTCAATCGGCCAAGAACCGTCACCACAACCGATTGTTTAATAAATTTCGATGCGCTTCGCTGAGAACCGTAAAATTACGATACTAACCCGGAACCCGGAGATAATTTATTAAAACTGGAAATTCCGGGTGAAACCCGGAGGGGTGGCAGGCCTAGCTTTGACCGATAGATTTACAAGGATGCGTTTTTTTCTATCGATAGAACCCTAAATGGACACTCGTGGCATTTTGAAAAGTATGCACAAAGTTAAATTTTTAAACAAACCATATAAGTAATTTCTAAGTTTATCTCAGGCAAAGAAGTTCAAATTATACAATATTATTAGAGGCTACTACGGCTATAATGAAATAATTTTAAAACTGATATTGAGCATTGAACATGAAACTTCTCTTGATAAAGGGAAAACATCGTTAATTACGATTGTTTGGGTTTCTTCATTATTGTTACTGGGATTATTCAGAAAACAAGAATTAAAAATTTTAAAATCAAAACCCTTTTTATTTTTTTCTACTGATGACGCCATATTTTTTATACTGTCAAAAAAAATTTTCATGCATTAGTAACTCCATTAACAAAACGTTGAATAAAAAATACGTATGGAGGAGATTAATCAAGTCATTCAATTAAAATGTCTAATTTTTAATTTATTTTAACATAAAAAGCAGTAAAAATGCGTAAAAAAATAATTTGTAATTCGATAATTAAATGACACTTGTCAAGTGTCATTTCAATTATTAAGGTTTTTTTGCGTGGCTTTCATTATATGTTTAATTTATTTATCTTATAACTTAGTATTTTTGATTCATCGTAGAACTTTCTTGATTGAAAAAAGATATGTTAATACAAAAGGCTTATGTTGTCTTGAAGAATAGATGGACACAATTTCATAATTCTAAAAATTATAATACCAACAAATCGGTCGCCTTTATGTAACATCGAAATGTAAAGCGATATGGTTGTCACTTGTAAAAATTCACATCCTTTTTAATTGTTCAATTTTTATATGACTAAATATTTACAATTCAACGTAAAACCGTTTCATTCAAATTCCTGTTTCTCAAACTGTAGTAACTTTTAAATTATTAGAACCATTGGTATAGCATAGGTATAAAGCTAACCAGCGGATATCGTAAAACCGAATACAAATTTTCATAACGCTCAAGAAAACGTGAAAATATTTAATAAATTGTATGCCGCCATAACCTTTTTAAGAAATAATTGTGTACTTAGCAGATGTAACCATAACCTAAAAATAACAAAACAACTTTGGTTCTTGACAATAAAATCGAATACTGAAGTTAGGGAAAAATAAGTGTTTTGCAAAAAATCCATAACAATATGGGTATATTTTCTGAAAACTCAAGACACACTCCATGAAGTTCTATTAACATTTAAATGGAAATATAGCAGTGACTCCCGATTCATACTCAAGATATGTCACATCGCAATATGAAGTCAAATAAATGTTAATGAAAAAAGTTTTCTTTACTTGCTTATTGCTAGAGCTCCAACTATTGAAGTGACAAAAAACTAAACCAAACACTAATAAGAATGATTCCGTCAGTACTACCACCATAAGAATAAAATAATTCCAATATTTATTCAAGATACTCTTCTCGAACACAAGGAAGTCCCACCTCCCACGACCTGTGACCCGACTTCGCTACGCCATTCCACGCCTGGTGTTGCATCTGCAAGTCGCTTTCATCGGCCGTTGCGCAACAGCGAAGGGATTTACTGGTGCGACCTGTTCATTATTGTACGCCTGGTATCACGTTACACATGCAATAGGTTACAATAAATCCAGGTACTCTACAATCTTTGTCTTGTATCTAATCCAAGTTGTAAAAAATTCACTATGAATTCCTCTTAAAATAAAAGTCCACAGATTATTGAAAGGAATTTTTAGAATGCTACAATTTAGTCTAAAGATTTTCTCATCGTTTATTACAAAAAATTCAATCACGTCTTATCCTGATACTTACGATACATACTTATGATTCTGCTTTTAACAGATTTCAAAAATACTTATAACTCCGGCAATGATCATTCTTTTTTTTATTTGAATGGATATACTCCTAATATGGTTCTATGAAAATTTGTTTTTGAGATTTCGAAAATTGAGATTTGGATCACAGAGACTGTGTCTTTAAACTTCTGGTTCCAACTCCTCAGTCTTGATATTTCAGGAGCACTGCTTGTCTTAACTGTGAGATTTAAGGTTTTGTTTTTTTTTTATTTATATTGTGAGTCTGAAGCAGATATTCTTTTACTAAACTTATGGTGCCAGTTCCTCAGTATTGGTACTGTGGAGGTACTGCCTGCTTAAATCGTAAGACTTGAGGATCTGTTTTTTTTTAAGTTGGTACTGCAGATATTTTGCAGATACTCGTAACATATTTAATATATTTGGCGTTAATTTTGTAGAAATTCATTATTCACCATTAAATTAAACTACGTGATGTAGTATTATTTCTGTAGAAATAATACTACATCACGTAGTTTAATTTAATTAGAGATACTCTAACATTAAACTCATGGTTCCAACTCCTTATTGCTAATATTGTAGGTGTACTGTCTGCTTAAACGGTGAGTCTTAAGGATCAGCTGTTTTTAAATTATTATTATGGATTTCAAGCAGAAACTTTGCCGTATAACTTCGAGTTCCAAATCGTTAGTTTTGGTACTGCAGGGGTGCTACCTGCCTAAACCGCGAGACTTGAGTTACGAGACGCGAGACTTGAGTGACTTGAGTTAATGTATCTAATTGATACCTATGGCAGACTTACTACTTCGAGAGCAATCTCTTACAGTCAACCATGGAACCAGTCCAGCCTCGTTCGACGAACGGCCGGGAATCTAACCAAGGTCCCCGCGGTGCGCCGCTTCGTCAAAGGCCAACCCAATGTGGTCAACCCAACACATCACGGCGAGACTTGAAGATTTTCGGTTTATAAATTAGTATTGTGGGCTTCAAGCAGAAAATTTTCCATTCCAGTCCTGATGCTACAGAAGTATTGGCTGCCTAAACCGTGAGACTTGAAGATCTATTCTTTTTAAATTAGTATTTTGGGCCTCAAGCAGAGCCTTTTCCACTAAACTATCGGTTCCAACTTTTCAGTTTCGATGCTGTAGGAGTATTTAAATTATAAAAATCCTTTTTTTTTAATTAGTACTGTCAGTCTCAAACAGAAACTCTACCATTAAACTCTGAGTTTCTACTCCTCAGTTCTCATGCTACGAGAATGCTACCTACTGAAATCCTGAGACTTGAGGACCTGCTGTTTTTAAATTAGTGTTGTGGGTCTTAAGTAGAAACTTTGTCATTGAACTCAGGATTTCAATTCTTCAGCCCAATGCCGCATTAACGATATGGCCTGTTTTGGATATGTTGACTGATATATCTAGCATTATTCAACCAATTTGGATTATTCCTTTCTCTTTGGATGGCCTCAGTATATTACCTAAAAATTAGTAATTAAAATTTTGAAGGAATTTAAGGTACTCCTTACAATTCCTCAACAGTGAAATTCACAGGTGTTGTAATCGATTTTTGATGACATAGGTTTAATAATAATTTAATAATAAAGTCTCTAAAGGTTTTCCATGGTGCAGGGCGGCATAAGTAAGCCCTTTACCAAAATCAGGGTACAATGATGGAGTCGGGAAATCGTGACAAGAACTTTCACTGAGGAGTAGTAAACCCATCGAGTTTGGACTCATTTCATTTATCTTGACGTAACCAAGACGATAAGGAAGTAAATAGGTAAATAAGTATGTGCAAATACAAACTAAACTATGAAGCAACTACATTAATTGCTTCATGATTTATTTAAATTGGTAAGTAGATTAGTAAGTAAGTAAATACAAGTATAAACAAATATTTGAAGTGACTAAACATTAGTACGTAGGTAGGTAGATAAGTATATACAGATATATACTAAGGTATAAAACAACTAAGATATTAGGATGTAGGTAAGTACGTATTTACATACAGAAGTATACAAAGCATGAAGTAACTAGGATATTAGTAGGCAGGTATATAATATATACCTTCATATACATAAAAGTTTGAAGTACTGCCTACGTCGAAGCCAAAAAGTGGAATGTGATTTATAGGTCCGTATATATATATATATATATATGTATATATATATATATATATATATATATATATATATATATTTATATATATATATACATATAAATATATATATATATATATATATATATATATATATATAGATATATATACATATATTGGTTTTGTATTCATCGTAAATTCCTGACATTCGGAGTAACTCAGGATATCATAGGTACTGCAAATTAGACAATAAAACTTTTTTACAAAAAAATTGAACCGATTTCAAATAACTACTGAATAAGAAGCGAACTGAAAAGTATAAAATGATAAATGAACTGAAAAGTATGAACTGAAAATTATAAAATTTTGCTCTAGCTATTGGTTTCAATATTTATATTGAAATTTTTGAGGAAGGGCCAAAAAAGTACTAGATTTGAAAGATCGATTGAAAGTGTTGCTAATAAGGGTATCCATAATATTTTTTTTCATTATTTGACAGAATATCTTCAGAATATCTCTGAAATTGTTCTGTATAGTGAAGATAAGCAAAAAAATTGCGACCGAGCCGTATTTTCAAAGCTAAAATTGTAAAAAAAAATATGCACCATGTTTCTACGCCTGTAAAAGACAACATATTTACGTTGTAAAAAATACATACTTGCAAATAGTTTAATAGAAATACTACATATCCCTAAATGTTTCCAAGTGCCTTAATGTGCACGGAATCCTCGTATTGCTAGTTCTACTCGTACCTGATAGATTTTTTTTCAATATATATATTGGACTAAAAATAATTATCGAAACGATTATCGAAATTGCAGAAACTAAAGCATGTTTCACAAGGTTTGATGATTTCAAAGATTGATTAGGGAAGAGTAACTAATCATATAATGGAAGTAAAATTATGTTTTTTTATTATAAATAAATATATATATATATATATATATATATATATATATATATATATATATATATATATATATATATGTATATAATAGATCATATATTTTGTTCATTATTTGGTAACTTAGAAAATAATGTACGGGATAAATTCAAAATCTGGATGCAGGGTATGCTATATAAATTACATTCAAATCCATAAACAATTAGTTCAAATAGAACGAATCTACTGTCATCCATGGTATTTTATAAGTAAACGTAACGCTGATATGTTTTAATCTCAAATAATCTTTGTATATTTCGGATTATTTTCATACATTTTTTTCCTGATCATTAAACTATAAAAACAAAAAACCCGTTTCCATATAATTTTACACTATTTCCTTAAATTTTTTTTTTAATTTTCAATTCAAATGACCAATTTTAATTTATTAGTCGCATGAATTATTTTATTAGTCAAAAAATGTTACTATCTGTCCATTCATCAATCATTTGTACCAATAACCTCTGAACTTATCAGATATACGAATGTTTTTGAGGTACACTATGCCAAAAAATTGTAAATGGTGAAAAAAAACTGAATAAAACGTTAAACGTCTTTTCAACTAAAATGACAATGGAAAAACACAAAGTCACTTAAATTCAGAACATCTTTCAGAATGTAAAAGTTGGCTATCTTCCTTTGCTTAATTTCTATCTGATAAAAATAAAAAAACAGCGTATGAAATAGAACAATATATGAATGAGAGTGTATTGAATGAAAATGGTCACTTAATCCTTGTCGGAATATTTAGGCAACATTCTTTATCTTCAACTTTGTAGAACTCATCATGTTAATCACCAAAATTAATGAAGAGGATTTACCCAAAAACGTACAGTAGCCTATTTTCTCTTCACTTCACTCTACTTTTATCCAAATAAATACTTTTTAAACAAGAAATTTGGCAAAAATTCCCCCAAACAAAACTTTCATCAAAATGAGACAATCTGGAATTATTCAAAATGTGATATATTCCCGATTTAGTACTAAATCAACCAACCTGGTGTTACATCACAAACATGGTCGAACAATTCACATTAAAAGTATCAAAGTTATCAGAGAAAATAATGTCCTTTACAATCTGAACTGTCAAACAGCATAACCATAGCAACGATATTAACGCGGCAACCATTTTTCTCTTCTGCACAAGCGCAACTTGCTAGTAAGTTTTAATGTATAGAAAAAAAATGTTTTTTTTCCTTTTCCTACGAAAATACTTTGCCGGTTACATCCAAAAACAATCCATTCATAAACCATTTCTAATGAATCGCCTTGTCAAGTGAATCGCCTTGTCTAATTTTAATCCAACTAATTTTTTTTTAATTTTTTTAGGGCAATGATTTTAAAATTTTCGATGGTGTAATTTGAGAGCAGAATGGTTTTCTGACCTCGGAAATGTATCATTTGATTTGTTCCTCCGAGTATTATCAAATAAGAAAAGTGCTTAACCAATCAGCCACTCCCTTTAGATTTTATAAACCGTTGAAAGAACGCATGCGAGTATACATACGCATGTACAAGCACATATACACACAAATTTCAATGCGATTTGTGCTTATCCACCAACATTTCTTTGAAACACCCTTCTTCCCTTACTTTCTTTAACCTCATCCTGGATGCTAACGCAATACTTTCATCAGTTTGATAAAAGTACAACATAAAAGCTAATTATTGAAAAACCTCCTCTTTATGTATATACCTTAAAAAGTTAAAACTTTTTCTATTGTTAAAAGATTTCTGAAAGATTGTACCGTAGAAAATTATGCATAACAATACCACTTACACACTTACTTTTTAATTATTATAGAATGAGAAAATTATGCATAACAATACCACTTATACACTTAGTTTTTATTTATTATAGAATGAGAAAATTATGCATAACAATACCACTTACACACTTAGTTTTTATTTATTATAGAATGAGAAAATTATGCATAACAATACCACTTACACACTTAGTTTTTATTTATTATAGAATGAGAAAATTATACATAACAATACCACTTACACACTTAGTTTTTATTTATTATAGAATGAGAAAATTATGCATAACAATACCACTTACACACTTAGTTTTTATTTATTATAGAATGAGAAAATTATGCATAACAATACCACTTACACACTTAGTTTTTATTTATTATAAAATGAGAAAATTATGCATAACAATACCACTTACACACTTAGTTTTTATTTATTATAGAATGAGAAAATTATGCATAACAATACCACTTACACACTTAGTTTTTATTTATTATAGAATGAGAAAATTATGCATAACAATACCACTTACACACTTAGTTTTTATTTATTATAGAATGAGAAAATCTAGAGAATGAAAGATCATATTTTTTATTTATTAACGATTAATTTTTGAAATGGTTAGTAAATAAAAGAACAAAAATGAAAAAATTTAACAGTTTGGCAAGCAACAAACTGTTAAACTTTTTTCATTTACATAGATGAAGCAAAATATTATTTTAAACGAAATGTTGACCACCAAATGTTGATGTGACCTGTACTTCCCTTGAAACGTGTTACGCTTTAATCATCTACCAATTTTTTTATTCATATTCCTTTATTTCCTCGCAAAATCTAAGTATGAGATTTGTTTTATAAAGAGCCCCTTCTAAATACTAACGGTAATTCAAAAATATAGGAAGAGGGTAAGAAAAATGCACGCACGCACGAATGCCCGCAAAGGCACACGCACACATTTTTTTCATGCAAAAGATTAAAAATGATCTACAATGATAGCTTAGAATATATTATGTTTATAATTATTCTTAATTTCATACAAATTGTTTGAGTCCTTTCAATAAAAATCGAAAGGGGTAAAGACATGCAGATGGATTTCATATATCGAACCATAAGGGTTTCGTGTAACAAATTTTAAAACGGAACTTTAAAAATACCGACATTAAGAAATTGTATTGTTTTTATGTGTCTTATATCAGAAATGAAATTTTATAGGAATGTTTAGAAAAAAAATTACACGATGGAGCTAAACACTTTTCTCAAATATCGACATTCTGAAAGGAGCAGCATTTTCAGTATAGACGTTTGTCAATATACCCATAATACATATTCAATCTCGATATTCCTACGTGCGCTCAATCCTCACTCGCATTTATCTTCTCATCGACAGGAAATTTGATGTCATTATCGTAATGGACTTATCGAGTAAGAATATATATTGCGCGGTTCTACTTAGTTTCATGATAATTTTGTACCTGGTTATTAATAATTTTAATTTACCTTATAAATAAAAAGTAACTTGGAAATAAAATATTTATTTTCCTTTAAAATTTATAGTATAAAAAAAAGGTTAATGAATTATCATTACCAGAAGTAAGACCTGGAAAAAGGATATATGTATGTCCTTTTTCTTCACTTTAATACGATTTAAACATTTAGATAGTGAATTAAATCGACCAAGAACAAAAATGTTAGTTGGATGGTGGCCGGGTCTACTAACGTGAGGTTTTCATGAAAAAGTATTTTTGGCCAATGAAACCAAAAATATTGTTCATAAGGTAACATTTACTTATGTACACAATAGAAACTTACGTTACTTAGTATTTAACCGCTACGTCAAATGTTGCATTAGAAGACGAAGCCCTGAATTTTCCTTTCTGTTCCTTTATTCTTGCTCATGAAGTCCACGATGACCTACAGATCGACCATTTATTTATATATTTAGTAAACTTTACTGCAACCTTAGAAAGTTAAGTGTACAGTGTTAGACTTATTGTCACATGCGCAATATCATACATCTAACCATCATGAATAAAGTGAGAATAACAAGTAGATACAAATTATTGACAAACTCTAATTTACAACACATACGTATAAGGATCTTTATATTCATATAAATATGAAAAACAATGAATTAATATAAAATTAAATAAGACAAAAACAAAATAGTGTCTATGAAAAGGTACAGAAGGGATTACTATCCCCCGATTAAAATCTGACGTCAGAGGACTTTTAAACATAAAAAAGGAGGGCGCACTTTTTATATTTGTTTTCAGATTATCCCATAATCTAGTAGTGTATACAGTAGCGAATTCGCCGTATATTGCAGAACCCAATAAACCGCTGAATACTTCTGAATAATCTACGTCCATTGGAGGCTGTTCCATTGCCGTGAATTAGACCCCAAAATCACTAGAAATTGAAGTGCTCAAATCTCGGTACCATTCAACGAGGGTTATATCAAATTCGTTCCCCAGCATGGTTTTTGTCACTCGACTTTGTTTACACTTTTCAACATTTCCGATAGAGTCCGTTCCAATTTGATTTGCGTTACGCTGAGTCTGATTCCACCATATTTTAATGTGTATTCTCTATTGCTTTTCAACCATTTGTCTCAAATTTTCCATAGTTCGTTTTTAGTCCCTAGCAAAAATTTAAGGGGATATCAATAACCAACCCACCCTCTTACTTTCATATGGAGGGTGGAAGTTCGTAAAAACCGAACAAGGTCTGACAATTAGCTAGTGTTTTATAAACAAAATCATGGTGATATAGAATAAACATCCTGTGAAAAAAATAAAAGATTGTTATTGAAATGAAACAATATATTTCTCCATTAATTGTGCCTACAAACTGCGGTGTTATATTATGGTTTTTGCAATAGTTTTCTGTTCGTGTTTTTAATTTTTACGCGAAGTTCATTCCTCTCCATGAGTTAGTTACCTCGTTCAAGCCTCGGTCGATTTTAAATCTACTTAAAAACTTGTTTAACATGTTTTATCTGTTTATGTGTCGCAATTTTTTTGTTTTTAAAATCTAAACATCATTAACTGCGATATTAACTATTAAAATGATCACTTTAATAAGTAAATATTGTAAATAAATACTAGTGACTTCTGCAAGCAGTTAGATAATGAAATGTTTGCTTTCCTATTTACTGTGTTATCAGTTGGGCGGGAAATTCTGCACAAAAACTTCGTATTTACTTTCTTTAGTACTTATTTGATCGCCGAATGTTAATACCGAAGTATTATCATAATGGAGATCACTGTCTGATTAAAATAATGGAAGTTAAATTACAATGTCACACTTGTGAAAATTAAACTTGGAAAAAATTATTGCATTGTTGCAATACTCTTAAAATGTTACAAATAAGGATTTATTCTTCTATCACATTTATTAATCGAAACTCAATCAAATTGCAGATTATTAAGATATTGGATGATTCACAATATCCTCATTTAAATTCATTTTGCGTATATATCGAGGTAAAGTGTAATAAATAAAATTTTAAGACAGATAAGGCTAATTAAATGTAAATATAGCAATTAAAGAAATGATTCAGATGTGTATGTACACCTCTAGTATGAAGCTCACGTCGACATCATCTGACTTCATTGTCAGTCGTCTTGAGCGGATAAAATTTTTCGATGTTTTATGTATTCGATTAAACTTACTTTGTTTTCCTCAATTTGGTTAAAATTTTAATCCATTATCAATTAAATTAATATAGTATGTTTCGTTTCAGGCTGCATAAATTTGATTGTTACGTACTTTACTTCTATACATGTACATGTTGTGACAAACTGTAGAATTGATCAGTTTGTATAATATATTTATATATAAGTGTGAAAGTATTTACAAAAAAAATGTAGAGGAACATATTTAAAAAAAGACAAAAATACGTTTTTTATCAAACAAAAAATAACAATAGTACTCTGCACAGCATAAAACTTTTGGTGGTTTACTTATCACTTTTAACTTCCCTCTCCTGTCTCCTTGTCTTCGATTCCGTAGTCTTCAAGTATTATACATATTATATTCGTCATTTTACTGTCACTCATAATTTTGGAATAACAGCCAATATTTACGCTAAACTTAAAGACGTTTTCACGTCAAAAAATATAAGTGTTCATACAATTCATCAAAATGAAATCATTCGTCGCTTCTTATATAATCAATGATTTCGTTTCTATATTTTATAAAGGTACCTCTTTAAAATGTAATATCCATCCATAGCAAACTAATTTACATAGTGCTTCTTTAAACACCTGACCACTTTGAGAGTTTGTAAAAGGAATTGAGAAATAAAAACAGGTAATTGTTTTTTTATACGGTGTCTAAAGTATTTATTTTTAAGTAATAATATATAAAAAACATAACTATAATAAAAAAAATAATTACAAAACACTACCACAAACAATTTATACAAACGGGGGCGCCGTCCTACCGGCAGAGGACAAGGTGATCCTTCCGGAATATTGTCCATGCCCGCCGCCGGAATGACGGACGCCCCGGAAACCCGTGTGCGTGCGTTGGACTGACGCTTCCGCGGGGATGGGATAGGGATGTATGCGAATCTACCTACATTGTAGATACGACTCGCCTGAAATGGGAATGCGGGATATTGCTCAGATCAGAATAATTGATTGACCTCTTTCACAGGTTTTAAGGTGATTTTTCTTTAAATTTCAATTACGAAAGTGTAGCTATTTGGAGACATAAACGCAAAATGTAATTAAAAGGTCGATTGTTTTTTGTACACTTTCGTAGTTTACATTTAAGTAAAAGGTCAAGGGGATTTTTGAAGAAGGGGCATTGCATTAGCTACTTAGTAAGGGGCTCCATAACTGCCTGATGGAGGGCTAGGGTAATTGTAACCGCCGCTGCTGCCTGTTGCGGTTTGAGCGTACTGAGCGACCTGGATAGCTTGACGTACACCTTCAAGATTGATGCCGACGACTCGGGCAGCTGGAACGCCGTAGGATGAAGATGGGACGCCGTAGGAAGATGAGGGAGCTCCGTAGGATGAGGAGATACCGCCGCCGCCGCCGCCTCCGTGACCGCCGGCTGATGCCTGGGATTCCTCACGGAGGAGGATTTGACGAATCTGTTCCAAGAGTTGTCCGTCTACGTTCTGTCCCTCGGAAGTCTGGTGTCCTACGCTGACAGACTGGTAGCCACCGCCGCCGATGAGGCCGCCTCCAAAACCACCCCCGAAGCCGCCTCCGAATCCACCACCGCCACCGCCACTGGGGCGGCTATAACTGTAACCGGATGGTGGTTCAGCCGTGGCAAGGGCGGCCAGCGCCAGAACTAAACACTAAAACAAAAGTAAGGATATATTTAGTTATACAATTCACAAAACTATGAAAACGGTCATTAAAGTTTTCAAACAATATCCAAGAATAATTTCAGCGCTGAATGTTATTGCAAAAAAAAATTATATTGGTTACTGTTCACACACACACCCCGAAATGATATATAAATTATGACCAGAAAAGCAAATAGTTTTAACTGAGACAAGAATATAAGAAATTATGTAAAATTTAAACAAGAAATACCCAAATTTATAAGATTACATAGCACGTCACGCAATTATTCAAAATTCAGTGAAAGTTTTATGACACGCGTTGGATAAAAGAAATGTTGTTTTCGTATAGAAACAAATTTAATCCGATAAATTGAAATATGTATAATGTGAGTAAAAACCAAAAGTCTACAACATTCTATTGATACTTCAGAACTCGTGGTTCACACGCTACCCAAAACTTCTCGCAATTGTTTAAAACTATTTGAATAAAGGTGAGCTTTGTCACCTAAATCGAGCTCAGGTTTTTCAACGAAAAAAGGCTATCTGATCGCAAACTACACAGACTTTTTATAGTGTGCGATTATATAAAGGTAATAAGAACCATTGTGTTTTATAGCCACAGACGACACCCGTAAGTCATTATAAATAATTAAGGACTGAACACGTTGAATGGGAAATACATAATACTTTTCGTGTTTGAAATACTTAAGCAAAAAAGATCCGTCAAACAAGTCGTAAATAAAAAACCGACTGAACCTCGTAAATTATACGAGTACATATCGAAAGTCAACCAAATTCCCAGCGTAAAATCCCAAAACCCATTTCCACCGAAAAATATACTTAGCTCGACCAAAATATATGTAACCATGGCAATCAAAACACAATAATACGTTTCCAGCATTAACATAACTTAAGTCAATTTCCTAGAACTATGAACAAATTGTCAAACTGCGTTTGTCAAACATTCCGAGGCGACTGCTCATTTGTGTTGTAAATATTTACGATATAATTGTGAACGTCCGAATCTCGAATGCAAGCATACACTCTCGCTAAATTATGTATGTAGGTATGTACATATTTAAAATATCGTTCTTGCACATTAATACGCGTTTGAATACATAAAAAGAATCTCTCGTTTGGAATAGTTTGACAAATATTTTGCTACCGCCAATATTTTATTGGATAACTGTTTACATAATGAATTCAGTATCTAATAATCTACACATTACATTACTCAAAGTATACCCTTTTAAATATTAAATCGAAATACATATACCGATTGAACTTGAATTGTTTTTTTTTAAATATAGATAAATTAATATAAAAAATACTTCCTCTGTATCCAGGAAGTATTCTTATTCTTAGTTACTACATTACTTCCTCTGTATGTGGATACAAAGGAAGTAATGTAGTAAAATTAAATAAACTAAAGTCATATTTAAATAATATCACAAAATAATTAACAATATGTTATTACTAATGTTTAATTGAAATCAAATAAAATGCGTTTGATTTGAGTTTATATATTTTGTTTCAGAAATCTAAGGTGAATAGAGCGTGAATATTTAAACCGAATTTTTAACATCGAAGAAACGGATACGTGGATTGTTTTCTAAAATTATTAAATTTAATATATACAAAAAAGAGCTACTTAATTTTTACTAAAACTATATATTTTAAAAAATCTGTTTTTTAGAAAAGATATAGATTAAAATCCCGAAATTCCTTCTGTATTTTTTGGCAATTAATATGATGTATTTAAAAATAGAAAATTCTTTGTAATTATGTAAATAAAATTCAAAAGCTTTACAAAGTTCCAATGATTCATATAATTCATTCTACCATAGTTAATTATATGTTAAAAGTAACATTAAGCGCCTCAAAGAAATTAAGCACCATTATTTTACACAAATTACCTTTGCGACAAATGTATCTTTAAGCACTGCCCAATTGCAAAATATAACTAAACTGTCACTTTTTAGATAACTAATATGAATAGATTGAACATAAATTAGAAGATTAGGAATAGATGAAACATAAATTAGAAGATTTATTATTAGGATCAAGAAGATACTTATCAATATCCTTAAAAAATTCTTCGACGTCTGATCAATTTGTAATAACGAACGCATTGTTGCTTAGAATCTAACTTCAAGAGCCGTTGATTCGATTTCGTTTAATGTCTCTAGTAATACTGTCCATCTTAAAACATGCAACATCAGTTCAAGACAAGAATCAATTAGAGTCAACTTGCAAACCGTTACACAAGACGAAATGAATTAAACTCACCAACCGACTATTCTGATACAAAATAACATTCGTGCGACGCAGGTCGCCTCCGACTCAACATCACTCTATACTCCCAACACATAATTATCTATTTCACAGACAATTTACGAAATAAATCATAATTATATCTACGGGCTAACAAAAATGAAAGGTACTATTACTGCCCGGCGGTGTATGAGATTTCTTTTTTTATTAAAGGTTAAACGTCTATTGAGAATGGGTTCTCAATTGACCTGCATCGAGTTGAAAGGTTAGAGGAGAATTATCGGCTTAAACGCCGTGACCCGACAACGTTTTCTCTGGTGAGATCGCAGAGACTTGTCACAAACACAAGAGACAACTACCCACTCAGTTTACTAACGCTTATTTCTAATCTCCATAAATTCAATTTTAGCTGCCAGTTAAAATAACAAACCAATCTCCGACTTACTGGTAAAAGCTAAACGATTTTAAAGTATTTATATAATCGAAATCTTGACTTCATCCATAGAAATGGCTTCGGTGAAGTGGGATTTACACAGAGAGGCTGCACCGCGTATCCGAATCGATATTGACCACTTTCTAAACCGTCGCTCACACGACAAGTGTTCAAGCCTCACCAAGTATCTAAATAAGTCATCTCACAAGCCGGAAGGCGAAGAACAAACAAACTGCTCGTTACAATACTCTAGACGTTTAATGAGTGGAGGAGTCGATGCGCCGTATTACGTTGCGTAACTGCTGAATAAAGTCCCACGTTCGGCCAAATTGCTTTCGTTTCGTTTCGTTAGAGTTTACGTCATTTTATGCGATTGCGATGGGGGCAAACCGCGATGGGAACCGGACAACGAGATAAGTGGACGAATATTACGTACGTTACAAATTAATGCATGAAATGTTTGCCGACATACCGGGACGTGGGTATTTGGGTCGCAGCGCTCATCGACATAAAGTAAGTCACCTACTTTTAGGACTGCAAAAAAATTGTTAATAATAATATGAAATGATATCTTTAAAAGAAGTTTATTCGCGTGACAGATTAATTAATTTGAGAAAATTGGGCAAAAATGTAATTTACATGAACGTTATTGCAAAAAAAATTAATCGAAAGTGAAATTTTGCTATGGAAACATATTAATATAAATGGCTCTAACCATCCGTACTGTTATAGTGCATACCGAAAAGACCTCCTTAAAATGTCTTAGATTAAAAGTTATTTTATGTCTTTAAATATGATGGAATATCGCTAAGCAATATTAAAACATATGTGCTTTTCTCCATATAAGAATTTTTTAGAAGAGTACAGTAATGAAAAAGGTTTTGGAATATAAGTAACTATGTTCCTATTGATACAGTGGAATACAGCGGGAGAGTATTGAAACACAGTTATTTTTACATAAGTATGATTATAAAGTAATTGTACGATTACAAAATATCAGTTTTAAAAACCTCTCTAAAAGGTCTTTATTAATTTTAATATAGCAAAAATCTGAAAACATAGCCATTCTATAATTTTGCCTTTAAGTGAAAGTGTAAACAATTGTCTGTAAGAATTATAATGTAAGAATTGTACTTCAATAGACGGATTTTGGTTTTGACAATGTTATTATTAATAATTCTTAAAGTGAAATTTCAAATTCATTATCACTAGAGTGAATCGACATACTTGCAATTTTGTTAAACTACAAAGGAGCTTATTGTGAAAAGTGTTCAAATATTATTAAATAATTTGGCCCTAAAATAAGGGTACATTATTTTCTTTGAAAAATATCTTTCATACAAATAACTACATATTAGTATAATTCAATACGATATATACATTGCTTATTCATTATCACAAAAGTGATGTTCTCCGCAGAACATCCGCAAAAATTGAACGTACGACGTATTACGTCACAGATATTATATTTACATCCTACTTTCTCTTTTTTATATGAAATTTAGGACACTCTGAGTATATTGCATTAAGAAGAAAAAAATGAAGACTATTAAAATATACATTACTACAAGTGGAAATAATTACGCTCAACACTAATGCTAACACTAAAAAGCTTCAGATGATTTAGCGGAAACGCAAGTTTAAAATATAATATTAAATATAAAGTCAACTATTGAGTACAAATCGATAAACAATATTTTACAACTTTCTTATGCATAAGCAAAAGGGGTAAACAATCTATAAATCTTGTTGATAAATTAATTCTTATTGAGCCTTGTATCAAACAATTGGGTCAAAATAAATAAAAAAGTTAGAAACACATTAAAAAGACTTTGAGACGATTCAATTCCCTAAAGTATTGCGAAAATAGATTAGAATGTCGGTTGCATTAATTCAAAACACGCAATGTGTGAACAAAACCCAAAGCCTGTTTTACATAAGTTGAATATAATATACATATATATATACATACAACAGGCACCTGTGAACATGCACGTGCGCCCACGTGTCACACGTCAGCTGTCACAATATCCTTAACTGTCACGCGCAACGCGTTGCGGAATGGATACAGTGAAGCCGTAACGAGTTATCAATCCCCTTTGATCTTTACTGCGATGCCCCCGGGCTGTGCACGCAGCAAAACTTTGTTCTCGACATGTTATTTCAATCGATGAACAATGGAGTAAAATGGATAAAAGACAATTTCCTCAATGAGACAAACTTTGCCTTTATTGCAAAGTCGTAGATATAACGAGTGGATTTAAAATAATAAATATTTATGAAAGTGTGCATTTCTTTGTGGATGTCTTTTATAACATACTAAAGATTGAATTTTATATTTGCCACAGTGATAATTATAATTGAAACGAAATATCAAAATCAGAAATTAAATCAACCCATGAATACAGTTCGAATTAGTCTTTGTGTCAGACTATTTTCAGTGAAAGAACGCAAATTATGTGTCTAGATTTATAGATAAGTATAATTTTTAGCTGTAAAAATTTATATTTTGTGTTCAATATTGACTTCCAAAAGACTATTTAGTACATAAGGACAAGAAAAATTAATTAACTGTGTGGAAAAGTTCACTGAGTGTTATCATAATACACCATTTTTCTTTACATTATAGAAAGTGTAATCGTGTATTATCGAAGTTGCTGCCGAAATATCAAATGAAATACAATCGTTTAATATTCAAAGTCGGTATAGAAAACGATGTAAATGGTTACGAGAGATGCTTGTCTAATTAGTAAATAGTTTTACTATTGAGCAAGTACTTCTTTTTCGAGCATCTATCTGTATTTAAGTGAAGTACCTTCTTGACCCAGTGACATTTATATTTATAATTCTAGCAACGCGTAGGAGTTTTACGCAACGAAAATTCGCGATTATAATTTACGGAGTGAAATGTAGAAATTCTGTTGTTTAAGTTCTTCTAGTTCAATTTAATATTTATAATTCTAACAACGCGCAGGAGTTTTACGCAACGAAAATTCGCCATTATAATTTACGGAGTGAAATGAAGAAACTCTATTGTTTAAGTTCCTCTTGTTCAATTTACGTTTTCACGCTAAATTTCGGGAACACGAATAGAATAGAACTATACATACAATGCTTATAATACATGAATCCTCTATACTTTGAAAAGTTTCTTTAACACTTAAAGAGTTTCATACAATTTCAGTTAGGAGAAATAACATTTTCTTAAACAATAAACTTATTTAAAGCTGTCATTTTTTTATTTGGTTAATATCTTGTCAATCTGCAATACTTAAACTATCAATTAATTATAAGAATTAAATTAGGAAAAATTTAAAATGACGATTTGTAAAATATATTATACTGAAATAAGTCTCATTAAAATGCCTTAATATAAATATAAGACTACATTACCGATACATTTTAAATAGCACACTCAGAATAAATTTTACTTAATTTTTTAAATATAAGATCGACTCGAAATTTTAACGTTTTGCATAACTTATTGAAAAGTGTAGGAATGCTTTTTTTATTGCGAAAAGTGAAATTGAAAAAGAAAATTATTCCTAAACCGCGCTTCGTTTGCGATCCCACGAAAGCCGATCTATATCATATGTATTAGCATACACGCCTCGTCACATATGACAGCATCGCATCCCTATTTGTATTCATCTAACGTGCGACAAAGTGATTAATTTAAATGCGCTCGACTTAACCGCACTGTCACTGCCGCAACTACTCCGCCAGACGATTGTTAAATACAAATAAGCAATGCCGCTTCCTAAGACAATTTGAAAATTTTATTTTCTTTTGCAAGTTTTGCATTTCGATTTTCCGCTTTATAGTTTGAAAAAGAGAATGTGAAAATTTCAATCTGAAACTATCGCTTTTATCGCGAATGTACGATTACCAAATGGCACGATTTACCAAATGGCACGTCAGATTAACAATTAATTCGGATAACTGATCAGGAAAAATGTCAATTATATCTGAATATAAATTACAATTTAGTATCGTTTCTTTCTTACTGTGAAAAACTCAAATGTTTCGATTTTTATATTTTTAACCATTTTCTTTATTTTTTTGGTATTGAAAATATTCCCATTTTCAGATAATTTCATTTATCGATTAGTATTTTGCTAATTTGTAAAATTGGCAACAGAAAGCCGGCAATATTTTCTGTTCCACGAACGCCAATCGAGTTAAATATTTACACATAATTTCACAACACTTTTAAACGGATTTTATTCAAAACACTTTATGTACATAGCGCGAATATATAAATAATAATAATTTTTTTTTAAATCAAAACTGCTCACTTTCGCTTTCATTGGCATCTTTTAATTTTATGTCCTAGGTATTATTACAATATTTCACTACTAAAAAATAATTTAAACACGAAAATCCTGAAAATTATTTTAAGCCAGATCACACTTATACAAACTTTACCAACAGTATATAAGCTGGCCTTATATAGCAAACCATTGTCTGCGAATTTATAGAAAAACTAATTATTTCGGAAACAAATAACATCTTTCCTAAAATTTAATAGTAACGTTAAATTTCATTCTTCTCAGAGCCAAAAACAATGACGATAATCCAAAATCGATTATTCAAATTACTATAATTTGAATAAAAAAAACTTATAAAGCGGGAGAAACACAAGCACACTTAATCAAGCATTAACAACGATGTGAGGCTAACGTTAAATTGTAGTTAAAAACGTTCACTTACCGCACTTAGGGTTTTCATTTTGCTAAGGGCTGTATAAATTGTATAAATCTAAATAGAGAGGTGGTGTTTGTATGTAATGTCGATGACTGTGCCCCGTTCTGGTGCGTCAGCGGTTTTATAGAGCTTCTTCGGATGGTGGGGTCGGCAGATGAGAGAGAAAGGACTCGCGTTGTGTAAGAAGCGGCAGCTTGGACATGGCGCGAATGTTATTATTGTGTCTAGAATGTGCCCTAATGCGGCGGCTAGATCTCCGCTGGGAGCTACCGTTTCATTGTTGGATTCAGTCATCAGATGCATAAGTTTCTTTAATTGAGATGGTCGCGTGGAATTGTGGTGGTCTTGTGTTAATTTTTCATTGGCGAATCAGTTTAATTGAATGTGCCAAATACAACGACGGGAGCCAAGCTTAGTTTGCAAAATCACTTCCAATAATCATGACGATAGTTCTTAGGCGAAATAATAGTTTTACGTGGAATAGAAGCCAATTTTACTTCGCTCTGGAATACATCCAATACGTTTTAAAATTAAACTTTAAATTGTATGTTCGCAATCCTGACATTAGGATTAATTATTTTTAAATTAAGTCGCAGAATTCTTGGTGTTATGTGAACGGTGTCTGCAAGAAAACATTTTCATCTGGTGGTTTATGCTTTCTAAACTTTAGAGAACATTCCCAAGATTCTTCTAATTTTGATTTGTGTATTTTTTTAATAGATTTTAGTAGGGATTATCAAAGGACTAACTCTCAAATTCTAAAAGTGAATAGTTTACGAGTTAATTCAGAAAATTAGACTAAATAAATCATTAATCAGGACAGATACACCTTTCCATATACAAATAAAAATGTCTACATTTTGTAATCGATAAGAATACATAGTAGTAGTGCTACTATTCTCTATTCTTTATTACCCAGATTACAAAGGAATCGTTATACAGTTTTGTTAATTATTTTATTCAATAAATAGTGTGTGGCATTGCAAAATCAACATTACTTCCGGAGATATACGACTAAATCCAAGTTAAAATGTTACTGATTAGCAGATTAAAACGGAGAACTGTGTCTTAATCTAAATTGAAACTATTTCTTAAGCTAAATTACAAAGTAAATCATTCTTAAATTCTCTGGATTTACTGTTTAATATATCTATACACATAGAGCGTTTACGTTAATTATTATTAAATGTATCCGATCGTTGTTTTATGTGTTCCGTTACTGGTTTGACCATCTCTTCAAACCAGAATTTGAATATTTTTTACATATTTCAAAAGGGATGAAAGAACTTTCCCCGTTTGTAAATATTATATTACTAAGTTAATGTAATAAATCGTCTAACTTTTTTTTGCAAAAATCATGTGGTTTTTGTTACGTTGCTTCTATGCAGAAAACTATAATACTTATTTTTTTATTAGATCTCTAGTTTAGTAATGATTTGACTAAAAAACGTTTTACGTGTATTGACTTTTTTCATACAATATTTAAAATTATGTCATTACTATGAGACAACTTTTTTAATCATAAACGTTATTAACCACAGTTATTATTATTTTTCTTCGTTAAATTTTGATACATTGTTTATTTCGCTACTTAACAGAAATTTGGACTATTAATTTCTACAAAAAAATTACTGGGATAACCATAAATAATCATAAACATGCGACACAACAATTAAAGAACACATTTTCCTTAATTTTTGTATTACCGCAGATTTATTTTTTACCCTAATAGTTTTTCAGTTTTATATATTATGATTCATATAATCAAGAAATTAAATTAAAACAGCCATGACATTTAAATAAATCTTACTAAATTGAATCTAATCCAATCAGTTTTTCATTATTTTCTTGAATATTTGCTATACCAGCCTTTCCATGGATGTTAATATCGTTATGACTGTCTGTTATTTTCAGACCCCTTTAACATTTATTTGTGTAATGAAAAAAACGAATACAAATTTAACGGCTACGTGTCTTTAATGTTTCATGTTAACATCTATGCTACATTCAGTTTTATTAAATTATTGAAAAAATTAAAATTTATATTAATGAAACAACGGAAAAAAGCCTCAGTAAAATAAGTTCACTTTTTTATTTAAAGGTTCGTTACACGTTTTTGGATAAAATTTGAAAAATATCTTTAGCCTTGTAAATTTAATATGTGAAGTAATAACAATAACTTGGATTTGAATCTAATTTGGATAAGAATTCAATTGTTTTATTTACTTTCTTATCACAAAAAAAACATCAGGCTAAAATTCGCATCCCGAACACTTCGTCCTAACGTTAAATTCGTTTAATTTAAAAACACCTTTTATATTTATTAAAAAGAGTATTTTAACTCTAGATTCCCACGGAACGGAGTAGTGTGTTCCAATTTTACGATGTCTTAAGGTTGAAATAACCATACAAAATCAAAATTATTTTCCCGGTAAATTATTGGATTATTCAATATAAAATTATATCCTTTCCTAATAGTATAGTCGAGAGCCTTTAGTTAATCTATACACAGAATGTTTTATTAGAAAAAGATAATGTTAAAAGAAACTGACCACTGAACAAGCACTTTCTGTTCTGTTAATTAATTACAATTTCATTGCTCAATTTATGTTTTATCCGGTTCAATCAGCTATTATTAAATATTTCTTTTTGTACAAATGACACATGAGATAACACTAACCATGATGGTAAGTAGCAATTAAGCTAGCACCATTGGTCCGGTCATAAAAATTAGGAAATTTCAATATCATCTACCCACAGCAGCTGAGTGCATCCATCGGTAAACTAAACTCGAAATTGGATGGTAGAGACAACCAATATACAATTAACCTAAGATCTTTAGCAATTACTTTATGTATTTTAAAATAATTTTTTTCAATTATATTACGTTTCTAAATAATTTTCTTCTCTTGTATACCAACTGAACACATTAAAATGTAATACGATTTTAACTTTCCGTCTAAAGTAACAATATGCCGTAAACATCAACAATGTAGGAATGTTGGAAATTATTGTTAAGACCATTCAATAATTATAATTTGTTCAACGGAATCGCTCAATGGAATCGCTAATCGAATTTGCTATTTTCCATTTTGTGTTGATCAATTAATATTATAAACCTACTAATTAATAATGTAATTCAATTAATATTAAAACCTATTACTATTACAAAGAATTTTCCACACAAAAACAGAAATAATGTGACTACTAAGTGACAGTTGGTGGAATGATAGAAATCTAAATAACTGACAGCCGGGCCGGCATATTCCGCGGATAATCTACGAAGAATAGTTTCAACAACTCAGTCCCACCAGTAAAATAATCTTCATTTTAAATTGATTATGAGATAATCCATTCTAACCATTTGAAAAAATGTTTCTTTGCATGTGTAAATCGATTAAACTACCTCGTAGAAGAGCTGTACCGTTCTGAACGAAACTTGTCACAAAAAGACTTTAAACTAGTCCCATAATATTCTTGTGATAATCCATTAACTTTTTTTTGCCATTTATTTGTCTTGTGAAAACTAAGAGAACTCTAATAATGTCTTCATCTCTAATAAAATTGTGCTGCAACTAAATTTATTAAGAAATTAGGAAATCTAGTCCAATGTTAAATGTTTAAAAAAGGAGCTTTATTTTTATTGTTTATTATCTTGTGTAAATTTTATATGTTCGCGCATAAATAATAAAGTAATTGCTATATTATAATTGCTTACTATAATAATTTGCTATACTATAATTGCTTACTATAACAATCTCTAATAGCTGGCCACAACTGACCAAATTTTGACCTTGATAAATCATAAATTATTATTTAAAAGGAATTTATAACAAAACAACATGAAATTATACAAATAAAAATGTAAATAATAAGAGAGATGTAGTCTACAAAGTAACAAAGAAATGCGACAAGTTAATGATAAGAAATAATTAAACTGCTTATGGAACTACATCAAGAAATAACATTAATTGCCAAAGTACGTAATATAATGTTCCGGATAACTTTTAAATGCAGAATTAATACAGAAAATACGAACACCAAGAGCATATTGTGTTTAGGTGTATTTAATGTTCTAATTTAGTTGCATAGGCAATAAACACTTCAACACAAATGCATTGTTATATTGATGATTCTGAAAGTTAGTTTTATTTATTTATCACCTATGGGGAAAAAAACAGATACAAGTCATAGTGAGATACAAAAAGCAAGTTTTTCAAGTATTAGACAAACTTGTATCCTAAAATTTTTACATAAAATGACACTCTACGCACACATCAGTATTAATTAAATATTTGTATGATACATTAAATATTCAGAAATTGTATAGTACATTCAATTAAATTATAAAACATTTAATATTGGTGAACAAACAATAAATATTGAGATTATTGAAATCAGCCTTTCATTCAAAACTCACTATAATATCAGTAATAGAATTAACAGTAATAATCGTCCTGTTTCTAATAATATGGATTTGACAAAAAAATAAAAGAAAATGTAGTGTCAATGCTTTCAAAGGACTAATGGTTCTACAGTATCCATTTAAATGACTGCTTGTGTTAAAGTAATGAGCTACCAGCCGATTAGTGCCAGAATCTAGATTGGAGATACAACGAAGTAAAAAAATCATTGAAAAATGTTAAATAAAAAACGGGCCAAGGGTTTATCAGATACACCCATGACGTTGTTTCGTAGCCTTCAATTCGTAAATAATAGATGTTACAAAAACATGCAGTTTTAAAATTGTACCCCTATAGCACGACGATAACTTTTTATTTTAACACAATTTAAACCTTCTATGAATAGGTTTATTAAAGATAATAAGAGTAATTTAATACAGGTTCAATCAACAGCACATCAAGATTTAAACTTGAACTACAAATGTCACCTCAATGCCGTTGAGATATTTATAGTCTAATGGACTCCAAAATATAATGTGTTGTCGACTGTACACTAAATTAGTCGAATTATTTTCTGTAATATATGCGTATGTACACAATTATCATAATGTATAGAATACTGAATCCTTCAGGTCAAAAAATAAATATACACTTTAAATGACAGAATTATTTTCCAGTAAATTTAAGTCACTTCTATAGAATTTCTGTAAACTTTTTACTGGCCCAACTACATGTCCTAAGTTGGCTAACAGTTTACTCGTAAATTAATAGAGCCAACTCAACCTTGAATATTTTTCTTTTCATTTCATTATATACACTATTATTGTGAATACTTTTCAGGTATTAAAAATGGAGATTTACTGTTAGGGTATAGAGATTCGTAACTAACAAAAATAAACATTTTAAAGTTTAAAGTTTCAAGTACCCGAATGAACTTCAGCTTTATAGTACTAAATTTTAGCTTTATAGTGCTAATAGTCTGTCAGTACAAGGGTTGAGGAACACAGCAAAACAGACAGACAGACAGGATAAAACTATATGGATTCCTAGTTTGGCTACGGAACCCTAGAAAGCAAATAGACGTTGAATTCTTTGATTATTTCCAACCTATTAAAATCCTAACCGTTCGCATTTAGAATTTACTTATAATAAACTATTCAGATACTTTTCTACAAATAAAATAAATCTCTTTAAACCAAAGTCTAATTTAAACTAAAGGAATTTTTGAAAAGACTTCAGAGAAAATATTTCAAAAAATCTTAGCCTTTCCTTCATTTAAAAACCACATATAAGAAGATCGACCAGATTTTCATCTACCAGTGGGAGGTCTTTTGCTGCAAAAAAAAATAACGCAACTACTGAAGTTAAAACTAGAATTGTTCATATTAAATTCTAGATAAAAAAATATAAAGTTATTTTAAATTCAATCAGTTTTAATCCTCAGATTTGATTTTGAGCTTCACCACCAAAACACCTGTTTATCATGGATAAATATTATTAATGAATAATATTTTCGCATAATAATTCTTACCATATTGTAAATTCCGTTGTATTGCTTAATTATCGCTTGCCTCCAATTATCGACTATTAAAATATAAATATTTATTTTACAAATTTGCATTTATTGATGCAATATGCATTAGTGACATAAATATTCACATCTTTATTCATATATGCAACTAAATAAGTAAATAAACACATTTATCAAATATAGATTATAATTAAAAACGATATCAGGGCATAATTTTACAAATTTTTAAAATAATGAAAATGGTGTATCAATACTAGAGTAAACACCCTTTCCAACTAACTACAGAATAACATTCAAAGTATCATGGCGTTAATTACAAAGGAAAAACCTCGAAAATTTGTAAAATTTGATAATTCTATACTAGAAGTGATTAGTCTATGCTACAGTAAAATAAATGGTTCATAATGAAACGGAAAAAAACAACTGAGAACTGTTTCGTGGTTATTGGAAAGCTACAAATTTTAAAAAAAATATTTTTATCGGAGTATCATTTGATTTCACTTACTTTAACATTTATCATGAAGAAACCATCAAAATCTCAGTACTTTTTGGCTCATTATTGGACAGACAACCGTTGCTTAATCAAAAGATTAAATTTATTTGGAATGTTATAATGTGGGTAAAAATTGAAAGGGATGAAATATTAAGAAAGTTAACCAAGGAGAAAATATGCGACCTATGGTCTTTGAATATTAATTTTCCACTGAAGAATAGTTAAACCACAAATTAATAAACGAATTGAAGAATTAGGTCAAAGAACGTAAAATTATAAATCTTTGTTTCATATTAAAAAATAACCTAAATAGGCATTTCTTAATTACCTATGCAAACCCGGGTGTGTCAGCTTCGAGTTTTGATGATAGAAGTAAATATAACACGGGTAATTATACAAGTCATGCATGTCCGTCCGGTGATACGTAAATAGATGAATACGTAAATGACATGCATGTCCGTCCGGTGATATATAAATACGTTACACGTCGTAATTCTTTACCGATTTTAGTGATTTGTTTTTCTATCGATTGGTTAACTATAAAAATAAAAATAGATCGATTCTCACAATGATTTGTTCACAATGATAAAAATGTCTTTTTTTTCCTTCCCAGCGACTATTCTGGGCACCCGTTTTATAAGGATCTTCTTGCCTCTTTAACGTGATCCCAGCTCTTGCTAACTTTTTATCTCGCAGTGCTATGATATATTATACTATACAAAAAAAAATGTGCGTGTACTGATGTACGCGCGTTAAAAGTTATACTTTTTTGGCATAATACAAAAATAACTTTATTTAGGATGAAATAATTAATGGAAATGAAATAATAAAAGGACTAGAGCGTGATTATTAACAGAGTTAGTAAAGTCTAAATTAAATAAAATAATTAAGTAAATAATTTATAATGCAAATAAATACACACCGCAACTTAACCTCACTTATACTCTTAAAAAGCTTATAATCACAATTTCTTTCTATCACGAATATTCACATAAATATTTTTTTTTTATTATATGGACCACTATTAAATCGCAATGAATGAAATATTATTAAAAAGCACAGATATAACTTAGACTTGTATGAATATAAAACACGTATTGGGTATTTACAAATACCTCAATAACTATCGTGGATATAGTATCCGTCCCTACACGCATGTTTAGTGAGCAAATTCATCATGTTGATTTTTGTTGCATCGTGCGCGCAATCGTAAAATTTCACTCTCATCATTTTTTTAATAACGCGCCTAAAAAGTATAACTTCAAAAATAACATATTTCTGTCTCTATGTAAAAAAAACAGTACTAGAGTAACGAGGTCTATTAAACAAATTCACTTGTATGGTCTAGATTTTAAAAAGTTATAAAATCTGTATGAAAACTATAATCTTTCTATAATATTTACTTTGTTTTTATTAATCAGTTTTTTTTCAATTATGTAATCATATTCTTTAAGCAGTTCTATTTGAAATTTGACATTTCGATAGTACATGGGTAGTAGATAGCTGAAAAAATTACCAGTTTCTTAACTAATTATCTCAAAAAATAAGAAAACTTTAAAAAACATATAGCAAGCACACTTTTGTTTCATCGCTTATACAAGTGAGTGAGACATTGATAAAATACTAGAGTACGAATTCAGAACTATTGAATTATAATCTCGGATTTAACCTTTGTATAAAAAATTTCCTTTCTTTATCCAAAAATAGAGCAACGAATACTTAAGTCTAAATTATAATATTAAACATAATTAAAATAAAACAACAAATTAATTTTTATTCTCTGTTTTTAATTATAACTGGTATGTACGCTGTTTTACAATTTTCAAATAAATCGAATTACGTTGAAGTACGTACGGATAAGTACTGAGGTATTAAAATACGAATCCATTTTTATTTTATTTAGATATATAACGGAAGGTATAAAAAAGAAGTATATAACGGAAGTTAGTATCTATTTTACTACATTTCCAACATTGACTACGGTTCCAAGGAGCCACAAATACAGCGCCAACTAGAGGTAAATTAATTAGCAGCTAATTCGCTTGTATAATATTTTTGGTACAAAACCATTCAACTGCCAACGCTAACAAAGTTAATTCGAAGCGAAATTAAACCGAAATATTTTGTAAAAGAATGAAATCGATGTTGCTAAAATTCCTCTTAAATATCAACAACTGAAACGCCGTAATCTTAACAATATTGACGTTTGTAAATATATACATAATGCATATTCAACCTTAAAATTCTAACCTGAGCCAACTCCCTAACTCTCACTTCCTTTCTCCTAAACAGGAAATTAGAAATCATTATTATAATGATCTTGACAAGTAAGAGTATATGTTGAGTACAGTTCTATTCAGTCTCATTATAATTTGGCTCTTGATCATACATAGTATTATATTTAGTATCTTCTTATCAGAATAAGTGTTATATTTAAACTCTGCTCGTAAATATAATTTGAGAGACATCGAGGAGAGAAAGAATAATATACGTTTTTAAACCGTTTCTTTTTAGATTAGGTACACCTTTATTAACTGACAATAATAGCAAATTTTAGGTGAATTTCGTAGAAATACCCATAATACGAAAATGTCGACTTTTAAATTTCGAGGTAATTTCACTATATTTTCTTCTTGAAGTGTCTTCTCCTCGTCCGAAGTTGGCAACGTCATGGCTACTTTAATCTTGATTTTAGCTGTTCTAAAAAGTTAATTTTATGTACGTCCATACCATTCTCTCGTCCATATTCGATGTATATCCGTACCATAATCTCACTATATTTTCATCACTCATTACTAACCTTGCTTGTTTAGTGAAATATCTAGCACGAATCCTAGATCGAAGAGTCATGTAGCATATTTAGATCGCAAGAACGTTTTCGATCGTGTTAATAAAGATATGCTTCTAAAGCGGTTTAGAAAAACACATTTAATACCGTTATTATATACCTCTTTTCGTACTTGACCAATGCCTAAGATTTAACTACTATCAATGAAAGTAATGTTTTATACAGTCAAGAATAAGCTAGGGTTCGATCTCAGTCGTTTCTATACGCTATCATCGTAAATGAGCCTAAACTACATAATAGAAAAGACGTATCCTCATTGACGAACGAAAGCTTTATACCGGAGTGGCATGCATTGCTAACTGTCGAGGTATATAGCGTGATATAGATCCTGCAGTTAAATGGAGTAAAGCGAATGGATTAGAACTTTACCCTTATAAATGCTCAGTGACGAATTATAGTTGAATTCGCATTCCTATCAGCCATAACTTTTATATTGGCACTAGCTTATTGCATCGTCATATTGAAATACGGATTTTGTAGTAATGTACGCTGCTTGATTTGGTAGTAATGTGTCATGCATGTAATGCATCAAGCTGCAATGATTTAGTAGTAATGTATCATGCATGTAATGTATCACGCTGCAATGATTCGGTAGTTATGTGTCATGCTTGTAATGTATCACGCTGCAATGATTTGTTAGTTATGTATCATGCTTGTAATGCATCACGCTACAATGATTTCATAGTAATGTATCATGCTTGTAATGTATGATGCTGCAATAATTTGGTAGTTATGTATCATGCTTGTAATGTATCACGCTGCAATGATTTTGTAGTAATGTATCACGGTTGTTCTTTCGTAATTTCGATATTGTTCTGCAAAATTCAAGTGGTCTCATTACATTATCTACTATTAATCTTCTATATAAAACATTAGTCTGCAGTAAGATGGAGCCATCATGCACTATATAGAATCCTCGGAATAGTAAGAACTATATTATGCTGAAAGAGTTAAAACAAATTTTAAGGTACTCATACTAAAGACGTGGTTACTTCCTTTTATTTACTTCAATATGGTAAATTTCTATTCTCCTAAATTGTAAATATTTAACAATATTCATGTCCTTTTAGAAACTGTTGCATGGAATTATTTTCTGTCTCATACTATATACCAGATATCCTAATTAGACTGTAATATAATGCAATCATCACGCATCATATGGAATCTACGAAAGTAAACATTATATTATGCTGAAAGAACTCAAAAAACTTTAAAGATGATTATATTAAAGAAAGTTTGTTTATTTTTTGTCTTCTCTTCTTCTTTCATCTTCGGTATGGTAAATTTCCATCCTCCCTAATTTTGAAGAAATCTAACATTATATTACAAAAATATCTCTCCAAATATCTAAGTGCTAATTCAAAAGTGGGTTTTTATGACTTAAATGCAAAATGTTTATCTGTCGTACACTATTTCTCATTATTAATTATATTACAAAATTTAAAAAATATGGTAAAACGAATATGAAATTTACTTTTCAACGGGCGCTTACCACCGTCGTTACTAAAAATACATTGGAAAAAATTGGGAGGTGTACCAAAACCAGGAAATAAGATTTACGATTATATCGGTCAATGTAACTCTAGTAGAAGATGAAAGATCTTACAGAAAAATATAAATATATAATATATTTCAGACTTTTCATACATAACGTAAACTACTCATAATCCAGCTAGCAATTATTAGGTAAAAAAAAGATGGTGACGATTTAAACGTGGTTTTAAAATTGACCCAATTGGGTAGTTTTCTCGATTACTCTGCTAGTACTCCTGATTTTTTAATTTCTAGTAAAATGTCATAAAATCATATAGTTTAATCGAAAGATTATAAACATTGATTAAAATGTTATGAGTTTTCGAATTTTATGATGGCAATAATGTGATATCTTATTCACTTTTGCTAATTAGAACTAACAAACGGAGCGGAGTTATAGATTATATCATACTTAGTAATATGATATAATCTATAACTCCGTAAATTATTAAAATTTTAAAAAAAATTTACTTCTCATAAAGTTATACCTATAAATAAAAAATAAAATATATTATCAGTGAAAGGCGGTTATTTAGCCAATAGGACAGGCCTTGTAGGTCGATATTTTTTTAAGAAATCTCATTTTCTTGACAAATCAAACAATGAAAACTCCTTCAAATTTTTTGTTGTTTTTAAGTCTTACAATCACAAAGGGACAAAAAAAGGTACTTGCAGAAAATAACTAACAGAAAAATTGCAGAAAAATATCCATTACCTTATATTTTTCTGACTCTAAATAATACATCTGTTCAGTAGTTTTATGTTATGCTAGTTTATATGCACTAATAAACATATAGATGAACTGAAAGGCCAAAATTCTGGAAACAGTCTTCTCTTTAACCTGTTTATAATCGCAGAACTTATTTTTCTTAATGTAATAACTTTTTAAACTATGTTGTATCTAATCGTTGAACTTATTTTCTTAATGTAATAACTTTTTAAACTATGTTGTATCTAATCGCAAAACTTATTTTCTTAATGTAATAATTTTTTAAACTATGTTGTATCTAATATGTAAATACATAAAGATACTTGCCATTGACAGTAGCAATTACTACATATATCCATACAAAGTGAAGAAATATAGTACAAAAGTGAATGTTTGAATTAATCATTATGGCTTTGTTAATAATTCACCTTGAACAAATACGGAAATGCAGCTGTTCGCAGCTTTCAAATAATTTAAATACGAATTGTGATTTTGTTTTGTTATAAATTCGTAGGCGCCGCTCGTGAACGAAACATCGTTATCTGCGACATTCCCACATGCGTGTCTCGACGTAGCTAATGTGCTAAAATTTTGCGAAATTCGTTTCTCTTTTTTATTTCTGTATTTATTACACGCTATTCATTACTACTTTTTATTGTTGAGACTGCTGTAGGTAATATTTTGGAAATATCGATCCGAACAAACTATATGATACTATTGCGGAATATCTTCCGCATCCGTGTCCAACGAATGCGTAGCGTTTTTTGTTCTACGCCTCCTCGGCCGGAAATAAATCAAGCCGATAATATATTTTTTACACTGGACGAGAACGGTACGGCAAAGGCATCAGGATGACAGCGACAAGTACATGACGCGGCCATGTTTTCAACAGGACTGCGCGGCGACGGCAGACAAAGCCGTATTAAGCTGATTTCGTTATGCAACTAAACAAGCCAATATCCAAGTTGAAAAAAAATTACATCAGTCGTATACAACTTGCCTATTTATGACTTCATTCCGTGATAAATTATATATATTGTACATATTATACGCAAGGCCCAAACACAAACATGCACTTAAACGCAAATGTTATATTTTCAAAATAGCTAAGGTGAAAATTAGGAAAAAATTTTAAAGGAAAACTGACGGGAATAACGCTAAATTTTACAGTTGTTGAGATATTCACTACTGATATTTTTACGTCCACGAATTATATATTGCCTAGTGTATAATTCGTATATTACGATGGTGCAAATTTTAAATAGTTTAAAGAAAATACTATATATTCATAGTTTTAAATAGTTTAGGGAAAATACTACATATATACCTTTAAACATTTATATATGCCTAAGTCTGCACAAAACCCTGATAGTTTTTTTTTTACCTTAAAAATCATACCATTGTGCTTACCGAACAGAGCTAAAACAAATACAATATTAATAATTATCTATCCACGTTTGCGCCACCATCGCTTACAAAGCTCTCTCCTATAAAGATTGAATGGCCGGTTAATACAGATGATAATAACAGCTGAAGATCTTCATCAGCTATACATTTGTACAAACTTTGGTACTATTCTGATTTCTATTACTCTGATTATTTTATTCTATATTTACATTTATAGTTCACAATCCATCTGTTTCTCTGCGTTACTTAATCTAGACTTCTTCTTTCTTTACTATTTATTTATTACATCTGTAATCCTATTTAGAACAAATTCAATAATTTATCTCTTTGCATCATTCCGTATTGTATCTCATTTCGGAATGTACTGCTCAATTTTGTTTTCGTCTATTTTACTAGAACCTTCACAATCACCCGAGTCAACTGGACCACTGTCGAGGAGCACACTCAATGATCTCGTACCGAATACGCGACTGAATTTGCTACAGGGATGATAGATTTATAGGAAACCGAGCTTCAAATCATGGGATCGCCCCGAGCTCAAGGACTCATCTATAAAGGCTGTTTTTTTTCGAGAGGTACCAGGGCAGACACAAACATGTAACAGACATAAACGCATTCACATATTATTAAGTTGTCTTGTAAAATTCTTTGTAATAACTCGTGCAAGTATAGATATGGGTACGCTATGGTGCGCAAGCGTTTTCTGGTTAGCATTAACAATTGTGCGTAAAAATAAGTGTATTTAAAATAGTCTGTAATTTAATGATAAGGAGCTCCCATACATACATGTTAGGATTAGAAAGAAAAAATATTTAAAATAAATAAATAATAGGATATCGATGAAAAACTATAAATTGTTTTTCGTTTAAAAATAACAATGCAGGAGATCCGCAAGATTATTGAAATTAGATAATTTTTATTACCAGGTGTAATTAAATAATCTAGACACTTGAAATTCCTTGTTCATGTTGGAAATGTCCTGTGTTTAAACAACAAATATAAAGATTAGGTACATTCGATTAGTGTGAGTTATGAATAATATAAACATAACTTTTTTTCATTACTGTAACTTATAAAAATGACTTAGACAATTTTTTGTCTGTGAAATAATATTATGCAAATGTTTATTTGCATAATTCATATATTTATGCAAATAAACATTGGCATAAAATTTCAACATTCCAATTAGAATATTTCAAAGCTAAGAAAAACATGGCTTACACAAATACCGTGTAGGTGATACAAGGATTCTGTCTCTTTTTTAACTAACTTACTCCAAATATCTCTAATAGGGTATTTGACTGATGTCGATATTTTTCGTAAAAATGTTTTAAAACTGCAGAATAGGTTTAAAAATCTTGTGATGAAAAAATAGAGCACGTAACAAACAATTAATCGAAACTTCTTAATATAGAAAAGTGTCAATTTTTTGGTTCATTAAATTGAAAAAGTTATTATGAATTTAATTTCTACACAAAAAATGAGAAAATTATAATGTACAATACATAATTTAAAAACAACGTTTAATGATAAATAACAAGCAGGGTGACGTCATAGCCAGATGTATTTTGTATGGGGAGTTTTCGCGGAAATCGTACTTCGTCAATTTTTAAGTCGTTATAACTTTGTAATGAAAAGTCCTAGGTACGATATATTTATTTTAACCGCTTTTAATGTCATTACTTATTCAATTTTAGTAATAAAAACCATATAGTCAAATACCCTATTATAATTATAGGGACGAATCAAATCAAATCGAAAAAGTCTACTGTCGATATCAACAACTGTCTTGAATACATTAACTATCGTAATGCGAGTTCTTCTTCTAGTTAACTTATGTTTTTTTAATGTATAATCTTGAATACATTATATATTGCCATTTACCATGAGTCAAGCACAAGTAGAATTTGCACTACGAGGGCTCCGTACATATTTAGACACTTTCGAACATTTACAGTATCTCTATTGATTTATTCACAAATATTAATCTTTCACAATGTAAATATATCGCCTTCTATGTCTTTATTTTATCTATTAAAATATAATGCATATTTAAAAAATGATAAGATCTAGGATAACAGCTATATTTCTCCTAAAACTTTTCCGTAGGCTTCTGAAAACTCTATTCTTTCATCATTTTAAATTAAATAGCCTTCTTGTATATTTTTCAGTATATCTCTGAAAATATTTTATCAATAATTATGAAAGAAATATTTTTGGTGTTTATTATTACTAGCCCTTTTAAATGATTGGAACACTAAATATGGAATTAACAAAAATTTAACCCACTCTCCCGCTTAGTCCAATATTGCCATTTACATATTTTTAAGTGTTAACTATGAGAAATGTGCAAATTAATATGATTTATTTCTATGCTTAATTTCAAATTCCTGCATCAAGCAGTTTATGAAACTGTGCAGGCAATGACAGACAGACAGACACGTGAGTGTTACTCTAAGGATTCCGTTTTTGCTTCTAAGGTAAGTAATCCTAAAAAAATTAGTTTAGATGCCATTTAGACATTAAAACGATTTATTAAAGTGCGAGAGCCAATAAATTTGAGTTCAACAACGATCATTCTAGAGTTTTAAAAGCATTCGAAATTCTGCATACCTGCGTCACTCAAATAAATATCCAAAAATATTAATCTGTAAATCCCCCATTCGCCTCAATACCATAAAAAGTAAGCTTTGCATAATTAAAAATTTATCCAATTAAAAATTTTCATCGAGTACACGAACCTTAGAAAAATAAATACGCAAGTCTAATATTACAGTGCAAAATTGTTTTATGATTATATGAGGAATGCATACTTAAAACATCAAAACGCACAACTCATCCACATTAATACATACGATTATGAAGACACAATTTTGAAGTATTTTCATTTAATGTTCTTTATATTAATCGTAAATGTACATATGTCGCCAATACATGATTATTAATGAGTACAACATATTCACAGATATTTGAATACATTGTACAGTTATACCTTAAATCTCGTTTTATATTCGTGAGAGAATTTTTTTTATAACAGCTTCACTTTTTTGCTTGTCATTTCAACACCAAACCTATAAAATTACTCTTGGAATGCTATTTTAATTAGCTTAGTCGTATAAACAACCGGACCACAATTGGAATACGAGGGTTTAAACTAAAAGGAAATCTAATCTAGACGCATTTTTCGAGGTAATAAAATATCCACTGAAATTAATATTAAAAATCTAGTGCCTTAGTGTACTTACAACTAAATTACAATATCTCATATTGTTTAAAGCAAAATTGTAAGTCCTTAGGTCGTGACCGGCTTTTCATTTCTATCGCTTTGCCTCATGACAAGATCTAAAACTTTGTCTTTATATAACTTTGTTTATTAATATTATATATAGTCAAGTTTAACTTTTTGATAGATGTAATAATTAATAAACCCGGGCGCAAAGGTCTCTCTTATCTACGCCTTTGCCACACATGTAAATCTGACGCTATTCCCAACGATATATAAATATATATATATATATATATATATATATATATATATATATATATATATATATACAGAATAAGTAACAGCATGCAATATGGATGCAATATCGCCTGACATGTGAATAATAGGTACACAATTGACCTTCACCAATATCTAAAAACTCGGTTTCTTCTTCGATAAAGCGCTCAGTAGCAGGCAGGTATTTTTTTTTAATTTCACGCAATGAAATCAAAATAGATTTAAGAATTTTAAAACCAAACGAAATATCATCATCAATGTTCCACTTACGTGCAAAGCAAAATGAGTTTTTCGGAGTCAAAGTGTTAATTATTAAAATCAAAAAGCTCTCGCGGTTATAAAGCTTCGTAAGTAACGACAAAACTGGTGCAATTAAAGAAATCATCTATATGTAGTTATATAAAAAATCATAACGAGTCATAAGAAGGAGTTAGTAGCTGAATACTTAAATAACTGGTTTATTTAATACGGTAGTTGATTCATTCTAAATTTTGATATTTTACGTACAATATTGTGAAATATAAGTTAATTAAAAACCAGTCTTGAAAAAATTCAAAAATTGATTGAAAAATAAGCCAGTTATAGGCTTCTAAATTTGAAGATACGGATAGGGTTACGTATATCCCTGTCCCTTTTCCTCTTGGAGAATATAATGTGCAATATTAAAAATGACCTCACAACACAGTATTGCCGTCCTTGTCTAAAGATTAAATTTAAACTTTTATAACTCGGTCAATTTTTAAGATTATTAAACATTTTTTTCACTTTTCATCAGCTTGTACCTTGAAATTATGATTAATGAAATAAAAAAAATTTAGTCAAACACCTAATTAATATTTTTAGACTACTATAGTTGTTGTTACGATAAATGTATAGAACTGTAGAAACCTACTACATATGTGTGAAACTTAATGGGTACAATGCTTTCTCTTTGTTTCTAGCAAACAATTTCCGCATTTCTATAGAATTTATTACCATAAACAATACATACGTATCAAAACTAAAATTTATCTTCAGCCATGATTGATGACGTGTTAGTGAATGTGTAAGTGAGTGAGTGAATAAAAGAAAAAATTTAAATTTTCATATGAAATATCTCGAAGTATCAGACTTCCAGCATTCGCTGTAGCTATATTATAGACGTTTCGCAATAGCTCACAATAGCAGCATTGCGATAAAAAGTTCGTGACAAAGACTAATGACAAGGCCAAACTTCATTACACCCACTTCTGTATAATCCGCCTCCAACTTTAAAATCAATTTGAATTAATTGCATTCAAAAATGTAATATTTACATTATTTTTATTATAAATTTATAAAGGCAGGTAGGATAGAAAAAATGAAAATATCGATAATTTTGAGATTTTTTTGTTCACCTACAATTTCGAGTAAGTTGACCTAATAAAACCGAGTTGTTTTAGAAGAAATTCGAAAGATTTTTAATAGATACTTCAACAAATAACCTTTATGTATTTCTCTCATTCTACTAAATAAACCACAATAAATAAATATTTTGTCATTTTTTTCATTACTTCTGATCTCGTTTGCTTGCGACCCGAAGAGTGGATCACGTTATAGATCCAGCACGCTGAAATAAACAATGTTTCGCAAGTGTTATCAAAATATCATCTATGGCAATTTATATTTTGACAGTAAATAAAGCCATAATCTTGAACTAGTTTATAAAAATTCTATCAAATTCACGAAATAATTATATTTTTAATAATTGACTGCATGTACACGTACACCTTCATGCTACACTATTATCAACAAGAACTGAACTAAACCATACATTTGACTATTCAACCGCCTAAAAACGTTTGTACTACTATATGAAAGTAAATTCAAAACCACTGAAATAGCTCGGCTAAGATTACAAATAATCAATGTACGTAGATACTGAGTATGACACATTAGCTTGTGCTTGAATAGCAAACCACTGAAATAGTTCGGCTAAGATTACAAATAACCAATGTACGTAGATACTGAGTATGACACATTATCTTGTGCTATTATATTATGATACACAGAATATTATGCAAACACATTATCAATAAACCACTGAAATAATTCGGCTAAGATTACAAATAACCAATGTACGTAGATACTGAATATGACACATTAGCTTGTGCTTGAATAGCAAACCACTGAAATAGTTCGGCTAAGATTACAAATAACCAATGTACGTAGATACTGAGTATGACACATTATCTTGTGCTATTATATTATGATACACAGAATATTATGCGAACACATTATCAATAAACCACTGAAATAATTCGGCTAAGATTACAAATAACCAATGTACGTAGATACTGAGTATGACACATTAGCTTGTGCTTGAATAGCAAACCACTGAAATAGTTCGGCTAAGATTACAAATAACCAATGTACGTAGATATTGAGTATGACACATTATCTTGTGCTATTATATTATGATACACAGAATATCTTGCGAACACATTATCAATAAACCACTGAAATAGTTCGACTAAAATTACAAATAACCAATGTACATAGATACTGAGTATTACATATTATCTTGTGCTATTATATTATAATACACAGAATATGATGCGAACACATTATCAATAAACCACTGAAATAATTCGACTAAGATTACAAATAACCAATGTACGTAGATATTGAGTATGACACATTATCTTGTGCTATTATATTATAATACACAGAATATGATGCGAACACATTATCAATAAACCACTGAAATAATTCGACTAAGATTACAAATAAGCAATGTACGTAGATACTGAGTATGACACATTATCTTGTGCTATTATATTATAATACACAAAATATGATGCGAACACATTATCAATAAACCACTGAAATAATTCGACTAAGATTACAAATAACCAATGTACGTAGATACTGAGTATTACACATTATCTTGTGCTATTATATTATAATACACAGAATATGATGCGAACACATTGTCAACCGATAGCAATGTATTTCATCTTACAGCAACCCGAATACATTTTCTAAAATATGTGTTTTAAATATGTCGCTTGTTTAAAAAAACTACGAAAGTGTAAATAAAATTAATAAAGATTGCAATAGAACTGAAAAAATACAATCTAACATAAATACAAAATCAATCTAACATAAATAAAAAAACAATCTAACATAAATACAAAATCTAACATAAATAGTTGTTCCCAAACGAAAAGTGTTATTAAGTTAACCGAACGCCCGTGTGCACCACATACGGTCAGAACTCTCAATCGGATTTACTAACAGTTAAAAACGTATTTTGTATGGATACTTTAGGAATTGGACCGTGCAATGGGGGGTGCAATGGGGACCGTGCAACGGGCATTAAAGTAGACTCTTGTTCCGACTCGACTGACAGTCAGTGAGAAACAAAAATACATTTTTAACCGTCAGTAAGTCGGACTGAGAGACTTGACCGTGTGTGGTACATATGGGCGTAAATCTGTATACATTATTAGACAAAAGTATTCTTCTTCATGAGAAGCAGTTCAAATACAATATACTATTTAAAAAGAATAATAAATTAAAACCAATCAAGTACGAGCAGAAATTGCACTACGATTGTTCCGTACACATTTAGCATCCATACACTTATAAACATTTAACGGTACATAGTTAAACTAGTTACAAATATTAATTTTTCACCACGTATTTATATTGCCTAGTCTACCTTTAACAGGCGTAATGACGTGATGCATATTTCACAATTATCGCTATAGTTTCCCACAAACTTTCTGTAGTTTTCCAAAAACTCTTTGTTTTCATAATCTTAGGATCAGCAGTCTCGGAAGAAGTAGACAGGGAAATATTTTTACAGAAATATACAATATTTCTGAAGATAGCACCTAAATTTATAACAATATCTTTGAGATTTCAATTTTTTTTCTGATATTTAATTGTTCCCCCTAAATTTCTATATCAATATTTTTCATTGTTACCTATTGAAATATACCCTAATATGAAGGTTAATATGTATTATAGTTATGCAAAATTTAACAAAAACAGTTCTGACAGTCGGACAGATAGATACGTTAATTATCTTATAAGGACCCCGTTTTTCCTTTTGAGGTATGGAATCTTAAAAAGATGTGCTCCTAGATATCCGTCCTCCCTCCCCAGTAATAGAACCACTCCTGGTTCACTTATTAGATGCCCCTCATGCTTGTGCACATCACATCTCACCGGTGTGACTAAACCATTTTTACACCAGTGAGTAATAGAAATTTAAGTTAAATAAAAGTTAAATACATATTTTATCTAATAGCAATCAAACAAACTAAAAAGACACACAATCATTTGAATGGGTCATTCAAGTACTTATTCTCTATAACGTAAGTAGACAAGTTGTCACAACGCAATTATTTAGAGAGCACATCTCCCACATAATTGAAGGTCACGTCATGCGTATCTAGCGAACGCCTGTCCAACACGAGACTTGATAAATACCAAGTGAAGGTAAATATTTAAAAAGACCTGTCATATTAACACTTTGTTATGTTTGATATGACACTATAATTCGATAGGTTATAAAAAAACCAGCGAATGAGAGTCGGAGCGCGCATAAAATAAGATTCCGTAATTGTCCATAAATTTTGAAATTGTAGAATAAAAGAAAATATATTTTGTTATACCAATTTAAGTGGAATATATAGCGATACGGTCCTCGTCTGTTTATCGCTAGATCCTTGAAACAAAAACAAAAAAGCGATCAAATATGCATCGAGGCAAGCAATAACCTATGATTCCATCACTCGTAGACAATTCTTGTGTCAATAGGCAATTCTTGGTAAAACGATACGTGTGACCCTTGATAAAACCAGACGTGTAACTCATGGTAAAACGAGATGTGTGCCTCGTGGTAAAACCAGACGTTTACCCCTTGGTAAAATGAGATGTGTGCACGTTGGTAAAACGATACGTGTACGCCTTGGCAAAACCAGACATGTGCCTCTTGACAAAACCAGACGTGTGCCTCTTGGTAAAACCAGACGTATATTTTTTTATGTATTCGTAAATATTATATCATATAAAAGCTTGTATTGGCTATATTGGTCTCTGGGATATAAAAAAAATATTTAAATTTATATTTCGAGGATATACTCAAACACGTTAAAGGGGATGAAAAAGAAAATAATTTTCTGTGTAGATATATAAAGTGTTTTTAAAAATATTTCTTTAAATAGATTACAAATCTCATTCACATACATTCAGCGCACGTTCGAATTTACCATTTTTAGACTCGTATCGTTACCAGATTCATCGTGATAGATACAGCGCCTAGCTAATAGTTTCCATATTTAAACAAGAAATATTAAAGAAATCTAACTACAAAATGTTTGAAAAAATATGTACCGTATGTTACTAGAACCAAGGTATTTTTTAGTAATTTACGCCTATGAACGGGTGAGCAACACAACTTTGTAAGCAAAAGAAGTAAGGTTTTACAGAACCCTCTTAGTTCTACTCATACTGGACGAGTTTTCTAAGGTACTGTACTTGAAAAGAAAAAACGTATCCGTCCACTTGTCTTTCTATCACAACAGTTTTTCTCCGAAATGTTTGCCTGTTGTCAGAGAAACTTGATATTGGTGAAGCATATTAACCCTCATATACCTCAAAAAGTATTACTCTGAAAAAAATATATACATATATATATATATATATATATATATATATATGTGTGTGTGTGTGTGTGTATATATATATGTGTGTATATATATATATATATATATATATATATATATATATATATATATATATATATATATATATAGAAATTTTGGAGAAGGGAAATCAGATACTGAAATATCGAGTAATAAAAATTTCAAAATGATTTATGTCTCAATTTTATGTAAAAGTTGGAGATATTGAATATTGATAAGAGATATTGCTGAAAATGTTCACAAAAACGTGTTACCCTTTCCTCCATCTTCAAAACTATTACAGTAAAAATTATGGGAAGATTGTCAAGTAAGAATCGGATTCACGCTATTAATATATCGTACAGAATTAGATGCATACTAGTATTTAAGGATTTATAGTATATCTGTTAAAGTATTTCCAAATATTAGTGTTATTTTTCACTCAGTGAATATTTAGTCTGGCTTCTCCGAAAATATGAATTTCAGAATCATAAACTTTAGGTAAGATTCCAATAAAGTCAATTAAGTTGAATTTAATAACTTTTAGAGATAGGCGCATAGTATTGAGAACGTTTTCAATAATATTAGTAGAACTATCTTATGTACATTTCTAAAAAAAGCGTCAGTATATTTATAAAGGATGAGACTCATTTTTATAATGGTAAGTTTACAATCCCAACCAACTTCCGACACATTAAAAAAAAAATTACTATGTAAAATAAGACAATGTTATATGATTAGATTTACGTAAAAAATAATATTATTCGATTTGGTTCAACTTGAGGTTTTAAACAACATTTAAATAGGATTTTTTTTCGTATAATAAAAAAAATTAAATACTAAGAATAATTTTCACAGAAGTTCTACTCTGTGAGAATAATTCTCAACGAAATAAAAGGGAAGAAACATAAGATATATCTCCTAAAAAAATTAATAAAGAGCTCTTAACAGAATGAATAAAGTTCATTTCAAACGTGGTTTTAATTCTATGTAATACTGGTATGAAGACTTTCAAAAACATCATTTTTTATCAATATAAATAAATGTCTGAAAGAAACAAGGGGAATATGTCCGGATGTGACGTTATGAATATACCACAATATATTATATAAATATTCCACAATATATCTCTGATAAAGATACTTGAATGATATGAATAAAATATATTGAGATTATCGGAACAGATATTACAACTCTTTATATTTTTTAGATATCCTTTTAATGTGACATTATAAATATACCTCTATAACATATCTGTGATAAAATTACTTGAATGATACGAATAAAATGCACTGAGATTATCGGAACAGATATTACAACTCTTTATCTTTTTTAGATATCCTTTTAATGTGACATTATAAATATACCTCTATAACATATCTGTGATAAAATTACTTGAATGATACGAATAAAATGCACTGAGATTATCGGAACAGATATTACAACTCTTTATCTTTTTTAGATATCCTTTTAATGTGACATTATAAATATACCTCTATAACATATCTGTGATAAAATTACTTGAATGATACGAATAAAATGCACTGAGATTATCGGAACAGATATTAAAACACTTTATCTTTTTTGAATATCCTTTTAATATTTACATAAATAGTATATACGGATTTAGATTTAATGAAAGATAATATGAGTATATAAACAGAATGTTAGAACATATTTAACTAAACTGCGCCACTTTTAAAGGTCTTAAAAAAGGTACTTGAAGTAGACGAATATATTACATTGAGATCATCGGAAAAGGTATTTCAGCTCTTTATCTTTTATCAATATAATTTTAACACTTACTTGAATCGCTTGTTATGCTATAAATTAAATGCGAAAAGCCTATAGTTATTGCCTAAATACCACCTCACCACATCCACAGAAGCCGCTCACATTGCTCGTTAAATGCGTAAGTGTGGTTTCAACTTTTGTCATCGTTTTGATGTATGCAGTAAATCGCTGCGCGACGCACGCTTGACCAGTGTTTCTTAAAAAGTTTTCCTTGATTGTAGCAATAAGAAAATAGATAAAATTAAAAGAAAAGAAAATCAATGCGATAATAGCACGATAAAAAAGGACGCGTCAATCAGAAACATTTGTCCAGAAGTTGTCTGTGTTTATCTTTAAATATATAATATATACGTATATATATAGAGTGCACGCAGTAGTAGAACTCACACTGAGAAGGTTCCGTACATATTAGGGCACTTTTAAACGTTTAAAATTCTATATTATTTCTATTAAACTATTTACAAATATTAATTTTTCACAATGTAAATATATTACCTACTAGGTATATCTTTCGCAGTCTTAAAAACATAGTGCATATTTCATAAACAGTAAGACCTAGGATAATTGCTGTAGTTTTCCCGTCTTCTTCTAATGAAATTTTACCAACCCTGTTTTTTCCATGATTTTCGATTCAGTAATTTCGAAAATGTAAAAGAAGGGAAGTGCTCTGTTCTTCCATATTGCCTTTGAATATCGTTTTAAATATGTAAATTAAAATTATGAAAAAAAAAATTCGCGTTCCTCATAACAAACTATTATTTGTCATCTGCTTAATTCTTATATAAAGATTTAATAAGATGTATTACTACGCCAAATTTCAAGTTTCTACGTAGTACACTTTCCCAGAAAATCGGCTGTGATAGATAGATAAACAGACATGTGATGTGAGTGACTCTGTTCATCTAATTGTTTTTTTTCATCAAAGCAGCAAGGCATGGAAAAGTAGAAAGATTTTTTGTTTCTTCAATACTTTGTTTAATTTTTACTGTTCTAGCTATTATAAATTATACGATTTTTCAGTAGAAATCACATCCAGGCAACTGCTTTAATTCTCTTATTTTTTATTCGGAAACAAAATTGTTCACAATAAAATGCACTTATGTATGGATTAACTTATTAATTTCAAAATGTACATTTTTTAAACCCATTTATAAATGGGTTTAAATGTAAAGTAATTATTTAAATGTAAAGTAATTATAGTAAAAATGAAATGACACAAAAGTGTGATTAAAAATATAATTTCTTTTAATATACTCGTATAAATAAAGAATTGAAAACAATCAGGTCTTTTATTTCATTCTATTTCTAGGGGCCATCATGAGAATTACTAAATGGGCACGGACAAATTAACCAAATAAACAATGTTTATTAATATTTATAGAAGTACGTAAATATATTTGAACACAAATCTGCCGTTTTAAAAAAATAGTAGAAGGATAACCTGATTAATCATTTTCAATAGATCTCCTATCTAATTAAGGTCATAATATCTATATGTAACATCAATTACATTCATCTTGAACTGAGGGAAAAACGAATAAAATGGAAATACATATAAACATATTCGTGCGTGTCCCGTCACACTGATTTAATAAATGAGCCTCTAGGACCAAAAGAGAGCATGGACAATAAAGTCAATAAAAAGACGGCAAAGTACATATCTGTTTTATTTTGGTTAAATTTTTACTAAAGTTCCAATCAAATACCCAATATTTGTTTATTCCTTTTAAATTTAAAAAAAACTATTGGAAACTTATAGAGGGAGGAATGCCTCTCTCTAATTTTTTTTAAATGCACGTGATTTTTAAACTTAATATTTTGCAAATGGAACTTAGAGACACAAAAATTAATGGGATCTCAATTTTATTTTAAATAACCTGTCCAATTTATAATTACATTAACTAAGACGTGCGAAAAAAATTGTTTGCTTTTCAAGTATGGCAAAATAAGCTCGGTCAGGGCAAGCGTTGCATATAAATGAATGAGCTTATTATCAACATAGGTAAATATATACATTATTGATGACAGGAGGATACACTCTGACTTGGTAAGTGGTGTAATTATTTTGCAAATTAACAACTACCCGTAGCAAAAGTCTTGAATCAAAGTTGATTTACTCCGAGGAGTTCCGTCGTTCATTTCCGGACTTCATCATCAGATCATCATCAAATTTATATAAAACTATCCCTAAAGTACCCTCTTTTAAACATAAAAAGAATCAACAAAATCCATCCACTGAATAAAGAATTATCACTAAATAAAAAGAAAAAAATTCCGAAGTATTGTTAAAAATGAATTGTCATCTTCGTAAATCTAATGGCTTTAATAAAATTGTTATAGTACTTTCAAGCATTTAAGAGGAGATACATCTGCCACATTTGGGTAGGAAAACAGTTGATATCTCTAGTATATTTTTATTGCGTACCTTTTTACCATATTTAATTACTGGACAATAACTTTCGAAAGATAGAAAGATGTGCTTAAAAAATTTTTGAGACTTTTTTGCAGTATTTTTTTCAAAATCCAATCATCTTTTTAAAGCTGAAACTATTCTTAGAAGAGAATTATCAATGAAAATACCTATCTCATCTTCATTTTCTCTAATAAACTGATCTATGTAATCATCCATACCGTTGCAACTAGAACTGTCGTGATAGCTTTATATGCACTTTTCTCTAATAATTACTGTGGGACTTTTTTGACTTTTTTCGTTTTTGGTAATCGGGTTCACTAACTTTTTATTTTTAGTCATATTAGTTTATTTATTTTTTAATTGAGTTTTTTTCCACATGTGGAACCAATATTTCCTTCTTTGTATACATCTAAATAGTTTGAGTCAATTCTTTTAAATCCACTTTTAATAGTATGTGGGTCTATTTTTTTCATACTTCCCGTCCAACATACAAAATTCCTTTTTTGGTAGCTTAAGTTCAATATTGAAACGCCTTCTTACCATAGACTGTCCCCACGTGTCTTTAATCAGTTTAAATAATAATGGCTCAACAAGATGACTAAAATAGTGTGACATTTTGAGAATTGTGACCAGTTTCTCTGTACTTTTTCTACGAAGGAGAACTGAGCGTGTGTAGAGTGACCAGTGTATATTAACAATGTTCTTTTTTTTAATCCATTAACTTTGCCTTATGAAATAGTTTTCTAAATATTTTGCAAAAACATCGAATTCTATCTATCCCTTTAGATTTAATTTAGATTTTATTCCACACATTTTTGCCTCGATAGATGATCAGAGGTGAAACTTTATCACAAACTGCATTGAATCTGAAAAGCACTATAATATTTTGCTTTCCAGAAGATGATATAGTGTCTCTGATTGAGTCTTTCATGTAGACTGCTTTGCTTTTTTTTAATTAGTACCAAAATTAGTTTCATCTATGTTCCAGGCAGGATCTAAATTACCTTGTAATCTTAACTCTGCAATGATGGTAGATAATGTTTTGATAATAGTTATATATTCAAAAAAGATTTTTCCTTGCCAAACTTTTTCATTGCGTATTCAACTACTTGTGGTTGTTTTAAACCTAAGTTATATTTCTTGGCAAAGTTAGCAGACCAGCAAGAGCCCGGGAACCCATATTTAAAAAAATGATTCTATATTATTTTTATTAATATTTACCAACTTGTATTATCTCTTTCCTCTATACTTTTACATCACATGGATATTTGAAGCCAATTTTTTTTTCTAATTCCAATGGATTAGAAAAAAATTGGTGATATATATTTAAATCCTCTTCGTCCATTCAGGTGATCCATAATCAACATCCAAGGCATTCCGAACTTTTTCTAAACCGGATAGCTACTCATTCTCCTACCTTTGAGTTCATCAACTGCTTGTTGAAACTGTTCTTTGTTATAATTCGCCTTATTGGTTTTACGAAAACATGTTTGAACCATTTTTCTGCTGCAGAAGGTTTCATTCTAAAATAAAATAATCTAACTATTATTTCTTTTAGAAAATCTTTTTCATGAGTCAAAATATTCGTGTGAGCTGTTTTTAGCTCTGTGAAAATATTTTAATAAACACCAATAAATATATATATATATACATTTAAGAATATATCATAATAAAATAAACAATAACAAAAAGGTTTCTAACATCTGAAATGAGACAAGCGCAGCATAAAGATGCACTTACCTCTTAATAAGGTGACGCACTCACCTCTTATAAGTTGAAATATTATAATATTAACATCATTAAAATTTCGTAAAAAAATTAGCAGATGACTTAAATTTATGAAGAACATTGAATAGTTACCAACGTAGTAATAATTTACCTTGTTATTTTTTAATATTAGGGATCAAAATCTCCAATTTAATGGATTTTATAAACATAATGCTTATTGTGGCACTGGGCATAGATCAATGGCAAACAAAAATGACACCCACAAAGCAAATGATGCACACAGCGACATGTGTTAATATCTACTATAAATGATTAAACCGTAAAATATTTTTTTAATAAAAAGGAAATTAAGATTAGTTTCACAAGTATGACAAACGCTGTATTAGAATCAATTATCTACCACTTGTACCTACTAAATTCCTCGACACACGCAAGGCGACGATAGACGAACTTAATGGAAACCCATTGCGAGATAACAAGCCATCAAATAACAAATAGCGAAAGGTATTTAATGGAAAGTAAAAGGGTTATTGCGCATCTCACTTCCCATCAAACCGAAACTAACAACTTAACGGCAATATTCTGTTGGTCAACACGAAATATTCGATTTCATCGCATCGTGCATATAATGTCTGAAAATAAATTTAAAATACCGTCCACTACTTAACTTGTACATGCCTTTAATTTTTACCTTGACTTATATTGGTAAAGAACATGTGAGAAATATGTCATTCCTGGAAAAGGTTTGATGAAGAAAATATGAACAATTTATGATTGGTTTGTCTTTTTACACACATGATTTTAAGTAATAATTTCAAATATTATGTCCTATCCTAAATACCTGCTATACTAAACTGCACTTTTATGACGATACTCATCATCTCACAAGCATTTAATTTTATTACAAGTCTTCCAATTCACCCATAGATACTAAAACGGAAGTTCCTCTAATTTACATCAAGTGAGAACATCCCGCGTCAGTAGTGCATCTATGATCTGGTAATAAAATCATAATTTTGGCTTTTCACTATTACTTTGAAATTTCTTATTTTCACGTAATGCTGTATTTACTAAAAATTTAAAAAAAACTTAAATTAAAAATTATGAGAATAATTGTAAAAATTAGAACATTCTTTATGAATACAACATAAGTTTTTTTTTTAATATATAATTAAAATTTGCATTCAAAAGGACTAATAGCACATTTTTTTTAAATTTATGATAAATATTCAATCCCCGTGAGACACAGTACCCTAAAATAATACGCCATATTTATAATGAGATCTAAAACACCTATAAATCCAAATAAAAAAAATAACATCTCAGGAATCCCAATGCTGTCATATTCTATAAAATTATAGCATCATTGTGTCATTTGAAATAAATAATTAAATGCACGTGTATTGCTGGCATTTCGTAAAACATAAAAAAATACTTTTTCTCAACGTGCACCACATTTAAATTTATATAAGTCTTTCACTGCTTCCGATGTGTGTACCTTAAACTGCACATTTGTAAATCTCGCTTTCAATATTTTTTATGCCCCTTTTCCCACAAACATTTGTGGTTTACCACGGCACCAAATTTTTACACTCATTGCATTGTGGTTTAATATGAAAGATTGCTCTCGTAACAATGAGTTCCCATTAGCACACATATGTTTCTAAATTACCATTAAAGTTCCTGACTCATAAGTAAATGTATCTCAGAAGTAGATTTAACGACTTACTTCTGAATATCTACTAGCTGTAAGTTACGGTCTGAATATCTCTCACTTAAAAATCTTTTTGCTCTATCGTCATAACTAAATCCCACAAACGGTAATTTCTTATCCAGAACTCAAAATTTTGGATTTAACTGGACTCTGACATAACAAGATCATCCTAGTTAAGTTTTTAGGTATCTTTTACAAAAGTTCTTACCCCATCGTCTCTTATTTCCATTCTACTAATTTTTCCTAGCTGAACTTTGACTATATCCAAAATGTTTATCAAACAATATAACAAAATATTTTCCTTTCTTCTTCTAAACAGCCATCGAATCCAGGTTCATATGATTGACCGTGTGCTGACGATTCAAACGCTTATATCGTTAGACATCGACGATTTCAATTTAACCAATTAATGAATGATATTTTCATATTTTATTAATATTATTTTTTAAATGAATTGTCATCATCCATAACAACGCTGAATTTGATTGGCATAAATATTCAATACAATTATAATATGTGCAGACGTGGATGCCAAGAACTCATAAAAACTTAACATTGTACCCACAATGCATAAAAGAATATTAACTTGCATTCCATCATGAGTCCCCGAATATTTGTTTTAAAAAAAACAATGATTTCCACTCGTTTGTCAATAGTTTAAATTCTTTTTAAAAAAAATTTAAAATTATTCTAATGTATATTCTAAACAAATTTTAAATAAGCAATAAAAATAATTATAAAGTAAATTCAGCTAAATACTTAATTGTAAAACCCAGATAAAAGCAGAGCTATGAATTATACAGGTACGACATATTTTCATGGAACTAATTCCTCTCATCGTTCTGAAAGTAAAACTTTTTTGGTGGATATGGAAAATCCAACCCTTTTTCAAAATAATAACTTTCAAAGTTCGAAATTAAAAAATCTTATTCTTGTCACAAAATCACATCAGTGTATTTATTACATCAAATCCTGCTACTACTAGAAAAAGAATATTTTCTATACTGCCAGAAAACTCTTTTTCATAACTAAATATCGCTAATAATATAAGCAGACGATAGGTGTCGATATATTTTTTTCATAATTTTCATTTTGAATATGATTCGTTACATTAATCTAAAACGGACAAATTATAAAATAACTTCAATAAAAAAAACCTATACGATACGAATAGAACACGCACTACGAAGATTCTGTAATTAATGCCCTTATAAACATTTTAGGGTACATAGTAATTCTATTGAGCTACTTACAAATATTAAGTTTTCACAACGTAAATATATTGCATACTATTACTTTCACACACGTTCAGAGATGATGCACATTTCAAAAATCTAGGATAAGTCTAATAATAATATAAAAACCGATTTATTTATTTAACTCTCTATTTAAATAAATAAATACACAATGTGGTTTTCAATAAAATCAATATTAACCGCAATTTCGTAACATAACTAGCACTATTTTCGTGACGTTTGAACCCGACTTCGCTCCTATGGAATTCAAAAATTTAATGAATCAACTTCTAAATAAAAAAAGTAAATCTTTAAAAATACATTTATTAAAAAATTATAAACCAAGATTTTTACCAACCTTATACATCTTACGAAAATAGAAACGAAATATAGGTCCTACAAATATTATTTTAAATTCACACCTCGTTTCGTAATGCACCTTAAATTCAGACCACCTCTAAAATACAATTAGCACATAAATGAAAACTAAACTCAATCAATCCGCTCTCGAAGCAAGAATTAATAGACGTAGTCACAAATAGTCTTGTCTACATGTCCATCTGTTTATACACCTGACACCGTGTTTAATATCTAAAGACAAAGATACTTGCGGACACGCCCACAATTAATTTGATCTGCGTATCATCTTAGCGAATTGATCTTTAATGGGGCATACAAAGGCTGCTTTCCCAACCGTCCACTTAATGAATATAATTTGTATAGCGAGTGTGTATTAATGTATTTGATTATTGTCTTCTCACTAGCGATATTATACCGAGATCGTATTATATTTATATTATATTACTGCTATATGCGAAGGAAGATATACTTAGCCTCGTTTATGGTAACATTAGCTTTTGCCCGCGACTTTATGGTTCGATTAAGCCGATGAGATTTATACCTGACCTACTACAATTATAAATATACGCAATAATATTAAAGGTTTGACATATTTAGCAAATGTTGAACTCTCAAGACAGATTTAACATACATTTTGCGCCATATATTAGCATATCTTAGTTTTGTTATTCATCCTGAAGGATTCATCATATCTTTGTTTTTAAAATATATCCATTGTTTTAATTCGCATCGTGAATTATATTTCATGGAAATCTAATCAGCTGTTTATCTGTTGATCGAGAATAAACATTCAAACAGACATTTCGTGGCATTATTACTTTCCACGAGAATAGAAATGACTAATAACCTGTGTATTATTGCACCATATCTAAGCATACCAAATTTATTAGCAATTCATTGCTTGGTTGCAGAGTTATTAGGCAACAAACTGACAAGCAAACATAGTTTGGAACAAAGCAAACTTTATAAATATTTTCAAAAAGTTCTATTAATAACCCAGCTAAAGAAACATCTATAATGTTGGTAACATGTACACATGAGGGGTTGTTAATAGAACTTTTGAAAATAATAGTTAGGAAAACTTGAAGAACACAGTCTTTTAAGTCTTTCTTGAAGAACACAGTCTTTTAATCTTTCCCTAAAATCTGCGGAGAAATAAAATATTCCCATAAATTTATTTTCTCTTAAAAAAATAGTATTGGATCCTAATACAGAACATTTGGAACTAGAGAACTTGGCGACATACTTTTCACGTATACAATCATTTTTTTTAACTAAGACTTTGTAGTTTAGCTTATAGCTATACGTAATAAAATTGTCATTGATGAAGATAGACATTCACTTCACGTTCGCTGCAATGCCTGACAATCAGTGTATTCAAGAGGGTGATTAAAGATGTTTTTTGTGTTGCCATGTAAGAAAGAGAATTCTTATTTCATATGACGAGCCAATCTTTTTACTGATATCAATCACGTAATCTGTGAATACTATTGGTATTATTTCGTGTCGAAAAGGAGAATGCCAGTAACCGGCACCAATATGATGCCGATTGCGGGCAGTGTAAAATTATTTTTTAACTTTCATATTTTTATATACCAGTAAAGTTTTTGAATTATTTAGGAACCAGAGTTACATGTTTAGTACAATATAGTACTATTTACGTGGCGTTCTGCTTCTGTTAACTAAATAATATAAGACATGTGAATTATCAATATAAAACTTGTACACGCAAACACTAGTTTTTGCATGTTTGCGAGTACAAGCACGTGTTTGCGTATACTAGCCTTCATTGTCTGCCTAAACAAATCGTTAATTTATTATTCTGTTGGGTAAGAAGTTCAAACAAACCTGAACGCATAGATCTTATATTGAATGACATCGAGTCAACTGTAAAAATGTCGTGATGTGAAATGTTAATTTGTGAGTACCGTGTTGTCAGTTTTATTTTTCTCTACATTCTTGTTTTTTTCCATATATTAGTAGGCAAAAAGCAAGAAAGTAAAGCCCAAAAAAAATTTTAACAACACGGCATTCAACTATTGCGTTTGAGTCTAGCTGCTCCACGTCCTATACATGTTCGCACATTTCCGTACAGTGATAAAACTTTTTTTGGGTAGTGACTCTATAATAGCTTGTTGCTGATTATGGAGGAGCTAGTGCTGATGATTATAGGAAAGATCCACTTCACGTCAAATTATAATTGATTTTGAAGCAATCTGGTACGAGATCTTAAACAAAATGGTCAAAATCCTTTGCTAGAAAATTCCAGTAATGTGAGATTTCGTTACCGTGCTTAATGAACCAGATTAGGTTTCTCCCTTATTTTTTTTAGATTTAAATACGGTTGACAAAAATCGGTGTCGATCTGTCATCTAATTCATGATTATGATCGATGTCTTTAACCACGCCTTTGTTTAAAATGCAATTTTCATAAAAATTTTCAATTTTTAAAACTTAATTATATATAGGTATTTTAAATAAAAATGATGAATATTTTTATGAAAAGTACCAATAATATTAACTTTTTTCAAAATGAATTTTAACTCGCACCATATTAGAATCTAGGGATAGAGAGGTTTAAAATAAGCATGTTACAGGTACTTTCATCAACATTTTGGCAGATCCTACTGGAGACTTTTCAAGAAAAGACGTAACGTGTGAATAGAATTACATTACTACATTGTGATTCATCTTATAAATATTTCGGATCAAAAGATCAAATTGAATTAAGTAGATGCTGTACAGAACTAAAGAGATTGTATTAAGCATATTAATTACACAAGTCACGCATTGCTCCTAAGTAATCAATTATACAAATCACTCGTTACTACATAACTAAGTGATGATCTGATTTATCGAGCCACAATATTTTAAAAGACTGAAAATATAATGAATACTCACACTTTATTTATTCTTTTTTACTTTTACGGTTTATTGAAATTTATGGTAAACATTGTTGTCTCCTTCTCAACTACGGCAATTTGATGTCAAACTTAGTAACACAAAAATTTAGCAACACAAATCTCAACATTTATTTGAATAATCATTTAAATTTACACAACTTATTAAAATAAAAACTTTCAATTTATAATTTCATTATCTCGGCCTTAAAAATACCTGCTTAAACATTTCTACGGTTTAAGACTTACGTATATAAAATGTTGCAAATAACACATCATAAGAGGATCTCATTATCACCTAGCAAAATAGGAAACAAAAATTGCGATATGTTTTTGTGTTTATGTATTTTTGGTCAAAAAAAAGTGGGACTACAAAATTTTTTCACACCCTTTGAGTGGGATGTCATTTAAGGATCATTCAAAATAAAAGACATGTTTTGTTTACCATTTTTAAAGTGTCATACTCAAAAGGAAAAAGGGAACTCTTGTAAGATCACCCACGTGTCTGTATGTCCGCCCATCACAGCCATTTTTCCGCCCAAACAACTTGACGTAGAAACTTGAAATTTAGTAAAGTAATAAAATATATTAACCGGTACATGTCTCAACACTGTGAACACTCAAAAATGTTTGTATGGAAATTTTAGGGGGGCAATTTAATTACCCCGAATTGTTTTCTGATTCCATATATAGTGTAGTGTATCGTTTGCAAGGGCTAATAATAAGGGCCTTAATTTTTTTCATAATTTTACTTAGTATATATTCAGAGATATACTGAAAAATATGCAAAAAATATGTTTCTCCTTGTTTTCGATACTGCACAATCTAAAATTATAAAAAAATACGATCTATAGAGGCCTACCCAAAGATTATAAAAAACTATAGTGATTATCCTAGATCTTATAATTTTAGAAATACCATATTTTAACGCCTTTGGAAAATATAGTAGACAATTTATTTATGTTATGAAAAATAATTTCTATACAGTTTAATATAAATACTACGTCCCCTTTAATCATTTTAAGCACCCAAATCAGTATGAAACCCACATAATATTATTTTTACTCGTACTTGAGAGGTTTTTCAATTCCAAGTTTCAGTTTGCGAAATATTAAGCTTCAAAACGAAATTTAATGTCGATCTACTCCTTTTTTCGTCGATTAACTTGGAAATTCTGAAGAAATTCGAGCATAAAATCTATCAATATTATCAATTAAAATTATCTCTGTTACATTTTCATAAACAATTTCAAGAGATACAGGCAATCACGTATAGTTACTTTTCGCGTGCGACAATGGGTATAGAATCCACTTAAAAATCAAATTCTTTCATTTGTTTGAGTAGGCGGTAATAATAACATAAGAATATAAATAGAAAACACAACTGACGAACACAATATAAAAAAAATTCCTCTAACTAAAACTAGAAACGAACTGTTTCATTCCATGTTACAATTACTCTCAATTTAAATCTAGTTTTTGGGCAATTCACCCAATAAGTTCCAAATCAATTAATCCCATTGGAGAAAATAAACAATTTGTTATAAGCTAAAATTTTTTTTTTTGAAAAGGAACTCAATCATAAATAATGAACAATTAAATAATTATTGATTCAGGATATTCTATATTTATATATATATATATATATATATATATATATATATATATACATATATATGTGTGTATATATATATATATATATATATATATATATAAAGTAGTTAATACAGTTTAAATACTATTTTTACCTTATAACCTATTTATTTTATTTTTTTTTATTTATTTATTTACTTCATCGCTAAGATACTTTCGGTTTCTTCACATACAAAGGTATATATGTACGTGCGTTTGTTTCTGGAATACTATAAACAATGAAAACAGTACCTCGCTTGGTGTGCCGCAGATGGGCTAAAACAGAGAACCCGAGCGTGTACATTCGTACATTCCTACTTTTTAGCTTGTGTGTATTTTTATGTGTTCACATGTAGGTTTGAATATGTATGAGAAGACGTAATGGGATGCGTTTTAACAGAATTTGCGCGTTTAGCGTGTCGGTGTTAATTAACGTTTTCACACTTATTTACCTCGTTGTGAAAGCACCTTTAAGCAGGTGACTAATAATATTATTTTACTCGACAGCTATAAACAAATGTGGTAGCTCGATTCAACAATTGGTTGCACATCTGAATTTTTAAAAAGGTTCCCATACATTTTTGTGCACTTTAAAAAAATTCTCAAGAATTATCTATCAATATATCAGATGAAAATATCGTAGCAGTAGTTCTCCTGTAGCAGTCATCGTTTTCATAGATTCGAATATAGTCAACGTGTTTATAAAGAAGAAAATATAAAAAACTTGTTTGACATCAATAGATGGAATTGATAGAAAAAAATCAAAACTGTATCTAATTCAACAATTATATATTTGCATTAAACCTGGTCTTTTTTCAACAAAGGTTTTACCTGATACATAGACCTGCTCTTTTTTCAAAAAAGGTTTTACCCAGTACATAGACCTGCTCTTTTTTCAACATAGGTTTTACCCAATAATTTGTTTAATTCTTTGTCCAATACATAGAGTACGGAAACTGCAGAGTGAATTTTATACTCCTGTCTGATAGGTTTTTCATTTTATAGCTCCGTTTGCAAGCTTCAAAACGAAATTTAGTGTCGATCTACCCCGTTTTCAACTATAAATTTGAATTGATAGAGTCTAATTATATAATCTCTTTCGACAGTTTTAAAGAGTTATAAATCACCCCCAATCAATCTTTGCAGCTTTGAATTTTAAATAAATATTACAGAAAATATTATAAAAAAAATTATCAAAAATTGTTTACAATGAAATGAAATTACGCGATGTAGTATTATTTCTACTTTCTTTAAGTTCTTTACCACGACCTAGGTTTCGTTGTATTACAACATCTTCAGGTGGCCTATTAGCTAAGATTTCTAATCACGTAGTTTCATTTAATTGTAAATAATGCATTTCAACAAAATTAACGCCAAATATAGTCAATAGTCAAAATTGTATTTGAATATATAAAAGAAATCGTAGCCATAGTTCTTCTGTAACATTCATTAAAATATAACTAATTTATAAAGAAGAGAATATAAAAGAATTATTTAGCAATAATAGATCGACATTGAAAAAATTTCAAACCGTATTTTATCCGAAGAAAACGTTTTTGCCTTAAACTTGCTCTTATTTCAACAAAGGCTTTAGCCAATACACATAATGTGTTTAATATAAATACCTATAGAGTGAAATTTCTAATTAGTTAAGTACGATGAAGAGTTAAAAAATAATATATGAGAAAGGGTTGAAAATAGAACGAGAACTTAGACTGATAATTCTTGTTTCAAAGCTGCAGTTCTGTAATCATTTTTTTATATTTGAGACGTATGTTTCAAAAATTATAAACGAAAATTGCTTTTAGTCAACAAGTCCTTCAATTTGACAATAAGTTAAATTAAATAAGTTATCAAAATACTGAAACAAACTCAAATATATCTAAGATCAAAGATGTAATAGATGTGTAAAATTCAGGACAAATATTTATTTAAGTAAACTTTAATAAGCTTCAATATTAACTCATAATGACAAAAACATTTGTCTGTATAAAGTGAATTCCAGTTTGTGGGAAAGAAAATTTTGAAGACCTTCGAAATCTAGCAGAATCGTCATACTTTTAGCAAAATATATTCGGTAATCTGTTCAAAATATTACAATCATAACAAAATATATTTCAAGCTATCAACTAATATTCCAATAGATTTCATAACGTATATACTTTATAACGTAAGTACTAAATAAACGTAAGTACTTAATTTGGATGATTTATACGTAAAATGCACAACTATTTGGCCCAAAATTTAAATTAATCTAATTCTATTTCAATTTAAAATGACGTACTTTCATACTAGATACTAATGATTTGAGGTATACGACTGTGCGAGTTAATTATATTAATAATCCCTTCTTTAAATTAGCAGAAAATATAAGGTTTAAAATAAAATAGCAAATAATTAGATATAAGCGTCCCATATCAGAGGTCTTTAACTTCGAATTAGTTAATAACCTAAGTAGACTAAAATATTATAATCGAACGATTCACTTAATAAACCTACCAACCTCTATAATTGATTAAGTTTAGATCTACATTTGGGCAAAGATTATAAAGAAAAATAATTTATATCTAACTTTGACTTTTATAATTACGCTAAGAGATAATTCATTAAGCGGCTAGTCGATCAATTAAAAATATATTTCATCGTAGCAATTATAATGCACGAAATTTGCCCTAAAAACTAAAGGGAACTTCATTAAAGGGAAATTCATTAAATAACACCCATAGTGATCGGTCTTTCAATACCTTTCATAATGGAGCAGGAAACGCTCAGACGTGCGTCAGACGTACTCATAACGAGGCGAGAATCTAACACCGTGACATTATAAAGAACGGCAATGTGAATTGTGCCAGTAACGAGAGGCGCCGTTAATGATACCTGCGCGAATGACATAAATAATATGCGAAAGGTTGGTATGACATATGCACAAGTATAATATCGTATGCTGTGTTACCAAATTCACAAGAGTTAAATTTTGTCTATATGTTTTCGATTTTGTCTTCGTATATTTTGTCTCCATATTTTTTCCACTACTTAGCTAAGGTGAACTTCATTTTCTTCTTACGTATGTGATTATTAGGAACAGTAATGATGTTCGATAGTGCAATATTTTTCTAATATTTTAATTTTAAGGGCCGTATTAACATATAATAAACAAAATATACAAAGTAAATCCTAAAACAAAGAGATAGATTAGAGACATAAGAGACAGATTTAAATAAATTTAAAGTTTCTACGTGACATAAGCACAAAAAGACAAAAGACGTTATATTTCAACATTTAGATATTATATTGAGATAAAACTTTATATTAATACTGATACGGAATACGATAAGGAATACATTATATTTTTCTGTGTTTATTTTCTTTTTTATATTTCCTGAATCTATATGTTTTGTATAATGATAAATTATTTTACAGTCTTTTTTAGAATTCCTTTTATCAATAGATTTGGATCCTCATAGGTATTTGCCTTTCATAACTTCAAACTGCTGGTCACCAACTTGGGAAATTTATGTTTTACTAACTGCCACAAAAAATAAAAAAAGTAACCTACTGACTAAAATGGATATATGACTCCTATATTTAAACGGTATGCAAAGAAAAACAATGCATATACTGGATATGACGCAAAAATTATAGCAATATTAGAGTAAATATTTTTTAATTTGTTCGGTTTTGAAGCTATAATTCTTTTAAATATTGACTTTTTTATCGATGACAGGATGAATCTAATTTAATTCAAATGACGTTTTAAATGTAGGTGCTTTTTTAATTTGTTTCCCGTAAAATACTTTTAAACCTCCATTGTCCCGTTGTTTCCATTTTAGCTTATTCATCCTGTTCCACGAAAAAAGAATTCTCATTTTAAAAAAATAAAACTGTTATATGAAATATTTGTTAAAATCTTCGCAAATAAGATGAAAAATATTTTTAAACAATTTGAAACAAACGTAAAAAGATTCTGGAGCGAAAATTTCAAGTTCTAGGACACTCATAAATATTTTTAGACAATTTGAAACAAATTTCTGAATCGAAAATTTTAAGTTATACTACACTCATCTCATCTTGAGTAATTTTGTGTAATATACGAGTGTCGTAAAACATTAATATGCATTATCACAAGTGGGACATAAGTATTGCCGCATTACGCTTATATATTTTCACACACAAGTGACACCGCTTATGACAACATAACTTTTAAAAAAGTATTGAAATCACCCAGCTTAAAATTAGATATTTTTTTAAAAAACACCTGGTCTGCAGACCAGCAAGTGTTAGTAAAGGAGCTGTATATTACAATGCAAAAATAATTAAACATTTTAGAATAGAGAAATGGGAAACATTTTTTAATACCAGACCACATATCTAAATAACGCCAAAGCCCCAAGACATTTATCCAGTAGTCGGTACCTTATGAAGAAATTGCAATGTCAATATTACCAGATTTCTCGGTCGATAGTAAATGTCCCAGTTAAATGATTAATTTCGCATATCGATGACATGTTAAAACTCAGTACCATTCAGATGACTGCGACTACTTTCAAGGATGCTATTTCCTTAATCAGTGAAATAAACTCAATTAATACCTTTCAATAAGCGATTTCCATAACTATCTATCGATGTTACTCTAAAAATTGCTATACATCCACCGCCCCCACTAAATTGCATCCACCGCCCCACTAAATTAAATACATCCACCGCCCCACCGAATTACAAGAAATTGTCTAAATTTGTAAAGTCCGCTTTCCCAACCAATGAATTCAAAATTCACTTTTCTATCTTCCGATAAGAATGAAAATTGGAAATCTTCTAATATCTGACACATGATTATAAACATTATGACTCAATCATTATATGCTCCGATGGCATCTAAACCCAATCACAAACTAGGCATTCTCTCGACAGTTCATCACATTTAATCGAGTTCATTGTCGCCAAAAAATGAATGAAAGTACCTACCAAACAATTTATAAATATGTCTTAATAGATATATGATGTGTGTAATAGCTTGAGTATTACTCGATATCTTAATAGCCGGGGGAAAAGAATTTTGAAATCTATGGCCACTATCAAACATAATATGTTTTCACAATTAAATGAAACTATTCGATTCAGGATAGACAGACAGGTATTAGCAAAGATCTTTGCTAATAGCCCACCTGAATCGAAACCTAGGTCGTGGTAAAGAACTTAAAGAAAGTAGAAATAATACTATATCACGTAGTTTCATTTAATTATGAATAATGAATTTCTACAAAATTAACGCCAAATATATTCAATATAGAATGTTTTTTGTAACTCAACGCAGTATTTAATTTCTCAAGCCAAATAAAATTTTGGGAACATCAGCTCATCAACTCATTGTTTATTTAAAATATAAGTCAGAAACGCCCGACCACACATCGATCTGTTAATGATGGTCATAACAAGGAAAAGTAAAATGTACACACCAAACAAACGTATAATGTATTCAACAAAAACATTTGCATGAAGATGATCGCCTCGTAATGACGGTAAACGCATTCTCGTACATCTGAGAGTTTATAACATTATCTGCATATTTATCATCGTTCGTATTTGGCATTCCGGTATATAATAGAAGCCGTAGCTTACGGCTGACCCCGTTGAGTTCTGGTATTTTGCGAATTGCGATTATGATTTCTATTGATGCAAAAGTGGCCAGAAGAAAGTTAGCTGCTTTCCAAATAATTTGTATTATATTTTTTTTGTTAATGGTAATACATATTGGAGACCAATTTTGCCGTCATATATTCATTTATGTTTGTAAATGTCAGTGATAAAAAATTAATTGAATAAAATTAGATCATTGTTAAAAAAACAGAACTGCCAAAAACAGAACTTTATTGTTTCAAATGCACATATTCTATCATTTAACATCCTTACTTGAAATACGTTTAAAATATATGCAATAGTGAAATTATCTCTACCTCAGGATATAAAAATACACATACAGCACATCAACACGTCTCCATGTTTTCCAATTTTTTAGACAATTCTATTATATCCCTAAACGTCATTCGACATGAAAAACCTGTTAAATACAACCAGAACTCAGACGACGGGGGGTAAATACTTGGGCACACAATCGTAGTTTATTTTAGTATTAACTATTCAGAATTATTAATATTATTTTTCACCATGCAAAAATAAATCATATTGTATATCCTTCATAGGCGTATAATATTGGAAATTTCTCAGAGACTGTGAGATTTTGAGTCATCGCTATAATTTTCTGGAAAAGTTTGAGTAAACTTCTAATAAAGCTACTTTTTAGGATTTTGACTTTAGCTGTTCTAGCTTTGGGGAGGGAAACATATTTTTATGTACATTTTCAACGATATATATCACAAAAATTATAAAAGGATTTCTTTCAAACAAGACACCACAACACGAAAAATTGATTTTTTTTGGAATGCTTCATTTGCGCCCTCAAAATTTACATATAAATATTTTTAAAAGGTTAAGTTTGAGAAATGTGTTTATGAATGGGTGAATATATTTCTCAATTGCGAAATTCTTTGGCAACAAAGCATTCGACTGCAATATATAATAAATAAGTCTTTTAGTAAACTCCAAGAACATAACTCACAATATAACTAATATCATGAATTAAAATAATTTACTATTTTCATCTACCACGAACAGTTTTGGAACTCAATTTCTTTGGAAGAATTTAATTGTTATCTTAAATTTCAAAGCATATCTAAATCATAAAGTTGAATTTGGTTTCACATACACGAAATTGATGATATTCTGAAGTAACTGAATAATCGGACATTATCTTGCACACCCATAACATGTACAGCAATAGCTCACAATGAAATACGGTTTATTTCAAATCACTTTTTATATACATCCTTGCAAACACTAGCTTATTTATAACGGACACTATTCACTCTAATACTTTAATATCCACTTCTTAAATAACCAGCAGCTATCCGCAAAAGGGTACTAAGCGAAATAAAATACATTTTCACGTTAACAGAATTCACGATCTCACACAGCTTAAAACTAATTTTAAAGATCGCATAAAATAAGATATAATCATCCAAAAATATTAATTCTTAATGTAATTAATATTTTTGGATGATTTTATCTTACTTTATGCGATCTTTAAAATTAGTTTTAAGCTGTGTGAGTTAATCTTAATTTCTAAATAATGCAAATAATATTTGTGATATATCATGTATGCATGTTTCGTTAAAAGCAAACACCGCTTGGTTGTTTTTGTCAGAAACCGTTTGTCCCAAAAACTTGAGTTGAAATTTAGTATATTGATAAAGCATATTAAACTAGAGATGCCGCCAATAGTTATTATGGCCAATAGTCGAATTAATCCCCAATCAAAGCCTCTTGTGACTTCAAACCTAATAATTTTGAATTTTCTACCTATATAAGTATGGGTCGTACCAAAATCCAATGATTTTTCTACAAATTCTGAGAACACAATGAAATCGTCCAGATTTTAACACCTATTGACTCTTTTTTGTATTTGTTTTAATGGTTCTACCTCACTTGTAAGATATAAAGTACTTTATATTCTCGATATCTATTGGGGAATACCCTTGTTTCGTAAAACCCAACGTTTTTAATTGAGGATTTTCCGAGTGAATTTCCTTATCTGTGGGTTGGCATTTGTCATTTGGATGATGAACTTGACGTACGCCATTGTTTTTATTTTTGGATCGAGTATTTAATTTTTGAATAATTTTATTTCTATGGGCAGGTCATTGACTTTAAGACTAAAGTTTATTTAAGCGTAACTAACAATTAAAGCATCTATACAAAACTTGGAAAAAAGACACAAGTTTGGCATTATTTTAAGGAGGAAGAAGACAATGCGAAATGTGCTTTATGTGGTATAAAAATTAGTCACGCAGCAAAAAGAACAGGAACACCGGCTCTGCAAAATCATTCAAATAAAAGGTACCGCTATCGACCGTTTTCCATGATCATAATTTAAGATTTCAGCGTTTGATTAATACCTTTTTGCCGCCATACACTATTCTAGGCAGGACATACTTCACTGACAAAATGATTCGTGATGCATATGAGAAAGTGGTTAACAAAATAAAGAGCGACTCTTCCTGAGTTGAAAATCACCAAAAAAGTTCAATTAAATCACTAAAATGTTCACGATAGTGGCACGAATTTGGTTAAAAATTTACTAGAAACTCTACTTCATTCAGTTCATTGCTTCATCCATACCTTCTAACAAGTGATACATGATTTCATAAAAAATAGTCGCCGAATAACATATCTAAATTCTGATTAATGTTCTCTACATTGTGACTCATTTTAATCACTCGGGTTACACAAAGCTTGAAAATATTCTATCTTAACTAGGACGGCCTATGCATAAACTGATACCAAATGTATTGAAGCGCCCGCAATAAAAAAGTGCGTATTTCTATTTTAGTGGATTTTTCGGATCAAAGAGCCTGAATTTTGAAAATTTCACCACCGATCAGTGGGAAATCATACAACTGTTGAGCCTTTTGAAAACTTTCTTATTGATAACAAAACTAACAACTTCCACATGTACACTTATATTAAATGTAATTTCAAAAACATATTAAAGATGAGCTGATCCAATAAACGCAACAAGTCGATAATTTCCGAAAAACCGTAATGAAAATGTGAATACTCGTTCTAATTTGAAGGACGATATTAAGATATCTTAACAAAATATCGACAATTAATATACTTATATCGATATTTTTACATCTGCTGCAAGATTTTTTTCTTTAATGGTACACAAGCTGAACGAGTACGCAGGGTTCCCCTCAAAGAAGCTATAAGGCTTTCTTTAGATAATAACGGTGATGAGAATTCAGATACTGGTGTGGCGTCCAAAAGGCCTCATTTAGATAATAAATGTGAGAATTTGGATACAGAAACTTTAAAAATATTCTGGGCCTTTTTCGAAGAATCTGCTATAGAAAGCTACTGCTAACGAAGTTGCCCATTACATCAGCTCAGCAAATTTGACAGAAGTGTAAATCGACACAATTGGCGAGCTTTGAGTACGAATTAATATCACTTCCCCATTTTATGTAAGCTCGCTGAACGATGCCTCACTACTCCAGCAAGCTCTTCTCACTTAGAAAGATCATTTTTTATGAACCACGCCAGATTTATGAAGAAAGCGCAATATGCTGAACCTCATTGATGTGGAAAGAACGTATTGTCGCCGTGCATCGTTTTCATTAGTATACTTCCACACTTTACTTCTGACTACGCCCATTTCGCTAATATGCACTCGGGTGGAAAAAATAATTGAACAACTATTTTAAGTTTACTTGATATATTAATCCGCATGTCTTATACTCAAGCATACGAGTAAAGTATGAGCTTTAACTTTTAACAAGAGATTTTTATAAAACACAAAAGTATCCGAAAAAAAAATTAAAATATTGTAAAATACAAAAAAATTAATTACGTTTCATAAATAAATTTTTATTCTTTGCTAATGTAATATTCTTTATATGAATATAGGTGGTCTTATTTTTATTGAGCATAGAGAAAAATAAAAAAATGCTTAAAAATGCATATCTTCGAGTAATTGTTCACCTTACTTCTTATTTCCGCAACTACTAAATATATTTTCAAAAACAAATACATATATTAAAGTGAATAGTAAGGATTCTATGAAAAATATATTTATGGCTTAATTTCCTTCGCTTTTCAAGATTAGAACCAAAACATAACCTTTCTTGAGTACATCCCTACCATCATAGTATTCGTTCTCACGTAAAAACCAAAAATATTGTATATATTTGTATTTTCATAAAAATGATTAAAATTATTTTGTTAGCATCCAGGAGGAAGTCAATAAAGTAAGAGAGTAGAGTATTTTCAGAAAAAAATGTTAGTGGATAAGCCCGAATAGTCCCTCAAAGTCAATGCATATATATATATATATATATTTATATATATATATATATATATATATATATATATATATATATATATATATATATACACACATATATATATACATATATATATATATATATATATATATATATAAACCTACATAGTTACGTATGTCTATTTGATAGTTTAGATTCTAAAGGTTATTATTTTCTGTTATAACTCTGATAAGTCTTGCTACTTTTGATGTGAAATCGTTTAACCATTCTTGTGATATAATACGACGTTGGTTGATATAGTATTAAACTATGATTACATCACACTTTTATTAGCGTGATTTGCAGCATTGCCTGAATTTGCTACGCGTTCGTAACCTAACATCTTATAAATGAGCTAAATATAGTCACGTGCAGTGGCAGTACGAGGTCACAAAGAAGAGTAATAAAACATGAAAAATGCGGTGGTGTTGCATTTACATATGTGATATGTGTATTTAGATGATTGTATTATTTAATAATTAATATAATTAATCACATTGTATTATTATTTATCATGGAGTAGATGAAAAACCTCAGCGCTCCATTACATTCCGCTATAGCAGATTGGGAAAAATACTATAATTTCGTCACATCCGTACGTCAATCCCTCCATCCCTGTCTACCACTTCCTTGTAGTTTCTATTGTTTAAAACTGTTGCAACAAAAAATTCAAAAATTTACAAGTGTGTACTTCATATGGAAATCTCAATTAATATGTATCAAAATGCTAAAAAATTCTTTTAATATACATACGTATCCATACACGAAATATGGAAATTTCTTAATTACTTTAATTTTAGTGAAATTTACAAGTGTGTACTTCATATTGAGATCTCATTTAATGTGTAGCAAAATGCTAAAAAATTCTTTTAATATACATACGTATCCATACACGAAATATGGAAATTTCTTAATTACTTTAATTTTAGTGAAATTTACAAGTGTGTACTTCATATTGAGATCTCATTTAATGTGTAGCAAAATGCTAAAAAATTCTTTTAATATACATACGTATCCATACACGAAATATGGAAATTTCTTAATTACTTTAATTTTAGTGAAATTTACAAGTGTGTACTTCATATTGAGATTTCATTTAATGTGTAGCAAAATGCTAAAAAATTCTTTTAATATACATGCGTACCCATACACGAAATATGGAAATTTTAAGTGAACTTCTAGTTATATACCTTCGCAAGGTTTTCAGTGAAACCTTTCGTATATGATCAATGGACCCATGTTGATTGCTTTGTAGGAAAACCGTTTTTTCCCAAGTTATTGAAATGATGTTCATTGAATAGGTATTTCAAAATCAGATTGGGCGTTTACCATTTTTCATTTTTGAATCAAATTTGCGATGTGATGTGTGTATAATATAGTTCTAAAATAGCCTCCTCTAATTTTTCAATTGTATTTAAAAAAATGTGAAAAAATTCTAAACTAACATTGGAATAAAACTTTTAAATGAAATTTGGTAATTTTCATTAAGAATTTAAGGAGATATAGATAAGTACGAAATCCTAAGATGTTCGTCACGCATTTGACCGATTTTTTCATCGATGTAATATTCAGAATACATCGATGAAATCATATTATTAATCGAGTATTATTTAAATGAAGTATTCAAATTGACGTTACTTTCTCAATCAACTGTGATAAATAACAATTTGTTGTATCCTAAACAAATTACCTTTCATATATGATCAATGGATCCATGTTGACTGCTGTGTAGATACTTGTTGGTCTATTTTGACCCCTATGTTGAACGAATAACATTGAAGTTATACATTTCTTGTCATCAATCAAAATTGTAAACTTTTAAACATGGCTTATTAAGAGAATAATAAAAATATAGACTTTGCAAAATTTCGTATGCAATGTTGAAGCACATATTCTTACACACAGAAAATTTATATAATTCGAAGCAATTTGCTAGAAATGTCTTTACTCATCTCGTACCCCATTACTGAATTTCACTGCATTTACGTTAAAAATTATGGCACTACATACCATGAGGAGCATGCTGCTTTTCCTGCGGCGCGATTATTTTTGTTATCATCAGCATATGTGGCACGCTTTAATACCTTTAATGCTATTAACAACGTAGCACATAATAATTACAGCATATCATTCCGTGATTGAAATGAAAATGATTTGCAATTCAATAATTTGTTTTTAATAGAAATTCATCTCGTAAATCAAAATCCAATAACGTTTATATTCACTGTGCCGGTACTTTTTTTCATAATAATTATTTTTCACATAAATTTTAAATAAAATCGATAAATTATTAATTTTCTGCTACATATGTATTTCAAATTTTTAATTAACGATTTAGACATAAAAATATTAGTTCGAAAACAAATTTTATATTTTTATTTTACATTTTCGAAAATTAGAAGTAAAAACAAGCATCCCGCCTTTTCTAATTTGTTTTCAAAATCTTGGTTATTATTTAACGTAATAGACCTGCTAATAAATGCTGCAATGAAATGTAAAGTTCAGTTAAATTCTTGTCTTTTTTATAAAAATTAAGAGAGTGTCACGCTATCTTTAAACTATAATTAGAATACCAAGTTTCCATTAAATGAATACTAGAAATTGCTTTATAGATATACTGTTATAATTTATCGACAGAAGTAACATCGTATGTCATTGAAGCGTTTGGTATTTATTACTTAGCATTTCATTTATCAGTACAAGTGTAGTTTTACTTCTAGTTGATTGAATATAAGATAAAAACGCAATTAATAAAATACGTATTGAATTAATACAACTTCCAATTGTAATCTGGAATCATCTGAAGATCATAAGATTTCTAATCACTCCAACGGGTAGTTTAAAGTCCATTTGGACAAATTCAGAATGAATCAAAAATTAATTATACCGGAATAGCGTCTTTTCAACAGTTGCCAATTATATAATTATTCATAGTATTTCTATTTATTTATGAATATAAATTTATTAAAAGTATTAATTTTATAATAAATAACATTAAAAATAAGTTTATAATACGTAAACATTCAAATTAAATCTCTTTAGTAAATTACCTCCGAGCAAAAGCAAATTCTCTCTTAAATTCGAAACCATTCTTCTTTCGTTATGGTTAACCACTTCTTAATTACAAAAATACACAAATATTTAAACAAAAATGAACTGTACAGCCACGCTGCATTCACTTTCTCGAAAACATCTACGTTCATATGTGTTTAATAACAGTTTTTTTTAGGCCTAGAAGTAATTGCATTTTTGGACTTCTAAAACTCTAATCATTGCAATGTATACAGTGTCACATGTAGCTTCACGGCACGATAATAATTTGCTTATTATTAGTGCATTTATGAAAGTTATTCCAGTTCGATTTTTCCCGGGAAAATAATGGGAAATGATTTATTATTGGGCCTATAAAATGTGAAAACTTTGAGATAATAAAATACTTGTTTTTACAAAATTAAACGAATTGCAAATTTCTAGAATCACAGAAGCGAAATAAAAGGAACGTCTGGAAACATTTACTTCTTTGAATATGATTAGTCAATGGACTCTTCTAACCGGTGGCGATAAAATTTTAATATCACTAAATTTTATCCAAATTGGTTCACCAGTTTAGGCAAATTATGTATACGTGCAAGTGCACGCATACACACTTCCCCACACACAAAGGCAAAATACTTTCTCTACTCTTATTGCCAAATGAAAGCAAACACTAAAAACAATTTTGTCCGGTTTAAATAAAATTAGAGCCATTGTGCACTTAAATCTAGCTTCAAATACTTCCCACCATACTACTACAATGACTACTGATAATTAAACAGTAATTTATATCAATGAATATGTAAAAATTATCTGAACCTGTATAGTTACTTTCATATTCTGTCATTTATGATTTCTTTCACAGATACGTTCATTTTGTCATTTACTGCTTCCTCTAAACCTGCGATGATATCTATTAATTTGATCTCATTAAACACCTTCCTTACAAGTTTAGACTGAAAGAGTACGTACCCAAGAAATGTTCGGCGTAACGGCCAAGTACAGAAGCGGCACTCAATTTTATAAGAACGTGGGCAAAGTAAGATGTTGACATCTTTATAAATTATCTCATTAGACAAAGATATAATTTATACGATATTTTAAGCATTGTTGTTTGTTAATATTCTATTCCTAAACTTTCATGGAATCGACGCGGTTTCAGTTCATATAACAAAATATATCATTTCAATGGTGATGCGGGTATAAGAAAAATAACACTATAAATTGTTATATTTTGTGATAGATTTCTTTAAAAACATTTGAAATCTTTATATCACCTTTTTAAAAAAAGGTTTTACGCCGATGCCTCAAAATACAGTTTTTAATGACTTTCGCACAGAAATTAATTTATTTCCGATAATTAAATTTACTTATCATGTTCTTCTTAACTGTTCCCTTGACTAATTTAATTTCAACTCGAATAGGAAAATGACGTTATATTATATGGACATGTCATTAGCACACTAAGAGTGGCTCTCAAATGTTGAATAATTTGTCTCACCTTCAATGATGACTATCACTTTTATACTTTTTATTTTCACTTTGACTAACCGATAAAGTCGGAATTTGTCATAATAGAGCCAACTGTTACAACAAATTTCATTAGCTAACAGAAACTAAAAGGGAACGGAAAATAAGTACAACATAAAAAGAGTCCAGCAATTAAAAATAAATCAGACATATTCGAGTTGAACCTCGTGCAATGGCATTCCTTACCAAAGTTTGCAATTGTCGATTTTTTAGTATTACTGAAGTTGTATATTCAAAAAACTTTAATTGTAAACTTTAGTGCGGGACAATCATTGCGCGATGTTCTACTCGCAAATGACCAATGTATTTTTAATTGCAGTACTCGTTTCCAGTAACACTAAAAAAATATAATATAAATGAAAATTTTGTTATTCAAATTTTATAAGCAAACTTGGATGTACAAACGAATAGCGTCCCAGTACCATTAATATGTTTTATGTGTTTTAACATGAGAAATTTTTTTCAATTATCACTGTTTCGCTGTTATCTATATTTTAATTGTAATTTTAATATAAATAATTGAATTATTTATAACAAATATATGCTGAAATTTGAAAGATTGCCTATAACTTTTATTGAGTACTGTTGGATTTTTCTTTTGATTTTCTCAAATAGGTGATAGTTCTGCACAATATTAGCTTTCATTAAACAGATAACACGCCAACCTTTAAAAATGTTCCTTCGTGGTAACTCAATTACTCCTATTTTCTTCCTAATTTCTTTCCCCAAAATATTTTTAGAACATCTATTTTATAATTATATCAACAACTATTTAAGAATATCAAATCATTTTCGAACTTATATAAATTTAATTTCCATATTGAGCTCTACATGATCTATCCTCCGTCCGAAAGTACATATTTACGAACAAATTACCTCATTGAACACTACAGGCGGCATTCTTTAAGCGACATCCGATTTTCTTCAAATAAACTTGTACTGTAGGTCGTTATAAATAATTTTGCAGTAGTTATTATAATTATTTATTTAACCATAACAATGGCGCCACGGACACAATGGTATCAAACATTATCAAGATTGTTTTTTCAAAATGAATTAAGTAAGAAACCAATCTGTCCAGACCCAGTGTAGCCTCCATCCTTATTTTGTTTTCTGATACAATCAAAGGTGCATTTTTTTACCACCATTAATCGAATGCAAACATAAATTCGTGCTCATATCGCTATAATAATCCTATGAACACAATTAAGAAAAGGTTTCGTTTGCTTGTTTGTTTGTTTTTAAGGATTCATGTAAAAACTACTAATAGTATCAACATGCACCTTTCGCAATATAATGGTTTATAGGGTCCAGATTACTAAAAGGTATATACGTTCATATCTTATATACTTTTGAAATATAAATAACAATGTCAACGTAGTTGGAGAAAAATGTCGCTGGCATTTCCGTGACGAATGCCATCAAGACTAAAGCTATCAAGAATTAAAGTTTTAAAAAGGTATAAAGAAAAATTTGCCATATTTGAATATTTTTATAGATAAGCCACGGCAACGGGTTTCATATTTAAAGAAAGTGCCTGTAACAAAAGGGACTATGTTTAAGACAATTTATTAAAGCCCTTTAAAATAAATATCGTAGATATTTTAAGCGTTTTCAGAAAAGAAATGATTCTCTACCCTATAATTTGCATTAGTAGTTTAAGGGAAATGAAAACGTTTTTGAAAATAAAAAAAAATAATCATCATGTCGCTGTGCATTATTATATATTTGCTAATTAAAATAAAACGCAAGGTTAGGTACATGACAGAAGAAACACATATCAACAAATCTTAATCAGATAACTTTATTCTACCCTTACGAAGTCTTCGCGCTGGTCCTTTTGGTATCTGTATGAAAGCATTTTGCCTGCTGTATATTTTAGACACTATCGAGTCAAGGTGGGATAATTATGAATATTTACATTATAATTTGTTTTATTATTGCTTTCGTTAATTCGATATACACGTTATAGAAGATAACAGTTGGCAAATGATTGGAACAGACTTGCACAATGCTCAAAATGAGATAAATTGCATCAGATGCCTTCTTACACACACCCGCACTCGCAATTAGAAATCGAGCTATCACAGCACCGTCCCGGTCGCGTGCACTACCGCCACGGCACACGGAGTCAGTCACGAATGACGCCGTGCCATCCGGATCGCTCACGGCCTTCTTCAATGGACCTACTAATTAATAACATTCATTTTTGAACGTTCAATTACAACTTTCCCGTCGCGAGCGCCGAGCCGGTCGCTTTCGTCTATCTTTGGATGATGACGTGCGGTTTTTATGGTATTTAATCTACTTTGATTAATTGTTTCAGTTAAAGGTGTGACATAAAGAATATTAATGGTTTATGGGAGTGGTGCCTCAATGAGGTGGCGGATATTGTGTGATAACTTGACAACAATATGCAAGAAATATTCCATAAAAAGGATAAATTAAATTTAATCATTGACGTCTTATGACCTTAAAGTTATTCACGTTTATTATAGCTTAACGTTTAATTAATTTCAATTAGTTTTTTTGTTATTTTTTGTAAAAAGTATCGAAAAAACTTATGTTTTTTTCTGCTAGCCAAGCCATCTCCAACTGAAGCGAGATAAGTAGTTTAAATGAAGCGCATTGTCTCCCAATAGTAACTTAAGTATTTCGTATTATTAACATAGGATATATACGCAGAGTAAAAAATCACCTTAAAAACACCTCATTATATACCAATATGACGGGAGGCTCAACCGGATTTGATGAATAAATACTGGTTGATACATAATCAATAAACCTTAAACCGCAATTACTCAAATCACGATTTTTTTTGCCTTCGATATACATGTCTGGAGAGTTACGTTAAAAAGTTAATTTTTAATTTTTCATCATCATTATATATTAATTAATATCCTTATCGGATCTTTTTGCAAAATTTCATAAAACGAAAGTCTAAAAAACTGTAAGACATTGATGGACGGGCGGACAGACGGACATGACGAAGTGAAAAGAATTAATTAATTATTAAATCCTTTACAAAAAATATAAATAACATAAATGAAAACAAGAGTATCACATACTCTTGTTTTTATTGCTTTTGTGACAGAAATTTCCGCTAACCAGTCAAACCATAGATAAGAACCGATTTTGAAATTGAAATGTACAGGTAACTGCGTATATACGATTTGGATGTAATATGAGGTTTTCTACTTTGAATTCGATCACATTTTCAGTTTTCATTTTCTTATTAATTCCCATATTAATTCAGACATAATAATTCTTAATTAGTTTACAATAGTGTTAATGCTCATTTTAAGGTTGTGTGTAGAAAAAAAAGTAAGCATCAGTTTAGCAACTAATATACACATCGCCTCAATTTATCAGCATTAGCTCATCTGATAATCTTTAGCTGGACCTGCTTCAATAACGTTTTCTATTTATTTCCAAATTTAAAAAAGTTATATTTTGTTCTTAAAAAAAACCTCTTGCTCCATCTATGTTTTGTTCTTGAAATTTCTTGGTTCATCTATGTTTTGTTCTTGAAGCCTCTTGCTTCATCTATATTTTGTTCTTAAAGATTTTTGCTTCATCTATATTTTGTCTTTGAAAGCTCTTGCTTCATCTATATTTTGTTTTAGAAACCTCTTACTTCATCTATATTTTGTTCTTGAAATTTCTTGGTTCATCTATGTTTTGTTCTTGAAGCCTCTTGCTTCATCTATATTTTGTTCTTAAAGATTTTTGCTTCATCTATATTTTGTCTTTGAAAGCTCTTGCTTCATCTATATTTTGTTCTTGAAACCTCTTGCTTCATCTATGTTTTGTTTTTGAAACCTTTTACTTCGTCTATATATTGTTCTTGAAACGTCTTATTTCATCTAAATTTTCTTCATGAAATTTTCATATTTTATTTGTTCTTTACTTGCTGAAACCCAGTAACTTACTGAACAGCAGAGACTGAGCTACGATTTTTATATAGATGTTCGAGAAGTTTCTATAATATTCTAGGAACAGCTGGAAAAACGGCAAACTAATACAATATAAAAAAGAGCAAATTAGAATAAACGAAGTCATAAAGAATAAACTATAGTAAAAAAATGTATCACATACCATGTCACATAATTTATATTAGCCGTTATATGAATTTGTTACGTTCTTTAAAATAAGAATGTTATCCGTCAATAAAAATTTGGTGACAAAGCGATTCGAAATATCATTTAATTACTACTGATATCAGCAAAAAGGATAAAAAAATATATCAAACAGATTACCTACACGTTCCGTCTCTTCTGTTCAATATATCAAAAAAATGATCACAGTCTCTTTCGCCTTCACTCTAGACTGCTTTATCAACGACCTTGGTCTACGATCCGAAAAATTACTTAACACTTTTATGAACAATACGAAGGCGAACTGCTTTTAGAACTGGTGTAACCGGCTGCAGGAGATAGTATATTTTTATATAAAACTGACATTGGTAGTATTAAAGGACATCGACCCAGTGACCGTCTGCGGTCATCATCTTATTGAAGATGCTCGCTCGCGTCGCCCACCAGTATTGCGATTGCAATTAATATGAATCATTGAAGTCCGGTTTTGCCGTTGATAAAGTCGTGTATTGTTTTATTAACGTCATTATTATTTTCGTTTGTTTATAATGGACTCGTCGGCCCGTAGAATTTACTTGAGATAAATTGAAAAGACGTGTTTAAAAAACAGGGTTTGTGGAATTTTCACAAACAGTGTACATAAAAAGTAGGGTTTGTGGACTTTTCACAAAGAGTGTACATAAAAAGTAGGGTTTGTAGACTTTTCACAAAGAGTGTACATAAAAAGTAGGGTTTGTAGTCTTTTCGCAAAAGGTGTACATAAAAAGTAGGGTTTGTGAACTTTTCACAAAGAGTGTACATAAAAAATAGGACTTGTGGACTTAGAAAAGATAACACACGCTAAGTGCAAGTATATTTTTCACGCTGATGATTCCTTACCGAGTACATTATGAATTGCTACTCTAACTCTCTATCAATTTATACATGGTTACAAAATATATACATGATTGTTTGTCTAGAAATTCAAGAATCGAGGGGTGGTGATAAAATTAACCTTTGTCTTTTCGTCTTAAAAAGTGTAAATGTGAACTATAATATATTTCTTCGATAAATCTGAATTATTTCACATTTTTCGGCTTGCAACGAGATAAAGGAGTGAATGTTTTATGGAGTACACTGTAACCAAAAAAGTAATAAATGTTGGTACACCATTTTTAAATTTCAGGTCTCAATTTTGGATTTCGTTTTGAATAAATATAAAAATATTTTCCAAAATTAATTCCTGGAATAGATGCAAATAAACAGCTATTATATTCTAGCTCTGCGCCAAATTTCAAGTTGATAGCAATAGAAGTCGCGGCGAAAAGCAACCATGACGCAAGGACAGAAACCTCAACAAAATGATTCTGTTTTTACATGTTTGGTACGAAACCTTATAAAAGATACGCGATTTTTTACGCATTAGCGGTAGAAATAGATATATTTTATTACATGTTAATATTATATGACAAATTAAAATTTATACTTAAAATTAATTGTTATGAGGTAATTGAATCACTCCTATTATGAGCTATTGATTAGCTCGCTTTAACATACATTTTTTTCCAAACTGCAAACTGTGCTGACTGTAAATGAATAAAGAAACCATTTTCATTGTTCACGATAAGCTGTTTACTATAATCTTTTAAATTGATATCCTCTCAGCCTGCTTCTGGTTTAATTTATGAGGTAGAATGCTCAGACAGCTAGACATTGTAGCGTATTTTATTGAGTTATATTAGGACTATCGGTTAAGTTTAGCTTTTAGAAAATGACACACTGGAAACCCATCTCAAAAACTTCAGTTATGCTAAAATTGTATACATGATAGATATTAGGACAACCTTGTTAATTTAACCAAAATAATAATATATATAACCAAGATCTCTAAGATATTTAAATTTTCTATCTTTCCAGCCTGCTTCTGGTTTATTCTACGAGTTAGAAACCTCAGACAGCTAGACATTGTAGCTTATTTTGTTGAATTACATTAGTTACAAAAGCTTAACATAACCCACAGTGGGTTACGTTAAACTTTTAGGAAATGATACACTGGAAACACATGTGAAAAACTTAAGTTATGCTAACATTTTATACGTGATAAATATTTGAGCAACATTTATAAGTCAACCAAAATAATAATATATATTACCAAGGCTCTGGGAGTTTCAAATTTGCACTCGACGGGGTCTTGTAAAGTATTGCAAAGAATGTCTTGTATAGAATATCCATAAAACCTCGATTCCAGCATCAAATTACACGACCGTAATATTACATCAGTATGATTATATACACAAATATATTTATATAACTGTGTATATAACTAACGTCGTTACATTGTAGAGTTATATGCATGCATACATGCATGGGTACATGATTGCACATATATTTACATTTTAACTTTAAAAGTTATTAGGAATACAAAAATACGTAACAAATTATTTATGGTTGCAGTCCATACGCTTAAGTAATAGTCTCCGTTATATCGATCTTAATATACAATACATAAGTAAATAACAAATTAATAATTAATTATTATGAGTCCGATTGTAAACCATATCACGCCATCGAATCTTATATTTCAACCACTATAAATTTTAAACGTCCCATTGTTGTATCGAAAATATCCCTGGAACAAAATTTCTTTAAGGAATGAAAGATATATTGTTCCAAATCCGCGTAATTACAGCGCTCTAAGACCGCGATGGAGCACAGATGAGCGGCGTCGCGGTCTCGTGAAAGGTCCGTCTCGCCGCAGCATCTCGCTCTCGTCGTTACATCTTCATTGAACAGCGGCGCGGCATTTTGAAACATCTCCGCTGGGGTCATTACGGTGGACTTTCAAATTGTAATTGCGCGGGCCTCCCCGCCGCCGCCGGTCAGTATTAATGTCAAGAGATGATTCCGAGGGGTAATTATGAACGCATTTGTTATGAGCGCATCACCGCCGCCGGCATCTATAGGTCGTGCGTGTGTGTCTGTGTGATATGTGTGCAGATTGCGATTTTATCGGTCGCTGGATAATCGTTTCGGTTTAGCCAACATAGAGATGTTTTTAAAACAGCAGCGTATCGAAGTGGTGAAGATTTTGTGTGTTTAAGAAGTTTTGATGATGCAATTTCGAAAAAAGACACCAGCAAGTGTGTGACCCTTCCGTAGTTCCGTAGCTATCTGTATCATTTGAACTGATTGATGTAAATTATCCAGAATAATATTATTCTAAATGTCTAATATAATTCTAGAAGATTTTTTTCAGAAATTTCAAGTGTATGATAAAAAAAATTGAGGAGACCTATTGAAAGTCAATAGTCCGCAAAGGGAGCTTGAGAAAAGGAAATTGGAAGTAAACTTCAAATTAATTTTTATGGGACCTTTTGTGATTAGCTGATACATCGCGCCAAAATATTACATTCACTTCAAATGTATGGAGAGGTGTAATTATTCTTATTTCAATATTTAAGTACAGTTCAATTAAGATCCCAATCTAAACCATTAACTTTAAAGATATGTTCCCAAAACTAAAGAAACAGTGAGACTATGACAGATGGACAGACGAACTGGATAAAATTATAAAGGTTTCTTGTTCCACTTCAAAATACTAATGCGTAAGTTGTAGGTCGTAGAGATTCATTCTTTTCTTAAGTGTAGAAAAGTAGAAATAAAATTAAGGTCACATAGATCCTTTTATACAGACTTTCACATAGATCCTCAGAGGGTCACATAGATCCTTTCATACAAGGCATGAAATTATGGCTAGATTTACATATAATTTTGTAAAATAATTTATTTTCTATAAAGAATAATGTTTGGAGAAAATCATTTCTTTAGCACGATTAATTTTTCGACAATTATGTTTAATAAAAATATTTTGACTTCGCACGTGTCTTCTTTTTTCAAACTCTTTCATCGTTTAATTGAAAAAACGATTTCAAAGGTGCAATAACACTTTGTCAAAAATGTGACCGTTTTCAAGTATTTTAAACCAAATTATTTTATTTTTAAAAACTATTAATATATTTCTAAATTATATTCATAAAGCTGTGTCATCTCACATACAATATAATTTATCAATAACAATATATCGAAAATATTTGTTTTTCAATCATTTATTTATTATTTTTTAATTACTAATGGTGCCTAATAATATTATTTTTCTGTCACTATCCCTTTCCAAATTTCAAGGATTTATTTGTGAAATTAGTCTATTCTTGTGATCAACAGTAAAATATTTATCAACACGCCACTTTTAATTGTTCAAAGCGCATAACCGACAAAAATGATCGAAAGTTTTTTTGCTTCCAAGTATCTCTAAAATCTTCATTGCTTAATCCGTTGACTATAATTTTAGTTCAGCATATATTACCGTAAAAATTTTCTTGACAAACATATTATAAACTATATTATTATATATAAAACAATGTAAAATATGGATCATAACAATAAAAATATTTCCACAGTGAAAACATGAAAAGAAATATAGGAAAAAATTAACAAACAAACAAAAAGTTACGTTTTATAAATGCAGAGAGATAACAATGACACATACAATAAACAGATCGCATTTTACTGCGATTGAGATCACATCGTTGGAAAAAGACGCATATAGCTAGAAATAATATTTCTATCAGTTACACGGAAATGCACCTATTTCCATATAACGCAACTATATTACTGTCAGTTGCATAGAAAAAGATGCATGTGACACCAGAAACAAATTGCCTGTCGACTACACAGAAAACTACTTATGTTACCGGAAACAATATTCCTCTCAGTCATACGGAAAAAGATGCATACGGTACCGGAAATAAATTTCCTGTCAGTTATAAGACAATTTCTTTTCCTTAAGATACATAACGTTAAATTCTGTAATATACGTGTCACCTTATTTACAAATAGTAGCAATAAAATGTGTAGAAAACTTCGAAGCATCTTACAGCGAATATACATTCCGATATTGGACTTCTCAACGAAATCTAGAGCGAGCAGGCCAAACGCTGCATTCACAAGCTCTCGTTTATTTGTCTGATACAAAATATACCTAAAAGTGTAGAACAGAGTTATTTTTACATTAAAAATGAAAATGAATAATATTACTTCTCTTTGAAACTCAAAGCAATCGAAGTTGACCACACAAAGGAAAAAGAAATTCACGAAAGAAAACGGAACAAATGATATTGTTTTGTACATCTGAAAGCAACTATCTTTAATATTAGATTTATACTTCTTGAAGATTCCAGATAGATATGCATTAACAGAGCTCGTGCTGACGTAAACCGTGAACTACAATATATCAAATAATGGTTAAGAAGTCCGAAAGAACAAGTTACAGTCACTACTCAGTTATATTAAATGGTTAACTGTTAGCATAAACAATGCAATAAAGGAAGATATCAATGTCAGTAATTTTAAAGAATAAAATGACTGGTAAAAAACATCGACTTTCTTAGCATCTAATTGTATCTTAGGTTCAATGACGATCTTTATTTTAAAATTTAACGTTCATCAACCCAACACATAAAAACTGTGTCCCAATGGCATAATGCAGGTATAAGTTGAATTCCACAAAATTCAAATAAATGTATTTATAAACTTAAGTAATATAATAAAATGTCTATCATATTTGGTCTACTAATACAATAATTATATAGACGATACCAAATATAAAAGATTCAACAAAAGTAGATTTTAAATAAATTTTAAACCATTTAAAAACCAATTAGAATTTTTCAATATACCACCAGTAAGGAGTAAGACATGATCTGTATTTTGATGTAAAATATCTGCATTTGTGTAATAAGAGAACAAATTTATGTCACAATGTTCAATTTCTCTAGATAAGGTAATTTGAACAAATTACGAAAACAAAATAAACTGTTTATTCCTTCCTTTAATCTAAAATGAAATAATATTAAAAATAACCAGTACACAAGCATTCATTTAACGATTTTATCTCCTATAAAATAAATTTAAGAACCGATTAAAAACCGAGCTTCGGCCATCTAAAAATGTGAATAGAATACACGAATACCAGACCAAAATACATGGACATCAAAAAATCGTTCCAAAAGTTTAAATTTTTTTTTTAACCAATACAATTACAAACAAAAAAACTTGAGATAAACAAAAAATTTACTATTGAAAAATTTGAACAAAACAGAATTGGAAAATTTATAAAATATGCATTCATTTAAATTATAAATTACGATAATTTTAGTAATAGTACCCTGTGGAAATGTTAAGAAAATATTTTTGTTACTTTTTGTCACCCAATATAATTAAAATTAGGTACTTACTACATAGTTTGAAACGCTATCCAATACAACAATAATTATATATTGGAACAAACATAATATACCGCGAGCGAAGAATGAAATTAACTTTAGCATAATTAAAAAAAATTAAACAATTTCTTGTATGTATATATGGTGCGTGTCATATTAAAAATAATGTTACTAATATACTTATATTATTTACCTTCCTAATAATACGTACTACGGATACTTAAAATTTTATGTATCCGTAGTACGTTATAATATATTGAATGCGGGTACATTAAAAAACGAATATAAATTATTTACCCTAAGACAGATAGTTTTTATCATGAAAGCCAAGTAAACATCAAAGTTGGACGGAATAAAAATAAATTGCCAATTTAAACGCATAAATTTTACATTTCATCTTCCAGCATTCATCAATTGTATAAATGGCCGAAAAGCAATTAAAGACGCCTCAGACAATAACTTAAACGTGCTTATTTATTTAAATATTTTTTATGAAAAAAAAACATATTTACGAATATTTTCTAAATTAATTAATCCGTTACGAATATTTTCTAAATTTATGGTTTGCCTGGTTTCCATGGTGCATCCTGGTGACAGGAAAACAACAGAAAGATAAGTCTTAATTTCTTAATTATAGATACTTTTATACTTTTTAAACATCTACGCCGTATTTAAAGATTATAAATCATTTTATTGATTACACAATATGAAAAATGATATTGTGCTAACCAAATATTTATTGACTTATTATTGGATAGCAATCGTGGAATTATCTACAATAAATCGAATTAACTATGTTACATAGTATTTCATTGATACAAGTTGCCCCTGTCCACAAATTACGTTTTATTTCCACAAAATCATTAAAATTGTATGCTGTATTTTAGTTTGACGTGTCATACATCAGTTCCTAGGGACCAAAATTGGTAGCATTGTTTTTCCGGTGTGTCTAAAATACCTAATAAATACAAAGACGCTAGAGGCATGTTACATGGATAGTATGTCATATGCTGGCGACTATGACAAATTACCATTATTTGAAGGGTAGGTTATCTTCTCTTAATTCACAATTAGGACAACAATAGACCAAGTATTTTTTCCTCGTTTGTTCGCCCTGGATTCCTTTTACCATACCGTCACTTTCTTCGGCCTAAGCCTTGATTAATTTGCACACTACACCAAACAACAATGTTTCTCCGATGTCTCCATTTTTATCTTTATTAACTTATTTCAGTATCTTATTTTACTTTTCCCCTTCCCAATTTTTTCTTTTCTCGCGCTGCACAAAATTCTTCACAAAAATATTGGCCCATATTGGGCTACACTTATTTCATCGATTTATAGATTTCAGTTCTACCGATCTTCAAAGCCACTTGCAAAGTCATAGAAGCAAGTTTTGTTATGAATTTGGAACGTGACTTCTATATTAACACTTAATCAAATTTAACCCGTTAGGGGAAGGCTATGATTATCCCACTTAACTTTTTCGCAAAAAATACTCACGACAAAAAAGAATCCGTCGTTGATTTATAATGATTTTTTGCTATATAAATGGTACACTATTGTCAAAGTCTAAAAATTTCAGAAATATATTAAAAAAACTATCTATTGAGGATGGGTTTTCTTTGGACCACCGTCGCCTTGAATAGACCACTGAGTTCCCATCAATAAACTTAGAAGCGTTTGTACTAAAGGACCAATTAAGGTGACTCAAATGAAACACAGAATAAGAATCTTATTAATTAAAGTAAAAACAATAATAATTAACAATATTTATCGTATATGTCTTTCTTTCATAATAATCAAATTTATCAAATTAACGTTTTTTTGTAAATTAAAGTTACAATTTTCTAAAATTACTTTGACATTAACGTCAGATAAACAATGATATGCATATTTAGCAAAATTATCACTTTTTTGCATATTATCATAGTGTCATGTTTTTATGAGTTAACATTATAATTTGTTAAAGTAACTTTGGCACATAACATGAGATAAACAATTCTTGTCAATCATTCGTAATTTTAATTTTAATAAAATTTTAAATATATTAATAACTTGAATAATCACAAAATGAAAAACCAAATAATTTGAGTTTTTCTCATTTTTAACTAAAATTCATTGCGTTATATATGATTAGCAAGTAATTTAGAAAAGATAGTACGAAATACATGAACTTAAAATATAAATTAAATCCTACACATAATATAATAAACAGAGGACATATAAATTGTTTAACGTTCTTGTTGACACATGCACAATGCACGTGTACCCAAGCTTTACAAACCTGACAGTTTATCACATCTTCTGCTTCGCATTGAAGACAACGCTTGTAGAACCATTTGTCAATGTCTACTTCTGCTTCTGCCATCTTACTAGTTGTAGGTTTAGGTTCTTTATCTTTAGTAGTCGCTTTTAACTTTTGTTGTTTAACCTTAGCACTTAAACGAAAGTAGATTTACATGGCGTTGAAGTCAATTCCATACTATTTTGCAACTACTTAGGTGTAACTATTTGGTAATTAACTTGAATCCTGGGGATATCTGGTTAATATGAAATGCAAATTTTGATGCTGATTTAGATTTTTAGCTGGAAGAGGTTCATTATTCTGCTCTGTCAATCTGTGAGTCTTGGCGTCTGCTGCCTGTGTGACGAAGAGGCAACCCTGTTGGTTAATTTCTTCTGTAGGCTCTTTTTCTTTTACACTTGCACCTTCCCTATCGTCATTTAATTCTACTGCCGGAGTATCAAGTGTCACTAAATCCTTTTGCACTTGTTCCAGCTCAGGCTCGGACACAGCTACAACTCGCTCCATTTCTGGTATTTCCGGTGAAATCGCAGAGAGTAAATCTCTCTTGTCGTGAGCTGGGAAGTTTTCATCTGTTTCTTCTTTAGCAGTTATAAATTCATAGTCGGCAAAGACATATATTGTTCATTGGGTATATGCCAGTTTTCGAAAAGCCTTTGCGGCAGTACCCACGGAAGCTGCTAGAGAATAGGCTTTACCAAAAAGCACAAACACTTGAAAAGCAATCGCAACTTGGCCAGGATTCTGACGCAGCCATTTTTCTGTTTAATCAGATTAGTATAGACTTAGAGGCTTGAAAAAAGACACATCAAGCCCCTGCAATTTATGCGTTGTGTGTACTCGCAATGAAAGCAAAATCACGAGTGTGTTTTTGCATAGTTTATTGCCTCTACATTTTCGGTATGGCTTGTGTGTCCATCCAGCATGAGTTAAACTTTTTTTCTGGAGTCGGTTTTACAGTTTCCACGATATGTTGTAACCACAACAAAAATATTTCTTTATTAGTGAAACCACTGTCAGGATTAAATGTAAATATTGTTTCAGGTGGTGACACCTCCCTTAGTTCATCTTTTGCTCCCTTACACTTAAAAATTATTAGGGGTGGCACAAAAAACCACCAGCACTAGCGCAACATACAGCAGTGCTACACCCCTTTCCCCGCTAACAATTGAACCCCCTTGGCGCTTACCTTTCTGAGCTAACATTTTTCTGCGTTTTTTCTGGACAGTTGATAAGCCCGTCACGCATTTTAACAGGGATATGTTAAAAATGCGTTGAGCGTCATACATCATACTAATCGATTATGGTTTCCAATTTTTCAAAGAAATTATTACTATCGTCTTATTAAACGCGATAGTTCTATTCATAGATGTGACTCTTAGCTATCGTAAACTCAACTGTGGATGGCGCTTCATAAAAGCATAATACCATTTTTTTTCGTGCACATTTTTTGTTTGTAGTGAAACGATGCTTTATTTCGTTTTTCTTGTTTAATTCAAATGCAAGCTCCCTTACATATTTAGGAGATATACCAAATGAAGAATTCTCTGTTTCGATGATATGGTTCCTTTATTCAATTTCTAAAGCTTCAGGGAGACGCCTTTTGACTATTTGAAATTTTTCCACAGTTTTTTGTTTTTTTTCATTCAGCAGCTTTTTTTCTTAGAGATTCTATAGCGAGTTTCATACTCGCTTAATTCCAAGAATAATATTTTCATTTTTTCTTCGACATTCTAAAAAATTTAAAAATAAAACATATAATTGTTGAAGCGGGTAACCTGTTAAAAATATTTAAGTAACTAAGTACAAGTATAGATAGTCTTATTCTTCGAAAAATTAGTATAAATTTTATTTCAAATTGTGAACCATACAGACAAAATATTATCATTATGAAATCCAATCTAAAAAAAGTTCTAGTTAACAAATACATTGTATTAGAAAATTTCTTTGAATGGACCGGTTCATTGATACCGTCACCGTTGAGGTTTGTTGATAGCAACTAGGTAAGTAAGAAAAATAAAAGTGTTTTTTTTTAAAAGGTGAGGAATTAGAAACAATTCATAATATATTATTAAACAATAAAATCATTAAACATACGAAAGTATAATGATACTTACATCAGTTTTAAGTCTTTAATAAATCAATATTATAATTGTAGAAATATAATAATTTTCACAATGAATCAAATGTTTTTTAATCAAAAGTGTATCGTTATTAATATACAAGTTACAAAAAGGAATTTGGATTAAAAGGGAGCCACATCCAAAGTTGATTTTCATTAGACAATTTTTTTTTATCTCATGTTAAAATGTCATGATTTCTGCGTGCGACCGATATTGTGGTTTATAGTACAATTTATAAATGCATATACATAGCACGCACCCGGATATTGATTGATATCATTATCTACACACTATCGTTTACAACTTAAGCAATTAATTTAATTATGCACATATATCACGCCATAATTCAACAGCTCGAATTCGTAAGTAAATACACTGAAGATGAATTTACATTTCACTTATGTTTAACTCTGCTGATCAACGAGTACCTCGAATTAAATGTATAAAGATAATCTTAGTTACAATTATCCTATTTCTTAATTAGAAAAATATATGTATTATATTTTTCAAGTCAGATAAGAGAAAAAAATGCAGTATTCGAGTGAAAGTCTAAGTCTAGTCTCTCTAGTCTAGTTCTAAACTCAACCAAAATATTTCAGTTAAATAAAAAGTACGATGAAAAAACTCCCTCTTCTCAGTATATTCCACAGCCATTTAAACATTTGAATTACATCTATATTTAGTGTATTAAACAAGCACAAAAGCTAGTAACCTAATCTGCAGTGTTGTCCTCTAGAAGTACAAGATGTAAAAAAATTAAGATATCGATACTTAATAAATCGTTATTTTTTTAATACTCACATCTCTACGCACAATACGAGCCTGTTGAAGACTCGGCTCGTATTTCATTCATGAGCACATACATATATGTTTAATTGATGTTTTGGATGTCAGCTCGGTGTTAAGAGTTGAGTTATTTGGTAACGTTCTCATGTCTGAGCGCTTTAATAGTTTTATGTAACTGAAAGTTGAAAGGGTACGTAATTATTCATCATTTGATAATCATACTTGTGCGATGAGGAGAATTAATGTACAACGTTATATTTTGTATTACAACGTAGAGATATACTGGAGGATTACTGTGGCTGCTTTATCCTAGCCAAATAAGTAAACCAAAGACATGACTGAAGTAAAACCAAGATTCTCTCTCTCTTAACCAATGTAAGCAAATAGCGGTATGGTAAAATTTAACTTGTAGCGTAAAAATGTATCCTGCCGATTTCGGTAGAGAAATAAAAAACTTAAGTATCCTTCTTGAATATAGAAAGGAAACTTCAAATCGTTTACTTTATATCACTGTCGAAAACTTAATATCTGGAAACTTCTGGATATTCTTTGACTTTCCAATTTGCATACAGCACCCCCAAATAAACATGACGTGAACAAAAATATTAATTTTCTCCAAAATCAATTTAATGTTTTTCTTGAACTGCGTGAATTTATAGACTAATTATAAATGTCATTATTGTGTTCTCTGAAAATACCACGAGAATCTAAAATTTCACGTTCTACGGGAAAGCCACTTTCCCACTTGTGAACCCACTTTCCCACTTATTTTTAAATGAATCATAACTTTCAAGGTTAAAAAGAAAACTTAATATTAATGATTAGAATTTTAAAAATACGATTAAAAATAATTTACGAATATCTCCATTATTACTGAATACATTCAACACTTACATTATGTAGTATGATACAACGACATCACATGCAAATCGATTAATTTTTCTTGTAATGTATTCTTTTGTTTAATAATATTTTATAAATTAGGTACTATAAGAAAATCAAATTAAAATGAAAAATATATAACTTCTACTTTACAACTGCACAATAAATTCCAAGTAAGAAGCAGTAAACGTAGTCGGAAGGTAGATATGAATTAAGTACCCATAATTTCAATAATGAAGTTAATTGTAGACACTAAATAAATTGACCCCAAATGAAAAGCATACACTACAGTTACTTATTTAATCCTGAAATTACTGCCGCTTGCTACATACTAAACCTCCTTCAATTTATTCTACGATAATTCATTGAAATTCTATGGTAGCTACTAATAAAACCGCTACCTTTTCCAGCCATTTCTTGGATATTATAAAAACTTTTCGAAAAGCTCTTATAGCGTATACATAGAGTGCGGTGTTCGATCTTCTGTTCAGTTAGCAACTGAATTTCGGAGAGTAACGAACAATGAAATGTGAAAATTTTACGAAGAAAACTTGCTGCAACACTTTTGGTTCAGGAATTCCACTTAGGACGAAAAGCGAGCGACACTCGTAAATATTGGTTTAAAAAATGCAAAAAAGGAAACATGGATATCTCCGATAATTTTCATCCAGGGCAACCTCCTACATTATATCTAGACAAATGAAAAAGTCATGAAAAGTGATCTCAATTTAAAATTGCATTATTTGTCAAAACTACACTAAAGCGCTCATACTGGACTGAAAAAAAAAAATTTAGAAAGAAGTGGAAATATTATTCAGTTGCTTAATCATCCTAGACCCTTGAAGTGAGATGACGGATTTTGTTAGTTACCAAACTAATGCAATTAAAGGAATCAATATAGCCCTTTCTTTAAGTAATTTGTGAACGTATTTCTAATGTTGTATTTCAAATAAGGAATACGATGCCAATTTTTCGTTTGACCTTATCTTTATTTAACACTTTAAGATTTAAACTAACAAAATACGTTACCGAAATATTGAGATAAAACAGTTTCAAAATGCAGAAGAATTGAGATAAAACAGTTTAAAAATGTATTAAGAAAAGATAAACAAATTGTGTCGTAACTTTACTAGGACTAGGTCAATTGGTACGATAATCGTCCTTCAACTAGTGATCGTTGAAATACAAGTATTACGTTCCAATGAATATCATTGTATCTTATACTTGGTTATTATAACGTTAAAATTCAACTTTTCATTAGTTCAATCAAAATATTATTTTAAAAAGCCGTCAAAGTGAGTTGAGCTCCTGTGATATATTTTTGTACCACAATTTTAGTTAATTAAATATACAAGCGCACTGATAATAATTTCTATTCAACTTATCAATTCTTTTTTGAAGAAAAATGCAAAAAATAGTTCAAGCAAAAACAAATAATTTTTGAACCTTAACGTTTTCTACTTCTGATTAACAATTTTTAATTTTTTTACAAATAGCAAATTATTAATAAAATCACAAGTCTAAAATGATAAATTTTACTAACACAAAAGTCGACGCTGCTTAATGAAAGCAATTATCTCTAAAAAATACTTTTCGCGTTATATTAAAGGATTAATAGAAATATCATAAAAAATCAATACAAAAAATATAGTACGTTCTAGCTTCAACATTATGATGTAGTTCTAAACTTGCATCCATCGAGTGTCACTTATATCCAATGGCTCCCGAAAACTTAATCCGTTTATCTGTCCACCCAGCGAGTGGCCTCTCATTCTGTGTCTTCTAGTATGTGGTCGCCATTCAAGAACTTTTCCCCTTCGGTCACCCATCAACACTTCAACCTGTTAATTCTACGAACTATGTTGACATTAGTTCTTATACGGATCTCCTTAGAACATAGCTCGCAGGAAAATCCCCAGGATATCCTATTCCATTAGTGACTGGAAGTCTTTTTACGAGGCCAATAGAAAGGGATCACAGTGAGAACGTGTGCAATTGCAACGCATAGCAATTTAAAGCCTTCGTCATTGGACACTAGGGTATTTTGGACAACAAGACGAAGTTTTCCAAAAGCTGCCCAACTGAGTTGAATTCTCTAAATGCCTTTTGAATTCTCAAAGTTTACTACCTGATTAGCCAGTTCACCCTATTTATACATAAAGATCAGTAACTTTCAAAGTAGCATTCCATCGCTTTTGCGCCAGGACAAGTCCGTCACACATGCTGCATAACGGCTCTGGGCCAGTCAATCCTTCATGCCTGTTCTGCTGTAATCAGTTACAGCCTTAACATAACCTCTCTTTTGTAAGTTGGAAAACCTACAGCTTCTTTATAATTGCTTTGATCGGGGTTCAGCATTGGCAATATTAAGTTCATATTTTGACAATTTCTCTTCAATTGATCAAATTTTAAATAACGAGGAAATAATTTGGGTGCATGGTGGTATATTTCCAAGATCCTAGCCGCAATATTGCTACCAATAACAATGTGCCCTCTACTCGAAACTCTTCATAGCTACTTTGACATGCTCAAAACTCTTTTTATAACTAACATTTTAAAGAGGAACTTGGCCCTTTTTACCTGAATGATTTTGATGAAATGCCTCTGCTAATGGCTTCAGGACTACTATTTGCCACTTTTAACTTAAACATCATATATTTTATTCCAGCTTGATATTTCTATTCTACAAAGCCTCCTTGGTCAACTTGATACTCTATCAAATGTTCAACCCACTGCCTTTTGAAACCGGTAACTCCTTCTTCGATATTAGTAATGCCAGTGTTCTGCCTAACTATGCAAAGCATCTCTCTTCCGCTATTCTTTTTTACAAAGTAATAATCTTCATTACAAATTAATAATGTCTTTGAATTGATTATTAGGTACCATAGAATAAACTAATTGAGTAATGACTATCAAATTATGCATGTACACAAATTGGCTAATAATATAATTCATGATAACAATGTAATTCACGATAAGAAGGCTATATCTGTTGAGGCCATCTAGGTAGATGAAGAAAAGTAGTTAGGCGTACAACAGTTCAAGATCCCAGCAACTGGCTGATGAGATTTATGTTGTATAGTTACTAACTCATCGCGATAAAAACGAAATGGTGTTGTACATAGATACTTAATAGTATAGAAAAAACTTTCCGAATCAACCTGCTCATATGTGTATAGCTAATTGCAATATATAATGCAAACTAACTAAATTCATGACCCACATAACGAGCACACGAAGTAGAGGTCAGCAACAAGTGTGCTCTCTGAGTTGCAAAGTCACGTACATCAGACTGTATCAAACCCACGTCCTGATGTAAGGCGGCCAACAAAATATTGGCCAAGGCACAGCGGGTGTTCTGCGGCTAACCTTGACTTTAAGTCAGGGTTCAAATCTATAACTTAACTCGTGAATATAAAGTTGAAACGTCAAATTTAATTACCGATCATCTCATGTGTTCTTCGTGCTTCATGATGGCGTCGACCTCGGATTATTGGTTTACCTGTAAAATGCAACCTTTCTCTTATAGGTTTCATGTGGATTTTTACGAAGGTGTCGAAATTTAGCCTTAAAAAACTTTGGTTCTGAGTATAAGATGTAAATAATCATGAGAATTATATTTACTTCTTAAGTGTAAGAAGTAAATAATCATGATATGAATGGAGCAATGATAAGACTAATGAAATTTTGTATTTAAGAAACGTCTTAAGTAAGAATAAAATTTTATAAAACAGACGAGTATTCGAATAGATTGAATAAAAATTAGTAGAAACATAGTGGAAATTTCTACACAGAAAATAAAGGGGAAAATACAATATTTAAATCGCACTGTATGTTAAATTTTGTTTCATATTTCACTTCCACTTATGGTTTAAAAAGAAATCACAATATTGGAACAAAAAACAACTAATACAAAAAACTAATTTTACTAAAAGATTAAGTAAATACAGTCAACTACGATGAAGACATGGTACTGTTTTTATGTCTTGGGTATAGATCTTCCTACTCAAACAAGCGATTCTATCCACATACTCGTGCAATGTGTATCTGTAAAATTGTGTTAGTTTATTAATTTTGTCTGCGAAACAGTTAGTTGTCCAAAATAAGTTGAAAAAGTTATAAAGCCAAGTCATTCATTATCCAACTGTACACATACTGTTGTAGAATAAAATAATTTTAAAAATTTACTTATTAAAGAATTTCCCAATAAATATTACTCCAGGACAATTAAGTATGTACTTTCATACATGATTTTCAGGTTTAAAAATTTTAAAATTTGAGGGAAAAAGTAAAAAGTAACACTTTGTACATTTTATATTACGTTCCAATTCAATATTTTTATTTTAAATAATTACATCTTTAATAACTCAAATAATACAAATAAAATAATACCTAATCTTTATTATTTTTCCAACGTTTCTAACTATCTACAAACATTCCATTCTATAAGAATTTTCTCATCTATCCAACAGGTATACCGGTAATTAATTGGTCGATCTTCAATTTTAACATTTTATGTTTCGTTCCATGTTTTCGTAAATAATTTCATAAATAATCTAAACTACCTGTTATACATAAAATTTTTAATTATTGTAACTACTTTTGCAAACTTTGTCTAAGGAATAAATTAAATGTTGACAATAAAGGAACCACAAATTAACGAAAATAAACTAATGGGAGACGCCAAAAATAACCGTGTATACGTTGAAATTTATTCAAACAATGTTCCATAATCGCCGTCTGAGTAACGTACTACGCGTATTTACGACATATAGCAATATTCATACTTATATCTATATGTTAATTTAATTATACTATTACACTATATTATAGGTAACTTATCACTGTAAGATGCTCGAAGTAATTTTAAGTAAGCGTGTCCATTAAGCGCTACTTTCAAATTACTTTTTTTCGATTTGTATAATGTATCGGTTTAAAAATTGCGACACATAAATAATGCAAATTATTTCAAAGCTCATTAAGTCAGAAATGAAACATCAAAATGTAAATGTAAATTTATCTAACACAGTTAGTTACATTTGAAAACACCAATTCAACGGTATTAATCTCAAAAAAAGTTGGAAAAATCCATTTATCTTATATAGTGTAACCCAAAAAATGTGTTAATTTTTAGTGACACCGTCGAATTTTTCGACACAAATAATGACTTATTGGTACTAGATTGTTACCCGCAAAGAAACATTATCTATACACTATAGAATACCTGTAGCATGAAGCCAAAACAAAAGAAAAAAACAATTCTACGTCCTGGCACTATAATCGAATTTTATAACCCTTATCAAGAAGATTGTGACAACATTTCTTTAGCAATATTTAGTAATTTGGTAATGTCAATATCGCACTAATATCAAAGAGTTATAACCGATAATAACAAACAGAGGCTGGAATAATCTAATTTAACAAAAGTGAAAAGTTTTTATAATTTAAAATTAAACAAAATATATTTTAAAATTTTTATAAGTATCTTTAATTAAACAAAATTATATTTTGCTGTAGTCAAATTACAGGCAAGGATAGTTACCTCTTCAGTTTTTGTAAAATAAGTATGAAACTATTTTTCTGATTTACTGTACTTTTATGTAGAATATTAGTGCACTTACAACACTGAAATCTCAAGTATATTTAAATTAAATCTTTTTAATTCGGTAACCTGGGATAAAAATCTCACACATGTAATTGATCGCAACTATTTAGGTTGTGAAATTTCGCGCCATTATTAATTATCAATGGCTTTAACCTGTATACTGCGTATTTATATTCTCATAAATAATTGGAGTGATTCTTAGTGACTGCTTTCATGAATACTACAAACACTTCCTTTCCATCACAAATTTCAAAAAAATACTTTGAAGCAATTACAACGCTGTGACAAATGGTCTGAATTTCCTAATGGCCGAAGCACCCTCAAGTTCTGTACTATGGAAAAAGTATTATAGAAGAAATTTTATCGGTTTTCGATTAGGAAATATAAGAGAAGACATCGAGGCACGTGGCTTTATCACTGTTCGTAGAGGAAAATGTGATGAACCGTGTTTTCAGTTAGTCGTAAAAAAACCTTATTCCTCTTATCTCTTCTGTAACTTTTGTTAATAATTGCACACATCGTTTTAAAGCGGCACAAAATGTTTCACATAATCTTTAATATTGAAGTAAATTACCAGATAATGTTTGCTAATTAGAAATGCAGTGAAATCAATACTTGACATTAAATTGTTATGCAAGTATTACTGCAATAAAAATAACGATGATAGAAATTAGGAATATTACTCGTTACAAAATTATTATGAAACATAATTCATGCAATTCCGCCATAGAAACACTCCTTCGATATTTTTATTATTTCATTTTTTTATTTTTCTTAACTGTACAAAACTAAGTGCAAATTTAAAGTAACAAACCTTACGAGTGTATTGTCAGATTTCGTTAAACAGTTTAGTACTGTGATCTCATTAATTTATAAGGAAATAATACTTTACCTTACTATAAATAATGCATAGAGGACACAAAGAACTAATAGCAAACATTATTTTGATTATTCTTGTGTAATTATACTTTGACAGACGCCCTTAATTACATTTGTAGGTCGTGACCCATATTTATGAAAACTGAGTGATAAAACAGTTTGTTTCGTTCCCGTTTTACTCAAATATAAAAGATGTACTTATTTTCAGATACAACTGTTGACTCAATTTTATAGAGATATAAAATTATACATACACATAAAAAATACAATTATTACCTGTTTTTCAGTAAATATAATTGTTTGTTTTTAATCTCATCTTATAAGAACAATCTAATAAATATTTATGAAAATTTTAAAGCAACTTGATCTCCTGACTAATACATTTGATACGAACAATCAACCTGCATCCTCAATCACAAAAGTTATGGTACAACCCTGCAAAGATAGAACGAATTATATTTTTAAAACAGAAGCACTCGTAATACGCATATTACGTAGCTAGTTTTCTATAATTCTAAAATAATCTATATTATGCTTTTCTTTTTTTTCATAGTTCTTTTTAAAAATATTTTCGTATCCTGAAAACTACTCGAGCACAGTCGCTAGTTGAACCATATAATTATTTCAGTTTTTTTATGGACAAAATCACATCATGATTGCACAAATGCTTAGTTTCACTTTTAGTTTTCAACAAATATGATAATATTCAAGCATTCGGCCCCGCATAGGAATAAGTATATTTTAACAAATGTGACAAGGTAACTCTTTCCGATCAAAAAAGCATTCTAACACTTAATGCACACTTGAGTTGTGAAATATACGCGCTCATCGTATCAAGAGTTTTTGACGCATGAATTCTTTGAGTGTCATTATTTTATGCTGAGTGCTTCGACTGTTATTCAAAAGTAATGAATTTTGACGTCACGTGCTCAAATTGTTTTACAAAAAAATTGTCAATATTGCTTAATTATCTACACCTCGTTTCTTAAGAATATCTTCAGTAATTGGCAGTGTGTGTGTTACCATATAGCAAAAATAACCTTTTAAGTAGAAGTAGAACCCGCACTAAAAAGTTTCATATAAACTTAGGTATATTTAATATTAAAGGCGCACACAAGTAATACAGTGTAAGCTCTTTGTAATGGAAAACTCTCTATAACGTAAACACTGCTTGATCTTGGTTGGTTAGCCATTCTAACCCATTCACTGATTCACCCCTTGTAACGAATCCGCCATTCTCTATTACGAACGAAAAGATATTGGGGGGCAAAAGTTACTTATTTTTCATTATCACTAAGTACATATTTATTCACAATTAAATGAAACTACGTGATGTAGTATTATTTCTACTATCTTTAATTTCTTTACCACGACCTAGGTTTCGTTGTATTACAACATCTTCAGGTGGGATATTATCAAAGATTAAGAAATCTTATTAGTACATTCAAATTATAGTAGAAATAATACTACATCACGTAGTTTTATTTAATTGTGAATAATGAATTTTTACAAAATTAACGCCAAATATATTCAAACTCTCACATTACTAATAGGTTCACAGACTCCGAAATTAGCTTTACGTATACAGACAATTCTAAGAATTAATAGACACATTTTATTGTTATTTTTGTTTACAGTCGTCTTTACATATAGTTTTCGTCAAGCACACATGTTTACATTATCGCTTTTGTTTACAAAAAAATACAAAATAGCTATTGAAATAGTAAACAAATTCAATCAATGTTTATGGGTTATTTTAAATACTTATTTTAAAATAAATAGAACATATTTAAGTTATAAGAACAAGGGAACTGATTAAATATCTTCATAAATAAAAACGAATAAATAATTTATAATTTTAAAAAAATTTGTATTTTATTTACACACTCCATAAAGTAAAAACTCTCTATAACGAAATATCTTTCCCAGACGTATAAATATCGCTAATTTCTTTAAAATTAAAACTAATTTTAAAAAACTATAACATTAAAAGTTATCATTACAGTTAACTTTAGGTAAACCATCAATATCTCTGAAACTATTTACACTTTATTTTGTAATCCCTATAGATCGTTCTTTGAAATGTCACCCCACGAATATCATGTATAATGTAGTATATACTACACGGAACATGATGTTAAAATCAAATTCAACGACTTAATTTGCCTTCTCAAACATTTCTGTTTTATTACATATTTTTGAATATTAACTTTCGAAATATATACGGATTAAAATGCTTTGTCACAATGCCAATATTTTTAAGCCGAATGAATATTGAAATAAACGGTTTTAACAGACATACATATAGATGGACACGTGAGTGACTTATGAGAGTTTGATCTTCTTGGCTGAGATACGGAACATTAAAAAGATTTAAAATGTCGAATTTTACCGAAATTATGTAAAGTTTCTATAAATGTATCTAATTCTTACACCTTAGATCAATAACGTCTCTCTCTGTCGTATAAACATCTTGAAATTTTAATATTCATCGGATCTAATGAGGTCTTGTAAGATTTTCCACCAATTTTTCACCAGTCGCTTCATGTAAACAAAATATTTCCTCCTTATACCTTGCTCTGTCAACTAAATTCAAAATATCTTGAGGGTCTTAAAAAAACACCTTTGATATTTTAATACACTTCGGAAAAATATCAAATTAAAAAAGCATTAAAGACAAACTTTTTCACTATTTCCACTTGAAAATCTCTGATATTGTTCTCAACGATTTAATCGGTAAATTTTTAGGAAACAATGAAATTAAGCTAAACTTTAATCTTCTAATTCATTTATTTCCACATATAATCAGAGGAATCAGAATATTTGCTTTTTACACAACCTTTTATTTGTCACTAAATCACCATTTAATTTAAATTCATCGTCATTCTATGATCTCTCACATTTTTCCGGATTTTATCCCTCGATTGAAATTTACACAAATACTGAAACGATATACTCGTACGGTAAACCTAAAATACAAGTACATGACAGATAAATCTTACGTAGTTTCCTCCACTTTCACAGTATATATCCCGTTTTCAATTTTAGTAACACAAAAATTAGATAACACGATAAGGCGTACAGAATAAGATTAAAAATATACTCACAAGATTTACAAGCAGTTTCTTCAAAAATAATTAAAACATCTTATTAGCTTTGCAAATACAAAAAACAGTGACTAAAATGAAGGACAGAAAACTATAGATTAGATGTAAATGAGTTTGTACACCTAAGTGTCGAAAAATTAATTGGAAAATGGATTCTAATTACTGATGAGAAAATATTTTTTCTCAAAATTAAGTGGAAGCATATAGATTTACTTGGGAAAGGCGCCCTCCTGGCCATATCATGTGAAGACTATGTCTGGAACAAATTCAGTTTAGAGAAAATGTGAATAATTGCCATTATCAGTAACACTAAACACAGAGTTTACAAATCCAAAGAGGAATTGATACTAAAAAAAAACACGAAATATAAATATCAAAATGCGGAAAGCTTATCGCAAAAAGTGAGGTTATAAAACCGCTTTTATTGACATTATTATTGACAGCCGATTGACAACCATTTCTTCATAGATTGACAACCATTTCTTCATATCAATTTTTTATAATGAAATAATCAGGACCAAGTCGTAATTGTTTTAAATACGTTGTTTTTTGAGTATTCTTTCATTTAAAACAAAAAAAAACGAGAAATTTACATTTTCGCTAAACTGAACTAGTGTTTCATTAGATAACCTAGGTTAGGTTATCTTTATCAAGAGATAGTATGAAAGTATTAACCTCAATTATCTTATAAAATGTACCAAAATTAGCAAATTTTATCTGCCATATTATAATAATTTACGTAAATTAATTTAAAAACATAAATCTTATTATAATCGTTCAAATATACCTTGAATCGTCGTAGAGATCAAAATTATTACATCGAAATAGAAAGACCCATCTTTCTATCGTTCTTAAGGATAGACAAACCGCCCCTGGTACCATATTAGTCGTTCTTAAGGATAGACAAACCACCCCTGGTACCATATTAGTCGTCGCCGTGGTGTGTTGGGTTGATCACAAGGCATACGACCTTTGACGATGCGACGCACCGCGGCGACCCGGGTTCAATTCCCGGCCGTTCGCTGTAAGAGATTGCTCTTACAGCCTCTTACAGCCTCTTTACCTCTTACAGTAGCAATAAGTCCGCCATATGTATCAATTAGATACATTAAAGTAGATAAATAAATAAATAAAATAAATATTAATCTCATCAAAGGCCTCACTTTGAAATGAGCCAAAATATAATTCAAACGCAATGATCGTCACACGTCAAAATCTATAATGTTGTTAATTTAGTGAGTTGTAAGTGTCTATCTCCCTCAATTCAATTTCATTTTATAACATTTCTGCATACAACGAAACGTATGCAGCAATCCTAGAACTAGTGTACAATAGTTAAATATCTTCCGGATTAAAATAATATTTATTTCCACATCCCCGATGTATCATCACGCTTCATCAAAAAGGACTGAGCACCAATGATAAAAGTGAAGTACAAGTGTAAAGGTCCTTCTTTGAGTGTCAGAATCTAATATTCTAATCTAATCTAATTGTTCACTCATATTGTCAACAACAATTTATGAGTGAACAATTCTGGATGTATTCCGTTAACAAGGAGGTGATAAGGTTTAGAACAACAAAAGCTTACCGCATGATTCAAAATTACAGGATATTTGATTTAGAATTCAATGGTTTTGTTTGTATAAAACACATAGTGTTCAAGAACATTCGCGAACAACAGATAATTAAAATAGACAACTAATATTTAATTAGTTAGGGTTGGTACATTACACAAATAACTCTGAGATGAAGATACATATGGACTCATTTTAATATATACGTTGAATAAACAGGTAATAACGTGTAAAAATAATATGATGAACAAATACAAACTATTAAAAAATTTACATAAAAACTTGTCTATAAGTAAAAGATAGAAAATTTTAATTTAAATTTTGTAATAAATAACGTAGCCAAAGTAACGAACAAAATAGTTTTAATTAATAATTATATACTTAAAAATAAAAATAATACGGGAAATAATTTCTTATGCAGTACATAATTAATATATAAACTTTTGAAATAGCGTTATCTTATTAAATGATCATTTAATTAACTTCTACGTAATAATAGCTGGAAACAGAAAATTTAATAAAGTTATTACCTAAAACAATGCACAGTCTATAACTACTGCCTAAGTAGAGATAGAGCTTTCAGGATAAAAAATTGATAAAAATTGTCAGCACTAATAATACTAGACGAAAGCGGATGTCGAAATAAATATAAAATAAAAAATAAATATGACTATTTATTCGGAATATGTGGACAATAAAGAAAATTACCGAGAAAACACACCTAAAATAGATTGTATCTAGAAAACATGGACGAGAAAGAAATATAAAACAGAAAAACGACAAAAGTAAATGTAATAAGAGGAATGTAAAGAACTTATACACTTAGAAATTATAAGCATATAATGCATAACAAGCTTTCATTGTCACTCATATATCTTATAGATCACAAATCCTTATAAAAAGCTAAATAAAAATCTAACGAGGAGACATACGATACGATTAATTTAACAGACTACTAATTTATATTTATGAACTCTAATTGATATATCTGAGACAATAAGGAACATTTGGTAAGACAGATACAATACTTTTTATACATTCATTAATTATGGACCAACAGTGAATTGCATACTAGAGACACCACATAGTCAGTAGAGAGTTGCACAGCAATACGTCATTATTTCGAACGTTACCGCAGCAGGAGGCGATGGCGTTATCGTATAGAAAGCAAGAAGTAACACAAACCGGATAGTTAACGAGCGTAACAAAACGGCAATCGATACCAGTAATAAATAACAAATTCGTATAAAAATTTTAGTAACATAAAAGATCCCCATTTACCATCTACATCTACATGCGATCGATGTAAAGCACGTTCAGTCGCATTACAAGTAAAGAAAAAAATTTAAAAAAGCAATGTGCAGAACAGAAATACAATCAATATAATCATAACCGACATATTGTATGTATGCAACGAAAAGCTCTTGTTTCGTATTATCAACATCAAACTGGTTATATAAGCATACAATACATGAGAACACATATACACATATACATACACACACATGTGTGTGTATATAGATGGATGTGTGTGAAGATACAAATATTTAGGTGATGATGTATTGCCTAATCACTTTCACCTCAATGCAGGAGTTCGCCAAGAATGTATGAACTCGCAGCTCCTATTTAATATCTATACGGAACTTATATTGAGAATTGCTCTCGAGAACTGGACGGATAAAGTTACGATCGGTGGCTCAAAAATATAGAATCTTTGATATGCGGATGATACCATCTTATCTGCAACTAGTTTTCAACTTATAGAAAAACTGCTGCAAATATCATCATTGAATTCGGACTAATCACATTAAGACAAAAATGATGATTATTGACCATGCTAACAATAACTTACCCGAAGTCACACAACTAGCAAATTTCAAGGTGGCTCAATCAAACTTTTATTTGGGGGCCTTGATTTCTAATAAAAGCGGATGGACTGACGAAATCAAAAGGCGAATGACCATTACTAGGTGTGCTATGGACAAATTGAGGAAGATATTAAGGTATAGTAATATTGTAAGAACAACGAAAATCCGACTCGTTCAAGCATTAGTGTTCCCCATTTTCCTCTACGCAGTAGAAACGAGGGCGTGAAAATGAGAGAAAAAATAGACGCCCTAAAAATGTGGTATTGGGGAAAAATGCTTGAAATATCATGAACTCAGTTCCACATTAACGCATCCATATTCCAAGAACTTGGTATCAAGCAGTGTTTGTCCAATATTATACAAACTCCCATAATGAAATTCTTCGGACACGTGTCGCGGGGTAGCAACAATATTATTGACCGCCAAGTGGAATAAAATAAAGTGGAAGGTAAATGTTTTAAAAAAATTGCTTTAATAAACTGAAGTTTCTTTTAGTTTTTCTTATTCAGGGTAATATAAGGCATCTAAACATCAATATCACACATAATTTAATGAAATTATGTAAATAAACGTCATGTCAACAATGCGAATCGGCAGTTGATCTTGGGTGACTTCCAGAATGTAGTTTTTGTCTAGGTCATTTCATGATCCAATGTAGTGGCGTTATCCGCCACCCATATTTATTTGTCGGCCACACATACAGCAAAGTTCCTTCATGAAAATAAAAGAGTATAGTTTTATAACCATGATTGTATGACATTACTGCAGAATTTATGTCTTTTATGAATTATATATTTATCGTGAAAAAATAATTCATTAATTTATGTACGAGTATTTTATCGTGAAAAAATCATACCTCTAACGTCTGAACGTGAACTCCGGGGTAAAATAAACTGTACAGGGGATCAGTAGCTATGATACATTTCGGCCCAATAGGACGTCGATAATCGATCGTAATAAAAACTTTCGTTACCCTCAGCGCCTTTTGTGGTCAAAATTTCAAGCAGCTACTCAGTAAACCGGTGTATTAGAAGGATGACAGAAGAAACACCTCGTTTAGTTATACGTCACTATTTGAAATGGGCAAAATTTGGAGTTAAATGGTAAAACTTATAAAAGCGATTCTGTTAGCATTTTAATCACTTAACTTTGCAATTGATTGCAATAAAACTGTTTTTTTTTGCAATAAAACTTCAGCCATTCATTATTTTTTCTTTCTACTCTTCTCACAAAAGTGTGTGGTGGTTAAGTAACATCTTTTTTATTTATAATTATTATTATTTGTCTTCTTTTCACTACATAAATATTTTGCCAGAAGACGACATTTTACTTGAGAAAATTACAACTTTAAGTACAAAGTACTAAGAGGAAAGGATCCTTCTTCTTGTACTTCCCTTGGCCGAGTTATTTTTTTTTAAATTCAAGCAGTGTAAACCTACATAATATAGAACACAAACTTCTCTATCTCAATGTGGTTCTGCAAATACTTACATATTCCCCCTTCCTCATCTCCACCCCCACTTACGACTATTTATAAGAAAACGTTTCGGAAAAGACTTCCTAACGATCTTTAATTTTATTTTTCTAAAAGTATTTCTTAAAGATTTGATGTAACAAAATACGCTAATTATATACGCGAATGTATATATCAGAACATTAGTAACACGACCTCTAATATACAAATCTTTGTACACTCTTAGCTATTCCTAAAACTATCCACATTTCCAAACTTTCAAACTTTACCCTCTTTCACGATTTTACCACTTTTTATTAGCTCGCTTTCTTGTCTGTTTGTTTTTTGTACACACAATACTAAAAATCAGATATTAATTATTTACATAAATTTTTTTTCTTAATTTACCACGTTTTCAAAATCAAGCTAAAAAATTTTAAATAATTTCTCCTTTCTCCAAAGCATCCAAGGTACCGTTTACTGAAGTAAAACTTTTTTACGCACGCTTGACTTGGGGAGTAAGCTGGTTAATGCGTGACAAGAGCGTTAGAAAAAGTGTGATCGGACGAGGCGAACGGAAGTTGAGAGGGAGATATAAGTTAGTGAAGACAGGAAAAGAGAGAGTTACGTTTCGTATATATATACGTTTCGTTTCGCATATTTTCTTCCTCTCTTTCTCTCATAGCCAGTTATGTTTCGTATATCTAAGACACAGTGCAAGCCTATTGTCTGTATCACACTGTAGGAGCAAGAGAGAGCAGTGCGCGCGCACATTTTCTTTCTCTCTTCCTGTCATAGCCAGTGCATGAAATATATATGAATATATATATGCGAGTTTCCTAGCGTTACGCGAACGGTGTTTTTTGATTATTTTGTAATTTAATTTCGTTCTTGAACAATTTTATAAATTATTATTTTGTTCACTACATTGAATATTCTACGTTTAAAGTGAATAAAATTGCAAATTCATTTTGAAGTTCATATTTTGTGAATTTGAAGTTTTACTTCAGTCGTGTGGTCTAAAGCACACTCGTTTTTTTATTAATTCTGAATCACAAGATTAGAGAGACTCTTTTAATAATTTTCATGTAAATCAAGCTATCCATTTTATTTTTACAGTAACATGTATGTATGTATATATATATATATATATATATATATATATATATATATATGCATAAAGATAATAAAAACATTACTGTACTAGGTATAGTACTGTGTGAAAAGTAGTACTTTTGTACACTTGTACATTGTACAGCAGTAATATTTGTACAGCCATTCATTTCTGGCATTACCTGAGAACTGAAAAACACTGTAAATGGGTTCGACCTACATGACCAAAATAGTTTGCTTTACAAATCCGCCTCGCTTTGTCCAATCTGTTTAAGGCAAATAACAATGCGTGTCATTCAATTTACTAGATCACGCCGATGCTTTTAAAAATTCCAAAAACCGTATCGCTCCGCCGTTGCGCACAGTTCCATTCAAAAGAACGTTTCGACATTTCTTTTTGTCTTAAAAATTTAAACAATTTGTTCCTCTCATTGTTTCGTAAAGGCGAATCTCGTCGCACTTTATAAGACGGGAGGAAGTTAACCAAATCATCGGATATTGTGTGCAGAGCGGTATTCTTCATGCATCTTTTATCCGACGCGAGTCCGATTGCAGCCTCCCGATAGACGAGTGTTTATTACTCAATTTGCCGACGAAATTATCCGCTCGTATTGCACACACGGCGACAATTAAGATTTTTTTTATAAAACTCGTGTTGGTATTCGATGTTAATTTAGAATGTGTGTCTTCCAATTGAGTTTGTTAAAAGTTGTTTAGACTATGACTAAATACAGCCTAGTAATTAGAATGCTTTAGTCATAAGCTAAACAACTGATCGAGTGCGTGTCGAAAGACACAATCTCACGGATTCCACATATTGCTTACGGAATGGATATTAGATGACATATTTTTTTTTTATTTTTCAAGAAATTTATTCGCAAAGTGAAATGACTACTCAAAAATGGATTTTTGTATCACTTAAATGCAAAATATTTATCGGTCATAATATTTTTTTTAAATAATATAAGCAATCAAAAATTCCATGAAATTAAATTTTTTTCGGCTCTTACTATCGGCTTTATTTTTTTTATATACGTTTTAATTTTACTAACAAAATATATAAACAAAAGTGTTAACGTTGCGTTTATTTAAAATAATTGGTAAGAATAATAAAAAGTCAGCAATTTTGAGGGAAACATTTCAAAATAGATGAATTTTTTAAAATATATCAATAAAAATATTTTAATAAAAATTCCTTCAAATAATAAAAACGAAGCTATAAACAAATATTACCCTACGATTTACCGAACCCTACTATTAAACGATTACGTTGAAACGTAAAACTGAAAAGTTGAAAAACAAATTAGATAAACATAATTTCACTGAATTTTGAAACCGAAAAAAAATTAAAGATAATGTTCACTGAATTTTGAAACCGTAGGTGGTATTCAGTTTGCACATGTTGTACTGGAAAAAATATCGACATCTCAAAACTGAACACCGCCCACGGCTTCACAATTCAGTGACGATTATCTTTCAGTGAAATACGTCTTTTTTATACTTTTCAGCTCTTTCGACGCAATCGGACTTTAGTTTTTTATAACTTCGTTTTTATTTTACCCTTTTTGGTAGCTAATTTTAATACACATAGTTTGAAGCCGGGATGAAACCTAACAATTATTTTTAAAAACCTATTGAATAATATTATTTTCGATAAGATAAACGAATTTTTTTTCAGTTTAATTTTTTTATTGTAAGTCCGCTGAAACGTTTTCTTTTGTCTCTAAAAACCTAGCCTATAACAATTTTACATTAAACATAAATCGATTGATACTTCATTTGCTAAAATCGGTTTAGCATTTTTTGGGCTGCGACAGAATATCCATGTATTAAACACATACGTAGACTGTTCAATTCATGACTCTTCCCCTGCTACGCCGCAGTCGCGTAAATCAGATACCAAGCATATTAATAAGAATTATTACACAATTTTTCCACGTTATTATATTTTAACAAACTTTAAGGACATTTTATCTACCCTTATGAACCAATTTCCTATAAATCCTTTCACTACTAGTCTTCGAATTCTGTTTCTATTTGTAATCAATTTAAACATAGTATTTGAAAAACTTTACATATTGAAAGATCTCCAAATGCACATTTAGAGAGTCGTTAATTTTCAATGACTACTATTCATATTGATATAGTCGGTGCCATTAATCTAAACCGAACATTGTTACATAAAAAAGTAAAATATAATTAATATGCCTACGATAAACTGCGAGCGTACGTGTAGTTGTTTTGTTACTATAGGAACAATCTACTTCAGGCATCTTATAAATGTTAACATATTACGAAAATGCCTTGAGTTAACTAAAAATAATTGTATAAAGATTAATCTTTGTCAGTGCTTTGCCCGAATAGCTATTTTCTCCTCCTCAGGATTTTATTTGACAGCAGAATTATTTATCGCTTATAAATAAAGTAGATTACTGGAGGTTTTCTTAAAATAAATGCAATTGTTTCCTAATCTCGCACATAGAAACATGCGTACTTGGTGACAGACAGAAAGATTACAAACAAGTATTCTTTTTCGAAATATCTAAATGTTTTATCTGAGTTTAGTTTTCGGCTTTACATAAGTAATTGAAATACTATTCACAAGTTTGCCCTAAAATTAATAGAAAAAAAAAGTTATTTATTTTTAGCTGGTTAGATAATTTCTTTCAAAAAATATCTCTTTGAATTTTAAAGTTTTATTCATTCAAAATAGCCTGAAAAAACAAGTCGTGCAAATCTAGATTAGAAGCAACAGTTCGCCTTAATGATGTTGGTAAACAAAGCGACAATGACCCATTTTTTACTTTGATGTTATTATATTATATTATTTACAATACAAAGATTATTATCTTCCTTCATTAAGGTTGACTTGAAAAAGTAATATTAATTGCTGCCATCTAAAGAGCCATACTATTATTTGTACAATAACTTCACAGTTTTAAGTAAACCCATAAAACTGTGAATGGTTAAAATGTCTCTTCTTTTACCTGTATGCAGGTGTACCGGTACGTGTTATGAACGATGGTCAGAAAACACTCATTCAAATTAATATTTCTAATGACTTAATTTTCTGAAACAAAAATCCAAAATAGCATATTTTTGAATATAAGGAATATAATACTTCAAAGAAAAGAAATTTAAAGAGTAATGTAAAATATGTTTAATATCAGCATTTAAGAGTTTATAAATAACGTATCGTTTATCTACATGAAATATTTTTAATCTTAGAAATTTGATCAACAAACTACACAAAATTCTAAGCACTTAATTACAACAATGTTTACGATCCTATAATAAAAAAATAATAAGCAAATCTCGCGACAAAACTTTCACGTTAACCTTATGAAGTATAAATCTTTCTGTAATCATCATTGACTCTTAGATGTTTTCGCGAACGATTTTATCCCGTTTAAACGCTGAATTATTTTCGATGAATCAAACGAAATAGGTCGGAAAGTCGAGATAAATCGTAAAAAATCAATATATTTCTCATGCATCGATGTATGTCGAACATCCCTACCCTGGCATTAAGTCCGATCAATCCGTGACTTACACATCTTTCCACACATGCACTTACCGTTTCCTCTTTGTACATTCTTTCCTCCAGTTGTTTACATAATTACTTGACTTCGTAAATCGTGACTTTTATATGAATAGTCTGAGTGACCTGATGCTCTTAATGTAGCACATAATGATAATGTTGGTTCAGTTCCAAAGGTAGACAAACGTTTTTTTAGAACAACGGTTTAATACATTATTTTAAATTTGTCATAACTTTAAGAGCAACCTATTGAGAAAGTTCATCATTTTTGTAAAGATTCTATTAGATCATTTGTTATTAAATTTTAAAATTATATGATACGTAAATTATACTTAAATATAACTTACTTATTATAATATTTACTTTAATCAGAACTTTATAATATAAGCTTGAATTTTACTTTCTAACATTAATCCTGAAATATTTTACAAAGAAAACAATTTAATAGACTAACGATATTTTTTTTAATTACCCATGAATCGAGTGCGAAATGTTTACGTTTAATGTTGGGTTTTGACTCCACAACACTTCTATTTAACCTGTTATTTATAGCTGAAATTAATAAATCGTGGATCAATCTCTGATTTATCAAAATATAATCATCGCAACGTGCATTTTCCATGGTACCCTGTACTGGTAGCCAAGATACTCAATTATAAAAAGCGATGAATTATTTTTAATGGCGTTTCTGATCTTAATTTTACACATACAGGATGTAAAAATGCGTATGTCTATTATTCTTACTTTACAGGAGTCATATACAGAATGTACCAAAAAACATGCCTATTATTTTTAACCATGATTTTGTGCATCCAACCAAGAAGAAAATGTTTAGAAACTATACAAAAAATTCTCAAACTTTCATAAAAAAATTACTGTCAAAGTTGCAATTTTAATGAAAATAAATGAAATAACAAAAAACAATTTAAGCGTGTTTGTTTTTTTAAAGAAATACCCAGTTTGACTTCAAATATACCCAGTTTAACGCAAACAATCAACTTTATGAATAATAGACGCGTTCTTTATTACACTATGAGTGTGTGCGTGCATTACTAAAAATTTTGCCAACTCATATTGTTAGTGTGTTTGACCAACCCATATTTTACTATATAACTAAAATAATAGCGACATAATAGTGCTTATTACCTGTTGGTCTGTTCAAGATTGTGAACGTGAATCTCCTATAATGATAATGTACGTACTCGCATTGATAGTAAAAGTAATATAAAGTTAAAGTACTCATTGTGAGTATTTGTAATTTAGTAGAATTATATTTGATACTAAAACTACTGATTCTTTTTTTTTCTTATTAATATTGCTTTTATCAACCTGTTTGCTTGTCGAAATACTCGACTCCATGAATTTGAAAGGGATTACTAGAAAATAATGTCTTAACCATTTTTAATATTTTATTATAATGGTAATTTCAAGAGGGAATATAAAGTTTATTTCATTCAAATACATTAGTATAAACTATGTAATATAAATTTTGTCACTATTCCATATTTTTTCGAAAATATTTTTCTGCTCTGTAAATAGTATATATGTAGCTTGGGATTTAAAATACTACGTATCACAAATTCCATAATACCGAAGCAGAGCTGTGGAGTACATACGGAGACAGAGCTGTGGGTACAATCTCAACTTCGGTAAAAAAAACTAAGAGAGAAGTAGAAACTTGAAACAAAATCTAAATGTCCAATTTGATTTTGTGCCAGAGTTTTTGAAATGTTGATGACAGACAGTAAAGAAACAAATAGTAAATGGAAGTTGTAGAGATGTAACCTGAATTAAAATACTTTCTAAGCCACATTTAACACTCGTACTCATAAGCAATATGCCTTTCGCGCTCAAAGCCAAATCGCCTAAATGCTTAGGTGCAATGCGGGCAAGGAGAGGACATTGAACTTAATCTCTTATTTCAAACATGTTATTCAACAAGCAAAGCGGACCTTGTCGGTTATAAATCAGCAGGATTGGATTTTTTTTACCTTATATAGTAGCGGAATTAAGTTTTAACAAAAACTGTTCCAGATTTCGGCTCAGCTCTTCATATGTTGAATAATTTAGCTCTTAACGGTTTAATGTGAATTTGGGTAATTTGGAAAGAAAAAAAATATTACGAATAATAACAATATCTATTCAAATATATATTAACTTTTATTAATTATTTTAATTTTATCCGGATTAAGTAAAAACACGCTTTAATAGAAGACAAGCAATGTTACCAAAACTACGTCAAACTTAAATTAGTTTAGGCACGATATTGAAATTTAATTTATTATAACCACAAAAACTAAATGTCATAACGGCACTGGAAAACAGCAAATGCCTTTATATTTATCTGCACTTTCCATATTTTCCGACGATCAATGTCCCACTTATTTCGCACATATGTATCGTTCCTTTACTTTTAGAGTAGTTACTCTAACAGTAACATTTAGCTATGAAGTTTATTTCTAATGTTAAGAATCAAATATATTTTACACATTCTGTCAAAGTTTGACAATCAATTGTAATAGACAAAGAAGTTATCAAGATTTGGTAATATAGCTCCCCAGCCTGCTGTGTAGGTCACATTTTCAGGTTCCACGCTGCACAAGGACGTAGTTCATATTCCATGCATCTCATATCTCATTGTTTTATTAATAATAGTTCGCTGGCAGTTGTTAAAATGGAAAAAAAATTATCTCAACAATATTTGATTCATGTAATATTATCTACATTGTAATTAAACAATCTACAAATTGTCGCAAGTATATAAATTAATAAAAATATCGAACAGTTGAAATGGATTTTTTACAAAATAATAATACAGAGAGTTCCATAATTAAGCCATAAATTATATGGCAAATGACTAAAACAGAATCCAAAGTTAAATGGCCCTTATCCCAACTAAATAGTGTAACTTTGATAAAAAAAGAAACATTTCAAAATTTTACCAAGTGGCACCAAATTCCCGTAAATAATCATCCCCCGTGGATCCCCCGGTAATCGAACTCCAGGTCCCTGCGTGTCGCGCCGCCAAAAGCCGTAAACCTTACGATCAACCCAACACACTACGACCACGGCTTAATTAGAGTAAATTATTATTATTATTATTAACTTTCCAGCGCTTCAAAAAAAGATCGTTTTTTTTAAGCTCTGTCCGTACTCTAAAAGGAAAAACGGTACCATTATAAGACCACTCACGTTTCTGTCCGCATGACCGTCATAATCTTTTTTTCTTGGAAACCACTTGATGTAGAAACGTAAAAGTTGGCACAGTAATAAAACATATTAACCCGCACATATCGCAATACCTAAAGTAAAAACATATTTATTTAAAAATTTTAATGGGGACAAATTAAGTACACAAATTTTTTTTCGAATCCATATAAATGCGGGATGTCATTTAAAACCGCTATAAGGATCTCAAAAGTATTTTTTTCATAGTTTTTGATATTACTTCTTCGGAGATATACTGAAAAATATTCTTCTAGATGTTATAATTTTTTATATATGCACCATGATTATTTTTTATATATGCCTGTGATAAATATAGTAAATAATACATAACACGTACGGCAAAATATTTACTTTGAGAAAAAATAATATTTGTAAATATTTTAATAGTAATACTCAAATGTTTATAAGTGCCGAGATGTATACGGGAAACCCATAGTGCGAATTCTACTCGTGGATTTCTTAACTATCACTATAACTGAAAAACCTTAATTTATATACAACATTAAAGACAAACTTTTTAAATTTTTTTTTTAATTTGTCACTTAAATTGCAAATTTTTCTCTACCGTCTTCATTTCTTCATGTTACTTGTAAAATATTATAATGAAATTTCCATCATAGACTAATTTTGATATAAAACTCATTTCAGTAACAAATAATTTAACTGATCGGAAAACGAAGTTTACAATGTCATTAATACCACCACTGGCTCACTAGCAACATTTGGTTAAATAAATGCTAGTTGGTTTTAAGTGGAAGAAATGTTTATAGTATTTAGAAATTAATGATTTATTTAGCTGGGAATAATGCCTTTTGCTGTAGAATTATTGTTATTTCATTCCAGTAATAGCGAATTTTTGGAACTTGTCTTCTACAGTTACTTTGTGCCAGATCACATTATATCTCCCATTATGTTGAAATATACATACATGGGAATATTAAACATTCGAGAATGCCTTTAATCCAAAAAAACAACCTTTGTGCCTGTATCCTTTGTCCATAGTACGCTTTGTCTATAGTACCACACGAAAGTACGCATTTTGAAAGCACACTTATTTTATATAAAGATTGATTTGAAGAACTTGAACACTTTCTAATAATGGTTAAGTATTCATTTTCCAAATTTCAAGGATAAATCCAATGACACAGAAAATCATATGACGCAGAAAATATATTTTTAATCTCACAACTCGCAAGCCTACTATGATAGAGCAACCACTGACGAAGAAAACCATATGGCTCAGAAAATCATACGACAACAATGACGCAGAAAATCATATGGCGCAGAAAATACATTTTTGATCTCACAACTCGCGAGCCTACTATGCTAGAGCAACCGCTGTGTACAACACAATAAACCAATTGATTACTAAAAAAATATTTTGAAACAAAAGCAAACGCTCTCACACTTTCAATTAACTATTAGATTGCATTCTCCATAGATAACATAGCTAACGACGTTAAACCGGCGCGGATGACTGCATTAGCATACAATGAACGCAGACCGGAAGTCAAATGTGAGCGGCTTCTAATGTCTAGACGGTTTGGCTCATTTCGATCACATACCATCTTTTTGCTTATAACGAACGATTTGAAAGACACGATACGATTTGGAAGACCGGAAATTATCAGAACGGTTTAAAAATCAATATCTGGAGATTTCTTGTTTCGTTGATTTATTGAAATAGAGGTTTAAGTTGATTACAATAACGGAAAATACTTAAAATGATGACATTAGTTCAAAGTCTTAAAAAGAATCGTCTATAAACCCTAAGTCTTATTGACAATTTTTAAGATTATTTATCATTAGAGAGGTTTTCTCTACAAATTATATCCTTGGAAAGGAATGGTTTTACAGAATTGTGAACATCAAAATATTAACATAACCTTGAATAAACCCATCAACGAAAACCAAACCATAGAGTCCCAATAAGTAAATGTAATGTATCCGAGACCATTGTCGCGTGGATGCAGTAGAGCCCTCAATTTTCGCATAAAAATTGAAAGTAAATTTTCAGAAAAAAAATTAGCTTATTTCCTCAGCTTTTGGCTTTTAGAGATCTCATTTCAAAAATTTTAATAATTATCTATGTTCTATTCTAATTTGTTAAAGAACTTTATTTTTCATCATTATATCAACACATATTCGCGATAAAGAAAGCTTTTGCGAATCTGATATAATGACTTTTGTGTAAAATTCGAACAAATATGCACATGCACAAACATAAGAGATATAATCAAATCAAAAAACCGTTTTAACATTTGAATGAGATAACTACTTTTGTTTGAATATACAATTGCTTTTATAACCCGATTTTTTTAAATTCCACCCCTCCTCTCTTCCCACATAAACCCCTTAAGGTTGATCGCTAGACAGTAGAGAACAGGTGTGGAAAAAGTTGAAGAGGATCAGTAGAAAATTCTAATAGCCTATAAAAACGCAATCCAAAGCACATGCATAAATTGAGCTTTAAATACATAGTGTATTATTTCTTAGAACACAAGTTCATAGGGTTGATTCCCCTCGTTATCATGAATGTAAAATATTTTTGGTGGTTTGGTTGGATTCGCAAAATGTTAAAATGTTGGTTATCCCATAATTTTCCTTATACCTGTCCTTCAGCATTATTCAAAATGGAAAAAATTAAAAAAATCTATTCATTAAAAAACAAATTTTAAATGTACAATTTTTTCTTTCTTCTTATTATTCAGAGTAATAGGTCGAAACACTATGAAAATATGTCTTAAGAAATAGCATACATGTCTAAAGATAATATAGAATTCTCCAGAGTATTTGCTTGTGTACAGGTGTCCCAAAATCCAACGTCGAACCGAAAACAAGGAATAGGCCAAGTTTTCACAGTTCTTGGAAAAATCTAGGTCACACGACCTAGATTTTTTATAGCTATTTTTAGAAAATTCGAGAAAATTGCCACCCCGTGATGTTTTTTTTTAAGTATGAATTTCCATTTTTCTTACATGCGACGTATACACAACGATATAAATCGATTGAATAAAATAGTGTCACGCATGCGCGCGTTGCAGATGTACGCCTCAGACGCTAGATATGAAGAGCCGAGGTAACACGCATACGTTGTGTTGTTAATATTTATCATAGTGTTTTGTAATTATTTTGATTGACGTTTGTCCATATAAATTGATATGAAGATTTTAATTGATGTTTACGTTCATATGTAATGACATTTTATTAATTTTTCTGAATGTATGGTATTCAAGTCTTTTTACACAAATTTGGCATGAACTATGAATTTACACCTAGTATATTCTCTTTTTCTCTCTCCCTGTCTCTCTCTCTTTCTCTTTCTCTGCTGTTTTACCCTTACTATATTCTTACAAAGCGAGGTTTAAGTCGCCAAAGAAGTTTCACTTCTATCACGTGTACTGAGTTAGAGGCGAGTATTTTTTGTTTCCAAAAGTAAAACGTACGTTTTAAAAAAAATCAGTATAGTAAAATCTGTACAACTACAGATTTTCTTATGATTTTAAAAACTAGCTTAGGATATTGTGATAGTTTAGGTAAAAAATATAAATAGTGCAACACCTTCAGAAATGAATATCATACAGCTAAGTCCCTAAATGTGAAATTTCTTCCACAATTGCAAGTTCAGCAAAACTAAGTGTGTTTTTTTAAAAACCATTAATTCAACTCAGATTTACCTAGTTGTTCACAAATTAATGTTTATTAAGTCTTAAAAAACACAAAACGTGTTCAGGTAAAATGACTGCTTGACAGAGCGCTCTTATTTGCACGTATCACAAACAGAGCGTCACATTCTATTGTTATTTTTAGAGCCCAACTGGTCAACAGTTACTGGTCGACGGTCATTTGAGTCAACAACAACGGCACTCGGCAGTTATTGTTTGTTTGTCACATGCGCTTACTATATCTATTCAAGAGTATTCGTGGTTTCCTTAACCATTTTAGCTTGTTTATGGCTCGCCTGACTACTCGGCTTATAAATAATTTGTTAATTTCGCTATAGTACATACATAAAATAGTGCTATTCTACAGCAAAATCTTAATAATTAAATATATTTTAAACTTTACATAAAGTTTTCTTTCAACCCGATTTTGCAATGTTCGTCAGTCTATTGTATTTACCCTGTAGATGAAAAATAGTATTTCGTGGTTCAGAAACTCGTATAATTCGTGAAATACCATTTTACAACTATTTTTCTTTTTCGTATATTTCATTGCTATTTCGATGTAGATTGATTACATGATTTATATGATTTCAGGTGTAGACATCTGTATATAAAAATCTGTCAAATAAATCTTCGGTTATGATTTAAAAAAGAGAAACAAACGTGGTAATTTATAAAATGGTTTACATGTTTTATAAAGATCCTTTTCGGACTAATTTAGATACCGTTAGCAAATATTTCGTTGACCTCATAACATAGACATTCTAATTCTTACCGTAGAAAATTACTCAATGGCCTAATATAATTTAATTATTTCAACACCACTATTAATTATATATCATTAAACTTGGCTCAGAATGATATCAACGTTTGTATCCAAAACAAATCCAAAAGTAAATTAATCAAAAGCTGAATGAGCACAATACGACAATGATTATAAATAGATAAACTGACGACCATCGCTGTATTGAATCGACAATAATCAAGCACGTCGTGATAATGTACATTGGTAAATCTTCGATAATAATCGATCGAATGGTTATAGACATTGCCAGAAAGTGTGTTAAGTAAATTATTCTTTGTATTTTTGCCATTGAAACGGTTCGGTAACGAAATAAATTGATCTGTGTGTACTATCGAACTCTTTATATCCAAAATGGACTGATCAATATTTCCTAACATTTACCAATAGTCGACATATCAAGGTTAATTAGCCAATCTTAGGTATCAAGTAATAAAGAGAGAAGGTAAAAAAATTACATTAAAGATATTTTTGAAATAAAATTGGCCAAGGGCGTATTGGAACACACGTAAAGTAAGGTTCCCGGTTATTCACGTCTCTTAAAATTGTGCATGCGAGTTAAACGAATTAATTCCATTTGAAAGTTCTAATAAAATTCTAGTATTTAGAATTTTTTTCAAGTTTTTCAAACCCATAGTTAAAAAAATTGAACGAATGTACACATTGCAAGCCATTTCCTAATAATTCTTCACAAGCGGAGCTTAAAAATTAAAAATAGTAAATTATTATCGGTCATATTGGAAATTACATGCTAATGCTATAGCGAACTCAAGTAACCAGAGACTCTCATCTTGCCCTTATTGGAATATATCGCTCGCAATAATACACAATTAAATGAAACTACGTGATGTAGTATTATTTCTACTTTCTTTAAGCTCTTTACCACGACCTAGGTTTCGCTGTATTACAACATTTTCAGGTGAGCTATTAACAAAGATTGCTAATAGCCCACCTGAAGATGTTGTAATACAACGAAAATAAAATAATGTCTTATTTTATATGAAAAATTAAGCAACAATACTAAAAGTTTCATAATTTCCTATAGAATGTAGAATTCTTTAAAAATGTATTCAATTATCAAGACCTACTGCGTAAATTCTTTTAGAAGCCTAATTTTAAAGAATGGAACCTAAACTAATGGGTAAATAACCAATAAATGTCTGAAGATATTATTACCCTGTATTTTATTTTACTTCAAATTAAAAGTATTTTTTTCTGCGGCCCTCAAGCTTTTGTAGTAAATTTAATTGGCCCGCGAAGGTATGTAGTTTGGACAGCCCTGCTCTAGACAAAAGAGTACCCAAAAAAACGTGTTCATCCCCACTTCTTAATAAGAGGAGGGTACCTTAAAACAATTTTTGAAGCATATACTTGCAAAAAGTCATGAATGTAAATCCAAACTGTGCAATATACGACGCTGTAACAGAGACACAGGCTTAGAGACGTGTTTAATTTCGGAACTCGAAAAATGAGTTCGAGGGATTACAAAAGAATGGAAAAGTCTGAAATTTTTGTTTATTTATTTTTACACACTTCACACAACGAATATTTTTTTTCAAATTCTACTTTCAAATGATAAAATAAAAAAGTCTAAACGCTAAAGATTATAAACGAGAAATCAAACGTTTTCGACATTGCGTCCATTTCTATGTTTTCTTGCAGGCACATTACGCTAATATTATTAAATATATTTTAATAAAATTTATCAGTTAAAGGTTTTCAGTAATAAATCAAATTGAGACGTTGAAAAATTAGTTAACAAAATGGTGCTAGTCTAAAGACAAAATTAAATTGTTTTTATTACTGTAAATGAAACTTATCCCTTTGATGGTCTTTAATACCTGTTTAATTTTATTGCAACTAAGCAAAATAAATTAAAAAATAAAGATATTAGTCATAAAACTTATCATAAACTCTTATAAAATATATCATAAACTACTACTGGTTTAATATCGCCTCTAATTGACTCCAATAGGTAACTCTAGACGTAAGTTAATCTATGTTATCGCAATCATTCCATACATTTGTAATTCACATGGACGAAGTTGCGGCAAAACCTAGTTGTTCAATCAAACGACTATAAGCAATCTTTCTCTCTCTCTCTCTCTGCTACCATCTTACCACCAGTGGATAATCATTTCAGCCTAGTTTGTGAATCTTCCCATTTCCAAACGTCGTACATCCATCATTCCATGAATGCTCGTTTAAAATGCATGCTGCTAAATTATCTAATACATAATATACTACTTAATTATATTGGTGTCTGATACACGAAATGTTATGTTAACATACTCGTTCGAGTACCACCTCACAAAGTCATACCTTTTTAGTTCCATTCTACTTTACCTCCTTTCTTTCGCTCCATATTCCACTCCTCTCCTGCCTTCCATTCAATATTTTTACGCATTTGAAATATATTTAGATGCTTGAATCTTAGAAACCAGATATATAAATTTGTATTTGTCTTCTCTAAGAACACAGAACTCACTGCCGTCTACGACGCGATCGACTTTCATAGACTTAGGGATTTTAAATTTTAAGGGTCATTTTATATTGGATATTGCTTTTGTTTACCATTACTGTGCTCAAATATACCATGCGAATTAATTTAGCACGGAAACGGATAACATGATTTTTTACGAAAAATTTGCATGGAGCGAAAAATTTGTATGAAAAATCCGTTTATATCTGGAACCGCAAGGAAATCCGTCACACCCTTATAGAAGGTAGCATAGAAGGATAATATTACTAATTTACTACATATTACTAATTATTCATGATTTATACTCCACATAACGGTCACCACTGCGAATATTTTCTTAAATTTCAGAAATATTTTGTTTTTTCTTAAATTCCTTAACGTTTCCTCTTCAGCTTCTATTAATCAGTTCAAAAGTTTTGTATAAACTAAATTATAAAGTAATATATTTGCCCTATTTATTACTATCTACGCTCTGTCTGTACTCATTCACCATCAAAAATATTCAGTCATTATCAAATTTTATTCTTTTTTAACTGTCCTCATTAGAAAACTTTTAAAAGATATACCGGCATAACTGTTTAATCATTGATTATTAGTACTATGACCTTGTGTAAAGGTAAGACGATTTTCTTTGCGATTTCAGATATAAACGAATTTTTCATCCGTTTCCATGCTAAATTAACCTGAGTGAAATATTTGGACACAGTAATGATAAACAAAATATGTATCCAGCAACAAAAACGTACGTTTGGATTTAAAATTCCTAAGTCTATGAAAGTCGATTTCAGCCCACCGTCCAACATCACTATCTGTTTTAATAACTCTAATTGGCTTGTAGTTATACAAGAGATTGCTATAGAAGCAACACGTTCATCTCAATGCCTCTGTACACTTACAACACAGCAGTAAAAAAATGGACGAAGATTCTAGACTTAATACTATAGGGAGTTGTCCGATGATAGAAGAAACAATAGACACTATCCTTACCGTATGTCACGAAAAAGTCATTTCTGATACAAATTTGTGTCATGTAATGCCAGGAACATCCGATGTGTCTCTTCAATTAACTCACTACTCCTCTTTTCTGTGAAGTATTCAGAAGCCAACTAAATTATTTTTATGAGGCCATGCACAACCTGATAACTGAAAGTGTCTAAGAATCGTTCCTTCGATATTTGTGCATGAAAATCTATACTTACTTTCTTTTCCATTTCCTATTAATTTTTTTGGCGAGTATAATAAAGTTTATTTGTTTGCAGCCCAAAAGATGCATTTTATTTAAGAAATGTATTTTTCGACATTAAAATATAGACATGTACACCCCTTTTTGTTGAGAATACTCTCGCTTTTCGTGCCTAACTACTTCCTGCACTCGCGCAGCCCATCATTATTTCGCAATAGCAGCATCTATAAAACGAATCATATCGCAATTCCTGACTTCGTCGCAATGTTCGCTGTTCGATCACGTGATCGTGATTGCACTACAGTGTAGTTTGTTTGTAAGGAGCGATAATAAATTTACTGTAATGTGACGTCCTTATTTAATATAATTTCAGTACGTACGAACAAAGCACGAGTGCGCAGTAAGTTACCTCTGTATACTGCTTACTCCATTCCAAGGAAAGAATGAGTGAATATGTAAATAAAAAGGTGATTTTCCCACCTTTCCGATTCCACGTTGTTATTCAATATTTTTTCTAAAACCCTTAATTTTCCAATTTCTACGCTGGTATTAAATATTTTATATCAGACATCGGGTTATTATTCGCCTTTAGATTAATATATTGTAAAAGCGATAATAAGGTTTAACCAACGTTTCATTAATATTCACTTAGACCCGTTAACGATTTATACCACAGCAAATAAGGATTTTTTTATATTTTATTAAATATAAATTTATAACAATTTATACATTTTAAATAAAAAATGCAATGTATAAAAGTCAACTTGCTTTAGTGGCCGACTAAACAAAACTATATTCATATCAAATATTTATTAAAATTGAAGAGCGAATTTTAGAGGTCAACTAGGGACTGTTAACTTTTGCTACATCCTCGAGTACATCCTGTTTCTCAAATTTATACGATTAAATTTTACAAGTATATTCTTTTAATCAACTCAAAAAGAACCATTAAATGAAATTACGAAAAAAAATGCTAATAATTATTATAGTCATACAACTTTGTTTTCAACCATTTAAGTTAATAACATCATTTATCAAATATAAACTTATTAAGACATTTGCAATGTTTCCCCACCCAACTAAAATTTCGAAGAACAAAAAATTGAAAAGGCAGTTTTTAACAAGTACTTTCAACGAAAACAAATACTGCTACATTACGTTCACTAATTTACAAAATAAATACGATGCAAAGAAAACCGTCTCTTCATTCTGCGTTTTAAAGAAATATTCAAGAAAACTTGCGCGATTGATATTTTGAGTAAAACAATAAAATAACATAAAAAAAATTGAAAATAAAAACGATTCGAACCGTACGATAGTTACGTTAGGGCGTCACTTAGTTACCACCCTCCCACACGAGTATGACTCTAAGATACGCAAATTTCAACTACTACGCAAACTTAATGCACTTGGCCGAATTTCATAATTACTTTTTCTATTCTGTGTTCTGTAAAAAAATGCGTTACTCTATAAAACTTATTCTATGTCTGTTAATAGTCTTATACCCTAAGTCAACGAATTGAACGTTATTTTTTCGTATGACGCATTATTTATAGTATTTCGCATGAGAGTCCAAATTTTTCTTTATGCATGTATATCATTTAGCAAACAAAAATAAAGATGATGTGAACTATAAGTTCATAAATACATATATTTCAGGAAAGAATTATATGGTATCGCTATTTATATAAGTAACAATTTAACCGAACATTAATAATTTTCTACAATATATTAAAATTGCCAAGTTATGCTAAATTCCTTATTAAATGAGATAAATTTGTTCACACTCTTATTTTTGGCGATACCACTTTGTAATTTGTACTTTAAAATAAAGTCCCAAACCAAACACTATATAATTTTTTAATTTTTCGATAATATTGGCTTCGCAATAAAATTTAAAAAAAATTAAAATAATAAGTATAAATTATCGTCGTGACATACATCCGTAAGTGCTGTAGGTATAGAAAATCTTTCTTTAATTACATTTTTAACAGTTAAAATATTTTTGAGTGAAATTCTTATGTTTCAGCTATCTTTACCTACAACCTCTACCAAAAATTGTCTTCAAATGAAGAATAAAGTTACTCGATTACAAAGATTTATAAAAACAGCAATGCTAAATAAATAATGATATCTTCAAATGTTTAAAACTGCAATGCTAAATACAATAATGATATCTTCAAAACAATCGATTACTCCAATTCAAAGCTCACAATTTCTGTTGTTTCTTTATTTTAATAGATTCGTCTTTCATAATCTAATTTTCATCACTAGAGCCTACGCCAAGATTAAATCAACGTCATATTAACAACCCGAGCCTTCGTTCTCTTGCGAACTTTCACACTGAACAATGAAATGAATTACAACACAGTGTGCTAAGGCGACTCCCCATCTTTACAAAGATTCGATCGCTATATCTGCAGCATTGTGCGATTTAGTGGGCAGAAACATCTCGGACTTTACGTAAGATTTGTCGAATATAATAGAAGTGCAACACTAGCACCATTGTATAGATTTCAAAATTTTTCTGCTGTTTTTTCGCTTCATGACCAATCTATGCTGAAAGATGTGGGTTCCGAGTAATTTACTCGGACAATATCATTGCGAGACTTGTATGTGTTCCTATTATAGTAAGGATTTTTTTTCAGAAATTGCAATATTTTCGTTTAGATCACTTGCACTTTTATCGATAAAATACTAAATTAATCGATATACTCTGTTACAAAATTAGGGAATATTTAATGTGATCAACACAAAATAGGTTCAGAAAAATTATAATTGATGTTTTATTATAAATTAAATTGAGATTTTATGAATGTATTTTATGCGTATATGAACCTTTCGTTCCATTTATGTCCCTAAGTCCCGAAGTCCCAAAACCCCTAGCGTTAAAATAAACTCCAGAAAAATAAGATTATTTTATGTACTCTCAACATCATTGAGATTTTCTTGGAAAATAAACTGGTAATAATAATATAATAATTTTTACCTGGTAATATGGTATATAGACTTGCCGGTATGTACTCCACACCATAGACGGAATATCTACTACTTGAATAGTCTAATCGATATATATAGGTACTGAAACAGTAAAATCATGGGACTTGTTTATCTGTCTGCCTATTTGTCATACAGATAAACAATGGGTTAAATGAAATGTTCACTGTTGAGATGTTTAATAAAATAGGAAACACATAAGGAAAGATTCTCAGGTGGCGAACATTTTTAAAATTATGCCTTTTTATTTATTTGTTTATATGTTTCTGAAGTTTTCACGATAAAGAAACTGAATCATTAATCGTTATCTAAACATTTATCTGCATATATATATATATATATATATATATATATATATATATATATATATATATATACATTTTTTTGTTGTAAATCAAAACTCTAATGGGATTTCGCTGACGTTACATTTTTTGCTAGTTGCTAATTGTAATAAAAAAGGAAGTCATATATCCATCATCTCCATTGACAACGTACTTTACTGTTATCTTCAAATAGGTAAATCAATTGTCAAAACAATAGTAGCCACGACCAAAATAATAATACAAAATATTTTCATAATACACAGTTAATAACAAAAAATAACAGAACATCATAAGAACAAAGGCAGTAACAGGTAATGAAATTCTGATTACTGAATATAATGCATCAGAGTGAATCATAATCTAAACGACTGTGTGTTAGGAAAAAATCTACTCAAATTGATTTCAAATGATGGTATAGTTTAGAGGACAGGTGTCTAGCGGTGAGCTATTTCACAATCATGAGACATGAGTCACGAATAAATGTTCAAACCATACACATCGTGTACAGAGTTTTTCAGTACCTTAATGATGTTATTTCAAATATAATTGATAGAAAAGTTTTAAAATGAAAATCTTCAAAAGTTATTTTTTTGCTATGCCTAATAAGGATTATATTGATAACAGATAATTTGAGCTAGCACCCAAGCAGTGTTTGATAGACATTTCTTGCATTTCTTGAGACATTATCGTGAGAAGCTCGTAGCAAAAAAAATCATAGATACGGTAGATTAGTTAAATGTTCCGTATATAAAAAAAATAAACAAAACGGAGTAAGGTCAGTCACGTGTCCATACATCTGCCTGTCATGGTCGTTTTTCACAGAAAACGTTTGATAGAGAAATTCCATTTTGGTATAAAAATATTTATATGAAAATATTAATAGTCAAATGAAGTGGAGGATTTTTTTTAATTTCATGTCTCTTGTGGTAGCAATTAAAAATGAGTTACAGGGATTCCAAAACTATTATACATGTAAGATCATTTTATGTAAAATAAGTGATATTGCTGAAGATATCCACATATAATATGTTTCCTTCTCCAAAATTACTGAAATCAAAATTTGGAATGATGATATTTACGAGAAAGCGATTTTTCTAAATACCATATTTCTAAATAGTTTAATAGAAATGTAACCTGTATGCGTCCGCAGACGTTTAAATATAACTAATTGTATACGAAATTCTCGTAATGTCAGTTTTAATCACAATTAACAGATTTTATTTTTCTATTGCATACCGAAAAAACTGTTATTCTTGGCTAACTGAAAGAAGGAACTTTAAAGAACCGAATTGTTTTCCTGATATTTTTTTATTATGTTCTGAAATAAAGTTTAACTAAACGATTCTGAACATATTGAGGTGCACAATGACCAAGCCTATTTGTATATTCTTATTTGCCTTTTTATTTATTTTTTGTTACTTTCTGTTATGTGGCTTGGTCATTGATATTATAGCTTCAGATCTATATTATAATTCTCTATCTATATTTTCTTACAAAATATTTGAACGCAAAATTATTTTTCTGGTAATCAAATAACGTATATCTTACATAAACGAAAATAATAACATTAACCCTAATTTCTGTATTATTGGTATTTTAGATACGAAGTAACACTAAACTCGTCTACAGGCTGACTGACGTAATAATAGGATATTTACTAAGTACTTATCCTATCACGTATTTTTCTTCACCGACTCACTACTCTTTTTGTCTTTTTTAAATTTTTGTTATCAATGTATTAGCTTATGACATCGATTATTCATATTTTCTCCATTGTATTAGTTTTCATTAATTCGTTAAACATATTGGACAGCCTATATTTCAATACTTAATTTAGCACTGATCTAGAAGTTACAGTAATCACATTTGTCTTCTCTTCATCTTCTTTGTTAACGCCGTTCTCTCTGATAGTGAAGCTCGTTAACGCTTTGAGGCTTGTTAGCAGATAACGAGCGGAAGATCTTAATCTTGGTGCACTTTATCCTATCAATTATAAGTAGAAGCCAGAAGAAGAATATATTACAAGTCGAAGCCTACAGTGCTAATTGGAGTTTCTGGATGTAATAACCAGAGTTACCAGCTGTCTTTAATTAGAAAATCTTTTCAATATTGCGTTACTGCTATAATTTAGAAATGTTGTTATGTACAAACATAGACTTCTACACCTTCCGCTTTTTTTCGTAAACAAGTAAAAATTATATTTAACAACAAATTTAATATATATTATTATATTTTAGTACAACACTTTACGTTAATAGCTGATATCAGATACCCGTAGAATTTCTAGTCTTTGCTTGCAAAAATTTTAATCAAGCAATTATGACACCTACTTTTTGTCCAATTACAGCGAATGCAAAAGAGATATGTATGATTTTAATAGTCTAAGTATGTAGATATGTTCATCTGTTACCATATAGCCCCTATAATACTCGCTGCATTTGGCCACATAGGCTATCATTTAGCTCCGCTTAGTCCGCGTGTCATGAAATATATGACGATGTTGTATTAAATTCAACATTAAGGGTAATAAATGCAAATGACGCCCACTAAAAAATGATAAACTGGTCTTGTTTTGTATTAAATACATTTCGTTTCAAATTTTAAAATTTTCTTGCGAAGAAATTAAGGTAATTTCATGTGAGAAGGAAAAATATGTGAAAATTAATAAAATCCAGAAACATACGAATTATGTCAGGTTCAAGACGGTTGTTTTAAGGTATAACACAATGAAATGTCATAGCGACGATACGCATCGGGACTGTCGTTAACGCATTTACAAAACGTGGTCTTCAGTGCAATCTGAATAGTTTTTTAATTTTCTTATAAAATATTCTTTTCAAACCGAGGAATGTTATTGTAAAAACTACTTTTTAAGAGTAAATTGAAATGTGCTTTTCAGGGAATTTAAATAATTTGGTTATTAAGTAATTAATCCATAAGTAATTGATCATTTCTTTTTCGGATTTTTTTAATGATTTATGAGTATTTTACTGCAAGTACATAATGCTAGATACTTCCTTCAAATGGGTCCATTATATAATGATTGCGTTATGTACATATTTTATTTGTTTTATTTGATGTTGTCTACGTCACTCAAATAAAAACCGGTAATGTTAATATTGGATCATATTTCCATTTCTTTAAATAAAACGATTAACTATTCAAAAAATGTGTAAATCACTAAAAAACAAAAAAGGGAACAAGTGTTATAAAAAAAATGTAAAAATTAATAGTCATGAATTATCAAAAAAGTCGGACGAACGAGTCCAGATGAACACAATTTTCATATCTCCTCGCTGAAACGCGTAAGCTCGAGCAACGAGCCGCAATTCAAAAAACGAGTGGCAATTTACTCAAAAATAATACTGTCAAGCAAAACTGAAACATCTACACTAAGTTTTCAGTTTCTCAAACTGTTTACACCAATAAAGTGTCTTACTTTAATCGAATCATTACCATCAACATAATATGACTTCGTTTTATGGGAATGTTTTTGTTTAGCAAGAAGGATTTGCACAATACTAAATGATATTTAATGCATCTGCTTTATCGGTATCTACGACTACACCCGGCATAAATTTGCGTTACGTTTCTCTGTGTTTAATTGATTTTAAAAAAAACTGGTCATTACACAAAACTAATTTAAATAAAAAACGAAATTCTAAATTAAAAAACGCCCACATTAAAAGCGCTATTTAAGAAGTGCTAAAACATCCGTTAAAAGAAGTTTTTACTTTTTAAACTTCGAGGTTTTCAACAAAACTAATAACTTCTCAAAAATAAATTCGTGTGGTGGCCTCGAAAAAAAGTTAAAGAAATAGTCTCTACATGAAATAAATATTTTTCTCAATATTATCTATACTTACGTTTTAAAATCATCATCCTAGCTTTATATATTTCAGAAAAAATCATTTTCAGGACATTTTTCAAGGTAACTCAAAAAAGGTTAAAGATACTTGGTTAAAATACGTATAAAGATAAATGTAATTTAATAACGTAACTTTAAATATATTATAACATTTAGTTCTGGGGGCAAATTCACTATGCTTATACTGCTATACCCTTTGTAACAAAATTGATGGATGTAAAAGCATATGATCAACAGACAGGCAGATAGACGAACATGACGAAATTATAAGGTTTTCTAGTAATTAGAGAACTCTAATAGAAAATATAAGAAAGTAATAAAGTAAAATTCATATCAAGCTTGTTTGTTTATAATTTTTTTTATATTTACTAAAACGTAAAATACAAATATTTTCTAATTTCTATTTTATTGAAAATAATCAAATATGTTAACAAGTGTTAGCATCAAATAAGAGTTTTATGAAAATACTTTTTTAAATTATCGTTAAATGTATAATTTTTTTTTAAATTTCCACTCAATGTTTATTACGTCAATAACGACGATAATAATGAAAAACTAATATTCTAGTTGCTTGATTAAAACTAATTAGAGTATTGGGTAAAAATGATATTACTCTCTTTACCTAAAATCTATTTAAATTTTATCATAATAACACATTCCACACAAATATATCTAAAGTCAACGCTGTTGACGTAGATAAAATGCATAGTAATTTACAACATTTAAATCTCATATTCCTCTTCGACCGTCTGTAATCCATGATATTGCTAAAATATCATATTTCTTGGAATGTTACTGAAATTTTAAGTCAAAAACCATTTTCCTCTTGTACGATTTTCCAACTCGCTCTCAGATATTACCACGTTGCTCCAACTTACCCACAATACTGCAAACACTATTGGAAATAAAAATTATGTAAAAAAAAACATTTGAAGGAAAATGTCTCTATTACAAAAAACTTATATGTTTGCAATGTTCTAATGAAAATTTCTCAACGCTATTACAACTGGAAATAATGCTCGCTGTATCCTATATTTGCTATGAAAGACGCAACTTGCGGATCAACGCTCAAATAATTTCGCACAATCCCCACTCCATTTACAAATTTTCAGGATCTATTTACGTTGATTTATACTCTGGTGCACAAAAACAAATTTCATATAAAGATTATTCAGATTAAATTTTAAAAAAAATATTGCAACACTCTAAACGTGTGTAGAGACGACAAACATTTACAAACCAAAATCGATTACAACGATTCATTTCAAAACATTTGTGATTTCTCCTGATGACACCATCTAAAGAGCAATAAAATTCTTATTAATACTCGCTGCCTCCGCTACTGACGTACATATATAGAAGAGCCAGTTTGCAGTCCAGGCATGAAGCGTTCAACACGAGATGAATGAAGACGATCGCAAGACCAGCTGATCGTCTTCGCGTAACCTGCTCATGGCTTACGCAAACAGTTTCACCATTGTCTTAAATACATCGATTATCGTTCAACTCTAACTACGGCAGTGACATCACTACATTTCTTTACGTGCATACCAATGAAAGCAATACACTCTAACCGCTGTGGCGAAACCTCCTCCGCAGTCCATTTTTGTCACTATTTTTTTTCTCTATTCTCTCGTGGAAAAGATAATGAGTTTTGATTAGCACGTCAAAAGCATGGTTACTTTCTACGACGTGCTTAAGATCTAAAAATTCTTATAAAGTTGTAGATGTTAAAGTATATGACGGTACATCCAAAGAGACTTTGACGAATTTCTTTAAGACGCTTTGTCAAATGCCAATGTCACGATTTCCGCTATTATAGAATTTTTCTACAAATGTCAAATGTCTTTTCACTTTCCTTTCAATGAATGTTATTTTTCTTTGTATTCGATATTATTTAAAGATTTCTCTTCTTGTAATTGTTTATAAAATTGGAATTGTTTTTAATGGATTTCACTCAAGAAAAGTCAAGTTTTGCACTCTTTCAAGAACAAATCTTCTTAAGTCAGTTTTTAATAAAGATACATGCAGTCTTTATAGTAATAGTAATAAAACAGGTATTGATTCCGAGGATTAACTCAATAAAAGCGCTCGAGTGATATTATAAATTATGTATCTAACACATATTTTGCATTAATACCCGTATACCCGTCTGAATATTAATTTTGATGGTACGGTTGCAGGCAGATAGTAATAATGAAATACCACATTGCTCATACGTACTGAATAGCTCGTCGTTACGTGGAGGTCCACTTTCTTTACGCATGTCGTAAATGAGCCTACAAGGACTGGGTCTGTCATACGAAATTCCTACGATTTGCAAGACACCGAATGTATAATTACCTTATTTAATTTTTTAGTCCCTTGTATACTTGAAACGAATGCAGTCATCTGGTCTCCATATGAAGCTACTCCTGATGCTGGAGAAAATATTTAAAAAGTTTTTTATTATAAAATGCATGGGTATTAACCTTACTTATTTCTTTCCGATTTTATAATGAGCATGATCGATATAACTCCATTCAACTTCCAAGAAAATTGCTTTTGATCATGCATTTTTAAAATTTTTAAATCATTATGTTGATAACCCCTCGAACCTGAGTTTATTGGCCCCTTATGCTCCTGGCTGCTGCATGAGGGGACGATGTTGTTTATTTTACCTGCCTAGAACGCGCACAAATGTGTCCGCTTGTTTTTCGTGCACTCAATTTGCTCAACGCGGTATTGTGAGATCCACCCAGCCTGGATATTTTTTCTGCTGTATTGAACGCTTTAGAAATGGGGTCATAGAGTTGCTTAGTAGTTCACAACCGATTGCTAGATGATATTTATCCAAATTACTGTGTACTTGTTTTTAATTATATGTAATTGCTCTGTGAGTGTATTGTCCCATTCATCATTTTTTATAACTATTTGTCATATATTCTTCCACATGCCCCGCGCTTTGGATAATACTGTAAGTTGGGTGTGTCCGATTGTACTTACAAAAATACAAAGAAATAAAATTTCTAGAGGCAAAACTAAATATTTCAATCGATTTGTATGAGAAAACGAAATTGTATTGTTTCCGAAAGAGCATGTAAATGAAAACGCCATTGTCCAATAACGCCGTGGAATTTGATTTATTTAGTCGGTGCCTATCGAAGAAGAAAGTGTATTTGTCGTTTTTTCGTGATTTGCTTAATTAAAATGGAAACAGGTTTTATTCAAGTAAATTTGAGAAACCTGCCAAACTTCAATAATGAATAATTACGTGTTTTTTTCAGTTAGATAATATTTTAGTATTTTATGGTTGCTTTTTGAAACACGAAACCAGGAATATGTTTTACTTTAAGTATTTAAAAAAAAACTTTGACAATTTTTAAGATCACAGATATAGATTTTGCTGGCTTCACACTTTGTTGATTTCCTGTAATATGACGTATACTTAAAAACATAACACTTTGCATCCTATAAATTTGTACCTCATTCAGTTTTTAGTATCATATTTGGTCTGCGAAAAATATTAGATAAAATTTGGGGAATAAAAACTACAGTTATAAGATTGTATATATCTTTTATGTGAATAAAATTTACACCGAAATGATTACGTAGTAAATGTAGGTAAAACTAGGACGCCACTTTGAATTTTCCACCCATTTGTTTTTACTTCTGGGTAATTTACCGTTATCGTGGTGTGTTGGGTTGCTCATAAGACGTACGGCCTTTGATGGTTCGGCACATTGCGGGAAGTCGAGTTCGATTCCCTGCCGCTCCTTGAGCGGGGCTGTACTAATGTTCTGGTTGGCTGTAAGAGATTGCTATCACAGCTATAAATCCACCATAAGTATTAACTGTATACATTAAAATATAAAAATAATATAATTTGGGATGGTTAAAAATAATTTCTTAAGAATCTTAATTGATTGGACGAGTACATATAAGCACGAAACACAATATTGGTTATGAATACTTCTATTAAACTCTGGGTTGAAGGCCAAACTATTATAAAATTTTGTTATAAATTCGCATTTCTGCTGCAAAGTATTCAGTGATGGATATTTACCATTACATAGTACGAGAATGAGGTGATAACTATTTAATAAAAGATCTTGTTTCGCAGACTTCGTCCAAAACTTGATATAATGTGGGAATCGTATGATGGCATATAAAACACCTGCTGTTCTAGTACGAATTTTGAAATTTGAAACTTTAATTTCATTTAAAAATGAAATAATTTATAATTTTTTTTTCGATTATTTTTCATAACTTTTCAGGCCATGAGTTTTTACTGCAGGTTAATCAAAATTTAAAATTCAAATTCCTTATTGGCGCTAGATGTAATCTACTTCTGTAGCCAGAACAATTTGGTTGCAGGAGTAATAATTTGCTTAATTTAAAACACGACAAAAAATGTAAGGCTTAATACCTCTTTTCAATTGACTGACAGAGAAATTATATAATTCTATGGTTATTTAATACAATAACTTAATATTGATTTAATTTCTCTTGTTTTACGTTAATGACTAGATATGCTTTAAAGTTCCTAAAGAGCACACGGATATAGAAATAATGTTTAAAGCCATGCAAAGTTATGTGGTTTACAAATTTACCTAAAAGCGACATACACTACTCATCCGTATTTACAAAATCTTGCGTAACAGTTGCTTCATATAAAATTACTCCATGTGAACAAAAACCTATTTCTAATGCCAGTACGTGACCACAAATATGATGCACTGATTTCACTGAATCAGGTACACAATGCACTCGTGATAATGACGCAACGATTAGAGCAATCTCTTAATGGACATTTTAATTTAAAATAAGTTGTGTAATAATGTGAACGGGTAGCCTTTAACCCTTAAATACATCGTGCAACAGATCTATCTCCGAACTTTGACAAATTTTCCTACAGGCGATAACACGATTTTTACTTTATATTAATTACTATATGATCACTAACACTTTTTCGTTCATTTATCATTTTCTCTCATTCTGAGATAATTTTTTATATGTATTTGTTCGTGAAAATGTAAAAAATCACGCAATTAGTTTAAATGCTCGCTATAAAGGCAGATTTGCAAGAACCTTCACTGTGTTATAAACTTCGAATAGTACGCTAATAGATATTACACAAATACTACTTGGACCAGCAAATGTTGGTCTGCTCTTTGAAACACAGCGACACCTATCAGGTTCAGATTTTGTGATTTTTTTGGCACTAAACTGGTCAATAAATAAAAAAATATTAATAACTTGACTACAGCGCCAACTTTAGAATTGTACTGTAGCTACGAAACAACGTCTTGACAAAACATATATATTGTGTAAACATGACTTCAATCGGTCAAGTCGTTCAGAAGTTACACGGTCACCAACAGACATAACAACGAACGAAAGTAAGATAATAGCACAAATCCATTCACTGCCGCACAGACTGCATCAAGGGTTAATAGAACAAGGGACCAATACAACATCGACCACTAAACAATTTTATTTAGCATTTTAAAATTAAGAATTGTTTAGTCAAAATAAAAGTTTTTTATCAAACAGGGTAAAACAAATTGGTGATTTCGATAAATTTTTGTCAGGAAGTGAGTGACCAATGGATAAACCTAATCCAATATATAAAAAATATGATTTTGTCATGATTTAGACATTATTTCATGAGATCTTTAAAAACTAATTAAAAATTTGAACTTATAATGTTAAAAGTTGAAATTTACCTTCCGTAGCGCTCAACCACGACGCCATTAATCACGCAAGTAGATATTAGAATACGATATACTAGAATAGAAATGTTTTTTACATTATATAGAATGTTGGTTGATTTATAGAGCGAGATTTTTTACCCAAATGCTCCCGCAAAAAAAACCAAAATAATCTGTAATGTTTTCTGATTTGGGACTTTTTACGGAGAAGTAATTAACTTTTCAATAACAAAATTATAATTATATTTGAAAGGTATAAATTATAATACTCGCCTGGCTCATTATTTAAGTCCAAATAATGTGCCCTGTGCGTCGCGTCGTATATCGCACCTTCAGTGTACACATATGCCGCGAAGCGCCCGAGTTGCGTGAACAGAAAAACGCCTAACCCTTAAAAACACGATAAAAAATTAATTATTAAAATCGTTTAACCTATTTTGTTCTCAGTGTTTGGTGCTTATAATAATTATTTTTTAACTTTTTAGTGGTTTGTTAGAGACATATAAAATATATTTGCCAACTAAAGGCAATATTGTTACAACGAAATGGGAAATTAAAAGAACGATCACTGGAAAAAAATGAGGAGAGAAATTTAGATAATATTCCAAGAAAATCTTCCTTCAAGCTTCAAACCTTCACAGATAAGAGCTTATTCAAATAGGATCCTAAATAGCTTCCTCGGCTTGATATAATGACGTGCTGTTTTCCGTTAAAGAGTTCCATTGACAGAAACTCATACATTACCACCAAATCTTGGCACAGCTGATGCTGTGTCTGCTATGTTAGTTAATAAGAACGTGTGTAACGAAACAAATCTCTTCAAACACGGAGGATGATGAGTACCATTGTTTATCTCCAGAGTATGTAAAAAGGTGTTTGCCAAATTTAACGAGATCCCCTGGATTTAATATCTTCTAAATGATAAAATCATTAAAATCAGTAAATGTATATATATATATATATATATATATATATATATATATATTAACCGATTTTAATATCTGCAAAGATTAATCTTTATAACATTCCCATGATTCTATCTCAAGTAGTACACGAAACTTTAAAGTTTACTTCAGGATTTTTTGCGAAAGTTTATTTCTTTTGAACCATTATAGAGGTGGCTAGAAAAAGAAAATACTATTGAAATTAAACAATGTCTTTGACATTTATATTTCAAAACGTATACCAAATATTTTATTAGATATTGTCATTTTGTTTCACCTCGATCGATATTACTAAATAACAGTGTTGGACGTGTTTTAGTATAACGAGTGATTAAATCTTATGACTATCCTCTTTAATCATGACTGACAACTAATTACTAAAAAAATTAAATTGTTTTTCATGATTAGTAACTAATTTAGTCTTATTTGTAATCATTACTTGTAACTACAACTACATTTATTTTTAGAAGATTTTAGAAAACCCTTCCGCGCATATAAAAAAATTACAAAAATCATGAAACTATACCACTAGAAAAAAAACAAACTTTTATTTGATCAGCTGGTAATTGATTGATGGTAATATCTAAATCATAGGTAACATTATCACAGCAGCATTAACATAATTTAAAAAAAATTACCATCTAGCACTGTATTTTTCATTTCTTCATAAGTTTTAAATTACTCTTCATAACAATCTATTTTTTCAAACACTTCTCCAAGTTCACGTACCAAGATTTCACCTTCCCGTTGGAACAACAATTAAGAAATTTAGTCCATTACTGAACACTAGTTAATAACACGGATGCGTTTTATATTCCCGATCATCATCCAGAAATGCCAATCTCTATGTTCTTTTACCAAACTATACGGAGAACATATTGCACATCCCTATACAACATACCCTTATACATAATCCTCTCACCATATTTCCAAGTTTTCCGCGCGCTTACATTCATTAATTCACAATTTTACAAGTGCAGACTAATCCTGAGGTTTTTCTTCCACTTTAACGCCTTTAATTACATTGTACATGATTGAACATCGATCTTGTAGGGCATATTAACCGTAATGTTTACCTCTATTTTGTTTATTGTGTTAATTCTATTTGTTTTTGTTTTTTGTATACTTAAATATCCAACATTTATTACATATTATAAAATACAATGTATAACTATATGTACTTCGGCCCGTCATTTCAATACACTTACAGCAAATAAGGTATATTCATACATTTCAGATAAAAACTTAGAAATACATTTAAGATGCTGATTAATACTTTCTCATAAAAATCAAATTCCATATTCAGACATAAAAAGGTCATTGTTTAAATAAATTACCAAAATTGAAAACTTGCAAGTAAAAACAAGAAAGCAGTACTTCTTTAAAATAAATGATGACGTTGCTGATTAATCGCTTCAGAGATGATCTGATGAGAACCAGGGACTCCTGATTTTATTTTCCTCTAAAACAATAGATTAGAGGGTCCATAAATTATGAATCAAACAAACCAGGAAATCAGACATTTAGGTCTAGGTCATTCTAATACATGAAAATTTTATAAATGAGATTCCTAAAAACACATTGTATCTCAGTCCACCGACCCTTCCCGAGATTCACACTCGTTAGAAACAATTCTATTGTGGCCACTATTCATTTTCACAATAGCACGAAAAAATTTCAATGCAAAATTGCACAGTTATATGTGGGAAAGAGTTCTCCTTCCACGTCGGACCGCAACAAAAGAATAGTGCCTTAGTCATAATGGAATATGTAAACGAATGTGGCGGATCTCGGCGCAAAAGGCGGACGGCTTCTTCACTTTGTACGTTTATCTCATTAAATTAACACACCAATATGGCCATCTGTGAAAGGATAACGCTGTCAAGGAAAGTAAATATGCTGGTCGATTAGGAGGCGCGCTTGCTAAAATAACTATCGCTTAGTTATGCGATTTTTACTGCAGTTTCGAGCATTCGTCATTTACATAATGAAATCAACACGACTCGTCGCGTCGCATCATAATAAAACATGTCATTGACCTGTCCATAATCCGGCAAATGCGGAAGTGACTTCATTTGTTTATGCGAAATATGACACTTTAATCACACCAGAATAGTAAAATGAAAAACGCTTCCCCCGATGGCAAGTTTTATTCAAATGTTACATTCGTAAATGCGTAATTATTACTGAACCGCTAACAATTAACCTTAAAGAATTCTACAAATAAATATACTTGAGATAATGTTCATGAATAACCCTTAAATTTACACAAAGTTTATTTATGAACAGTACATATTAAGGGAAAGGAACTAAGAAATCTCTCTTTGCAAGAATTAATTTCTGTTTGATCTTATTTCATAACAGCTACATAACTTTCAGCCTAGAACCAAATTTCACACATTTTCTCTGAGTTATGAACTACTTAGATATGTAAAGTAAATGTCAAAGGAGAAAAAACTCTAATTGCTAAACTTAAACTACTTGCTTATGAGATATTTATATCTCAATAGTCCTTAATATAAACTTGGTTATTTATTTACAATGTATGTTTAATTCAATTTTGTTTAAATCATTTTTTATGAGTTATGAACTACTGAGATATGTAAAGTAAATGTCAAAGAAGAAACAATTCTAATTACTAAACTTAAACTACTAGCTTATGATATATTTATATCTCAATAGTCCTTAATATAAACTTGGTTATTTATTTACAATATATGTTTAATTCAAACTTCTTTATTTTCTTACTGTACAGTCAGTCAGTATACGTGACCGGATCACAAGTACTCACAGGTGACGTTTACTAAGAGACTATATGGATAATTGCGTGATCGCTATTATTGTATCCAACCTCCATTCAACCTCCAAGAAATCGCAAACGTTATTTAGTAAATACATATATGCTCGTGTTATAAAAAATAATACAACATTGAAAGTATTTCGTTTGTAAAAGATAAGAACCACTGGGTTAAGAACTACTTGTCCTTTTGACTTTTTTTAATTCATATTGCCATAACAGTAAATAAATTTCGTTAACCATATCTAAAAATGACACGTAATTTTTTTTGAAATGTCAAAGTGCTTTAAGAGCACTTTGACATTAGAGGCTACGGACAGCTTAAAAACTAACATATAGTTAACACTAATGACGAATAAAAAAAAGTATAATATTGATATTATTAAGAAACTAGTGTTAATAAACTTGCGGAACCTACTTATCTGTGGTGGTTTTGCATTCTATTGTGAATACTTCTATTGTGAATACTTTCAGCTATTCCAAAATAGCGGTTTAGCTGATAGGCGGCGGAGACAAGTATCTATAACAACATTAGCTCAACGTTTTATAAACGGATTTCGATTCGTCGAAAAATCGAAATTACATATTCCTAATATTTTTGAGAGACCCATTCTACGATACATCTACGAATAAAAAAGAAAACTATCCTCGCTTTTCATAGGGTTTACAAAATTATTTTTCGGGTATTTATCCCACAAAATTTTTTTCCAACATTTCATTTCATAGTTTTGTAATATAATAAATATTTACAACAATGCCAAATTGCAATCTTATATTACTAATATAACGGGTGTGACATGCAGACGGACATACAAATGCAATGCCCAAACTGTAAGAGTTATTCAAAAGCGATTGATTTATCTATTTAATATAAATCTATCAAAAACAAATTACAAATTTTACGAATATAGACCAGTTTCTACGACATTTCTTTATAACTGTGTTTTTTTTCTGCACTTATTGTAATATCGAGTCTTTCAACATTTATTTAATAATGTTTTTTTACTTACAAACTCAAATACGTGCGTTAGCTGAAAATAAATATAAATATAAAATAAATAGAATAGTAGAATTAAAATTCCTTCTTACCCTGTGAAACGATTTACAATAAGTTTAATGTCCAGTTGAAAGTCATTAGAATAAAGGTAAAATTATACTAAGATGAATCCATAAGCACCCAGAATTGATGGTTGGCCTTGCTACCGATAGTTGATATAATCATCGTACACTACCAACTTTCAAACATCGCCTTTTACACATATAAAGTTTACAAAAATGGCAAGGAGTTGAGAAAGGTATATCGTCGTAAAAGGATATTCAAGTCATAAAAAGTTAGCGAAACTTACGCCTTCATTTCTAGTCAAGAAGTTAGTGAAACTTACGCCTTCATTTCTAACACGAATGAACTCATAATATACTACGTCACAGATTTATATGACGACAGTGAAACTTATGCCTTCATTTCTAACACGAATGAACTCATTATATGCTACATCACAGATTTATGTGACGACAGCTAATGAAACTTACGTCTTCATTTATAACACGAATGAACTCATAATATGCTACGTCACAGATTTACATGACGACAGTTAGTTAAACTTACGCCTTAATTTCTAACACGGATGAACTCATAATATGCTACATCACAGATTTATGTGACGACAGTCAGTGAAACTTACACCTTCATTTCTAACACGAATGAGCTCATAATATGTTACATCACAGATTTATGTGACGACAGTTAGTGAAACTTACGCCTTCATTTCTAACACGAATGAACTCATAATATGCTACATCACAGATTTATGTGACGACAGTCAGTGAAACTTACACCTTCATTTCTAACACGAATGAGCTCATAATATGCTACATCACAGATTTATGTGACGACAGTTAGTGAAACTTACGCCTTCATTTCTAACACGAATGAAATCATAATATGCTACATCACAGATTTATGTGACGACATTGTTTTGCAAGTTTAACCTAAGTGAATTTAATATCATTATTTGTAACTACCTGTGACCCACGACTTGGTGCGCTTAATTTTTAATTAAGACGACGGGATTTCCATGCATGCTTTGACATGCATTAATAACAGATTTGCATTGCCGTAACCGTTGAACCCTATACTAATAAATTGCAGTCATAATTTTTAATTATTGACTAAAAATCTATGCTAATAAATTGCAGTCATAATTTTTAATTACTGACTAAAAATCTTTGCCAATAAATTGCAGTCATAATTTTTAATAATTGAATAAAAACCTATACTAATAAATTGCAGTCATAATTTTTAATTATTGACTAAAAACACTGAGACAAAGATGAAATCCTTCTAGAATCATGCTATTTTTGAAGTTAAAAATATTAATTGAAATAATTAACTATATTTATAGCATCATAAAATTATATTTAGCCGTTTAGGCGTATTTGAGTAATAAACACACAATCTTTCGCATTTATAATATTAATGCGATGTGCTACTCCGTTTCTATAAAAGGGCGAAGAGAATTATTTTTTAATATGATTACATAGCCGCAATAAATATATAATTTTATTATATTATAAATTCAATGTATTTGGAAAAGTCATACATTCAAAGGCAAATTTAAAGGAAAAGTCATACATACAAAGGCAAATTTAAAGGAAAAGTCATACATACAAAGGCAAATTTAAAGGAAAAGTCATACATACAAAGGAACCGTCGAACGTAATGTCATTAGGAAAATCTCTTCAAATTGAATGGAAAAGACACTGATGTTTTTTTCATTTTAAAACCTCGGTTGGGAAGAATTACGTTTTAAATTCTCATCCTGTCACTTTTGTACCGATTGTAAAAAATTGTGAAAATCATTTTGGAAAAATATTTAGTAAGAATGTTTATTCAAAATCAACATATACATATATATATATGTGTGTGTGTGTGTGTGTGTGTGTGTGTGTGTGTGTGTTTGTTTTATTAAATGGGTCCACTAGACGTAATACGATATAAGGAACATTACTTTTGCGTTCTAGCGACACTTACTTTTTTTTTATTTGTCGTTTCTTACTCGTATGTAATTATAACTCACAACAGCCACAGCTGTAAAAGGAGAAGTGAGGGTTAAGATTTTATTAACAAAAATATTTTCAGCAAAATAGAAACTGAGAAAATCTAGAAGTGAAATTAAATATTGACAAAACCATTTATCACAACCAAGCAGTAGTAATGAAGGTACAATACATGGGCGACTAAGCGACGCAATTCACTCTTAAGTAACACATTTTATTAAACATATTCGTTTAAACTACTAACAATATTAAACAACAATCCTGTTAACTAATTACTATTAAATTTAATCCGATATAAATTAACTGTTTTTTTGTAACAAACCGTTACCTTCTCATAACCCTGTATTACGTTTTGTAAAACTACTCATTCTAGTTATTTCCAAAACATTATATTATCTACTACTACTACTACGATCGTTTATCAAAAGTTTACTTTCCTGCCACAAAACCTAGAAATCATCTCTATTATGAGACCATGAACGCTCTGTAAATATTTTGAAAATTTTTTGATAAAATCTTATCATTCCCAATTTTACATACTTCTGTACGCTCATCTCTTTATTTCTTGATCTCATATTATATAATTCAACATTCTGTGTTTAAATTTAATATTTATTATGATGCTTTTTCTTAAATTTGTTTTTGTATTTTTTACTTACCTACATCAAATCTTTTACTGGCTAATAAAAAAATTCTTTGTAGAAATCATAGAAAACTACCCAGAGAGCGAATATGCATTCATCGAACTTGTTTTCTTGCCTATACATAATATCATATCATATGTTAATCATAGGGAGATGTTTCCATAGTATAATTTAGTCATTTTAAGATCGACATTCTGCATTAAGTTTCATAGTGATCTCAAACTTGACCATGACGCTTGTTTGTTAATATAGGCAAATGCATTTATATTTATACATATGTTGATTAATTAGCATAGCAAGATTTTTGAAGTGAAAACTTCTTTAGGCGCACCTTCGCACTACACTTTGTATAAAAACTTATTCTGAGCAGTGAACGAAGCTGAGGCGTTCCCACGGGTCGGTGAAGCTCGATCGGATAAACTCGGCTTTCTTCTGCATCGGCTAAGCGAGTTCACCGTCTAACATAGAGAGCGCCCTTTCAATGAAATTCATTTTGTTCTATTTTTCTTTCTTTTATTCCTTGGCGATTATTACGTTCCATTTTTGAGTAATATTTTATTTGAGTATAATTTAATACAATACACCTATGTTATTTTTCCGACTGATTCCTTATTCAGCCACTATCTTTGTATTGTCGGCTCTTTCCAACTTTATTCGACCACCTCGTTTATATCGGGGAATAGCTTTAAACTGTGTTGAAATGTGTTTAACATTAAAAAATTTACATAAATATAATCAGGTTCGTTCGGGATTTGCATCCAAAGTAAAAATAATACCCATCATATAACATCAATATAATTATATATATATATATATATATATATATATATATATATATATATATATATGTATGTATATATATATATACATATATATATACATATTTTTTTAATTTCTCTCGAAAATATGAAAATATAAGATGAAAATAATCTACAATCTTTTTTCCTTTACACTTTTCTGTAATATTCGTATCGCTCAGTATTCTAAGCCGCATAAATTGGTATACGTTGCGCCATATGTAACTTTGGCATACGGCGCTCGGTGTGCATATACTGCAGAAGCTTTAACCCGCTGTAACATTGAAATAGTATATCTCGAAAACCGAATAAGATACAAAAAAATTTACGTACGTAAACATTCGATAACATAAAACATTTCGAAAAACATTCGACAAATCACAATTTCAACCAATTCATCACATTTTTTTCCCGATTGTAAGTTTGCCTCGGTTTTATTTTCTAATACAACTTGAAGGGTTTGACTAATTCTCAAATGCGAAATTTGTTGTTTGTGAGTTCTCAAATGTGTCCTTCGATTAATTTTACCATTACGAGCAGTACCGACCATAAAACGATACATGAAATCTAATACCTACAACCGACGCTATGGAACCGTGAATACGCTTGGTAAAAGTGCAGTAAGTGGCGCGCTTCTAGTAATAAAATATATTTCATTTACTCATATATATAGATATATATATATATATATATATATATTGCCTAATGATATATATATATATATATATATATATATATATATATATATATAGGGATATTGAAAAAAATGTCTTAAATAAGAAGTTAAATGTCTATTCGAAAAAACATACCGGACGAAATAAAATGAAAAGAAAACAAGTTTTAATTATCCTGTCAACATTTCAATTTTTTTCAAATAATTATTTATCGGCATCCGTTACGAGTAATGAATGAACGATTGTTTGTCAGATCTCGTTTGCCTACATTCATTAACTCAAAGAAATCTTAATAATAAATGTTATTCGTTTGTTTTCAGTTTATCACACACGACTTTTATTAATATTTGATCAATATTATTCATAAATTATCAAAATGAGGTCTATGATTTTTATGATTTATTGCGATCAATTTCATTATTAAGTGCTCTTATATTCGCAGAAATACTTTTAAACTAAACCCCATTACGAACGATATCCAAAAATATTACTAAATAATATATTATTATCAACTTGTCATAATGCATTTATATTTATATATATATATATATATATATATATATATATATATATATATATATATATATATATATATATATATATATAATATAATATATATATATATATATATATGATAATTGACTTATATATATATATATATATATATATAAGTCAATTATCACTCCACCTCTGACTGACAAACCCAGCACAAAATCTCTAGAACTATGCCCACAAGCCCACAATTTTAAAATTCATGCGGACGTTCTCTTGACTCAGTATGAAAAGAGTTTTCAAAATTTAATATCCAAAATCTGTGAAAATGAGATTGGATGGGAATTTTTGTAATAGTATTTCGAAATAATTAAACTTATAGTCATGAAAATTGGTTTTTAGAGTCTAGAATAGAGTTTTTGTTTTTTTGGAAAATCACTAACGAGTATTAAACAAAAAATGAATAAAACAAAATACATTTATAGTTCCTTTTTACCCGAGCGCAGCCTGTTATTAAATGATAAAAGTAGGCAGTAAATGATAACTAACACTATTGGTTTGTATTTATCCGTACCAAAAACGATAAAGCAGAGCTATTAGTAGTAGTAACGTAGATTTGGCGTAGGTCCACCCGTTTGTCACAACCTGCATATTTTCTCAGAAACTATGCAAAGTAAAATTTAGTTTTGAAATATTTAAGTACAATTACATTTCGCAATTTTATGATAATATTTTGGATTCACATGGATCATCAGTCTTTATTTTTTTTCAATCCTGTCCCGTGGAATACTAGATGGAAGTTGATAAAATTGGAAATCTAAAAATACATGTTAAGAATAAAACAAATGTTAAACACATCTTAAAAATATAATAAATTAAAAAGTCTAATAAAAATTGATTACATATGTGTGGGACTCCTTACGTTCAATTCATTTAAATTATCATATTGAATACTAGTTACAAAAGTTCTGCTCCGACTTTACCGCCATTTTTATAAGTTACCTGCAATTTATAAGAAAACAATTGTGTTTTCAATATTAAAATATTTAGCAAACACAATAATTATAATTATTCATTTCTATTCGCTTTGTTCGTTTGTTTATATTGTTTATTTTCGATATACTACTAATGACGTTATTAAAATTTAGGACTTCGATCATTGTGCAGAGTAACTTCAACTGTCTGTGCTTTTGGCTTCGCAACAATATAATGTATTTTAATAATGAATGAATAATTGAATATTTATTGAACAAATAATTTGATAAATGTTCTGTTTGGGTCTGAATTAAATCCAAACAGAACATTCATCAAAATAATGGTTAGTAAAATTTTAAATATAAATTTAAAGTAAATTTGGTCCTTGATCAATTTTTCTTTTTGATAGCAGCTTATTCAACTTCCTTCAAATTCAAATTAATGTTTGATAAAATAACAACATTTCAGGAATAAATAGCGAGAAAAGTTGGGTTTTTTATTTCTTTTCCCACTAAAACACTTTTCCGATTACAACTAAAAATAATAGGTACCATCTATAGACCAATATAAATATCCTGTTATTTGACCAGTTCCAAACCAATTAGCTTCTTTTTACTTTTTGTGAAAAGTAAATTTAAAGTTTCCAGTGATATAATTCGAAAGCAGAACAAATTTTAGAGCTTAGAAACTTTTTTTAGAAACGTTTTGAATGTCCCGCTGAGCATTATCAAATAAAAAAAGTCCTTAGTCAATCGGATCCTCCATTCAGATTTTATAAGGCTTTGAAAGTGGATATATATACGTAAGTACATAAATACAGACTTCAATATGATAAGTGGTTATCTCCTAACATTTCCTTTGAAAACTTCATTTATCTCGATTACTTCCACTGTTACCTCCTCCAGTGCTTATGCAATACCTTCATCATTTTTGGAAAGGCCAATGGAAATAGAAACACACTCTATTACATGAGTTTTTTTATGTACGTTTCCTATAAATATTCTACGTTCAAGGAAAAAATCGAACGTCAATTAATGTTGATATCTTAATTACTTCTTCATTTCATATTTATTTTTACTTCAAAGCGAAGGCTAATAGCTGTCGTGATAATTATTCAAGTACCGTTTCAAAATTCACTATTGCTTTTAATATTTATTTATTGCAATTTAAACGAGCCAGTGTCGGAACACTTAGTTTAATGATACGTATATGCAATATCCAAATCTTCGTCATACGTTTAATGTAGATGTCTGTCATCCAGTACTGCTTCTTATAATTACCATGCGGAAGTCACTATTAACGTTTTAAATAATACATAAATATGAATGTACGAAAGACTAAATATAATCACTGAGACTTGTATTTATCAAAGTATTATATCACATACTAAATATACTAATATAGAGTCGACTTAGTCTTCCATAATAATTACAAAAAACGAAAGTAAAAAAAGTGTTTATATATTAAACTTTTGAAAATTACCATATAAATAATGTAGGCAGTCCAACCGTGAACATGTGCTTTATTAAAAACGCTGAATCCTACAAAAATCAGATAAATCTTTTCTGTATTATCTCGATGTATGACAACTATTTAAATATCTGTATTATTCTTACATTTACCGAGATATCAATATAGGCTATATGTGTTGTGACCGAACAAACCGAAAAAAATCCCGTGTGCCACGTCTAAAACTGGTGATGCTGACTGGTCTTATTTAAAAACCTAACCCTTTTATTGAAATAACAGATAAAGGTTTTATAGAATCTATTACTGGGGCGAGAACGGTGATCAACCGAATAGTCAATAATTAACTAGATGATAAGATCAACACATAAAAGTTATAGGTAACTAGAACCAACAATAATTTGGAAATATAATGTAGAACACCACCCCATTGCGTTGTTCTAACAAAACATACGAGTAGTTACAGAATGAAATAAATTGCAAAATAGTAGTCATTTCAGCAAATACTGCCATCCATTTATTCAATTGAAAGACACATCATCCAACAAGGGACTTGCTGCCTGACATAGTTAGGACTGTTCTCAGAAGACAATCACAATATAGAATTTTTTCAGTTCACACTTTCAACCTGATAGCTTGCAAGTTTCAAAAAAGTATATATATGCTAAAATGGTATTTCAGCAGATATATCTAATATCTATGTACTTTAGAATACCTATAACTGACAAATTTAGATAAATATTATTTTCAAGCTTACAAACTATGTTGGGAATTTCCAGTGCTTTAATTTAACTCAAGTTAGCTTTAAAGTAATTTGTTAATCTCGCAACCCCATACTATTTTACATACACACTTACGCAAATATAATGCCACTAATATTTTTCCTTTCATTAAATTAAATTCCACTTGTTCTGATCGCCAATACAATTTGTGAACTGATGAATAAAATATAGTTAAATAAATCATTTATACAAATCATAGACAAATTTAAAAAATAAAACAAAAATGTCTATGACTTGTCTATGAACTTCATCTGCAAATCTGACATTAAAATAAAATGAAATTATTGCTCTTTTCGAAATGTTTTACATGTTAACAAAGTGTTGTATAAGAAGCAGCGCTTTTCAAAGTATTTCGGGGGACGTTCCAGCGCCTCTTGTGTCTTTCACAAGACTAGTTTCAATTAAATTTATGATTTCCCGAATAGTTTCTTTTTTACACCTATATTTATGTTTAAAATTTAACAGAGGTCGAAAGTGTCTGTACGTTGGCGGTAAACTTTTGTTCATTGCTCTTGCTCTGTAGCATCCCTGTTTTCAACCACTTACACAATAACATTTATGGCTATAATAGAGTTCATTTTTAAAAAAATTTTTTTTCACAATTTTAATCTTGAAAACTTAACCTTGCAAGTGAATAGCAAGTTAATAAACCAATTGTCAGATGTGATAAATATCACAGTTAAATTAAAATTGGTTTAATAAGTCTTTAAAGAAGGCCTATCTCATTCAGCTCTCATTAACTTTAAAACACTGATAAAGCAGGTTTTAGCGTTGTTGGACGTTTATGAATAATTATTTTTAACAAACGTTGTTTAAGCTCGCCTTAAGCCTGTTTTAACGTGAGCAATATTTTTTATGACTAAGATCGTTGCTGGTTCAATAAAGTAATTAGGCGTATAAAAAGAAACTAGCTAACAGTGAAACACTTAATATTTTAACAGAATAAAATTATATGGGGTATTTTGTGACATATTTAAACCATTTTTTTTTCCTTTCATTATTTTCAAATGAAAACTGAATGCTTTGGCGAATGCCATTATAATTCAAGGCAAAATTATATGAAATCAAAAAACTAGCAATAGACTTAATGCATATATTGATGATTTTAGTTTTACCTAGTTTTCAAACGAAGAAAATTATGGCAAAATTTTACATGTGTCGAAAAAAATGAAGCCCTAAGAAAGAAAAGCCGCAAGATTTTTAAAAATTGATGAAAAATTTATTTGTTTACATTGTTACAAGCTATTATAAAATTGTATTGAACTTAATTAATAATTTTATATCAGGTATTTCTGCACTATATAACATCCCTAATGTTCTTTTTTTTAAACATATTTTTTAAGCACGCTGTATTATACAAAACAGCCAACAATAACGCGATTTTTCGTAATAATACGACAACGGAAATGCGTATGGGAAAATGCTAACAAAACTATGACTGTTTCTACATACACATATTTCAAAACGATTAATGAACGACTTTACATTTAATAACTGGAGACGGGGCCATAATTCTGTTGAAAATATATTGTGACGTTTATATCGCTTCCGCACCGCATTTCCATAAAACGTACTTCTGTGGTATTAAGAACTTACATAATTAATGACGTATTGTTGTTTCATTTTATTGCATGAAAGTTAACTTTTGTACATCCAAACCTCCGCTTCATTAATCATGAAATGAATATAGTAAAATATCACAAATCATTATCTCTAAAAAAAACTCTATTTTATGTTTCAACTTTGTATCAATGGTTTATTTTTATTTCCTTGTTATATTATTGGTTTTGTTTTTTTTATTTTATATTTCCTTTACACATACACTTACTTTTACTACCTCTTCCCGCAACTTCGTTTGCACATGGACCCATAGAAAATATTATTAAGTTACACGATTAATTCACTTAACACAATCTGTTATAATAATTACAAAAGTTCATTTTTTTATAGAAGTACACTTGACATTCAAACATCCAATTGCGAATTTTTTTTAAGTTGGTAAATTGTGATGAAACATAGCCCATATGTTTTTTACTCCAGATTCGACAAAATGCACCAGTTAAAACTTCATCGAAATCGTTTTAGCTGTTCTTATGTGAACAGTAATAAATAACCAAGCTCATATACAAATGAACAAAAATTGAAAAAAAAACAATACTAATGTTCTATTACTTTTATTACGTTCACCTGAATAATTTTTCCGTAAATAATTCTTTAATGTACAGTAAATAATTATAAATAAGTGATAATTAATTAAATAAAATAATAGTAAATAATAATTCTTTAATGTACATAAAGTTCTTTAATGTACAAACGCACAAAATCTACAGTTTTTTATATGTATAGTAAATTTGTACAAACAAGTTGTAAAATTACTTGCTTGTACTAAACTACGAACTAAACTACCAAAGCAATTAAATTATAAATATTTTAAATTTTTAATTAAATTAAGTAAACTTAATAAGCTTATAATTAATACAAACAAAAAGTATACATTTTACGTACGGAAAACGACTGATAATGATAGCTGCCGTCATGTATTCAGGTTGCTTACTTACGCAACCTTCCGTATCCCTCAACATCTCATTTCTGGCCAAGCGAATTTCACCAATGTATGCAGGGGGGAAAATTTTATTGCAAAATTTTTAAAAAGCAGATTTCGTTTGAAAATTGCTATACAGGACACGGTCAAAATTATCATTTTGGACCTATTTTATTACCGCGTCTATCTTGTTCAACCTAACCTAAGCGTAGGTAAGCTTAAAGTATCATGAGTAATACAAATAAATTATCTAAACATACAATGAAATTGTAGGGCAACAAAATCTGTACATGGAAAATATTTTAAAAAGAGTGATTTATTTAACGTATAGAATGAAAATAAAAGCAAAAAACCCATTTTTAGAATTTTTGTCTGTATGTTAATTTATTTTTACCCAAAATCATCTAGACGGGTTTTGATGAAATTTGATTTAGTAATCATTTATATCCCCGAGCAACATAATACTTATATCTAATTTTACCGAATAATTTTATCTGGATATTAGATTTTAAAAAATAATGAAATTTGATATGGTAATCATTTATACCCTTGAGCAACATAATACTTTTATCTAATTTTACCGAATAATTTTATCTAGATATTAGATTTAAAAAATACCCTGCCTTGGTAAATATTGGGATATTGGTATTGCCCACACCATCTCTTATCGTTTTTAATAAACTTCATACTAATAGATATATTAGGATATGGTACTGCCAGTGCCATCTATTAACGTTTTTAGTAACATTTATACTCGTAGATATTGCAAAATAAAATAAAAAGACAGAATAATAGTGATAATAATAATAGTCGTAGGATTTTCGACATTTCAGTTGGATCAACCATAGTATAGTTGTTAGCGTTGGCACGGTATGCCGAAGACCTAGGTACAATTCCCATAGATTTTTTTTGTGTTATTTACAATACTGATCACTAGACTGACGTTATTTTCAAATATTAAAAATGTTTAACCTGATTTTTGACTTAAAATATTATTAGAATAAATGAACAACTGAAGCCGCATATAAGCGGTATTTTCAAGTTTAGCGCCCATAGAAAATGAGGTATATGTGTTGATTTTTTAAACAAATCTACATCGTATTGATATTTATCCATCTATCTTCCATCTATTGTCAATACGGATATTCTAAACAATTAATCAGTGAATTTTAGACGAATTAAGTCGCAGACACAGCTTTTCGTTATTACTTTGAAATTAATTTTTAAAAGAAAAGATTTATAAGTAAATCTTATGCTCACGTCACATACTTAAGTTAAAAATACACTGATAGCTATTGTAAAGAAGTGTTGTAACTAGCAAAGAATTCTCGTAGTACGAAAGCGACACACACTTGACCGGTTTTTCTTAATCTGCGCAATAACTTTCTTCTATACCTCATTCTTATCAAATATTTGTATTTGAATCGTATCAGTAGATTCTCTTAACATATACTGGCTAATAATAAAAATTTCAATATATTTTCATTCTAGCTTTACATATTCTAAAAGTAACTCTTTCTCTTTCTTTCACCTTCCATTTTCTACTGTTTTTCATTGCTTCTTTTAAAAGGACACCATCAGTGCTATTAACATCTCGATTATTATCATCTTCTGTTGGTCGATTCCTCAACTATACAATTACAATATTAACGCACGCTACCTCTTTAACAACATTGCTCATTTTATTTCATATACTGTTTTACATGCATTCTTTTAAGCAGACATCAATTTACACTTGTCATTATTTGTGCATCGATGCGTCTCTTTGTGCATATTAGACATTTGTATTAGTTTCAGGGGTAAATCTATACAATGTAATTATCATCTTACGATCACACCAAATTCAACTTGTATGCAGCGATATTGGAAGAAACCCTTACTAGTTATACTATACTACCTATATTATTAAAATGCAATGGATTCTTTTATTTTCTATTACGGTCAATTTGATAACATGTGGAAAATCTTCAATAAAATTTAATAAGGTAAATGACGATCCTCGCTAATATGTAAATATAAAAAAACTTTGCCTAACTTATATGTAAAATATACCTATATTTCGTCAATGAAATGTGATTAAAAAGCAATTAGGGGAGAGTCGGTTATATCGTACCACTTTTCACTTTAACTCAAATATTTAGTTACTAATGAGATTTACAGTAATAATTGTATATGTTAAGTAAAGTTTCATATTTTGGCTACCACGTACATCGAAATCAGTTCTATTTCTGTTCCTTAACAACCTATAAAATTACTTTTTTCAGAGCGCTGCCATCAGTACGATTTAGCCGACCAGTTGTTTTAATCGTACCACTAGTATTTAAATCGTACCATAGGTGTTTAAATCGTACCGTTGGATAAAATAACAAAAAAAAATCTTGAAGAAAGTATTTATTAAAGATACTTTAATGAACATTTTACAATTAATAAGAAAAACATGATTAATAAAATACTAAATCCACAAAACAAAACCATATTTACATGTAATCAAGGGTAAATAATTATAAACATATTTATCTTTATTAATAAACTTAGAAAACAGGAATACTATCTTTAACTAACAGCTATATTATATACTAAATGACAAGCAATAGGTATATCTTAATGATTTGAGTTTGAGATCAATCAAATAAGTAGATAGGTGATTATAGGATTACCTATACCTACATTTACATTAACCAAATAAAATCTAATAATGATAAGTGAAATATTTGTAATGACTGTCTCAAATAATTTATACAGTAACTTTATTGGAGACTACCATCACAAATATCTGGATTAGAGGTACATGTCTCATGAACCCACCTATGGCAGCGAACACATTGGATCCATTCTACCTTTTATCGTAATAAGAACGATTGCACTTTGCACATATATTTTCGAAATCAGAATCAGTATCTGCATCGTCATCTGATTCCAGAATAATTTATCATCGCTGTCGTCGCTGGTGGTTGTGGAAGATGATCGCTTCCTTTTACAACTTTTGTTTCGTCGTTTGGTCTTCTTTAATACCTTATTTTCTTTGTCTACTCTTTGGTCTTTCTTAGGTTTACAAATATTTTCTTTCTTGACATTTATTTTGTTTTTCTTTGATGGCTTTTCTTCCAGTTGATTTTTACATGGACTTGATGTCATTTCGGCAGCTTTTTGAATAATGGTCTTTCTCTTTAATGTATTTTTAGGTAGTGACGACAACATTTTTATTGTTTTGTTATAGATGTAGTGTCCAATTCTATATTTGTTTTCGACGTATATGGTTGTACATGTATTTCAGCTGCGGTAGAAATGAAAGGTTTATTTTCGTCACTTGCCTTTTGTAGAACAAATTTCTTTTTTTGTCTGGGTTCATCTATTTTCTCTAAATTTTGCAACCCTGATACGCTTTCATTGCTAGAATTCAACGTATTAGCTTTTAGTAAATTATCAGCTGTCTCGAACATATGCTCATGAAAAGTGTGTCTATTAATTGGCCAAACTCTGCTTGTCTTGAACCCATTCACAATATTGCCAATTACTGCTGCCCTTTCATAAGCTTCACCAAACAATTTATCCACTTGACATTGCGTTCTTGTCGCCCAGGATTTGTCCTTAACCATTTTTCTGTACTTTGGATATAATAAGTACATAGCGGTTTAAAAAAGGAAACGTCGAGAGGTTGGAGTCGATTTGTAGTATGGCCTGGAAGTTGTAACAAAATTATTCCGTGAGCTTTCGCCAAATACAAAAATTCAATATTTTTTGAATACGTTGTATGGCCAACGAGAAGCAGAAGAATTTTGTTCTCCAATGAGGGCTTTACAGTTTTTATAAAGTACTTCAACCATTCGACGAAAAGGGTTGTATTGATGTAACCACTTTCAGATACAGTAACGATACTGCCAAAAGAGCACCATCTGCCAGTTCAGGATTTTGTCTCATTCTTTTAAATATAAGCATTGGTGGAACAAACTGGCCTGATACGCTAGCGCAGCATACAGCAGTAGTATTCACACCTCATTCTCCACTAGTGGTCGCACCAATTTGCTTTTTTCCCTTTAACCCAACAATTTTTTGACCTTTTTTTTTAACTGTAAAAAAGCAACTTTCATCCACATTGAATATGTTAGTGAGTGCTATGTTATTTTCATCAACAATCTTTTCTAACAAATCAAAAAAATTTAAAACATTTTCTTTGTTAAATCAAAGGATTATTCTATTTAGTGATGTGTTCTCTGGTTGTCTAACACTAAGCTCTGGGTGTCTTTTCATAAATTTGCAGAACCATCCCTTACCAGCTGTGCGCTTCTCTTTGTTAAAGCTGTTCGGAATTTTATGGATTTCCGCAATTTCGTATGCAAGATGACGAATGTTATTTATCGTTAGTTGAGTCTTTCTAGTTCTAGAATGTGTTGAGCTAACTTATTTTCAATATCAAGATCAAAAACGGCAGGTCTACCTTTTTGAATTGTATCGTCAACCGCAATCTTATTTCTTTTCTTAACGTGTCGCAAAATTGTGGGTTTTGGAATAGAATAAGTTCTATTCCAAAACTCATTTTGTTCTATTCCAAACCAATTCTAAGACACGTCAACCAAAAATAAGAATAATCGAACTTAGATTTGTAATCAAATAATATAGACCATATAGTCTTAGCTTACCTTTATCATTAGTTATATCCTTACGAATCACCACGATAATTTACATCGAATATCACAAAAAATATTTTTTTCGCTCACACACGCACTTTCCTATAGACGCCATTTGCAACTGTCTGATTGATAGTTGGCGGCACTAGAGCTCAGTTTAGTGTTACCAGCATTGAAGTAATTACTTATTTTGTGGGAAATTTAGAAGTGGTACGATTTAAACGGCGGTACGATATAGCCGACTCTCCCCTAACTAAATAACGTAAATAAATAATTATCATTGTTATTACTTTTAATAAACAAATATTCGGTATAAATATCTTAATTAATTAATTTTTTTTATCTGATACCATTATAGAAAGTTACAGTAATTACCTCTCAACTCATCGACTAAAACCGGATGTAAGAAAAAAATCTATTGATCATCATACACTTTCATCGGTACAAGGAAAATAGAATTGATACTTTTTTCTTTGATCTGTACATCAACAGCACCGGCTGTAGTCTTTGATATCGGTTGCGGAAGCGTTGTCAAAAACATCAAAAGGTAATTAGATACAATGTTTAATAACTTTAACCCAATTTCTCGAAAACATAATTAAATCCTGCAGGGTATATAAGGTTTATCGTATCTCCTCTCTTTTGCTTATTTATCTCAATGGCATGCCATCAAATTTTGGAATGCAGGGTCCAGTGTACAATTATTGAGTGTAAATTATTATCGAGTGTAAATTTGGAGGCTATTTGATCAAGACAGGAACAAAGTAAAAAGTAACTAATTAAATTGTTCACTTTTAATATCGTACTTTTTTTTAGCAGTTGTTACAGAATACGTTAATACCAAAGGTTACAAATTAGTATTTTCACAACATTATTTCGTCAAATTTCCGTCATAAATTAAGATTTTGAATGTTTAATATATTTCAACAATATTTTGACTCCCTTATTACAATTACTTTTTAGTTGAGCTATCGATTGATGTAAATAGGTTTCAAAGTACACACTGAAAGGTTCGTGAAGGTAAATTGGTCATAATCGGCTGTGTAAAAGAAAACATTAATTAATCATGAGAAAACTTCACATTTGTTGAGTATTGTAAATCAATTTTAATAATATTTCTCAAGCTTAATTTAACAATAAATATTCTACATATTTGTTTCAGAATATCTTATTGACTAATAAAAATGTGAGAGAAGATAAAAAATTTTCAAACATTTATATTTCTAATATATATATATATATATATACATATATATATATATATATATATATATATATATATATATATATATATATATTTCTAATATATAAACATTTATATTTCTAATAGATAGGAGTTAAAGTTCTAATGATTAAAGCTCTTGTCGGCTATTAGTGATTTAACGTTTCCATCTTTACTACACAACTTTACGCGTATCCTTAGTGTATCAGCATTGTTTCTTATTTAATAACGTTTAGAACTTTACTCGTTTATATCGGTGTATCGTATTAAATTATCTTAAAATTTTAAAAGTGTTCATTAATTTAAAATATTAGTTACAGTGATAATAAAAATGGATAAAAAAAACAATTTTAGTTTTCATATTTGCCAGGCGTCTCATGCGGCTCGATAGTTTTAATAGAGAAAAACTTATAATTATCGATCATTGTCTTTTGAACCAATGTCATTTTAAAAACATTTCGAATTTCTTGTTCTTTTGTGAATTTAACTTTTTTAATTGTAATATGCTTGGTTTACAAATTTACGCTAAATTAAAGTTCAATTTTTGCACCAGTTTTTGAGTAAATCTTGTTGGCAGGAGAAGTACGTACAAGTATCGTTCAATAAATTATGCGTGCAAGTATGAACGATAAAGAAAGATAAATTGAAAAGTTCAAGGTAATCGTTATTATTAATATACCTATTTTACCTATAAATTAACTTAAATATCCTTCCTTTGACGAAACATCGTCATCAAATCACTTTTCGTGAAAAACCAATCCAGAAAAGTTGGAAAATGTTAATCCAGATTTTATAATGGGTGGTTAATTTCAATTGTTAATGTCAAATTGATAAAAGCGTACAACAGCTAAGACTTGTGTTTCAGAACCAGTGAACAGCGTGATGAAGGAGATGCTCACATTAATCAATAAATAATATAAGCGTTTTAACTCTTCAGTGATTGTGACTTTTATATTATAATTAAACATTAACATTCCGTCCAAATCCTACAAAACTAATTGATAAAATCACTCTGAATTTTTAGAATTATCTATCCCCTTAACGCGTTAACTTCGTAAATGCGTTAACTTCTCACAATTAAATGAAACTACGCGATGTAGTATTATTTCTACTTTCTTTAATTTCTTTACCACGACCTAGGTTTCGTTGTATTACAACATCTTCAGGTGGGATATTAGCAAAGATTCAATCTTTACGTAGTTTCATTTAATTGTGAATAATGAATTTATACAAAATTAACGCCAAATATATTCAATCAATGCGTTAACTTCTATTTACTTTTTGGGGCTTAAAAAGTCTCAAAAAACGGAAAGAACCCATTATGTGATCACGTATCCATCCGTCTATCGATGATAGTTTTTCTCATTGACCATTTGCCGTAGAAATTAAATACTACTCGGTGTCCTAGTTTCTTGATCGACGAACAATCTTTCGTAGTGTCTATATTGCATCATTGATTGCAGCAAGATTAATGACCCAATAATTATGAATCTAGTCATTTGCACTTATGATGAGTGCCCTCAGAGGAAACAATTAACATCGTTTATCTTAATTACTATTAACCTACTTACTTTATGAAATTAGTGAATGCTCCTCGTAACACTAAAAAAAATTACACATTATTTTTTTTCTTAAATCTATATTTAATTTTTTAATTAAAACATGCATGTGTGTATGCGTGTGTGTATTTGTGTACGTGTGTGTAAAATGTCAATAATTAAATTCTCGTACAAATTAGGACTATGTAAGTGACCTAATTTGTAATAATATCAATAAATGGCATATCATCGTTTTCTGCCGTAACTACATTTTTGTCGTATTTTATACTTTATATGGCAACATCAATCAGTTAATTCACAATCAGAATCTCAAATTCGTATTTGCAAATAAACTACATAAATTGTTAAGAAATGTATTCTTTTACCTTGTATCTACGCTCATACTATGAAATTTCTACTTTTAACAACATTTTGTATAAGGTAACGACTCGTAAATATGCGGGGTTCTGGTGAAAAAGACAAAATATTAGCAAATTAGAGTATTTTTGGCAAATTCCTCATTATATATTAAAGCGAATATCGTTACCATTTTATTAATGCTGCAATATTTAAATTTCAATTATATAGTATATTTTTTTTAGATTCATACAAGTATTCATTTATACCTACATAACTTAACCTAAAAAAATATTATAGCCAATGTTCGTTTTTAGAAAATCAAGTTCGTGGTTTATTTCAGGTATAAAATGTCACCCAGAGGGCGAGTACTAATTAATCTAGTGACTAAGTGTAAAATATAGCGAGACACTGTAAATATAACCAAAACCTTTTATTGAGATTTTACCATTGACAATTCATTAAAGGATTTCATCTTAAATTTGTTTACTAACTTCTATTTATCATTTTAAAGGAAACCAATGTAATTTTGGATAATCGTGCAGCACCGTGAAGTTAACAGTTAATAGAAATAACTAAAAACACTTTGAAAAATACCTCTAGTAAATCCTAACCACTCCTGTATAATCCTGTATCCTAAATGAAGACAGGAGAGTTTTAATGTCAATAATGTGACAAAGACAGTTCAAAATCTAATAATAATTGCTCCTCCTCCTAATTCTCCTCAAAATCTAATAATAATTGCTCCTCCTCCTAATTCTCCTCAAAATCTAATAATAATTGCTCCTCCTCCTAATTCTCCTCAAAATCTAATAATAATTGCTCCTCCTCCTAATTCTCCTCAAAATCTAATAATAATTGCTCCTCCTCCTAATTCTCCTCAAAATCTAATAATAATTGCTCCTCCTCCTAATTCTCCTCAAAATCTAATAATAATTGCTCCTCCTCCTAATTCTCCTCAAAATCTAATAATAATTGCTCCTCCTCCTAATTCTCCTCAAAATCTAATAATAATTGCTCCTCCTCCTAATTCTCCTCAAAATCTAATAATAATTGCTCCTCCTCCTAATTCTCCTCAAAATCTAATAATAATTGCACGCCTCCTTTAATTTTGAACGACAAAACAGGGAGTTTCGCCAATAAAAATGTGAGCTTCAGCTATATTACTGATAGCACATACCATTGATTCTTACTTTTGTACTCTGGTGACTCATTTGACTGATGACATTTAGATTATCAAAGATTTTGGTTATAAGAATACTCTGGGCTGACTACCACAAGAAAAAGAAAATGTGTAATGCACAGAAGCGTAATACCAACTTGAGTAATGCGTTAGAAATTACTGCTTTAAAGCATGGTACATTAATTTGTCAAAAATATCTAACTGTTGGTCATACTCAGATGGAGGATGACTCGATTCGCTCAAGAATTGAAAGAAGAAAGGTATTGTATCCACCAGCTGACTTCATTCGTATTATTTCTAAAACAAGGATAGCCCCAGAGCCATACAAAGTCAAATACGTAGACCACAAGTTTTATAAAGACTTTTCGACTAAAACATATTATAAATCAATCAGTAAAACAGGAAAGCCACGGGTAACAGATTTTAAATGCACGAAGTATGATTCCATTGGTTGGTCTTATAAATTAGATTATAATGATGATTGGAAGTTGTTGACCCAAAGAAAGTCAAAAATAGTTATTTCTAATACTAATGTTATGCCTTAATACAGTACATCTTTCGTAAATTCAATAACTAGCAAAGTTTCAACCAGCTGATACCACAAGATTATCACAGTTTTTAAGACAAAGTTAACTTGGATTTAAATAAATAGAAAAGTGAAACTGTTTTATTTTTTCTACCAAGCTGTGGAAAATAATAATAGGATCCCATGACTAATATAAGTATTCTTAAAAAACAAAAATTCAATTTTATTTAAAAACATTTTGCACCTTTTCATATGTTGAAAGCAAAGTATGTAGGGAATAGATTAATCTAATTTTATTTCTGAGATTTGTTAAAAAAAATTTAATTACTCTGTATGTTCATTGAAAAGGGTAATAATTTTAAGTATTAAATAAATAATTTACTTTTAAAATTGTTTGGTTCAAATAATTGTATCATATTAATATGATAGGTCGCAACGTCGTATCTGCCGATTGCATTCAAGATAACTGCGACATAAGCTCGCACTAAAATTGTTAAGGGTTACTCTCAGTCATATTGTAATCAAAAATACATGATCATAATATATTATAACAAGCAAACCTATTTAAAAAAGTTACAGATCATTTAAAACCGTATACCCATTACAAAATGAAACGTTTTTCCCTTTTCCTGAAAAATTGACTTTTAACACGTAAGTTGTGGAAAAAGAAAAGAGGAAAACAGAAACACGACCACATGAGTCATTTAATGCTCATTTCAGCGTAAGGACAAACTTATTTTCGTAATAAATTCTTATAGTAAATGTGGAATAATGTCAAAAAAATGACATTAAAAACAAATACAAACGCTATTCGAGATGACTTATTCGCCTATATACTTAAAACCTTTGCTCGAGTATATAACTCCTTTTAGGAATTAGAAAAATCAATAAGCGACATATGGTCATTTGACATGTTCGTTCCAGCGTTAGGACGAATTTGTTTTCTTAATAAACCGTCATAGAAAATGTGAAATTAAGTCATGTAAATCGGATTAAAAACAGATACAAATGCTATTCGAACTAAGACGTTTGCCTATATACATAAATCCTTGACCCAAAAAATCAATTCTTTTAGAAATTTGGACAGCAATAAGTGATACATGGTCACTTGTCGCATTTTTTAACCAATCACGTCGTAGACAAACCGCAATCGAAAAGTTCGACCAGGTACATCCGGGTAGAGACCGCCAATGTTTTATCAGAACTCTAATAAAATTATTTAAAAGGTCAAATACAAGTATTTGACCTTTTAAATCAAAACACTTGAGTACCTACTTAATGAGTTTTACAAAAATATTGCACTTATGTAAGTAGAAAACGTGTATAAATGCAATACTAAATTGCTGTGTGATAATCGCGAAAACTAATATTTATCTAAATGGAAATAACTATTTTTCTTTAATCAGTCACATAACGATTTTATGCACTTGACTGGCCTTTTTGAATGAATTTTACTGCGTTTCTTTACGCTTGGATAAAAAGGCAGTTCTTGTTTTGTGTACCGTGTTCGTGGAATATAAAGAAAAGAAACAAGTAGGCGAAGGAGCAAAAAATGAAATACAATTTGTAACAATAATACAAAACAAACTATGTTTATTTTTTTTAACATAAAGATAATTTTGTGATGTTTTATTTTTTATTATTGTTATAACTTCACATGTAAAAACGTTCAATACAATTCGAATATCTGGAAATGGATGAAAATTAATTGAAAGAATCCGTTACATTTATATATACTTACTATATAATTACCTAAATTAATTAGAAATAAACTGTTAACTGATATTGACGTTCGTTCTGTTATTGTCAAAATAAGTTCTGTTATTGTCAAATAACGTTCTGTTATTGTCTTTTTCATTCCTTTAGAGACCTTTTGTGATGGATTAGTATATGTCACAAACTTCTGTGTATGGAGGACACAACGAAACAGAATCTTTAGAGTACAACGAGAACTTTATTGTATCTTGATAGTTCAGAGTTTCTAACAAAGTAGCATTTACAAATTATTATATTTATAAGAAATATATTTATAATAAAATACAATATTTGTCATTTTTCTGATTGACAAATTTAATCAAAATCTCGGTAAGCTTATTTTTTCCATTTTTTATATTTATTTCGACAGTCTCGTTTATATTCTTGTAACAACTGCACCCAACACTATATGAATTTTGTCGATCTCCTTTCAATTTATCGGCCAAATACCAAGTTATTAATTATAGCTACATTCTAAAAAATACAACCACATAGCTCTATCTTACTCTTCAATTTTGCTTACACAGCAATTTTCTGTGAACTAAGCCGCCTTTATCTCACCACTTCTTAATTTCAAACGAGGGCTTGACTTGTTTTTACAAACTCCAGTTCCAGTCCAGATCCAGTTCTATTCGACAGCTCGCTAGCATATGCAAACTTAATATTTTTAATTAAAAAATTTACATTTCTATAAAAATATGTGCGTTCGTTCCTGTGTACGAGCTACGTATATACACATGTATTCAAATATTTCTCATTAAAATATTTCATTTTATTTGGTAAATTGTGAAACACGAACTGTGCCCCACGGTTTCACTCGCATAAAATTGCGGCTTCACTGCCGAAACTATTATTATTATTATTAATGTCATTATTAGTACTAAAAACGCTAATAGACGTCGTTGACAGTACCGATATCGTAATATTCACCAAGCAAGGGTTTTTCTTAAATCTGTAATATCCAGATAAACAATTCTATATGTGACAGATTCCATATGTTGCTCAAAGGTATAATCTATTACCATACCAAATTCCATCAAAATCCGCTCAATAGATTTCATGATATTAAAGAACAAATTAACATACAGACAGACGACAGTTTTAAAAGCGTGTTTTCTGGCTTCTATTATAATTCCATACGTTAACCAATCACTCTACTTAAAATATTTTCCATGTACAAAATTCACTCTGTTACAGTTTTATTATAAATAAACATTGACATAATCAATCTATATACTCATATGCTATAAGTGAGTAGGCAGTGATGAAACATATCCCATAAGAATAGTAATTACAATCGTTACTAAATAAGCTAGTATAAAACCACTGTCAATTTCTTTTAATAGTGACGTAGAAATTAAAATGGCGTCGTAAAAATACCTGACACACTTTTTTTATAACCAATTAACAATAGCTAGTCGTTAAAATTCATTACGTTACATTCTTTTTAAAATTCTAAGAGATTATCAAATAATATTAAAATACCAATTAGTTTCAAAATTTTCTTCTATTGACATATGTTATAAATTACTTGAAACTTGTCTCGGGTCACATTCACACTTACCGCTTTGTCCGGTACAATATAATACAAGGCAACGTGCATAATGAATATTTTGCAATATAAGCAATGAATTTTAAACGTGAAACCCATTCGCCATGTTTCTAATTTTAAGTGGATTAATATCTAATTCTATCTATATATGTAAATTACGTACTTACTGAGCTTTAAGAAAATTACGGGCAGCACCTTCATGGAGTGAGCATTACTCACATTCGACCATCTTTTTTAGAACATCTGCTGCATAGGACTTAGCGAACCTTTGCTTATCTATATTTATGGAAAGGATGATTCGTACAGTTTCACCTGACAAGAAGCGTGTTCCTGTGGATAGGCCTTTAAAATATTAATCAAATTCCAAATAATATTTGAAGATACTAATCCGAATATTAGATTGTAAATATAAATACCTATAACTAATTTTACGGGAGTGAAACTGTGAGGAACAGCTAATATTTAATAAATCTATCATTAAACTGTTGAACAATTTAATAAATAAAATGTAATATTTTAATGAGAAACATTTGAGTACATGTGTATATAGGTAGCTCGTACACAGGAATGAACATATATTTACATATGCTTATATAAAAGTAAATTTTTAATTATACACTTTAAACTATAGGATTATTTTTCGACTTGTCAAAAGCATTTGATTGTGTGGACCATAGTACACAGTTATTTAACTTAAACTTATCAAATCATATTTGTCAGAAAGATCCCAAGTGACAGATTTTAAATATTCCAAATCTGAACCACACTTCAAGGATCGGTGCTAGGTCACTTACTTTTCCTACTTTACGTAAACGATCTCAATGAAACGATCTCATGAGAACAAATCATGGAAAAACCGATATTTTCATGTTTGCAAATGATATGTCTTTAAATATAAAAAGCTCTGATTATGAAAACCTTTCTAATGATATTAAAGAAAGTCTCAACAATTTATATAGGTGGTTCGAAGACAATAATTTATTACTGAATGTGGATAAGACAAATGTTATTCATTTTGTTTTGGGGTCGAGTAAAAAATGTAGAAACGACATGATCAAAGAGTTACTGAGAAATGTATCACTGAATAAAATTAATAAAGTAAAATTCTTATGTGTAACTCTACATGAAAATTTAAATTGGGACTCAGAGACAGCTCAAAAATTAAGTGCCGCCACATTCACCATAAAGAAGGCGGTAGAATTGTATGGAGTGGACGCCGCAAAGGCGGTTTATTTTGCTTATTTTCATAGCAAAATAAACCGCCTATTGACTTTTAGGTTGTTTTTTTTTTGGTGTACTGGGACAGATTCAAATAGAATATTTATTTTTTTGAAACGCGTAATTACATATTTAACAGGTCTAATATCCAGAAACTCGTGTAAGAAAGGGTTTCGAAGCATGAAGATCATGCCTATGCTTAGTGCTTATATATGAAAATATTGTACTTGCCAAAAAAAATATTTATTTATATTCAATACAATTTAAATATTTTATTAAATTGTTATGAACACGAACATAGTACTAGGTTCAGGTATAATATTAGAAGCATTAAGCATAGACTGTCCAGGGTCTTAAAAAGTTTTATATTCAACATTTTGACACAAATACCCCAGCAATTAAAATTTTGGAAGGCATTCATTTCCAGAGCAACATGCTTATAGAAAAAGCTTATTATATAGTGAACGAAGCATTAGCTGATAAACAAATATTTCAAGACTACCATTCAATTTAATTCCAGTATTATCATTGGTGCTTTTACTATTTTTTAAATTTAATTTTTTATTTTATTATTGTATTATAATAACTTACTTTCATAGGTTGACATTTTGTGTTATTATTATTTCATAATAATATACTATTATTTGTTCTGTTTGACTGGCAATATAGTTTATACTTGACGACACTTTTGTGGATATACTAAATGATAATTGGCACTTTGTATTGATGTTTACTTTTAATTATTAATGCAATTTTTAGTTGTATCTAATATTTACTTTAATTCATCTGGCTGGTTATTTACTCATGCTTTGGTGGTATTATTATTTATTTCTATTATTTTTATTTGTCATTTTTTTCTTTTTTTGTTTGTTTTACCTTTGAATACTATTCTACTTTTATTATGTACGAATTGACCTGATTTAGTGTGCTTTATGTACCAGTATCGAATAAAACTATGACTATAACTTATCTGCAATATCCAACTGTAAACAGCATGATGTGCTATAATATTGTATGTGTTATCTATTTTATATTTACAGGGCTAATTTCACTTTTTAATTAAATCACAAATTAGATCATAACAAAACGTGTCGTAAAATTGCCTTATTTTTAGTTAAACCTAATCGTTAAAGCACTTATATCAACTTCGTTAGAGCTATTTGTCATTTTATCCTCGTTACTTACCCCACCTTACTAAAATAACTCCGAGCATTATCTCTCCACTACATATATGAAAGTTAATATGTTGTTTTACTACTCACACAGTTAATTATTTTCTTAGGCTATTTAAAATAATGCAAGATATTTATCTCAATTAAGCATAGATACACTTTCGCCGACACTAACTGAAATACCGAAACCTTTTCTATCCTTTTATTTCTCATTTTTATGGTATAACAGATAAATTCAACAAATTTTTTTTAATGAAGTTGACTATATTGTTACGTGCAGATTCTTAGATATAAAAAGAGATACGTGAGAGATTCTTATGTATAAATACTGAAACCAATCGATAAAAATAATGAAATTAGTTATGGATACTCAAATATAGCCACCGTGTAATTTCAACTGCGGCCTTCCTTCAAAGGTACTTTCGATATATTTATATAATTTACTTTTATATCGCATTTCCTGCAAAATTCACAACAATGTTATCTTTTTTTATAAAAACCAATATTGAATATATTTGGCGTAAATTTTGTAGAAATTCATTATTCACAATTAAATGAAACTAAGTGATGTAGTATTATTTCTACTTTCTTTAAGTTCTTTACCACGACCTAGGTTTCGTTGTATTACAACATCTTCAGGTGGGATATTAGCAAAGAATCCATATTACAATATCTTCAGGTGGAATATTAGAAAGATTCATTGCTAATATCCCACCTGAAGATGTTGTAATATAACGAAACCTAGGTCGTGGTAAGGAACTTAAAGAAAGTAGAAATAATACTACATCACGTAGTTTCATTTAATTGTGAATAAAAACCGATAACAAAATTACTAACGCTTAAAATTTTCGTACTGCACATATAAATATGAATTTAATTCTTTCTAGTTTTATTTGTAAAGTCGGAAAGTCTATTTATTTCAAGAAGCAATAAAAAAATTGAAGAAACATAAAAGATATTAAAATAAAACTTATTTTTTAAAAATAATTAATAAGGACGTTTTAAATAATTTTAAAATAAATTTAGTCGAATGACTTAAACCACTTGAGCCCATTCGTTTATTTCGTGAAATTATGTAGTAATTATTTTGACAACTTTTTTTAGATTAAAATTAATGTAATTTTTCCAATTCAACGAGAGAGCATCGATTATTCCATATACACCATTTTTATAAAATATGTTACCGCAGGAAATCCCCATAATTCAGCTCTTTGCAAACAAGTTTAACTGCGTCAGTATCTACCGTAGCTAATATCGCATTTGTGTCTATTTTATGGTATAATTCATTGCTTCAAATCAACGATCGTAAGGTATTAAGTGATTCACTACACACTCAGAGTTATTTACTGTAATCAATGTATTGCTTCACTTTAACGTTCTTTTTTATGACTTTTTTAAATTATTAGGTCTTATTTTACATGACATAGTATTAAATTGGTTTGCACAATTTATTGATTTGTTTCAAGCCATAAACGTCTTTAGTTTGTATCTTGTAATTAAGGGCCTAATTAATTATTTTGTATACTTAATGATTCAACTTGGATTCTGCTTAATGTAGTCAATTTATTTTTCCTTTTCAATTTGGTGGATCCTTTTATTGTATCTAAATTCTTTGTATCAAACTTTCACTGTTCACATATTCTATTTGATCAAACCATTTAAACATTCCTTTCTTTATCTTCACAAGCACACTTTCTTCGTCAGCGAATATAATCATTTTTAATTTTACCACGTAACTTTTTTATTGCTTCGTGGTTCGTAACCACACTTGTACTTCACGTACGTGTCGAGTACGTAACTTTTGAAACAATGAGGACTTTTGAACAAATGAGACGATCATAACTTATTTAATAAAAAACAAATTTACCATAAATACAATAAAAGCGATAGTAAGCTTGCTAATTTTTAGACCGTTTATTATGGAAATTTTGTTATCAGAATTTAATTAGTCAGATTTCCGGTAACGAATGTACTAAAATATAGAATCAAATGTACCATTTTTCATGGAATAAAGTTCAGACAATGTACGTTTTTTTCATAAACGATGGGGAAAACTTTCAGGGTAAAACTACTTTAAAAGTTGTTTCCTACGACAGGAAATTAATTTTTAACTTTATTTCATTTGTTTACTTTTATTGTAAGATACTTTTTTATACCTTGAACCGCTGTAATTTTAAAACTATGGGACTAATTCCATGTATCTTAGCAAACTTAACCTAAATTTTGATCTATCTAAGCTATCTTTGTGTTAAATTTCATTTTCATGTATTCAATCGGATCGAAATTTGGCATAAATATAGCCTAGATCAAAATCTAAGTAAAGTTTGTGCATATACACACACGCACGCACGCATGCACGCACGCACGCTCTCATGCACGCACACACACACACACACATAAATATATATATGTGTGTGTGTGTATGCGATCGTGGTAAGCTAATTAGGATGGAGGCAGAATCTTAGGCAAAACTTATAATTGAAATATCTGTATTTAAGGACTGTAATGTATACTATTGTTTGTTATCAAGTACTATTATTACGTACCCTAGCTAACAGTTTATAGTTATTTAAAAAGGCAATCTCTATATATAATTGATATAAAAACAAATCACTCAGATTAATAGTTACTGCTTTATCTGTTCGACCATGTAATTTGAAACATTAAACTTTTTGTGTCCTAATTGCAAAATTATAAATTGTAAATACTTTTTCTTGAATATTACATTAGAAATGTACACATTTGCATTCTAATTTTTAAAATAAACAAACGTCGAAATAAGAGTTGATGCAACAATGCAGAAGTAACAATTTTTATCAATGTCGATGGTCATATTGCAGAAAAGCAAATCATCAGTGTAATAATCAAGTACATAGTGTAATATTTCAATACATAGTGTATATTACAATAATCAAATACATAGTGTAATATTGCAGGAAAGCAAATCATCAGTTTAATAATCAAATGTATAGTGTAATATTTCAATACATAGTGTATATTTCAATAATCAAATACATAGTGTAATATTGCAGGAAAGCAAATCATCAGTGTAATAATCAAATACATAGTGTAATATTTCAAAAGTGTAGTGTATTACGAAAGTAATGTAAAATGTATACTGAAAATGTATCGGGAAAAAGAGACCAAAAAACAACACGGCAGGGGATAGTCTCCGTTCCAAAAGACTGATAAAGGTACCATATTGATTGAGGGAGAAGTATTTGAGCTAGAACTAAATTCCAGCGTTTCGGTAAACACCGTTCTGCTACAACTCTTAGGAACAAAGCTTTTCGGAAGAGACTGAAATGGGATCACAGGCTTGCACGGTTAGCGTCTGTTAGAAAATATAAACGTTGGACGTATTTTCATTAAAAAGACATGTTATTATTTAGCCAGACCAAAATAAATCTTTTTTCATCAAATAGCAAACAACATAGCAGAAAAAAAACTTGAAACTCGGGGTAGGACCTGCGAAAAAAAGAAAGTCACTCTTGATCAACTCCAACACAGCGGAGAAAATCTCATAAAAATTTAAAAACACGGAGAAGTTTACTATTATGTCATTTCGTATACTCCAAGTTTTGATGTATAATGTAACTTTTTCGGTAATTGATACAAACCTTGCTTATATTGTTAGATGTTACAATAACAAAAGGAATGTCGCTGAAATGAGACTATTTACCTACCAAAACCAAAATATACAAATATTCATTTTTAAGCTGAAAATATGTTTTGTCTTTTACGTCATATCCGATTTTGATAGTCCCTTATCCTAATTTCTTTAAAAATGACTCGACTTTTGTTGAAAATTGTGACCTTCGAACATTTTATATACACAAATAAAATTTAAAAAAAAAATCAATAACATTTTTAAAGAAGCCAATTTCAATTGCATCCATTTCGTAGTAATCATTAAACATATATTTCATTAACCATATATTTTCCAATAATGTCTAATGAAAATTAATACTCTTGCGAAATATCATCTCTGACGATAGGCTCAAATTATAGATATATTTTTTTCATTTGTTACTTTAGTCATCGTTTCTTTTGTCGACGCTTATAATTTTTTTTTATTAAAATAACAAAAATTAGTTTTATTATGTCAAAACAATTTAAAATTATGTGTTTAGAAAGAAAACCATTCTCACAATTAAACGTGAACATAAGAAATTACTTTTTTCTTAAAGATGTATTTGTGTTACTAATAGTGAGGTAAATACAGAAGCATTAAAGGAGTATATATACGTATAAATATAATAGTAAGAGACAGATTTTAAGATCCGAGTTATTGATGATATTTTAGAAAACAATTATTCAATATTATTAACTGAGGCTAATATACGTCCAAACAATAGTTCTGCTCTATTTTTATATACATACATAAACAACCGTTTTGAACAGCATTGTCTATCTTTATATACACATTTCACCCAAAAGCTAACAAACAAATTTTAATGAAACTTAGCGCAGCTATACTTTATATTCCGGATAAACATTTAAGATACAGTATACCACGCTATATTACGTAGAGACTGTCTGAAAAAAATTCTCAGAAATTAAGTGGTACAAAAAATATTGAAACTGCTTTTAACTGTTTTCATATTGTATACAGTTCAAGGTAATAAAAACTCATTTCATTGCGCCCTCATTGTTTGATTAGATTAAAACCACAACATTATTACTTAGTACTAAAACATTACTCCTCAATTACTTAGCAGTGGCAAATGCTTTTTTAAATAATGATCATAATTTCAACATATTAAAACATAATTTTAAAATTCTCCACTAGATGGCGATAATTATTTTAATGTAAAACGTAATTTCAAAAGTCCCCTCCAGATGACTACATTTGAAAATGAATAAATAAATGTACGCATAGAAGGTATAAATACATCTACGCTTAGGAGATATCAATCACAAATATTCATATAATTTGCTTATTATCTGCCTGCATATTTATCTAAATTCGAGATACTTTTCTCAAGCCACTCTCAAACTAAACGCCCCTAGGCCTAAGCCGCACCACGCGATCGCAAACTTTCACCTCAAAGCCATCGTCTGTATGTATACATACAATAAATCACAGTCGCGTTACTGCATAATGAGCTGCAAACTGTACAGACGATCTGGTTCACTCGTTACGTAATACGCGTATTAAATCGAGGCATTAGTATGGGCGGAGGGAGAGCGTCGCGCGGCGAGAAAGCGCCTGATCAGGATTAGGCAGTAATGCGGTCATCGGCACCTTTTGTTCTGTCCGCACTAGGGTGTGGCCGAGTGGCCGATATTTGGCGACATTGAATTTGAATAAAATTTAAAAATAACAATGTAATAACAAGTATATCTGTCGGTGGTGTAATATTTGAACTGACACTAATCTCAGAAATTTTGCTCAACTTATTGAGGAGCTATCAGATTTCCATTAAAAATATTATGAGCTGTCAAATATTCATTGAAAATTAAATGAGATTGTTATAACTGTCTTTCTTATTGTATATATAAACTTCGTTCGTATACCTTCTACTTTCGCGTTTTATCAATGGTAATATTAAAAACTGTTCATAGACTTAATTTATTGTAAGTTTCACTTTCTTCAAATATTCTTTTTCACAGATTTAGCTATTGCTCGATAAGTATTATTGAATACATATTCTACACGAGTGTGATAATGTTGTATATGAGCATGATAATATTCTACGTGTTCTGCATGGACATAAAATATTATACATAGCAAATTCTGTAATTATTTTACCTTATCTTTTTTAATACGTAACGGAAATTATTCTGTTGCGCAATTTAGCCAACCTTCATTGGTTATCATTATCGGAATAAATAGTGAAAACATATAATTGTACTGTACAAGGCGGTATTCTTAAATAAATTGTGTCAAATTTTAAAATAATTGTTTTTTTATAGAGATATACAACTTTAAATTGAAAAAAAAGACGACATTGGGGTCAATGAAAAGGTAATTACTTTCTGTGTGGATATGTGAAGTTGCTAGTCTATGCCAATAAACCACTGATTTTACCACTTTGAAAATAACATTCGCTGCCTTATTGCCGATATACGACCCCAAATTCTCGAAAAAGTGGTTGAGAATTGGACTTCCAGACTGCGTTTCATTCGAACCAGTCGCGGTGAAATTGTATTTAAACACAAATGGCATATAATCAATAAAGCTAATACCATGGCCATTATCATGATTTCTATCTGCTTTTTTCATTATAAGTTGACAACACCATGACATAAATATTGCCAGTATAACCCTTAAAGAATATTCTATTATTTTAAGCACCTCATTTTTTTGCTTTAAATTATAAAGTATATATTATTCAATTAAATTAAAGGTTAAATAAAATACATCACAATTCAGCGATTTAACATAAATATCATTCAAAAGACAGTAAAGTACCTTTTGCTGACTTCTCACAAAGAATTAATCTGAAACAAATACTTTTCGATTTTTGAACAATTTTGAAATTATCTCAGGAGATCTCGATTATAATCATTAGTAAACATTAACGTGTACTTAACACGTATAAACGCGAAAGGTCAGTAGAATATAAGCTACTAATATAAGTGAAGTAAACAAAGCCATATTACATAAAAATGAGAGATAAGAACCAATGCTAATTTATTATATTCCTATGCATAAACGCCTAAATTGCACTTTAAAGCCTTATATCAAATATCAAACTGAGGAATGAAGATGGTTTGATTAAATGAGTATTACTTGATTTAGACATAGAGTGAACTATCAGAATTAGTAATTGCTACTACTAATGGTTGATTTAACTTTATACTCAATTATCGGAATGTTTCATTAGCAGATCATTCGATTATGAAAATCATTTGTAATCGCCCATCTTTCAAGTAAACTGAAAAATAATCGGGAACAAGTACGAGTAGTCTCATATTATACGAGTTATGTAGTACTCGTAAGACATATTTCTGCAATTTACAATATCATGTTTAATTTAGGCAAAACAGCAAGATAATAAAAAACAAAAGGCATTTCTTTCACATTGCTAAGTACAATAGACGTATACTGCTTCATTTTTTTACAATTTTTTACCCTTTTCAAAAAATTTGGCAACCTTTCCTTCTATCTTGGCCTTTTGCAGATTTATATGAGCTGGACAATATTCTGTTCGTCAGTCAGGTAAAACTAGCTATTTCCTCTTTATTCAGTGTTTCGCTAATAGCAAAGCGGTGTTAATTTATAAAATTAGACTTAGGTATAGCGCGTACAATATTTGCTCTATATTCCCGGGTTGGAATATATAGATAAATATATATTTGATAATAACATGTCTATATTTCAGTAAAACATTAATTCATATTGCCTAAGGAGCAGTATTCAAAATGTATTGTATTAAAATGTACTAGAATTAAACAACTATTCACGTAAACATGTGTTTATTCTCCTCTTTTTTAAGTTTTCAAAACTTAAACATTAAATAAAATACATCACAATGAAAACAGCGCGAAAACATCGCGGTCGCCAGTTTTTGGTGATATGATAAAACAAAAACACCTTAAATACTATTTTTTCAATTCTCAAACCAAAAATAAACTACTTCTCGCTATTTTAAAAATGAAACGCTGCTCTTTTTGAAAATTAAACGTCCACTCGATATCGAATAGTTCAATTTTAACGATATACTTTTATTTTAAGCTAGATTGTACCTATCTTATATAATATTACTTTATACTGAGGCCAATAGCAATTGCAGCCATTTCGTAATAATCATTAAACATATATTTCATTAACCATGTATTTTCAAATAATGTCTAATGAAAATTAATACTCTTGCGAAATATCATGTCTGACGATATGCTAAAATTACAGATATATTTTCTTAATTTCTTACTTTAGTCATCGTTTCTTTTGTCGACGCTTATAATTTTTTTTATTAAATTTTCCTTTAATTATAATATACAAAACAAACAATAAAACGCAATTTTAAATAAAATAGAAAAAACAGCATTTCGAAAATTTTTATCTCCTCACGAGTCTCTTTCCCGACCTCGAAATAACTTCAAAACTCAGTTTGTTTAGTTGCCAATGCATGTTATGCTAAAAAATATAATGTATATAAAACTACATCGTTATTGATTCTTAAATGGTTGTAAAGTTATTAACTTTACAATAAGATATTAACGAACGTATAAAATTCAATTATAACTCTGTTCAAACCAGAAGAAATACCACATTAAAATACCTTAACTGCGAATGCCAGTAGTGTGCAACTCATTAGCATACGTCTGTAAAAACCGGTTTTCACTCGGTCGTACAGACTTCCTGTAAATAAGATTCAGTAAGTAATATAATATTGCATAACATGTAACTCTATATAACTTAAATTTAATCGTAGATACGTAGAAACTCATCGGGCGAAAGCGTCATTCACATCCGGCGCGGCGCTTAAATACCGATGCAACAAAAGAAATTCGCGCACCCATTGTCGACAAGGTGGTAATAAAGCTGCCATGTTGACAGTTAACGGGTGGATATAAAATGTGATGAGAAATAGATATACTCCTTAAATGCTTTAATCACACGGCATTATGACGACGCGTTTCACCGCGGTGTGAATAGTGTCAGTAGGACGATAAACATATATAAAATAGCGTATGTAATGTAACAATACATATGAAAGTAACTGTAAATAATGTAATAAAACAAGTAATAACATATATTATCACCAATGAAATTTTTCAAATTTGGAAATGCCTAACATTAGATTACGTATTCGAATAACTGTCGTTATCTCTCCATTCACCATAAAACTTAAACGGGAACAATTCTTTCAAACATAAAAAGTACTTAAAATGTTGTTTGTCATGAAAATCTGAAAACATGGAGAAAAACTATTGTTTCATTTCCAAAAATGTTGAACATCTTTCTACTACAATAGTTTAGGTTATGAATTATTTTTCTTTTCCATATATAGCAATTTTAAATGCTGCTGAACTAATGAAGCCTATAATGAAACACGTTACTATTTTACATCTAATAATAATATTTTTCATATTTACGAAAAAGAAATATATGTAAAGACCCGTGTAAAGCAAGAATCCAAAACATATGACTTTTTTTAATAATTTCACGTGGTATAACTATGCACGTGGTCACTTTCTTACATATGGCGGTTTGTTACTAGAAAGTCAAGCTCTCTCGGTCAACTGAAAAACATCAATTTTAGCGTATAGCAATGTTAGACAGCAGAAAATTGGACGAAAAAAACAACAAATTAACAAAAATTTAACTTAACACGTGAATAAAAAAATAGAAACTGTAAGATGGTCAGGAATAAGGAGAATAAAATAAGATAAGTGGCGTCAACTGGGAAAGTTGATTGGGATTAGTGAACGTAAGTTTTTTAGACAAGTTGGAAAATTTGTGGTGTTGGGATCTAATATATTCAATGAATACTTTTCAATATTTTTGTACTTTACAAAAGAGAATAAAATGAGATAAGTGGCGTAACCTGGAAAAGTTGATAGCGATTAGTAGACGTAAGTTTTTTAGACAAGCTGGAAAATTCGTGGTGTCGGGATCTAATATATTCCATGAATACTTTTCAATGTTTTTGTACTTTACAAATTAAAGTTTACTTATCATAATTTAAATTTAAATTGATACTGTCGTAAAGATCGTGTTTTAAAAGAATAAAATGTTTCAGTAATTTGTAAATAGCAGAATGTATTCCTTTTTTTAATTTTTGAACGAAAATCGAAAAAACGTTTATTATTACACAAAATTATAAAGATTATCAGTGATGACACATTCATATAATTCGCGAACTCACTAAAAATCCTGTTTATTTTTTATTACTTATTTAGTTTTGTGTTCTACCATCCGTTTACCGACTTTGCTATATATAAAAAGCAATTATTTACGCGTAATGCATAATGCACACGCAAATTCTCATTCCACACATTTTAATAAAACTTTCTTCAAAATTCGCTAAGTGCGTCGGAAATATTTCTTTGTTAAAGGGTATGTGGACATCATGGAAATTTCTATTAGGTCTCTTATATCTTATTAACAGCAGGAGATCTCATTACAGGAAAGGGTAAAGTGGAATTGGATTCAAAAGTTATCCAAAGAACGAATAGGGAAAAAAATCAAGTATCAAGTAACATTTTGTTAGCCGAACCATCAGTTTTATGCCAGGTTAACGTTCTATCATCAAGAGTTTTATTTCCTAGTAATTTTTTAAATTGTCGTAAAACTCAAAATTACTCGAAAATCATGAAAACAGATTGACTATAACTATATTTTGACTATACTTTAGCATCTTAAATGTTTACAGGATTTTTCCACCATTCACAAGGGAGAGGAGAACCTATTGGAGGAAGACGAGATTTATGGATCACACAGTTAGGAAGTTTGTCAAAAATTATCTTCCTTTTTTGGCTTTTTATAACTATTCCACTTTTTCAAACATCAATATTTCTGAATTCAAATTATTATGAACGCTTGAATTTTGAAAGTCTCAGATCTCTATATAAATCATGCACACAGATGTACACACCCCCTCCGCCAACACTGTTTCTGTTTTATCACAACTCCAGAAGAAAGAAAGAAACGTTAAAATACAAGGTGTGTACAAATAAAACAAAAGAATGTCATAAAAACTGATATGGGAAAGGCGACATGAAAGGGAAAACGTGGGATGGTAATAAAAAACCTAAGTTTATATAACTCCTTTGAAAGTTACAAAAACTTATTGCTTTGCATTTACATGACGAATTAGTCAACCCATGACTTATTTAGATGGGATCGTGTATAATGACTGCAATGATGTATTTAAATTACGCATTCGTAGATTACTGATTAAAAATGCAGATAACTTCGTTATTAAGCAAATAATATAGTTACTTGTATACACAACTGTTAATATTCGCATCAATTAATAAGCGTGTAATTAAAATTAATTAGTAAGCGAAACTCGCATAGGCTTCGTTATGTTTACACGTTCGATGGGATGTTAAATAAAGCACGTCCGTCCCCGAGAGCAGACGTCTTACTGTAGTACTGTAGCAGTTGCTTGATATCTGCAAGACGAGTGGCTGGTTAGAGAGGATGCTTACCGGATGGCCGTGGACCACTTTCGCAGCTCACGAGTGTTCGGTTGATATCCTTGCCGAAGCTACCTAATTGATCTGGCGCACGTGAGAGAGAAGAGCCAGTGATCTATAATGTACTATTACAAAATTAGCATATTTTTAATCTTGTGATCCTTGATAAACATAATTTAAAAGAAGTTTTCGAATAGTTTATTTAATCTACTAAAGATACTTTTGGGGTTTCGTACCTCAAAAGAAAGGAATGGCACACTTCACACACGTCTCCATCCGCCTGTCTCTGTCATGGGCGTTTTTCTCAGAAACCGATTGATGTATAAACTTGACATAGTTATAAAGCTTTTTATCGACATAAAGCTCAACTGTTAACACAAATGAATATGTATACGGAAATTTTTGAAAAGCAAATAAAGTAGTTAGTAATTTATTTTCAATTTTATAGATCATACGGAGTAATATTTGAAAGAGCAAATTCTAGGGATTCCAAAACTATTATACCTGAATTTTATGTAACATAGCCGTGGATATTTAACTGAAAATTTCTACAAAATCATGATGCCCGCTCAATCTCTGAAACTGCTAAAATCAAAATCAGGTTACTCGAAGCTTACCTAAAACATATCGAAAAATCTTGACGACCATTCTAAATATCGTAATTTTTAAGAAATACGCGATATTTTTACGCTTATGAAAAAACATACTTATGTATTTAGACAGGGAAAAGCAATATCAATATTTGTGAATATTTTAATGAAACTATACAATTTTAAATGTTTATACGTGCTTAAATGTGTACGGAACCTTCGTAGTGCGAGTTCTACTCATACATAGCAGTTTTATTTAAACATTATTTAATCAAGTGACACAAGCACTCAAAGGCGACTAAGCAAACTGAATGTGTTTTCCAAATTGTTCATGTCTGGGTTCTGAATACATTTATAAATTTGGATTAAATCATTATATTTAGTGTTAAAACATCATTGCGATGGTCACAGATCATGGAAATAATTTAATATGTGGTGGTGGTCATATTATATACTTATCATAAAAGATAAAGTGAAAGCTCGACAAAACGAAATTTAAAGCTAATAGTTATAAACTGCTAGATGAAAAATTGTTGGGTTTATCCAATATGCTCACATTCCATTCTAATACAGGTGGCCCATATAAAGCGGTCCAAAAAAATTTAGGTAGAGAATATCACGAGGACATCGTCATTTAAAAAACATTAGTTCCGAAGTTATGTTTTTTTGGACTTTTTTGAAAAATCTTCACTCCACCCACATAAATCACTTTTATCAATAAATCACATAACATTTGATATAAAAGTAGAATAGTTATTTAATAAGCATGCAATGAACGATTTTTGTGTTTATTCTTAGCTTCTGCTATTGTTTGAAACTTTACATAGATTTTTTTGTTTTTAAAAGAAAAACGTATATTTTTAAAAAATATTGTCGTGAATCTGTGAGACTAGAGATTTAGTTATAATTTATAAAATTGCCTTAAGATATGACGATATTCTAGACAAATATTGTAGTGACGTAACTACTGCAATATCTTCAGATATTAACGTCACATTACTAAGTCGCTAAATGGGTCCGTATTAATTTTTTTTTCTTAAATACAAATTTAATCATCTACTATACACAACCAAAAAACATTTGACGGTTTAAAAGTCAATTTTTTCGGTTTTTAAATCTTAATATATATTTACATAAATTGTTGATACCAAATCCCTTATCTGAAGATGAAAGTACATTAGTTATACATCAATTTTCACCATTCGAAGAACAGATTTTTATTTAAAGATTTCTTGTTTCAATGGAACATTAAAAAGTGGAATTTTAAGCTATTCGACTTTTTATTACAAGAGAGAAATGCAATTCTCATAAACATATGTATAGAAAATGGAAAGAAGCTTCACAGATTACGGCTAGGCTTAATGTCGCCGAGAGGATTTTACGGCAGAGAAGCGGTTAACATCATGCTATCCACCTGCTGTTAAGATTTTACAGTGACTGCGTATCGCAATTACTAGTATTATAGACCTTAAGTGAGGGGGCAGGTTGAGTTCGATTTGTAGACAAGCCATAGACCAACCAGTACTATCATGAGAGTTGGTTCACCTTAGTGACCTTAACATTTAAAAAGAATAGATCTCATGGTCCTTACTTTATTAGTAATAATATCGTACCTGAATTGTTAATCATTATGTTATTAGTTAATCATTGTAATTTTGTTAAACATAATCTGTATTAGTTGATAATTTACGCAAAACTGTTTGAAGTAAACCAATATATTTTGAGTCAAAACAATTTTATGGCCCAAAATAATGCCATATTAATCGTTTCTGACTCAATATTTTTTTGTATGCCAGCCAAAACATAAATATTTTCCTGGAAATTATAATATTGAGTATCACATTTCTTTAGGCGGTGCATTCAAATTCTTCTCCTACGCTGTATTTTTTATTTTTTCGATATGCCCCCTCCCTCAATATCAAAATAACCTCTTAAATAGACTATATCTTACCCTTTCTTTTAAAACTCTGAAATAATTAATACATAAAGAATTTTAACATTAATGATGTTTACATTAATGAGCACCTCTTAATTAAATGATACTGTTTGTTGTAATGTGTTTACTGGTTGCTTCATATTGAAGCAATTAGTTTCGACAAAAATAAGAATTATAATGTTTAATCTATACGTATAATAAAACTGTAGAATTGGAAATGTCTATACATTGAAAATATGTATTTCATATTCTATTAATAAAATTAATAGAATACGAAAATATTGTTTTTGGAGAGTATGACCGAGTTTCGGTGAAACTATTTATTTGTTGACGTATCACGCGAGGACAGCTAAAAATATTTAAGTGCAGTTTTGACTAGTGAATTCTGTTGAGTCTAAGGTAATATATAGTCTATGTTTTATCTCAATCGATCAACTAAAAATAATATGTAGTGATTTGACGTTTCAATACAAACGTCAAATTACTCCATGAGGAAGTGTACTTATTTAAAGAAACGTTTATTTTTATAACTATTATAATTTGTAGCGGTACCTTACAATTAATATAATGCCAGTATGTAATATTGACTATATTTTTGTGCTAAAATTCCAAAATGTTCACGTCAATATTACACATATTTAACACCACTTTAATACCTCATCTAACAAGCACCTGACTACTTTTCTTATCTATGTTATAGTTCCAGCAGATAATATTAAAGTACACTTCCGTATATTTCAATATGATCAACACAAATGTAATTCTATTTAGCATATAACTATCGCTACTGTAATCGGAACGGGAGATCTCCTGCGTTATATTTAAATCTGGATAAACTATTTTCCACCTGAAAGCAGTACTGACAAAACAAAAACTATTTGTTTCCCCCTATTACATGACTTATACCCTCTTTTAAAAGAATGAAACAGTGTACATCTAAATAGTGCCTGGATAAACAGTATAGGTCTAAAAGAGTAAATCTTAATTGTTTATAAACAGTATAAGTATAAAAGAGTATATGTTAATTGTTTATAAACAGTATAGGTCTAAAAGAGTATATGTTAATTGTTTATAAACAGTATAGGTCTAAAAGAGTATATGTTAATTGTTTATAAACAGTATAGGTCTAAAAGAGTATATGTTAATTGTTTATAAACAGTATAGGTCTAAAAGAGTATATGTTAATTGTTTATAAACAGTATAGGTCTAAAAGAGTATATGTTAATTGTTTATAAACAGTATAAGTCTAAAAGAGTATATGTTAATTGTTTATAAACAGTATAGGTCTAAAAGAATATATGTTAATTGTTTATTAACAGTATAAGTCTAAAAGAGTATATGTTAATTGTTTATAAACAGTATAGGTCTAAAAGAGTATATGTTAATTGTTTATAAACAGTATAAGTCTAAAAGAGTATATGTTAATTGTTTATAAACAGTATAAGTCTAAAAGAGTATATGTTAATTGTTTATAAACAGTATAGGTCTAAAAGAATATATGTTAATTGTTTATAAACAGTATAAGTCTAAAAGAGTATATGTTAATTGTTTATAAACAGTATAGGTCTAAAAGAATATATGTTAATTGTTTATAAACAGTATAAGTCTAAAAGAGTATATGTTAATTGTTTATAAACAGTATAGGTCTAAAAGAATATATGTTAATTGTTTATAAACAGTATAAGTCTAAAAGAGTATATGTTAATTGTTTATAAACAGTATAGGTCTAAAAGAGTATATGTTAATTGTTTATAAACAGTATAAGTCTAAAAGAGTATATGTTAATTGTTTATAAACAGTATAAGTCTAAAAGAGTATATGTTAATTGTTTATAAACAGTATAGGTCTAAAAGAATATATGTTAATTGTTTATAAACAGTATAAGTCTAAAAGAGTATATGTTAATTGTTTATAAACAGTATAGGTCTAAAAGAGTATATGTTAATTGTTTATAAACAGTATAAGTCTAAAAGAGTATATGTTAATTGTTTATAAACAGTATAAGTCTAAAAGAGTATATGTTAATTGTTTATAAACAGTATAGGTCTAAAAGAGTATATGTTAATTGTTTATAAACAGTATAGGTCTAAAAGAGTATATGTTAATTGTTTATAAACAGTATAAGTCTAAAAGAGTATATGTTAATTGTTTATAAACAGTATAGGTCTAAAAGAGTATATGTTAATTGTTTATAAACAGTATAAGTCTAAAAGAGTATATGTTAATTGTTTATAAACAGTATAGGTCTAAAAGAGTATATGTTAATTGTTTATAAACAGTATAAGTCTAAAAGAGTATATGTTAATTGTTTATAACAGTATAGGTCTAAAAGAATATATGTTAATTGTTTATAAACAGTATAAGTCTAAAAGAGTATATGTTAATTGTTTATAAACAGTATAGGTCTAAAAGAGTATATGTTAATTGTTTATAAACAGTATAAGTCTAAAAGAGTATATGTTAATTGTTTATAAACAGTATAAGTCTAAAAGAGTATATGTTAATTGTTTATAAACAGTATAGGTCTAAAAGAGTATATGTTAATTGTTTATAAACAGTATAGGTCTAAAAGAGTATATGTTAATTGTTTATAAACAGTATAAGTCTAAAAGAGTATATGTTAATTGTTTATAAACAGTATAAGTCTAAAAGAGTATATGTTAATTGTTTATAAACAATATAGGTCTAAAAGAGTATATGTTAATTGTTTATAAACAGTATAAGTCTAAAAGAGTATATGTTAATTGTTTATAAACAGTATAGGTCTAAAAGAGTATATGTTAATTGTTTATAAACAGTATAAGTCTAAAAGAGTATATGTTAATTGTTTATAAACAGTATAGGTCTAAAAGAGTATATGTTAATTGTTTATAAACAGTATAAGTCTAAAAGAGTATATGTTAATTGTTTATAAACAGTATAGGTCTAAAAGAGTATATGTTAATTGTTTATAAACAGTATAAGTCTAAAAGAGTATATGTTAATTGTTTATAACAGTATAGGTCTAAAAGAATATATGTTAATTGTTTATAAACAGTATAAGTCTAAAAGAGTATATGTTAATTGTTTATAAACAGTATAGGTCTAAAAGAGTATATGTTAATTGTTTATAAACAGTATAAGTCTAAAAGAGTATATGTTAATTGTTTATAAACAGTATAAGTCTAAAAGAGTATATGTTAATTGTTTATAAACAGTATAGGTCTAAAAGAGTATATGTTAATTGTTTATAAACAGTATAGGTCTAAAAGAGTATATGTTAATTGTTTATAAACAGTATAAGTCTAAAAGAGTATATGTTAATTGTTTATAAACAGTATAAGTCTAAAAGAGTATATGTTAATTGTTTATAAACAATATAGGTCTAAAAGAGTATATGTTAATTGTTTATAAACAGTATAAGTCTAAAAGAGTATATGTTAATTGTTTATAAACAGTATAGGTCTAAAAGAGTATATGTTAATTGTTTATAAACAGTATAAGTCTAAAAGAGTATATGTTAATTGTTTATAAACAGTATAGGTCTAAAAGAGTATATGTTAATTGTTTATAAACAGTATAAGTCTAAAAGAGTATATGTTAATTGTTTATAAACAGTATAAGTCTAAAAGAGTATATGTTAATTGTTTATAAACAGTATAAGTCTAAAAGAGTATATGTTAATTGTTTATAAACAGAATAGGTCTAAAAGAGTGAGAGATTAAAATTATTATGTTCATTAATTAAGATACTAATGTATTCCGAAAATAATTATTATTTTAATGAGGTTTTCATATTAAAATTAGCATCGATATCACATAAATCAATATGTATAACGACAACTCGTGACGATGACAATATATTAACTGACATGTCTAATACAACATTTTTCAAAGGCTTTTAGACATACACCTTGCAATATGCATTTAACACGTTTATAATTTAACACCAAAGCTAATAAATGCCAAACTGATTAATTATTCACACAGATTTATAAACATGAGCCATGTAGCTATCCATATCTAAATAATTTATTAACAAAAATGAGAGAGTTAGAGCATGAAGACAGACGATCCTCATGTCTCTTTAAACTTGTTAAACTTATTAGAAAGGTATATGAGTAAAGATTGGCTATCTTGTTGTTCTTTCTCATTCATTTTTGTTATTCATATGTACTGGACTGTTACGTAGTTTATTTTATGCGTAAATAGCTCATAAGGACATTTTCGAATTTTGCAAGTTAATAGCTAGACCAGGATCTACGGGTAACAGGTTTTATATTAATTTTCATATTGAATTTTCAATAAGTGGCTTTTATAGTTTTCATTCCAAGTAGTTGATTTCCGATTAGTTTTCTACACTCAGAAAAAATATATAAATTATTTTTAGAATTTTTGACAACGCCTAGACAAATTATTCTAGCTCAATAAAAGGTCCTTTATGATAATAAGTATCACGGTAAAATCGTCAACTAGTGAATTCTGATTATTATACCAGTGATTGCTCTGATTTTTATTCATTTTATCCTAATATAATAACTTTGTACCAGCGGCTGAGCTCGCGTGGATTTGTTGTTTATACATTTGTTAACAACAGTAATAATTGATTAACCATGTCCTGGTTGTCAGTAGGTTGTTATTTTTTTTACATTAAGGAAAAAAATTATAATGAGAAACAGTATAGGAGGGACAAATATTTTGTATTTAAGTTATCCCAAAACCCATTTTTTAAATGGCACTTTGATTTCCGAAAAGAAAATCGTAACAAGTATTTTTTTAGAAACAATGGTTTCCTTAATAAAATGTTAATTTAATTTTAACATATAAATATTATACACAATCTTTTAAGAAAAACTTCATGAGAGATTAATTTTGTCGTGCGACTTTATCTATATATCTAGTTAATTTAAAATACCCAACTACGCGACTCGAGACAAAATAAGTATTAATTAATTACTTACCAAAAATTTTGATTAATAAATGCCCTGAAATATTGAATCAAATGTATCATTTTTCAAACAAATGTTTATCAAAATGAGACATGTTGTATGGAGACACCGTATATATCATGGATCAGCCAATGCTGAAATACAATTTAGCGCGTCTCTGTTTTGCCCTATAACTGAGGAAAATAAATTTTGAGAAAAGTTGTATTATTTTAAAAGTTCTGTTCAACGATATATAATTTTTATAATTTGTTGGAAAATTAATTTTAGCAATCTTTTTTACTTTTGGAACCGCCGCCATTTTGAAATAAAATTATTTTGTCTGTTGACGGACTTAGCATACGTTTTGATCTAAGCTACTTTTGGGCCTAGATTCATTCCGATCTAATAAGAAATGTGGCTTCCAGGGAGAGAAAATATAATTTAAATGCTCATAAATTTAAAAAAAATGCATTAATATTCAATTTATGTTATTAAGAAAGTCATTAAAAATCTTGTTTTTAATTCATCACAAAGTTCGTATATCGCCTACTATATCTATCATAGGTGTACATGGCGCCTATTTCAAAATTAACAAATTCTAAATAATCGCTATAGTTTTTCTATAATCTTCTGGCGAGATTTTACAAAACTTGTTTATTCATGGTTTTGGTTCAGTACTTTCAAAAATTTAGATTTTCGCGCATTTTTTGAAATATATTTTTAAATATGCAATACAAAATTATGGAAAAAAAAAAATATATGTATATATATTTATATATATATTTAAAAAATAAAGAATTTGAGTACTTCATTTACCCCCTCCGTAAGTCTTATATAAGTTATATTTGAAAAAAAATTAGCTAGTGCAAAATTTGTGAATTAATAATATCTATTATTAGCTAAACTTCACGTTTCTACATTACATAGTTTTAGAGAAAATAGGCAGTGGCAAACGCACAGACAAATGTGAATGTTCTTATAAGAAACCCGTTTTCCCTCTTGCGGTACGGAACCCTAAAAATGATATTCTTAAATAGAGGAAATAAAAAATAAACTCCCTAAAACTCCATTTAAATGGCCATCAAACAAATGAGGAATTTTTATGAAAAATAAGTTATTTTTCATAATATTTTTAAATGCTATTTGTACGAAACTATTTGAACCAGCAACATGAAACAAAGTTCAGATTCGCTATATCTCACTCGTTATATTGTAAATACACCGATAAAACATACTAATCTACGAAAAAGCCACGTAAAACCGGATATGACGAAAAAGATATTCATTTTGACAACAAAAAGGACCTATTTGGCGTTTTTATAATTGTGCATGATAATGGAACGGCACAATATTTTATACCGTTGCGATTTAACAGGGAAGTAAAATTTACGGAATCCCATCAATTTTACTTTCGTAGGAAGGCGCTTTTGATTTTCCCTCAACGATAACGTCAAAACGTTACGTCCACGGTATAACATATCGTTGCCGTAGCACACCTAGGCTCCCTATCATGTCGTCGCGATAAAGTTGGGAGTGAGTAGTGTGTACCTACAAGAATATTAAATATATGTGAGTGAATCCGTGCATGCGCCTCTTCCGTCCCGCTTCCCCACCCACCACTTCTACTGAACGTAGTGACAGTGCGCACGCGTTTGTTTGTTTCAAGATTTCTGAATGGCTTTTTTGCTGGCTTTTTTAGAAGAAAAGTACAATAGCCTTATGACTGAAGAAAAAAGAAGTTGGTAAGTAACTTTTTATTTCAAAATTTTAATTAATATAAATGAAGGTACTTTGAATTTCTTTATAGTTGCCAGAGAAGAAATCCCACATTAGAAACGAAATAATTCACAAAGCATGTTCGGACACCAAGGACAGCTTTAAGTATTTACTTCGTTTTACTGTTTATACTGTGTTCTAGTATGAAGTTATGCTCAGAATACCCATCTTTCTTTCTAACTACATTATGTAGTGTTACATAAGTTTTTTACTCTGTCCATGTCACATTGAGTGTCGAAAACCTATTCTACATATTTCTCGACAAAGTCTTTAATTAAAGACACGTTGTGTAGCACTAAGATTATATCCACCATAAGGTTTTAACATTTCGTATCGTGGAAAAGCAGCATCTACGACCAATACCTCTGGGATTGTTACATTTTCTGGCGGAAGGCTCTCCAGATTAGGTATTTCACGATATAACTCTTTAATAATTTCCAAAAACTTGTTGGTTGAGAAGTGGTAGAATCACTATCTTTTCCGCAAGCCCCGATATCAACATATATAAATTTGTGTTTGGAATCACGTACAGCCATAAGTACATTAAGTAATATCCTTTATAATTATAATGCAATGCACCCGCGTGTGGAAATTTCTCAACTTGCATGTATTTACCGTCAATTGCTCCAAGGCAAAAAGAAAACTGGGCATTTATTCTGAGCCATTTGAAATAATTTTCTTAGTAGGCTTCTTAACTTCTTTTTAGAAACTTTTTCTGTAACTTCTTTTAGTAAGCTTTAGAAGGTGTCTATTTTTTAATAAACTCCATATCTTTCGACAAACAAAATATATTATTTTGCTTAGGGTTGCTATAAAAATTATGTACTTATACTACAAGTCTTTAAATGTAGTACCAGTTACAAAGTACCTGTAACAGAAAATAGTACATCAAATTTTATCTCTTAAAAAAATGTATCATTCAATCAAAATGGATTAATGTAAGAGACGCCTACTTAAAATCCGCAGAATAAAATCGGACATGGGATTAAAAAGACCTACATTTATGGAAATCAACTGCAATTTTTACTAAAATGCTATAAAAAGGAAAACACCGTAATTCATTATATACATATATATATATATATATATATTTATATATATATATATATATATAGATATATATATATATATATATATATATATATATATACACACACACACACACACAAATCAGTTTAGTTTACAATGAGTATCCACTGATATAGGGGTTAGGATGGGTAATGTTATATTAGGCTAAGTTCGGAGCAAAAATTAAGCTCACTAATTATTCATTACTTTTAATCAATTTAACACTTCAAAGTCGCCTGGTCAGATGGAGTTATAAAATTATTAAAACTATTAGTCAGTCCTTTCATTTTATTATTCTTAACAATACTAATCAAAAAAAATTTGATACTTCAGTATTTACTGGCGCTGTTGGTTCTAGCTTAAAATAGTCTTCGATTGCTAGACAATGTACTTGCACATTATGAAAATGAGATGTTAGATGATGCTTATAAATATTCTTGTGTCCCTAGCTCTTGCGTATTATCAATCCAAAATGACGTATTCGAACATATGTAGATGGCAATGGTCGTGCTTGCTTGGTATCACCAAAGAAACTTGCTGCAATTACTGGGATGGACCAGTATCGTTGTCGTTTGCGGAACTTTGTACTTGCATATAACTAATGATTATGTTAGGCGGTGTTTGTGAATAATTTAATGTCATCAAATCGAAAATGACATGTATTGGGCATGTATGCCAATAGCTGTGGACGTTGAGTTTGTTTTCGCATAATTACTTTTGACATTGATTGCTATGGATAATTTTGTGCTAGTTCGTGTGTGTTATGCTGTAGGTTATTTCCGAGTGCGATTTTTTTGTTATTTTCTTTATAGAATTTGAAGTACACATTCATAAATATTGTTTTTTCATGTTCTGTTATATCTTTTAAAGGATTGAAAGAATTTGCCATCGTCATTTGTGGTAACATAGGCTCGTTCCTTCATTTTAATTCCTCAAGTATCTTTATGTCAATGTTATCTGATTTTATTGCCGCCATTGCAACTTTTTTAGATTTTTTTTTAATTTGGGGACTGTTTTTATAATTTAATTCATCATTTGTTGATACATTTGGTGAATTAATGTCTGTGTTTGAAGTATATTGCTTAATAGACCTATCAATGGTTTCAGAGTTGCTGAAGGAATTACGGTGTTTTCCTTTTTATTGCATTTTAGTAAAAATTGCAGTTGATTTCCATAAATGTAATCTTTTTAATCCCATGTCCAATTTTATCTTACGGATTTTAAGTAGGCATCTTTCATGTGAATCCATTTTGTTGTGATTTTTTCTTCCAAAAGATAAAATTTTTTCAGAGATAAAATTTGGTAAAATATGATGTACTATTTTCTGATGTATATATATATATATATATATATATATATATATATATATACATACACATATATATATACATATATACTTATATATATATATATATATAGGCAATTTTGGTGGATTGCATAACTCCACATTTTGTAAAATTATAAGAAGAGTGACCGGAGCCATCATTTCATTGCGACAACAGTTTATTTCTTTAACTAGTACTCGTGAAGGAATCCTGTTCTTATATCAGGGTTTTTATAATATAGCTCGATTTCTAAGAGTAATTCCAACAGAAATCAGAAGCAGCAGAAGATCCGCCCTATGCGTTATGTAACTCCTGCCGGTGAATGCTCGTTTCCTTCTTTGTTCCCTTTGTATACTCTTCTATTTTAATTTTAAAGTTTTTACTGTGCGTACGATATTTTCACTTGTCGCGGCATTACATTTAGTGGCAATGGACATCCAGGTGACATATTTAAGTCTGTTTAAGACTGCGTCAGTTTTCTTCTTCCATAGTATATTACGGTAACTCGTGACTAATTCATTTAATAAGCGGAATTCGGATATTTTTATAGTTAGACGGATATTCGCGTTTTTTTAACCTTTTTCATTTTCAGATTTTTCACAACACAATTTATAAATAATAACACGCCACGAGCAACCAAAACGAACCTAAAGAATAAATTATAGATTAGTTTTGTGCGTGTTGCCTTGAACGTCAAATATCAAACTAACGCATTGAAAAATCAGGCCTTAGATATATTAAATACGTATAGGCGATGTAGTCTTTGTGTAATAACCGTCCGATCTCTGCCATAAAACTACCCAAAATGGCATTAATGTCCACATAATATCGTGCCGTATCGTGACGTGAAAATTATAAAAATACCCATTAAGATTGGTTCTATCATGTAACAGTTTATGTTTAACTAAATCAGGTAATGTTTATATATTTAAAAGAGCAATTGATATTGACAATTTTTGTAATAGTTTCTAAAAAATGATTATGTATTCGTTAGATTTTTATTGTTATTTTCACTTCTTATTCATTTTTATTGATATAATAATAACATAATATATGCGCGTTTACAGATTTATCTTGTATTGTATTATGGTTATAAACTGCATATCATTTTTTGCATTCTGATTGTCAATGACTGAATAACTTGCCATTTTATAATTTAAAAATAATAGCTTTTTAAAAATTTTATTTTATTTATGTAAGGCTAGGCCCATGTTCGCAGTTGCCTTTTGTAAAAATATTTTTATCAGGCGGTGAAATCCATTAAAAGTTACATTGAAAATCTAAACGCTTGACTACAAATGAGGTTGTACATTATTTTTAAAATAATGAAAAATAACTTTCTTCCTCATTAAAATCGTGATATTATGATATTTTTTTTCTATTTCTTTGCATTTTTTTTAGTTATGTTACGGATTATTTACGGATGTTTATTAAGTACCAGTTTTCCATAGTCTGTATTAAACTATATTACTTCAGTATAAAATTATATTTTTATATTTAATACTCTTTAATCTTGTGTTGTTAACACCTAACGACTTAGCTGATTTTGAAAGTGCTATGCCACACCGACACTAATAAAAAAAACCTTTAGTGATGAGTATTACAAAAAATAGAGGAGGCATAATTCAATAATAAAGTCCCCATAAAAATTATTTGATACATAGATAAGTTTTGATAATTTTGTCAAATTATAGTGCAAAAAATATCTTGCCCAACTCTATAAAATTACGTTACTATAGATAGTGCTAAAATCAATTTATGGAAAAAAACTTTTGACTCGTTCTCATCCAAAACAATGTAACAATGCATTTGTACACATTTTAATAAAACCATTCAATGTCTAGCCGCATATCTCACAGTCGTACACGCCCAATACTCGACCATTAGATAGCATCAGACAAAAATAACAAAAAGGCCCGCCAGACTTCTCATCTCGTGCTAACAGCGACCAATCGACGCGGTCGAATCTAGCGATTGAGCAACAGTAGAAAACGGTACTTGAACACATTTTTCAACACGAAAATAATTGCATCAACACCAGTGTCCACTGAGAGCGCCTTATATCATCGGATGATGACTTTCAATACGACTGAGTAAAAGTAAAATAAATTACGCTTGCGTCTATAAGTGATAGGGTGACCATGCTGCCCGTCAAACCATCTGCGTCAGTACACCCTAAAGTTTATTTACGTAAGAACTCTGGTGTACATGAGGTGTTGTAAAAAATATCGTTCACCTCGTCATCGTTAATATTTAGGCTTTGTCATGTATAATTAATGTCTATAAATATATACAAGTATGTCTTATTACTTATTAATTTTAAATTATTTTGTTTGCATTCTTATTTTATTCAAGACATGAAAAATGTTCGCAATTCAAAACGTACTTCGATAGTAAACTGTAGTTATTTAAGCGCTTAAAAATTGTTTCTGTAGATATACATGAAAACTGAGAAGATAATTGGGATTTCTGACGGAAGAAAAGACTGAAGAAAACAACTTTACAAACCGAAAAATATTATATCATTTCTCAAAAATGAAGTATTGTGAAGGATTTTCACATTTCTCATAGGATTCAACATTTTCTCATAGGATTCAGGATTTTTATTGAAAATATGCGAATTCCAAGTGCCGCCATAACATTTGCTATATTATAAAGAAAATACTATTATGGGTATTAGTATATTTTATTAGTTCAATTACTCCATCCTGAAACCCCAAAGAATTCATAAACTCTCGTACATCCATTTACAACCATGGCAGCTAGATCTATTACGACTATTATCTGAATTAGATTATTTCTTCTTCACACACTCGCCGAAACTGACGGAACATGATTGTGTGATCAGCCTTGGTCAGCAAGTTACGTCTCGGGAGCTCGTCTCGATTCCAATTCTTGATCTAAGTCAATGGGATATGAAATACCTTGAAATCTATATGATTTTCCCCAGTTCCTTTAAAGAAAAAAGATTTAATGAAATCACTTAGATGTTGTAACTAGTATAGTAAACACAACAGTTATTAAAAATCAATTACTGAAAGAAAATCTAAACAGGGATATAGAAAATATCCATTTATAGCTTCAAAACCTAATGCTAATTGAATTTAAACGATGACTTGGCAAAACCATGAGAAACTTGAAACCAATAATTGATTGCAGGGAAATAATATGTTTTTAAAAATAGACTTGTATAAATTATCAGATTCAAAAGGTGAAATTTCCAAAGGTTATGAAGGACACTTTTCCAAAGATGTCAGAAATTGCAATTCAAAAGCGAGCAGTAACTATACTTAGTAAATTCTTAGCCGCATCTAAGAAAAATACTTGCCGAAATTTTATTTCTGGGGATCGCTGATCAGTAATCGTTTACCGAAATAAATTTTTTTGTAATTAACAATTTTTTTTATTATTTAATTATTTGAAAATTTAAAAATATTTTCCGAAATTATAAGTATTGCTGTAATACTTTTATTAATACCTAAGTTTATTGAACTAAAAGTAATCGGTTTTTAGAACCATTTTTAAGTCGAATATTTATTATTTTTCGTTATTAATTCTGAATATAAAAGAAGTAATTATTTAAGTTCATCAAATGCGGCATTAGTTTCAATCTCTTTCATATTCGATGATATTCGCCGAGCGCGTGAACATATATTCGTGGATGAACTCGTGCCCGAGATTTCGGCGAATGTTCGCCAATATTATATTTATTTAATATTATTATAATGATGAAAAAGCAACCCAGTTTGCCTTCTCATATTTTACATGGTAATGTCACTTGAGGCTTAAAAGGCCTTGATGGTAAATACTGATTTACATATAATAAATAAGAAGGGGATTATGTTACTCAAATACCAACTTCGCTGTAAATAACCGTTCAGAACTCAGAGTATTAATATAATAAACAAGACTAATAAACTACTAATATAAACACTATACTCGTAAGTTTTACATGTAAACCTAATTAAATAGGTTATTTAAAGTCATAATTTATATAGTCCTAAAGTATCATACATTTGTACATAGCAATAAGTTTTAAGAATTCATAATTTTTTTTAATTTATCCTCTAAAACGGCTTCATCCGAATAAGATAAAGAATTCTGATGAATTATTTATCCACACAATACTAAGTAAATCCGTAAATTAATAATAAATAGTTACGTTTAGCATGAGACCCAACTCGATCGACAACCACCCACATGTTAAAATACCTATATATGAATAATATAATGAAAATCAACTGACATACGAATATTTTCAATTACTGTCCAAATATAAAACTAGGAGATGAGACATATTCAACTGTGTCGAAAAATGAGACAGGGAGTCTATATCTCCGAAGTTGTTGACAAGCGCATTAGAAAATATCTTCAAGATCTTAGATTGAAAAGAACGGGGCATCAATATAAATGGCGAGTTCATCTCACACCTGAGATTCGCTGACAACATTGTAATTGTAGCAAACACGCCGCAGGAGTTGGCGAAGATGTAGGACTTAGGCGATTTATTCAGATGAGTGGGCCTCGATATGTAACCAAGATAGAAGTCATATTTCACAGATCATACCAAGACCAGTGAACATCGGTAATGTTAGCGTCGAAGCTGTTCGAACATATGTCTACCTAGGAAAAATGAGTCAAATGGGTAGAAACAACTTCGACAAAGACGGTGTTACAAGAATTCGTTTGGACTAAGCAACATTTGGGAAAATTCATCGGATCTTCACATCACCGATTCCGCAATCACTAAAAACAAAGGTGTGTACCCAGTATGTTTTGCCTATAATGACCTACGACGCTGAAACGGGGAAACTTGCGGCTGGCTGATCCTTATGTTTAAAGTCACGCAGCGAGCTATGGAAAGAGCTACGCTCAAAGTGTCTCTAAAAGATAAAACTCAAAATGAAGAAATTTGACGTCAGATCAGTCAGATCAAAGCTATGTCGACACAGCCCTTAAAATCAGTAAACTGAAGTGATAATGGGCAGGCCACTTTTGCCTATGAACAGACAGCCGATGAAGTAGACGAGTTCTCGACCGACGAGTGGAGACCACGAATCTCAAAGCGCAGTTGGGGACGCCCTCCACCTATCATCCATCCAACTATCTAGTTGGACTGATGACTTACGGAAATTGACGGGGAGTGATTGAATGCAAAAGGCCGAAGACCGTGTGTGGTGGCGTACCTAGAAGAAGGCCTAGGTCCAGCAGTGGATAGTTACAGGTTATTGATGATGAAATATAAATGCATTATAATTAAAAAATGTTGATTAAAAATAGAATAGTATATAATTATTATATGACATGTTTATTCTTGTTAAAGTTATTATTGCAGTTTTTTTAACTCACTTGTATGAAGTTCCCCTGAACTTTTTTCAAATTTAACCACATGTTATAAATTGGTCGATTGTTACTCGTAAATTAGCAGAGACTACTTAACTGTGATAATTTTTCTTTTAATTTCGTTGTATGTTCATATTGTGAATGCTTTTCAGTTATTCAAAAATAGCGATTTAGCTGGTACGGAGCGGGGGCACGAAAATCTAACAAAAATTACGACTCTAAAACTTAATATTTTTTAAACGGATACTTCCATCGAGTTCATGGTATGCCCTTAACATTTTTGAATGACTTATTCAACGACACTCTGCACAATGGGGTAAACTAAAAAATGTGACCCCTACATACTCTAATTTTTTTTCCAAATATTTTATTTCATGGCTTTATAAGCGTCAAAATATTTATAATCATGCCAAATTTCAACTTTATAGCACTAATAGCCTGCAAGTAAAATGGCTGTGACGTACAGAAGAACAGACAGACAGACCGACATGGTAAAACTACAAATGTTTTTAATTTGGCTACGGAAACCTAATATGGCGAAGAAAAGTCAAAGTTGATTCATTTTGTGCTTACGAAAAATAAAATAGTACGTTTATACTATTAAATCATTTGAAAAGTTTAAAAATAACAGAAGAATTAATCTGAAAAAAAAATTGGTTAACCAAATCGAGAAAAACTTAAAGAAATATTAGAAAATTGAAAACCAACTAATATTCATAAATTTACATATGTGTCCATCAAGCAAACCGGAACAGCTGGACACCCTAATGTGAGCCAACCCGATTATTGATATCGGCTACGTTGTCTGTTGCACGGTACTGTACACGCACCGTACGAAATCGCGCTTGTAACCTTCTATAGCCTATACGTCTTTTAATTTGACGCTGCGCCCAATGCGGCCAGTTTTAAATTAGCATCTGTCAAAATGTTCATGCGATAGTCGTGGGATAGTGGTGCGATAGGCTCTCAAAATGGATAATCGTTTTTTTTAAATAACTTGTTCGCTAACTAATCAACACTCACACCCATCAATGAAATATGAACTGACGTGGAATAATAAATGAATGTCTTCACTATTATACATAATTATAAGAAATGAAATAATGGACATAATAACTTATAAATATCGATTTAAATTAAATAGAATTATTTTTAAAACAAAAACTGCCAGTTTCATAGTTAAACTTGTCTAATTGGACAACACTGTTATGAGGTGGAAAATTTTCGTAGTGTTTTAAAAAAATTAAAATAATGTATTATTTTTTTAATATAATAATAATTAAGGCATTTTACATAACGAGAATAGAATTATATTAAACTAAAATCATTTGTTAATAATATTCACCAGTCATAAGATGAGAAACAAATAAAAAAAACGTGTAAATGTTAGAGAATAATTCTTGTTTCGTTTAGTTTATTTTTTCCAAAAAAATAATTTCTTAAAAGTAAATTTTTTTACGATTATAAATATTTAACAGAACAATGAAATGTTTGTATTTTTATTAATTTATGATAACTTCGTCAAAATATGCTATAGATCAATGTATAATTAGGAAAATACTAATTATCTGCATATTAAATGTCTTTTTGAAAAACTGGCCCAAGGCGAAAAGAATAAAACAAATTTTAATGAAACGTTTCCTCTTTAAAAGCGACTAGTTATTTATTTTTATATTAAAATCTATTGTTATATATTATAATAAAAATGAACTGTCCATGCTATTATTGAAAAAAAGTATTGAAGTTAAATTGAAAGAGAACAAATTCGAGGATACAAAATATTCTCAGGATTCAATTTTAATTATTTTTTTGCTCTGCTAAACGCAAAAAAAATTATCAATATATGTATATATATATTTATATATATATATATATATGTATATATATATATATATAAATTTCATAAAATTACGCTAAAAATGGTAATATTCATTTCTAAAATTATTTCTTAATAAGTACATTATTTACCAAAATATTTTTGTTTTTTTTTTCTTTATTTTTATGTCCCTAATATGTACAAAAATCAAATAAATCATCAGTTTTTCCCTAGCTACCAAATAATTCTATTAGAGTTTCCCTTTATGAGAATACCTTAAAATGATCACGTTTTAATTTTTGAATATTAAAACAGATAGGATAAATATCCTATTCCTATAAATATATATCCTATCCTACCTGCTTTCAATATTTTATTATAATATAGTATACAAGTGTCCTGTAAGGAGTGAACCAACGAAATGTCGGTGATAGAAGGGGTTATTACACATACGAAACAATAATGTTTTTATTCTAAGCCTAATAGTTTTAGAAATATATGTTTTTTTTTAATTTCGTTTTCTATTTTTGTTACTGCACCGAAAAAAAATTTATTAGTTGTTACAACTATTTCTGTTTTTTTATTGTCCAAGATCTTCAACAGAATATTCGTCTTCCTAATTAAAAAGTTACGCTGAAACATGTGCATTTTTTTAATTACAAAACATGAAAAGTGATTTTTGAACAATGCTATTGTAAAAAAAATGTATGGCAACCTTGTGGAACTTTATTCCAAAAACATCTACAATTCAAACTATATATAATTTTCTGGTACTAAGACGTTTTATAACATGTTTTTCTATTCCTAAACCCGGTATGGGTTTGATCACTTTTACGGTCATGGTAAAATAAAACAAGTGTAGTATTTATGAACATACCGCATTTATTATGGTTTTTTTATTACAGTCAAAGCTCTTACGCGTAACTAGCATCTTCTTACAAAATGTCTTCTTAAACTTCGTAAGGCCCTTTTATTGTTTCTTGCCACTTCAGACACATGGTGTAATTTTTATCTTATTAATTGTTGTTCATACTGGTTAATAGTCTCATAGACTGCCTCCTTGAAATATCGCTATAGAAAATAGTCCAATTGATTGAGGGCTGACGAAAGTGGTGGCCATGCAACTGTACCACCACGTCCTATCCATCAATTTGGGTAAATTGGATTTAAATATTCAGTTACTTGTCGCGAACAGTGAGCCGGTTCACAATCATACTATAGCCACATCTTATCACTGACATCTTGTGGTATTACATTCAACAAATTTCCAATTCTCTTCGAGAACCGTCGTCTTCGAAACTCTCGAAGACTCCGAATTGATATTGAAATCTATTTTGCCTTACTATGCGGGGATTCTAAACAGCCCATTGGTGTAAATTGTGCATATTAAATACTCCCATTATTAAAAATATGATTCATCGTTCCATAACATTGAATTAAAAAATAGCGGATCTTGCCTGCATCGACGGAGTATATCCCGTCAGAAATCTATTCGTCGTTGATATTTAGCAGGTAGTAATGCTTGCACTCGTTGTACATGGTACGGGTACAAATTATTTCTTCTTAAAATGCGGTGTACTATACTTCTTTCGACACCAGTATGTCGAGAAATCCTTCGAAGACTAGTAGAAGGAGCTTCTTCCACTTCGGCCAGCACTTGACGCTCATGAACATTTCTAGGTTATTAATTGTTGTTCATTATCGTTATAGTAGTTCCTTCAGGAACTACATTTCTAGAAAGTCGAACCTCTAAATATGCTTTATTTACACGAAGAAAGACTCTATGATCGGGATAGCGGTCGCGATTAGAATAACGCTCGCGATACGCGGCTTGCTGAGCATTCCCATCACATAGCCCGTAAATGAAATACATTTCTGCATATTAACGAGCAGTGTAGGTCTGAGGCATTTTGCAATACAGTCAGTTAAACAATATCTAAATTACAAGCACACACAACTTCCCATTCAAGCGTAGGTCAACAAATAAAAACAGTGGTAGGGAGAAAACAGCAAAAAACACCTCGTTAGCTCCGAGCGATAAGCAAGTCACTAAAGAAGCGAAGTTATTGAGGAAAGGAGTAGAGGGGGTCGCTTGACGGCCGAGAACAATGAAAAGACCATAATGAATGGGAAAGAGATAGCGATCAAAACAACCGCTTATCAGAATTGTTTCTGATAAGCGGTTGTTTTGATCGCAAGCATTTCTGAGAATGCGGAGTTATTTCAATAAAGCAGGTATTTTTTCCAATGTTTACAGAATTAATTTGTGTGAATTGTAGATATTTATAATAAAATAAAGTTCCACAAGGTTGCCATACAATTTTTTACACTAGCATCGTTCGAAAATCACTTTCATGATTTGTAATTGAAAAAATGCACATGTTAAGCGTTTAATTTTTATGTTGCCAATAATATCGAATGAATAACAGTTTAATTAGGAAGATAAATGTTTTCTTAAAGATCTTGAACAATAAAAAAGCAGAAATAATAATAATGCCTAATATTTTTTTTCATACGCATAAGTTATAAGCATAGTCACAAAAGTTTAAAAAAAGATTTAAAAAATCATATCTCTATACAACTATTAGGCCTAGATTATTAAAATTTATTGTTTCGTACACACACATAACCCCCTCTATCGCCAACATTTCGTTGATCCTCTCCTTACGGGATACCCGTATATTCAAAACCTAAAAGGTCAATTGTTAAACGAAAAGATCGGAAAATGTACGAAGCCTTAACGCTGTTGAAAATAACAGCATCTAAAACAAGAAAACACTTTAGCATCATAAAAGTGATGTGTGCATAGAAAAGTATTATGCGTCCTGACATTGAGACTTAAGGATTATGATAATTCAATAAAATGTCATATTGGTCAACAAAAAAGCAAGCAACTAAGCAATTTAATAGATTATTATATACACGAGTACATGAATAATATATTTCACGTACATAACAATCTGATTAATAGTTATGTACAATTTATTCGCGCAATTTTGAAGGCGAAAAACGCCTAGAGGGAAAGTTTTATTAAGTAACCTTACGAAATATGTTATAGTACAATACATATCTATTGTGTGCGCGTGTTCTTCGTCCATTATACTTTCCTGCACGCACGTACCAAGTAGGACAAATAGATTCTTACACGTGAACTCTTGCACAAGGATATACTGTAAATATACTGAATAGTGCATTGATCAGTTATAGTAACATTTATGTAACCAGTCTTCCCAACGTATTCCATCAAACTGAAAAAGCTGGTATCAGTTGGATGGTACACCGAACGATTGGTAAAAATATTCCCAAAACCTTTAATAAAAATTAAAAGACCGTTTTACACAAATGTGTAAAATATTACAAAACCCTCCAGAATTATATATAGTACAATCCAAATTTTTGAATGGTGGAAAGATTTCGAAATTGCCTTGACTTATTATTAACTATAATTAATTTTCAAAACGCTCATTGAAGAAAGAATTTTCATTTATACAAACTTTGGATAAAAGCTTATTATTATATTTACTCTTTATCATATTATCCTTTCATATTTATAGTATAAATTTAGGAAATCGACAAATATGTATTAAGCAAATTAATTGCCGCATGATCAATACCTTCCAGATACGATATACCATAAACGTATATCGTAAGTTAAATGATATAGAAGACTATAAATGAGATATTCAAATATAACAAAATAACAATGGACAGCTGTTTATATAATAATGAATAAGATATTGATATTGATCATTGTGTAAAGATAACCTATGTATCTATGTAAAATCACATTAATGTACTCCTACTTACATGCCTCCTAATTTGAATTTTTCGATGAAATGTGATATAATATATACTGGTGAGTATATGCTTTAAGAATGAAAGCCAAATTGTAAGAAAGAAAGGAACCGAGGAGTCATATGCGCTTTACCAAACGCGTGTGAGCTTCATTTCAATAGGTACAGCGTGCCCCATTAAGTAAATTACTAGTTGTGCTGATTTTACTGGAGTGATTTTTTAAATGTACGTTTTTTTCTTTTAATAACAAAAAAAATCAACATAAAATTTCAAACGATAGCAGAAGCTAAGAATAAAGTCAAAATCGCTTATTTCATACTTGCTATATGACTAATCTGCTTCCATACCAAATTTCACGTGCTTTAGTGGAATATTTTTCGACCAAAAGTGATCATATGACTGAAGTAAAGATTTTTCAAAGAAGGACTAAAAAATCAACTTCTAAACTATTGATTTTCGCGGAAGTAATGTTTCTCAAATCACTTATCACGATGTTCTCTACCTTAAAAAAATTTTAGACCACTGTAAATGGGGTCACCTGTATATTCGCTAGAGTACCGGGAGGCGTCTATACACCAAAGAAATTAGCACACACGGCCGGATACCATGCGAATGAATGACTCACTAACTCGCATTCATTAATCCTTTGACCCGAATTGCTTCACAATTCTTTGTATAATTGAAACAATTTATTATTAGCTATCACTAATCAATATATTATTATTATTTACTTACATAACATATATTCTACAGTAGTCAATAATTGCCCCAAAAATGAAATTTAATTAAAATTAGGAAATTCTGTTTTTAAGATAATGTCTACAACGTTGAATTCTTGGCTTACAACACCAAATACGTGACGTTTCCACTCATATGTCCAACGTCACTTTTCACGAACGGCTACTCTGAACTTAGGCGAAATAATGCAAATGGAGATTGATGGAATGAGGGTTATAAACCTAGCGAGTTGCGGTCGTCACCAACAATTCTTTCTTTCACAGCCTTCGCTTGTTTTAGTTTGCTTTGTCGGAAACGAGAATGACGTTTTCATAATCCACTTATTCGTTTTGCGGAATTATAATCGACAATTGTTTGGGAAAGGCGCTGAGTACCGCCGATATCCTTGAAGAATCTGATTTTCAAGCTACGCTTAAGTGGCGCCACGGCAAACACCCGGCGTAACCGCGTACTAAATAAACCGCGTGAATTCGATAATTCGCTCGCACCATCGACGATTATTTGCAGCCTGTGTTATTCAAATGTTAATATGGTTTGTCAACGTTACTTAGAGCGTATTTACATCTTTGACGAAAAACTCGTATTTTTGCGAAGTTTATAATAAACTTTAGGAATATATAGTATAATTAATTTAATATAAAGAAATAGATCAAACCTTTGTTTATAATTTAAACCGATTACTTTTTAATGGTTTTATATTTTGAAGTAATTGAAACATTTAATTATTTAATCCATTTCACTTATCTGTCCTAGTAAATTATTTTAATAATAAACTCTTAAGAATTATAATTGGAATAATTTCGTCCATTACGCCATGACGAGTCCTGTCTTTTTTGTAAATACTACTTTTACCCTCGGTTTCGCTCTCGTGATCATATTAAAACTTGTAGGTAGAAATTAAAACGTGCAGCGCCATCTATAAAAATTAAAAGAAATTAAATGCCATCTAAATTATCAAATGAATGAATGCCTTTATTTCCGTGACTTTATAATACAACTGACCATAGAAACAAACTTGTGATTCTCCGTAATGTTGCTTCGTTATTCCCATTGTGTCCTTTTTTGCTTCAATTAAAAATTTTTCCCAAGGTATAAAATTTATGAAATAAAAAATAGCCAATATTCTTTCTCCGTCTGTCAACTATATATCTGCAAAATCATGGCAATCTGTTGCCCAATTCTGACGGGAAAGAAGAACGAACAAACACACTTGCGCGTTTAAAATATAAGTTAGAATTATAATATTAGTCAGAATGAGATTTTCTAAAGCAAAAAGTAGCCTATCTCATTTCCTGGTCCATCAACCATCTCTGTGCAAAAAATCAGTCCGATCCGTTACTATGTTGCAACGTGAAAGGAGCACAAATATTTTTTCGAATTTTTAATTGTTTGATTTTTATATTAGTTAGGATGATATAAATATCTGGTAAACCAGGTTAGACAGTAGCCCATGGCCCACCAACTACCTCTGTGCAAAAATCATCTCCATGCGTTGGTTCTTTGTGACTAGAAAGAAGGGCAAACAAACACACTTTCCAGTTTTTAATATTGGTTGGGATTATTATATTATATATATATATATATATATATATATATATATATATATATATATATATATATATTTGCTAATAGCCCACCTAAAGATGTTGTAATACTACATCACGTAGTTTCATTGAATTGTGGATAATTATATTAGTTTGGATGAGATTTCCCGAGTCGGAAAGTGGCGCATATCATTTCCTGGTTTGCCAAATACATCTGTATAGAAAATCACGTTGATCCGTTGCTTCAATGCGACGTAAAAGAAGAACAAACCAACACACTTATCCATTTTTAATATTTGTTGGAATTGTAATATTAGTTAGGCTATTGCTTCGGGTTTTGTATATTAGCTATGACATTTACCGAATTAAAAAGTAGCCTATATCAGTTCCCGACCCATAAATTATCTCTGTGGAAAATCACGTTGATCTGTTATTCTTTTCTGACGTAAAAGAAGGACAAACAAACACACTTTCGCACTTTTAATATTTGCTAGCATTACGTTATTCATTGCTAGTATAACGTATTTCTTCGATATAAATTTAGAAAGCAGTGTTCATAACGATTTGATTATTGTGCTCCGAATTAAAGTAAATGGATGATTTGAATAATTTGTCTACTAACAAACAACCGAACACTTTTTACACGAAAATTAAACATGTCTGCGTACACGATAAGACTGATGGCCAGAAATTACAAAACTATTTACGTACCACAGTTTGACAAATGATATTTATAATTATATGTTTTCTGTATAAACTACTTGAAATTCGTTACATATTTTCGAACTTCTGTCTACTCTTAATCAATATTTCGTCACTATAACCATCATACCTATAACAATGAAAGGATCACTGGCATTGACCTATGTTAATAAGATAGGTCATAATTTTCAGATGAATCACATTTAAAATTAGTAAAGAAGATAAAGAGTACAATGTATATATTAAACAATAAAAATGTTTTAAAATCAGGACAAATGCGGTTGTTTTTCTTACATAAAATTAAAAACATAAAAAATATGTGCCCAGAAACCCGTGGTTTTGAAGTAAAACTCCTTTATTTAAAAATGATTTAATTATTTGATACTTAATTACACCTACTTTCCTTGTAAACTGTGTTCCAAATAATAACTTTTATTAACATTACGTGCTGCAAATTCACTAAAACGATTTTGTGTTCAAAATAAGATGTACACATATAGATATTGAATTTATAATAAATATACAACTATTAATATCATTTGAAGATTTTAGTTCAACGAAATACTTTTTCTGTCCATTTAACTACGCCACCTGTGATCTGCTGTTCTAATTTCCATATTCATTTTAATCAATATCATTGATAGTATTGCCTTACTACTAATGCACGGAATTATCGAAATAAGGTTTTGATAATATTTCACAAAACCATGTTTTTATATATATAAATGGATACAATTATCTAAAATAAACTACGTATGTACTGAAAAAGAAATACTTAAAAAATTAAGACTTTTTAAATCGACAAATGTATTTCGCAATTAAATAAAATTTTACAAAACAATCAAATTTGAAATTATTATAATCATTAGTTTTTTTTTCTTAAACATACATTTATGACTAAATCAACTACTATAATACTCTATTACACTTCTTTATTAACGTTAACCGTTTGAATGCAGACGAGCGCCATCGCGCTCGTGCGCGTACTAACTAAACTTGCCACGAGCGCGATGGCGCTCGCGAAATCAGTTGCTGTTTAGCGCGCGGTAAGGGAGGTCGCTCGCACGCATCGCTAATTTTTTATCTTTTGACGTGTTACATAAAGTTAAAATAATAATATTTTTAAAAATTACAATATAAAAAGGATTCAGGAAAAGAAAATGTTTAACCCATAATGTCGAAATACGAAAATAATTCGAGTGAAAATGATCGTTTTTTAAGTTGTGAAGAAAGTGATGGTGGGAGTGACATTGTGGAGCACTCACAATTTGTGATAGTAATAATAGTGACGATAAAAATTATTTTGCTGATACGGAAGATGTACCGGGCTGCGAAAATGACGATGTGACCTTGATTTCAGTTTTTGTTATTATTTTTGTTCACAATATATATTTCCATAATTTTCTTTGTATTTTATTATCCTTGTACAAGTTTTTATTAAGAAAACACCGAAAAAAGTATTAAAATTGGATAATTTTTGGAAGAGATAGAGTTTTTTTTCGAGACAAGGGTAAATGACATGAAAAACAAAAGATTTCTTTGGCATTTTTAAGTACATATAAGTAAAAAACCATGGCACTAAAACGGTTAAAGTAAATAATACCTCATCCGGATTAAATTTTTATGAGATATTTTAAACAAAAAACTTAGGAACCTTCTTGCTTACTTAATTATTGAACTAGTTGTTAATGACTAGCTCGTAAATCATAACATAGTATACTGAACCTTTATTTTATTTAAATTAACATAAAATATTTCCGTAATAAGATTAAAAGAGATCAACATTTTAAATAACCACATTTTAAAAGGTTTTAAGGATTAATCCTTAATTGTAATTTTGTTTTGCTGCTGAAAGTATGTACGCATAAATAACAGGTAATCTATAGTTTTATCATTCAGGCTTATCCGCAGCTTATTGCACAGTATTCCAGCTGCAGAAAATGCACGTTCGCTTTCTAGACTTGTAGGATTTATTGAGCCAAACTATCGATAGATTTTACATAGCAGTTGACAGTGACCACCGCCATTTTCAAAAAGAAACGTTTCAATTTTAAGAAGTGTTTTGGTGTCCTCACTTGAAGTTGAAATGCCTGATCCTCTTGCGTCATATTTAATTTTGTTTAATTCGTATTAGATACGTATGTAGATTCGTATAAAGGTCCCGACTAAGTTGCGTGTTACGAACTTCAAGTTTCTTTAGTACAAAATTCGTAGCAGCATCCGCACTGACTAGAGTCGCACCTTCTCGACAAACGGCCTCAACTGTACCTTAATAATATCAAAATTTTCATGTATTTCGCCAAGAACTGACCGCTCCTGTTCAGTAATTTGAATTGCGCATTGGACGACAATGAGAGCTTTTAAAGTTACTGCTTACACTTTAATGAATCTACCTACCATACCATACCATATAGTATGCTCCATCGTATCTTACAAAATATCAACAACGCCTTGTTAAGTTCCATTTTAACATGTTTCCATTTTAACTAATTTCCTTGTTAAGTTCCATTTTAACATATTTCTGAAGAATATCAGATTTTGTAGGGGACTTTCTAAACAACCACACAACATTTTTAATCTTCTCTATAACTGGTCTGAACTGGGCATTTGTTTCAACATTTGAAAGCGCTTGCTCTATTTGCAATCCACCAACATCATCAATATCATCGTTAATGACAAGTGTGTGATCATTTTCCTCCTCATCTTGAGCTTCGTTATAGCTAGTCACTTCTTGAGATTTGGCGTAAAATGTACCATGAGCCAAGCAAAACTGATGAATGCAGTTTAGATTTCGTCCAAGTTTTGTCATGACTGAAGCTCCATCAGATGTAATACAAATAATGTCAGTGTCGAAATTTACACTAAATTCATTTAGCTTCTCGCAAAGGTACTTTTCACATTTATCAGCGTTTACAGAGCCACATGTTCTACATAAACCAAGGTTTCTTGTAGTATTATCACATTGGAAAAATGCACAGTGAAGGTTCATTCACATATCACCTATTTCTAGACGATGTCCACTCGTCTAAAGATATGCAAAACTTGTGTTGTTATTTCTTACCTTCTGTATTTCTTTTATAAACTTTTTCTTAGTTTTACTGTAAAACTACACAGACATATCTTTTATAGATATAGAGACATATTTCCACTTGTGGATAATTTATAGCCAGTTTTGTTAAAGAGGTGCCTAAGATCCTCAAACTCTGTAAATGCTCTAAAAGGCATTCCATCTAATGCTGTCATTCTTGATATCATAATATCCAAAGACCTGTTCGATTCTGTAAAATAGTCAGACATAGTCAGACATTTTATTTTTTTTCGCTGATATCTACCTATCGACGCTGAGGATGGTAATGAAGATGTATCATTGTTTTTTTTTGAAGGCCCACCAATATCTCTATATTCTTCCGGTGTAAGCTTTGCGCTGTTGAGGGTTATCGCGTGTAAAGACCTTAAAAGGCTACGAAGTCCCGTTGTTGTACCACCCGCGCACTTAATAACTTTTTCGCAGATCTTACATTTTGCAGTCACCTCTTTCTGCTTTTAAATAATGCCGCCATACTGACCTTGGGTCCGAACGCTTTTTGTACAAAGGTATATAGATGACGCAGTTTTTATTGGACAGCTTAATATACTTTACTGAATGAGTAGATGTATTCCGGTAATTACATGAAGCAGATACCTAAAATAAAAACATACTAATATTATCTACACTTTCCTAATATGGCTACAAGACAAAAACAGACAACTTGCGAAAAAATATATTCTTCAATACAATAGTTTTTTTTAATTATATAACATCGATCGTATGTTAAATTGATAAAATTGATAAAGGATAAAAATTTTGAGTCTTGAATAATATAAAATGTCAAAATTTATATTTTATTTTTAAATAAAAACGAATTATTGAAATAAATAGATATGTAGTGTAGGTTAGGTAGGCTTAATGTATTGGATTTTACTTGATTTAAATAGTGAACAAGATTCTAACATAAAAACATGTAAAACTCAGATTTATAGAGAAATATCAAATTTTATATTTAGAGTAAGAAATCGATTCGATTTCCGAATTCATGTTCCGTATTCGGACACCCGAATGCATGAAATCAATATTTTTTTCCGTTCGAAAAATCGGACATGTGCAAGGGCAAAAATGGCAGTTATTCGGGTGCAAAAGGGCAGTTATTCGGGTGTCCGAATACGGAATACGAATTCGAAAATTGAATACGGAACACGAGTATATGCGGTCAGCCTTAAACTCACAGTTCGCTCACGGCAACGAGAGTGAACGACAGCGACTCGTGCCCAGTGCACGCACACACACAATGACAAAATGATGCGGCGGAAAGGGAGCGCGCCGCGCTACCACGATCAGCGCGGCGCGGGGTGTATCGAACCGAACACTCAGTTCGTCCGGATTCGAAATTTTCGGATGCGTGTTATTCTTTGTTGTGCAAAATTCTTACAAGTTTTTTATATCGATATTTCTCGATTTATTTTTCGATATTTATCGTTTTTCTAAAAAGACCGATAACCGATAAATAATAAATAATCAAATATAATATAATAAGCTAAATAATCAATTATCGGTTATCAGTTTGCATACCCTACTCACTACTTATAAAAATACTCATAAAAAATACTTATAAAATAATACTCTTGTCAATCAATACAAAAAATGGGGTGTGGCTGTGTCATGGACACGGCCGTGTGTACAACAATGTGTGAATACGTCTATGTAACGCATTCATTTTTTTACGTTCCCGTCACTGCTTGACTCGGTCATATGGTGTTTTATTATTACCATTCGATTGCTCTTGAGAAGCCCTTTCCCGGCGTATATGATCTCTGTATTTGGTTTTAGCTTTTCGACGCGTATAGGCCGACATTATATATTTTTTTTATTCTAACACCTTATTATATTCACTGTCACTACTTTAAACTAATGTTTTATATACAATCGATAGATTTTGACGACAGCTGACGATTAAAACTTAAACCAACATCGAAGCTTTTCCGAATCAAAAGTTATACTAATTGGAAATCTCGATACGCAGCAAAATAACCTCAAAATGCCGGCGCTTCCCCCTCATCTCTCGCTCTTCTCGCTTATTGTAATGAATTCTTTGATCCTTTAGCTATCCAGTGACATAATTTAATTTTTTATGTAGAGGATAAATTCGAAACTGCAACGCCAAACTGTATCCCCGATTTTGTTATCATTAGGTTTTTTGGATTGCCCCCGTATGGTAGCAAAGTTAAAGACGTATTCAAGTCGAAAAATTCGACACAAAAAGTTTAATAAATAGCATTTTAAATAAATTTGGTTGTGGCGTAAAAATATATTAGAAACTAAAATTGTCTATAGTTATCTCAATTAATATCATAAATGCAAAAGTTTGTCCTTCTTAAACATGAAGATAATTGATGAAACAAAGAGATAGTGAGACAAAAAGAGAGAGAGAGAGGCAAAGAGATAGTTACGAGCTCGAAAATAATATTTTTATCGCGGAATATCACACTGTTTCGAGAAATTCGTATTTGAAACAGAACAAGGACACAAACGGAATAAAAGATTGATTTTTTAAAACGCTACATACAGGACTTTAGTCCCCAAATTAGAAAGAAATATGTTTGTATTCATTGTCATATGTGTTATAAAGACCCGAAAATGAAGCTTAGTATTTAGTTTCACTTAATAATCCTAGATGGCGCTTTATGTTTTAATTTGTTCTTATTAGTTTGTAACTAATTGAAACCGCTAGTAAAAGCTAGTGTAAAGCTTAATAGCCCTTACACCAGCGGGATCATTTTTTAGTTATATTTGATGATACCGTATCATATTTAATTATTTTCAATACATTTGTCTATTTGTGTTACATCGTTGCCCTTGTCCTATTCCAAAGTATAGTAAGTCCCTTGTCCAATTCGTATGAATTACGTTCACATATAGAAGTGACCTCGACTCAAAGTATACTTCATATCTATAAAAAACTTAAGTTACAACTCAAAGTTACATAACTTTAAGTTACAACTCAAAGTTACATAACAAGCCTGCCATCAACGTTATTATTTTCAGTTACTGATTTTATACTGAAACGTGCACTGAAAACTACATTTTATTTTATGATCGTAGTGGTATTTAGTTCTAACTACGTTCGTTTAGTCGAAAATCTAGAGGATGTCGAATTCAATGATCAGTGCGAGAAAAAAACATGTTTTGGTCCCATTATATCTTTAAGGGGAGGTATATTTAATTTTTTTCTATAATTTGCTATATATTAATTGAGATCTGCATATAAAATATATACTTAAAAAAATTTAATTTACCTAGGTTTAAAGCTGTAAAAACTACGATAGTGCGACGGAGAGATATGGACAAACAGAAGAAACGACATAACAAAACTATAAGATTTTCGTTTTAAGGGTTCCGTACCTCAAAAGGAAAAAGGAACATTTATAGGATCACTTCGTTGTCCGTCTGTCGGTCTGTCCAGACCCTTTTTCTCAGGAACGCTTTGAGGTATAAAGTTTAAATTAATATTAAATGCTTAGGTCCACGGTTCCTTGGAACTGTAAAAAAATCAAGCTTCTAAGTCAACGCATTCAAGAAGAACTATGGCAAAAGAAGAACTGGCCATTTATGCTGAATACTTTTTCCCGTCCACCTAAACTCATGAAATTTGACAAAACGCAAGATCTCACAGCACAAGTAAAGAAAAGAATCCGAAATCGTTAATTTGTAGTCATATCACATGAAATAAATGTATTTGTTTAAATATACGCTTGTGAAAGATATAGTAGGCAATATATTTTCGTTCTAAAAAATTAAAATTTTGTGAACAGTTTAATATGAATATTATATACCATTAAATGTTTGTAAAGGCCTAAATGTGTACGGAACCCTCGAAGTGTTTGTTGCTTGACAGGTTTTTTAACAGTTGCTAAGGAAACCCAAAATTGGTACCATTTTATAAACATAGATTTCACTATAAATATAAAGTCTGCTATACATCATACTATGTTATGAAATTTTAATTAAAGAGTTTGAACTAACAAATAAATATCTATGTTTTAGTTTCGAAATTATGTATAAATCTTCATGGATTTTGTAGAAAACACCATTATCATATACATAAGATAAAAAAGAAATATAATACCTTAAACTTTCAATAGTATCTTAACACACTCTTACATTTAATTGTTTTATCCCAAGAACTACTGCATTAATTGCAATAAAATACTCAATGATCTTTAGCTTAGAACCTGTAAGTTATCTAGAAATTTTTATTTAGGGTGTACTCGTATCTAAACCTTTGTATTAATAACATAACTGAGTATCCCTTTTTTAAAAAGAGCTCCGATGAAGTCGCAGGAAAAAGCATGTACCTATATACGCAACTTTCATATCTAAAATGCTTGTTTTTCAACTCTTCTCATGACGGTAAATATTATTGTCGAGCAGGATATAATTAAATATATGGAAAGTTTTGCATAATACCACAACCCCAAATATTTGACACTTAACTGGAGAAAGCAAAGCCCCAAAATCTGAGACCGCTGCAACGAAACAAACACCAAATCCGCTCTTGCTTCCGCTCAAAACCGCAGAGGGACAAACAAATTATGGAAACGGTGTGACCAGATTCATATTTGTAATGATATATAAGGTATTCAGACCACGCGCCGAGGAAGATGATAACGAAATAAATATTGTAACATTTTATACATGAATATTATATATACATAGTTTAAAAATAGCGTTTTATTTCTTTTATTTACGTTGTTTCTAACTCTAAAAGTGAATGAGAATTAAAGTTAAAAAACTGAAACCCAACTTCGGAAAATCTGGGCCTTTTATATCCAAACTTCATGCAACCGTTCATTTTAGCGAATACATATCGATAATTGACATAAATATAAGAATCCTTTTATTCCCACTAATGTATGCGTATGTTTATCCATTAATCACAACTTTTTAACTTTATTATTTAAACAACTTATAAAGTAAAATATATATATATATATATATATATTCATTTATTTATATATATATATATATATACATATATATATATATATATATATATATATATATATATATATAGGTAAAGGCGGTATATAGGTGGTAATGCGCCGTGCTTCAAATATTTATAAACTTCAGTCAAGTCTTCAAATATTTAAAAACACGAGAACTAAATATCATGTAATGTTATCCTAGGATACTCTCTGGATCAAGGTGAATCTAAGGACACTTCATTTGTTAAAATCACTTTAATACTTTGGTCTTTACGAGAGAACAAACTAACTCACATACATACATACATACATACATAGCCTGTGAAATTCATAACCCTTCCGCTACCGTAGTCGGTTAAAAAACAGATGGTTGACAAACTAAAAAAGGATGGTTCGACTTGAACAATTTGGAACAGAAAGAGTTATGTATATTTTTTTATATTAAGATGAAAATACGGCTGATATATGGATCATATGAATGGAAAAACCTCGGCAAGGCCATTGGAAACCTCGTTAATGTTGCCATTATCTCCACTGTGTTGGAGAGAAAAAAAATCATTGACACTGAGAACAGACTGTTCTCTCAAACCACCAAACCTTTAAATTGCACATATTTGAAAATTCTCTGACACTCATGGCACAAGTGAAAGGAAATTATTTTGGATTCAGTAGATTATCATGCAAGTTTATGGTTATTGATTCACTCCTTGCTGAATTAGAATGAAGTTTTCTTGTTTCCTTGTTAAGTCTTTGCTTTTTTATAAAGAAAACCCTAGTTTTCCAATTGTGGTGAAATTTAGAAATAGACGCTAAATTCGATGCCCCATATTTCTTAAAGTTTAAAATTGAACTGCACTTTCTCTGCCCCCATGTTAGTTCCCATTCTTACATACGTTTATTTCCTAGACCGTATTATATGGGCTGTACCATCATTTTGTGCAATTTAGTGTGATTAGTATTTCGTTATATGGCAAGCTATTACTTCCAAAATTCCTGAAGCGTCCTATAGAATCCTATAAAGAATAGTAGCGCTCATTTTATGGAATTATATTTGAAACCACTAAATAAATGGGTATCAAATATTTACTCATTTAAGTTCCCAATCAGTGTCACCTAACCTTATTAACAGCTTTAATCCTGCACTGACTACACTTCCAGTCTCTTTCCAATTACAATAGTGTTGGCTTGTGTGATAAAAAGATCTTAAACTTCTTTTCCGCTTCCGTTTAGTTACAGGTTTTTGAAATGTGGTAGTAATAAAAATATTGAATATTCGCGGTAACTCCATAAACTCTTGGGTAACATTATAAAAAATCACGTATAAAACGCATAAAAGGATCATTTTTGAGAAGTATTCATCTGTATAAATATATCAGATTTTAACCTGACTCGTTCTTATTTGAATAACTATAAAGACATTGGAAAATGTCGCCAATTATTTTTTAAAAATGTTTACAACAACAAAAAAAAGTTTCGAATGCAAAATTCCAGATTATATTAGATGATTTTCACTTTGTGTATGTTTATTATTAATAAACACTTTTGTCATTTTTGGAAAAAAAAGAGCATCTGGCCACACCGCATGTCAACGTCCACATTCAATCCATCGCAGTAATAGAGGATAATCGCCGAAGCAAACAACACATGTGTGATTCGGTGTTGATTGCGAGCGCTGCGCCGTGACCTTGCGTGGGTGCCCCCTAGCGGACGACAAGGAGAAAGTATGGTCGGTGCGTATCGTATAAATATGTACATAACACATGTACGCACATACGTACAGTACTTCATTTGACAGTTGAGTGTGTGTATAGCTATATTTCGAGCCGAATTCATAGTAACAGACAGGAGCGTTATATGCAGCAAGTAACAGATTATAAACAAGTATGGACAGATGCGATTATAATTAGTACGCACCCCTATTTCATGTATTAAAAGCAATGATGCCCTGTTAAATAGACATGATTAAATAGACTTTAATGCTCTAAATGATGCCCTGTTAAATAGACATGATTAAATAGACTTTAATGCACTAAATGATGCCCTGTTAAATAGACATGATTAAATAGACTTTAATGCTCTAAATTATGCCCTGTTAAATAGACATGATTAAATAGACTTTAATGCTCTAAACGATGCCCTGTTAAATAGACATGATTAAATAGACTTTAATGCTCTAAAATTAATTAACGTAAAACAAGTAATCGTCTTGTCTTCAATATGACTAATATTTTTATACACATATTTATTTTCACACTCTATATCTTTGAATCTCGCGTGTGAGCACTGTCCCGACTAACTTCTGATATTCGTTCTTCTTTAGGTTATTTTGGCATATTAACGCTCATTCCATGCAGTGGCGCGCCTTTTATATCCAAACTTCACGTCAACCATTATTTTAGCGAATGAAATATCGATAATTCATATAAAAATATTTTGTTTCTAGTGAACATTGGAGTTACGCACGAATCCTTTTATTCCCACTAATGTATGCGTATGTTTATCCATTGGTCGCAACTCTTTAACTTTATTACATAAACAAACTTAAAAACGACGAAATATTTTGTATAAAGTAAATGTATATCGGTAAAGGTGGTATATAGGTAAAAAATATGGCGTAGTTTATAAAGGTAGGGATATTGTTAAACGAAACTTTTTTATCTCCTACTGTTAATCCGGCATCATGGAGGTAGAAATGTATTACACTAACGTTGAGATGCATCAGTACGATCAAAAAAAAATATTTTCTTTTATTTAGTAATTGTTCGGGAAATCATAACATATTTGAGAAAAACATATTACAATGTGCGTATTTTAAAAGAATAAAATATAATACAAAACGAACTTTTTTTTTGTGTTGAGCTTGCCTTTCCAATATTAAACAAAACATGAAAAATAAAATTTTATTTAAAATAATGTTTTTATAGATTCCAAATTACAAAAACAAATCTGCCTCATATCATAGCTAACCAAACTCGTCATGTTTATACAAAAGTTAGTTTCATACGTGGTTGACACTTTTGAATTAAGGAGATTAAGAGGGTCAAGGTGATTAAGATGGAATGATCTTAATTACAATTAAGGAAAATTTCAGTAGCATTTGATCACTAGTTAAAAAAACAGTCGAAAAGCTAAATGTCCCGACACCTAACTTTTAATGATGCCGGGTTAATTTACAAACATAATTCATTTATTTTCCAATTTTCTGCTTGGGAAATATTTTAATGCTCAAGTAATAGATTAACAGATTCAGTAATCGAGTGCAAGTACATTGGATTAAGGTTAATCGAGAATGTCTGTTAGTTAATTTACCAAAATAGTAAATGTAATTTACCAATTTAGTAAATAAAAATCTATAGACAGAAGATTATTCAATTCACTCAACCAAATTACTAGCTATTAATGTTAATATTAACACATACAACAACCCAAATCACAAATGAAGAAAACCGTCTTACGTAAGATGTCAATGTATTTTTTCATCCCCTTCATAATATATTTACATTATTGATCGTACTATATTAGCATTTTTGAGTCAACATCAATCGAAAAAATACCGGTGTCCTTTAATAATATTATATGATCTCTTAATTCTGTTCACCGGTTTAAATTAAATGGCACTTGTATCATAACTAGTGCTGTAAGATGCTCGATATTATCAGGACGTCTCGATTTTAAGAGTATCATAATTCATCCCACGTAAACCTTACGCGGGACGCCAAATGTCCCGATTTTCGTCTGTATTAACAATTCAATGTTTAGTGCATATTGAACTGAACATTATATAATATGAACTATCGTAGCAATCCATCCCGGTTTCGCGTGGGTAGTTTTCACGCTTTGTCACCTTCCGAACCAACGTATGAAAGCCTGCGCATATTGTTTTGCTTACTTAAATACACCATCATTTTTAAACTATTCCCTATACTTTTAAACTGTTCATTACAAACTACGGTATACAATATATGAGTAATTTGTTGTTAATTTAAGTGATGAACATCGAATATATTTGGCATTAATTTTATAAAAATTCATTATACACAAATAAATGAAACTACGTGATGTAGCATTATTTCTACTTTAGAAATAATACTACATCACGTAGTTTCATTTTATTGTGATTGATGAACATCACTATAAAATTTTATTTCATAACCTTTAAGACAGTTTTGCACAATAAGCTCTGGTTTTTAAGGGTGGAACGTTTATTATTGATTGTATTTAATATATAAACCTACGCTGTCCAGGACTCTACTGTAGAAGTTATTGAAATGAACAACATCGCCATACATCGTTTCCTTTTATTTGGTGCTGAGGTAGCTCTCCGAAAAATGCTTTTTCGACTTCATTTACATTCATCGAATAATTTCCACAAAATAATTAATATATGAAAGTTTAATTGTATACTTAATCCTTTGTCGGTTGAATCAATGTATCCATGGATGAACCAGAACAAAATCCATTCAGCAGTTATTGAGAAAGTCACGTACTTCCAGGTTGCGTTGGGCAGTATTTGAAATACTTGTAATTAAAATACGTATTTGAAATACAAATACGTATTTGGTATTCGTATTTCAATTACTTGCCTAAAGTGTAATTTGTAATTGGTATTTCAAATGCCTGATGCCGAAGTATTTTGTGATTAGTATTTCGAATACTTATGGCTTCAAAATACATTTTAACATAAATACATTTAGTGATCCTTTAAATGTTATGAAAAGTAAGCCGACTCATACCATACATAAACTAAAATCACTAGAATCCAGAGCAGTACATGTCAATATTTGAAGTTGGCACAACGATACGTCAATTGTCATCGTTTGTTTGATCGTTTCTTCGGCTTGGCGGTCCGTTCTAATCACGTTCGCGGTATTTTACCATGGATGATAAAATTCATTCTACATTGCACCTACGGCACAGTTAACTGGATGACGGCGGCGATGGAGCAAATCAAGGGAATACTGTGATGTATGCACTAATTTTAACTGGAGGGAAATATTTCACAGTAATCAATCGCGACGTTCGCGGCAATAATAATGACCAAGACCAAGACAACATCCAGGCAACGTGCGTTAATACATTTAATGTAACCACTATTAAAGGTATCCTATATCTACCAGCAACTTCAGATTGCATTTAAAGGTAAAAGAAATGGTATGAAATACATTATAATTATGTCATTATTTTGTAGGTTATGAAAATATTTTTTTGCATTGCACTGCGTTTATATTATAACTTACTTTGTTAAATGTTTGGGCTCGTAAGATGAATGTTTTCTCATTAAGTCTTAAAACCCCTAACGTAAAATAAAGAAACTACTTAGATGGGAATGCGGGCTAATTTAGTTATTTAATTGCATTGTTCATGCTGAAAAACATATTATTTTATTATGTTTAGAGAAAATACCTTGATGTTCTCAGTGGATATGAAAATAGTAAAATAAATCGACATGTTCCTGGTAAAAGAAACATGTCATTAAAAAATTAAGAAAAAATTAAACAAAGCAAACTTGATTTTAAGATGCAAAACGATAATAAAACTCAGAAAAGACTAGATAAAAACATGGCACTTTACAACCAGGAACATTTCTGCAATTTTTTGAAATCATATGAAAGTATACGCATTAAAACTACGTACCTGGAAAGAAATTCTGCAGCTGATGATTATTTATTATAAAAAAACCATTTTGAAAAAAAATACCAGAAATATGTCGAAATTTGTAAATTACATCGTTATTTCTCACTATATTCACAATGAATTTATCGTTAGATATTACACATTTGACACACACACATAAAGGAATTAGAAATTAATGAAATTAAATCACTTAAAATAAACTTTTAAAATTACGTTAAAACGATGTAATTTTTAACAACATTAAATGTCAAATAAGAACATTATTAATTATACCAACTTAATAGGTTTTACTATCTATAAACCTTTAATTTATGGTTCTTTTTTTAATTTATGACTATCAACTTTTGCATTTGCCATTACTGTAAAAATATAATTATAGTAATTAATTTTTTAGATATGAATTTATAATGTACTACGTATAAAAAAAATACCAATGATATATGTAACTAATATAACTTCCGGCCGTGGCTAATGTATTAAAAAATGTTTTAAAGGATAACTTCCATAAAAAACGTATATTTACAAAAAAAAATATTTATTATAAGTATTTCGAAAGTATAAGCAAAATCCTAGCCAGGGCTGGGCTTAATTTAAATAATCAATAATAAATATCGTCATATTTATTGTTGATTATTTATTGTAAATTGTAATAAATATTGTCAATATTAAACTTTTTTAACAATGAAGAAAATAGTATGTGAATTTAAAAAATATTTAAAATTTAGACAACTACAAAATGAAATAAATGCCATAAAATATCCAAAAAAATATATGCCAAAACCTAACTTAACCTAACCTAACCCAACTTAACCTAACCCAAACTAACCTAACCTAACCAAACCCAACCTAACCTAACTTAACCTAATCCAACCCAACCTAACCCAAACTAACCTAACCTCACCTAACCTAACCCAACCAAATCTAACCCAAACTAACCCAACCTGTCCTAACCTAACCCAACATAACCCAACCTAACCTAACCTAACCCAACCCAACCTAACCCAAACTAGCCCAACCCAACCTGACCTAACCTAACTCAACCCAACCAAACCCAAACTAACCTAACCTCACCTAACCTAACCCAACCAAATCTAACCCAAACTAACCCAACCTGTCCTAACCTAACCTAACCCAACATAACCCAACCTAACCTAACCTAACCCAACTCAACCCAACCTAATCCAAACTAACCCAACCTAACCTAACCTAGCCTAACCTAACCCAACCTAACCCAACCTAACTTAACCTAACCCAACCCAACCTAAGCCAAACTAACCTAACCTAACCCAACCCAACCCAACTCAACCGAAACTAAAAGAATTTCCGGCCGTGGCTGATGTACTAAAAACATTATTTAAAAAATAACTTCCATAAAAATGTATATTTCCAAAAAAATATTTGTTATAAATATTTCGAAAGAATAAGCAAAATCTTTTGGTTTAATTTAAATAATCAACAATAAATATTGTCAACATTAAAGTTTTTATTAGTAATAAAATGACAAAAATGAAAAAAAAATAGTATGTGATTTTGAAATATATTTAAAATTTAAACAACTACAAAGTGAAATGAATAACATAAAATATCCCAAAAAGATATATGCCATAATACAAATAGACTTTATTGTTTCTTGCATGTTGGCACCATTTAAGCAAAATGTAATTGTTTAAATTGACAAATTAAAAGAAATATTCAATTTGAATTGTGTAATAAGTGGTTTGTGATAAAAGAAGAAATGAAATAACTGGAAAACATGGTTAAAATCTGTTCCATCGCAAACTAAATCGTCAGGTACGAAGATCGTCAGGTAGAAAAATTTTTTCAAATTGTTTTTTTTTTATAATAAATTCTCTCATTTCTCAATTTTGTAAAGATTTTTAAGGATCTTCCACAAAAGCTAAATGTAATGTCAAAAGAACATTAGGGAGAAAAATAGAAATATCCCAAAAAGAAACAATGAGAAAACTTATAACCATATTGAGTAATGTGGAGTATGTCTCAACCACTGCAGACATACGGTCCACTAAAACAAGGAGTTTCTTGGAGTAACTGGACACTGGGTAAGATTTCACTTAAACACTTATACTTTTTATATTCAAACAGTGTATTATTTATACATGATTAAAAGGAATTTTGATTTAATGATAAATTGGAACAGTAATTAAACTTTATTTTTGTTTCATATTGATACAACATCGCTGGAACTTATAAGTTGTGTATTATATTTTATCTGCTTTAAAGGATCACATACATATGACAAGATAACTGAAGTGCTTTTTGAAATTCAGACTTCTTTCAAATTAAAATATGAGCAAGTGGTATGAACTAAACTGGCAATGGTTCAAATTTTATGAAGACTTTACGAGAAGTTGGCTTTACAGATTATGTGCCCAATTGTTGAATGTAAAAAAATATATATTACATTATTATTATATAATTATATTATAAGTTATAATTTTACAATCTATTTTTTTGTTAATAATGTAGATAATTTGTGAAACATACAATGTTTCTAAGTAGTTTTAATGTGATTAAATTTACACCGCATTTCTTCTTATTATGTTTAATTATGTTTTTATTATGAAAAATTAAATGGTTCACGGTGAGAGATGCATTATGTAATTATTTTTTATACTTTGATATTTATATTTTTATAAAAATATAGTAATGTTGAAGTTTACCAATTATTGTGTTTTAAATATAAGTAAATATTTTTTAGATGCTGTTGCTGCTGTAGAGGAATCAACATATGCCTCGGATGTAAATGTATTTGTTATAGAAGGCCCAGAAGACCCAAATCGGTTGAAGTCATAAAAGACTGTCTTGAACATCATTGTCCCACAAGATGGATCCCTTTATGACTCTATAGTGCAGCTCATTAAAATTAAATCAAAATTAAATTAATTATACAATAAGTAACTGACTGATAATGATTTCATTTCCTTTTATATTCTAGATACATATGTTCTAGATCTTAAAATTGAAAAAGAAAATGGTTTTACGAAAATAATTCTAATAGGATTTTAATTGAAAACGTGAATCGACCCACAGAACCCAGTATTATATTAAAAGTAGTGGTACCACAATGATTCAGCAGTAATAAGAGAATAAAGAATTAAATTGTGTATAAAAATTAACTGCGCTGGAATTTTGCATTCTTGATAATTTTGGTTCAATCTACACATAATTCACAAAGTTGTCCTTAATGAATGGCGACAATTTTTAAGCGTTTTTCCCGTAAAAATATTAAGTAAATTCATAAAAATTATTTCAGTACTAGTACAGTACCAATTTATTAAAACTTATTAAAGCACAAATTCAACAAAAAATCGTGTTTCAATAAGTTTTCATTTGACACCCTACACGATAACTTTGAAAGAATTTTTGTAAGCTCTCAATTTACAATTTCAGTTTAAAATTTCTCACTAGTCATTATAGAATTCCATTTTATATTAATAATTTAGTATATAGTTTCTGGTTAATGTTAATTTTTGATGTTATCTCCTTTAAGCGGGTTATGAAAAAATTATGAGATAGAAATTTTACGATGGGCGCGCGCAATGTAACAAAAACAACAGGATGAAGTTGGTCATTAAACATGCGTGTAGTGTACTGATATTCATAATTATTGAAGTATTTGTAAATACATAACACGTGTTTTATATTCATATAAATCTAAGTCATATCTGTGCTTTTAAATAATATTTTCAGTAACTGAAATTTTATTTAGTTTGCATATAATAAAAAAACATTTATTCATTGTAAATATTCGTGACGGAAATAGTACTTATAAGCTATTTTAAAATATATTTTAAGTATATTTCTCTAAGTGAAGTTAAGTTTCGGTATGTATTTACTTGCATTATAAATTATAAATTATTTAAAATTTCATTATATTTAGAATTTACCAACCGTATTTCTAGTCACGATCCAGTCCTTTTATTATTTTTATTTGTGTACTAAATAATGTTATTCTTCTATTATGCCAAAGAAGTATATCGCCTGTATATAAGTACACGTACAATTTTTTTTCATTAGTCCACTTATTAAATTAATGAGATAGCAACAGGAAATTGCTTTCTTTAAAACCCCGGACGGTCCTATGCGCCTTTAAAAAGAAGACAATGTCCGGGCAAAGAAGGCGGATGCAATTCAATTTCAGCCCCGCTCAAAGGGCGACCGGAAATCGAAACCAGAGCCCCGGTGCGCTGCGCTGTCAAAGACCGTAGACCTATGATCAACCCAACATACAATACCTACGACGATAACGAACTTTAACATCATACTGTAATACCGTAAAAATCAATACAAAAATCTGGAATTCATCCCTAACCAAGACATCATATCTCCATAGAAACATAAGTGACACAATTGTCTACCGCATGATTTAATTACCGCGGGACTTTAACCATTTAGCTGTTTCTTACGCTTGTAAATTCTTCTGTAGAATTTAATCTGCATAATATGAGATAAGTTATAATAACTAAAAACATAATTTTTGACCTTTGTTAGAAGGAGACGTAAAATAACCAATAGAACTATCTTTTGACGTTATTATCATTCTATGGAAACAGAAATTAGCACACAACACTTTATTCCTTTATTACATTGTCCCACAAAATATTGTCTAAATAATGTGGGATAGGTTATATTAAAAATGTGATTTTTTATATTATTAAATGGTGATGCCATTTAGAAATAACCAATGCGAGCTACGGCGATTATTGTTTTTTAATTGAAACGTACGGCTTTCTTTTTTTTCTTTTATTAGATGTTTTCCAAATTGAAATTCGTAAGTAAGAATATATGACTAATGACAAAGGCGTTTCATAATTTGGAAGGAAATATTTAAAATAAATATTTATATAGTTCACTTAGATTACTTTTGGAATGTTCAAAATCTTACCAAGGTATCGTGATTGTATTGATCTTTGTGAAAAATACAACGGTGCTAAAAAAATTAATTTCATAATCAATATTATTTACGTGACGCTGCCAACTCTCATACGGAAGTAAAAATTATAGGAGAATTTTTTCTCACGTTGAGGACAATTACACACGACATTTGCAACATAAATCAGTGACTCTCAAAGGTATACATAACTCTCTAATATCGATACATGGTTCTTAATGTAAACAGCAACATCTCGTGGACAATGTGCGAATCCAAATCTATTAATTCAATGTTTAACTTTCTTGTTTATACACTAGATGGCACTTTGTTTTAAACTGATGTGACTTATTACTTATTTTATACCTACTTATTTTATATACATAACAAAAAAGTAGACAAATAGTGTGTTTGCATTTGTTTTTATTTTTTTGATAAAAAAACTTTTCAGGTTAATTTATAAAATATACAGAGAATTGAAGAACATACAGAGATTGAGTTTTTAAAGGATTTTCAATTAGTTACCTGTTTGTAACAGCATCACACAAAGTTAATATTAATCAAGATTTCAAATTGTAACTAGTCATAATTACGTATTATAAAAAAGTAGTCCTTGTATTTTCACTTATTTTAAATTACATTCTACTCTAGTAAGATAATTAAATGAAAAAAGAATTAATAAAGGCAAAGTTATAGATAAGAAAGTACATTGATAAGTGATGTTCATGTCAAATCGTTTCCATATGCATGTGTTATAGCATTTTAAATAGGTATTCCCTTTTTATTTAAAACGGAAACTAATTAGACGGGTACTTTTAAATAGAAGCCACATTTGAAATTTAATTTTCCGTTTAGGCGTTCCATATTCCAAAATAAAAACCATTATTATTATCCTATATTTCAATTGTTGCAAATAATTATTGAACTGGCGATAAACACATGTAATAAATAAATTTTCGTGATCTGTGATAAAACTATAATTGGTACAAATATTTTAATCAACTATTTCCTTGACGTAACACTATTGGCATAAGTCATAAATACAAATAAAAACTTGAGAGGTGTCAAGGGACACCCGGATGGAACGAAGTTCCTTTCGATTAATTAGTGAAGGAATTGTAATAAAATTTTATTTCTTTTCAGTTATAATAATAATTATTGTTATTATTTTTTATTATTTATTATGTACAAAAAACCTGTATACACTGAACAAAAATAATCGTCGTGACACCACACTGTTCAATGCGAAATAGAAAGACGAAACGAAAATAACTGGCTTGCTTTCTATGAGAGAGAGACAGACAGACAGAGAATCACGCGCACGCCGCACGGCTTGCAGCGCGCCCGCTAGCAACTATAGCAAAAAGTATCGTTACAACTTTTGGTCTTAATTTTTTCTGTCTAGCCACCTTTCGCAACGCGCGATAAGGAACTTCGTTCCAACAGAAAATTACATCCGGGTTATTTAATACAAAAATTATGACATCCCAATCGTCACTATATTTTTCCTACAACGTTTTCGTGGAGTTCTAAAAACCCATAGTGTTTAATAATGTTTGGCGGACTAGATTCCGAAAATAAGGCGATATGGAACATATTTTTTCCGAATATTTTTATATTTTTCCGAACATCTTTAAAGATATAATACCTAAAGGTAGGAAAAAATATTTTTGAAACCCTCATAACTTACCCTATCAAACCATACCATATAATTTACAAGTGTCCCAAAATTCAATGTCAGACAGGATACGGGTGTAGACCAGTTTATGACTATCCAGAAAACATATAAAAAAATCGAAGCAATTTTGTTTTTATGATATAAGCATTTTATTGAAAATCAACACGTGCATAACATTAGATATATATAGATACTGATATAGGTACTATAAGAAAAAATTTTGCACATTTTATCATTCTAATTTTTGTAACAATTGCCTACATAATACTGATATTAAAAATAAACCTAAATAAAACCAGATTCAGAAATCTAATAATCTTAATTAGTTGCACCAACTTTTATAATAACTTGCCATGGTAGTGCTGATACATTTTATTCACATATGAAATGTCAAAGTTAGTTCATTTTTTGTTTTTAAACTATAGAAAATCCTGTTTTATTTAAAATTATTTTCAATAGCAGGTTATGTAAACAAAAACAACCGTTACAAAAATTAGAATAATAACATTTGCAAATTTGTCCTCATAGCACATCACAAAAACATATATTTTTGTCATGTTCACATTCTGGGAGGTCGTATATGTATTGGGCTACGACCTATACCCGCTCGTTGTTGAAATTTGGGACATGTATATTATTTTTTTTCAATTTTAGTCCTGGTGTTGAGATATATGCGTGTTATTATGTTTTAATGAATGCAAATTTTAAATTTGTACGTCAAACTGTTTCTGAAAAAAACGGCTGTGACAGATAGACGTATGAACACGTGAATGATATTATAAGGGTTTCTTTTTTTATTTTGTAGTAAGGAACTATAAAAATATTTAATTTTTATATTTTCTTTGTCGTAATCACAATATTCTTGTTTATAAATGCGCAGGATAAAAAATACAAAATCCTAACAATACCTCACGGTCAACTACGGTAACTAGAAAATCCTAACAGCACCTATTGTAAGCTACTGTTAGCTACGGTACGCCGAATGAGATTACAGGTTGCCTCATATGATATGTGCAACTAACCCTTTCTAACTGTTCCTCATGTCAGTGCCTCATGTTTCATTTGTTGAACCAAATACTGTAGATACAGTATTTCGTTGAACATCGATTAAATATGAGAAACACACTTTCTCTATCCATGAACAAATGTGCCTATGTAATTTTTCGAATGTCAGCAAATTATTCAGAAAGTATCTATAGGTGTGCCGTAGGTATCTTTATTGTGATTTGAATCTGGATCATTGAAATTGTCCGGAAGTGATCGTTTCATTTGGAAATTGACTCTCAGTGTTCCGAACAGAACAGATATGAAATGAATGTGTATTGTTATAATGTATAGACTGTGTTCGCGGTGGGCCGAATACATCTTTGTTGTGATTTGAACGTTGAAATGTTTAATTTGAAATTTTACTGTCCGGACAGAAAGTGACAAAAATTAATATTTTTATATTTCTATTATAATTTTGGGTGCATAAATATTGATTTTGGGTTCATTTTAAAGTCTATGTATGTATTGTAAGTAAAAAGAACCATTTATTACATTTTCTTTTTTTTTCGATACACGATCTTTCTATGTTTTTTTTCTATAAATGGTATTGGTAAATTAATTCAAAAATTTTATTATACGAATTTTTAACACTCGGGCTTTAACATACTAATATTTAGTACTTAACATTTAAACACTAAAGGTTTTTAACATTCAAAGTTTTAATACGGAATTTTTAAAAATTTTAAATTTTTATGTTCTATCTAATATAATAAGAGGTACAAAACATGTATTAGCATATTAATTTGCTTAATTTAAATATGTTTAAATGCAAATCGGCAAATCTTTAAATAAACTTACAAGCAGTGAATAATACAACGCAAGGCGAATAAAATATATCGTTTATATAAACATTTCTTCGCAGTTTGTAGCGCACCATCCGTATCTATATCTCACTCATCGAAACGAATCAGTAGAACAGTGTTCGCTTCGTTTCTTTTCATCCGTTCGGAACTCGAGATACAATGTACGTTCCAAATGATACGTTTGACATAACGAAACTGTTTCGGATCATTTGGAATATAGCGATGTTCTGGAACATTGAGTCGATTCTGTAGAGTTACACAGGTCTACATTATCACAATTCCGATAAGACTATAAATAATCCCATGTAATGATAAAAATGAGAAATTCGCAGAACGATAATCCGGTTATGAGCCACGCACTATCATTCACTGCCCGTCGAGCGAGACCTCAAATGCGTGCCACTCTCACGACACCAACATTTTTAGCGTAAAATACATTTAATGCTTTTATAATAATAGCTTGGCGATTGTAGAGACTCACAATACGTATTAATAGCCAATCAACGCTTTCATAAATTGCCAGATATCGCCTTTGGTTTAGAAACAATTACCTCGGTCAGCGGTTGCCAAATGTTTTTTCCAAAATGCGTTATTTGCAGAAACATTCCGTTGGCATTAAAAAAATGCCATGTAGTTTTTTAATAGAGAAATTTCACACCACATTGATATTAAAGAGTGCAGTGCTCACTAGATGTCGATAAACGTAATTTTTTTCTATCCTTAACCACAATGGCAATTTGTTATACATTTGGCTTGGAATTATTGTCAGTGAAAAAAATTCTCAAACAATTTGTATTTCTACTTGTACGTCGAATGCTTTCACGTAATTTCGGCATTTTGCACTAAGCCCTTTAAACAAGTTTTAATAGTGTTAAAGTAGTTTTTACTTTTATATAAAGGTTGAAAAATTTATTGAATTGTTTTTTTTCAAAATTGTTTTTAAACACAGCTCATGGGTCATTTTAAATTCTCCAAAGGAATACCTTTTTTGGAATGCGAACTATAGATATTTTTTATACATAAAATAAATATAAATATTTGTAATTTTATCCCATCAAAGAGATAAACATAGTATCAGTATAAATAAACATACATTACATTGATAAAAAGTTTCAAATAAAAAAATCATAACTCCTTCAAACTTATCACTATCTGTTTGTAGCCACTATTAATATTTGTAAAAAAGCACTAATGACATTCCAGTCAGAAATTTGAGTATTTTTAATTTTGCCATCAATATAATTTTTGAAATAAAAATGTATTAGTAAAGATGTTACTTTTAAAATCAATTAATTTTCACCTGCATTATTATATAAATAAGAAATCAGGTAAAGAAAGGCTTATTTGAAATTCAATGTCCAAAGGTGTGAAAACGTTAGTGAAAAACCGTAAAGAATTTTGAAATAATTAAAATTAGAAACATGTATATTTGTATTTAAACTCACAAATGAAAATAAAGAAACATCTATTTCAACGTTATGGAGTATCACTAACCATAATTAATTATTGATTAAAAAAGGAATAAAGTGAAATGCAGCCATGGTTCCTTTTTGTCAGGTAAAGCCAGGATGAGCGGCTAGTATTATTAAGAAAATCTTAAGTAAATATTTTCTGAAAGTCATTTTATATACTTTGATAATAACACATTCTATTATAATTATTTGAAGTTTTATTTTGGCTTTTACTGAACTTACACAAATACCATTATCTGATTAAGATCGCCATTGACCCTCGATGACCATTTCGACACCCCTGAAGTTTGCATCCTCTGCGATGGCACTGTTCACACTGTTCTTGTTGCAGTACTGATAGTAATCAAGAAATACAAATTATTTTGGTATTACAAAATGTATTAAAATAACTTAGCTTTTAACCTTATAGTTTTGATTTGCTTGAAATAAAAACAACTAAATGGATTTTGGAGAAACTTTCACTGTCATGTAGATTCATCTCTTAACTAACGTATGCGGAATGAATTGTTTCACTAAAATATCCAAGGGCGATTAACAACCTGCATCATCAAAACAGTTTTACACTCATAAAAAATAAAATTACGTAGCTTACTTTCCACAATACATAAATAGTTTTCAGACTAAGGAATAGTTTCAGAGCAAAAAAAAACAATTTTGTTACATTCTAAAATTCACATAAGCATAGCCAAACTCTAAAACACATTCATTATATTTTCTTTTACGTCTACAGAAACAGGAAAACTAAGAAAATAAATCAAACATTAATCAAAGAGTAAAATACAGAACTATAACAGAAGCATGATGGTAACACCCTTACTTTAAAGTACTGCCAGTTACATATCTATGTGTAGAAAGTAGTTTTTACTGGATATAATAACTACTTATTATATTCTAGTGAAAGTTCTATAGTATTATATAGGAAGGACGGAATACATCCATACTGTTCACTTTTTTGAACTTAATAATTATGCATGGGCCAAAATAAAGAGACAAAAGTTGAATTGAGAACGATTTTCTCTTTTGAAATTTGTATCATGACACATTTCAGAACAAATTTGTGCACCCATTTTAAAATAATTGGTATACATACATATATGAAAAAATACATATGCATCTATAAAAATGAAAAATTACCATTTTTAAAGTCGTTAATATTTGTAGATCTCCAACAAGCTATGAATTATTAAGGCAGTGTAGTGTATAAGACAGATTAAGTCGAAAGCCATCAACTTGTTAAAGCAATAAATATTATCTTGTTTTTTAAAAAAGCCTTATATTTTTATGTTCAAAATAATGAATTGAAACATTTGAGATGAAAGTGTCAAATTTCAAAAAATTGATTACGACATTTGCTCATAGCACGGCAACTTAGGCTCACACTTAAACTTTATTTATATGTATAATTTATGACAAAATACATCTAAATTCTCTTTCCAACTATGTATACATATATTGTTTAACAAACTGAAATTATTTATAATTGGCACAAAATAACATGACAAGCAATGACATTATAATACATAGATTTGTCATTGGCGTGTATTGACAATGAGTAGATTTCCCTAGTGACCGCTTATTATTAGACAAATATTTGGTACAAACTTCATTTCATGTCAAGTACGAAAAGAACTCACACTACCAAAGTTCTGTATACTTATATTATGACACTTATAAACATTTAAGGGTACATAGTTTCTCTTATAAACTATTAACAAACTTTATTTTTATACGTTTGAAATATATTGCATACAATATATTTCAAACGTATAAAAATATAGTGCATATTTAAGTAATATTATTTCTTACCATGTAAATATATATTTCACAAACAAAATAAAAATACATTTTAAAATACAAGGTAAAGTTTTTTCTTTAAGAGTTTGTATGAAATTTTTACGGACCCAGCTACATAAGTTGACCGACTATTACTCACAGACCACTAGAGCTTACTTAACTGTGATAATTTTCCTTTTTATTTCGTTATATATAACAGTAGTATGTAAATACTTATCAGTTATTCAAAAATAGCAGTTTAACTGACATTTTCCCAATATTTTTGAAAAACCTATTCAATGATATCCTACACAACAGGGTATGCAAAGAAAAATCATCCTCACTTTGTAGGCATTATAAATATTTATGAAGCTTTATAGCACTAATAGGCTACGTGTAAAACAATTGCGAAATATTGACTAATAGACTACGAGTAAAAGGCTATGAAATAAGGATTTCTAATTTGACTACGGAATTCTAAAAACGGTATATGCTCAGAGAATATAAATTTCATAAAAGTAATTTACTTCTGAATTATCAAAAATAGTTTGGCCAAACTAAAGTTATAAAATTAAATTTCTTCGCACTTAATTTTAATTTCTGCCACAATAAAAAATTACCTAGAAATTTAGTTTTTGTAATTATGATATACCAGAAACTGGAGTTTATATAAAGTTGGCAAATATCGATAATGTGTTCTTAATTATATCACACATGTGGCTCTTTGCTGGGGTAATAGTCTCGAGAAATATCAAGGTAAGACATTCTCATAGGAGATCACAAACATATTGGTGTAACCTCATTAATAGTCCATCGACACCTACAACAACAAATGTATTACAAAATGCGATATTCTTTTTTACCATATGAAATTGGAATTTAAATCAAGGCCACATATTATAGACTATTGCATAGTTTACGTATAATCATGTCTAATTTCTACACCTAAAAATATAAGTTATAATTAGTACAGTTCCATTTACTGACATATTTCCAGTACAAAGATCTTGTTCACCAATTATTTCTAAATCAAAGTATAAGCTTCATTTTCTATTAAATACTTATACTAAACCTAAAAAATTGAACATACATTAAATAAATGAGAAAAATTTGAGAAATCACAGAAAAAATTTTAAACATATATCAAAATAACCATCATATATATAACCATAATTCATCTTCTGTAATTTTATCATTGGTTTGGTATTCATTGACAACCCAAAAAGTAATAATACAAATATTAAAAATCAAAAATATAGTACCTAGTTGAAGCGTTTGTTTTGCAAACTAGAAACTATCAATAATCTACTCAAAAGACACGAGGTTAAGTAAGAAAAGCAGTGACTGAAACCACTGGGCACAAGTCAGTTATACCCAAACATGAAAAAAAAAGACAGCTTAATTCTTTGGAGTCCATTCAAGGCTAAGGGCAGCCTGATGATTGAAAATATGCAAATGATATTAGATTTTTGGACATGGGTTTGTATAGATACTTTCTTTTTCTGTTTCCTACCAATTTTTGTCCTGTATAATACTGATATCGATTAAAATTACTCCAACCTTCTCGTACATTTCATTTATCGCAACTCAAAAGAGACTTTTCACTTATGAAATTCATTTTTCGATTGTTAAGTAGAAAGATTTTGTGCTCTGTTTTATTGAGAACTTATCTCCTTTTGCAGTTCCCAACTATATCACAGTATTTGCCTGCTCAATCAACGGATCGCAATTGCACTAAGGTGTAATTTTTTTTTGATGAACGAGAATCAGTTTTTTGAAATGTATAATTATGTATTACAGTGTCATTGAATTAAATACTTATTGTATTTCTCATAAATTTGGTCTTGTTATTGTTTTAAAACTTATCAAGTGCGTGTAACTGTGATATTTCAACAACTGTATGTAAATAAATAAGTGAATAAAAATAATGAAGTAAATAACTAATATTATCTACAGATAATTTTTCCTTCCCTACAAATATATACCAATTAAAATTTGTTTCTTGTGATAATACTGAATTGGTTGAATTTCGAATACGAAAAAAAAAAAAATAAAGATAAAATTGGCCATTATCAAAATTATGTCGACAATTGTACATATGAAATAATATCATGGATTTTTTCAGTTTGTTTTTCCTCAATAGGTACGTATTCATATCAACATAATTTTGAAAATTTCATAAGTTTACTACTACCTGTCAAGCATAATCATCTAAATATTTCTATAATTCGGTGATACAGAACGAAATACTTATTGATCATAAATTCGGCAACGGAAAGTCATTGTATTTTATATCCAGAGTCTTCAAAAATCTGAATATTTTTGATACCTATGAATATTGACCCTTACTGAGAGAAAGAAATATTCCCAACACTTGTTATAGTCTGTTGATATTAGCAATCAATATCTCAATTAATTTAATCAATTTAAGTTCATTAAATTGCGTTCAAAATTAAACAAAAAAAATATTTCAATCAATTTAAGTTCATTAAATTGCGTTCAAAATTAAACAAAAAAAATATTTTCTCCTCTATGTTATTTTTATTTTATATTATAAAGTAAACTCAGAAATATAAATCTACACATCACAAATCTCTAATATTTGCTATTGTTCAGACCTGGCATTAAATTTGTTTTAGGCCTATTAAGATAAGCAACTTCAAATGCTGCCATAATAAACTTGTTAATTTCCTTACACACTTAGGAGTATATACAAATTTAGGTAAATATAAACATAGAAATATTAATTTCATTTTCATCGTTTAAATAGATATTTTACTTACGTGATGAAAAATAATATAACAGATGTAAAAATTTTATCATGAATTTCTTAATAGTAACAGATGTAAAAATGTTATTGTGAATTTTTATTGTCAACTTTTGTCCCCTCTAAAATTATGTTATAGACAGTTGTATAAATAAGTGTGAATACGTTTGATTACATGCCAAAGATATGGGTGATCTTTTACGAGTTCCATTTTTTTCATTTTGAGGTGAGGAATCATTAAAAGGAGTAAAAGAAAAACGAAATAATATGCTCATTCCTGTCTAATTATAATTCATATACAATTTGGAATTGAGCATTTGAATATTACAATTAATTAATTAAATCATCTAATAAAAATCAGCTAATTCAGTTAAGCCAGAAGCTGCAGAAAATATTTGTAAATACATTGTAGACAAGCGCATTTTTATAATGAAATATTCAAAATAAATATTAACTAGTAAATAATATCAATTACTAAATTCTGTATACAATATTGAAAATAGACTTTACAAAGTAGATACTCCCAATTTCTTCAATAATGTTCCAAATTGTAACAATGTGTGGTGATTCTTAAAATTTATTAATTAATTGATCAAACAATATAACGATATAAACACTATACACAATTTACATGAAGATGTTAATTTTAAACAGGCTTCTTTTCTTTTCTTTCATTTTAATTTTAAACATATGCTTCACAGATTTATTTCTTTAATATTAAAAATTGGGTTGTGAATGTTACGGAAAACATTGAAAATTTAAGCTCACTAGCTTTTGAATTTTCAATTAAGGTAGTAGGATTTCTTCTTGACCCAATGAGACAATTAAGATACTTCTCTATAAATAATATTAAACATTTTCTTGATATAGACATTGCACCATTTTGCTGATATTTAATATAGTACTTGCGCCATCTATTAGCATGTTCTAGTACTAATGCTGTTTTAGAGTTCCGTACCTCCAAAAAAATGGAACCTTTACAAGGTCACTCACTTACGAAGCAATTAATCTACTTGGTGGTATCATACTTTGTTACTCGCGAAGTGTAAGTTCTACTCGTACCAGAGGCAGGAAGACTAACAATGTAATCAGGAAGGCAGGAGAGGCAGGAAGACTAACGATGAGGAGGAAGACTAACAATGTAATCTAATTTAATATGATTTTATGGAAAACTCTAAATTTTACTTATTTTTCTTCGACAAAAATAAGAAAGGAACAATTGATATGTAGTTGAGAACACAATATAAAAGAAAAAATAAATGTAATATAAGTCACAGTCGATGTCTCGTGTTATTTTTCCATTATTCATGTAAACGTTTACCAGAGCCGTTAATTTGAAGCGTACAAATAAAATGAAGTGCCTTTGATACTAGGCAGCGCTGATGTTAGACACCCAGCCAATAGTAACTACGTAAGTTACTTAAAATAATACAATAGGGAAAATTAAAATCCGGCTACAAAAAAAATAACTGAAAAGCACGAAATACATACGATAGCCTGTAAAATTTATAACATTTAATACCCTAGGACACTATCTGGACACTGACGAATCTAAGGACACTCATATGTACATACATATATAGACTGTGAAATTCATAACCCTTCCTCTGCTGTAATCTGCTAAAAATACATCTAGCTTATCTACTTATTATGCATATCTATTTACTATATTGGTGACACTTTGATGAGTGACCAAATTTCAAGGAGCGATTAAAAAACAGTAACTAAATCATATAATGACAAAAAAGCATAAAGAAATGATTTTGTTACTCTTTCTTTATCGGTCCTTGAAATTTGGTCACTCATCAAAATGTAACCTAGTATATACATGCTTACTGCAGAATAATAACCAAGTAATATAGAAATTCTCTAATAAGCATTCTATGTACAAGGTTATGGTTTTACAAAGTAGAAAACAAGAAATATTAATAAATTACCCTCAAATTATTTAAAAAGCACTGGTGGCTTGAATGTTTAGAAAACATAGTGAAATCAATAAAACAAGGTAGAAGAAGTGATGTTTAATTGAAAAATTTTATATTAGAAATTTAAAAAGTATAGGTCATGGATGATTCAGAATTATATTAATTATGTTATCATTTATAACTTAAACAATCCTATTGCAATCCCAATGCCAGTTTACTCATAAATAAAATATAATGTGGTATAAACAAGGCGAATGTAAGTTATTGTGTCTTATCAACTGATCAGTAACTAAATAAAAGTGAGATGCAAAAATGTTATACATAATTGAAAACATTTAGCTTGTTAGACTATGGAAGGTTAATAGTAAAAAATATACTGCATTTTAGAATCATACTATAGAAATTAAGAGTAAGTCCCGTTGAACACTCTTATGGAGAAATGTGGAGATAATGACAATCCATACCCTAGGTTAAAGAGTAACCAATATGTTAATTTGAGTCATAAACTATTTTGAGGCAAAACTCATGAAAATCTGTTATGCATTTATGCGTAACTTGAGTAACAAATAGCCGAACACACTTTTCATAGAATTAGTATGTCCTGCTTGCAACACTATAGGTAACGTCTTCTGTGGTACTCCGTATATTCAAACTATATGCATGTAAAATTTGGTTGCAATTTTTCGCTTAATTGTAGAGTAAGTAACAAATTACAAAAATAAACCGTTTACATATTTATAATATCAGTAGATATTATGTTTACGGTTGCAGTATATTTTTACAGGCAGTATTAAAAGCGTTTTCTTGTAACTTTAAAAACGGTATACATATTTTAAACTGATTAAATTTCTACTGTTACGACTGGTAAGGATATATAGATCTCAACAAACATAGATTTGATCTATCAAAAATATTATGTCAAAGTCTAAAATAACATAATAAAGAGATAAAGTTTGTGAGTTTGTTTATTTGTTGAAGGTAATCTGAAGAACTATTGATCCGATTGAAAAATTTTTTTCTTGCCTAGACTTTTTGTATAAATACAGGCAATAAATAATAATATTAAAGTTGCTATTGACCAACTAACTCGGAGTAAGTAGAGGTAATTTCGAAAAGTACAGATCCCATCAAAAACATTCTTTCGCTGGTAAGTACCCTAAAGTTTCTAAATGAACATAGGCTATATTTCATGGAGTTATAATAAAAGGGGACCAGTGATAATTTTAGTAACTTAAGTCAACGTTGTAAACAGTCACACAGACAAAGCTTTTAGAATATAAGGGATATAAAAAGTGTAAAAAAATTAATAGGTCTACAAAAAAGTCTGCATAAGAATATCTAAAACAACACCACCAAATTTAAAAACAGGTCCTAAAAAAAGGACATGTTCAATAGTAATACCAAATTCTTATCAAAATGTATAGATATTTTATTTAATGTATTTCATTTAGATAAATACTGCCTTATGCACCAAACCATTTTGACAAACATGTTTTGAGTTAGCACAAGCAAAATATAGAATGCAATTTTACATACTGGTTGTCATTATTTCTTTTCTACATACATGTTATATATACGCAAAAAATTAATTAAATTTACAAATTTTAATGAAGTAAAAATACAACTTGTCTCCTATGCCTAATACAGTAAATCTGAAAGGCATTTAGAGTCTAACATTGAATGCTCGCCCCTGCAATCGCAAAATGCATAATTAAAAGAATTGTATGCGAGTGAAATCATGTGCACAGTTGATGTTAGTATTGTGCCCACAATTTCACATGTAATAAATTCTTAATAAAAATTTCATGGACCCTTTAACAAAACTAAAGCAAACTCAAAGGGGAATCTGATTTATAGGGTAAAGAAATGGGTAATTATTAGAAATAGTGTTTTGAATTTTCAGTAAAGTTTTTGCTGATTAAACAATTTCACTAATTAATAGTTTAATAGACACATTTATTATACAGACTGACAGTGTCCGTCACTAATGTAGTTTACATATTTTATGCCAATTGCTCTTGAAGCCAAATGTTTCTTCTCACTGCCGAAACATTTCTTTTGTAGCATCAACTTCCATCATGCCTTATATCGCTCATGAGCTACCAAGCGTTTTTGTCTTACCTTTCAAACTATACTCTTCAGTACCTTCTTTTTCGCTTCAGAAAACAGAGTAATTTCTTTTAATAACTAAATTTTCTACTACAGTAATAAAAATGATAACTTTACCACTGTGGTGAACACTAATGAGCAATATTATTTTGATACAAAATAAGAATCTGAGTTCACTCCATCAATCTGAGTTCAAGCCTTCCTAGCTTTTCATTCAATTGTTTTTTTTTCTTTGACTGCTTTTCGACAGGACAAATCAAAAAAAAATTTATGATAGCAGACTCAGAAAATTTAACAGTTTGTTTTTACACTGTTTAGATATAGTTTTTACACTGTATAGTATATAAATTCCACCTGTAATAAAAAACCATATGGAATTCTATTATTCCATAACAGTGCAATGAATTTGCAACATCGCCACTATTGCATATTATTCAACAAAGTGTTGAATGAGACTCATGCTCTCATTCAACACTCTGTTGGTTTTAGCTCCTGTGAACCTATTCTCCTGAAACATCCGTTTCGGAAATTTGATGAACTTCCTTTAGTTCCTTTTGGATACAAACTTTACTAGTCCAAAATTAATGAAAGTCGTACTATGACTCCGGAGCAGATATGGAGTAAGTACAGTCAGGTATACCAGTTTTCCGTAAATAATAAAACACGTGTACATGGACATAAAGCAACTGCAGAGCATAATGAACCTATTGTAAAGATCAACATAACAAACGTAGAATTCTTTCAAGCCTTACAAACACATGATGCTCCTATCAAAGTCAGAACTCGAAAACAGTTCAGAATTTTAGTATAAAATTATAAAGAAATATTTGTTAAAAGTTTCACTATCAATTCAAGCAAACGCAAAAATTAAATTTTTTGACTCCCTAAACCCAGTTTTCCCCCTTAAGAGTAATACCAATAGAGAGGTGGAAGCAATAAAAAACAAAACACAAAATAAAAAGCTAAAACATAAAATATATGTACATAATTAATTTTATTGTACAATCTTCGAAAAATATTACAATTTAAATTGACTAATTTTCTTAACGACTAAAGAAAAATGTACAATATATTGTAACGTGAAAAGATATTATGAAAAAATAGAAGTCCAATTTTAAAAATTGAATATTGCTTTTTTAGAATTCAATTTACAATCTTGACCATTGATATAGCAGAAAAACTTATTAGTTCACAGATATGTTCACAGTTATGATCTAGATATGAATACAATGAATTATAAAAGACCAATTTATAAAAAGGCTAGTAAACCATTAAAATTGTATATAAGCAATACTTCAGTCTAATAGATTTAAGCAATGCTCTAAATTTTGTTTATATTAAAGTGAATTTTTTTTTTATCGAAATACTACAACCACTCTTAAAAATATACAACTCATGACATAGACATTTTAAAATAGAAAATTCTAAAAAATAATTGAATACATTTCATTTCTTTATTAATTGATTTCACATAATTCACAATTATAAGAGAATTTTCCCCATATGGCTACTTGTAGAATGAATAAAACAGGAAAGTTTTCATGACGTTCAGATATAATTCAATTTTGTGCTCTGTATATTTTAATGTAATACGTAAATTTGTTGGAAGGTTTGAAAAAACAGCGTTCTCATTATTTTATAATTAATGTAATAAGTCTTTTCTTTCACAGAATTATAATGCAACACTAAATAAAAGACAAATGCAGAATTAGATATGAAAGTTATGTAACTATAGTCACCATTTCACTAATTACAGTAATTTACATCTATGCACATGCAATATGATACTTATATACATTATAATTAACGTATGAGTGGTGTACAAAACTTTTTATTAATATAGTCATCAATAACTTTCTCCGAAAACGAAATCTTCGTTATTCTTTTCTTCGTAAGTAAAACTTCACCTTAATGATATTTCCATAAAATCCCATTCAGTGTTATTCTTCATAACAAGTATCCTATAACTGTAAAATATTTACTCTCGAATACCTCATGTTTGTTTACAGCATTAATGTATTAAAATTTCATATCATTGCATTTAAAAGTTTTATTAAAAATTTATTACAAATTTTTTGAATAAAATAAGAGAAAAATTCATTACTTCCACTACACTAAAGCAGTCTAATCAGCACTTCAGATTATTTCTAAGTAATATAAATTGCGAATATTTAAAAAGAATACTTCATTAAAACTCATTGTAAATTACTTTTTAAAAGTAATAATGGCAAACCCAAAATTTCGTACGATCTGTGTTTGTCTAAATTTATACATACAAGATGTTTATTAAAATAAAAGTGAACATGTAAGTTCTCTAGGTCCAATATTTGTGCAAATCTATACATATATTAATACAAACTCCCAGGAGCAGGCAATATGAAGCTCCTTTCTTGATTATTGCACACATCCTTTTTAAAAGCCACAGACAAAGGAATCATTTGAACAAAGATCTTTCCATATTTATCACATTCTCAATTATCGTACAAGTTGTTTACAGTATTCACATACAAATGTATAGAGGTCTTTGTTATAAACAACCTATTGTTCGAAAACATTTGATAACCTATAGGCCAATTGAAAGGCATTCATTGCATTCGATGAATCAACATTCTGAGAAAATTTCTTTCGTACAATCAAAAGTATTGTTTTTGTTATATGAATGGTGGCATTTCATATAATTGGTTTATCATGTGAAAGAGTAGAGATATAATCTTTTTTGCTTGGAACAAAAGCCATAAATCAAACGGGTAGATAAAGAAAAAAAATGTAGACAATTTGACCACGTGCCAACTATACTCGCAAGTTGATATAAAATTTCTTTTCCAAAGGCAAAAATGTCTTTTTTTATAATAATTCTGGAACAGAGAAGACCAAGAAAAATATGAGTGAATCTAATTGAAAAATATTTAATGGAAGAATTAAAAGATATTGGTTAAAATAGAAAAGCATAGTAAAAGCTTATGTTTTATGTAGCCTTCACTTAATTCCTTGGTTGAAATATTGTTTTTTGCTGGATACGAATTGATTTAGGGTTCAGTAGCCTTTAGTTTATAAGAATTATGCAACGACTACATTTTCTTTGTTATTTGTTATTTCTTTAATGGTATCCAAATTGACCGAGTTATTTGCTATAAAGTTATTTTCATACTCACTAAGATTCTATGGAGTTTACCGTGTGATATAAAATTAATTGCCTACATATCTTTAATTTATTAGAAAAAGGTGATTGGAATAATTTTGTATTAAAGTACTTACTAATATTACGTAAAAAAATATTATTAATAATTTTTCATTGTATTGAAAAGACCATGTCAACAACATCACACTTAACAAGGTCTGTAAGAAAAATATTTCTCACTCCCTAGTCTGATGTATGAGACCCTGCATAATTTCATCACAATCGGTCTTAAATTGAAAAAAACTAAGATCCTGTGGTATAGACAGACAGACAGACATTAAAACAATTATTAGAATTCCATTATTTACCATTTGGCTATAGAACCTTACAAAATCACATTAGTTTCATTATCACGCCGACAGAGTCTTACATTATGTTTTAAAAATTTAATCAAACTATTTTATTCGTTTGTAGTCATCATTTAGTCTTTAGAGACCATAACTCTTAAAATAATTTAATAATACATTTTTCTAATAACTTCGTCACACTGTTAAAAGTTTTTAAGTATTTAAAATTTAGCCCTTGATTTAATGTTTACAAATTTCTATAAATTGATCTATTGGAATTCTATGCGTATTTAGTTATATAAAAACTATTAAAACTAAGGCACTAATTAAAAACAACTCATAATTTTAGATATAGGATAACCATTTCATTTAATTTAATATGAACTTTCCAAAAAAATTTGTAAATACATTTATTATTTCATATTTTCATTGCAAACAAAAGCCAAGAGAGAATTGCCACTATACCTTGCAAACATTTAGCACCATTCACGATAATACCGTATTTAAATTTCAACATTTCCATCAAAAATAAATCAACTACTAATAAAAATAACTTAAATACAATTACAATTAAATGGCAACATTTTCATTCATTTGCTTCAAATTAATTTGACATTTCACAGCCATATGGTTCCTTAACCGACTCCATTTTTAAATTTACATATACTAAAAATATATATATATTTCCATCATCCTTTCTATTTCATTCCATATTCATTACGAAAAATCTGTACAGACTTACACTGCCTTTTATATAATCGAATTAAAAATTTTTTTGAAAGTATTTATCTGACATGTCGGTAATAGTGATTCACAAAAAAAAATAAAACTTCCAATAAAATTTAATAGAATTTAATTTGACTAAAATGAAAATTTCATTTCATATCTTTAATAAACTTCAATTGCATATCTTTAACAATAATTCTCAATTACTATAATTTATATTACTTCGAACTCATCATACATATTGTGTATACATATTGAATGCATATCTCTAACAGATAAGATGATATCTATACATCTCAGCCCAAAAGCCTCTTTGACAAAAACATTCCACTCATATGATATTTTAAAAATGTTAACATTCATCATAATTTGTAAATTCGTTATCGTTATAAAAATAAAACAAATAATGTACATTACCAACAATTAAATGCAGAAGAGATAAATTATATCTAAAAATAAATAGCGATATGGCATTAGAATTAATCCTCGAGTCGCATAAAATACATAATAAATCATTATTTACAACAAACACTTCGACAATATCGCATAATTGATTGTGCACAAGTAAATTATGCTAAAATTCAATAAAAGTACTAAAACTTAACAATTACAAGGAACATTTCGATACTTATAATTCAATATTTACAATCGTCACAATTGCGTAAAAAAAATTGTTTCTTAAAATAGGTACCTGCCTGCAGGCCGCTAACTAATATCTTTTTTTGCCTCATTGGGCCATAACACACTAGGATTGTTTAATATATAGTAATACATTTGCTTTAAGCTGCCATACGTGGAAGCCATTGTGCCCAAGCACATGGCATATTGGCTCTCCTCCAAATTTTTATCACAATCAACATTATGAAACACATGCACCAAACTATCATCGGCTGTTCTGAATACCGTCAAATTTGTCCTCACCAACGTTTCATATAAATGTACATCTTCCAATCCCCAGCCCCTAATATTCGTATCAATTCCTCCGACATTTTCTAAATCACTCTTATATGCACTCAATATACCAAAACCATACTGCCTAAAGTAACCTAAATCGTCACTTATTTTTTTGCTATACTTAATATTCACAGTACCGCTAGATATCAAGTCTTCATTACGACTTGTTTCTTCAAGAGACACAGATACTTCGCTCACAATCATTCGATTCAGATTCATTGTATCTCCTTTTAACTTATTGTAATCTGCGTTATTTATAACATCAGGATTGTACTCGCTGAATACAATAGGGAAATATACTTGAGTATATTGAATAGTGTTTAGCCTTATCCGTCTAAGCGTTTCAAAATTGAAAGTCATATCAACATCGACGAAAAATAGCAAATCATTGCTGGAGCATTCTTGTAAACCTCTCATCAGTGCAGCACCACGAGAGAATGCCATTTCACCCATAGCGACAACATTAATTACCTTATTTGAATATGTATCTTCCAAAGTTCGCAATAGCTTTAGAGTGTTGAGGTAATCCTTAGGATTACGCCCATTAGTATAGAGTACAACAATCAAAGTGACAACTTCGTCAGTCTTCAAACAAATGTCTTCGTAATTCTTCATGAACCTTGCGAAAACATCGTATCTTCCCGACAAAGGAAGTATAAATTTAATTTCCCTCTTATAAACACTGTATTCTTTAAAATCATCTCGGAATCGCAAAGCCTTCGGTAAATTATCATTTATTTTCATAAGTCCTGTTTCAAGAGCATCCTTTATGGGTATATTGAGTTTCTTAAGCTTTATAAATGCCATCTGCTGGCCAAATTCATCATAATCCTTGTAGTCATCTTGTAACTTATAGTTCTGTTCCTGTTGCAGACCCATTTTCTCCATCAACATTGGATCGTCAAGGGGAGGCCGCTCACCCATTGGTATTTCTCGAATCTCTATACCTGGAAGAAAAAACATAAAAATGATTAAATAAAAGGTATTGAAGTGGTTTTGCCTAAGAGTATCATATACTTTTCAACTGTATATTGAATTCTCTTTTCGTAACACAAGTTTTGTATTGAATTTTTTGTTAAATGTCATCACAAAATTATTGCATTAATCTTATAAATACGAAACGCAAGGAAAATTTTCAGCCTAGTAGTGAAAAAATGAATTTTTTATTTTAAAAATGCATTTATTTCTTAATGTAAACAAAATTAAGTTCTATACACTTTGTCCCTTTAAGTTCAATACACTTTTACCCTTTAGTTCAATATACTTTGTCCAATATATCTCCAATAACTAGATTCTATCCCTGAAGTGCCATTCTAGAAGGTCTTCAAAATATCAATTTACCACTGCTATTATCTCTTAATTTGATCCAAAACGTTTAACCGCCACAAATTTCTTAAGATTTGGAAATATATAAAAAGTCAGAGGGAGTCAAATCTGGCGACGAGATAGGATGTTCGAACAATTCATACTTCAAATCTGTCAATTTTCCCATTGCCAAATTGCCTTTGTAGACAATGTACCCATTATCCGAATGAGAAAGGATTGTTTTCTTTTGCAATTTTTTCATCTAGCTGGTTGAGAAGATGTGTGTAGTATTCCCCATTAATTGTTTGGTCCTTTGGCAGGTAATCAATCAAAAGAATCTGTTTGGAATTCGAAAAAGCACTTCCCTTTTATCTAATTTAAATATATTATCCAATTTATTTCTTATCTAATTCAAATCTATTAATTTCCCGAAAACCTTTCCAGCCGATGCAATTGTCTTTGCTTTCTTCAGTGCAGACCCCTATTGGCTTCTACCTAATGCATAGAACACACACAACAAGTTGGGAGAACCAAATAGGTTTTCCACTACACACTTCAACAGTCTGACTTGTCAATATTTTCCTTAAGAAAAAACATACAAAAATGTTAACAGCCCACCTGAAGATGTTGTAATACAACGAAATCTAGGTCATGGTAAGGAACTTAAAGAAAGTAGAAATAATACTACATCACGTAGTTTCATTTAATAGTGAATATTTTTCTTGCTTCGAGCCGTGACTGACGCATCCTCATGACTGCATTGGTTTGAAATTACAAAAGATAGCTGTGAATGCCTACCCAATGATAATAACAAAAAAACGTGTTAAGTACGAATGGAACTTGGAATACTGTACAAGCATAGACATATATGTATAAAGATTTAAGGGTACATAGTACTTCTATTAAAGTATTTAAAAATATTAATATTATTTTTCATCCAATAAACATTGTCGTGTCTATATCTTCTTGGAGATCAAATATTTTTGTGGTCATTTCCCGCAATATCTAATAATACTTCTAACAATGGTAGAACTCTTCTTCTTGGCACTACAGCCTAGAGCAGGCCAGGACCGTCCCAACGAGCTTTTCCATCAGAGCTATCAGATGCTTTACGTTTCCAGTTGGTAATCTTTAACATTTTTAAATCATTCTTGACATCATCAAAACCATAAAAATGGTAAAACTATTTTACATAAAATTCTGAAAAAAGTTTTAGGATTCTTATAATTGACTCTTTCAGTTGATACAAGACATAAAAAAGCTCCAGTCCTCTATGTACCCCTCAAAATTTCAACAAATTTTATAGACCTTTTTAACAATATCAAAATTTGTACATAAATCATAAAATAAGAATCCTTAGAAGCTCCCTTTCAATTGATATTGGTAACACTGTATATATTTCTTTATGGAAATCTTCAATTTGTTTCTAAAGTCAATATGACCGCTCCGGTGCGAATTTCAATAGTCAGTTGGGCAACTATAATACACACAGTACAACTTCTTGGGGGACGAAGCTAATTGACCATTTATCGCAACCAACCAAAAGGTTGTCATAACAATAATAATTGTTGGACAACACTTCCAATATACATAATAATTTTGTCGGGGTCGAAGTAGGTTAGACGACCAAATTGGTACTTGTATTTAGCGCTTTATTTCTATAATATACTAATAAAAGTTGATCATAGCATAATACAAATGAATCAGTGTAAAAACATTTTGATAATATTTACGATCTCATATTTAATACGTACCATACAAACTTCTAATACGTTTCCCCATGAAATCCAACTGGTGAACTCATTTGGGTCAATTACAGCACAATCATTCCCAATAAGTGAGAGCAAGTTTATTCAAGAATGTTTTAATAATATGGGGTTAACAGAAAACACACTTAAATAATAATAATAATAAGGGTTTAACAAATAAAGTATCTATTGACTTAGCAAGTGTAGATTACTTACTATTTACTTATTGACTTAGCAATGTAGTTAGCAAGAACTATATGAAAATTGTCGAACATTTCCAAAAAAATCACTGTTAAATTTGCAATTCCATAGAAACAAATTTACACTTTTACAGAAACATGTTTCAAATATACTAGTATTGCATAGAATGACACGCATTAATGAAGAACAGATATGCACTTTAATGTACCATGTATATATATATATATGGTACAATAAAATAAAAATTATGTGCATTTATTGATACACTTGTACATAAGTGTATTAATACACTAATAAGAATATATTTTTACTAACTTAGTCTTCTCTAATTTCTTATCCCTATCTAATTTTTTAGTTAGTTTGCATATCTGTCTGTTTTGTAAAATTTTAGTAATTGATTGCAACTTTGGATTATTTTCCACATAATTATTACCCTCAAGGTTTTACTGCTTCTATAAAGTTTTCAAATTATTGTTGCATAACTCTGTACAATGCACAATTAAACAGATTTGTTCACACCCTACTTCCAAAATTAACATTTATAGTTTGAGTACGAACAAAATAAGCTATTAACAAAATTGATTTCAGCCAGTAACTGGTAAAGAGCCAAGCATTTCATAAACTTCTACAAAAAATGCTTTCAAAAACCAAAAATGGTTTGTGTTTAAGAAACTAATATATTCCACAACATATCCCTATAACTATCATAATTTAATTGACAGTGGCTAATTTGTACAATACGTTAACTTAGAATTAAATGTTAGAGGTCATAACTAAGTGTAATTTACAATTTTTTACAAATAACAAATAGTAAGAAAGGATATTTTCCAAAAACTCTCGGGATAACCCCCAATGGCAAATAAAACTCCACAGGGATTTTCCTGAATATATCACATTAAATACATTTTATATAACAAAATATATAACAGTTTGAAAACTGTTTTAAATACACCTTCAGTACCTTCAGCATCTCAGAATAATAATACATTTTGTAGTCAAAAGATTAAAATTGTAACTACAAAAAACTTTCACAATAAAGCTGTCCTCACCTGTGAAACTCTGCTGCAGATAAGCATGCCTTCGAACTGAAGCAGTAATCTTGCGCCCACGGTATCGACGATACGTGAGCAGCATATCCAGAACGTAGTCAGCACCATGAAGAGGATCTAGCCGCCAGTACCCGTAGAGAACTTCGCAGAAGTCTATCACACGACCCCGCTGCTTTGAAGGAGCATTTATCAGTTCCATGACCTAAAAAGGCAAAGGTCAAATTTTTGTTAACCACAATAATGTTTCGTTTTTCGAACTCATGTGAAAAATTTACCCAACTTAACCAATAAGAATTAAGTAGACTACTAAACTTTGGATTTATGAAATAATTTTCGTATTTTTGAGCATTAATGGAAAAAATGAAAAGAATAAAATAACTTACCTCTCTAATTACGTCGTCGAGGGCTTCCTTCACGTGAGTTTCAATTTTCCGCTTTGGATTGGAATGTTGAGCAGAGTAAATTGACCTCATAATGAAGTCCCAACTGATGATGTCCTGGACAGTGTGTGGCCGATATCGAGTGAGTGATTGTTCAGCGGCTGGAAATATTGAATGAAATCATGTAGATAATTTAATTTTTAAATTTAAATTTTAGCTACCAATAACAATGACATATAAAACATTACCGTTTACTTTTGCTTACAAATCAAACAAAACACTAACATGTCTTCAACATGAATATTGAATAGTTTCATAGACTTAATTGTTGAGCATTTTTTTCATTTCAATATGTATTGGATTTAAATTTAGATATGCCAAAGTCATCAGGTATTATAAATAGTTAGGCAAAAACCTGAATGGAAGAAAAGCAAATAAAAACCGTACGAGTAGAACTTATACTAAGAGGGTTCCGTATTTATTAAGGCACTTTTTAACATTTAAGGGTATGTATTTTAATTAAACTATTTACAAATATTAATTGTACATATAAAATATATAAATAATGTAAATATATTAATATATTGTCTAATACATCTTTCACGTATATAATAATTATACATGTTAAAATACTTATATTTGCAGTTTATTAAAATTGTACAGACACAACTACATGTCATAAGTTGATTGACTATTACTCGCAAACTGGTAGAGCCTACTTAGCTGTGATAATTTTCCTTTTATTTTCGTTATATACATTACTATTATGAATAATATTCAAATATACAAAAATAGTAGTTTAGCTGGTAAGAATGAGGATACGTAATCTAATAAAAATTATCATTTTAAAGCTTAATATTTCGTAAACAGATCCCTATATCGAAGTGTTTATGCCATGCTCCCAAATATTTTTGAAAGACCTTATTTTAAAATATTTTATTTCAAAACTTTATAGGCATTCTAAACATGTATAACCATGCCAAAGTTGAACTTTATAGGACTAATAATCTACAAGTAAAACGAATGTAACCTACAGATGGATAAACAGACAGGCAGATATGGCGAAACTATAAGGGTTCCTTGTTAGGCTGTGGAAACCAAAAAATGAGCTGAAGTTTTTCTGCAAAGTGTCTTGTACAAAGTTATTAATATTTTTATTCTTCATCTTTTATACACCAAGTTCCATAAAATTATGGCATGGATCGTTAATAGCTACGAGTAGTAAAAAATAAGTAAACAAAATTTTGTAAACATACTTAGTAAGGCAAGTGAATAAATCTGTCGTTACACATATAAGAAATGTAAAAATAAACACATTTATAACATCTCGCACGTTTGATATAATCTGCTACAACTATTACGACATGCATGGTACCCCGGAAGAAGACTAAATAAACCGGAGATAATGGTGTCAAGTATGTCATTGTTTACCATTATCATAGTATAAAGATAATAAACTTTGTACCAGTCGCCTAAAATCTACTCCAAGTAAATATGAGTAATTTGCAGAATTCCCTGGAACATTATGATTAAACTTTTTTTATTATAACATATGAACCAGGATTAACAATGCCATGTCATATACCACTAATAATATTATTATGCTATAAAACATCAAAGATTTCATTCTTCAATATGAAGTTTTTAAAGCGGATATATGTGTATTTGTGACTCAGTCTTGTATAAATATGTCTCCGCTGTGATCAGTTAATTGAAAAAAACACAAAGGTCATGACATCTTTAATGACATCACATCCTGCACCAAAAAGCCATAAAGTGCTATTTCTATCTTTATATTTTTACATATACACATTCATTTAATTAACAAAATTATACAACATACCATTTTTCTTTGAAACAAAAAAATAATTGCCACTTTCTAATTCGATCAGGTCTTATGATTTAAATTTTATTAATATATAATAATGTGCTGCGATAGAGTTTACTGCTTTGAATTTGACTTAACAATATATTTTTCTATTGGAAAACAATTTGTTATATTAAACTATTGAATATAATTGTAATAGATTTTCCGGAGACATGAAAAATTGCATGATACAGCCTAATAATAAATTTACGAAAATTAAATCTAATATTTTATTTGACATCATACATTATTTACAAATTAATTAAATTTTTACACATGTTTAAAAAAAATTAATTTAATTTTCTATTACCGTTTCAATCACTTAAAATCTCTTTACAATTTTAGAATTTTTCACCGAAATTAGTTTTTTCTCTTTCCAGATAAGTGGAGTTTTTGGCATTACAGTATTTATACTGTGGAGAGCGTAATATATAATTTGCATGGAGCTGAGATTGTACGATAAAAAGTTATTCTTGTGAACTCACATGTTTATAGTATCTATATAAAATAGATTTCACTTAATTGAGAGACAGTTAAGTAAAGTAATTTCATTATATATTTATGAAAGTGTAACAATTATAAGGGTTTAAACTAACATAATTTTGGAGTAACTATTTTTATTAAAAGTAGTTTTCTTGCTAATAATACAAAACCAAAATAGGAGTTAATTCAAATAGTGCAATATGGGCTACCATACCTTACTCTATACTCTTTCAAATTTCTTTTCGTTTATTCATAGTAATATTTCAATGGATCACGTTTTGCGTGATGTTCACATGATATCAGTAAGATAAATCTAAGTTAGACAAAAATAAAATTTTGGACCAACCACAGCAAACAATATTTCGCTTAATAGTAAATACCCAATGAGAATAAGACTAAATTAATCAGGACAAATTCCAACAAATAAAGACCCTTCTTGTACTTGCAGTTTTTTTTAAAAGAATTTGCCTATAATAACTGAATAAGATGCAATTTTAGTATAGTAAGTTAAAAATCTGTCATTAAAAATATGAAGTTGCGTTTCTTACATCTTAGTAAGGAACTGGTATTGCGCATGGTAAATCTAGCACAAAATCACTTTTTTACAATCTTTCAATAGATTTTCGATGCTATGGTGTTTGGATCAGCATGTATGTTACGACATTCTTAGAAACAAAGTGAATTTAACAATACTTCATTTGCCAAAATCAATTGAAGTGTTCAAGCTATAGATGATCACATACACATACAGGTGTCCCATAAGGAGTGGACCAATGAAATGTCTGCGATAGAGGGGATTATTACACATACGAAACAAGAAATTTTTTTATTCTAGGCCTATTCTAGTTTTAGAAATGGTTTTTTAAATTTTTGCTACTGCTGAAAAAACATTTTTATCATTAAAATGTTATTCATTTGTGCATTTTTTCAATTACAAAACATAAAAAGTGATAAAGTGAAAAGATGAACAAAGCTATTGTAAAAAAATGTATGGCAACCTTATGGAACTTTATTTCAAAAACATCTACAATTCACACAGATTCCAAAAAGGTATCATTTTCTGGTACTAATTCATTTCATAACATGTTTTTTATTCCTAAACCCATACCATTGATAATTTTTTAGGTCATAGTAAAATAAAATAAGTGTATTATTTATGATCATACTGCATTTATTATGTTTTTTTTATTACAGTAAATGCTCAAAATGCCATCCCCTAGCTCTTGTGCATATCCAACATCTTCTTACAAAATGTTTTCTTAAACTTTGTAAGGCCCTTTCGTTGTTTCTTACCACTTCAGGCACATGGTGTAATTTTTGTTTATAATCGTTAGTAGTCTCATAGACCGCCTTCTTGAAATGTCTAGAGGATGTGAAATGGATTGAGGTTTGGCAAACGTGTTGGCAACGCAGTCGTACAGCCACATTCCATCCATCGATTTGGGTAAGTTGCATTTAAGTATTCAATTAGTTGTCGCGAAAAGTGGGCTGGTGCACCATCATGCTGTAGCACACTTAGGTTAGTGCAAAAAATACCTTTCTTTAGCCCTGCTATAATGAAATAAAGACATATCTGGGGTTCATATGTTGTTTCCGTTTTTATTGATCTACACTAAAAACATAAAAACAAAATATTCATTTTGTAATTTTAAAGCAAAGAAGAGCGAAAGTTCAGAGTCATCCTCAAAAATATCTATCCCTCTATTGATGCTGAAGACATAAAGTCAGCTCTGGGTGATCTTCATAATGAAGCTAGAAATATCTTGAATATTAAACACAGACTTACAAAACAGCCACTTAACATGTTCTACATCGACCTCAAACCACAATCTAATAATAAGGATATTTACAATGTAAAGAGTAGGTATACTTAATTGTAAAATTACCATCGAGGCCTAGGTCCAAATGAGAAATCCCACAATGTTCTAACTGCCAACAATACGGACACACCAAACAATTTTGTCCTCAACAGCCTAAGTGAGTGAAATGCGCGGACGCCCATCACACCAATATTGCCCTAGAAAAGAGCGCTCAGATAAAGTTAAATGCATTCTCTGTGAAGGTAACCATCCGGCTAACTACAAAGACTGCATTGTCCACAAGGAGTTACATAAGATCCACTACCTACCTCCTAGACAGAGAAAATCTTGGAAACCAACCCCACAAATAATCATACCACAATCAAACAAAAATAATCATTGGAGAGAATGTCAATCAGAGTTATGTTGAAGTATTACAGCAAAACCTGTCATCAAAACACTCTAATAGAATCCATAATAAACAAAACACTGAAGATGCTCTAGTAACATTAAATTAAACAATGCAAGCCTTAATGAAACAAATTTTAGTTCTAACAAAATTCCTAACTCATGTCCAAGATGACCTCACACTCAAACCACTAAATATTTGTGTATGGAATGCTAATGGCCTGTCAAACCACTCTGAGGAGTTAAAACTATTTCTGAAAACACAAAAAATTTACATAATGCTTATTTTCGAAACCCACTTCACCAGCAGAAGCCACTTTACTATAACACATAATGCACCCGGATGGGAAAGCTTACGGTGGATTAGCAATACTAGTCAAGACTAACATCAAACATTATCAATCGAGACCATTCTCCCAAGAATAACTTCAAGTGACTAGAATTGTTGTATCGGATTGAAAAAGAGAATTAGCCATCTCGGCATCTTACTGCCCACCAAAACATAAAATCAAGAATGCAAATTTTGAAGAATACTTCAAATTGCTGGGTAATTGATTCATAGCTGGCAGTGACTATAATGCCAAGTATACATATTGGGGATCAAGACTAATACTACCATGTGCGTATGAACTCTTGAAAAGCGTCCAAGACAACAATTTGGGTATAGTCTCAACAGGGCAGCCTACATACTGGTCCACAGACCAAAATAAAACACCAGACCTAATAGATTTCTGCGTAATCAAAGGAATCTCCAATAAATATATCTCTTGCAGCAGTTGTCACAAAATGTCATCAGACCACTCACATATTATTGTAACCTTGTCTACTACCCTTATAGAAAAAGAACCTAAGTGCGTCCTGCATAACTCCAGGACTAACTGGACTCTATATCGGCACCTTATTGATACGACATTTGCAGATACAATCAGAACACAACATTACAGTTGCTATTGAACACTCTACCAAAGCCAATACAACATGCTGCTTGGGACTCTACACCACTGGAAACAAACACTGCCAATATTCAACATGTAGCCAAACATCTATTAGAACTATTATCTAAAAAAAGAAAGCTCCAGGTGCGGTGGCAGGCAACGAGATGCCCACAGTTGTAAAAACGACTAAATCACACTATTAGAAAGCTCAAAAATGCACTGGAACGAGATTGTGACACCAATTTTCAGTCGTATTTGAGCGTTGAGTCGTCTTGATGCAACTGCTTCTATCTCCCGGCTACAACCTCATCACAAGCCGCATACTAGCTGAACTGCCACCCTCCGGAATAAAATTAGTCACATCCATTTATAACATCATGCTTAAACTAAAATTCTTTCTACCTCAGTGGAAGGTAGCAAAGATAATAATGATTCAAAAACCTGACAAACAACCAGATGACCCGAAATAATATCGTCCCATCAGCCTATTACCTATAACTTCTAAAATATATGAGGCATTGTTATTGACTCACATGATGCCAGTGATAAGAGATAAACACCTTACACCCGATCATCAGTTTCGATTCCAGCACAAACATGCCACTATAGGTCAAGTTCATAGACTAACAGACGAAATAGTAAAATGCTTCGAAGCTAAAAAATCTTGTGCAGCCATATTTTTGGATATATCTCAGGCTTTTGACTGCGTGTGGCACGAAGGATTATTATAAAGATTAAAGCAAGCATGCCCCCATATTTATACGCGAGCATCAAAGCCTTCCTAAAAGATGAACACTTCATGGTTCAGTGTGGAAAAGAAGTGACAAACCTGTGTCCAATATCAGCAGGTGCCCCATAGGGAAGTGTACTCACATGTATGTACAGTATAAGGACGTACAAATACCTACAGTTGAGAGGAAATCGACAGACACACGAAGTCATACAAAGACAGAATCATAAACCACCCAAATAAACTTGTGTAAAAATTGATGAATAAACGCCGATTAAAACGTTGAATTCCCCAAGATGTGCTACAATAAAGGCATATAAATATTAAATTGGGATGTGACATAGGTCGTCCTCCTAAACCTGTCCAGTGTGGTGACAGATTGCAGTATAATTAAGACAAAAAATAGATATTACATGTTAATTGCATAATTTGGATAAAATGATCAAAATAAAGAAGAAATTTCATTATCAATCTATTACATAAAAATTATTGCCAAAAGAGCTTCACAGTTGGTCACACAATTGCGTTTCTCCGCTGAAAGCTAAAAAAGAAAGATTTTTTCATGCAAAATTGAAAACACTGTATCTTGCAACATGCTTGTGGCCTTAAAATGTGGTTAGATATTGTGTTGTTTATTTAAAAATGTTTAAGTTGTTTTAGTCATTGACATTGTTATTAAATTGTTTAAATTTGTTTTTGGTGACAAATTTTATAACATACTATAGCAGACATAACAATAATCGCCGGTAAAATAGTCTCTTCTTGAAGAAGGCTACACTCAATATTACATTTTGCAATGGTTTGGGAGTAACTCATTCTACTGTTCAGAGGACCTGGAAAAGGTTTCAGGAAAGCGGTTCATTCAAAAGCAGACCAGGGTCAGGAAAAAATGGTGTACTGAGCCCAAAGATGCCCGATATATCGTGAGCCAAACTTTATGAAATCGGAAGTTAACCTACAAAAACAATCTCGAAGAAGTAAGTATTAGCATGTGGACTGTCAGAATACATCTAGAAGTTAATATACACAGCATAAGACCGGCTAATTACACCATGGACCGACATGGAGTACAGTTTTATTTTCTAATGAAGCCGGAATCTCTTTATTTGATGAGGACCGGTGTTGTAAAGTACTTAGAAGACCTGGAGAGCATTGTGCAGATGTATGTTACGAAAAGATCACATGTTACAGAGGAGGCTTTCTTATGTTTTCAGCAGGCATAGCTTCTCACGGAGAATCGCACGGAGTTAATTTTCGTTGAAAATGGCTCGCTGAATACAAAACAATACATTGAGGAAATCCTAATTCCTCATGCACAACCAGCACTGGTATTTACAGGAGCTGCTGGTGTCTTCACGATAACACTCGACCACACCAAGCAAGCAAGGAGATGTTTACCTGACTGAGGCCAGGATTTACTGTTTAGATTAGCCAACACGAAGTCCCAACCTCAATCCTATTAAGCGTAGGTGGGACATTCTAAAACGTCGTGTTAAAGATCTACATCCAGCCCCACAGAACATCCGAAGCTAAAAACAGTTTTTACATCCAAATAGGAGCATATTCCCAGAGAAATTATTAAAAAATTTAACAAAGGCATGCCACGAATTGCAGCAGTCATTCCGGCAAGACGAGGCCGCACTTTATACTAATTTTTTTTTTCCTTTGTAACTTTCGTTAAATAAAGGGTACTGCCATTTGCAGGGCACCTTTTTTTTTGTTGAAACAGTAATTTGAAAATAATACAAAAAAAAACAAATTAAGAAAATCAAATTTACAAGCCAAACAATTTTAAAAAAATTTAATTTTATTTGCCCTTCTAAAATTTCCATATGAATACTATTAAGGTATGTGCGAAAGTCGTTATTTTTCAGCCTTAACTATTGAGATATATACCGAATTTCAAGTTTCTACCTCAAAGTGTGTCTGAGAAATGAAGCACTGACATATGAGTGATCTTTTAAGGGTTCTATATGAGGTATGGAACACAAAAAAATACAGTATAAGTGGCCCTGTATTATTTAATAGATATATTTCTGCATTATTTAATAGATAACTAATAAACAATAATATCAGAAATAAGCTCTAGTAATGTTTTTCACAAGATTACTCTGAGCAAGATATTTTTTGTTCCTCTTCTATAAAAATGCTACTGTCATTTAACAACTTGAAAGCTGAAAAGTGATGACAAGAGAGAAGAACTACAACAAAATAATACGAACCGATTATCTTCATTAGAACAATATATTTTGGGAGCACTGTCAACAGTGCAGTTATTAATTAATGTATGCAATACATGATCATTTTTATTTTAAATTGTGATTTGTTAAGTACTTTTAAAAAGACTTTATTCCAAAAATAATGATTTATTAATAATAATTTTGGCACTGTATAATTAACCTTCAATACAAATTAGTTTCAATAAAAGATTTGTATTCCTTTTTTTAAAGTACTTCTTTCTTTCTTTTTTTCTAAATTTGTACTTCTCTTAAATTCTACGACTTACTATTTGCAAATATGTTGTTACATATTGAATTGTTTACATGGTTTTCCTTCATTGATATAATTTTATCTAATTCTATTGTTAACTGTTTTATATTTATATATAGAACGCACATGATTTGGTTTGTCTGGCTTATCAGTGTCACAAAAAATTATAAATACGATGTACATACCATAGTGCTATAAAGATATAACAATAATCCATAAACATTTTCTATTATTTTTTATTCAGTGTAACTATATCATAATATTTCGATGAAATTGGTTATTGATTTAAGAATATTTTCCAAAAACTTTCTTTTTTTTCAATTGTGTAGATCACCATCACTATTTTGAATGCATGTTGCATGTGTGCCTTTTTATTATACGATATACATACATAGTGCTATAACGTATATAATTGAAATTTTAAAATCAAATTTTGCTGATTTCGACCTTAATTTGCAACTTTTTCAAGACTTATCTGACTATAAAAAGTTTTTTTATTCAGTATCACTATTACGTAATATTTGGATGGAATCGGAGATTGATTTAAGGATATTTTTGGAAAACAGTTTTTTTTTTCAAATGTTGTATGTGTGCCTTTATACAGCAAAGTTACTATTTTTGTATTGTATTGTACAATAATGTTGTACAATAATTGTAAATTAAAACTCAAACTAATGAGTATGAACAATATCAAATAAAAAAGAAATCAAAATTTCAAGATTTCTTCCAACATTGTTTGTTCAGATTTACACAAAAACACAGAATCGGCAATTAGTATTTGCCTCTATTGTTTGAATTTCTTTACACATCTAAAATTTTAAAATTCCTATAAATTGAATATTAGTTTGTTAGGAACATGAGGGATTTCATGCATGTCCTTATATACTGTAACATCAATTATACAAACAGTTTAACTCCTCCATTAAAATTCAAGTTATACTATAGTCGTCACTCTAGTTTTAATTTAAAATGAAATTCAGTAAAATGTTCCCTTTAAAACAATTTTTATTAGATTATACATTACTTACATTTTCTTGTATTTTCAATTTAAAACCAAAAACAATTCAGCAAGCTACAGAATAACCCTAACAACAAAAAGACCATATGTGCTCCAGACAACAAAAAAAACTTGTTATCGCAAATTGGTTTCCACGCCATGATTTATTACTATTAAAATTGGGTCACTGAAAATTTAAACAGCTGTTTGTATATATATCTACATCCGCCATTATGGCTTCGCAGATTATTTGCACTTGTGTGTATGTTCTTACAAGTAATGTCTAGTGCAACTTGCTCAACCCAAACAGTTTTTTTCTTTTTTTGCAATGTTTGGCTTTCAAATTTAAATCCATTTCATTTTTTTTTTCTTTGTGGTTCATTATAATTCATAACTTTCATTAATGGTGTAATGGATATGTATATAAAAATGTGAAAGTTTAGATACTTTAGATGATTGCTTTTAGATTGCGACTGCTGACTGAGTCGAAATTTTTAGGATATAGAATATTTTTAGTACTATTTCAATTGGTGAAATTGTCGGTGCCCTACAATGACATTATAATGTGTGTTTATGTTCCTTCGTATTAATGCACAAACTTAGAAATTTTGGTTCCTTGACATTTTTTCAATATATATTTTGAAATCGTCGTTCATATATATTTTTAAAACCGTCTGCTGGAAATCTATACTTTAATATTATGAGTGGATGTGAGTTTTTGAATAAAATTGTTTCACATCCTTAACTATCTCTTCTGTGTCCTTAACAATATGGCATCTCATGGCTGCCAAACGTAAGTTTTATTTTTCAAATTTCTAACCTGACATTCTCATTTAACAAAATAAAATGAGTCATTTAGCTGGTACAAGTAAATTAACTTACATGCTTAGGTATGTACCCTGTCAAAATCATAATTCTTTCTTCTTGGCGTCACCATAGTAATATATAAAATAAAAATATAGATAAAAAACAAATAAAAAAGGGGAAAATACATATAATAGAACACTTGTACCAATAAGGATGTACAGAGTAAGAGCTAAAAGACTTGAATGAGATTATTGTAAAAGATTTACTGAGCTATTGCAAACTGACACTATTACAAATTAAAATATTTTACGAGAATGCTTTGTGAAAGAAGATTTAATTGTAAAGATAAAGAGAAAAGGAAAAGATATTAAAATATACATTCCTCGAAAAAATAAGATTAAAATTTTTTAAGCTATAATAATATAAATAATTAACCAAAATATTCAATTATTCATAACATTAGTTGATTAATTATATCTGGATTAAAGAAAAGCAATTGAATTCTTATTTTATTATACATACTTTTGGAATTTTTCTTCTAATTTAAAGTTCAAACCTTTGAATGCCATCAAAGAATTTGAGTTGCAATATTTTTTTAATAAACAAAACTGTAAATAAAAATTCAAAATTTGTTTTCTCATATCAATTTCAAAAACCACTGAAAGATTAACACTGCTAATATTGAAGAGTGCAGAGTCTGCAAGAAACAGAATGGGATATAGAGATTTAGATGTTGGAATAGTTGATTAGATTAGAACTTGAAACTGTTTTTAAACTTTATTACTTTAAAAGTTTAACACTTGCAAGCTTGATGATCATTTCTCATAGTAATTTCCTTTTTTAAACTAAGAAATAATCCACAATTAAAAAATATAAAATGAACAATGAAAATGGTACTTTTAATTGTGAACAAGTTGTTAGTTTTTATTTCAGCACTTGTTTCTCTAGAAAATTGTCTAATTGTCATTTCTGCAAAGGCATTTTATTATTTACGAAATACATAAAGAAATATGAAAATTCAGTATTTTATGTGACATTTTGAAACATTGTCATACTCTCCTATTAAAAATTGCAAAAAGTGAGTTACAATTTTCGCTCTTGGTGATAATTAAATAATTGTTACTCTTTGTACTATAAATCAGGAAAATATGTAAGACTGACACATTCAGTATACACTATGCTCAATCTCCCATCATAAAAGGTGGATTAAGATTCCTAAAATTAGCTTTTTAGCACTTCGGAAACAATTTCACCGATCTGATAAAACAACACTTTATATGATTGCGTATATTTTGCTTGTGAAAAAATGCATTTAAAGAATTGAATTTTCTACCTTTCCTAATACTTTTCTTTCCTTATGTACACTGTATTTTTCCAAATCTCAAAATAATATTCAGAAAATTTTCCTTAAAATAGTGTTAAGAGTACTACATTGAGTACTTTCCACCAGCCGCTCGCAACGCTCGCGCACACGGCCGCGATCAAACCCATTCCACTAGCTTGTCAATGATGTAATTGTCAGTTCAAGTGGAACGAGTTATGAATAATGCATAACCATGAGGAAAGGGCGGGTATTTGGCAAAAATAAAGAGATTATAGCATTGAATTTTTTTGCTTATGTATAATCATTAGGTAATAATTTACACTTACATTAATTGCAAAAGTGTAATTTAATTTCTATAAAAATTTTATGATTGCATGTTTTGCGCCTTTTTGTATAACCTACTAATATACTTTTATTATGTATTTCTCCGAGCTGCATAAGGTGATTCTCTTCGCCATCATGTTTAATTTTAAAAGACAATATAAATTTATTTACATAAATTTCACATATCAATGTGTGACCCACGTTGATACGTGACTCCGCATGGGCTCAAAGTATTCGTGAACAATGACGCCATCAATGACGTTTTGATCTCACAACTGCGGTCACAGAGTGGAAAGATACAGTGAGCGTTTTGAGCATTGCGATCGCCTAGTGGGACGTACTCATTGTAATTACTAGAGAGTCACTTTGTAATTAGTAACAAAAACTCCATTAAAACACTTTCCATGAGACATGTTACGAAGAGCAATCAGCCACTTCGCTACTACTGAAAGACTCCGCTACTACTGAATCAATATAATTAATAAAAGAAAAAAATTGTCTATTCTATTTTTTATAACAATGCACTAATTTCTTTTTCAAGTACCAAAAAATACATTACACTTTTATGTGTCTATGAATAAACTCTTAAACAAATAAATGCATAATGAAAGCAAGACATTAGCTTTGCCCAAAGCGGTATTTGGCTAGTCTCATCATTTATTCAAATGAAAATAAAAAAATCATGCAACAAAAAAAGGAATTGAGCACAGGATAATAAATTATTTAGTATTATTTCTCCATCATGATTATAAATTGCAATTACTCATCACAAACTCACGTCAAAGGTGAATTAGAATGGCCAATGTTTGACATTTGAGATATTTGCATCGTAACTTAAATGTAATCTTTTAAAAATGTGTTGCGCTGTTGGAAATGTGAAAGGCAACAGTGCTAGTTACGGATACTTTTTCTTTTTAATTTAATGTGAATAAAATTGAAACGTAACATTACATTATGCTTTCTCACCAAGAACAAAAAATGAAAAAGATGCAATTACTTTAAAAAAATACTTAAATTAGAAATTCAACATTACAACTTCGCCCAAATCAAATGTTTCATTTGATCTAACACACCATTTTCAACTTTAAGCCTAGTCAAACCTTCTTTTTTAGATTTATTCAACCATTTTGCTATAAACTGAGTTTGGGAGTACTTCCAAGTTCTTCGAAGAATTATGAGTATTCATTTAAGCAGATGTAAAGAAAAAGATTTACTAAATTTCAATTCTAGCTTATTAACAATAATGTTCATGTGTAAGCACTAAAGTAGGGTTTAAGGGTATAACAATACATTTAAAAATGGAAAGTGTATAGAAAAAGTAGTACATCTTAAATTATTTCGATTTACAGTGGGAATTTTGTGTACCAAATCTAACTCAAATGAAACCATTCATTTCACTGTACATTTAACTGGGAGTCAGTATACTGATTTTGTGCAGTCTACTCATACATTTAACTGGGAAAATCAGTATACCGACTTTCCCAGTTAAATGTAAACTGGATAATATGAGTAGTAGCAATTGAATCAGATTCGGTACAATAGAATGGACATAACTTACATATGTAACTTATGTCCATTCTAATGTTGCTAGATCTAATGAACAAAAAGAATCTTTCAAGCACGAGTAGAACAACATAAATATATGGCTTACTATGTCTTCATAGACAAAAAAATGGTGCATATTTGAAAAATTACGAATCCAGAATCATCACTCTAGTTTTTTTACAACCTTTGCCCAGGCTTCTCAAAACTCTATTTTTTTACAATTTTAGGTTCTGAGTGCCTGAAAGGGGGGGACATATTTGTTGAATATTTATCAATATGTCTCTAAAAATATAATAACTAAAATTATGAAAAAATATTTTCGAGACTCTTATAACTACCCCTCTCAAACGAAAACCTCACGGCAAAGACAGACTTAGAAAAATTTTTGAGTACTTAATTTGCTCCCCTAAAATTTCCATATAAATATTTTTGAGTGTTAGCTATAGGGATATGTACAGGTTAATATGTTTTAATGCTATACCAAATTTTAAGTTTTTATATATTTGATTTCTGAGAAGAAAGGTACAAAAGACAGACATGTGGGTGATCTTATTAGAATTACATTTTTCCTATTGAAATACGGAGCCCCAAAAAATCGAGATTGGTGGCTAAAAAAATCGGTACAAGGGACTATTTTTCACAACATGAAAAAGTATCTAAGACATTTGGTATCCCACTCCGCATTAGGCTTATGTGGGACAAGTCATGGCCCAACTAAAAATAGAGACATCCCACAAAAATTGACACATTTAGCGACACTAATCCTTTCTATGTAGATAACCGGTAGCGATTTTATTGGCGATTCATTGTGCAATGCCACCCGACTGTGTAAAATCATTTTTGTCCACAGTCTGTTATGTATTTTAGCGAAACAGATTACAGTTACAAAAGTAATCAGTTATAAATTGTCATATTATTTTTTAATCACATGCTATTAAATATCAACATTTTTATTTTGAAAATCTTGTTCTTATCTTTAATGCGAGCAATTTGTTTTGTCCCAAATAATTCTTATGAATGTACCTCTTTTTTCATAGCGATGGAAAAATGACATAAAAAATTGTCAAGACACAGTAATTTACACTGGGCATTTCCTTAACTTTTAAACGCTAAGGCCACGACAAGTTTTTGTCATTAATTTTAATGAAGTGATTCTAACAAGATTAATGAAACACTACTTGAACAACGACGCAGTGTAGCCTCGTTCATGAATTATGCAAATCTGTTTGCAAACGACTTTTATAATTCAATGAAAATTGAAAATTTTATAACAATAGACATAATCAAGACTAACATGATATAATGTGGAATTAAGTTAGCTAAATTTATGTTTGAAAGAAAGATCCTTCCATCAATTTTTGGAGCGGTCAAAGGAAATAACATCTGGAGAAGCTTATATAACAATGAAATTTATACTAAATATGGGCGAGCAAACATTTTGAGAGTAATCAAGTCCTACAGAATCAGATGGTTGGGACACATTTTTCGACGTGAAGATCTCAACCCAGTTAAAAAATTGACTTTCGCGAAGATTAAAGGTACAAGGAGAAGAGGAAAACCACCTACCTACAAAATGGTTGGACAGTTTAGAGAAAGACTTAAAAATTTTGGAAGTCAACAAATGGAAAAACCTTGCATTCATCGGACAAAAATTAATAAGCGTATACAGAGCCAGGTTCATGATAATGCTCGGCACTAGCTGTTATGTTTCTAGATATAAATTGTGTGTACCTAGGTAAAATGGTTCACACAATCTTGCATATAGAAATACTATATGGGTATTAATTTTATAAAATTACCTCACTTTTCATACCCTTTGTCAATTTTTTAAACAGAAAATCATAAGTATAATTAATTATACATATAATTCAATTATTACAAGTAATTACACCAAGTGCAAGTAATGTTACGTGGTGCTAAGACTGTTTGATTAAGGCAGCAAAATTTGTCCCTAAACAAATGGTACACTATTGCGACATCTCTCTATAAATAATATTAAATATTTTACTGCCTATATACATTATACCAATTATTGATGCTGATAAAAACTTTTATCATATTTAAAATGTTTCTTATCCTACATGAATCATGCTCTCTGTTTCATAAAAATCTTGCTAGTTGTTAAGGCATGACTGTTTAATAAATATCTAAACAAAATTTTCGTGACTTTAATACACCACACAAGCGGTGCATATCAACATCGGTGCGTATTAACATGTCAAATTTTGTCGCATTCCTTGCTTGATTGTAGGGTTATTAGATAACAAACAAGAACCCAAAAAACTTTCAGATTTATAAATTTTACAAAAGTTTGTATTTCCTAACATCAAACAATTTCCACGACTAATGTTACGCAAAACTATCACAATATTTATAAAATTCCTCTTACAAGATGTATGCAATATTAAAATACAAAATAAGAGAAATAAAAATACAATCTATTATTACTAAATCACCATATCTTAGACTGGACACTTTCTGATGTACATAAATCAATGAAAGCATTTGTACATAAATCAACGAACATAGCGTTTGTATATAAATCAACGAAATTACATATTCACATTATTTTCTTATTTTCTAGGCTAATATACATTATTTTCTATATAGCTTAACATTAGAGGAACATACCATTACACCTTTTCTGTCATATACCGGTAATATTTTTAGCACTTAGCAATATAATGTCAGAAAAATAATTATAATTGAAAGAGCAGTAAACAGTATCAAAAAATGGTACGATACATAAGCCACTAAGATACAAAGTATCACAGTTTTCTAACATTACTTTTAGCTAGCTGTCCGTTTTAATTGATTTATGATTTGATTACTTCAAACACAAAACAGAAGTTGAATTCTTGAAGAAGTCTACATTGTGACAGTGACACTGGTTAATCAGATGGTTTGCTATATGAATATATACTATTTTAGCTTGCCTGTGTCATTATTTTATTTTATTCTGTGATTCCACAGTAAAACAAGCAGCCTCGTCCTTCTGTCTGTCATAGCCTTACAATTTCTACATTTTTGGACTCATGTTGCATGAAATTTTGCAGATAGACGTTTCAGGTAAGGATTTCAATTAATATGTAGCAATACATTTATTAAAAAAAAATAATATTATTTTTGCATATCCCATTGAGTAGACTATCCTTGGAACGGTTTCCAAGACCAAATAGATACTCCATTCACTATTTTTACTGTTCCGTACAAATATTGGCAAAATGGAATACTCATCTTTTGGAATCACTGTGGTGTTGGTCCGCTGTTTTTCATAGGCATTTTCATCGAAAACTTTATAGCCTAGAAAGTTTAAATTTGGTACGCCTATAGAAAGTGGAGTCACAATTAAAGACATGAAGTGAAAATGTTAAAATTTTCATTTCGAGGATTGATTAAGGTGGGTTAAACAGAAAGTTAAAAAAAATTTATTAAGATCATCGCATGGTGTATCAAATGTAGTTTTTTAAAAATATTTCATTTGTTTTTTTCCTGTAAAATCTTTTCACACTTTCTTAAAAAATCACTACTACGGTTATCCTCAGAAAGCGTCGCTCAAAAACAAATCTAAAAATTCGTGATTATAAACTTATGAAGTTTCCATTAATTCCAAAATTTTTTTAGAAAAAGTTTGGGTGTTTTGTGGTTTGATATCATGTTTGATACTCTTAATATTATGAATATATGATTTGGTCCAATTTAAAAAGGTTTCCTTTTTTTAGGTGAATGCAAATTAGTCTCACTAAAGTATTAGAAATCTATATCATGAAGATTACCATAAAAATGCCACTTACCCCCAGTAAGTAACAAATTGACAAATTTATTGACTAAGAAAACACTACACATCCGTACTTAGAAAAACATGAAGATATTAATGTATTGGAAAGCGAAAGCTATAGTTTTTAATTCCTAAACAGACTTTCGGGCTGACACATTTTTAATGATACACCATAAAATCAACCTACGCCTGCAATTTTTTATCTGTGAATTTGAAAAATCTCAGAAAACTTTAGGTACTAATTTTAATTATAACTGTTAATTTCAGTTAAAGTGGATTAAGTATTGCAACAGATTTAAACAAATATTAATATTTGTTAATATTAATCCTGTTTAAAGCATGTTCTAGTGTGCAACGATATTTTGATTAAACATTCTAAAAACACAATTTACCAAAAAAACACAATATTACGACCAAAACAACGGCCTAAATTATGAATACTGTTTATTACGTCTTATGATTATTATACAACAATAAATAGACAAGTGGAGGGTTATATTAAGTGATAGTAAAAATGTAATTTTCCATTGCACTGCATTATATTGTTTTCCATAATCTTGGTTTGATTGATGACATGTTTTTTTTGTCTGCCTAAGGCCCTTTCTATTATACAGTATAATACATTTAAACTAATCAAACATAGACAAAAAACTGAAACAATAAATTTCGGATAAACGTTGGAGAATCTATGAATGTGGTATGAAAATTTGTACAAGATTGCAACAAAATGTTTCTTAATATTTTTCCTTTAAAAATTTGCCAAGCTTTAGTTATTATTCAATGGAATTGTTTTGAAAGTACTTCCATTACTCGGCATCATTTTTAGAATTACTTTTTGGAACTACTTAATATTTTAAATAAGAAGAACTACAATATCCTAACATTTCATTGTCTTTATTAGAAGTAAACTCAAAATAATGTAATCAAAGAAATGCAACAATAATTCTCGGATAAACATAGAAGAATCAATGAACGTGGTATGAAAATTTGGAAAAATTTGCCAAAATTTAGACATTATTCAATCGAATTGTTTTGAAAGTACTTCCATTACTCGGCATCATTTTTAGAATAACTTTTTGGAACTACTTAACATTTTAAATAAGAACTACAATTTGCCAATTTTGTAATTATTTCATTGTCTTTATTGGGAGTAACCTCGAAATAATGTAAGCATCTGATCTCTATGTTCACATTGGAGAATATGGAATATTCTCCAATGTGAATTCTACATTTCTATTCTTTCACTTTTGATTATTTAATAGTAATATCAAAAACCCATCAAAATTATTAAAAATTTGCATATCAAAAACATCAAAAATTGCATAGTAAAATACCCACTGATGTATTTAATGTTGTTTAGTATCTACATAGGAAACTATGAGGCAAATTAAGAAGTATCTATATCTCACAAGTGCGAACCGATACTCTGCAACATTCTCATATTTTATGCAGTCTCTTTGCAGTTCTCAATTCTACAATAAGGGCTGTGCTTTTTCTTTTCTTAATTTTTCTTCATTGGCTCAGGAAAGGAATCTTCGGATGGTTCATATTCTTCTACGATATTCTAAATTAACATCGGTTGACTTTGTTTTATAACCAAGTGTTTTGTTATATTTTTCTAGTTTGTTACTTACCATTTTAGTTCCTGTGATACGTTGATATTAAATTATTAATAAAAACGTAAATGAAATTATCTTTGCTTTCATAAAGAACGTATTAATTTATTTTTTGTTACCTATAAAAAACTACATTATAACAGTTTCTCAAATACAGAATAAAAAAAAAAATAACGTTTTTATTATTTTTTAAAGTAAATTTTTCATATAAACTGCTGTTTCAAATAAAAAAAAGATTAACAATGTGGTAATATTCATGCATGTAAAATTAGTGATCGCGTAAAAAGAGCTCTGAATCTAAACATGTTCTCAATTGTTTACGGCCACATAAAGTATTTTTTATGTTATTGAAAGACCTGAAAATTAATTCATAATTGATTAAATTTTCTTCCAGTTTGTTTCGCATCAATAAAAATATTACAGGACAATTCATAGACTTAATATATTAGAAAGATGAACAAAGGCAAGAATGGGAGTGATGATGCCTGATAGGGATATTATATGTTAGAAATAGACAACACAATAAAAACATTTCGAATCCTTTATTGCAACGCAGATCACACTTATAGTCACGCAAAGGATTGTGTTCACTGTTCTTTGGCTATTTTGAATTTATTCATTGTGTTCTGTTTTTGATTGTGGCAGTCCATATCGAAATGCACATCTTATATGTAAATTTTGAAGTATTTATACCGACTTTTTGTATTTATTTTAACAAACCCACACAGAAACAATTATTTTACATAAGACAATTTACAGAATAATATGCCTAATTACACATAAAATAAAGGTATACATTGAAATAATATGAATTTACTGGGTTTTTGTGTAATAATAATCATTTAACGTTTACGTTAGTATTGAGTAAATTTATCGATAATTTTATCGATAAAATTAATTAGGCTTAGTATTGTTAAATGAAATTATTTACCAATAGAAAGTTACGCATTGCTCTTTTAAGTGTTCGGTGGCAAACTAGAAACCTTATAATTTCATCACGTCTGTTTATCCATCTTCTGTACATACATCATTGCATTTTTGCTATGTCATTTTCCAATGTTTTGCAATTACAATTTCGCATTCCTGTCCCTCTCTTTTTCAATTGCACATTTTAAAAATCTAAATAAAATTATAATAGACCTTAACAAATACTCCATTGAAAATTGCTTTGGTTTAGTTATATTGACAAATTTATAAGATTATAAATAGAATAATTTAAAAATATATAAAGGTTATTAATATCCATGTCGATATTATTTAACACCACGAAAACTTCATTATAGTAATGTACGCACACTAAAACAGTACAATTTAGAAGTGAATTTAAAAATGAATGAAAGCAATACAAGTCTACAGGAAAATGTTAGTAATATGAAGAAATAGTTATGAAAAAGAAAGTAATGGCGTCTCTCGCAAAGCAAATGAATTGTTTTTATCCGATATTTCATTTCTTTTTACTATTGTACTTTAAAAAAATTCCCCGGAACTTCGCTCGGGTATATGTGTTTTAGATTTCGTTTACAGTTACAAATTTCATTTTAGAAAAATTTATCCATAAAATTACTCTATAATGCCTGACGGCCACACCCGCACCTGTGCAGTGCCTTTTCTTTACGTGGCAACTCAGCCAGTAAGCAAGCCGAGCATGACCTATTACTTATCCGCAGTCGATATTAGGTATAAATTGTTTTTAGTCAATTCATCTCAAACTGACAAACCAAAAAGTTATGTTTTACAAATTTATTTTTTTATATAATCATTATCGACAGTTAATTTATTAACAGTATTCTCATGAGTTTATCTATTTATTGTATATCTGTATATCTTGTAACATACAAACGCTTATAACATAAAAATCTATAATAATTAACCATATACACACATATAAAACTTTTTTGTAGATTCCATTGTTATATACAGTTCTTTCAAACATTACTTGATATAGCCAAAAGAGTTTAGTGTGTTTAATTTAATAGCACTTATATTGTCCGATTTTGTAACGAAAAAAGGCACTAAGAAACAAGTTGAGCATTATGTAAATTTATATTTTGTCTTCAATAATACAGCTTATGAAATATGACAGAAGTATTTTTAGTTTAAATTAATTCAAAAATGCCTCCAGTACACTTCGACTTTTTCATTTCAACCATTATTGCTTATATCATTTCAGACATTATACAAACTACTATTCATCCCCTATATCCATCTGGACACTATCTACGTATTGACATATAATAAAATTTTAAGGGAGTGAATTCTGTACATGGAAAATATTTTAAAAAGGGGAATTGATTAAAAAGACTGATAGTAGAAGCCAGAAAATGTGTTTTTGCAATTTTGTCTGTGAGTGTGTTAATTTGTTTTTCAATCACGCGAAATATACTGCACGGATTTTGATAAAATTTGGTATGATATTAGTTACCCTCGAGCAACATATAGGATACTTTTTACCTGCATATTACAGATATAAAAAAGACACCCTAACATGGTGAATATTACGATATCGGTACTGCCAAAAGCATCTAATAGTGTTTTAGTACGAAAAAAATAAAAAGAACACAAACAAATTCCTAATAACTTCTTACACCGAATTCCAGGAAAACAAAGTCGCGTCAATACACCTAGTATACTATACGACGGAAGTATCAATCGCCAATACACCTAATAAACTATACGACGGTAGTTTCAACCGCCAGTACACCTAGGAAACTATACGACGATTGTTTTAATCGCCAGTACACCTAGTAAACTATACGACGATAGTTTTAATCGCCAGTACACCTAGTAAACTATACGACGGTAGTTTCAACCGCCAGTACACCTAGGAAACTATACGACGATAGTTTTAATCGCCAGTACACCTAGTAAACTATACGACGATAGTTTTAATCGCCAGTACACCTAGTAAACTATATGACGGTAGTTTCAACCGCCAGTACACCTAGTAAACTATACGACGATAGTTTTAATCGCCAGTACACCTAGTAAACTATATGACGGTAGTTTCAACCGCCAGTACACCTAGTAAACTATACGACGATAGTTTTAATCGCCAGTACACCTAGTAAACTATACGATGGTAGTTTCAACCGCCAGTACACCTAGTAAACTATACGATGGTAGTTTCAACCGCCAGTACACCTAGTAAATACGACGATACGACGGTAATTTCAAGCCGCTTTTGTACCATACCGTAAAAAACTTGCCAAAAAATTAAAATGGTTTATTAACATTAGTATAATTATTATTATCTACAGATACACGTTATTAACACTTAATCATTGTTATACTATAAAAATTGAAACTAAATAAATATTTAATAAAAATGACCAAACAAAGAGCACGCACACAATTAGTACAGGACATATAGCCGTGTTTTTATAACGGTGCTACATGCTTGTTTACAAATAACGTTACATGTAAACCTAGCTATTGCTATTTAACGAGAGAATGATGACTGCTTCCTAGACTACAAAAGAACGGAACAGTAATTCAAAACGCGCACGAGTTGAATTAATCAAGCCGTTTAGTCGGTTGAATACCAAATGAGACCACCAACGTTCCACCCATTTATCCTCGTGACATTACATACAAGTGAACGACGTCTATTAAAATTAAGACTTTCTCATTATTGCTGGATATGCTGTTTTATCTACCTATTTGTATAACTGTATCTGTACCTATTTGTATACTTATTGATACTTCTATCAATACAGGTTCATGGCACAGAGCTTAGCCTTAACGGTAGAACAGTAGCTCCACGATAGAGAGCAAGATTAGGTTATTTAATTATATGTTTTTATTATTAAAATGGAATAAGTAATAACATTAAAAACCATTAAAATAAATATATCGTATCTAGGACTTTTCATTATACAGTTATAACGACTTAAAAACTGACTAACTACGATTCACGCGAAAAACCCCCATACAAAACACAACTGGATTATGACGTCACTTGCCTTTATTTAACATTCGTTATAAGGGAGGTTTTTAAATATTTTTAGTATCTCGTTAAATACTGCGTTTAAGTTATATATTGCCTATTATAATTTTCTCATTGTTTTGTTGTGGAAACTAAATTCATAACAAATTTTGCTACTTGAAAAAAAAATTTACACATTCTATTTAGAAGCTTCGATGAATTGTTTGTTATAAGCATTATTTTTTCATTCCAAGGCATTTTTTAAAGCTACTCTGCAGTTTTAAAACATTCTTACAAAAAATATAGACATCAGTCAAATATCCTCGATTCAGTTAACTTAGTTCACGACTCGAGAAGCTCAAACGTTTTGTAAACTACAAAGATCTAGAGAGTTTTAATGAACTACTATAACCGGTATGCACTATCAAAAGTTCGATTTGATTATTTTAGTTTATAATCGAGAGCACACAATAATTATTGAACTGGATCGTTAATTTAGTTGATTTAGTTCAAGATTCGAAGAGCTTTAAATTTCCACGATAAATTGGGGAATTATAATGAACTGCATAAACGGCAGCTCCGGATATTTTAGTTCACAATTGAGAGTTCTAGTTCAACTAACTTTATCGAATTAATTAGGTCATTTAGTTCAGGACTCCTAACACTTCACGATTGTAAAACACAAAGAATTGGAGAATTAACATTAATAAACAAAATACTCATCAGATTATAATATATAATAAATAAAGTCACACCTTAAATTATGTATTTACTTTTATTTTGTCAATATACTTTAATTATAACCAACACTAGAACTTTCTTTTTGTTAATATTCAGCAAGATATAATAAAATAAAAATGTTGAAAACTAAAATCCGATTTTTATCACAAATATTAGTGGGATTTTTTTACCATTATTCTGAGTCCACCTTGTTGATAGACTTTTTTCCACCTATTAATTTCCATGGAAATATAATAAATATAATTGTAATTTTCTCATTCAGACCTTTAATTCCATAACAATTTCGACAGGTTTAAATACTAAATACAATATAAATATGGCGCCCAGTGGCGGCCATTATGCGCCATATTGTATTTTTATTTTGCCTGTGTCATTCGCAACATTAAGACGAATTCAACGATTCCTCATTGATTAAAATCAATCCAGTAGTTTTGTTCCTAAAGATGAACGTTCATATCCATTTTCTCACACACGTAGATTCTTCTTTTCGGTCTTTCGTAATCTAAATAATAAGCCTTAGAATAATGAGTACTCCAGAACACGCGCGAAAGTGTGTCCAAAAAACTACGCATAAAATGCATAAATGTAGTATCAAAACGCGGATGTCAGTGCAATTTAAGATACAGCTCTGAAAGGTTACGTGACAATATAGCTTAAAATGCCAGCTTATGCTATTCCCACCTGCAAAAATATCACTGGACTGCAAAAGAAACAAATGGGGATTACATTTCATACGTAAAAAATATTACTTAATTTCATTTTCAATTAACTATACAATTTTAAAATATCGAAGTAGATTATTATTAACAGAAGCGCGCCATTTTTAATGGTGTTGTCACCTGTTAAAAAATTGTTTACCCAAATTAAAACATCTTAATTGCTCGATACTGAAAAATGTAAAATTTTATTTGTAAAAAAAATCAGGATTTGGAAAATGTCATTGAAGAATTTGGTGTAACGTTTGAAGTTCCGTTATCATATTCAATTATAGAATATTTTACGTATTGCGTATATAATCACTAAATGTAGGATGACGGCAAGAAACACATGTTACATTCATTAATTTCCGCCATCTTCTTTAATTTCTTAAAAATGCGAACCGAAATTGTTTAAAATATGAAGAAATTTTATCACGACATTGAATGCTAATTAATATAAATAATTGTTTCGTCCTATTTTGAATTTCTTTAGAATGAGACCGAATATTTTCAAACTTTTGTTATGGGCTTTTTCGCAGTTCTTTTTACTTTAAGACACTAAGATAATTATTTTCTTTTTGTATTAAAAGTGTTAAGTGATGAATAAAACGGTAAAATGTGACAAGGTTTTTAAATAATTTTAATCTAATTACTTTGGCCATTGGTTGTGGCCAGAATAAACATTTAAGAAATTTAACATGGCGGCCTTAATAATACTTCATATAAGCCAAGCCATGACCATATCAATTGACGCAAATGTGAATCCTACTGCTGCAAGCAATGGGGCGCTAGTAGGCGGAGCGCGGTGCCCCCTCCACTGATTTTTGGCTTCACCGCGACCGCGAAGAGATTTGTGCGTATGCGCCTTCTGGATTACTCTATATTCTAAACTTAAAGATGGCAAGCAGAATCGTGAGACCACACAGCATTTTCCTTTTTCTATACTTATTCGTACAATCAGCGACGCACCGTTTATACAAATTTTCTACGCATTGTATCACAATTTGCGCATCGTTTAAGTCTCGAAAACCGTTGGTTGCAGCGAGCTGGAATCGGCTGCAAATAATTGAAGTTACACTTCTTTAGACGCGTTATTAAAAAAATGATGGAAATTTTGCGATGCGCCCGCACGATGCAACAAAAATCGGCATGATGATGTTGCTCACTAAATATATACACATTTACATGTGTGTAATAACTGATGCTGTATTCATGATAGTTATTGAGGTATTTGTAAATACCCAACACGTGTTTTATATTCATACAAATCTAAGTTATATATGTACTTTTAAATAATATTTTAGTAATTAAAATTCAATAGTGGTTATTATATGGACCACTATTTAATATCACTAACTCAAAAAAACATTTATTTATTGTGAATATTCGTGCTAGAAATAGTACATATAAGGTTTTTAAAATATATTTGAAGTATATTTCTCAAAGTGAATTAAAGTTTCCGTATTTACTGATGCGGTAATTATTTGATTGAATTTAGATTTTAGCAACCGTATTTATAATTACGCTCCAGTCCTTTTATTATTTTATTTCTATTAATTATTTACGTGCTAAATGAAGTTATTCTTGTATTATGCCAAAGAAGTATAACTTCTAACGCGCGTACATAAGTACACGCACATTTTTTTGTATTTCAAGTATATTAGTAATACGTCATAATTACATCTTTAGGTATGCAAAACAATAGTAGTTTACCTATTGTTTTGCATACCTAAAGATGTAATTATGACGTATCGATTGTGACGAAAACTGAGACGAAAAACAACCAAATATTAACAAATCATATACCTTCATTTTTGTCAGTCAATTCATGAACTACCCTGTTCCTAACTGTTCGTAAGTTAACGGTGGAATTCGCATTAAAATCGGTCGAGTATTCCTCGAAATTAATGAGTTTATAAAAACATATTCATTTAGACTTTCTCTTACAGTAGTGATTGATGAGCTTACAAATAATTCATTAATTAAACTTAAATTTAACGAACTCTCACCATGTTAGCAATCAAGACTTTTTAGAGCATCTTGCAACAAGAGTTTGATATGCCATTTACATATTGAGTATGAAAATAGCTTAATCCGGTTTGATGTTCGCCACTGTCTAACATGTTATATAAGTAAAACACAGAACACAATAAATAACCGAAAAGAGAATGGCCAATTACGGAATCTCCTATATGCATCGGTTAGATCTTTAAAGAACAAGCAGTTGCGTAATAATTCACAAAGTAAAAAAAAAACGAAATAATAACACAAAAAAAAACAAAAAGGGCTGTAATTATTATTAACAAAGTAAAGTAAAAAAAATACTAAATATAAAAAACCGGCCAAATATACTAGAAGCATACATGATGTTCGTATCAATAGCATCTGATGTATACGCAACTGTTAGACCTACAGTGTTTAAATAAGCAGTATTATTTTAGCGTTATAATAACTTGGTAAATAAAGAATATATGAAATTATTATATTTTGATGTACTTAAAATGAGATGTATATACACGGTGTCCGGGAATAAGTGTCGGAGAAAGAAAGAAATTATTCGTTGACTGAAAAATAGTTGATTGTCGTTAAAGTCGTTGAGTGTCGCGAATACATCTGGCTGCCCGGATAAGCACCACGCTCCAGGCAAGTATTGGGTGTGTTAAGAAGAGTTATGTGTAATATTTTTTTTGCACTCAGAGAAAGGACGTGTTTTACATTTTATTTAATCGACAATTTATCCCTTTATAGTCAAGATAGCATCTTTGTTTGTTCGACACTTTTCCTGAACACCGTGTATAAATCAACAGGTTTTAGCTATTATTAATTCTTTAAATATAATTGACAAGAAGCTTAAATAAATAATCTTAAATAACGTAATGCTGATAACTAATATAACCAATATCTCCGATTTCTCTGACCGATATTTTCCGAAATTATGAGGTTATTTCTCATAGAAGAAAAATTACACAAAAAGGTCTTAAACAAAAAATTGTACTTCAAAGTGGAAATACAACTTTTTATAAAACTACAAATTTCAAATTCCTATATCAAATGGTCTCCGCGAAAGATGTCTGCAACAGACATATACCAAGTGCTCCATTAATGTGATACGCAAAAATATAGTACTAATAGAAGGAAAATGGTATAAAACATGAAAAAGAATGCCACCTTAGTTAAAATATTTATTTTAATGAATATTCTTTAGAAAATATAATCGGAAAATTACTATATCAATATATCTCCGCTCCAAAGTGTTAAGTGAAAACTCTGTATTTCCCCGTTTCACTCCGCTACTGCGGAATGTGCATTTTAAACACAATCAAAAAATTATTTACTTTTCAAAATATTTCGAACATAGTATAAAATTAAATATAGAAGTTACGATTTCACGACTACATGCATAGCTTGTTACATGTAAAACAATAATACAAAGTAACAATAGTAGTAGTTCGTATTCTATTATTGGTCAAATGAAGTAAAGTGGAATTTTCGTCTTGACAAGGCGGCAATGGTCAATATTAAAAGAAGCATCTATTCTCGGCAACAAAGGGGCAAAAGGGGCATTCGAGTAGCACTCACGCACAAATGACTTAGCTTACCATCCTTCTCATTTCTAAAGTCGAAATTTTTCCAACCATTTTCAAAAAGAAGTCCAAACGGCAGAGTTAGCAAATTGAAAGCAGTTACCTTAAAACATAATAGAGAAGAACAGTTGCTTTCCATAGGTACTTGGATTCGATTTTTTGGACCGCATTCTTTGATGAAGACCAATGAAGTATGATAATAGTTAAGTGCTAGTTGTAGTTACTTGGCGGTTCTTGTTTTTATATCCGTTCAAAAAAAACACCAAATTGCATACCTTACGATTATGTCGAAGCTTTTTTCTTTTTCGTGGAAAATCGACTCACAACTTTCGAACACTGCTTACGGCAACTCATCCAATCTTCATTCTAACACATTTGCACGGTTAAACAAGATTTCTAGTTTTGTAACAATTAGTTTTTTGGTGATAATTAATTAGACATAAAATACGTTAATTAAAAAATATTATAATTTTCGCAGTTTTAACACATATACAAAGACTTATTTTTATATGATTAAAATAGCCCATTTTACACCAAAGTTTTACCAAAAATTGCCGAAGCGAACGTGTTGATAAAAAATAAAAAAGTACTCGTTTATGAAAGAATGCATCATAAAATTCATTCTATTATGCAAGAATAATGCAGTGTGTCGGGCCAAACAAGCAACAGAGTCGTTCGCGAAACATCTCATATGTTTATTTTTACGTTAATTTTTTTATGAATCATGACGAAAGCTTTATATAATTAAGAAGTTAGTTACAAGTAATTATTTGTTATAAGTATTGTGATATTTTAAATTTCTTGGACTGACTTGTGAATTGCCATGGTACTACTAACAAAAAAATCGTACGGATACTTTTTCTACCTGTCAGTAAATCAAATTTAAAAATCAACCGTGAAAGAAAACAATAGAAAAAGAAAGTGTGAAAACACCAGTAGGCTATTCCGCACTCACATTTGATTTTTTTCCACAATTACTCCTTAATTTGCACGACGAATCAGGCTTTTTCACTATTTTGGCACATAATCGATACGTTTAGCCCATAATCGATACCACAAATTAGATTCGTGATTTTTTGGCCCGTAATCAGTACCACAAGTTGGACACATGTTTTTCACGTTTAGACCATAATCGGTACCATGAATTACACTCATAGTTTTTTTGGCCGGTAATCAGTATGATGACACAAACTCGCGATAATAAAAGGGGTTAATTAAAGGTCTGTAGAAAAAACAAAACCCTACTTGTGTAGCATCTATGTATCGAACTAGACTGATTTCTTAACATAATTAATATATTGATATAACGAGTTCCCGACAACAGGAAAAACATTTACAAAAAACAGTTCGACAAAAATTTTAAAAAACTTGTACGCAAACAAAAATTTCAAATAATAAAAAGAATATACCCATATATCCCTTAAGATGGGCAAGATAAGAAAGCATTAATTAGAATTAAATTTACCTCCCCTGTCACTCTAATTAATGAATAAAAAAAACAAAAAAAAATAGTTAAACGATCAACGTAACATCAATAGATCATAGATCTTGAATATATTTGGCGTTAATTTTACAGAAATTCATTATTCACAATTAAACGAAACTCGTATATATAATAGGTCGTGGTAAAGAACTTAGAGAAAGTAGAAATAATACTAAACCACGTAGTTTCATTTAATTGAGATCATAGGTCATTGGCTTATTTATTGGAATAGCTCAAGAAATTCTTACACGAGCCTTATAATGTTTATATAGGATAATTTGTTACCTGCGGCTTCGCTCGTCATGGAATTTTTCGGAATTGAAAAATAAGAACGAACCAAATTTAGGTGAAGTAGTTCTGCTGAGTAAACTAATATAAAATATTTACTTTATTATAATTGTTATTTATAATTAAAACGGATATTTTATAATAAGCATATCCTATATCACTTATTTTTTGGTCATATAATTTTTAAATAATATTTTAGAAGTCATTGATTACCTTTGGGACTGTTGGCCACTGACATTAACTGCGTAGCAGCCCTATTTATCGAGGAAAAAATACTTCTCATTATTAATTATGGAAATAATTGACTTTCCCTTGAGTAGTCCGTAAAACAGTTTATGAATGTACAAAATTTAGCAATAATTGATCAAGTACGTCACTAATGGTTACAAACAAACTACCTGTCAGTTTGTTAAACAAACTTTCGCATTTATAATATTAGTTAATAATATATATTGATGCCGAGAGCAGCATCGATAGTCTCTAAAAATAAATCCTACATGTTTATTATAAATGTGTTAGATTAGATGGATACGTATATATTTTAAGCGAGCAGCCAATAGACATTTTATAAGAACGATCCTTTTTCTGCTTACTACATTTAACGGTTAGCATTCCTTTAAGAACTACTTTAAACCTAACGCGCCTTTAACCCTGCCGCCGCTTCCAAGCGGCGCCGGCACGTTCGTTGACGTCCCGCAGGCGGCGAAGATCAAATGAAGCGGCAACAATACTCGCAAAACGCCCGGGGGTCAAATTGGGCTCAAGTCGCGAGCTAGAGAATTTTGTTACTTAGACTTCGCCTATATACATCTATATAAATACAATAATTCAAAGTTATTTTTATCCTTAACTATTCAGGTTTAAGCTTAATTTTTTAACTACATATCGTGTCATAAGTTCTAATGAAGATTAAAAGTTTTCTTGGCAGTCATTAAATTTTAATAATGATCTTCTATACTAAAGGAATGATAAAAAAAATTATCCTAAAAACTTAGAATTGTTCTAAATAACTATTTGAAAGGTCGCTTCTCAGCCTACTTTATCCAGGAAAATATACAAACAAAAATATAGATATAAACTGGAAAGATAAATTTACACCAAAATTTTAAAGACTTCCTTAATGAAAATTATAGTTTCTTTTAATTATTTTGTTTCTCTCACATTTTTCATTTCAATTCTAAAATCAATATCTTGGTTAAAAATCGATTGATAAAAATCACACTAATTTTATACAAGAAAGTTTTGTTTGCTGCTTCTTCAGAGTTTGGCGCAAAAACTGCTTATCCAATTGACATATAGCGTCACCTTCGTGTTTATATGGACATAGGATATAAAATATATTTTGAAAAAGTGAGATTAAGGAGCGATAAAATTTAAGTGAAATTAGTCGAAGCGTGTCGCATGTATTTTAAAATTAAGTTTTTAAACCATTATAGTTACAATAAAATAATTTTTAAAAATATTACAAACAAAGTAGCAATAATTGTAGTAAAAAAGTTCAACGGTATACACCTATTGCTATTACAGATCTGTTATGACTCGTCTTAAAATGCAAAATCGGTATTTTTGCGTAAACCATTATATTTCCAACTGGATATAATGGTTATATAATAAAATTATTGAAAGAAATATACACGACAATGAAATCTACAAAAAAAAACTCTAAGATTAAATGGATAATGATTATCAATTGTACGTAAAATTATGTACTCGATTAAAATACAAATAACTACTGTTAATAAATTGGAAGTACATAAAAAAGTAGATTAAAAGAAAACACATTCAAGATACCTTTTTGACCCGGACAAAGCCGGGACGTGCAGCTGGTATTGGCTCGTATGTACATGACCATTTTTACATGTCATGCGGTCGTTAACATCGGTTAAAATTCGAAGACTGTTCTGCATTGCATACTATTTTTTTGACTTCGCTTCAAAGCACAGGAAGTCATACAATCACTTTCACATTTCGTACACATGTGTATCGACTGTATCCATGCCAATCTGAATAATTTAAATATCATATCAGGTTCTCGCGATCGTTAAAATCGACTTAAAATATGGTTATGTGGGAGAAATAACGTCGTCAATACTCATATGAATTTTATTCCTTGAATTTTTTAATCCGCCTGATTAACTAATGGTCTCCTCAACACTTTATCTCACACCGCCAATTAATTGAAAAGTTTGCACTCGATTTTAGTGATTACGAAATGTGACTGCGTATTCAACTTTACAGATGTACCATAGCATCGTAGCAAATTAAAATTTAGAATATCATTAAAAATAAAGACGTAGACCATAAATTATGTGCTATAGTGACATTTTGTTGACGATCACTGCATAAAATGAGATGCTAAAATGTAGTCTTTCACCACTTATTTCTCCGCATTAGGAACTTATTAACATACGAGAATAGAACGGAGGCTGTGTGAATTTTTGTGTTTGCAACAGATATAATAACACCTGGGTAACTCCCATTATGAATCATAAAAATAGTTAGATAGTAGATAACATATCGATCGTGCATAATAATGTGTTGAAGGCCTATTTCTGTAATGACTGTTAAATTATCCAGGAATTATGATTCACTGTTCTCCCTTTAGGTAAAACGTTTACTGCATCCGGAATTGCTTACCTGGTTTGTTAATTCAAAGTAACGTTACGTGTATTTCAGTAACTTTATACGCGAGTTGACTCGACATAAGCAAATTTAGAGTCCAGTGTTGAGCACCGTTAACATTAAAGCTTTGCGTAAGAACCTGTTAGCTCGTTGCTTGACACCGGGCAATAAAAACTCATAACAAGCCAACTCTGCACCGACACCATTCGAGAAAATGAATGCGCCGCCTAAGGCAAAGTAATTAAAATTACTTAAGTCGATTCTGGTATTAAATAAATCTAGGTAACAAATTTATTCTAATGTTTTGAGATTATCAGTTAACTTAATTATCCGTACAGATTAATCGGTAAAACAAATATCAACTTTAACAATGGTATATATTTTTATCTATATTAACACACGTACAAGCAGGAACATGTCTCAACGAGATCAGGTTGATAGCAATAAGGAAACCTTATGCTTTTGCCGGATCTCCTTTTGAAACTTATTTTTATGATTCCTTATGATATCTTTTTTCTCAAACATGCGTTTAAATTTAAAAAATCTAATTTTATTTCTTGACGGTAAAAATATGTTTTTGTTTGAATAGTTTGCAAAAATACCAAAGTTTGTATTCTTTCCAGTATATTTCGCGGGAATGGATCAACCAATTTTGTTGTAACTCTAATGCGTATATACATAAGAGGACTTGTTACTTTAAAATAATTTTAGCGCTCTTTTATTCAAACAAACAAATTGCAACAGTCGGCAAATTTGACATACCGAAATTGAAATAGATAATAGACTTTGAATACTTGATAGACTTGAAATAGATAATAGATTCAGTAGATAAAACATATGGCATGTAACAGTAAAAGCAAAGATAGATATCGAATCAGGAGGGTGTGGAATTAGGATAGATAGAATTTTTCCCGAGCTCTGAATTTGTATTCGTTATTTATTTCTGAATAAAGCCCTGATCGCTCGGAGTACACTTTCTACACGGTAAATTACATAGATAATAATTAATTAATGTAAGACAGTGAATAAAGGTTCACATAAATAATAGTCATTTTTGGGAAAGAGTAACGTGAATAGGTTACCTACAAGCTACGGCAGACAAAACTGTAAACCTAAAACGGATTAAAGTAATTTAAAACACTGTAGATTAACGAAAAAATAGAAAATGGCGCCGGCAACGAAATGACATCCAATTGACTCGCAACGGAAACGGAGAGATGTAGTAAACTTTCTTGAGGCTATTAAAAAAAATAAAACAACATTGGTTACATCTGTCTAAATATCAATAGTGGTCAATTAGATTCACTAATTACCTTATGCATATAGAGGATTTTTTTTTATTTTCATCGTCTTCAAAACATAATAGTATATAACATTACTTTTCTACCCTATTATAAATTACCTCGCATGCTTAGATTAAAACAAAAAAGGGAAGATACGGTACGCTTTAACGGTGCGCGGTCTGCGTAAACCAGGTCCAATGCACCTGGTTGTGTTTTGTTCAATTCAGTCGTACGCAGACCGTCGTTTCGCATAGATGTAGGATTCTTGAAATTAAAATCGCCAATATTTTCAGTCAATTTTAGTATTTTTACCACATGCAACACATGGAGTTACTTTTTATGCGTAATTACATAAAAATGTACCATTTTTGTATAAGTTTTGAAAATAATCTTTTCTTTATTACATTCATATTTGAATGACAGGAGCATGCGCAAGCGCCGCACCGTGACAAGCTGTAGTACTAACAGAATTGTCGGTGCAAATTGTGAATATGTTATGATACCTTGATTCACTCGCGCTGCACTCACAATGCATCACTTTGTCTCTTTCGGTTAATAATACATGTAGGAAATTTGTGATTGCAGCTGTCAGAGTTTGTGTGCGTGTAGTTGTAACTTTGCCCGTTTTATATTTACACAAAGTAAGAGTGTACCTACCGTATCTTCCCTTTTTTGTTTTAATCTAAGTTCGCAGGTATTTTTATTGTTCCGTACCAAAATTGGCACATCGAATGTCTTATCATCACAGAAATTTTTTTCGAGGACCACTTGCAAGAAATTAAGTATGATTGTGGAGGAATAGTGGCCCAATTACAATCATTACGTATAAACAATTGAAATTTCATTCTGACTGATAATTTTCGGGGTGGAATAGGGGAGGGGAAAAAGTTTAAAGCTTATTAAAATACGAGTTGGAAAAGGTATGTAAATTTTTGTAATATCGCTTTTTCTAACACAACTTTCAAAATATGAATTCTCGAAATCTCGAAAATTATCTGTTAAAAAAATCAGACAAAAAACAAGAATAATGGCGAAGAATACACCTTGAAGAGAAATTATCAATATCTCATTATGGACCGTAAAAACAATTTTTTTTTATCAACAATTTAATTATTCAAATCTACATTAAATTGTAAGTAACGATTAAAAAACCGAATCGAAGTGTAACTAAAAAAATTAATAGTTAAAAAAACCCGCAAAATACGAGTTGAACTAGTACGCCGAAACTATAAATGTCTACAACTTTGTTTTATTTTCTCCTGTAATATACGTATTTAAAATTTAATTACTTCAGATTTGGTTCGTAAACTTAATTTTTTAAGTCAAAAACTGTGTGGCCTAAAATTTAAAGCTAAATATTTTTATAATATGTAAACAAAGCCCTTTCATATGATGCTCCGCTTAGCCTTAAGTACAATTAAATGTAAGGCATATTTAAATTTCACCACCCACTTCAAACCAGATGTAGTGCGAAAATTAAATTATTTCCAAATTCTACCACCAAAGATATGGGGCAAGCAAATTCTACGACTGTGCCAAATTTTAAGTCAATAGCAATAGAAGTTTCTGAAGACAACAGCTGTGACGTATGAACAGACAGCCACCATCTCTGACAGACAGGTCTCACTATAAAAGTTCCATTTTTAATTTTTGAGCTACGGAACCTTAAAAATAATGACTGATATAATTATTTTACAAATAATGATCAATACGACCTATGCTACCGTTATATACGTTAATACGTTACCTGTACGTATCGTATGCAACCGTTACCTTATATAAGTTAATACGTACGAATCGTATGTAACCGTTATGAACTTCATATATGAGTACGTTTTGATTTTATCTGCACTTGCGTGATTAACATTCCGTATCGTTATACGGAATGTTAATCGCGCAAGTACAACTCACGCTTGATCAATTTTTCAAAAACATTGTCCTTCCGATTATTTTTAAAAATCTACTAAACTGTAGGAAAAATAGTGTGTGGAAATACGTCGATCCTCTTAACTCATTTTATGTGTACTATTGATAATCATACTCTACTTAAATACATAAAAATTTTTAATTACAAAATAATCAACTCTTAAATTACAGACTTTTGTTTGATTATTCTTCAAATCTGATTAAAACTATGAACAATAATCTTGATGAAAATGAAGTTAACTGCATACCCGAAAAATGAATTTATTTAAACGATAACATTTTCTACAACGATTACTGAATTTTAATCAATTTTAACGCAATAATTTATTCTTTATTGTCAATATGCGCACACAATTTATAAGTCTCTAAATAAATAAATGTCTTTCAACGTTTCTGTTCGTTTCATTAATGTTCCTATATGAACTCAATGCATTTAAAAAGTCTGTTTAAAATGCACATATTTAAAATCATAAGCCATTTTAATGTTCATTAAATGCAAATGAATTATATAACATTATTAATATTATTACACTTCCATCAATTAATTACAATGTTAAAATCCCAAAATCATCTTATATAACAGTTTATCTATTTAAATACACACAAGTGAAACGCTTTAAATCACATCCCAAAAACATCTTATATACCAGTTTATCTACTTAAATACACACAAGCGAAACGCTTTAAAACACATCCCAAAAACGTCTTATATACCAGTTTATCTACTTAAATACACACAAGCGAAACGCTTTAAAATACGCAGTCTTCTTAAGGAAAAATTACAGAACCAAATCTGAGGTCCAGAATTCGTTTAGCAAGGTCGAGAGTGGCGCGAGTATATAATTATCTAATAACGCACCGACGAGCGATACGGCGGTAAACTTTTGATCGACGAGCAGACCAGCAATACGCCAAGGCCGAACAGTATGCTAATTTAAAATTATTTTGTAAGAATTACATTTTTTATTCATTCATTATCGGCCGTCAGACTTTGGTTAATTATGTTCATTAATAATACATACGTTTAAAGGAAACAACAAGAATACTTTGAAAGACGAGACAAAAATTTATCATCACACAAAAGTGTGGAGGTAAAGCCGAAATGATCCTACGAGGGGAGGTCAAAAAGTTCCCGGAATGGCGTGGAAAGAAGATCAACGTGGTGCGTGGTGCTATTTTCCTTTTTTAATATATCCTCACTTAACCCTAATACATTTCCCAGATTTGTCGATTAGTTCATTTATACCCTCAGATTTTTTTGTCTCTTTATCTTGATAATAAGCTGACTTGACCTTCCATCATCCACGAAGTTCCTTTTTTCCTACGAAGTCCCTTTTTATTTTCGTGTACACATAATAGTCGCAGGGGACTAAATTTGGGCTGTAAAAAAGGTGTTGCAATATTTGAAAGGTGCATTTGTGAAAGCCATAGCAACAAGGCTCTTCTCTAAGAAGCAGCACTCTTAACTAATTTCCTTCGCCTTTTCTCCTTCAATGCTTCTTTAAGCTGAAGAAGCTTAAAAAAGTATTACTAGACCAGCCTAGTGCTCTCCCGTTATAAAACACCCCTTTCTTTGGATCAATGAGCAGGAATCACTCTATGTCCCAGAAAACCTTCGCCATGACTTTTCCGGCCGATTGACCGAGACCTTGTACATTTTTGGAGTACCCTTTTTATGACACTACATGGATTCAAGGTTCAGGCTCATAATGATGAACCCAAGTTTCGTAGTATGTAACAATTCTGCTCAAAATTTCATCCTTATCCTTTCTAGAGAGATCCAAAAAGACGCGTGAACACGCGACACGTTGTTACTTTTCCAGGGCTTTTGCGGCAGGTTGAGCACTCCCAGTAATCATCTTGTACTGGCTTTTGACATGCCAAGATGGTCATGGAGAATATTCAAAATTGTTGTAGAACACACTCTGAACATTTCCCTCAAACGCTTCGTCTTTAATAGGGCATCTTCCAATACAAGTTTTTCAACAGTATTCTCGCCTTTTAACAGTACTCACTCCGCTCTGGGCAGCCTCGATCGGCCATCTTCCATCGAATATTATTTGAAGAGATTATGCCACTTGTAAATCATGATTTTACTGGAGCAAGAGTCCCGTAAACCGATGACATCTTATTAAATACGAATTAAATGTGTTTTTATTTGTTTTGTGAGGAACTTGATAGAACTTGATTAATCGATTTCTTTCGGAATGAGAGCTCAGACGTTAATGACATAGGTAAACTAAAATTCGGTATATATACTCGTAATGAGTCTCTCATTAACGAGTCTGTGAGTAAGCAAGCCCCACCCCTCGCCACCCCTCCATTCCGCGTATTTATTGATGCACTGTCTTAAAAACACAAAGAAAAATAAGTGAAATAGTTTTGATGGACGAGAGCGAATAGAATCTGAGCGCAGTAGTATGAAACAGTAATATGAAACATTACGCAGTAGTATGAAACAGTAATATGAAACATTACGAAAAATATAAATAGGCTCGAAATGACTCTTGTTAAAAAAAATTAAAAATTAACACATATCAAAATATAATTTTTCGAACTAACTGATTTCAAACTAACTCCATTTTTGTCATAATTAACTGATTTCTCGTCATCATTGTTAGTTTATCAGGTAACAACTCCTACTGTGATGCTGACTTTCCATTTTAATCGTCAATCTTAATTTTACCACAAATATTTATATAACCCCAAAATCTTAGCAAAATTCTAAATCTAAAATTAAAATTCTAAATCTAAAATCAAGCCGTAAAGAACTTACAAATCTTTATCCCCATCTCTATCCCCAAAAGCTCACAAATCTATCAAGTTTAATTTGTTAAAATAAAAGGAATACTCATTAAAAAAATTAGCAAAATCAGAGTCGCTTCGTCACTAAAACATTTTAGCAGAAGAAACAAATGCTAGATGCATACAGCATCGGTGAAACCTACGTAACGCTTATAATTTACTGAAGCCTTAAGTGTAGTACAAAGTATTCCGTGAATAGTTTGTACTATACTTAAGAATGTACCTGTGCGTGTAATGAAGTATGTATGTACGTCCACTAAGAAGTACGTGACAAAAGTTTCGTCGCCTGTAACAATTCGTCTCAAAATTTTATCCTTATCTGTACAGAGATCCAAAAAGACGCGTGAACACGCGACACGTTGTTCCGTTTGCAGGGGTTTTCCGACAGTAACGATGTTATTAACCCTTTTGTGACAATATATTTTCAAGTGATATTTTATAGTTAAACAATTAACTAATAATACAATCAAAATGTTGATTTTTATATTATTAACCGTTTTATGGCAACATTTTTAACATCTTCCACGTTTTTTATCTACCTATGTAAAATTATTTACAAACCTTTTTGGCGTTCTATCTTTTCGCGCGCAAAAAAATTATAAATTAAGATCTTCAGACAAAACCCGTTGAAATTAAAGTATTCTAAGGCGTAAGTTATTTGACATTATACATTTGGATTGCCATTTAATTAAAAAAAAAAGATTTTTATAATTGAAGTAATTCAAGCAAAACATACTTAGAATGAATAATAAATAACAAATGTACTGTATTCGACAATCGTAAAAAGAAAATTATTTTACATAAATTATGCTAATACAATATGAATTATAAGTTTAGTAATATAAGATTATTTAAACTTCTCTTCTTCAAAAATTAAATTTCTCTGCAACAGCGGAGTAAAATAAAAATAAAGATCATAAATCTCTTTAAAGTTTGTGTTTGCCACAACAAGCGAAAGGACGTTTAAAATACTTTCTTGTTACAATTAAAAAAGTTAATAACTTGGAAAAATTTTAAATTTATTTTTTAACAATACTACGTTATACGTTGACTCAAAGGAAAAACAATTCTCAGTCCGCGAAGAAAATATTTACAGTTCCATTAAGCGTTAACTGATACTACGCTAATATCCGCACTACACAATTATTACTTTTATCTAAAATCAAACTTTTTTCAAATTGTTCCAAATGATCATTAAATAACAGAAATTAGTAAAAAGATTGAAAATATTTAATAGTCAATCAAACGTAAACTGACGTACGCTAATATCCGTACTACAGAATTACTACTTTTATCCAAAATCAGACTTCAAATTGTTCCAAATGATCATTAAAACACAGAAACGAGCTACGAGTATATTAAGAAAAGTGGCGCAATCTATCATCATATGCATGTGTAAATATACATGACACTTGTTATCAATTTCTCTATTTCATTTTGTAACAGTACTAACTAAAGCTCACGCTAAAAATACAAAAAATTTAAATGATTTCATTTCTATCATTAAATCACTCAGGACAACTGTGAAATTATTCATTATAAATCTTAAATCTCTAAAATTATTAATAATTTAAGAGACTGCCATATTACAATACAGACGAATGGTTATACGGGAAAATATTTAGCAGGTTCCTTGCGATCTTTAAGGATACGGAAACCAAAAAAATTGAAATAATGATGGATTAAATTTCATTCTGCGTAATGACAATCGAAAGCAGATTCAGACCAGCGCCATCGGGCTCTCTATTGAGGATAATCTCTTTTATCTTCGACGAATCACTTAAACGTAATTGCCTACCGCACATTAAATGTCAGTTGGGATCGGCGCGTACGGCTTACATGCGCCGCCCACTCGTGCCAGGAAACTCTCGGGTCGGGACACTAATCAATAAGTCGAATGGCAATATAAACACAATACTGTTACATTAACTTATTTCAAAATCGAATAAATTTTTCATAAAGATATTTTTTTCTATTATTTATTGATAAATGTACGAGAATATACTCGTATATATCAAAATTATAAATTTTTATTTAGCAATAAAAAATTCGTGAATGTTACATGAGATTTACAATAGGATATTTGTAACACGTATAAAAAATCTGTCAAGCACGAGTAGAACTCGCACTACGAGGGCTCCATACACATTTAAATGTTTGTAAGTATTTAATGTTATACAGTACTTATATTGAACTATTTTCAAAATTTTATTTTTTCAGAACGTAAATATATTGCCTTGTATCGTTCACAGGCGCATATTTAAGAAAAAAAATATAATTCCTCATATAAAGAGAAATCATAGGTTTTTGGATTTTTTGAGCCTATAGGACTTTCCATTATGCGGACTATCAATACTGTCAGTCGACTGGAAGTACCCTTATAGGTTTTGATGATTAGTGAGTACCTAAGACTATGGTAAAAATAGAGAAAAAGCATGCTTTAAAGGGGCATATCTTTTTGTTGCGTGAACCAAAAAACTTGATTTTTTTACGGCAATGTAAATCTATAGACTTCAAGTATACGATATCAGTTTCGATTTGATATCTCAAGTCGCTTCTTAGAAAAAGGGCTCTGACGGACGGACGAGCGGACAGAAAACCATGTGATTTTGAGGGAACCCTAAAAACATCTGATTAATTTATGTCATTGTTTTTTGGTAAAGAATAACTATTAACGATAATTAACTGTAATAAATTTGGTATATTTTTATGTAATGATTAAAACAGAATATTGTGTTTTAAAATTCGCGGCTGAATACAGAAATGTAAATCGTTCGCTAATCATAACGAATGACATTAAGATGCATCACACTGATTATAATGTATTGATAGATGGCCAACTTCAGTAATTGTGTGAGCAAAATAGCGCGATCCGATAAACTGAATTCCATAAACAATATTTAACTGTTACTAAAGAATCATGAAGTGTGTGAGAAAGGTGGAAACTCTTCTTTGCCAATTTAATTATATCTTTAGGACATCAGGATATCATGGAATTTACATATCATGTGACTAAATGTTTTAGTCCCAAATTTTGCATGGATTACTTAAAACACATTTCTCGGGAAATTGTCACAATCGTAGGTTTGTGAGATATATTTCAAATAATTTTAACAACTTTTGACGTGAATACGTGTATAAATTTGTTTCCTTAGTGGGAGGCAATTCAGAAAACTGGATGATAACAAAATCGGGGGATCCAGATTGGTATTGCAGCTAGGTAACTGTCATCTACATCCAAAATTTAATTACATTACTCGGTAGTTAAAGGATCAAAGAATTCGTTGTGTGGGGTCTGTGACGCATCGCGCGCGACGGTTGAGGTCGTTTCACAGCGCCATCTTGAGGTCGTTTCGCAGCGTCACATAATTTCCATTTAGTATAAATTTTGACTCGGAGAAGCTGCGACGTTCGTTTGAGTTTCAATCGACAGCTCTCGTTAGGATTTATCGATTGCGTGTATGAAACATTAGTGTGGAATCGTTATGGTGAATATGATGTTAAAATTGAAAAATAAAAAAACTTAATAAAATGTCAACCTATACTCGTAAAAACCAAATCAAAATATAGAAATGGTATATGGTTGGAAAGAGTTTCTCAAGAGTAATCCAGTAATACCCATGAAACACCCATATGATAGAGTGAAGCGGTGCTGGGAACGTAAAAATATTACCCGTTAATGTACACGTATTCACCTAAAATACACGGTCAAGTTCGCTGACACAGCCCCATACCGATTTTTTTTAAATTTTCAAATACCATATTAAAAATAGGGAGAAACCTACCATGCCAATATTTCGGGACTAATAATTAATTATCACAGAATCATTATAAGTAGCAATAATAATAATAAAAGAATCGTAGTGCTGACATCATATTAATGGTAATAAAAATTAATATTCTTGAGATTAAAATTGTTCGAGAGCAAAGAAATATAAAGTAATAATGATTATTATCCTATTAGAAATTTTCAAAACGGTGTGACGTTTTACACATTGTGGAAAATTCTCTTTAACTTTGGTAACAGATTTTTAACTTCCCTATACACAGTATATTTTGTACTCATGGTTAATTTATTAGTTTTCATAACTTCTCTATACACATTATATTTCATGCACATAGCTAATTTCTTATGCATGATAACTGCCATGTCAAAATATAAAAATTATTTTTGTCGATCTCAGTGAGCTTAGAAATTGCAAACTCATATCGAAGTTCGTGTGAAAAGCGTATTCTGACAAAATGTAGAGTAATATTGTAAATTAAAGTTTATTCCTAAAATACAATTGGTTATATGGTAATTAATTAATTAATTATTGGCCATCACTTTTTCAATTTTAATTCCCCATCGCAACTATTTAAATTTTACGTCGCACTAAAACTGCGGTTTGTGGCCGAAACTAGCTGAAACCAAATACCACTTGGCCTTTATGCGAAAGTTGATTCATGACGAGTTTTTCAACTTTCCTTTCTGTCAAAACGAGTTTGCGTTTCAAGATTATAGCACTAGTTGCAAATAATATGCAATAGGGTAATATTACACATTCGAATACACTTTTATGGCATCACATAACCGGGTAGGTTTATTTGAATGTCTCATCAGAATAATTATGTATCAGAATAACTATGTATAAAAATAACTCATCAGAATAACTAAGTATAAGAATAACTCATCAAAATAATTATGCATAAGGCTTAAATGAATATTTTATTCTCTTCGTTAGTAAGGATAAAAACAAATATTTACACAGCAGATAAGAATTTTTTAAGTATTTATTTTAAGAGCGAAAGTTAAGGAGGTTAATTAACAAACGAGAATATAAAGCAAAAGGATGTTGAATGAAGAAAAGCGTGACTTTGGAACATGGATAAAAATTTGTCATATGCGTGAAAAGAATATCACAAACGTGTTTTAATATTTATTTATATAAAACTAGTAATAAACGGAAACCTGCACAAAATTCTACTATTTTAGTTTAAAAGAAAACAACCAAGTGTAAGTAAAACTTGCGCTCCGAGGTTTCCACGCCGTTATACCATATTATTGTAAAGCTAAATATATATTTTACAAATATACAAAAAACAAGTTTGCTACATAATAATTTCACATACAATTATTCCTTTAATTCTGCTATAAAAATTTTCGTCGTACTAAATTTCAATATTCCTGATCAACCGGAAGTAAGTATCCTTAGCAGTTTTGTTGAATCAGTCAGTACCAAATTACGTGATAATTGAAAGATCATATCGTTGTATTGCATTGAGTTAAAAGCTTATGACTAAGGAGCCATTGACCGTTCTATTAGATAATTTCAACTTAATTATTCTGACCGTACCTGAGAAAAGGGTCTTGACAGATCGATAGACAGACGATAGACCACAAAGTGACCCCGTGACAGATCCGTTTTTTTTTTCATTCAGACGTACAGAACCCCAAAAACCGCTAAAAGATATAATGTTTAGAATGTTAATGGCCGGCAAGTATGTGCGAACATTTATAAATTTACTTTTTATGTTAGTTAGGAAATAAGGTTTAGAAATAATTGAAATGTTAAGTGTTGAATGCCATTCATTGCAGTTCTCTGTTATAACAAAGCACATAGGGGTATTTCAGCAATCTACACGGTCAAAATTATTTCCTAGATGTTAACTATTCAAAATTCTATTTTATATTAATTTATAGTGTGTCCAAAAAAATAAAATAATATTTTGGTCATGACGAGTCCATCTTTGATCATCCGATACGATTCCTTGGGTGAGTCTAGTCTAGTATTTTTTTGCTCTTTCCAGCACGCTGTAACTTGAATATTTTTGTTCGTAGTACTTCTAATTATTTCTTCTACTTCGAAATTCCTCTGTTCTCCGTCTTTTTATTCTCTCACTCGATTCAATAAATGGCTTTTATGGTCAGCCCGAATGTGCCCCCTGTCTCGTATTGAGAACGTTCCTTGTAACCAATCAGTATTATATTTAAAGGTTGATTTGAAGAAAATATTTCATAGATAATGTGTTTTCTTCTTTTTTCAATTTAACAAAAAGGAGATATATTAATTTAGGTTACAATTTACCAAAAAGGAACAAAAAAAGAGATATATTAATTTAGGATTTTAGGAATATATGGGTATGTAAGTGAGTCCCATCAAGTGAGGGGTCAAATCAGTACCTTAAATTCTCACTTCTAACTACCACATTAACTGATACAATAAACAAAACTACCCGAAAACATATAAATACTATCGCTAATAATTGTTTTTGTTTGCATTTTGACCTGCGAAATGCGACATTGCGCGTTGTTTACTAAAACTCTTTACCGCGCGATAATCAATCACTCATCTTTGCAATAACATTTCCCGGTATTTGTTTGTTTATTTGTGTGTTTGTGATATGGAAATCCAAGGTCTAGGTATATATTGCAATATTTAATGTATTTTCATTTTATGTTTCATAGTATTTACAATATTTTAGTGCTACGAATGTTAATTATAATTTGAGATAAAAATGCATAATTTTGATTTCTCTTGGTCCGATAAATTTTAGCAATGATGTAATATGTTTTTTACATATTGATATAAGTGAAGTCGGACGTAAAATACGTGAACCAACATAGCCTGAGATAGTCTGTAGGTGCTATGGCTCTTTATGTTCACGCGTAGCATACGTTTTTCGTAGCACGTCTAGGAAATGCTAATTAAACTGTATTTTATTTTTTCAGGCAATTTACTTACTTACCCTTACTTAATAGGATGTATTTCTTTGAGTTATGGTATTCAGTAAAAGGACATACTAAAGGAAAACACGGACGTATTTCATCAGTGCTGTTAGAAAACTTTGATAATGTAGCGCATGTAGACATTAGTCCTTTAGTTAAACAAGTTTGTGTAAAACTGTCGACAAATATTATAAACTTGTGAATTGTAATAGATCAAAAATATTAGTGAAATTGTATGGTGATTGATTTAGTGTTCTTGAGTGTATTGAATTGGTAACAGCTGATGAGCAAAGTTAATTTGAATATTATTTAGCTCAAACGCAACCAGAGGAAAAAGTTCCAATTGTCGCGGTCGACCAAGGAAGGACTTTGATGATCTTAGCAAAAGATCGAAACGTAGACGATTAACAGAATTAGGTCACGATTCAGCAGTTAATGCATTACTCAGCAGTTCGGATGCATGGACATCAACAAATATTAGTGCGACTGAAGGTTTATAACTTTTTGTGGAGGCTAAGCTTACGAAACATCAATATTTGTTGATAATGAACTTTGTTAATAGTAAGATTTCTAGTAAATTTTACCATCGTATCAGAGTATTTTAAAAGCTAAGAAAAGTGATATTCTAGCAATATGGTAGTGATGGAATCAAAAGCCGATATCGAGTTGCAAAGTTTATTAGATAACATAGCTTTGCGGATCGTAGAGTCAGAGAAATAAGCTTTAAATAGTATTTCAGTAGAGTCAGTAAGTTTAACTTAAATTGGAAAGTAGGGTTGTGACGTTAGTACGGGTCATAGCGAGTACAAACAGTCTTTCGCGGATTCTAGTGTAGATGATATAGTAGGTTATTTGTAACTTCTGATTTTCCTTCGCAGTTACTAAACAATTCAGTTAGTGAAACCAATATTTTGTGAAAAAATCCCGGCCCCTCTTCTACGAGATACTGTATACCTCGTTTCCACTTTGTGAAGGAAAGACATTAGACGAACGTGTCCAGTATTATTTGCAACTTACTTTGGTCAATGGTCAAATTTGTAGTGGAATATCCTCTGCTAAATATTATTTTTGCGAAGCAGCACCCAAGGAAAGGAATGACATAGATAAGTGCTTACGAAAAAAAAGTGATGAAAATCGTTTTGAATTCGGTCTGTCACCTCTACATTTGTGGATTTGTTTCTTTGAGTATTGACTCAACCTTTCTTATAAAATAGATTTTAAAAACTAGCACAGTAAATCAAACGACTATAAAAAATGTTATCTGATAAGATATTGTACGCTTAAAATTAGTTTAGGTCTCGGTTAGGATTAAATGTAGATAAATCACGAAGTGGCAGAAGCGAGACATCAAACGACAGAAATACCACGAGAAAATTCTTTTTGAATTCAAATATTTCAACCAAAATTACAGGCTTAAACAGCGATTTCATTGACCGTTGCTTTACAATTTTGCAAGCTTTGTCTTCGATATACAATATCAATGTAGACATATAGCAAATCCGGTTTGGACACCGCGCGACTTTTGGTACAAGAATATACATTGTACAATCTCCCAGCTTCCGTCCACAAAGTATAAATTAATACATGGCTCATAAATAGTAAATTGTGCATTAGTGTCTATCAGAGAATTATCTGAAGAAGTTGCCGAAGCTAATAACAAAACATTTAGGGCATTTAAACGAGACTATGCTCGAAAATGGTTCGGGAACTTACTAATACTGATTGAATGAATAAAATCATGTTACAGTCTAACCCCTTCGTTATCAGCCTAAGGAATCTTCCCCGACAGAAAATGGTGTTTTTTGAATAGTCGGGCATTAAGTTTATTAGCAGTTTAAAAAATCTTGTAATTGAATAAGAATATCTAAATATAGTTATATTATTTTTCTTAAAATAATCATAGTTTTTCCTGAATTTCCATATCGTTTTTTTATTAAATATTTGTTTTTTAATTGATTTTTTGTTTAAGGGTAGTCAGGTAAGGTAGACATCACTGTCAGTTTATTTAAAGCCAATTATTGCAATTAATTGTGCTTAATGTTAATTAACATAGGCATTGAAATATATCATTTTTTACATTTACTTCAAATATTTTTCCTTGTCATTTGTAATCAAATTGTGGATAAATATTTTGTATAACATAATAAATTAAGTAAATAACACTTTACTTTATCGTTTACAATCGTCTTAATACAAATATAATGCTTTATTTCCAAATTATCCATTTTTGACTGCCCGCCTTATGACTGCGTACCACCGTGCATTGCAGTTAAACGGCTCGACTAACACGCACGCTCTTTCGCACGCACGCACAATCACACGCGCACACACATATCTAGAAACAACGACTGTTTTACATCCTTGAATGTACATGAAAAGAAAGGCTTACTGAAGTTTTACAAAAAATTATACACTTACAAAAGCCTTAAATTTTACTTAAATAAAGAGTAAAAGTACAAAATCGATAAAACATCAAACCTCCGAATTTTACAAATTCGTATTTTATTTTTGAAAATTAAGCAATTACTAAATGCTAGTCGAATTTATGCATCAACGACTCATTTTCTTTTTGGAATACCTTTCTTACACGACGAAACTTTATTTTTCATAAATACCGTAATTACGATAATAAATTAATTACAATATTTGGTTATTTTGTTCGATCAGCCATTCAATATTAGAAATAAGAGTGCATGTCTACGGTTTCATATGACTTATTTGGTGCTTCGATTAATTACATTTCAGACCTATTCCATGGAACTACATATCGCTACTAATTTAAATATATTTTTATATTGTTTTTGCCATAAAATAAATCTGCATCCAAGAAACGATCGATGCCGACGATGTAACATATATGCCATTATTTATCACCTCGTATAGAATACTATCATAAAAAATGTGATCCACACGTCAAAAACTAATTATCGACAAACATTGCAACAATCGGATGGACTTTTGAAACATAGTAAGTAATCAATTAATTATTGTTCCTTTCAAACTTTATGCTACGAAGGTCACTTTTGTAGAACTTATCATTCTCGAAAAAATCCTTCTCGTGTCATTTTAATACATTTGTAGCGATTTCGATTGCAAAACGCCAATAAAATCTCTACGCGACCAATTTTACTTAGCGTTATAAGGGTCTGTACACATCTGGCGACGATCCGTAGCGAACAGTACGCACTATTTCATATATGATGAATCGTATGTATCGGTTACGAAATCAACGTAATTAATTTATAATAGAAACAGCGGACCGTCTGCTACGATCTGCTACGAATAGCTCGATATATGTTCACAGATCCTAAAACTTAATAAGAAAATTTTTAAAGCTTTGCTTTTCAGTCGTCGTCAGTCAATATCTTCGTGTCGGGAATTCAATGTTATTCAAAACCTGTTGAAGTAAATACAATTTATATTTTTTCTATACATATTTACGGAATCACCGTGTTCACAGTTATACACACACATATATATATATATATATATATATATATATATATATATATATATATATATATATACACATACGTGTCACCATGGACCTAAGTGGTTATTAGGTCTATGCGTATCAAATATGTAAAAATTTATTTAAATTTTCACACCAGTACCAAAACTTTCTAGTTTTCAAATTTCCAAATAAATTATATCTGCATTTTAGCGAAACGTCTCCTTTAGTATCAATTTGAAGTCCGCACGTTTAACAATTCTATTGAAGTATCAAGCTGTAACAGACAGACCGAACAAATACTAAGTCAAACTAGAAGTACAAAATAGTAAATAGTAAACATTACGTCACACATACTTTCAAAGCAATCGTGTCTAAAAAAATATTGTAAATTAGTCACCTTCACCAAAAAAAAAAACAAAAAACCAAACAAGATGTCCGATAACTGTCAATTTATGAGATACCTCAGCAAAAGTGTTAATAATCTCTCAATAAAAAGTTACTTACGAAACAGTGTGGATATGGCGAATGGAAGCGAGGCGATGTAGTAAAAGTATTTTTTTTATCGTAGCGAATCTTTTATCACACATCACTGGTAACTTTCACTTTCACATTTCGTGTTCATAAAATTAATATTCGAATATGGCAACATTTAAAACCTGACTGAGACGAAAAATATTATATCGTGAGTTCAAATATTGCGTAAATGTAAATCATTTTCAAAAATTTACACAATGCAATACACTGATCCACTCACCATAAATATGTTAACACCGTTACAACGTTATAAATAAAACTGCGAGCAATGAACTCACATTGAATAAATAACAAATATAGGAGTTTAGACTCGTAACCTCTGTTCTTTTTGACCATGGGTTATAAATTGGGAACAAAAATAATATTTGGTTGAACATGTATTAACAATTTTAATTTTACGTCGATCGCATATTGTTTAAAGCCGTTAATGTGTAGGATTTATAATATTAATTACTATTTGAGATAAATAAATATTCTTTCCTACAAACATCGAAATTGGCTAACGTTTTTAAGAATTAGAATGTAACATACAATCAAACGTACGATTCAAAATCATGTCTTTCTCGATTTTATTATTCCTTATGACATCACTTCACAGGTGATTTAACCCATTATCCTGAATAATAAAAAAAAGAAAAAATTAAATATTTTGAAAAAGTTGAAGCTTTTACAATTACGTGAATATTGTTATTTAGACAAAATAGTCTTTATTACCTTTCCCATTTAAATAATATTTTGAAAATGCTATTAAACTGATTTGCTAATGCCTAAGTCATTAATACTCCGAAAAGGGTGGCCACGTGCTTGGGTTTTCTCATGTTTGGTATAGATTTAAGGTGTATGGGAATGCATGGGGTAATTTATTAAAATATTCAAGATTTTCCGATATTGTTCCTAATGGAAATTAATCTTATATTGCTGGTTTACGTAATCGAGTAACGTATAGTTCATATAAACTCGCAACTTACATGCAAAACTTTTATTTGGGATTTTTCGGAAGTTTGTAATTACATTTTCTTTATCTCCTAACTAATTATATGGCAACAAGGAGATCACAAAGTCTTAAAAACAATTATATCTATCGAAAAGTTCCTAGTTCCCATCATTCCGAACGTTAAATATTTTTGGCGAATGTGAAAAAAGCTAACCGAGATAATCGGTCTAAATTTTAAAAATTCCAATTTCTTTTACACAAAATCACAAAATAATTTCCAGGAAAATAGAACTTTAAGAACTATCAGAAAGTCCTTATGGAAAATTAAATATCACTAATAAACATTCGCAAGTGTTAACGCGACGATTTTTCTCCAATTTTCATTATAAGTTTGATTTGTCACATTATATGTCACGTCATAAGGAATAATAAAATCGAGAAAGACATGATTTTGAATCGTACGTTTGATTGTATGTTACACTCTAATTCTTAAACACGTAATCCGATTTCGATGCTTATACGAAAGAATATTTTCTTATCTCAAATAGTTATAATTAATATTAGAAATCCATCACATTGAGAGCTTTAAACAATATCCGGTCTACGTAAACTTAAAATTATTCATACATATTCAACCAAATATTATTTTTGCTTCAAATTTGTAACCCATGGTCAATAAGAACAGAAGTTATGAGTCTAAACTCCTATATATGTTTACTTATACAATGCTTTTTGTATAACTCCTATATTTGTTTATTTATACAATATTTGTTTATTTATTTTCTTCTTATATTCCTATATATAATTTTTTATCTATATAAAGCTAAATAAGGAAATTGTTACAAAGTAAATTACGTTTAAATATTTTAATATCGCAGCACAGTAATTATTTTTTAAATCGGTTAATTAAAATTAATGTAAAAATTTTTTGTAACAAATAGTCTGAAACTCCAGTTGTCTTAAAAAAAACTTCAATAAAATTATCATCGGAATTATTCTTCAGTTTTAAATGATTTCTAAATTTATTATTCAGAATGATAATCTGAATAATCCTATAGTAAGGAATTATGAAACGGAGAAGGTTTCTCAGTTTTATATAATTTCTTAATATACAAACAAGATTATTTAGACTAGACTTACACAATACTTTATGGTAGACCGGCCACTCGCCGAGGGCCTCCCCGTAACCGGGTGGAAGGCGCGCGATATCCCTACGCAACTCCAGCGTTGACTCTCGCAGCTCGTGGATACGCAGGTTCTGACGGGACAATAAAGACTTTCAATATTTCAGAATATTAACCAAAGTAGTAACTAGAAGTTAAACTTTCAAAAAAAAAGAAAAAACCACTTCAAAAACGACTTTTATGAAGCACTGAAAAGTTAAAAATAATTGTTATTTATGCAAATTAGTTATAATTATTAATTTGTTTTTTTTTGCAGTTAGTGCCAAACAAAAAGCGAACAGACATAATAACAAAATTCAACATAAGATTCGTTTTATTTGTTCGTTTTTGTTTATACTCGCCGCCGTTTCTAATAAAAACTAATAATTTACTCTTTAGTTTTTTCTTGGAGCCGGTGCCGAGTCGTACTTATCAGTAAATACTTAAAGGGCATCGATGTCAATTATTATTAACCTACTTAGTTAAAGGAAATAATTACGATTTTCAACTTTTCAGCGCTTCGTCAAAAATTGTTTTTGAAGTCGGTTTTTTGTTGTTAAATCTCAATTTATTTTATAATTTATTATAGACTCGATGAATATGAGTACGTGGTGTCTCAATCTGTACTGCTAAGCAGCAAAAACATAAGCTTCCACAAATAAGAACTTATACAAACAGGATCCTAGGTAATAATATGCAAATAACAATTCAAACGACTTTTCGTCGTTAGCTTCTTCAGAAGGCATACAACATTTCTTGTAAATTAGCAACTATAAAAAAATGTATACTGTATATCTTTAATGGTTAGCTCTATCTCCCTTATAGAAAAAAAATCGTAAGTATGAACAATATAAAGTCTATGCTACAAAAATATAACGTCGAAATCGTGACTTTATTGACCACAATTACTAACATAATGGGGCACAGGACATATTTCATGAAAAATTATGTATCCCGACGGCGACAGAGTGACTGACCATAATCCATATAATATTTTACGAAAACCACTAACCCTAGTCCTCGCAGGACTCGTGGAACTGAATAAAAAATGGAATATATTTGTTCCGTAATTAAGAAATTTGAAAAGATGTAAAATTTGAGATTTAAGAAGTTTTATTTATATATTACTGTGAAAGTGAATTTTTTGAAGACATTATTTGCATTTTTGTAAACCGTATGAACAATTGAAAATACTTATGACATGTTTTTTTTTGTTGCGTTCGCCAAGGTTTGTCCAAAACTAATTTTAATTTAATACATTAAATTATTTTTTAATGAACAATTTTTACGAATTTAGTTATGGCTTTATATTTCCATCAGATATGTTTTACGAGACCATTTTCTATGAAAAACATATAGACGACAAGCGACGCTTTTTCTGGTCCACTCCAAATTTTCAAGTGTGGATCTGACAGTGCATCTAACAGTGCATGCAGTATCAAAATCAAATTTATGAATTATAATGTGATTTTTTCGGGCTGACAAATAATAAAATGAAATAGGTTAAACGACATCTTCATGTCAAATCAATTATTGTAAAAATTGAATAGGTTTGACATAATAAAATTTACGGTTGGTACTTTTCTTATTTATTTCCTTAATACTTAATAACTGCTACTTAATAAATCAATGGTTGGCTCTAAGAGATTGTTCTCGTAGCAATAAATCCGCCATGCGTATCAATTGTTTACATTAAAATAAAGTAAGGTAAATCAATAAAAAAACTAGATACAACCACAGCATTCTGAGGGCTCGGGAAATTCTATTATTAAAAATAGTAAGAACATATTACCATCAATAGCCCTGCTTTACGTCAGTTAATAAAAAAAATGTTAGAAATATTTTAGCAGGATCTTCTATTTAATGTTAATTACTTCTAATGTTTTCACTTTAGAAAACGCAGCATATGTTAACACAATAGCATTTTTTTCTCCAATATTTGCAGCAGCTCTTTTACAATCTCTTTAATTTCCACTGGTCGTTGTTGATATTTCCCCAAAAAATTTAAAAAGATTGAAACTATTAAAATCTAAAATATTTCCTGAGCAGAATAGTCACGTTCAGCCCACATTTTTATCTAAAGATTTTGGATTTTTTGTTAAAACTCACTATTATTATATGAATTTTTGTCGTTTTTTGTAATAAAATTTTTCATACCGTTCAATCTTGGTGCGGAATTGCTAGCATATTTAGCAATATAAAACAGCATGAATAGAAACGAAGACTTGAGAATCAATATTTGCTCGCTAAATTTTCAAAATTTGTGGACAATGGCTACTGAAATGTGAATTATTTCTTTTTAAAACATATTTTATTTCATTATCATGAACAAATTGAATCTTACTTTTGTTCATACGTTCTTTAGGATGCCTAAAACGACAAATAGCTTCAGAAGAATTTCTCTTCTTACTTTGACAATATGTTATAGTACGTGTATATATATATATATATATATATATATATATATATATATATATATATATATATATATATATATATATATATATATATAGATATATATATGCATATGCTTATGCATATGCATATACATACACATACACACACACACACACACACACACATATATATACATATATATATACACACACACACACAGTCGTGGCCTTATAATTAAGAACATTAAAGTATTATATTCTTTAAGAAGATGTCAGAGTACTTTTCTGATATTACATGGTGTACATCCAGAAGAGTTGGTACTTTTTTAACTATTTTGATGTGTTTAAAACAAAATAAAACTAAATAATATATTTAATTATAATAGGATTTATTAAAAAATAATTATTAAAAATAAAAGTATGTCATAACATTAAAAATTGTCTGGCCTACTAATTAAGAACAGGTTTTTGATGAAGTTGAAAATATGAAAATAATATCTTTTTTTCTGTTAACTTCTGTTAAATGAAGATGTTATTCACTGCAGTACACTAATACTTAGTTGGAAATCTTTTATTTTCAAGAACTGCTGCACATCGCCTTGACATTGACTCCACCAGAGCTTGACAGCGTTCTGCTGGAATAGCATTCCAAGCCTCTTCTGTTTCTTTGAAAAGTTCATTCAAGTTTTTAATGTTTTTATTTACCAGGCTTTTCTTCACATTTTGTTTTCTATTGGGTTAAGGTCGGGGCTGCAGGAAGGCCACTCGATCACGTCTACTGAATTAGTTGTGAACCATTCCTTAACTGATTTGGCTGTGTGTTTGGGATCATTATCTTGTTGGAACTTCCAAACAACTTTCCAAACAACTGGTCCATGTTACCTTCGATTGTTACCAAGGGTCCAACACCGAACCAGGAGAAGCAACCCCACAATTTGATATTATCCCCACCGTGTTTCAAAGTCACAGTGGTGTACTTTGGGTTGAAAGCTGTATTTGGTGGTCTCCGTATATATTATCGGACATCAGACCCAACTCTATTTATTTTAGTCTCATCAGACCATAAAAGATACTTCCACTGCTGTAGAGTCCAGTTCTTGTGTTCAGAAGCAAACTTAATTCTGGCCTCCCTGTTTCGCTTGCTCACTAAGGGCTTCTTGCGGGCCACTCTACCATACAATTCTGCTTCATTGAGACGTTTTCTTAAAGTCTTGGTAGCAAGTCCTGATGTATCCTGACCAAAAAGTTACCGTTTTATGTCAGTTGATGTGAGTTTGGGGTTAATTTTCGCCATACGAATAATTTGGACATCAGTCCTTGGGGTGGACTTACGAGGACGTTTCTTTTTTGGGACATCTTCATAAGTCTCATGTCTCTTAAAATGTTTTATAGCATTAAATACTTTAGTTCTGGAACATTTTAAGTGGTCAGCTACCTTCTGATATGACCATTTCTGCTCAAGGACCATAGATGCAATAATTTTTCGAGTGGAAGCATCACAACTAGTGTCTTTTCCCATTTTTCCTCACAAAAAACACTCACACCAACCTTCTTGTGGACAAAACATAGTCAGAAAACAAAAAAGTTCTAAAAAAATTATAATCAACTGCACTATTCAACTGTATCTTCAACAATAAGCTAGTAAACTGTAGTGTTCTTAATTAGTATGCCAAGCAAATGTTACCCATTTGAACAAAGGGTCAGATCTATTGTTAATTTTCCAAGAAAGGCAGTAACAGTAAATCCCTGTTCAAAGTCATTAGTGATTCCTGGTATTATCACAAAGAGCCTGAGTGCAACTTGACTTACATTTGCACATTTAGATATTGAAAAAATTATATATATATATATATATATATATATATATATATATATATATATATATATAACGAACGCACTAACATTAATGATTGCAATTAAATATCTTGATCAATTACGCCATGAAAATGCATTTTGATGCATGTATATCATGAGTTTGAGAAGAATCTGGATGTAAAGTAGATATGAATTCATCAAAATAGTTAATAAATTCTTGTATCCTTACAACAGGTAGATTAAGATTGTTGAGATCAGTAGCATTTTCAAACCAGAAAATACCATGCACGTAAACACTACATCTATAATAGAATCTAATACGAAACCAAAAATCTTTGACTTTAAAATATTTTTTAAGAAAATGTTCCATAAAAAATAATAACCACTTTTGAAAAAAATAAGCAATAATTATAGAGTTAGAATTTAATAATTTTGATTTACGAATAAATTCATTGTTTTCCTTGAGATTGGCATAATCATCATCAGGATCCAGTATACGATTAAACTTTGGCTAAGATAAATCAACTGCTCTTAACGTTATAACAGTTTTAGGGATTCCTAATTCTTCAACCATATCCATTAATTTCCGAGATCTTATGTGTCAATAAGAGCTTGCTGACCTCAAATTAGCCATATGTTATCAAATTGATTCATACAATCTTGGTTCACGCTGTAGTTGTTCTTGAAGCGGTTCAATTGTTTCAATATTATGAAAACGTGAATTTTTTCTAACATAAATATCCCCATTTTGCAAAGCTGTCCAATACTGTTAAAAGCAAAAAATCGAAATGATGAATGTCTAGCGTATATCGTGAAGAATTTGAAATACTCATTAGAAATTTTAGAATTCGTGCATCTTTAAGATCACCTTTATCAATAAAAAAATAACATTGGAAGTGCTCTACAAATATATACACCACATGTAAATTCATTAATTGGTACAAAATTCGATATAGGGCAAGGTAAAGCATAAGGTCTATCATTTTCTTCCTGAATTTCCTTTGAAGTTCCTGTTGAGTCCCAACGGTGACTCTTCAATGTAAGTGCTTCTCGCTTACATTGAAGAGTCACCGTTGGGACTCAACATTCATAAACATTAATTAACAATAAATATTAACCATCATTTTCACTATTTAAATTAAATGTTGATGTTTTTCTTGACTAAATATAATTTGTTGAAAAACACTTTCATTCTAAGATAAAGTTTGTAAATAAATCTATTTTAATATCACGATATCAAGGATTATTACATTTAAGGAATTTCAAGCAACCCCAACATTACTACGATTTACAATAAACTCTTTATACTCTTCACGATAATATCTTCTAACAAAAATATACTTTGAAATAGTATCAATAGAATGAGGTAAGCCAATAGTGAAATTCACAATGTCCTGACGAAAGTTAATGATTTGCCCACTATATCTAAATTGGCCATATTTAAGTGGTAAACTATGATGATCGGGTAAATTTGAGCAATTAATTGTTCTTCTATAAATCTTAATTATTTCAGTAGATCAAATTGTGGTCCAGGATCCATATTATGGTTCTATTTTAAATCTGTGACAAAGTGTACAAAGCCATCTTCTTCAATATGTAAATCAAACCAACGACTAAGACACAAATAGCAAAATTTTAATCCCAAAATTTTCTGGGCAGTTTCAAAACTCAAAATACTCAAAATCATCTCGATAGAAACAATCCCTTTCATCGCGCGTCAAAGAAGGGTTACGTTCACGTGCTCATCAACATTTCTCATTTAGTTCTCTCACTCGGCTGCATATAACTCTGTTTTAAGTACAAATTACTTGCAAACCAAAATGATTGAATTCTAACCCTAGAATTGTTATTTATTTCTTCTAAAACAGGTTTTATTTTCTGGTTTGTAAAGGCTCCTGATTGCAAAATTTAGATATTACAAGGATATATCTCTCCAACACAAAGGACAAATCTCAATTTAGATATTAAAAGGATATATATAATGTACATAAATGACTTCCGAAATACTCAAACGTAATATTTTGTTTATAATATGTATACATAGACCCATATGCCACGTTGCGTCAGATTCGATCAGAATAAACAATAAGTACTATTTTAACTATAATCATAAGACAATATCATAGTAATTGGCGATATCATTGACTTATGTACTAATTCACACAACATATTTTGAAGCTGCTTACTAGTATAAAAGCAATTTTAATACACTTATATCATTGTACTAATTCAAAATTGCGATAGAAATGAAATTCTAGACTTTCTTGTTTTCCATTATCACATTCGAATTAAAAATATATAAGACGAAAATATTTGTGCGGATAGTGTAAATACGATTCAAACAATTTAATTTTAAACAAGAAACAATAAGTACTACTTTAACTATAATCATAAGACAATATCATAGTAATTGGCGCTATCATTGACTGATGTACTAATTCAAACGACATATTTCGAAGTTGCTTACAGATGTAAAGACTATTTTATGTGCATATTTTAGTACACTTATTATTATTAGTGTATATTTTAATACGCTTATATCATTGTACTAATTCAAAATTGCGATAGTAATTTAATTCTAGACTAGAATAAAATGTTGCTTATAAAAAAAGACGCAAAATTTATCTTAAAAATCCAACAATCGAAACTTTTACGTAAACTGCAAATATGATTCACATAAGCAAACATCATAAGCTCTGCTGTAATATAATTAGAATCTATTACACACTATATACAATGACATTTTTTTCTTGTTTGTTAACTTCATTAATAGTTCTAAACCTACGAAACTTTTTTACGTTACTCGAACACTGTCATTATCCATAAAAAAGCTTCTAGAGCTTTGAGTTAAGCTCTAAAACAACTTTACGATCACAGCGCCAGTACAAAACTACGCATGTACCTTTGAAATATATTTTGTTAACAAAACGATATGCTCGCAAAAAAATATTTAAGTACAGGCTCGACGCAAAATGGCAATATACGTTACGCACGAAGCTATAATAAAAACGTTCTTTATTAAAACTTACAACAGAATTTAATAATAGGAAGCCAGTTGGTATAGGACAACGTGCTAGAGGGGGCCAATCTTCGCGTAATTACGGACTGCCCAGTTCGTTCGTTTATGGCCAATGTAAAAAATGTTTTCGTAACTAATATTTTTTGTTGGCACGCTGTTCGTACCCAAGATAGTTCTGGATTAGGGATGGGACGGATACATATTCGTAAAACGATCTCATGATGTAATTACAATCAAATAGACGATGATCTCAAAACATGGACTGTGAATAAGTGGAAATACCCTGAGAAAATGTGGTCCGTGAATAATAAGAGTTTCTAATGTGCAACTACGCCCCAGACTTTGAGAAACGATGAAATAGATAAACAAAATATTTTTAGCAATTTAGGCAAAAAATATAGTTATTGAAGTAAAACTTCTTTACGCACGCTTGATTTGGGGAGTAAGATGGTGAATGCGTGACGAGAACGTTACAAAAAGTGTGATCGGGCGAGGCGAACGGAAGTTGAGAGGGAGATATAAGTTAGTGAAAACAGAAAGCGAGAGAGTTACGTTTCGTATATTACTGTAGGGACAAGAGAGAGGTGCGAGCACACATTTTCTTTCTCTCTTTCTCTCATAGCCAGTTATGTTTCCTATATCTAAGACACAGTGCAAGCTTAATGTCTGTATCACACTGTAGGAGCAAGAGAGAGCAGTGCGCGCGCACATTTTCTTTCTCTTCCTCTCATAGCCAGTGCATGAAATATATATATATATATATATATATATATATATATATATATGCGAGTTTGCTAGCGTTACGCGAACGGTGATTTTTTGATTATTTTGGAATTTCATTTCGTTCTTGAACAATTTTATAAATTATTATTTTGTTCAATACATTAAATATTCTACGTTTAAAGTGAATAAAATTATAAATTCATTTTAAAGTTCATATTTTGTGAATTTGAATTTTACTTTAGTCGTGTGGTCTAAAGCACACTCGTTTTTTTATTCATCCTTTCACACATAGATTATCTAAACAAAAATAAGAGAGCTTTAAATAAAATTAAAAAAAATTTAATGTCCTAGTTCTAAGTTTAAGACCTAGTCCCCTTTTCTGAAATTATATTGCTAATTTATCTAAAACTAACACTGAATTAGTTAAAAAAAATTATGTTAATCTGGCATGGAAATTTTAATTTTTTTTACTGGTTTATTGACTGTTTGATATTAATATTAAATTTGTTGTATTTAAATTGTTTGCTAGAAAGTCGCACGCTTTATATTATATTACTTCTGATTAATTTTTAATTTTTCTATATAACATTTTAGACATAATGTTCTAGAGAAAAACGTTTTCGAATTGATACGAGCGCAAATTAATACACAATTGAGTAGATTACAAGATGTATCAAATAGTTTTAACGCACATTATAATCTGCTCAATTTAACAACAACTAAGGTTACTACCTAGAACATTTAACTGCTAAAAAAATCGTACTTTTATTATTAAAAATAAATAAATTAGATTAGATCAAGTAACATTTATTTAAACAATGTAAAACTCATCCCAAATAAATAAATAACTATGTTACTTGAAAATATAACGAGACGAAGTATTTAGGCATATATTTCTGTAAACCTGGCCACATTTTCAGTATAAGGAACAATGGCCAAATTGAATCTTATCAGCTCTATGTATAGATGATGTTATGAAGGCAGAATAAAAAAGCATATGCTTAAAAGATAATTGTTGTTTCGTCATTTTCATCTATCTCTCAAAATTTTTTTTCATGCATGCAATGCGGGATTGAATTTTTTTATGATTAGTTAATTTGAGCCAAAAATTAAAAAAAAAATACGTTATGTGTAAGAAGATACATTATTTATAACATTTATATTTTACTAATATTAAACGCAACAATTACTAAATGCACTCGAGTAACGTGTTTACAAGGTATGCTAACCTTCCATACTTTTTAAATATATTCATTTTCCTGTTACATCAGAAAATATTCGCTTCACTCTTTTGCGAGCATAAAATATATTATTTGATTTAGAGTTATGACATTTATATTTAATTGGTAAATTATACGATCGCCGTCTCGATAAATATGAATATATAATAAGTAAAGATTATGGCTGTTTTAATTAATTATAATTGAAGTGAACGTAATGATAATATTTGCATCAATTCTTTTATCATATCGATATTTGTCAATGTCAGAGATACATTGCATTTATAAAAATATAAATGAACTCCGAACAGACTATTTTCCAGGTTTAATTTTCATTTACAAACTGGTCGACAACTGCCCCATCAAAAGTACATACAAGAAAAATGATACAGACATGTACTTAACAAGTGAGTACCATAAAGTTACGTTTAACTTTGTTAGAAAAACAACCCATAACATTTCCATTAAAAGGACGCACAAGGAAGAAATTTGGAATAGAACATAAAATTATCATTTTTCATCGATATTTTGAACGTTGCCATCTAAACTTCTGTATATATTGACACAACCGAACCGATAAAAACAGGCACTGAATTTCGGAATTATGTATAAACGTGACAAAATCGCCAACTGACTTTTTTCCACGGCAATTCCTCCTTGACTTCGTTATATCAAAAACCCTTTCATACATCTCTAGTTTCTATCTCATTTTCTATACCCTATTCCTAATACACAGAATGTTATTTTAAGCATTCTCTTTATTAACACAGCTATACCATTACACACTTTCTATTAATTATTTTATTAGTTTTTAACAATTATCTGCAGTACTCCATTGGAATAATGAAAGAATGGTATGATTACATGTATACCTCTGCTCACCGCTACCTAGAATTTCTACCGTTCGAAACCATGATTAAATATCTAGCATCGTTTGATATCATCCCCATTCTTGTCTTTTCATCTTTAGTGATGTTATACCCTTGTGAACAATAGTCCAAATGATTTTTCCCTGTGAACAATAGTCCAAGGCATCCAACTATGTAATATTGGGATGTATCACTGCTAACGGAAAAAAACAATACTCCATTAGCAGTCTTATATGATATTTGTAAACCTTTAGTTTTTTAGAAGCTGGTCATGGGTTAGTTTCAACGAAAAGACTGCAAAATTGTCCTTATCATACTGACACGCGATCAAAACTTTCCTCTTGAAACCATAATTAACATCTGCACCATTATTATTAGCCTTTAGATAAATCTGAAATTCGTACAGGCGTAAATAATCGTTTCACATTACGAAAGTCGATAAAATTCCCGACGAGACCACATCACTAAATGATCGACTAAAAACAATATTGATATGCAGTTGGTTGATTTCAATAAATCAACGACACAAGGACCGGGTCGGAATCAGGCGATCAGGCAACTGATATACCGTTTCTTATGTGACCATCCATTATTGAGTTGACTTGCCGCCACGGACGTTAAGGCACAAAACAGAATTGGCGCGACGTGCTTGTGCGTCTCTTTGGTGATGGTTTATATTTGCATTACAAATTTCAAGGTTGACAAACATTGTTTTGTTAAAAAATAAGGCCTGAAACGCGGTTTGGTTCCGTTGATGGAAGAACAAAGAAAAGTAGACTTACATCAAAAAATGTATGCATTTTGGGCAGAAAAAAATTATTGCCCAGAAGAAAACAGTGGGAAATAGACGGATAGGCGAGAAAACTCCAAAAACCTAATGCCATAGTCTAACCTTATGACTTTAGAAGCATTTGTTATGTATTTTAAACTGGCAAATTCAATTTTGTGGTGCAGCAAAATACATTAGGAGTTAAAAGAAGAAGGAAATTAATTAAGTAATCATAGCACAAAGTTTGCAACGCAAAAATTAAATCTCAATATTTTACAACGCAGGTATTAAATTGTGTTAGTCGAATACTGAAATTTTTCAAAAAAGATATAATGCAAGTATAAAACATCACTCTTAAGATATTTTAAGACTGGCAGGTTATAAATTTACATGTTTATAAGCATATATGACATTTTTAAAGCGATCTTTTAAAGTTTCTCATTCTGCATTTGTCTTATCATATCATGATTTTAGAATAAACCGTAAACGTTCTCTTTTTTTAACCAAAGTGAGAACCTACTTCTTTCATAGAAATTGCAATTAATATTATAATTTTCCAGGAAAAGCATTTTATTATCACTTTGACTCTAAACAAAACTACATCAAAGTGATTCTCAATTAGACTAGTTGTATAGAATATTAAACAGGAAATCCTTTCTAATTTTTTTGGGATAACTTTTAATTAATCCCATATTAGCTTATGAAATTCATGTGAATTCATGTCATTCACTGTCCTCTCACATGCATTCCTTAATTATCTAAATTAATATCAGCATTATTACCCATTCTGATCTTATTTCTTTAAAAAAACAAAGTTTCATAACCTCCGCTCCTTAAAAGATACTCAAAATCTAGATTCAATCATACACCTGTAATTTAGCTCTAATAAGATAAGGCACACACACACACATCTGATAGGCCAAATTTTCTCCATATGATGACCATTTTCTGCAACATCAGCTTTTTTAATATTTCCATAACCTTTTTCGAGATAATAGCTTAAACCTGAGTTTGGGTCGCTAAACTCTACTAGATCGGAATTATCAATGAAGGATGTCTAATATGTAGATAATCACTTTTTCAAGTTCCGTCACAAAATCGTATCGCTTAATCTACATAACGGGTCCTGCTTTTTGATCCTGCGAATATATTTTCCGTAAAAGTTCTGAATGTTTGTTTTCGTCAAAAAGTGTATTCCTCAAAAGTTTCCCCACTCGTGCTACATATATTTTAGACGAAACATTTGTGAGAAAACATATTTCGTTCGGATTTCTTAATATATAGTTATTATTGGTTTTGTTCGTTATTCATATGGCGTCACTCTGAATTGAATGATCTTCCAGTAAACTTTACATTGACGCTTATAAGACTAGAAGGGAGAAGGAGACCGCTTTCTTTGATGTAAATTTTAGAGGGATTGAAATACATTCATATTACACACACGAACCTACGATACAACAGAATCCATCATTAAATTTAAAACGATGTTTATTTGAATAATGCAAAGGACAATTTAATTTTACAGTTCCATATTTATTAAATGAAACAATCATAAAATTCAGGGCAACGATAGATATACAATGTAAATCACAAAAAAATTGCAAATACTTTGAAACTACAAACCAGTCTGTACGTGATGACGAGGTACGTCTAAATCATATATATATATATATATATATATATATATATATATATATATATATATATATCATTTGAATTATCTATAAAAATGTTCGCAGTCTACACATGATGAAGTGATACGTCTAAATGATATATATACAAATGAGATCATTTGTATTAGTTACTGAAAACATTATTTTATATGACTTATTAGTTTCTACTGGTAATGTTATATAATACTCGGAATTTCATCCTAATATAAAAGTGTAGTATTATATAACAGTAAAAGATAAGTAACTTGTAGATCTCCGATCTCGCTAAGTCGGAAAAAAATATTTATCACCATTTTCCCTCGAGGACAATGACTCAACGGCCAATCAAATGATGGGTTGCGTGTTTACACTTAATAGAATATATTCACAAACTGCAATGGTAGAATGAATCGAAAAACTCACTTTAAAATAGGAATGCAGTCTATACATGTGGCGATAGTCCTTAACAGGATGCAACGTGATGGCTCGATGCACTTCGCGCCGCTTCAAGCGTGCAGTGTACGCCGCCGACCCGCTCGAGTTGTGGTGCAGGATCGTCTGCATCTATAACCGAATAAGAAATTATATGATGAAAAATAGTGCAAAAGTATATTTAATACGAAATAAATTTTCTAAGACCTATTTTAAGTGAAGGCCTATTTACAACCATATTCAAATTTTCAGGTTAATAGTTCAACAATTTCACTATTACACAACTTAATGATAAAAAATATTTTTTTTTAGTTTTGACGTGTCTCTGAATAATAACGAAGTGTTGAATAAAATAAATTAAAAATATCAGTTTAATAAGTATAACAAAAATATATCAAAAGTAATTGAATGTATATCGATACTATTAACTATATTATTATACTAGCTACCCGTTCCAGCTTTGCCCGAGCAAAAAAGGACTATGATTACATTTCGTTTTATCACTTAATTTGTCAAACTCAAAAATAATTCTACAATCCAATTTTGAACAGAAAACAATTTAATGATTATAAACAATAAACCATAAGCTGTGCAGTTTCACCCTCGAGTTAGCAGTAGAGTAGTTTATCTTAATTATGATGTTCTCAGACGATGGTCACTAAAGACTTCAGCTCCGTTCGCCATAGGGTATTGTTTGGGGATACATGGCGGAAAAATTGCGGATGATCAGTCAATAAATAAGCTTGCCTCTACCTTGTAATCATGTCAACGACTTCTGTTACACTTTTGATCATCATATAAGTCTGCCTTAAAATAGAGATGTTCTAAGAAGAAACATTTTTTAAATCGGTCGTGAAGTTCTATTGATTAGAGCAAACCCAAACAAAGAAAAGAAAAAAAAATTGTCACTTTATATATTAGTACTGCCTAAATTTTTTCTACATTTTCATGTTTTGTACTAATCTCCTGATATCATTTTATTGTAGCTATAATAATTCAAAAGGTGATATATATGCACACACTATAGTGTATGTGTGTATAATATATATATATATATATATATATATATATATATATATATATATATATATATATATATATATATATATATATATATATATATACGAATGTGTCTTATGTACGTATATTTTGTAAATCAGCCTTGTCGAAAATGACAGATATGGAACTTAATTCTACTACATGATGACAATAACATAACATTGACTTGTTATTACCGATATTATTCTTAAAAAAATCTATGAAAAAAATTTGGCTAAATGCGATATAAGTAATATTGTAATAACCGGCGTTTCAGATAAGGCTATTGTATGGGATCTAGCCAGGATCTCTAATTTTCGCCAGAACAACCGGCAGTTTGTTATAACTGATGTCGTATACCCTGGACATTTTATTAAGATTACAAGTCATTCGGATAAATCATTTTTTGTGCGAAACCTTAAAAAACAAAGAAACAAAACATTACTCTTTATAAAATTAGGAAGATGTATACGTTAACACACTTTCTCCAGACAAATAGATTTGTATAATGATAATTGAAAAACTAATGACGCGACCTTCTTTCGTTTCCTTCCAAATTATATGACACTACTCTTAACATATTTTCGAACAAAATCCAAAAAATCATTAATTTCGAGGTAGCTACTCTGAAGTAATCGACGAATACACTGTGAAATATGGAGAACGATGGAGCTACCAAGCTGGAGAACCTCCCCCTCTTTTAAAAACAGTAAAACGATAGATCCCCTATTATCATTATAATAACTCCTCGTTAAGTTATTAGTAATTATTCAAAAAACTGTAGTAGTGCAGTATATCTCTATGCAAAATTAAGCATTAAATGCGGATATCGCGGCATTATAATAACTCCTCGTTAAGTTATTAGTAATTATTAAAAAAACTTTATAAGTGTAGTATTATCTCTATGCAAAAATTAAGCATTAAATGCGGATATCGCGGCATTATAATAACTCCTCGTTAAGTTATTAGTAATTATTAAAAAAACTTTATAAGTGTAGTATTATCTCTATGCAAAAATTAAGCATTAAATGCGGATATCGCGGCATTATAATAACTCCTCGTTAAGTTATTAGTAATTATTAAAAAACTGTAGTAATGTAGTATTATCTCTATGCAAAAATTAAGCATTAAATGCGGATATCGCGGCATTATAATAACTCCTCGTTAAGTTATTAGCAATTATTAAAAAACTGTAGAAGTGTAGTATTATCTCTATGCAAAAATTAAGCATTAAATGCGGATATCGCGGCATTATAATAACTCCTCGTTAAGTTATTAGTAATTATTAAAAAAACTGTAGTAGTGTAGTATTATCTCTATGCAAAAATTAAGCATTAAATGCGGATATCGCGGCTCGCATGCGGCGTGCTGAGTGAAGCGAACGTACATCAGTCGTTCCGCGAAGCAGACGCGTAATGTTTTTTGAGAATTACTCATTCCCTTGATGTTTTACCGGGTATTTGGGGAATGTATACACGATCTCCAGATATGACTTGCAACGAGATACGAACAAGCTATACGGAATAATTCTCTACGGTCGCAACGGCGTCTCGCTTGCATTTTTTTATATTTTTTAACCAGGATGCAATAATATATGCACTTGAGGTGAGAGAACTTGTATTCTAAATGTTGTTTTATTACATCGTAGCCTCTATACCATCGTAGCCTATATATCATAAGCAATTAATGACATGAATTACTACATTTTACGTCTAAATAGATCTGGAAATAAAGCACTCTACAGGCTATGACTGTTCTTGCAATACGCTTCTTTGAGTTACTTTCCAACTAACTTTAATAAGTAGTAATGGGAACTTTGAATCAAGTCTTAGGCTTTTATAATTTCCAAGCCATCAACAAACAAAATCATAATAAAAGTTTCTTAAATGAGCATCTTCTAATGCGAAGGGAAGTTTGAATTTTACCAAAATGAAAATTCCATTACAATTCATAACATTTGAAGGAGGTTTGCAGTTAACAAATAAAACATTCCACTTTTTTTTAATATGATTGACATTCGCATTAGAGACTCTGTTTATACGCCAGCTTAACGCAATACCTTACCTTGAATGAAAATATATAGCAAAGCACTTCCTTGAACTTATTCTAGAATGCTTCTAAAACTCTCCATTATTATATAAGGGAGGGATATGCTTCTGATGAAGACGTTATGTAAAATAGTCAAGTTTTAAATTAGAATTAAGACATTTTAGTCATAAATTAAATGTATATCACATTCAGCTTTAATAGACTTAAAATATATTCTTCTATTCAAATTACGCAGTACTGAACGAACTTATAACAGTCAAAACACCAACTAGTGAACTTCTGGTTATCTGCAACATACTAACGATATAGAGCCCCACTGGTCACTATTCACTACGTTTAAAATAAACTATGTTTACTTGGCGATAATCCTAAAACATGTATGATATCGTGAGTAACAAAATTACTTGTGACTAGTGAATTTCTATAAGCAGAATTGCAAATGTTTACTTAACAAATTAACGCCTTCATTCACTTTCTATTCAAACGTCATCAGACCATAAAAGTTGGGTGTCAAACGGTACATTAAAAACACGACAACACGGAGACGAAAAATAATGGTACACTATTTAAGCGCGATTACATGATTAGATAAATCCATCATCCCAAACGCTATACGTTAACATAATCAGGGAAGAAGTAATTAATTATAATGATCGATTAATTTAATTCTTACGTTATGTTATGAATGGTTATAACCGTTAATAAAACTATAAACTATGAGTTTATCATTAAGCCTTGTACACGCCGACATACGGTTGCGCGCAAACAATTAAACAATACTTAGGAACTGTATAAAAACAACATACAAACGTCTGTAAAAAATAGATGATGTTTTATATGAATTATCAGCATATCTCCCTCTTCAATCGTTAATAAATTTTTTTTTTACTTACAAATAAAATAGTAACGATTACGGACGTTACCTTAGCACTTAACATTAACATAATTCAAACGTCGAGTAATTATTTATTGAAACAAAGTTCAATATTCAAGTTCAACTTGAACAATTTTGACGCTACATTCTTTGAAAGTCGAAACTGCTACTTGGGTGTGTAACCACAAAGATTATAGAGTTTATTTGCGACCAAATGTATACAGACCTGAATTACGAATGATGCTCTTAGTGCCATTTCGACAATATCAAGACGAAAACTCAAGTACTCTGTTTCCTTTGAGTTCTCTCTTCTATTCCTTCTCCTGACTATATTACTACCTCCTTTGAAGTTCTTTCAATTTCTCTTCATCTTGCTCATCTTATAAATGTAGATTTGCTCTTCTTATACTACAAAGACTTCTTTTTAAAGTGTCACTGGACGATATTTCAAATTATTTTATCAAATGACCGCCTTTAACTTCTTTTAGATGTCCATGTTACCATTGTCAATCATTACTTTCTTATTTTTCTACGTTTAGCCTGCCTACTTATTCTTTTATATCAGTCTTCTAGTGCTGTATGTCTAATGAGGTTTAAACCTCTAATTTCTTACTATTCAATAAAGCATATTTTAATTTGAATAGCATTCCATTTCTTTTCACAAAATTAACTTATTATTTTTTACACAATGTTTCTATTAGCTTATACTTTCGTCTACAGTTTTCTCTACACATAACTTTTTTGATATTATGTTTTCTTTTACCACTTTCATAAAGATTCACGAACGTGGATCGCGTATAGGCCTCCTTTTAATTTTATATTTATTCTTTCTTTCAAATTAATATTCGTGAAGACTTTACAGAAAGTATTTTGGATCACTGTTTCTTACTTACGGGAACACTTTAATAAGAGCCATATTATTTACTTATTTACATAAAATGAAATCAATACGTCAACCTCTTCCAATCGTTCGCAAATAAATTAACTGAAAATATCAATAGCTTGAAAATACGACTAGAAGACAAAAAAAACTATAAATATTGTTAAGTTTAATACTTCTTACACTGACTTGAATTGACTTGCTTTTGTTTCTCACATTAACTAGCAAAGAACAAGTGAAAAGAATGGGGAAAAAAGAAAGATGGGTTCATAGATACTAGTTCCGAATATCCGTATTCATATTCGTGCTCATTAGTATTTGTAGCTCGTGGGTTGTTAGATACCTTTGATTATTTTTATTTATTATATTATTGGTATTCAGCACCGATCCTGAAAACAGGCGCATCATCTGTGCGCCGTTTCGCACCCTGTATGCGCGTTGTTACACAACCGTCGCGACGACCCATTTTTTGGAGTTCTGGCCTGCATGGTCAGTGGAGATAAATCATCATCATATATATTAATACGCTAAGGTTTTAAGATGTTACTCTCCCTTTTTAGAAAAAACCTCACAACTAATCCACATAAATTATATATCATTTTATAGATAATTGCTTGCTCTACCGGTATCCACAACTAAAAAATTTATTATTGCTATTGTTTTTGCAAATTAATTAATTATTAAAATTATATACACAAAACAGCAATGCTGCCATCTAACGGCTCAACGTCAATATGATTGACGGTCGGTAAAATGTTTGTTTAATTTCAAATCCACTCACGTATAAATAAAGTGGCGCTTTAGCTCAATGCTTTTGATACTTGCGCCTCTATATGTCAATTTTAGTAAAATATTTGTTTGATCTGTCATCTGAGCTTCATAATGGAATAAATAATAATGCGAAGACTTCGCACGGGTCACGCTAGTATTCAAATATTTCCGACATTAAAATCACCTCAGTAGCGTTATTTCCTTAGTGAAATTTTGATAAAAGTTAGTAGTTGCCATTTTGTTACATTCATTTTATTTACTTTTTATCGCCATATTTCTTAATCTACAATGCTTTATTTATCGCTAAATACATAAAACAATTATATATAAATAACGTATAATAATAAATAAATGCACGTAATTGTGCGTATACTTTACACGACAGAGTTTTAAAACCCTTTCTTCATTCGATAAGATAAAGGCTAAATATTTACGACCGCGAATCATTATGACGACTTAATTATGAAATCAAAGTAATATTAAGATGTGAAATAACCAAAAAATCAGTCCAGATTCAGATCATGAAATACTGTATCTTAATAAATAAATGCACGTAATTGTGCGTAAACGAAAGGTAACTTGTGCTTCTGTAAAAGAAAGGTCGAAATAAAATCCAGAACCGTTACCGTCAACGTTATAATCATTCCCGATGCAACTATTGCAGACTACGCCAATATTTTCAATTAAGCATTATCATTTTAAGTTTTCCGATACTGACACATTAATTAAATATTATCTTACAAGCCGCGCTTATCAATTACGATTTCCACACGTCAAAGGTGAAGATAACGTATTTTACGGTAAATATTATATATAATCATTACCGATGTATTAACTAACGTTTAAATCTTGTCGTCGCGCAACCTAAGGCATTTTCTTTAGACCTTAGATTGTGAATTATAACTAAATTTAAAAGTTAACCCGATAAATAGGCGATATGAAAAGACTCAGTAGTGAGCACTTAGCGACCAGATAGTTTATTACCACGTACATTTCAAGATTATTTAACTCAATATATAATTAATTACTATTTAACTCAATATATTATCAAAACGTAGATGTGTTACGTAAATATTATAGAAATAACTGATTATTATAAAAATAGCTACAGAAGATTATAGAAGCAACTTTTGCCCGCAACTTTGCTCCGTTAAATTGAATTTAGCTTAAATTAATTTAGAATTCGATGAGACTTTTTATTATAAAGCACATTTTGATTTCTAAGCTGTCCACCTTTCACTAAACTTTCAAACAGTAAAAATATCATCAAGCCACTTTAGTGGTTTTTACGCGACGACGGAACAAATTAATCCGATAAAATGGTGATATATCAAAAAGTATTTTGGATCACTGTTTCTTGCTTATAGAAAACCTGTAACATAAGTAATATTATTTATTCATAGATATAAAACATCCAAAAATGGAAAAACAGAAAAAAAAGATTACATTACTAAAAAATATATCTTTTGGATTGATCTACATGCCCCTGTCTCATTATAACTATTTTGGCAAGGATCATACACTTTTATTAATTTCCCCTCCAATTCTTGTAGTGATTGATTGTTTCTTAAATGGTGCGCCTTGCTGCCACAAAAAAACTTAAGTCATATCTGAAAAAAAAACCTTCACGACGGAAAGAATAAATTTCAGCACGTAATTAAACCTATTTAATGAGCAATAATAACTACATAAGTGCCTTACGTTCCGGGCCTAGTTGTTAATTCAACTTCATTCCGAAAGCGCGCTAACACAATATATATATATATATATATATATATATATATATATATATATATATATATATATATATATATATATATATATTTCAACACATAATTAAACCTATTTAGTGAGCAATAATAACTACATAAGTGCCTTACGTTCCGGACCTAGTTGTTAATTCAACTTCATTCCGATAACGCGCTAACACAATATATATATATATATATATATATATATATATATATATATATACATATATATATATATATATATATATATATATATATATCTATTTCAACACAGAATTAAACCTATTTAGTGAGCAATAATAACTACGAAAGAGCCTTACGTTCCGGACGTAGTTGTTAATTCAACTTCCTTCCTATAACGCGCTAACACAATATACAATCATTTTCGAGTAAATAAACAACTACAGTAGATTCATAGAAAACGTAGGAGAGCTCGATCTATTTATCATGAAAGAACACTCATTAAACAACATCTGGCGATATTTCCACATAATTTTAAACTTCAATGGGAAGAGATGACAGGTCGTTGGCAGCAATCACGATACCATTAGAAAGTTTCTTGCATGTCGGCTGCTTACCAACAGTTTTAGGTCGAAAAATACTTAACAGAATATAATCGATAGCATCTAAAAATCATACGTGTAATACTGTAAACTGCTGAGTCCCGTTAACTGAACGTCGATGTGTAAAGGAATGTGACCCGCGATTTTACTTTCGTTTGCTCAAAACCCCAGTTTAATAATCCATATAATAATTATCTGGCTTTTATTACCTACATCATAGCTAATACAATAAAACCGTTTATTTAAAAAAGATTTTTGAAAGTAAAAACTATAAAAGAAAAAACTCGACTGAAACCATGAAAAAAGCTCGAAAAGAAATTAGACATTTTCCCACATTTAAACTACAGTGTGCCAAAATCCAGAACATTTCGGCTATAACATTTACGTAAAAATACGTTGCGATTATTTCTTCTAATTACTTGTTATCTTGCAGTTTTATTTTTTTTGCAGAACATGCTAAATACATTTTAAAAACAATTTCACCTTCAATTTTTATATAACTTGAACAATTATTTTTTTATTGGTTGCAAATTATTTGATCTCACAACCATTGTTTATCCAAAATTCTCAGACAACCGTGGGAGCACAAGTGATACGAATTTATCAATATTCTATTTAACAGAATCAATTTAATCGTTTCGATTTTAAGTGGCAAACAGCACACAAATTAATCATTTTGCTCTCCGGTTTTGTCGTAGTAAAAACGGGATATAATTAATTATACACGGTATCCGGGAATAGATTTCGGACAAAGAAAGACGCTATTCGTTGCCCATAAAGGAATAAATTATCGTTGAAATAAAATGTAGAACACGCCCTTTTTATAATTGAGTGCAAAAAAAATATTACACATAACTGTTTTTAATACACCCAATACTTGCCGGCAGTGCGGCGGTTTTTACCCGCAATGGCGATGTCTTCGCAGCTGTTTGCGGGTTATTCCCCCGAGCGGCGCTGAACAATGTGCGCAAATACCGTGTGTACCAAAAATATGACAAATAATTATGAATATTATTTTTAATTTTCTGGAAAAAAGTTTCTTTTAAATTGTATGATAACGAATATTTTTAAGTCAAGGAATAACGTCTTTCTTTGTCGGACACTTATTCCCTGACACCGTGTATTGACGTGAGAAAACTTTACGAAAAATCATTAGAATAGGGTTAAAAATTTACTACTCGTAATTAGTTGGGATTACGTCAGATCGTAATTATCGGTTAATCTTTTTTGCAAAAGTAAATCTGTTACATTTATTTCGTATTAAATACAATAAGCTATTCCCTGTCCAAGTTGAAAGAAACCAGAAGAAAGGGAGGAAAACCTTGAAGGAAGGAAAAAGTTCACCTGAAACTCTGGTCTCGCTATGACAGCAATATTTCCTATATTTTATTCATCCTAACAGGTACATGTATACATTTCCGGCAATGCAAATAAAGTGCTGTCTCGAGTCGAGCGAAAGTTGCACGGTGGAACCAAAGGCCGGTAAACCGGTCGCCGACCTGAGTGGGAGACGGCGACCCTCACACGCTGGACGAACAGCCAGCGGAGACTAAATTAGAGACGAACAATCTGCCCCGCGCTACCCGGGAACTATTTCAAAAATAAAAAATAAGAAATAATACAATGAACTTAGTTATTCGAATTGAAATTTGGCTTAAACTAATTGAAGCCTCATATACTAAGGAAGCGTAATCACGGGTTTCCGCCGCTTTCGAGCCATTAGTTTTTCTTCAGGATTAATAAGTACATATACTACCGTAGTAAAATAAAGAGCACACTAAATATAAACTCTTTGTCCCAACCATAACAAAGATACTAGTCGAACTACATGCGTAACAGATCATAATACAAAAATAGCAAACTCTTTTTGCAAATACATATTTTTCCGTAGCTTAATTCCAGTAAGCGACAAATGTTAACTCGTGCTAAATTTCTCTCAATACTAGGGTGATACCCTTCTATAACATTTCATAGATCTAGTCACTTTTGAGTCAAAAAGTTTCTGCAGGACTCTTCATATAATTATCATGTTACCACTAGACTATCGGAAATACCGTAAATTCATTACGCTGTAAAACATGAAATACACTAAATATGAACTATACCATTTTAGCAAAAAAAACTTCAAGTTTAAGGCAATTTATATAAGACATAATACACTAAAATACGAAAATAGCAAACTTTTCTTATACTTAATTTTTGAAGCTTATTTTCGCAACATGTTCGCTTATATACAGTACTAAAATAATTATAATATTACACATATCTACTGCAATTACATACGAGATACATCGAACTAATGTATCCCTCGAATACAATGTACACATCGAACTAATGTAATACAAAAAATATTAAATTTTCATGTTCCTATTTTTTAATTTAATTAAATGACTTAAAATTGTCACATCACTGTTGGTTGCCGTTAGTGTGACATACATTACTCTATTCCAATAGGTTAAATGTACTAAATATCTGCCATATCGCCCCTTAACTATCGTGACCTTCTATCATTAAACGCATCGAGAGAGGTTAGAAGAACATAAAATTTATGTTTTAAATCATTTAGATAGAAGAAATCCAAACAGCCCTCAATAAGTTTTGTGTACAAACTAACTTTAAGGACATTCATTTTGTTATCGACATATTCCTCTAATGTCACTATAAATATATTTTAATATTTACTTCCACCACATCAGTCATACACAAACAGGACAAAATCAATCCTTTTTGAAGTTAAACTTCTTTCCGCACGCTTGACTTGGGGAGTAAGCTGGTGAATGGGTGACGAGAGCGTTACGAAAAGTGTGATCGGGCGATGCGAACGGAGGAGGGAGATATAAGTTAGTGAAGACAGAAAGAGAGAGAGTTACGTTTCGTATATTACTGTAGGGACAAGAGAGAGAGGCGCGAGCACACATTTTCTTTCTTTCTTTCTCTCATAGCCAGTTATGTTTCGTATATCTAAGACACAGTGCAAGCCTATTGTCTGTATTACACTGTAGGAGCAAGAGAGCGATATATGCGAGTTTGTTAGCATTACACGAACGGTTATTTTTTTATTATTTTGTAATTTCATTTCGTTCTTGAACAATTTTATAAATTATTATTTCGTTCAATACATTAAATATTCTACGTTTAAAGTGAATAAAATTGTAAATTCATTTTAAAGTTCATATTTTGTGAATTTGAAGTTTTACTTCAGTCGTGTGGTCTAAAGCACACTCGTTTTTTTTCAATTTTCATTTACACTTCGAATATACTATATTCTTTCAATACTTGCTTTAATTTATCGTCTTATTCCGGTTGCAAGCATTCCATACTAACATCATAAAGAGAAATTTTCCGTTTATTTAAATTTATAGATTTTATTAAAATGTCACTATCAATAAGTTAACTGTTCTCTAGTAAACATATGCTTAAATTATTACGATATTAAAAGGGAAATGGACAGAAACATTTATTTAGAAACAGTACATGCGAATCAAGTCGTCAGTGAGGGAGTAGCTTAAAAGAGAGAATTTAAATACATCTCCGATTTTAATATAGCTGTATTTACGGACTACGTGAATAAAACATTACGTAAACAAGCAATTACGGATTACGTAGACAAAATTTATTCTTCTACAAGCAAACTGCTTAAATACGCGAATATGTATGATCGATATTTAATGATTAACAGAATCAGTCTACTGCCAATCAGGACACCGTTTATGGGGACGTCAATTTGAAGTCACTTCGCAAACCATATACCAGACATACCCACACGTGGCAATTGCGACATAACGAAACACTCAACCTTGGAATATCTAAATCTCCCCGATAACTCGCTTATTTTCCCGGACCCGCCGGCTTTATCAACGGAGTAGGAAACCGATCAACCATTGATTATTGGTAGATTTTGTCGTTTCATATAGATTAGCTTAAATTAAAACAGATATAATTAATCCCCTTTTGAATAAAATAGTCAACGACTGCGATTATGGGATTATTTCAGTTCATTATTAATTGAATAATATTAATTTTAATGAGAGCTTTTGAATAGTTAGATGCTCCGTCAAAATTGAATAAAAATAAGCCACTTAAGAAACTACTAAAGTACCGAGTAACGAAAAATTAAGTCTCTAAAAACTAAAGAATTCTCTAATTAAATTGAATTGCTTCAAAGATCTTTATCATTATATATAAAGGCGATTCCCTCGATTTGTCATGTAATTGTTATAAATAAACTTTTTTTCTGTTGATAATATAAATATTATATGTTTAGTTACAAATATATGGTCGTAACCTGCCACAAAACACAGTCAAATTGAATGGCGTACATTTTGAAGTGTAAAGTATTAATTCCATCGATCTTGGTTGGCGTAGAAGACTTTACCGTTTTCATGTATTCAAATTAGTACTCAATGTTGTAAAGAAACGAAACTTCTCGCAATAAGAGGGAAAAAATCACTAATTACGTTTATCTCTGAGTTCCACAGTCATTTTTACCGCTAGTAGTAAGAAAAGGAGAAAAAGTGCCACAGAGAAGACAACAGATACGCTGGTATGACGACATCAGGAAACAGCAGTGGGGAGTGAAGTGGGTAGAAAATGACCAAGACCGAGACGGATGGCAACTGAAAGAGACCTACTCCTTAGTCGAGAACGGCTAAAGAAGAAGATATATTTTACAATTACGCACTATTATACTTATATATATTATTTATAATAGTGCCTATAATAGGCACTATTATAAATAATATATATAACTATAATAGTGCCTAATTGTGTATAGAATCCTCGAGCGTGAGTTCTACCCGTACTTGTAGGCTTTTAGTATGAGACTCTAACCTAAATACATACCCCGAAAGTATTCAGAATTTCCTACTTATATCGACTTATGTACATCGAATGTAAAATCAGTTAAAAATTGGGTCTTCGCAATAACGTGTATTAAGACGTCGCTGTTGCGACCATTGAACCGGCCGAACATTTAGGCAATCGTTTCGACTGATTGAGGTTTATTAACCCGATCCTTAAACCTAAGTGCACTGCCGATTTCATCAGTACACCCGGCGTCTCTGCGATGACACAAGGACGAGATTAATAACGCTAAAGCGAATAAAAATAAAGTGTTGTCTGGCACTTGTTAATTGTGTTAAATGGACAACGAGCGTATGAATAAAATGCTGCGTACGAAGATGTGGAAGCGTGGCAGACGATGAGTTTAATTAGATTACGGTGCCGTTGAACGCTGGAAACTATGTCGTTACTATTAGGGGTGTAAAGAATATGCGAAAAATCGAGACCTTGCATCGTTGCAAACTTTTGCTTTTGATACCACAAATAACCATAGAAAAGTTTAATAGCGAAATATAGTTTTTTAAAAGAATACATTTGACACGATGAGCGAACTTCGACTACGGAATAGTGACGCTCTTGACGGAGCGGTCGTGGTCATCATGTGGTACTGTCAGGGTCTGATATAACCTGTCGCACTGTGTCTTGCCATTTCTCTCTGTTTGCCGTCAGACTGGTACATTAGCGCAAGAATCCGCCCGCAAGATATTTGATCTGACCGGTTCATCACATACGCCACCGTCGTGCGCTCTAGTGCCCTCTAGTATAGCCTGCACGACAAGACTCTCTCTTATTCCTCCGTGAAACATAGCCAGAGCATTTGAGGATTCAAGATTGCATTAAATTCGATAGATGTTGCTTGATACAGAGTTCATGGAGGGTGAAGACATTAGTTCGGAATTCAGTCCAGGTTATTCCAAGTAGTCTTCTTCAGCACCACATCTCCAGGGGGTCTACCTTCTTCTTCTCGATTTCTCAGCGTTCGCTTCTCTTTTCCAAAAAAAATTCAATTACTGTAACATTCACTTTTGTTATAAACATTCTCATTGCAGCCCTAATTATTATGATCTATGCGAGCTAGGGATGTAAAAAAATAATGGTTTTATTATTTTTCGTACATATTGATTGCACATTTTAAAAAAAGTCCATTTTCATTTTAAAGAATGGAGTAATAATTTATATCTTCTTAGCCTTGTTCTATTATTTCGGTGTTAGCCTCTTTAGTTAATGCTATTGCTCTATTCTGTACCATGCGTATCCACTTCGGACTAGCTAGCTCTTTTAATATTATCATGCCGACAGGTTTGCGGTCAAGACCATGGGGGAAATAGCTCCTGCAAGGCGTTAGTTCCCCCATGGTCTTTACTTAGTAATCGCCTTACATCAAGAATAATGTTTACGTGATCTGTCGATTCCTAACTAAATTTTGCTATTCGCTTCACAACATCAGTGATTTTGTTTTCTTATCTCAACCATGTGTCCGCCTCACGGTCGCTGAATTTTGCCCCTATCAGTTTCTTTTCAATTGCTATTTGGTCTACTCGCACTTCGATAACCAATTCCAATCGATACCAATTTTGGTGAGAACTCAAATTTCAGCCCCGTAATTAAGAACAGGTAGATTAGATGTGACAAATATGCGAGTTTTCTGTTTTTCGAGTATGGGTAGGTGGCCTATAAAAGATGCGTATGTTTGTCAATTTCTTTAACCTGTTCATCAATTTCTTTGATCAAAGACTGGACAATTAAAGAAAGAGCTTCAGAGAAAACGATTTGAAAATGATGATTCATTACTTGAAGAAAGAATGAATTATTGCAAAAAATAAAAAATTGTGTTATTATATACCAACAATTATACCAAAAATTCATCACAATTACGTATTTAAAGATCCAATCGAAGTTTCGTTTAATTTGCGTTATTATTTTCGGTATTAATAACTTGTATTGATTTATATCATGAGCTAATTAGAATTAAATGTATATTTTCTATTCATAAGATAATGCATCGTTTTAATCTATTGGAATTGCGAGTCATCCTATTTAATATATGCACATGATAAACATTCTTTTTATTTGATTACATATCATCTAATGAACTAATTAACCTAATAAACGGCGACAAAGCGCATGATATTTTCGAAAATTAATTAAAATTATATCGTGTTTTCTTATCTATGGTACAAATATATTTGTCTAGTCTGCACAGTGCACTGTTAATATCGAATAAGAATAAAAAACAATGCATATTGTATAAGGTTATTACTTAAGAGATAGGATTTTTCTTGGTTTTGAATTTTTTTAGCTAATGACTTTAGGAGACCTATGGATTACTTGATATAAGTCTATATAATACCTTCAAAAACGACTGGTCTTCTACCTGTTCTCAGTTTCTAGTTTCCAACCTTAATCCGAAGGGTAAAATAATGTGGGGAAGTATGTTAAAGAATGTTTTTCGCTCCGCCTCCTTCTATAGATCTAACAGTTGTGAGTCGTATAAACTGAAACTAAATGGAATGTATTAAAATACAAAAAGAACCATATACTTTCGAACATTGCATCTACGAGACCATTTAAAAAAATTCTGCCATGTACAATTAGAATTTGCACTACGAGAGTTCTGTACACATTTAAGATGAAGCAGGCAATATATTTATGGTGTGAAAAATTAATGTTTGTAAATAAAGTAATAGAAATACTATGTATCCTTAAATGTTTATGAGTACCTAAATCTTATAAACATTTAAGGATACATAGTGTTTCTATTACATTATTTACAAACATTAATTTTTCACACCATAAATATATTACCTGCTTCGTCTGTCATAAGAGCAAAAACATTGTGTCTATTTAAACAAAAATGATATCTGGAATCATCGCTACAATTTCCCTACAACCTTTGTAAAAACTGTTTTTTTTTCATCACTTTTGGTTCAATAGTTTTTGAAATAGAAGAGTGGACACATATTTTTTGCATATCTTAAAGACATGATACTTAAAATTATAAAAAAAATTCAAGCGCTTTCAAATATTTTATATATTTGGTATTTTAATATTTTTTCGAGTACTTTTCCCTTATAAAATTCACACATGAAGATTTCGAGTGTTACTCAAATACATCCGGGTTAATAAATATGCTTTATTATTGTGCCAAATTTCTAGTTTTACGTCAAACAGTTTCTGAAGTAAATGGCCGTGAAAGACCAACAAATATACACGTGAGGGAACTTATTAAACGTAAAATACGACATATAAATTAAAAAAAAATAACGGTTTCTCGTAATTATTATGAAACGCTAATAAAAAAAACCTAAAATAAGGCAACATTTAAATCATCCTGTGATTACTGTCATTATATCGAGATTTACTGTCATTATATCAAGAATGTATGTAACAGATTTAATTATAATTTAAAGAATACAAATAAACCACGAATTACCCGTCAATAAACCTATTTAGAAGTTGTTTGTAAACAAATTTTACCTAACTTAACTTCACTTTTTTTGGTGCTTCTCCATTCATGACTCTATTTTGTTTTCAGTTTAACAAATAATTAATCGTTTAAATTAGTTTATCGCAAAACATTTTAGCAAGAAGTCTATCTTAAGACTCGTATTATATTAAAGTTGCAACGATTAAATACATAATTATAATTAGTATAGCGACTTTCGTATCACTTCTGACCTGCTTGCAAATTCTATGTATAGACAAAATCTTGCCATTTCAGTTCTACTCGACAGTCGATAACTCATCGCCTACCCCCGCACTACTTTGTAACTACTACAATGACAGATGAAGTAACAATTCAAACAGACGGTGTCGACACACTACACGATTGTTTTGACACCGCCAATGAAGCGCGCGTACAGTTCGCAAATTTTAACATGTAAGTGAATATTACTGACACGACAAAGATGTGTTTTTCAACGATATTATATTTATTTGACGTCATTTACGTGGCATAGGTGTAATAAGAAGCTTGGAGTGAAATATAAACTAAATAACTTTAAGGATACAATTTGAAAGTGTTCATGGATGATACAATGAATGCTCACCGTTCTTGTGAAAATGTATAGAATAAACGAAGATGAGTAAAAGGCTAAAAATACGGTAGTTGACTCATTCTAAATTTTGATATTTTTCGTACAATATTGTGAAATTTAAGTTAATTAAAAACCAGTGTTGAAAAAAAATAAAAAATTGATTGAAAAATAAGCCAGTTGTAGGCTTCTAAATTTGAAGATACGGATAGAGTTGGATATATCCCTGTCTCTTTTCCTCTCGTAGAATATAATGTGCAATATTAAAAATGACCTCACAACACAGTATTGCCGACCTTCTCTAAAGGAGGTTAAATTTAAACTTTTATAACTCGGTCAATTTTTAATATTATTAAAAAAAAATTTCACTCTTCATCATCTTGTACTTTGAAATTATGATTAATGAAATAAAAAAAATTTAGTCAAATACCCAATTGTGCGTAAATGCGCTGTTTGTCAAATAATTACAATAAAATAATATAAACGCACCTTTTATATATATGGTTGTCTTGATTGAACCAATTTATTAGCGTATAAATAATTTAAATTTAAAATAAGAAAGACGCACGTTAATTGAAAGTATGGAAACAATTCCAATGATGTTCTGAATTTTCTTGGGACCTCAATTACGTTATATCATAATTACGTTTTATAATATTACAATATATTTTAAAATCAACTTAAACAGATGCATTGTTTAAGACGTTACTTCATTTAGTTAGAATTTTTTTTCTTCATCAATATTCGCATTTTTCGAAAATACGGAGAAAATATCTTTATCGAAAATATGACTTGCATCTTGCGACATGTAATTTTATCGTCTCAAAATATCCTTAATAACTTAATCGTAAATAATTATTGTATTAAAAATGTGAGCCATCGTGGGACGCCTAGCAGATATGAAACGTCTAAATTTTCTTATATTGAAATATTTTTATTTGAACGAAGTGAAAACAAAAAAAGAAATATATAGTACTGTAATTAATATTTTAAATTAATGAACGCTTTTAACGTTTTAAGATAGTTTAATGCGATACACCGATATAAATGTATAAAGTTGTTAACTTTAGTAAATAAGAAACAATGGAAAGAGCTGACAAGACACGAAGCTGGCCGAATGGTACGTTACGTCGCGCCATCATAGAACGTTTTAACTCCCATCTAAACGTGCCATTATATGATTCACATAAAAAAGCAATAAAAACAAAACGGGCAAAGCTGAAACAAACAGCTAGTATAATAAACAAATATTAAATTCTAAAAAATTGCTCAATACAGTTTGCCGACAAACAATTCTGACGTCAATCATTTACTGGTGACAGGTACAACGCAAATAAAAAAGTGACGCACGATAAATAATTTTGATGATCCGACCTTGCATCATCTCATTCCAAAGGTAATCTTTTTTTAAGCAGGCACTTTGCATTCGCCCCCTCGCTTAGGCGCCAATGACTTAATTAAAATGTACGACGCAACTGCCCATTGCAAGCGCAGCGTTGAATGTGCGAAAATTTCTAAATTACCTTATTTACACGTATAATTAATTACGGTTATACTTTCTAAATTACCTTATTTACACGTATAATTAATTACGGTTATACTTTCTAAATTACCTTATTTACACGTATAATTAATTACGGTTATACTTTATAAATTACCTTATTTTCACGTATAATTAATTACGGTTATATTTTATAAATTACCTTATATACACGTATAATTAATTACGGTTATACTTTATAAATTACCTTATTTACACGTATAATTAATTACGGTTATACTTTATAAATTACCTTATTTACACGTATAATTAATTACGGTTATACTTTATAAATTACCTTATTTACACGTATAATTAATTACGGTTATACTTTATAAATTACCTTATTTACACGTATAATTAATTACGGTTATACTTTCTAAATTACCTTATTTACACGTATTAATTACGGTTATACTTTCTAAATTACCTTATTTACACGTATAATTAATTACGGTTATACTTTATAAATTACCTTATTTTCACGTATAATTAATTACGGTTATATTTTATAAATTACCTTATATACACGTATAATTAATTACGGTTATACTTTATAAATTACCTTATTTACACGTATAATTAATTACGGTTATACTTTATAAATTACCTTATTTACACGTATAATTAATTAAGGTTATATACCATTACGGTTATTGGATAGTAGCATTTATTTATTTACAGCGACGTAACGAAATGTTATTGTTATGTACCCACATTGCATTTTTGCTTACGACATTTTTTCACAATGTTAATAACTCTCATTGTTTTGCACACAAAATGTTTTAGCCCCAATCGTTTCCACAATAATCACCTTCAAGTTTCGAAATTTAAAAAAATTATTTTTTTTTTCACTTTTATTCAATACATATATTACATACAATTCTACTAGTTTTTTATAATTTTTGTTATAAGTATGCTTTGTTACATTATTCTGTACAGCAAAAACTAAAATAATTTATGTTCTTTTTATTATTGTAAAGAATTACTCATGCGAAAGGACGTCGAAAGGTAACGGCGACTTGTAGGTACGCTCGTCTACATTAGTAGATATATTTTCTAAAAACTTACTGTCCGTCTATCACTGATCTGCCGCTTCTAAAATATTAAGATACATAAGGTGATTTTTACGATAAAAAGTGAAATAAAGAGTAATTTTACGGAAATCTAATCTGAAAAAGCAAATTTTAAAAAGGTATACACCGTTGAGTACCTCATTGCATTTATATAATATCAACTAAAAAATCCACAGTATGATGTCTTAGCGAAGCGACCAATAAGAATAAGTGAACTATACATACACGCATTTTTTCATTTAAAAAACTTTATTTTCTGAAGTCAGTCAAATTAGACAGTCAAAAAATGTTATACTTTAAAGTATAAGTACCTCTCGAAGTCTCTTACTGACATTTCCATCTGATTTTCCAATTTTTCTCAATTACGAATTCAAATTACATATGTACTACGGTAATTTAGTTAGTAAAACTAAGATTCTGGATTACGATATACTTTACGCACACGGAATTCTAATCTATAATACCTCCTTTAATTCCATCATTAAATTTACTGTTTCTACCGTCAGTCAGCACAAAACCGCAGGTTCTTCAAATCTCTCTGCACATAGGTGTCAAGTTTAGCTCCTAAAAATCAGCGATGACCCAAATATTATATTATTCTCTGACAAAATTGAGATTTAAAATATTCGGTTGTTATATTAACAGTTCTACTTATAATCGAAGAACGTTTGTGCTAAGTATACAAAATAACAGTATATAAATACATCGATAAATACTATAAGTGATCCAATAACTTACGCATGACCCTCAAACCAATAATCGAAATATTAAAATCGCCCAAAATCAACAAAGTCGATAAACGAGAAAGCGGACCCTTTTACGACAGGCAGCAGAGATGCATCAGGTAAAATGTATTTTTTGCCAACCCAAAATTAAAATACAATTGAGGGCAGATGTTGAGATTTATTTATAGGGCAACAAAGAGAGGCTTCTCGCCGCACTACGGTATGGGCTACGAGACTCTTAAAGATACTCCATCAGGTAATCTGGATCATTTGCCTGAACGTAAATAAATCGATCAATTCTCTATTTAAGTGACGTATTTATGTATTTGACGTTACTCATGTCAAATACATAAACGTTATATGCATTTCAAAAGAAAGAAAAACATTTCAGGATTTTAAGGATCAATTCCAGCAGATTTCACCCTCGTTTAGAACTATTTATTACATTATCATTGCTTAATTGTTAAAAATGTTATATCTAATAAGAAAACGAAACCATGAAAAGCTCTGTGGTAAGTAAGCTTTATTATACGCTATGATTTACCAACAAAAATTTCAAAAAGGCAAAGAATAAAGTAAAAATAAATATTTTCTTTTTTCGTAAAAACTTTATGGAAATTCGATCACTGGTTCTAAAAATGTAAACAGCAATATCTCAAATGTAAATGTAAACAGCAATCTCAACAATATCCCAACATTATTTCCAAAATGTTACATCAAAACCTGTCAATAAACAATTTTATGTACCGGCATTGCGAACGTTTAATTATAATTAAAATATAATATAATAAGGGCACTACATATATAGTATATATTATAAAAGGCGATGTCTTCAATTTATTTACCCTATGTGCCATTCTAAGTAGAAAAGCACTGGACCGATTTTAGTGAATTTGTTTTTTTTTTAATTTGCAGATAAATTTTATCGCCATGTTTTAGTATATATGAAAAATATCCAGACAAAACGGGCATGATACTTATACAACGAATAAATAGCATCCTTTTTGTTGTTACACGAATGGCGCAGTTATCTCAAGAAAAAAAAACAAAGATATAAATATCGACATCAACACAGTTGGAGCCGCACACATAACCTAGATTAGCACATCGAACCCTATCCATAATTTGCATATGCGACAATTTTTTAAATTAGTTTTTATTGCAATAGACTTTAAACATAGCAATATACCAAAAATGTTTAAGGAGTTTTGATACAAAAATAACTAACTGGCAAAACAAAATCGAATATATCGAAAGTTGCGTTTTGCATTATCGTCGTATCATTACCGACCTTAAAAGTAATCAGTAAATTTATCGTAAGCGTCTTGCGGTATCGTTTACGACAAACAGCACGTTGTATTGCATAAGTTTTTTTATTTATTTCATCAATAAAATTACTTAAAACAATAGCTTAGGTTATTTATTTCATTTTATCATGTATAGAAAGCACACGTCGCTTTAATGTCTCAGCCATTTGGATCAACTACCAAAATGTCGTGCGTAACTGCAAAAATGATGCTTTCACATATATTAAATTATAAAAAAATTCTACAATAATGATATTATGTATTTTTCACTAAATAACAATTATTTGTATTGAATATATTTGGCGTTAATTTTGTAGAAATTCATTATTCACAATTAAATGAAACTACGTGATGTGGTATTATTTCTACTTTCTTTAAGTTCTTTACCACGACCTAGGTTTTGTATTACAACATCTTCAGGTGGGGTATTAGCAAAGATTTTTGCATCTTTGCTAATAACCCACCTGAAGATGTTGTAATACAACGAAACCTAGGTCGTGGTAAAGATCTTAAAGAAAGTAGAAATAATACCACATCACGTAGTTTCATTCAATTGTGAACAATTACTTGCTAAATGTCAATCTGATAAGAAAATTTTTATGTAAAATATCTTATTTTCTTTATTTTATGTAAAACGTATATTTTCTTTCTGTCGCTTTGCTATAAAATTGGAAGGAAGGAGCCAGAAATTTGTGTCGCGTGATTTTAATTATATAACTTAGATGCAAAATTTGTACGTATATATATATGTATATATATATATATATATATATATATATATATATATATATATATATATAATTAATTATTTATATCATAATCCTATGACAGTAATCAAATTTTATGTAGAATAGGTAGATTTAAAACTTTCGGCATGCCAATCCAACTTGCGTTATTTTTTCTTAGAAAACTTGAATCAGAAGGAAATCAAAATTTAAAACCCACAGCTTACACAGTACACGGAATATAAAGCGTTAATGTAAAACGTTAATGTAAAATTATAATAAGCGTTAATGTAAAACTTACATAAGACCTATAAGTATGTAAAAAAAGTATAACATTTTGCAACATGCAGATTGTAAGAGGTTCCAAACAATGTTGTTGCGTCACGTAAGCGATGTCTGCGGACGCGAATCGACTGGAACAAATCGAGGGCAGTCAAATATGCTAAACAAATTTAGTGAAACGAAATACAAGTTTGTCTTTTTAAAATTTCAACACAATAAACGATGTAGCACATCAATGCAAGTTATATTTGACAATAATATTTGATTTAAAAAGTGTTTCCCGTTTGGACTATTCATTAAGCTAAAGCCGAGTAATTTATAATGTATTTTATTTTACGTACAAACGAGAAAAACGTGAAAGCGATACATTATATCCAACGATCTCGTTAACTTTTCTATAATCGGAATCACATCGCAATATAGGCTTATTCAAATACGTGAATAATACTTATATCATAATTCGTTCGTCACGCTATACGTTAAAATGTTAACACCTCTTTAAACTTGTTTCATCGTCATTAAGAATATTTAATTTTATGTATGTTTGTATAATTTTTAAATAATTTAACATCAACAAATAACCTGCATTTAGAAAACGCAATAAAGACATTAAGTACGTTTGAAAATGCGTAATTGTTCCCCGTTTCTCTAATGCGCAAAAAATCCTAAATTTGTACTATTTCGAGTGCTTCCACAGAATATACTTTTTTCTAGCGAAAATTTAAAAAGTGGAAATAGATACAAGATTCTTCTCCTACATAGTTCCCTACCTGCCAAAAGTGTATTATGTGATATCAGTATTTTAATCATCATTGGCGAAGACCCAAAAGTGGAGGTGTCAACTCAACATTTCGTAACAACACTGAGGAAGGAATCGGCAGAAGGCTATACAGTATCCGGTCCAGATGATACAATAATAAAATAAGATTCTCATTAACAAAAAATGAAAAAAATAGCTTTTGAATCTTGTACTTTTTATAAAAAGTTTATATATTATTCATATTAGTTTAAAACAGTCTAGTTATTATTCATATTAGTTTGAAAGATAATGAAATCTTAGAACCAACAAAATGAAACAAAGTGCAGATTGCGTCTAGTTATATCCTCTATACACAGACATAACCTACTAAGCCATTAAATTCCTACGCCGGAATGTTCATCACAAAAAAGGAAAAAGTAAAAGACATTACTTTTCGCAACAAAGAGAACAAAAGTCAATGTCAGTTAACAGTTTATTTTTAATTCCTTTAGTCAAAGGGAAGATATTTAATAAGCGATCTATATTGATTATTTATTTGTAAAATTTTCAAAAAAATATATCATGTAGGTACTTCTACATATTTTTATTTCTTATTTACAATCCTCACAATGTTAACAATATACGCGTTTAGGAACATAGCCTTTTTTGGTTTGTATTATGATTGTAAATTGTTATCTATTTTTGCTCTTTCCTGATTGTCAATCTATGAATTATTAGGTTATATAAATTCTAAAATATTCCAGCTTTTTTCAATTATATTGTATTTCTGTAACGAGTCGGTTCCTCTAAATTATCCTATTTACATATATCTAAATATAGATTTTTTCCACGAGCTGAGAAGAAAATGTTAGAATTTTTATACAATTTCTCTATAAATGTCTTAGATACAATTCTAAAATAAACTCTTTCGGTATGCTTATTACTTTCTCTTCCGACGCAGGACACAAGAAATGAAAAATAAAAAAAAATGTCAAGTGCTTATTTTATCGTTTCCAAAATTTCCATATCAATATTTTTAGTGCTATCTGTTGTACGTTCACGTTTTATTGCTATGTCAGTTGTCAAGTTTCTACGTTAGACAGGGTCTAATAAAAACGAATCTAATGAAGTCAATGAAATTCACAATATTTCAAAAAAGGAACAAACTTTAAAGAAAAGACCCATTTCGTAAAGGCGCTATACATACACGTATACATACACGCTATACATACACGAGTCTAATGAAGTCAATGAAATTCACAATATTTCAAAAAAGGAACAAGCTTTAAAGAAAAAAGCCCATTTCGTAAAGGCGCTATACATACACGTATACATACACGTATACATACACGCTATACATACACGAGTCTAATGAAGTCAATGAAATTCACAATATTTCAAAAAAGGAACAAACTTTAAAGAAAAAACCCATTTCGTAAAGGCGCTATACATACACGTATACATACACGCTATACATACACGAGTCTAATGAAGTCAATGAAATTCACAATATTTCAAAAAAGGAACAAACTTTAAAGAAAAAACCCATTTCGTAAAGGCGCTATACATACACGTATACATACACGCTATACATACGCGAGTCTAATGAAGTCAATGAAATTGACAATATTTCAAAAAAGGAACAAACTTTAAAGAAAAAAACCATTTCGTAAAGGCGGTATACATACACGTATGTAGGCATCTAAGTATATATTTCTGTAATATTAATAAGATTTAAAAAAGAAGATAAAAAACTTTTACTTACACTGATATTACTTATAATCACATAACAATTATAACATGTTGATGTAGATAGACGCTAATACGGCTTGTGTTATTCGTTTCTTAGAAGAAATAAGAAAGATATTTGATTAGAATATAATTAATGGGATCGAGTTAGTTTCGTCGAATTTAACGAAAATATAAAAATCTTAACATAAAATATTGTGCTCTTACAAATTACACAGCGCAGCGACAATACTATGCAGCTTATACGCGTAAGACATATACGTAAGATTCGTATCAAATACTAACATTATAATACTACTCAATCTCCGTGAACGTTTGCATATGTATGCCTGTGACACAGGATAAATACAAGATAAATGTTTATCCCAAAATATAATTTATTTTTGTGGTAATTAAAAAATAATCCCGCTAGGAAAAAAAGCATAAATATTAGTAAAAGCGTGAACATAAGTGTGTACTAAAACAACACGGTAACATGTCAGCCTATGATTAAATACATTATATTTATTATGGCTCATTTCTTTTCACGCAATTTCTCCGATTCTGTACAAATCAAACTACTCAGCCATTTTCAATACTAAAGTCCAATTTTTTCACATGACATTTCTTTTTCAATTTCGTCGCCTTTTTTTTCCGTTTTCTCCATTCGAGTAATGCCGCGATTCAAAGCCAGCTTGGAAGTTACGTAAACATATAATAAATATAATGATCAATTATTTAATTATTCATCATTCATCAATTATTTTACATAAAAATAGGTCAAGAATGACTCAAAAACCACTGACAGCCATCTTAAATACATTAGGTATAAAATATGCGTAACTTTTTCCGAGTTTAGAGGAATTAATTGGAGACATATAATCACAATAATAAATTGTTCAAATACAACAACTTTTTAGATTTGCTGAAACTACAGTAAAGGAGCGTCTCAAAAAAAGGATTTTAAGATTCAGGAACTCGTGTAAATATAAACGAATCAAGATATTTATTAAATTCAATTATCGATATCAAACTACTGTGTAAGGACAATTTATGAAATTACTGTGTAATCAAGATTAAGATAATGCATCAAGATATTTATTAATTTAATAAATTGTTGAAATACAACAACTTTTTAGACTTGCTGAACCTCTACAGTAAAGGAGAGTCTCAAGAAAAAGGATTTTGATATTCAGGAACTCGTGTAAATATGAACGCATCAAGATAATTATTAATTTAATAAATTGTTGAAATACAACAACTTTTTAGACTTGCTGAACCTCTACAGTAAAGGAGCGTCTCAAGAAAAAGCATTTTGAGATTCTGGAACTCTTGTAAATATGAACGCATCAAGATAATTATTAATTTAATAAATTGTTGAAATACAACAACTTTTTAGACTTGCTGAACCTCTACAGTAAAGGAGAGTCTCAAGAAAAAGGATTTTGACATTCAGGAACTCGTGTAAATATGAACGCATCAAGATAATTATTAATTTAATAAATTGTTGAAATACAACAACTTTTTAGACTTGCTGAACCTCTACAGTAAAGGAGCGTCTCAAGAAAAGCCATTTTGAGATTCAGGAACTCGTGTAAATATGAACGCATCAAGATAATTATTAATTTAATAAATTGTTGAAATACAACAACTTTTTAGACTTGCTGAACCTCTACAGTAAAGGAGAGTCTCAAGAAAAAGGATTTTGACATTCAGGAACTCCTGTAAATATCAACGCATCAAGATATTTATTAATTTAATAAATTGTTGAAATACAATAACTTTTTAGATATGCTGAAACTACAGTAAAGGAGCGTCTCAAAAAAAGGATTTTAAGATTCAGGAACTCGTGTAAATATTAACAAATATTAACATATAACGCAGAGCAACATATAGGTTTACATATTATCAAACTTATTTTTTTACATATTAACTGTATATCATTAAATTACGTTAACAGGAAACAGCTATTTTTGTCCCCTTCTTTATTACCTTATTGCATAAAACTTAATAAAACCTTCGATAACATTAGTCTTTAGATCACGTGTGCGTGAAGTGAAAACTACGACTCCAAAAGATTGGATAGAGAATGCAAAAAAAATTAGTAAATATAAAAATAATTATTATAATATCATTGTTTAGAGACCACGATGGTGTCAAAAATTAGACTCCAAAAGACTGGATAGAGAATGCAAAAAAATTTAGTAAATATAAAAATAATTATTATAATATCATTGTTTAGAGACCACGATTGTGTCAAAACTAAAACTCCAAAAGACTGGATAGAAAAGGCAAACAATTTAGTATATATCAAAATAATTATTACTATATCATTGTTTTGAAATCACGATTATGTCAAAACTAAGACTCTAAAAGACTGGATAGAGAATGCAAACAAATTTAGTAAATATAAAAATAATTGTTATAATATCATTGTTTAGAGACCACGATTGTGTCAAAACTAAAACTCCAAAAGACTGGATAGAAAAGACAAACAATTTAGTATATATCAAAATAATTATTACAATATCATTGTTTTGAAATCACGATTGTGTCAAAACTAAGACTCCAAAAGAGTGGATAGAGGATGCAAACAAATTGAATAAATATAAAAATAATTATTATAACATCATTGTTTACAGACCACGATTGTGTCAAAACTACGACTCCCAAAAGAGTGGACAGAAAATGCAAGCAAATTTAGTAAATAAAAAAGTATTAACAATAATATCATACACTACGAGTCAAAACTATGACAAAGTACTAAGAGTCAAAACTATGACAAAGTACTATAGTCTAAGATCCCGCTATACAACGACCTTCACCGAGCTGGTTAATGGATGAAAAGTATTTTATATCCAATGAAATATGTTAATAAATATATTGCAAATGGTATTTTCACGGACAAATAGCATGCGCACTTTCTTTATTTCAATGGACGAACTACACACAGCTGCAATGCTGTGTCCCCTTCTATTGCATGGGATGGTTCGCTGGGACCTCTCTGTCGCACGAAGTCACTCGCAGCAATATTTCACTTTTTAAAACTCGACAACCGGAATTCAGGACCGATTTTTCGCAGACAACCCTATACCACCATGTTCGTAATGAAATAATCTTTATTTTAATTTAACTTTAATTCATTAACCAGACCGGTGCAAGTTACTAGTATCCATTTACTTGTTTATACCTGCCTACCCAAAAGTTGTGACGGGAAAAATATAGTCAACTAACGTTTGCATATTCTATGGGTTTCATACTTTCGATTGGTATGGAATTTGTTTATTAACCAAACCAGTGAAATGTTTAAAAAAATAATTTTTTTTATTGTTAATTAATCATATTCTGGACTGAAATTTTTTAGACAACCCATTTGCAATACATTTATTGACATATTTCATTGGATATAAAATACTTTTCATCCATTAACCACCTCGGTGAAGGTCGTTGTATAGTGGGTTCCTATACTACTACGAGTCAAAACTATGACAAAGTACTACGAGTCAAAACTATGAGAAATGAACACAAGCATGTTTAGTATTTAAAAAAGTAATTAATATCATAATATCGAGACATGACTGAGTTAAAACTGTGACTCTATGACAAAGTGGTCAGAAAATGGAAGCAAATTTAGTAAGTAAAAAAGTATTTACTATAATACCATACACGATGAGTGCGTCAAAAATATGACAACAAAAGACTGAGTAACGAATGTAAGCCAGTTTAGTTCATAAAAAAAGTAATTAATATCATAATCTCAAGACATGACTGAGTTAAAACTATGACTCCGACAAAGTGGTCAGAAAATGGAAGCAAATTTAGTAAGTAAAAAACTATTTATTATAATATCATACACCATAAGTGCGTCAAAAATATGACAACAAAAGACTGAGTAACGAATACAAGCAAGTTTAGTACATAAAAACAGTAATTAATATCTTAATCTCGTGACCGTGATTACGTCACAACTAAGACAAACTAGAAAACGTAATCATGTTTATTACATTAAAAAATATTTAATATTTGTAGTCAAATCATGAATGGGTCAAAATTGCGACTTCTCCAGACTGGATTGAAAAACACAAGGGAAGCTAAGTATATAAAAAGTAATTATCGTATTGAAAAGGTTACACACTTAATAAGTCTTAAACAGTTAATTATAGTCTATTGACAGCAACCATCAGACCCCTGCAATTATCTAAAGCGTTACCCAGCTCCAGCCGACCCGAGTAGTTTATTACAAGAGGTCGTCTGTTTAACGATCTGCGATGCAATCATAATACTACAACCAATATAATAACACACTTTTAATACGTGATCGTCCATTTGAAAGGATCGATCTTTATTAGCCTTTTCGCTCGTCTAGCTGAACGTCGCAGGCGATCGACATTCGATACTAAATTAACTTTTTTCTCGTTACTATTTTTGCTTCGTCATATCGAACCAGACTTTACGTAAGTCTGATGATAAAAATAGAAACGTCAATGTGAACATAAATATCGATAAATTATAGAGGTTATGAAATTAAACCAAAATCAATGCTTTTCGTAACATAAAGAAATAAGAGTTGATATTAACCCTATCTTGCTATTTATTATTTCTATACGCATGTTGAAATCGCAACAGAGCTGAGTCTGCGCCCATCACGCAAAAACTACTGAAAATACTTTAGTAATTCTTTGCAATATTATACCTTGGAAGCTTAGTAAGCAATCATCATGCTATTCCTCGCGGTTAATAAATAAACTAATACATAATTTTTAACAGCGGTATCTATCTTTTTTGTGAGATGTCGATGTTGAAAATGGATTATAGATGTTGATAAAGTAAATGTGTTTTATTGTCGATTAGATTGCTTTTCTATTTTATATACTTTTATATGTAATAAAAAATGTGGACACTTAATTTAACTCTCATAATTTCCATATACTATTGGAGTAATAGCTATTATATGTCAAATTTCAAATTTCTACGTTAAACTCATGTATAAATACGTGATTTTCTAAGTGAAATCAATCAGTTAACGAATTGTTTTCCACAAATATTTACTAAAGCCATAAAGTAACAAAAAAAGTAATATCACTTTTTTATGAAACAAATTTATTTTATGAACATCGATAATCTATTAATCTACCATATTCACAACCCTAAATAAATCGTCAATCTATGAACAATGATTGTGTCATAGTCATAAAAAAACAAATGTATGACATCGAATGTTGCACCGCTAAACAGACTTCTATTCGCGCAATCTTATACGCCAATTACAAACGACCTTGGTGGTTTGAAAGAGTTTCTTTCCGCGTAACTTATTGAATAATACTTGAGAAATAGCAGTTAGATAATTTAGATCTTTTCTTTTAGAACAGGATACAAATAACTGAGCATTTACGAAAAGACAACAATTTTACACGTTTATTTTACGTTTAATATTTTATAACGTTTATTATACGGTTTCGCTTCCTTAAATAAAAAAGTTTTCTGTGTCATAAATTTCATAGATTAATACACAATAGTAATTATTTTAAATTATTTGTAACTTGTATTTTTTTCTAAAATGGACCTAATTAAAAATAGTGATTTTTTAAAATTTTTCTTTCTGGGCCACCTAAAAATAACTGTCTTTCTGAATTACATAAGCGGGACAAAGAAAATTTGCGATTTTTTATAAATTTTATTCAGTCAAGTTTTGACACAACGACTTTTCTCGGCATTAGACAGGAGTCTTTTTCAAAATACTATTGAACGCTTATGTCTCCGAAACTAAAAGTATGTAGTCTGCACATTCGAAGAAATAATAAAATTCAATTCTTTACATTGAAATCTCGAATTCAGTAGCGTTATAAAATTTATTTAAATTTCGTACAATTTTATATGTTATATTCTGCTATAGAAAAAAATATTATAAGTCGTAAGAATTTACTACTACTTATTTTATGTAATTTAGACTAAATTCTATCACAAAAAAAAAATATTCCTACGAAATTATCCTTATTATATGTTGCAAAGTGACCCGATTACAAAAATATAAAATAAAAAATAAATAAAAGCGGATAGTTTTGCTGGAAAAGGTTTTCGTATATTTTAATATATTTTTGCTTCCACCGTATCGTGTCATGACATACGGCTACGTCGAATTCAAAAACGGGTTTGAATCAGGGACAATTCTCGTCGCCTCTACCGAATACTTAGGCAAAAAACAATATATTGTAAAATAGATTAGAAAAAATGCAAATATATGTACGTCATTAATATTCGTGTTAATCTAATATCATTTTTAGATGGTAGAAATTTGATTTTGACCGTTGGTACAAATTTGATGGCAAACATTTGATAACTATTATTACGCAATAACCCGTCCATCCCCAAAAGGCGGCGATCATCTTTGTTTCAACACTTTGTCCTTTTACATAGAAAGATGAAAACGCCTGTATACGCCTTTTAGTTCAGGGTTATTCAGTATATCCAACTTTCATTACCCGAGACAATCTCGAATAAAGAACTTGACCTTCGTCGAATTTTCTGACACCAATCAACGCAACGGTATTTTTGAGCTTCAGTCAAATTCGGTAAATTTTTGTGTTTTGGTCAAAGCCCAAAACTTGGTTCGACTACACTCGAACTCGTCAAGAGTAGCGCGGGATGAGGCTGAAATGCTAATCGAAGTCGATCGTAACTTTTTTATAGATTGAGATCACAACAAAATAAAAAAAATTGTCGAACGAAAATTTTCACGTGTCTAGTTTATCTTGATGTCATAATACACTATTTTCAGATTGTCGTAAATTTGTAAAACCAAATGACAAAATCAATCTAAGTACGTCAATGGAACCAAAGGCTTGTATTTTCGAAACTTGAATTAATTGTTTAATTAGCTTTACTACAAATGACCAGTTCTAAGAACTTTCAGTGATACCATTGTGTAGTTATATATATATATAAATACAATGCGATGTAAGAATTGAACTAAATAAATATAAAGACACAGGTCGAGATTGTTTGCTAATTATAAAGAAGTAGTATCTCCACAATTGCGTTGACTGAGCGCGAAACACATGAGTGCCCTAATGGCGATACTTTATCTCTGTTAACCATGCTTCGAAAAGAAATAACGTGGATTAACTAAAAATAAATAGATATATTGGCCAACAACGATATACAATGGGCCAAACCAACCGTCTGGTGTCATTCATGCCAGTGACAAAACGATGACGCAATACAAATGAAAACAGCAATTATTCACGATAAAAACAACACCATCATAAAAACCAGACGCCAGTCAGACTTTAGCATAGCAGTATCAACAGAACAGAACTGATCGAGATAACAAATCGCACAACATCAACCCAGCTCACAGAAACAGGCAGAATAAACAATGACGTCACACGTTTCCACATAGGGATAAATAGCTAAGTGAATTGTGATATTCGCGGCGACTTAGTAAACACACATGGCCTCAAAACAAATTAGGAAAAGTCACTCTGTCCAATAGCCACGACGCAATGACGTATAAATGAAAGAGCGACGTCACAAAACTCAATCTCGCTCCATCAGATAAGTGGGACTTCTACGCGTAAGTTTAACAAGGCAATCAGCATATAGACTCTTTATAAATATATAATACATTTTTCAATCAATCTATTCTCACCTGAATATCATATTCCACCGAACCCAGCAATAACGGTGTGCTCTATTATGCCTGCCGATAAAGCATCCCACTACGTTGGGCACAAACAATATTAAAAGTAACTAACCAGCCTCTCCGCTTCCGCTGAGAAACACACTTGTATAATTTGTCTCAAATGTGTGGGACATTTGACCGGATTTTCCCACTGCAGTGGTAATTATAAACACGTTCACGCAAGTTATCTCACATAACACACGCTCAGCAACAGTAGTAAGCATAAACATAATCATATATTAACTCTCCCATGGCCCACTGTGATAACTGTAAATAGTTCAACTTATAATTTCAGGAAAAAAAAATATTTTAGTCTGTCTAGATAAGTAACTCCCAAAAATTGTACCATTGTTTTTTTACAACACATTTTTTGCCGCATGGCGTCGTAGAAAAGTAGAACACTTTTGTCAATTTTCCACTTTGCTTCCCATTCCTTGGTTCTTTAGGCTAATAAAAACAGAACTTGGTACTCTTTGGTAATATCAATTTACTTTTTCTATATATAACCAATTATATTGCGTCACATTCCCTGCGGTAAATAACCTCTGAAAGGTACATAGATAACCTTTGCAAGGTAACATATATTTATGAAAGATAACCTTTCCTGTAAACGGCAACCAGTGAACGTTTAGTATGGTCAGTCTCATTATCGTACCACTCTTCAGACTCCTGCTTCATTTTTTAGTTACAACTATGAACCTAAATTTCAACCAGACCAATCACTCTATTTATTATATCGTCGACGTTTTCGCCACAGAAATAAAAAAGAACTATTTTCACAGAGCAATAAACTATAATCAACGAACATCTGTTCCCAAACTAACATTTTCTGGCACGAATATTGTTGTATTAGATACAAACTAAAAGCTTTGTTAATACTCTTCTTCTGGCAATTTGTAATGGGGCATTTCCCAACATAATATCCCCGAATTTGATGACGTTGTCTGAAGCAGTGGTTTCGACTGACTTACCTAGGTACATCTCCGATACTTTCTCTTCCACTTTTAAATTCACTTGATTACTTTTAGATAATAGGCAGCTAAGATGCAGTCCTCCTGTAAACAGCATCCATCTATATTTAAATTGCACTTTGCCTTTATTCTAGTTATATTAGAATTTATTGTTTAGTAATTGTCTTGATTATCGCAAACTCATGGTACATACGCTTCTACCGTTGAATGCAGCAAAATATGGGACGAATAATTATGCATTTTGGTATTTATACTGCTTATGGATTCCCTTATAAGAATGATGAAAAGCTATTAAATACCATTACCGCGAACTTATTTAAAATTCCTCGTGAAGTTAATATCGTGCAATTATCTAATATAGATACAATACAAGGATAATATATGCATTTTAAACCCGGCAGACTAAGTGAGCAATGACATCACAATTGAGTGTGATAAATGAATTGCGATAGAGAGCTGTAAATATAAGAGTCTTTTCCGTGACCTACGAATATCACGCTCTTCTTGCGTGATTTTTATTGAGACAACTCATCTCGATTCAAATACATGCAAAACTAACTCCCCAAGACATTACGCAAAGAGGGAATATCTCATGAATATCGATGCTTTTTGAATTAATTTTTCAGTTCCTTTCCTGTTTTTTTGAATTCTGAACATATTTTATTAAACCATTTTTAGTTTTTAAATATTTTACCAGTCTCTATAAGATTATTTTATACTTTACAACCCGCGTAGTGTTTTCGTCCACAGGTACACATGTAAGTACAGTAGCAGCTCGTTGGATAAAAACGTCAATGGTAAACTTTGATTTAAAACTATACATATTTCTACAAAACTTAAAACTTGTCAGTAGTGCCGGTTCTAGTCCTGCTTGACAAGTTTTAAGTTTTGTAAACCATTTACAACATTTTAAGTTTTCAGAACTTAAATATATTGCCTACTACATCTTTCACAGGCGCATATTTGAAAAAAATAAAATTACACATAAAATTAAAAATCATGCTTTACGTTTACTTGCATGCTTTTTTTACGTTAACTTGCGTGCTTTTTGTGTCTAGAAAACTTTCGATTATGCCAAATTTCAAGATTATAGGTTGACCGGAAATATCCTGTATCTGTCACTGTTCTAACGATCAGTGAGTAAGAATATGGTATAAATAAACAAATATATTCAAAAAATGTACAATTCCATAAAGAATTAGAAACGAATGCTATAAAATCTCATATTATGCCGACTTTCAAGATTGTATATAGGTCGACAGGAAGTACCCTACAGACTGTGACGATCAACAAGTAAGACTGAAAATATATAAGGTCATAGACCTCAATAAACGATATTAATTGCAATTTGATATCTCAACCATTTCTGAGGAAAAGGATTTTGACAGGCATATGAAGGGACAACCAGATGATCCTATAAGAGTTCCGTCTTTTCATTTTGGGGGACGGAACCCTAAAAATAAATTGATATTATAAATGTGTATCTCTGATTATGTACTAAGGAAAAATAAGCAATCTATAAAGGTGTTTTCGTTCGCAGTGTATATATATGTCATAGACCGTACAATGCAAATCAATGGACACAACAGCTCATGGTGTACTCGAATTTAAAACTATGTATATACCTTTAACCTTTGTTGTTATTTTTCACTTTCTATTGATTTATAATAAACACACAATTAAAACGCAAAAAAGAAAAAACGCAGATCTATTTTTTTCGTGAAGTGTAAAAGTTATCAACGCAAAACACACCTCACTAATGACCAGTTTATGAGTACTTTTTATCGAATAAATATCTATTCCATAACTATTTTGTTTGAAATTCTTCACACAGAAAAGTTGTGAAATAGGTATCTACTGGATAAAAGGTATTCAGAAACCGACCGTTAGACACGGTATTCAAACGTCAGATTTCCATTACACGGTTCCAATACAAACAACTGAAACTCGATATTGAATATTCCGATACATTTTCAACCTGATGCCGTCTTAACATATTGACCAAACAGGTCATAAAACTCAACGTTACCAGGTAAAGCGTGACGCAAACGAAAGCGATGTAGACGCAAGATGCAATACTTTACCAGGAAATCTAAATGTCAGATTCTCTTTGTTAGATTCAGGTTATAAGATAAGTGATCTTGATAATAAATTATACAGTCTCTTCTTAAATCCGTGTGACGTATTGTGCATAGCAGCGAACAACAAATATTATATAATATAATATATATAAGTTATTATATATATATATATATATATATATATATATATATATATATATATATATACATATATATATCTAAGTTATTGGGTTTCTATAGATAAGAAGACATTTATTACCGCTTGAGGTTATTTCAGTCAAACGATATTTTACTTCTCAACAATTTCTTCGCTGTTTAAAAATTACAGGTCAGATTAGAAAGGGGCTACCCCTTTTAAGATGATTCACATACTCTACTATTAACATAAACACCCCTAGATTATTTTTGACAGACGTAACAAAACTCTTAGTTGGTTTCGTTAAAATATAATACTGCATCTATCTATCCTAGTTGTCTCCTTTGACAAGCATCTTGGCAAAATCGCCATTATGAAATATCAATATCGGTTACTACTTCATCAGCTCGTAAGTTCAGTCCATTATAGGGTTGCTAACCCCAAATTTCAAAAACTAGGATTTGAAGTTGGAAAAACGAGAACAGTTGAGTTTAGAAACAGGACGCAAATAATATGTAGCGAAAATAGGTTAAATGAAATTCAAGTGATAATAATAATCAAATGTTTTAATAAAAGTATTTGAATAAAATTATACGAGTTAAAACGAAGTAATTAAAATATAAAACAAACACTTTACCCCACCAATTTCCTTCAGTATCTGTGATTGAGTTAACAAATAGTCATAAAATTGGTCACACTTCGTATCTATCTTATAGATAGTTTTGATAATTACAGCTACTGTTGTTGGCAGTAATCGAATTCTTTGTTTTGACCACTGTGAATTGATGAGAGAAAGACTCTCTCGTCATTAGCGTTATGTCCCGGTATACTAAATACGTATTCAGGACACTTTCCGTAGTTCTGTATACTGTTCCTTGGAAATGCACTGCTTGAAATATGTTAGCAACAAGGAGTTTGAGCTGTCGTCTTTTTGAGTAGGATTCAAATTTGTGCTAAAATTTTTCAAATTAACCCACTCATCAAATCATTTTTCGTCGTTAATTTCAATGCCGTGATCTTTCAAAAAGGCCAAAGATTTTTCATGTTGCACCGACCTAACAAATCAGATCCTGTTAGATCAATCCAGTCGAAAACTTTTATGTCCTCAAATGGTTCAAACCATATTTTTAAATAGTCATTGATTTCATTATAAAAATCTTTAATTTTATTTGAAAATTCTTCTGTGTTCTTTCTTTCGTCATGCAACTTCTTTAAAATTGTCCTTACTCTTGAAGAACAAACATTGTTTCTTATTCTCTCCTCTAGTAATGAAATAACTCTGCCCAAAATTTTCCTGATTTCGATAACACTGTTTTCTTTTCTTTCTACTCTTTCAATATTTGTGAGAATTATCGCCATTACTGAATGAACGAAGTACAGGTAACCCTCGGCATACTCATTGTTAAAAAACTGCATAATGTTCTGTGAAGGTTTATCTAAACTAAACAAATATTCATCTAACGCCTAAGTTTTTCAATTGCCGGAAAAAGGCTTAACCAGCGTGTCTTGGAGTGAGAATAAAATTGAGTATATTCCATGTCAATATCATTGCAAAACTGTCGCAGTTTTTTCTGTTCGAACAGTGTGTGTAGAAAAATGATTATAAATTTTTACAATTATTAATTCCACTTCTATGGGCAGAATGTCACATCCGTGGTGAACAGCATTATTGAGTACATGAGCAGAACAACCAATACCTATAATGTCTTTGCCTAATTTTTCTTTCAGTTTAAAAAACACATTATTTGTTCCAGCTCTTTCTCTACCACCAAAGTTCGTATAGCAATTACCTTTTGCGATTTGTGAAACGCTAAACATAGTTTTATTCAACTGCAACGTACAGTCCTAAAGAGTTAAAAGACATATGGTGACGAATCGTGTGGTAAACTTTCAGCAGCGACAATCTTCTCCTTAGTTGACGATTTCTTTATAAAAGTATATAAGGTTTTAAAAGTCCTTGGCTGGGACTATAAACTCTTCTTATGCTTGGCTATTTTCTGATGCTCCTCAATATCTATCACACTTCTACTGGTTACATATATATTGGATTCACAAATACAACAATACACTACAGACAGACTTGTCGCGTTTGAATGAGGGAAACCTTTTTTCTAAAATTTCGTTGAAAGTGCACTTTCGTTTCGACATGTTTTTGAGAAAACAACAAACTTATAAACACAATTATACAGCTGAAACAAAAGTAATGCCAGTAAAAAACGAGCTCATAAATTAAAAATTAATGACATTTGCAAGTATCATTCTATTCTGTATTTTCTGGATAATAATTCCAGTAATACAATACAATAATAAAGACTAAGTTTAAATCGAGAATAAGTTTAAAGACTTATATATATTTCATCTTTACAATAAATATTTTAAATACTTTATAATCGTACAGCCTGTTCACTTACAAGTTGATACTAAATATAGTAAGCTGGCTCTAGCACTGTATGCCTAATGCAAGCAAGGTAAGAAAGAGAAAGCACTGCGCGGCAATAGTAAAGAGAAAGAGATATCACAGAGTGACACGTTGCGTCTTTGTTTTAAAACAGCACGGACCCGGTCAGCGCGACACTCGCGAGCTGTGAGGCCGCCCGTAAGGATTGTCAAAAGTGGCCCGCGAATTTTAAAATGCGCGAGCTTATCAGGGCGCTTTAAAATCCCAGGACGCTGCTTAAAAACTATCCAGGACACTACAAAAATCAGGACATGTCCTGGGAAAACAGGACGGTTGGCAACTCTAGTTTATTATAACTTTCAGTTACACAAAATCTTTAATGCGTATTATTTTGTAAAACTACAAGTTTCGGCAACAAAAGAAACTGACTAAAGTCGATATAGTGTTGTGTAATTTACAGAATGTTAAAAAATTACAGATGTTACAGAAATAAAAGTAACACTCTTAAATAGAGAAAATGAAAAAATAACTCCTTAAATTTTTTATTTCAATCCCAATTTTTTATTTCAATCAAAGGTCAATCTTATTTATGAAAAATCAGCTTATTTTTCATAATAGTTAGTAAATGCTATTTCTACGGAATCGTTTGAACCAGAAAGACAAAATAAAATGCAGATTGTCTCTCGTTGTGTACACAGATGTAACATACTAAGCCATGAAACTAACAAGTCCGATAGAGTCATCGAGAAAAGTCATGTAAAACTCGAAGAGAACAAAAGACATTCATTTTGATAATAAAAAGAATAATTATCGGTGTCAGTTAACAGTTCATTTTTAAATAATTTAGGCAATGGCTACACATTAAATATTACAATCTGCATCGTTTATTTTTTGAAACTGCTTCTAACAACTTGTTATGTACTTCGTTAGATTTTCATTTTTATTTCTAATTAACAATCATGGATATAATAAAAATATAATATACTCGCGTTTGTGAAAATAGGTTTTTTCTTTTGTATTGTGGTTACAAATCGTATTTTATTTTTTGCTCTATTCTGACTCAATCGCTGAATTAATTGGTTTATATATTTTGGTATTAAAATATTAAAAATAATACGAGACACGTTCGCGAAAAATATACTATACTACAGATATACTTGAGTTTACCTTAAATCTTTATTTAATCTAACGTTTTCCTAATTAGTTTGAATCATGAACATGGAGCGCACAATAAGTATGTATCAATTTACCAGGTTTATGACAAAAAAGACGGACAAAAAATGGCCTTACGTTATACAGAAATAAAATATAATTTTAAAAAAATTAATATTTCTTAAAATATAAAAAAAAACAAATAATTTAGCAATCAATAGAGCAAAATATAAAATACAAAAAAACTATCTTCACAAAGGCGCAAATATTGTATTTTTGTATATACAAAATTATATTAGTATAACTTAGTATAATTTCATGGACTGTTAGTAAGAAATAAATATAAAAATTAAAACCTGACGAAGCAACATAATAAGATTTCCTGTAAAAAATAATATGACATATCACTTAAAATTGGCTGAGTTATTCAACTTCTTAAACACATTATATTTTACCTAAATAAAAAGAATATTCTTTCACATACGTGTATTAGAGCAATCATGAACGGAAACCGACCTAAATTAAAACCTTTTTTGATAAACTAATTGTAAAGCGCATTTGTTTTGTATCAAAAATTTATTTTTCCGTAAATTTTATACCTAAATTAAGCAGAAAAATAAAAAAAGCGCCATTCGCCATGTGGACGCTTGCTTTTTAGACGTTAAATGATCTGTTTTTCTGTGTATTCTTTGTCAATTTTAACGCCAGTAGACTGCTTCTATTGAAATAATATAATTAATTATACGCGGACAGAGAGGTAGGTTGTCGTATTAAATCAAAGATTGCTCTAATTAGTTCATTGCATTTGTAAGAAATCTGTTAACATTTTTACTTTACATGTAGAGATGCAACAAAATTTTGATTAATATGCACGTGTAAATCATTTAATTAAAGAGATTACTCTTTAACTCTTACAGTTATCAAGGTTAGTGCAATCAAAAATACAAAAGAATCACCGAAGAATCTATTCAATTTTTCCTTAAGTAGGTACTCAAACCTGCGAATTAAATAAGAGAAAAATTATGTCTTTTTTCAATAACCCTGCTGATTAAAATAGTCCAAGAAAGTAGAAAATACCCATAAATCGCGCCCTTTTTGTCAGAATACTCTTGTAGCCAATTCGTCAATTCAATGCATTTTAAACTTCAATTTAATTTACTAATATTGAATAGCAATTTTACCTCTGAAAATAAAGTTTCAAACAGTCCCGTAAAAGTACCCTATAAATCAATAAGACCAATATTCAAAATTCGCAATTAAATGACGTGATGTAGTATTATTTCTACTTTCTTTAATTTCTTTACCACGGCCTAGGTTTCATTGTATTACAACATCTTCAGGTGGCCTATTAGCAAAGATTAGATGTTGTAATACAACGAAACCTAGGTCGTGGTAAAGAAATTAAAGAAAGTAGAAGTAATACTACATCACGTAGTTTCATTTAATTGTGAATAATGAATTTCTACAAAATTAACGCCAAATATATTCAATTTCAACCAATATTCAGATTATCTAACAGTATATGGCACTTGCGAACGCGTCATTTCCTTCATACTACTCATCCTTCTGCCGTTACTAACCTGAACCTGTCTTTCACTAGTAAATAAGAATGTTACTCTCAAAGAACAGACAGCCTAAAATTTGACGTCATTTTCATAGTCCATCCCTCAGGGCTTAGAATTGTGAATACCATGCTCTATATTTTTATATTATCATTGCGCTTCACCCGCGACACATTGATTAGCAGTGTGCCAGTTTCATTGTGGTCACTTATTTAATTCATTAACTTTTCATATTGCCTGCGAAAGTCGGTTTCTTGACACTTCAGATTTATGACAATCCAACTATGTCTACCACCACGCAGGCCATTTTGAGAGCGTTAGGCGGCACTAAAAGGGCTCTTGTAATAGGGGCTCGTAGGTACCACCCCACGCATGTCTTTTGTACCTCAACTAGCATCAACACTTCTACACATCAAGGTTGGAATTTGTCCCTAATCAACGAGTATTTTCGTGAATGCTTCCAACGAATCAAAGATCACTCAATTCCTAATTGAGGACAGACTGGCGACATATTGAAGACAGTATATTACAATTTCTTGCTACGCTTCTTGATTTATCTTCATAGCCAAGCGTCATCACCAACCACATCTTAAAGAAATTGATTTAAAAGTGGAAAAGAAAAACAATATGTAACAGAAGATATTTTTAAATTTAAATGGGATTCGGAACCGCACTTCCTTGACCACGATTTTATTGGTTAGCTGAACTAAATTGGAATAATTGTTGTTTACAGTACACGTCTTGCATGTGTGCATACCACCGATACGTGTGAACGACAAAACAAAAATTAGAAGAATTTTCCAAATATAATATAAGCACTAAACCCTAGTTCAATTCAAAACTTATGCGACAATCTCCGACAAAACCGTAACGTAGGTATCGTACGATATTAGACACAATGAGCCCGCTTCGCGAACGGACACTGCACGCTGGATCGGCAAGATCCGTTAGATGCTTGAAGTAAACGAGTTGAGCCACGCGTAACGGTATAGTGTACATAGATTGTGGATGGTCGGTCGGCTGCGATTAATAAAGAAATGTAATACATTTTCGCACAGTACCAAAGCTCGAATGCAGCTCTGAAAAACCAAACCAATTCTAGACGACGGGCTGCGATTAGTGTTACGTGTCAAGAACGGATCAATACAGTTAAGGTTACTTTCAAAGGTACTGATAACCCAGAAAAGCCTATAAAAACGAACTCTCTAAACGGGTCACACTATAAATTAGTCTCTATAAACGCGGATACACTTACTGTTATAAAAAAAAAGAATCTTTATTGAAAAAGAAATATATAAACAAGCTTCATTTTTTGTATTTGTGACCTTTTCATTTGACATATAAACGAACTATATTTTTAGAAGGATACCTTTAATAAATTTGATACCAAACTTAATGTATTTTGAAATTGCGTAACCTTATGGTGGCCGATTTATATTTTCAGAATATATGCCAATTTTATACGGAGTATTTGGTTAAGCAATGCAAATATTTTAAAGTGTGGTAGTACAGGTCAACACAGAAATGTTTTTTTTTAAATGTTACATTGGTCTTCCAAATCGATTTTAATATGTACAAACTGCTACTAAACATGTAGCTCTGAGCAACCTAAAACGATTACTGAATAACATCAACTAACTGTAAAAACGACTTTTAAACAAAGAGAAACATCGATCTAAAAACAAAAGATGGAATAAGCGCAAGAGACAATCATAAGGAGGGGAGATTTTTAATTAAGGAGAGGAGACTTGAGATAAGAGAAGAAGAAAGGGGGTCGTAGAATTACTTAAAACTTTAAATATAGGGAAGCATTTACATTTAATGTTTTAAGTAGAAGTGGCCATGCCACGTGGCACAAACAATCATAGAAGCACAAATTTTCAAGTAATGTAATGTGGACCACCAGGTTATGCTCGCCGCAGACTGAACAAAAGAAGGAATAAACACGAGATAGAACATAAGATAATATCCGTCATGTGTTCGTACTTGGCGGATCAAAGCGACGATTTCAGAAGTAGATTTTATAATAACGACATAATTGATCTATTCGTTTATATTACGCAAGAATAGCAAAGAATAACCAAAAAGCGTCTTTTCTTTCTCTTTTTAGGGTTCCGTATCTCAAAAGGACAAAAGGAAACCTTGCAGGACCACTTCTATGTCCGTTTGTCGGTCTGTTAAGACCCTTTTTCTCAGGAACGCGTGTTGATATCAAGTTGAAATAAATATCAAATACTTAGAACTACGGTCTTTTAACGCTGTAAAAAATCAAACTCAACGCAATCAAGAAGAACCCTAAAAATACGGTCATTTATGATGCATATTTTGACACTCGCAAATAAATCAAAATCTATCGGCTACTTCCCGTCGACCTAGAATCATGAAATTTGACAAAAAGCAAGGTCTTACAGCACAAGTAAATGAAACAAATTCGAAAATCGTTAATATCACATAAAAAAGCGATATTTGAAGTAAAACTTCTTTACGCACGCTTGACTTTGGGAGTAAGCTGATGAATGCGTGACGAGAGCGTTACGAAAAGTGTGATTGGGCGAGGCAAACGGAAGTTGAGCGGGAGATATAAGTTAGTGAAGATATAAGTTAGTGAAGACAGAAAGAGAGAGTTACGTTTCGTATATTACTGTAGGGACAAGAGAGAGAGGTTTTCAGAGCACACATTTTTTACCTCTCTTCCTCTCATAGCCAGTGCATGAATATATATATATATATATATATATATATATATATATATATATATATATATATATATATATATATATAAGCGAGTTTACTAGCGTTACGCGAACGGCGATTTTTTGATTATTTTGTAATTTCATTTCGTTCTTGAACAATTTTATAAATTATTATTTTGTTCAATACATTAAATATTCTACGTTTAAAGTAAATAAAATTGTAAATTAATTTTAAAGTTCATATTTTGTGAATTTGAAGTTTTACTTCAGTCGTTTGGTCTAAAGCACACACGTTTTTTTAATGTGCGCCTGTGAAAGATATAGTAGGCAATATATTTTAGTTTCAAAAAATTAAATTTAGTAAATAGTTTAATAGGAATATTATGTACCATTAAATGTTTATAAATGGCTAAATGTGTACGTATAAATGTGTATGTATAAATGCCTAAATTTGTACATATAAATGTATATGTATAAAACGTTTATAAATGCCTAAATATGTACGTATAAATGTGTATGTATAGAGACCTATAATGTTTATAAATGCCTAAATGTGTACGTATGAATGTGTATATATAAATGCCTAAACGTGTATGCATAGAGGCCTAAAATGTTCATAAATGCCTAAATGTGTACTTATAAATGTGTATGTATAAATACCTAAAAATGTATGTAAAGAGGCCTAAAATGTTTAGCCTAAATGTGAGGGAATTCGAACGAGGGGAACCCTTGTAGTGCGAGTTCCAATCGTGCTTGACAGGTTTTTCCTTTTCATATTCAACTTTAAATTTCTAAACATTTACAACTATTCTAAATATTTTGTTATTGAAAAATAAATTACTTAAGGCTCAAAAAAAATTACAGATTATTTTCACCTAATATTTTCGTGAAGAATACGAAACTACTGTTGCCATTTACCAATTAACCAAATACCTGTATAAAAAGCAGTCAGGAAAGTTTTAAGTTGAAAAAGTTAAATTTTTATTTATACTTACGTGCTGGCTCATTAGAGTATAATAATTCAGTTATATGAAAAATATTCCCCCGATTAACGCTCATAAAACACAACTTGACTTGGTAACACGAAGTCACTTAATTTAATTTAAATATTCCCACAGTAAAGTGCATCGAAGAACCTACTCGCGATAAATCTAATATAAGAAGGTGGTCAGGCCGTCGAACTCGCACTATCCATAGCGACTAGTTTCTAATGAAGCTTTACACTTATTTAAAGATGCAATAATGTGAAAATACACGTCTGAAATTATTACCGGATATGTTCCGCCGAGCCAGATAACGCTAAGAAATAGATTTATTTAAATAAAACGGTATACGTATAACTCCCGTTGTGTCGTGAAAACATATAACAGTTATCAACTTTTCATTATATGGTAATAATGTATCTTCAAGGAATTTAGATGATTTAGTGATATTCCTAATGGGCGAAAAATCACTAAAATTACAAAATAGGTTTGGCAAATATAACAAATTTTATTGAAAACCTATAAGTAAACAAAAATCGAAAAATTCATACAGATCGATAATAATCCAATTATGGCTTCAAATTGTAATAGTAATAAAAAGCAAATCCAATATTAAAATTACAGGTAAAATTTCGAAGGACTATAAAGGAATATTCCCTATGTTTTTTTTTCAAACATATCGGAAATGGCGATTCGAAAGTGAGCAATGAATATGTCAGAAGCAGCATTATCTTCTAATACAATGGATAATAAATCGTAAATTGGTATATGATTTTTTTGCAAGACGTAGGTACTCACATACGATTGCAGTATTACAAATATCATACATATATATACATATATATATATATATATATATATATATATATATATATATATGTATATATGTATATATGTATATATGTATATATGTATATATATATACATATATATATATATATATATATATATATATATATATATATATATATATATATATATATATATATCAGAACAATGATATTCAAACTAACCTGTTTATGGCAGATTTAATGTATCCAAAATGAGAACTTCATTTTACATAATAAATGAGAAATTAAACATCAATATTTATAGTATATTTAAAAATATTGATTAGTTCCAAAAATATTGTAAACTCTTTCTAAACTAATACTATTTTGTATTTCTTGACCATTTTCACATTTGCGCTAGCTAATTTTTAGCGACGCTCATATATTTTAGTCAATATAAATCCGAGCTCGCCGTTATGTTCGTACAAAATTTTAGTTTTATTCTTTAAACAATCCCAAAATTTATTGACATATATCTATGATAGAATTTACCTTCCTAACTTACTAACTTCATATTTGAACTAAATGCGAACATATAATGATGATAGACTTACTAATAATTCCGCTACAATTTTTCCTTTCCTCGAGTGGTTAACTATGAATTTTTTTATAGATGCAAATTCGTATTAATTCCTTCATTTTAATATATTTCTAAACTGTTAATGCGGAAACTGCAAAGATTTCCTCGTTTTCCTTTTGCAATCACAGTAATGAATGAATGCTTTATAGATCCGGCGGACGCGATTCGTCACCTCGACCTACTCGTACAAAACCGTACAACCTATTCGAACCTAATCAAGGAGCTATATCGTATTACGTTGCACCCACTCAAGGCGGCACTTGACTCAACGCCGGAGGCGGAACGAGGGAACGAGGAACGCGCAATATGTTAACGAGTACCGAGTAGCGACTTCTCATCGTCGCGCCAAGATTTTCTACTGGGATAGGTCGTGGTCTGATCTAATTAATTTATGACAAGAGCGTTACTTGGCAACATTGTAAGGGTAAATAACGCTGAAATAATCGACGCCACTTTCATTAATCGTTTTCATACAAATATAAACTACATATAATTTCCTGGTCGATCTTTGAACACAAAAGGTTAGTAATAAGAATGTTATATAACCCAATATGTATACACGATATACAAGTACGTATACTTGGCAGATATAGACTGAAATAGAATTTTATCTAGCTTATGTTTCTAGAGTTAAACAAAAAAAAGTAGGAAAGATTAGAAAACCGAAATGGGTAACTTCTGCTTCCGTCCGAGTAATTTCTGCTTCCGTCCGTTTTATTTTTCGTATGTATATTATATTGAAAAATATTTTCAAGTCATTGCACATGTACCAAACAAATGCGTTTGCGACGCCTTATTTAGTCGTTATAGTCAAGTGCATTAAGAAAAACAATATTCACTTACTATTGGTACACTTCGAATGCAAATTTAACTGCATATCGTCAATTGAATTATTACTTAATAGGAATCACTTATGGTCAGTAATTAAGTGTTATTTTTTATAGTATTATTTATTAGTGTATTTTTTATAACAAAAACAAAATTACAAAAAACAATTTTAATTGCTTGGTAGCCATATTGGGCCGCATACCTAAACACGTAATAATCGTGTTCCTGAAATAAATCAAGAAAAAACAGATCAAGAATCCAAGCGATCATATTCCAACTTAATTCTTGAATTCCAGCTTAATCTAAATTAGTTAACAAATAAATAGGTAATAAACATTTAACGTTATAATAGTCTATCCAATTTACGTCTTTAACCCTTCTCGATATGCAATATGTCTGCCCCAATATCTGATAGAATTTCTAAATAATGCAATAAAACAGAACGACAACAAATTGCACCAATCCTTCACTCTGATTGTAGCCCCCTACTAACAAGTACTCATTAGATCATCAACGTGAGGTATGTATTGTCTCTAACAGGAAATTGGCACTTCAGCTGAATTCTGGCTATCATTATACGGTGCGCCCAAATCTTGATCGTTTCGCAAGCTTCAAATACGAAAGTATGTTCATTAGTATTTCTATTAGAAATTAAAGTAAAAAGAGATCAGATTGCGAAATAGGCAATTAATACTCCAGATATGGCTTATTTTAAAATTTAAATATGGAGTGGCTGAATTTGAAATTTGTCGGAGATAAATCTATGTATATCTTAAACGGAGATAAATAGTGGTGACTGTTGTAAAATTTCTGAGGGGTAAGTTGGCCTAGCTATCCTATATTGAAGATCAACGTTCGCCCAGATAGATACAATACAATCAAAGGAGGAAAACTTAATAGGTTCCATTTGAACGTGTTCACAATTTCGACGTCCGAGAAAGAAATAAACGGTCAGCGTGTACGGTATATGAATATAGAAGAATACTTCAAAATGTCAAGTGAGTAAGTTTTGTTCACACACCCACTCGGTGGCTAATATGACATAGCTAGCATTACATTTATATGTATATTGATGTTATTAGCATTAGCAATGTTGTCCACTCTTCTTGTGAAAAAATGTATCACATGATTATAGACCTTCAAACTTTCACTTCGGTCTACAGCCAGGAAGATACTCTAGAGCCTGATCAATAATGATGGTATAGGTAATTAAAAATGTTTTGTTATATTAAAAACATTTATTTAAAATGAAATAAATTACGCCATCTAGACGATATTTATAAAACGACACATTTATTATAGTTGAATATAAAAGAAATAGATGTCGCTCTCAATTAATTAAATAGTAGTAAATCATTGTCTCATTGAAATGCGTCCAGTGGTTTTTCCTGATATCCGTTCAGGCACGACCGTGTTACAGTTAGATAAATTAGGTGAAATACAATAAAGGAAAAAAAATCTATCTAAATTCTTGATCACCCTACTTCTAATCGTATCGTGTCCCTGAAGTTTAAAATACCCACTTAACCCGGTCAATACCGAGCCATTCCATAACATAAAAATATCGTAACTCTAAGAATGAAAACCCATTTTAAATTATAAACCAATTTTATATTCTTCTTATTAATGGGTAAGCGAATTTTATGGAACATATTAAGTGTTCGAATAACTTTACAATCCACAAACGGGCAATAAATATTTCGAAGCAAAGCAACGCTGATTCCAATCCAAACAATCTAAACACTTAATTCAAGTATTTAAATTATCGTATCTAGAATTCAGAGTTCGATATAATAACGACACGCACTGATACATGGACATAAAAAACACATAAATACAACAACACAATACACACACATTTCAT